>OZ012738.1:647870662-649324548 GCA_963859935.3 Lathyrus sativus | reverse complement strand
GAGGAGAGAGAGAGAGAGAGAGAGAGAGAGAGAGAGAGAGAGAGTTCAAAAGTAATAAAGAACCATTAAAATCCCTATAAATTCCGTAAAAATGCAGACCCAACCTGTATTGTGATTCGATGAACTTCGATGAACTGTCGCATTTAATCGGATTGTCTGTACCATCTAGTCACCTCTGTAATAAGATTGAAAGTATTGGAAAACAAAATAAAAAAAAGAATTTTTTTATCACTTGAAATTTTAAGATATATTTCTATAATAATAAATTTAAATTATTGAATAAGTTATAACATGTTTATAAGTTAAAGTAAAAATAGATTTGAAAAAAATATAAATTATGGTTTAATATTTTTAACTAAATAGACTTTAAAATAACTAATTTTTTTATATAAAAAAATAGATATGATCCACCGTTGCGTACACTAGATTGTAGATTTTTGTCACTTGATCTAGTTTATTCTCACTTCTTCTAGGTATTACTAGTAAGGCTCCGTTTGTAAAATATGCAAAAGTGTCAAAAGTACATCACTAAAAATCATTTCCTATAAAAGAATTAAAGTGTGTTTGTTACGTGTGGTTAATGAAAATTAACTTTGTAATTAAGTTCATGATATCGTCACTTAATTATTAATCTAAGTTACTTGCACACTTCCATTTGCTGAAATGAAAGAAAAACAAATAAAGATATAGTCGTCATTAAACACCCACTATATGCCATTAACATGATGCATGATGAATGTAAAGGGTTAATTACTTTTGAATTTTGAGTAACAAGTTATAATTAAAGGCTTAATGACGAATTATAAGGAGTGGTGGATGTGTAATAATTATAATGGTGTGAGTAACATTTATGCATGGTCTATTTTTGTCCATATAAGAAACTCCAACGTAGTGAAGTGAACAAGTCGGAAACCTACACGTCAATAACTCCAAAAGGCTGTGTTTTGGACTTTTGCTATGTACCCTACGAGTTTACCTTTAATTTATAATAACCGTTTTTTAATCTAATTTAGCTTTTCGTTCTTTGGAAACAACACAGGAACAAAAGGAAGTTAATGTCATGTAGTAATCTAGTTTGTTTGTTCTGAGAAATTAACCATGGTACATGCATGTAAATGCATGTAACAACGTTTTCAGTGTCTTGGAATTTTATGGAACTCAAAAGCTTGCCACGGATAGTTGTGTCCGTGTGTGGTGCCTGTGGACAAGATGGGTAATTGCTAGATGAATATTTGTGGAGAGTAAACCACTCATAATGATTTTCCATTAGGTAAAATATATCTCAAATTCATTCTTGTACGAAAAATATTCGTCAATTAACGTGTGTTTTAAGTGTATTATTGGCAGGTTTAGTAACATAAAATAATACAATACGAATAAACTACAGATTGGTTTCTAGCTGACTTTGTAAAATGGTATAAAAGAAAAAGGTGCAATTGAATTTCTTCAGAACCAAAACACATTGGGCAAACGAGTTTGTACTGACCGCTGGAAATTCCTCACTTTGCTAGCTCGTCACGAATTTGCAGCCTGTTGATCAAGAGTATCAAAAAAACACTTTCTTGTTGCTTGGAACATTTGAATCCCATAACAACTTCATAGTTGAAACCAAGGCCCACGTCATTTTGAGAACCTACTACCGAAAGAAAATCCAGCTTAAAAGAAATGACTTTAACCGAAAAAGCTTTCTGCATCACGCTAGCAAGAGAAAGAGTTATTCCACGCTGGAAAATGAGAGATATTCAGAATAATATTTTGAAGCTCTTCGAGTTCACACTAAGCCACATTAAAAAGTTGTACCGAGTGAAAATCTAAGGTCTACACTACAACAAATAATATTTTTCATGACGAAACTTTCAACTCGAATAATAGAAAATTGAGATATAAAGCCGAGGTACGCTATTGTTTATTATTTAAAAAATAAATTAAAAAAACTATAAATTACCTTCGTTTTTCATAACACCGAGGTGAAAAACAACTCAGTACAAGTTTCAATTCCCAACATCGCAGTTTATGATTTTATTTGTTTATAAGCCTAAACAAAATATTCTAACCCTACGATTTTCTATTTGATCGAGACATAAAATAAAAAGATTTTACTATAAAAGCACTCGTTAAACATATTTTACCATAATCCTTACTCATATGAAGTCACCCCTAACTCGCAAGTATCATTCTTTGGGATGAATTATAAGACAGAAAAATCTTCAATTTTCTTCTATCTTGAACATAATATTTTTTCTGCCCTTGCGATCTATCTCACATAATATTGTTGATGTTGTCGTTGTTGCATTTTTGGAATAATCCTCAGTTAAAGAAGGGAACTTAATCTTTGAAGAGTACTCAGTTGATAGATTATAAGTGTAGAAATCATTCTTACTTCAAGTTACACAAAAAATGGAGTTTAACCAACAAGGAAGGGAGCTTAACCTTTGAACAAAGAATGGAATGCAACTAAATTTGGATATCAATGAAGATATTCAGTAATAAAAGTAAAGATTTGTTGTAAACAATTTGTTTTAATATTCTGTGTAAACAATGTAATTTCAAAAAAATAAATTATTCACCTCGGTTTTCATCATCACTGAGGTGATAGTTAAAAGGAGAAGATAAATAAATTCTCGGTTTTATAATAAAACCAAGGTGCTTAATAATCATATTTTATTATAAAAACACTCACTTAACATATTTTACCCTAAGACTAACTTTTATGTAATCGCCCCAAAGAGAGGAAATGTTCACCACCGTCAATTTGATCATGAGTTGATACTACAGATCTTTGAGATGTATTGTAAGTGCAGAAAATAAAAATTCTCATTGATAAACAGATCTCTAACATCTTGTATGGGATATGGACATGGAAAATAAAATTTCTCATTGGAAAACAAATTTTACAATCTATTTTTAATATTCTATGTAAACAATGTAGTTTAAAAAAAACCAGATTATTCATCTCGGTTTTCTTTGTGACCGAGGGGATAGTTAAGCATTTTTTCTATATTCAACTCCCTTAACCAAATATTTGACGTCTATTTATTGTTTATCAATGCTTAAGAATCTTTCATTAGTCATCCACGTGAAACCTAAGAGACATCAATTATAAAAGCATGATGAATATTAGCATTTCTAACCTAAATGAAATATGAAGCGCTTGAAACCTAAAGACGCTTGGAAAATTTCTCTATGATGGATTGCAAGAGAAAAATATCATTTGGGTTTAAGGTTTACTTTCTTAAATATTTATCTAAGCCAAAAGTCATATATTTGAATATTGATTTTAATTATCTTACCTCTTTAATCAGAAACAAATGCATGCAAGATTCGTAGAGAATAATTTTGCATCTAACATTTGACCTTCACAAAGATTCAATAATTCAAAGAAAATCTAAATCTTCAGAGAATTTGTTTCTTATCTAGATCTCTAGTTAATTTGAGTTTTATTTTAATATTTTGTGTAAAGAATGTAATATTTTAGATAAACTAAGATATAAGATACGCTAGTTTTGAAAATAATAAAAGTGTTGTTGTTGGGGTTTGAACCCATGTGCATATAACTTTACCTCTCGGTTTTAATTCCACTGAGGTGATAAGTGGCGATTTTTCATGTTGTCCTTCTTTACCTCGCTTCTTTAGCCGAGGTATTATGCATTTCGTGTCCGAGGTAAAAAAATGCTTTTTATAATGGTGCTAATTCCAGTTTCTATCTACAGAATACACACGAATGTTTATTCATTGTCGGAGGCTTTAGTATCTTCGCTATTTTTGCTTTTGTCTTTTGATGGTTTTGTAATAGAAGAAGTGTTTTCTCTCTTTCGACTTGAGAAGGAAGAAAAAAGGTCAGTAACTTTATAAGAGAAAGGTGGCCTAAGAGAAAGATGACGGTATAAAAGATTCACCTATAGGGTTTTCTTTGTTGGTTCAGACTTTCCTTCATTTTTGTTAGATTTTTGGTGTTTCCTTCGACGATTTTGGATTAAGGGGAATAACTATAACAAGTCGGTAGGAGTAAGTAAAGGGGAACATAAAGAAAGTTTAAGATTTTCCTAAGAGTCGCGTAGTTCACCTTCTAAAATGGGTTCCAAGACTTGGACATGTTCGGCATTAATATGAAGATGGCATGTATAATTGTCATGTGATTTTTAGTCAACACTACTCTATAACAAGGTTCTTTCAGTTAATTGTTCAAAGTGTATAAAGAACCACAAGTAAACCAATTTGGAATTGGTGGTCGAAAAGATAAACTTGATTCATAGGTTGACAACGGTGGAAGTTTAGAAAAGTAAAACTTTAAAGCAAAATACATATCTTCGACATAGGGAGGAATTTTCAAACTTGGAAGTGTTTTTAATACTTTTTATGTTTCAAGCTTACAGTTGCGTCATAAAGAGTTTGACAAATATCGCATGAATTATATAAAATTTTAAAGTATCTTTGAAAGGTTTGAATTTCTCTTATGTGTGTACCTTTGCTTTTCTTCTTTGTGTTATGCTGAAATGAAAATTCGTTAATTAGTCGTTGGAACATGAGAAAAGGATCTTGCATGCCTTTTTAGTAGGCTGGCCACCAGTCTTCAAATTCTCTTGTCCAGTGAAAAGAAGGTGAGAATTTGAGAGGGTTGAGGAATACAACATTTTTCTTGAAGAAGTTAATACACTTCTCAAGACACTCTTCATTTGGCTCATTAGTAACGATGAAAACATTATTTTCTTTTGGAATGAGGGATTTAGGTAAGAATTGGCTAAGACTAAATTACATAGCTACTAAGTTTGATTGATAAACTGTCGCCCTTATATGTGATTTTGAAGAACACAGTTTGGGAAGGTTGAAAATATTTTAGTAAAATCCTGTGAATCTCTCTTTACTCGTCAAGCAAATAGGGTGGGAATGGCGTTGTGAACTAGTCTGGTTCACAACTTCTACTGGCAAAAGGTGTCATGGTCGAGACAAATGTTTTACAGTTGTAAAACATATCAAAATAAGTCTCGAAAGCTTATTTTAATGAAGCTTTACCATCATATGGAGTAATTTGGGAAAGCCTTCGGGCTTAGACACCCCTCTCTAAATAAGGAAAAAGATTGGCTTTGAGAGAAGGTTTAAAGGTGGCATTAAGCCACAGTTGCAGGAGCCAAATCAGGCCAAACACTAAAAAGCTTATAGTATTTTCCCGTTCCTTTAGGTCACGAGAAGCAAACCCCAAAGATTCATAAAGGCCACACGAGATCAGTTTACTAAAACAAACGTACCTCTTTTTGGGGAGCTGAATAGGCAAATGTACACATGTTTTTGCCATTTGGAGGGAGTTGGAACAAAAACATCGTGAGAAATCCATTACGTAAGGAAAGCTTTGTGTTTTTGGGCACCTTCATTCTTAATTGAAGCATAATATTTTTCTAGGTATGAGTTGTAACTAAAGTAAGTAAAGATGAATTTAGGTTTGATATTGGTGATCCAAAAAGGTTCAAAAGGCTTTCTAGTTGGTCAAAGATCAAAAATTGTTGCTATGTCAAAAAGTGTTGGGATTATCATTCTATATGGTAAGTGAATTGTCATGGTCGTGCATTCCCAAAAGCACATGGGAGCAACAAGCATGTGAGAGTTGTACCTAGGGCAAACTCTTGAGAGTTATATCAGGTCAAAAATAGCCTGATCTTTCCATACCTACCTTTTCTTTTGCTGGACCATATCCATCCACAAAATGTATGAAGGGTTGTTACTCAAGAGAGATGACTAAAATACATGGTTGTTCATGAAGCCGAAATCAAAAGGTTTATTCACAAAAAATAAGAATTCATATGTAGGATAATTTGGGAAGAAATGTTCTAAGAGCTGTGGTTTCCTAATGTGCCTAGGTAAAGGACCCATGAAAGCACAAGTATTATCTATAATGGAGTAGGGGATCAATACCTGAGAATACCATATTTTTCTCTTCTCCTCTTTCATAGGAGGTTTTGGGATGTAAGTGTGATTGTCTTCAAGGATAGGGCCTGAGATGTCAGCAGTAGAAGGAATATTCGGAGCACGCCTGATGATAGGACGAGAAGCCATTATTGATTCTTCAGAACTTATGGAAAAAGAGTTTTGAGAAACAAAAAATGGAAGTTGCGGAAATCTCAAGAGTTTCTAGGGTTTTTGAAGAAAATGGTGGACAAGTAAAAGGGATGTTGAAAAAGCCTATAAATAGCCACGAAGAGGAAGAAACTTTTTAGTTTCCTTATAAAAATTTTTACAAGTGTTGATTGTGAGATGAACACGTGTCATTTTTTTATAGGAAAAATAAATTAAATGATTCATTTAATTTAAAGGTCCATGATTATCCTTGGAAAGCAGAGTAATGATAGAAAATATACACGCAAGTCTATGACGCGACAGTCTGGTAGAAAGTAGTCATGATGACTAAAAATGTCTAATTAATATGGCGTGTAAATGTTATTCTTACTAATGTCGAGCAGTTACTAAAACACCAACTTTCTTGCACTTAATATGTTCGAAAGTGATATTTTGGGGGGCATCTTTTAATTGAAGAAAAATCAATAAAGAATGGTAAGAACTATGTTGAATATGATAAGTGTCAAAGGATTTGAATTATTAACTATATCAACAAAGATGATTTGACTAGCCTATTAGTTTAGTCGAGGCAAAAGCTGGTTTGGAGGAGTCTCGGGAGAACGTCCACAAGATTAGAATCACACTCTCTTCCAAACATGTTTATGTAGTTGCATGTCCCTACTTCACTCAAGGGAATCATCTATATTCGGTTATTTTGTTGCTTGTCTTATCGCTTTCATCCTTGATTTTATTTCAATTCATTGAGTCTCCTTCATGATTGCACTTTTCGGAATCAAGTTTGAAAAGATTTGTTTTTAGCATGCATAAAAACTTTGGTTAGATTTGATCTTGATCAATATGTCATTTGATCAATAGCTTATGTTATTTGAATGAAAATATTTTGGGTTTTATATTTAAGTTTGATTCAAAGTAAAGTCTCAAAGTCCTTTTGAAAATTTGGAAATTTAAAAATTTGAGATTTTACAAGATTGATTCGAATCATTCAGTTTTACACTGAATTTTTTATCTTGATCAAATTGGACAAAAGTGAAACTCAGTCATTCGATTCAATCAAATTTTTTACTTGATCCGAATCATTTTCCAGGTGACAAATTATGTTTGATTTGATTCGAATAAATATTTAGACATGATTCAAATTAGTCTCATCTTCAAAAATTCATTGTCAGTTTTGTGGGATATGATTTGAATCAACTTTTACTCATGATTTGAATCATGTGGCATTTGATTCGAATCACCCCCAGTCTGATTCGAATTAAATGGAAGTGTTTTGAAAATATATTATGTCTTTTATTCCACTGCACTTGCTTATTTGATTCAAATCATAAATTGCTCTTGATTTGAATCTAACAAAAAATTTCAACTGTTTTGTGTGCTTAATCTTAAGCACGTATAAAATATTTTTGTCATATCATTTCTCATCAAAACATCTATCATTCTAATCATAATTTTTCAGTGTGATTTAGTGAAAAATCAATTTTTTCTGTTTTGAGTGTTCAAAGTCTTGCTATGAATTTTTTGCATCTTCAACTTCAATTGAGTTCAGATTTTGATAATGAGGGTTTTCACTACTACAAAATGCGCAAACAACAATGTCAGGTTTACAACGGATTCATATACACCGTTGTAATAGTTAAGATTTTTTCACCGAGTGGATAGTTGGGTTTATAAATAGTAATTTAATGACGATTGTCTTAAAACACCGTAGTAATAAATGATTTGTAGCAAGCTTCGATCCTCAGCAACTATATTTTTTATAGTACATTAAGCATGTGTCACTTAAGTCTATTATTTAAAAAATAAATTGTAAATAATTTTAAAATGGTGAAGTAAACCAACCGTTGTAAAATTTGAAAGTTATTTAACCACGGTTTTACAATACAACCATTGTAAATTTTGAAAATTGCATCACAGTTTTTCTTTCTAACCGTGATGAAAAGTGATGTTTTTTAATATATAAGCAAAAATATCTATCGTTCAGTACATAACAGTCGTTTCTCTCAAAAGAAAACCCTAACATATTTCACTCTTCTCTCTCATAACATAACCCTAACATCCATGTCACTCTTTAAACATACTTCAACCTTCAGATACATCTTCAGATTCGTCTTCACCAATCGCTAACTTGAGGTTCATTCATTAAACTTATTCTTTGATTTCATTTACGTTTCTTGTTAAAAATGGGTTCTCATTTTTTCATTTGGTGAATGCTCTAATTTTTTCAGATTTGTCTTCACCACCTTAACAAAGCACATAATTTGGCTATGATACATATAGGTTTGTGTAGCTATGAAGAGAAATACAAGAAGTGTGAAGCTATTGTGTGAACTTTATTCACCTTATATTTCTTCTTCATAGCTTCATAAACTAGATGAACTTCATAACTTATTCGACATCCACGATTAATTTGAAAAAAGGTGTATCTTAAAACATTACACAATATCTTGTGTTATTGTATGTTGTTGAATGTTGTTGGTGATTAATGTTCTCATAACTTCATAAGGTTTTGTTTATTATATCTTGCGTTCTTGATCTTTTTGTATTGTTTTTCGTCTTCTTTTTCCCCCAGTCAATCTTCGTCTTTTTCTCACTTAGTTTCTTTAAGTTTCCATCAAATCGTTCCATTAAAATGTCTCAATAGTCCGATTGTATCCATGGAAGCAGGTCCTCAAGTTGTTGAAGGTACGTATACAAGTGTGGTTTCGATACTCTGTTAATAACGACATGGACCGATTCGAACCCAGACCGTCGTTCCTATGGTTGTGGGATGTATAAGATTCAAGGATACAAAAAATGCTCACTTGGTTGGATACGGAGATGGATCCTAGGGTAAAACAAATAATTTCTTCACTAGTAAAGAACTTGAATGAGGAGAAGGAGATGATTAACACATACAAAGCTAAGGAGCACGAATTGAAGTTAAAGGTGAAGATCCTGAAGAAACAACTGAAGATTACCTGGATTTTTTTATTTGTATTGTTCGTTGCATTTGTTATAACAATAATGACGAAATAGGTTATAGTTGATTAGGTTTGTATGTTGATTGATGGTGTAATGTTTGATGTATTGGTTACCTTAGATTCATGTGACGATGTGTTGGTGTATTGATATGATACAGTTATATGATATTATGAATATGATACAATTAATATTCTTATGATAATTTTATCACAAATGTGAGTTGTATTTTCTGCTGTGATATGGTGAACAATAATATACAGGTTAAAAAATGAGATTAATTATAAAAGCAGGATAATATTTGTTAATTATGCAGTAAATTTAACAACAGTTATATATCATAACCGTTAAAATATCTTGCGCGCTGACCAGAAAAAAAAATCAAAACGGCGCAGCTGGGTATCGAACCTAGGACCATTATTTTTATCACAATGGTCTTTTGGAAAACCCGTTGTGATAGGGCATGCACTTTCCAGTTTATTACAACGTTACTGAGTCATGATTGTAAGTATCATATATACAACAACACTCTACATAACAACGCCTAGGCCTACGTGATTATATATCTTTCCCAATCGTTGTTAAATGGGTTTGCCGTAAGAGTGTCTGTAATTGATTGAAGGAGGAACACACTTGAAACTAACCCTTCTTGGAGATCGTGTTGAGTTTTTCAAGTTGTTATAGCAATATTGAAGGATTGTCAATGATGGTGACAAGTTCCACTGAAAAGAAGTAGGTTCTTCTCTCAGAATTGCGTTAGTAGTGATTGTGTGAAAGGCTACGGATAAGGAAGAGTTCTTCTCAGATCTTCAAACAATTTCATCACTAAAAAAATTTGTAAGATCAAGGGGTTGATTGTTGCACACGAAGGCTTGGAGAAGAATTGTTGTTATTGGAAGATTGAAGAAATGTATTAGAGTATAAATAATCAGAAGAGTTTGGCAGGAATGTTTTATACAAGTCAAGATCTAAATTAGGAAATTTATTTTCTCAGTTGTATTATGGATTGGGGATTGTATGAACTCTTGGAAATATTTGTCAAATAACAAGGAACTATGCAAGTCCCAATGAGAAACCATTGAAGAGTGCACGTAGGCAAAGCAAAGACGAACGTCAAAATACTATAAGTATCAGTGTCATCTCTCTCTCTCTCTCTCTCTCTCTCTCTCACACACACACACACACACACACACACGTACATACCCACACACATTTAAATTCAGAGCGATTACATGCTTAGGTTTTTCAATTCCGTCATATTATATCATATATTCTTGATAGCGATTTATTATGTAAGCATTAGGTCTTTTTTGGATTTGGATAACTGATTAAGCTAGTCTTGTGATTAATAATTTAAAGCAAATTGAATTTAGAACTTCGTTGATTGAATCATTGTGTAAACACTTCTCATGCATTACACAATTGAATCAATTTATACCAAGCATTCCAATCATATCAATCTTTGATATTTGTGAAACGATCTGTGTTGACTTGATCAATATTCAAACTGTACAAATTTCATTTTGGCATCAAACCTTTCGCTCGCAACTCATTTTTGAAAACACTCTGATTTTGAAAAATGGCGGTTGGATTTTAATTTGGGTCTATTTACCCCCTCTAAACCGTTTTTCTACTTTCATATTCACACCCAACAATTCAAAATCTTGATAAGGGTTTCACAAATCAGATATTCGATAAGTGTCAAAGTTGACGCGTCTACCAGGCACTATGGACCTAGGATATTCTTAAGTCCAAAGTCTTTGTGATATGAAGATGTCTTAGCTTCGGGGGAGCTGATCAAAGACTCTCTACAAAGGCAGTTAAGAAGTTCAAAGCAATTATCAACACAATTATTAACACGGTGATTGATTTTTCAAGTAGTTTTTATCTTTGAATACCAAGACAGGTGGAAACGCACCATAATATGAGAATACACATATTAGAGTACGTGTCAAACGCTAAAGAAGTAAACATTGTCGACAGTTATCAATGTAGTATTATATAAACTGACTTCTTGCATAGAATCAGGGGTCACAATTCTCATTCAGAAATTCCTATAGAACTCAAAGTACCCGAGTCACAAAGAGAAACGAGTTTGAGAGAAAAGTGCATGAATCTGCGCACTATTTCTTTTAAGTCTTTTAAATTAAAGAAATTATTTTATAACACTTTGTTTTTGTCTATTATCTTTACCCAAAGTATATTGCAATCAGCATTTACATTCAGTTCGTTAACATTCAAGTATTAACTTTTAATCACAAACACTTTTCTCTTTGCATTTCTTTCTACACAAAATTGTCCTTGAGATTTTTCAAATTAATCTCTTAAATGAACTAAACTCGTGATTGTTTATTAAATTTATCAATAAACAACATGTGTGCTCATGAGTTAAAATGTTAATTTCAGTCTTAATCTAGAGTCATCAGCTAGATCAATCTCATATGCTTGGAGTTCATTTATCTTTCTATATGATAGAAGCATGTATCTTGTTTCTGATGGTTGTAAATAGGGATGGCAAAAAAGCCCGTGCCCGCGGGTATCTGCGGATATAATCCGTCACGGATACAATGTGGATAGCTTAATGGATATCCATGGATAAAATAAATGGATATTTAAATATCCGTTATTTAATAGATGTGGATGCGGGTTTAATGATATCCGTACCCGCGGATATCCATACCCGTTAATAAATTATAAAAAGTATTTAAATATTTTTAATTTATTATAGACGTCATTACATCTTCCAAGAAATTTAGTCTTTTCATATTTCTTTTTTTTAACGTTTTCTTGGAAGAAAAAGAAAACCTTTCACATTCCAAGAAAAATCATATTTAGTCATTTTATATTTATTTAGGCTTCTTCTATATTTTAGACCTAACATCTCTTTCACTTTCACAATTCCACTGTCCAACTCCAACCCAAAGAACCAGTACCGTCTTTTCTCTATCCAACACTGCAACTCAGAGTCGTAATTTCCTAAATGATTAAGGTAATCTATCTACCTTGTTACATTTTGCTCTTGTTCTTGCTATTTTAATTTTAATTTTGGTTGTTGCAACACTGAAGTAGTAATAGGTGGGGCTGGAAAATAGTTTCTTATTTTAAGGCAATTATAATGCAAAATACTAAACCCTAAACTAGTAAAAAGAAGAAGCACTATATACATTCTTTTTCGTTTCTATGCAACCTCTATTTAAGGTGGTTTCTCGTAACACTATCAAGAATGACATCATGAAAATTTATAACGATGAGAAAGAGAATACCATGAAATTGTTGTCAAAGAATCAAAGTCGTATTGCAATCACCAGTGATATGTGGACTTCAAGTAACCAGAATAAAGGCTATATGACAGTTATAGCTGTTGCACCCCAAATTTTGACCCCTTAGATCCTAATCATCATTGTAGGATCATGTTCATTTGATTAACTAACCTTAATCCAGTTCAAGTTTATCTTTGTCAAGATGCAGATGAATTAGGGTTCCGTACCATCAAAATTGAAACTTCAGTGGTCTGATCAATCAATGTTTTGGATTGATTCAACTTCAAACAAGATCAAGAATACAACATTGGGTCAAGTATGAATCCAATTTGAGGTGGTCACCCGGGGTTCGAGAGCAGTGCAATTTGAGACACCCGATTAGGGTTTTTGATTGGAAAAAGTCAACTGTAGTTTGACTTTTGATTCAAAGAGTATTTCAATGGTGGTATTTTGGTCCATTAAGCTCCTATGGATTAGTAAAGTCCATCCAAAGAGTTTCAAGTCCACAGGATGTCCGGATCACCAACGGGCGACTCGGTAGACACCGATCGATCGAAAAATTGACCAAAAAGTCAACTCTCTAACAATGAGGAATTTGACTTCAAGGTGTGAATGAAAAATGTTCCTTATATCATATTACACCTACCCATAAAATTTCATGACCATTGGATCAAGGGTTAGGAAGTAATTGCAAAAATCGGGAATTAGGGTTTCAAAATGGGCAAAACCATAACTCCTCAACCACACATCCAATTGAGGTGGTTCTAAGCTTGTTTGAAAGGTCTTGACAAACCCTACAAAATTCCCACAGTGTTCCATATTCAAAAAATGCATGGAATTGGAGTTATAGCAAAAATCATTTTTCAAGGGTAAAGGACTTAGTGGAATTTCCCAAATTCTGGCCATACAACCCACTTTTTTCAGAACTTTGAAAGGTTTTTCAACCTAGTTCCATCAAGAATTTGGAAATTCCCAAAACATGAAAGTTGTAGAGCTACACAAGGGCTTTCTAAAAAGTACAAGAACTCCCCAAGGAGATTTATGAGCTATGAGTTATGGTGCCTTGAAGTTGGGTCTGTCACACCTAAAAATCCACTTGAACCAATTTCTCAAAATCAGAATTTTTCATCTCTAACCACTCTCCACCCTTGGATCATGATGCATTATGACATTTAGATGTGTAGAGAAAGAGAATGACATAAAAAGAGAGATTAAGGAGAGAGAGAGAGATGCAAGTTGCAACTTGTATGATTATAAAATTCAAATGTGTAAGAAGGAGAGAGAAACTTTTCATCTCCAACTACTGCAGCTGTGCCATCCTACCCTCTAAGCTCACCTCAGTCATTTCATGGACATCTCCACTTGATATTTCTGATCTTTCTTGAGCCATGGAGCTGATGGAAGAAGATCTTGGCAAGATTTTGTAAAAAACTTCATGAATCTCCCTCCAAAAGTGGCAAGTTACCAAGCTGCCCTCACCCTCATCTCTACTATAAATAGAGGCCTCACCCTCACTTCTTTTTCACACCAGAGCTATTCACAAGATCAAAGTATCATAGCTCTCCTTCTCACTCTCTCTTTGCTTGTAAGTGAAGAAGAGTTCAAAAACACCAAAATTGGTCACTTTGCACTTTTCACACCATTTTCATTTCTAACTTTTCCAACACTCCCACAACCATCCATGCACTTTCTAAATAACATATAGAAGGTGTGTAATCCATCAAACCATCAAAAACCTCAAAAAATCAAAAAGTCAACCTTATCTCCACCATACTTTGACCAAAATCACTAAAATGACCAAAACTCATTCCATATAGATTCTTGCCATTCTAATCCCTCTAACACCTCACCAACAACATTCCTCAACTGTCCAAACCACTAGCAACCCTTGGACACTCTTATTTTGACATTTAGCATCATAAGTGGATTGTTACTTAAAGGTGAAGTAAAGTCTCAAGGCCAAGAAGTGAAGTATAAATCTCTGGGTTTCTAGGAGTATTTTCTGCTTGTTCAAGTTTATTACTACAGGTATGTTGTGTCTAAACTCATCCCATCCATTATCGTGACATAAAACTCATTCTTGTTCATTGTTTCTTATTATGTGCACGCATACTGTCATGTAGAATAAAGTATAAGCATTGTTATGCACTGTTGCTGCCAAACTTGTTTTACAAAGATGAATTTGTCAATTTTTGTTAAAATCTATTTCTTTGCCAACTGTTGTTTGGGTGGATTAGACTCCCATTAGGATATTACATTAGGACCATTTTGAAGTTGTTGTTTGATTGATCTTAACTTGAGGTATGAATAGGCTGTTGCTGTCAAATTTATGTTTCATAACCAAGCCTTGTTTTGGTGGCATTTGTTCTGCCAAGAATGAAACAGTTGCTAGATAGGTATGTTTGGTATTGTTTGAATATTGGACCTGTAACTGTCATTTAAGTCCTTTATTTCAAAGCTGCTGTTCAAATTGGTTGGTGTTGTTATTCCAAGGATGTTGCATTTTTTGCTTTAAAATTCATGCTGTCATAGAATTATTGTCTGAGCAGTTTGGTTGATCTGAACTCAGCATTGTAATGCCCAATTTGCAATTTTGACTACCAATTTGGAGTTGGTTAACTCAAGTGTTCTTTCTGCTGGGCTGCACTAACTTTGAACCTTATTTGCATTCTGTTTGGTTGTAAGAATTGCTACTGCTTCTGTTTAGGCTTATTTTGTCTGCTGCAAGGCCATTTTAGCAATATGAGTTTGCCAAACTGTTTTAAAGAGCTTGATATGTATGTGTTTGAGGATCTGTCTTGGTTGCATTGTTAGTATCTTTGGTCCTTTCATTGTCAGGCTTATGTTCTCTGCTGTCAAGAGCTGTTTCTCTTAATAAATCTGTTTTTGAAAATTAATATTAAATATGTTTTGTTCTTGTCAAGCAATCTTTACATTTAATTTACTCAATCCCTTTGAGGTTGTAAACATTGTTGGTAGGCTTATTCTGAGTCAAGCCTGCTCAATCTATGCCATTTATACTGCTGTGAATGGATGTTGCTTTGTATTTAAATTTTTGTTTACTTTTGAGAAATATTGGTTGCCATTTCAATGAATAATGCTTGCTTTGTTTTTGAGACCTGATGCTGCCACTGTTATCCTTCTAGAACTGCTTTAATTTGCTTGGCAGCATTAGTGGTCCTAAATTTCAGTGTTGGTGCCTGCTGAGGAGCCAACTGTCATGGTTTGGCACTTCAACTTGTAAGTTGAAATCTCAATTAATTTGAGAGTTTTGCAAATCAATTAACTGGAACTTTGGAGTTATAGTCAGCATTTTAGTGTAAGATCATTTATGAGTATCTTGAATTCATGACTTGTTACATGTTATTGTAGGAACAATCTTGTTGTTTTCCATTATATTTTATCACCTGGTATCTCTGTTGTCCAGCCCTCAAAAAGTGGCTTGCACTATGATTTATGTTCATGACTAGTTGCCAAGTATGCTTTGAACCAGTTTCATTTGTGGCTTGGCTGAACCTCGCTAGGCCTTTGAGTGGTCTGTTTTTTGGTTTAAAGGCAAAACTGTTAGAAAGGACAAAACCATTACAATTCATATACTTTGTTTATCATTGGGAACTAAGATAATACCAAGAACCCTTTTGCTGTTAGGATACCATGTTTTGTGTGTGATGTGATATGTTGAGGTTAGGCTGTTGAGGCTCTTAGTGTTTGGTTTGTGGCCTCATCATGCTGCCAGTTCAGTGAACAGGTGCATGAGGGGTTTTCTTTGGGTGAGACATCAATGCAAGGCTGTTATTTGGTTGGACCATCACACTGTGGTGATTGATCATGCTGCTACCAATTTGAGCATCTTGTTGTAGCAACTTGTACAATAATTACAGATCATGTGTTATATCCTGATTAGACTTGGTTTTGGAGTCCTCATTAAGTTTGTATTTCATGAACCATGCATTTGAAGTATGTACCAGCTTCTGTTTAGCCTGAGCATGGATTGATTGGAATTTCAACTTTGAAAATGCATCACATAACACTAATACACACCAGCTACCGAATTTTCTTGCACAGTGAGAATTTTAGAAAACTGATATTATCATCTTCTTCCTTATTCAATTCTACCCAATTTCCATATAAATTTTGTGCCGGTCCGATTAACGGTTAGGAAGTTACGATACAAAACGTAAATCCATTTGTTGTGTATTTTTGCTCAGCCAGAAAATTGTCACTTTTTACACTAAACTTCCACCAGTGGAAGTTACTTGTAAAATTGCATGAAAAGAAATTGTCACTTTTTACACTAAACTTCCACCAGTGGAAGTTACTTGTAAAATTGCATGAAAAGAAATTTGACACTTTTTACACTAAACTTCCACCAGTGGAAGTTACTTGTAAAACTGCCCAGAAAGAAAATTGTCACTTTTTACATTAAACTTCCACCAGTGGAAGTTACTTGTAAAATTTCCCAGAAAGAAAATTGTCACTTTTTATACTAAACTTCCACCAGTGGAAGTTACTTGTAAAACTTGCCATTTTTCACTCCAACTTCAAAAATTCATATCTCACTCGTTTTTCATCATTTTTCGCTCGTTCTTTTTTTGTTGCGTTCGTATTGATGTCTACTTTTATGATGTGTTTTTACTTTTTGATGTTTAATCATTTTATCACTTAGTTTGTCTATGTGCAAATGTACACGTTTCACGACCGTTTATGTGATTGCGGATAAATGTTCATGTGATTCCACTCAATATTTTCCTTGAAACTTATTTGAATCCATGCCCATACATGTTAATTAACATTCTAGGACCCTAATCTTTGGTAGTTACCATAAATATCTCATGTTATCATTGTTATCTTAGTGTGCGATTCATCGTTATGATTCCTGTTTTGCTATATTCATTTTGATTGTTATCCATACTTCTCCCATCTTTCGAGTTGTTTCCATATTGATTGTTACCATGTGTTCTTCTCTATTTTTACTTTGTTAAGTAGATGGACCTCCTAAATTACGAGGCTAAACTAATTTAATTGTGTGAGATTGTTATATATGCATATTGTTGTTACGCTTTGAGGTTATGACATGATTATTTTCAAATTGTTATTTGTTTACACGGTTGTTACCTTCATCATGCTTTCAATCTTTGTCAAGATATGCCTACACCTTTGTCAAGACAGGCTTATTGTAATATGCTTACTATAATTGGTCGTAATCATTCGTCCTACTCAAAATACTTGCTCATTGTAATGTGTTGGTTAATCCTTGATCATAATCATTGTCTTCTATATTCCTCATGCTTGAATATGTTTATACTTTGTTAAGTATTTTCTCCCCCAAGTGATGGAACTTTTTTGTTCTCATCCAAAGTTGCCCCTCTCTCTCCTTCCAAAGGAAAGTCTCTCTATTGACCCTTGGGTCATAGATAGCTCAACACACTCATAGGTCTGGATAGAACCACCCCCCCCCCCCTTTTGGTCTGGATAGAACCAATAGGATTTAAACTCATAGGTCTGGATAGAACCTCCCCCTCCTTTTGGTCTGGATAGAACCAATAGGATTTAAACTCATAGGTCTGGATAGAACCTCCCCCTCCTTTTGGTCTGGATAGAACCAATAGGATTTAAACTCATAGGTCTGGATAGAACCTCCCCCTCCTTTTGGTCTGGATAGAACCAATAGGATTTAAACTCATAGGTCTGGATAGAACCTCCCCCTCCTTTTGGTCTGGATAGAACCAATAGGATTTAAACTCATAGGTCTGGATAGAACCTCCCCCTCCTTTTGGTCTGGATAGAACTAATAGGATTTAAACTCATAGGTCTGGATAGAACCTTCTCCCCCTTTTTGGTCTGGATAAAACCAATAGGATTTAAACTCATAGGTCTGGATAGAACCTCCCCCTCTTTTGGTCTGGAAAGAACCAATAGATCCTTATTCTGTAGTTCGTGCCCGAACTACGACCGCTCTGATTTCTCATTGGACAATGAGAATACGTAGGCATAAGATGCGATATCTTGACGAGCAACCTTCCCCCTTCTCCCACCTTTTGGTCTGGATTGAACCAATTGGACTCACAACGTAGAACTTTAGGATAGAGTTTGGTTAACTCTATGTAAGAATCATGGATATGATTACTTACTCCCCTTTCTTGAGAGTTCAACATAGATCTAGAGAGTTTTCTTAAACTCTACCCAAGCATGGATATGTTTGTTCCCCTTTGAACCTTGATCATAATCAAGTGTTCTTCATCCCTTGTGAGGTGAACTACGATTGCTCTGATTCTATCCTAGTTAGGATACGTAGGCAGAGGACGCGACGTCTTTGCGAGGAAACTTAGAAACTATCCTTAGGTTTTAACCTACACCTTTTACCCAATCCCAAACCTTAGCAAACATTTACCAACTTATCATGCAAACAAACAAAAGATTCCTGTAGAGTACTACAGATGTTTAGGATGTGAAATACCTACCCTATGTATAATCAACCCCCGATCCCCGAATCTCTTAGCGTTGGTGTTACATCGCGAAAAGGGTTTTTCTTTCTTTAGACATTTCCTTTGGATAAATTAAAGTCCGGTTGTGAATTTAAGAATTTAAGATTCAAGTTATTCAATAGCTTGGTATCACGATTCTCACCACAACAATAGCTCACTTTATTGATGATTCATGGACCCTTCAAAGTCGACTTGTAAGGTAATAACAGTAAATTATTTTGATTTTTTTGTGTGTATAATGTTAGTAATATTGTTCTTGAAAATTTAATTTATGTTAGGTTCATTTATGTGCCTGCTCCTCATACTAGCAAAACTCTAGTTGATACCTTGATTTAATCTTTGATGGATTGGAACCTAGATACAAAGTTGTCCACAATGATTGTTGATAATTGTTCTACGAATGATGCTATGATTGAACACATTTTAAATAAGATTACACCTAGGTCATTGATATTAGGTGGCAAATTGTTTCACATGCGGTGTTCTGCACATATATTGAATTTAATTGTGAAAAAGGGTTTATCCATAATCTCTAGTGCCATTGAGAATATTAGAGAAAGTGTTGTCTTTTGGACAGCAACCCCTAAAAGAGAGGAGAAATTCATAGAGACATGTGATCAAGTGAACATTTCTTATGATAAAAATTTGGTTCAAGATTGTAGAACTAGGTGGAATTCTACATTCTTAATGCTTAATGTTGCCATACAATATAAAGATGTGTTTGGTCGATTGGCAAAACGAGATACTCAATATAAAACCTTGCCTAGTGAAAATGAATGGATGAAAGCAAAAGAAATTTGTGAAAGGTTGGAAGTTTTTTATGATGTTATACAACTATTTTCTGGTACCAAGTATCCAACTGCAAATGTTTATTTTCCCAAAGTATGTGAAATGAAATTGGCTTTAGTTGAATGGCTTGGTTCTACTGATTGTGTCATTAAAGACATGGCTTCAAGTATGCTTTCTAAGTTTGACAAATATTGGAAGGTGGTCAATAGAGTGATGGCAATAGGCATTGTGTTAGATCCAAGGTACAAAGTTGATTTGTTAGATTACTTTTTTCCTCTAATTTATGGAGATGAAGCTGATAATGAAATTGAGAAGGTAAAATCTTTGTTTCAAAATATGGTAATTGAGTATAATTTGAAAATAAAGGAGAAAGAGAATGTTTCTTCATCCTCAAATCAAACTCAAATTGTGTCTGATGCAATTGTTGTTGGCAAAAAAGAAGCTTGGAGGTCTAATTTTGCAAAACATGTCAGTGCAAAAAAAAGTGTCACGTCTAGTAGGTCAGAATTTGACAGATATATAGAGGAGAAAGTGTTACCGGATGATGAAAATTTTGACATCTTAGGTTGGTGGAAGGTTAGTGGGTTAAAATATCCAATCTTGCAAATGATTGCAAGAGACTTCTTAGCAATTCTTATTTCAACGGTTGCTTCCGAGTCTTCTTTTAGCACAAGTGGTCGGATTCTTACTCCTCATCGTAGTAGATTGCGTTCGGATACTTTAGAGGCATTGATGTGTGTCCAAGATTGGCTATGGACTGATGTGAAAGGTAATCAATTTTATAACATGTTTTTATTACAGTGATTAATTATAATAAATTATTATTTGACATATTTTTATTACAGTGATTAATTATAATAAATTATTATTTGACATATTCTTATTTCTTTTCAGGTTATACCAAATCAAAAGTTGAGGTTATTGAAATTAATTCAGTATTGGAAGATATGGATGCTAACATTATTAGTGAATGAAATTGTTAGTGTATCTTATAAGATTTTGTTACAAATATCACTGTTATTTTGGATATTTTATTTGGAATCTTTTAAGCTTTTAATTTAGGAGTTAGGAAACCAAAGTATGAATGTTAAGTAAGGAATGCATAATATGGAATTTTGTAATGATTGATGAAAACTATTTACATTATTACTTTTTGTTTTATTTAAACAATTATTATATGGTATGATGAATTTTGTTTTGTTAAAAATGAAATGTATGGATATTATGTTTGAATGTTATTATGTTTTAGTGAAAAAAGAATGAAAATAATATGACGAAGTTTAGTTGTTAAATTGAGAGCGAAAAAAATATATTTTTAAAAAATAATTTTAGATAAAAAAAATTATTCATAGATATCTGTAAATATTCGCGGATACCTTAAAATCCGTAGATTACCCGCTTAACTGATATCCGCATGGATATGGGGCAGATACGAATATCATATTTATCCAACGAGGCAGACACGGATATCATACTATCCGCCCCATGGATATCCATTTACATCCCTAGTTGTAAATGGTGATTAAAGTATTATACAAATTAATGGCTAACAAACTTTTCATATTTTCAATAAAAGAGAAATTCTTGCTTTACGATCAGTTATAATCTCAACACTATGACTGCTAACAAAAATATCCCTTATGTAAAGTTGTCGCATCCTTACTACGAACAAACCCACATGATGAAAGAGCACCACTTTCTTTTCTTGTTCACGCAACGTTTTCTTTTGCAAAATCATCAAGTGCACTATATGACAGCAAAAAATGATAAGTTATTTATGTTAAGTCAAAATTTTTATTAATAATTGACTTCCAATCAATATTTAAAAATATCACGTAAATGACACTTTTATTCTATCATACTATATTATTACTATTATTTTATTTTCACTGTAAATAAAATCAGACGGAGTGTTGTCCAAAAAAAAAAATCAGACGGAGTATTTAAAAGAAAAAAAAACAGTAAATCTTCAATACAAAAATTGTCAATAAATTAAACATCACATAAATACCTATAATCTATAATATATATATATATATATATATATATATATATATATATATATATATATATATATATATATATATATATATATATATATATATATATATATATATATATATATATATATATATATATATATATATATATATATATATATATATATATATATATATATATATATATATATATATATATATATATATATATATATATATATATATATATATATATATATATATATATATATATATATATATATATATATATATATATATATATATATATATATATAACATAATGTTTCTCCGGCGTAATTTGAGATGCGGAGGTTTCACATGAAAGAAGTCAAAGGTAAAAACACTGCACTAAAATCGTAGTGTCACTCGCCTCCGGGCGTAATCTGAGATGCGGAGGTTTCACATTAAAGAAGTCAAAGGTAAAAACACTGCACTAAAATCGTAGTGTCACTCGCTGAAATACCAGAGCAAGAATGTTGTGAACGACGTTCGATTAGTCGCATCAACTATCACAGTTTAACGGCAACAACGCCACCGCAGATCGTGGTTGCGCAGTTGCACCACCGCACCGGGACTCTCAAGGTCTTCTACATCGAAATTGTAGTCTGAAATTCTTCTATAAAGTAGTAGTTGTTTTTTAATTGTTCTGATCTGACTACAAGTTGATTATTTCATCTCTACTAAACCTAATTACCTCTTCCATATTCATGTTTGAATCGAACCATATTAGAATGAAACTGAAATAATTCTCTACAGTATTTCGTTTGTTATTTAAACTAAACAACTAATCAATCATGAATTGATGATTTCATATTTTACAAGCTCCAGAACCATGATGAAAAATTAATTGAACTTGAACAAGGGAACTTCACATTTTGGTTTATCAAAGCCCAGTGTCGATTCCAAGCATGCGACTCGGGCAATGAGTCGAATTGAAGGACGCTAAAGGTGTTCAAAATAGGCAGAGTTCTGAGCTCAAACTCGGAAAACTAACATGACCAATAATTTAACGATTAAAAAAACTAAGGCTCGGCCGTGCTTATATGTCGTTTTGGAGTGCAGAAACCCTCAGGCTTCACACAAAATCCAAAAATGTTGGAATGCACCTTTAACTATAAGCTCATATGCGTGCAATCATTTATATATTGTTTTCGAATGATATGATGGTGTTAATGGGTACCATTAACCACCATCTGGTTGGCCATGTAGCTGAGCTGCCCTGGAATTTGTAGTCCTCTTTATATTATCAGCTGGTTTCTCATTGGCTGCTTCAATTCTTTCCAATGTTTCAAGGACTTCCTTCATTGATGGCCTAACTTTGGGCTCTTTTTGGATGCATTTGAGAGCAAGTTGAGCTACTTGCGAAGCTAAGTTCGGTGGATACCTTCCTTCCAACTTTGCATCCATGTTGCTTCTCGATTTTGCTCTAATTAACAGGTTTGATTTGAGCCAATCGTGTAGGGACTTTGGCTCACTAAGGCGTGTTATCTCGCCTATCCGCTTACCGGTTAGTATCTCCAACAAAACAATCCCAAATCCATATACATCACTTTTCACATACAAATGACCTGTTTGATTGGCATCAGAAGATTAATTTGGCGTCTCAGTCACCATGCTTTCAGAACATGTTTAAGAAGAGATTAAGAGGGTATTTGTGGTGACGATACCTGTGGCAATGTACTTAGGGGCGGCATAGCCACATGTCCCCACAATCTGTGTTGATACATGAGTGCGATCATCAGAAGGAACAGATCTAGCCAAGCCAAAGTCTGACAACTTGGCTGTGTATCCCTATTGCAAACCAAAATAATAGGTATATCTTTTTTCGTTACGTTACTACGAATTCTTTAATAGCATGGATACCTTCAATATGAGCAAAATGTGATCATGGGATAGTCAATCCACCAAAAGATGAAATGAAACTTACCTTGTCAAGTAGTATATTTGAGGGTTTGAGATCTCTGTATATAATTTTCTTCTCCAAGGAGTGAAGGAAATTTAGTCCCCTAGCTGCTCCAATCATAATTTTCAGCCTTCTGTCCCATGAAAGTGGACGAACATTTGAACCTCCTGCAAAGTAAAATAACATTAGGGGAAATTCACACAACACAGAAAGAGAGTAAAATGGTAGTTTTGTGGATGTCCTAGTTAAGTATCCTATCTGCTCTTACTTCCAAATAGGTGGTTGTCCAAGCTTCCACGGTGCAAAAATTCGTACACCAGAAATAACTCACCATCCTCACGCCCAAATCCCAACAGCTTTACAAGGTTGGGATGAGAAAGCCTTCCTAAGAAATTCACCTCTGACTGTTCCCTCAAAAAAATTATAAATATAAATAGATGGCACTACATATTAACAAATTTGTGAATGTGATGATCTAATTTTGAAAGTTCTATTCATGATGCAGTAATCTAAATACCTTCCATTCTACAAATCCTTGCGTGCTGTGAGAATTCAGTTTTTTTATGGCAATAGTCGAATCCTCGTCTCTTTTTGACGTTGCTCTCTCCTTAAACAAACCCTTGTATACTCTACCAAACCCACCCTCTCCTAATAAAGTATCTGGAGAAAATTTCTAGTGGCTGCTTTCAGTTCTGCCAAAGTAAAAACTTTCAAGTTTGCAGTATCCAAGATATGCCCATAAGGAAACTCCTCATCTTCTCTTACTCGACAGATCTGGCTATTCTCAGAGCCCCAAAAGGATGTACTTGTATTATTTCCTGTTGAGTGATTATTACTACTACTAAATAGTCTGCTATTTCCTCCAGAGTTGCTGCTACGCCCAAGAGAAGTGGAATTGCCATTTTCTATCAATCCTAAGTTGCTGAGACCAAAAGAAAATGGAAGTCTCCCTGTGACATTGCAACACCAAGAGAGACAGTTTTTATGTGATATAAATATATGAGTCGATTGCAACTCTCCTAATTTTAACTATTGGGAATCTTTAAAACATAGAACCACATATAGTGAGTCAATTTATCTTAACTTTCTATGAATTTTGAATTGCCTGCGACAAATTCTCCACATGTTTCCTCTTATTTAAAAGCAATGTTCTCCTTAATTTATTATAAGGAGGTTTGTAACCAAGAATAATATTGTTAGCTGGGTAGAAGAAAGACAAAAGTGAAAATTTCTTGCTTTCTTGCTTTGAAAGAGTAGCCCAATCAAATAAAAGTTTCCGGCATAAATCTTTTTATATAGACTGCCTCTCTAACTTGCGTGATAAAAGAGTCATCTACCATTGATGTCTTTCTCTTTTTAGAATCAACACCAACCATGTTTTGGCATTCAATGGAATTCGGAGACTGAGACAAACTTCTGTCTTGACTTCTTCACCTTAAATCTATTCTCATTGTCCATCTTCAATTCAACAAACTTGTGATTGTTATATTCAAACAAGATCTAACTTTGTTTCTCACAAGCTTCAACAAATGTAACCAATATATGAACCATCAAGACACAAATCTTTACCTATAGCAACAAACAAGTATAAGATCTGTAAAAAGAGCTATTAACACACAAATCTACAAACTTATGTAAGCCATTCAAATCAAAGAAAATAGTGCATCTATAAACTTACAACTTGTCCTTTTCACTCAACTCAATTTCACTATCCTCAATTCAACTTCACTCAACTCAATTTCACTATCCATTCTTAACCCTCAACCCAGTCGTCTAGCTTCATTCGAAACATTATTTCCAATTGCAGTGCGGCTCAGAGAAAACACTAATTAATTTAAATTCTGCTATGCTTCTTTGCTCTACTATTCTGCAATGCAATATCATTGTAGCACCTCTATAGCCCCTGTTCACAATGCAAATGCAAAATTTGTACCGACCAAAAACGCGAGAGCCTTAAAAAGAACACAATGCGACAGTTATTTAAAACCTTTCATCATCTAATTGTTCTTCCTCTGTTACATACTCATAGCCCAAATTCTCATCTTCTTCCAATTCATCATCCAAACCCTCTGTTATTGTTTTCTTCTTCCCATTAAAGTTTAAACCCATTCCATCAACCTTTCCATTCTCAACAACAATCCAAGGAAGCCACAAATCAGCATTCTTCCCCAAATCTCTATCCCAATAATCCCCAACAACAACCGTCTTCAAATTCACCTCCCTAACCTTCCTCAACATCTCCGCAAATTCCCGATCATCCGAAACCAAAACCAACCAACCAATCTCCCCATTCATCATCTCCCTCTCCAACCACAAATCCGCCGCATTCACCTTCTCGCCAACCTTCACAACTTTAACAAAAACCCCAGCCCGCCGCAACTCCGAAGCCATACCAAATCCAACCCTAGGCGCAACGACATTCCCCGCAGCTTCATTATACGGATGAATTCTCCGAACGACCCCGACCCGCGACCGGCTCAACTTAACCGATCTCAATTTTTCCCGCAACTTCCCACGCCGGTTCAAGTGAACTCTCCTGAAATGAATTTCGAGATCGGAAATTGATTTACATTCGTGACCGCAGACGCGGCAGAGAATCGAATTAGGGTTAGGGTTTTGGTTGGGATTCCATTTAGGTAGGTTGAAGAAGGAGTGCCGTTTTGTGTGAGCGGAGATAGAAACGACGTCGCCGAAGCGTTCGGCGAGGGTTTTGAGAGAGAGTGCGGCGTCGTGTGGAGGTCCACGTGGAGGTTTGTTGTCGAGGTCCCAGAGGATTATAACCTTTTTGTTAGGGATGTGTTTGGGGTTTGGTGTGTTGGTTTTTATGGAGGATTGGAAACGAGGTTTTGAGGAGAGATTGTGATTATTTGGGAAAAGAAGTGACGAAGTTAAGTTGAGAGAGTGTAGTGTTGTTGCGTTTGCGTTGTGGAAAAACAGAGAATTCATTTCTCTTTGGGAAAAGAAGTTAATGTTAATCTTTTTCACCACTGCTTGTATTTTGTAGGCTATTTTATCATTACTCATCTGATTCATTGGACAGAGCTGCCTCAAGTAATGAAGATAGAGCACATGAGCCTGCTGATACTGATCACTTATCATCTGTTAAATTGGATGCTGCAGGACATGCACATATTGAAAAGCACAGGTACATTTGAAGTTTGTTTAATGGTGAGTCAGTAGTACACGTAACCTGTAAATCTTAGGTTCCTATGCAATATTTTTAAAACAACAGAAGTATGTGTTTTCAAAACTAGGACTGATATTTTGAGGTCAATGTAATTGAGTTATGTTTGGTTCTGTGGTATAAAATATTAATTCTAAGTGAATTGATCTTGTAAAATTGATTTCGGTTAAAAATGAGTTGAATGTAAAGTGATTTATATTTAAATATTTTTATGCAAAATTGAGTTTAACAGTAAATTTCAATGCAAAAATCTCGTTTAAACTTAAAAGTTACAAATTCTAGTTTCAAATAGAATCAATTCTTAAGGTAAAATGAATTATACTTAGGTAGAACCAAACACCTCAAAATCATTGCAAAGTCAATTTACAACTCTAAAATTGTCTTTGCCTCTTCCAAAAGGTAAGTCAAATAGTCAATCATAAGCTGAATATGTTAAACTACTAGGGTGCTATATTTAGAAGTTTAGTCATCATTGACTTCTCAGGATGTCTCTGAATCACTATTATTTTACACATGTACTCCCACCGTTGCTATTAAATTATATGCAAAAATGTATTAGATAGTTAATTATTTTTTTCATTATTCTCTCAATTCTTGTACATTTTTGTTGAAACTTTTACTCAAAAAGCTTCAAGACGATTTGATAGATGAGATGGTGGTGTTGGCAAAACAACTCAAAGAGAGTAGTCTCATGATGAGCCAATATGTAAAAAATACCAAAAAGGTCTGATTCTCATTTTCATTCTCTTTCATCTCTAACTGATAATTGGTCGTATAATGTATGAGTTGATTTTACAAAATGTATCTCATTCAAGGCAATGTTTCAATATGAAGTTTTATTATAGTTATTTTTAACAAATATTATCTTATATGAAATATCTCTTGTGAGGTTAATGAATGATGGGTTGGTTACAGATACTTGATTCTACTGAGGAAGCCATTGAACATAGCTTGGCAAGCACAGGTCGTGTCAATGTGAGAGCAAATGCAATATACTCAGAGAGTTCCAAGACTTCTTGCTTAACATGGTTTGTGATGTTTGTGATGATGTTGGTATTTGTCATGGTTATTCTTCTAATCCGTGTCACATAGGGTGTGCAGTTAACATTTTATGGGGTAAATTAAATTACTTTAAGTCTAGCTTTTTTCCATAATGTAAATTAGATATTTATATATTATAGACGCAGTATCTTGCAATTTATGTTTTATTGTTTTTTGAAGGACATGCAATTTGTTCATGCTGTAATATTTTCTTCACATCATACCATATCTAAATTAATTCAAATAGACTAAATAAAGAATATTTAATTTTAGAATCAAATTTCTTTTTAATAACTATTTTGTAGTCTTGAAAGGAATACATTTATATTTTGTAGTCTTCAAAAGAATATTTTTACAAATAAACTATTAATGTGTCCATGAGTTACAGGCTAGCATTATCCTTTAATTTAGTAAATAAAATGAATGAGGTGGAATTTAATTTGAAAGGTAGGTGGAGAAACACCCGGTCATGCAATAGTAGTATTTGATTAGTTTGTCTATTAGAAAGTTTAAAGGAAATAAATGAATTAAGAGGTTTTATCGAGCCGATCCTACTTATACTTAAACTCTTACAATAGTGAGTTTTTATTTTAATATTTTTTTGTGAATTATATGAGTTTTAGAAAATTTTCGTGTTATTGAATTTTTAGAAATTTTTTGAGAGATTAAATAAATTTTATAGAATTTTAGAAAATAAAATATAGGTGTGAAATCATATAATTTTTTTAAAAAAAACTATGATTTTGAAAAATCTGATATAAAATTATATTTTCAAATATGCGACATAAAATCATAATTTAAAAAAAAAATATTGATTTTTTCCAGATTTTAAAAAAAATTCAATATTATTAAATTTTTCTTGGTTTATCAAACCTGAACTACCAAAATTTAAAAAATCTAAAAAATTATCAAAGTTATCGAATTTATTAAAAAATCCAAATTCGTTGTTTTAGAAAAACGCTAAAAATACATCCAAGACAATTTGAATACCTTATTGGATTTTTTAATGTCTATAGAAAATTTTATTTGTCTAACCAAATTTTTCGTTCACACATTTTAATAAAATTTTTACAAAAATAAAATAAATATTATAAAAATATGTGAGAGTGTCCTATATAATTATAAAGATGACGAGATAAAACTTATAAATTAATGATATATAGTATAATAATAAGAAAAACCTTGTCTGGCTTGCATTACATCACACACTTCACAGTTTGGTGTACTTTGTCAAAAATATATGTCTATTTTTTTAAAGATTTTAGTTTAAGCAAATGCTAGAAACTAGTGTTTTAAAAACGGAACCGGTCATCGAATCGGTGAGGGTATTGGATCACTGGTTTATCGGTTGAACTACTGGGTTACTGGTGGAACCATATAACTAAACTGGATTAAACCGGATAACTCGGTTGAATAGACCTGTCATTATATAGATATAAAACCGGTCGAACTGAATGATTCAGTTTCTAAAAAAATATAACTAGTACTTAAATTTTTTAAAAATATCATATCATAAATTCACAAGTTCATAATTTAAATTTAAATTTTAAACAAATGTATCACACATAACAAAATAATACAAACTTACAAAATCTAATTGCAAACAAAGTCTAATTGCAACAACTTCTCCATCAATGATATCATTTATTGATTATTATGAAATAAGATATAACTATTTGTAAGTAAAATATGATTCTCCTAAAAAGAAAACCAAATAAAATTCAATATGTTTATGCTATTTCACTTTCCCTTTCAACAAAATACATGCATTTTTCTATTGTTAATATTTTGACACTAAATATAATTAATTATAAATTATAATTAATTAAAATTATTAGCAGTGACAAAATATAAAAAGATAAAATATATAACAATCTAAAAAGTTAAAATAATAAGGTAACTAATTTGTTACTAACCACAAAGTTACAAACTATTTAGAAAAATGTATTAGCAAAAATAACAAATAGTCAATAAAGTCTATAATTTGTCACTAACGAAAAAAATTATATGAGAATGATATTTAAGTAATACACTACTAAGTATATTTAAAAAAATTAAAAAAAAAAAACAATTAAACCGCCGGTTTTTTCGGTTTTCCCGGTTCGCACCGGTTCAATGACGAGGCCGATCCGCCAATTAAACCAGGCCGGCTAGTGTCCCAGTCCGACCGGCCGGTTCGGTTTTCAAAACACTGCTAAAAACAATTTAGGTACTTGAATGCCAATCACAAGGAGTTTGTAAGATTTAAGTATATATTTGTGATCTTATCGGACCAAAACGGGATTAGCAGTCAGCACGCGTCGTGAGCTCTCAATTCGTCGGTAGTGGAGAAGAGGAGGGGTGTACCTGCAAGGTACTCCGATGTCAAAGTAAGAGGAAGCAAGTACAAAAAAGCTAGTTGTCAATAGAATATATGACCCTCTAATGAAAGAGGGTATTTATAATGTGCCCTTAACGCTGAGCCAACGATTATTTTGCATTGGGTTGGATCACGAGGCCCAATACGAATAACTGTCAGGGTCTACATGGCGTAGGGGAAGACCATCACGTGGTCTTCATCCTGATTCAACTGCCTCGTGATCTCTGGAAGGTGGGTGACCTGTTCTTTCGGACGCGGGTAGTTACTGATGACGTGCCCCCGCGTGGGGATTACGTGGAGACAATGGGGGAAGACGCGTGAGTGTTCCCCGTGTGAGTTGGATTGGTCCTTCATTAGGCCCTCCTTGACATGGATCTGGATTAAGTCGTGCCTGACGGTGGGTCATCCTGTGGCCCAATCCAGAACAGGAACCCTCCTAAGTCGTTGCTCTGAAGCGTAAGAGTAATGACTTAAGTCAATTCTTGTGACGAGGAGGGGATATATTGTGCATCACTCATGCTCGAGGCACTGTCCGGGACCAGATGCAGAAGCCATTGATTGTGTTTGCCAGTGAGCTATGTCCCTGGCCGACGACGAGGTTGGTCATTCGTTCACCCTGAGGGCAGGTGCTCATCCCACGCACACATGGCTTGCTTTCATCCTCTTTTTGAGGAGGTGTTCACGGCAGCGCAGGAGCCGGGGCATTGTCTTCGACATGTTGGGTGGTATGACGGAAGCAAAAAGGGTTGACACGTAATTTCCTCGAGCCGTGCGAGGGGACACGAAGGGACGCATGTGATGTCTCCGGGCGCCACGTGTCAGAAGAAATCAATGTCTATGACGGCTACGAGTAGGGTACTTGAGTGCCTACGAAATGCCTCACTTCCCGTGCTAGGGTTTTTAAATAGAGGGAAATGTCAGTTCATTTGCACGCTTCCCTTGTAACTCAAATAATTTCTCAAGATTCTCTCTGTTGTTCTCTCGTCCGCTCATCGTCGTCGTAGCTAACCTCTCGCTCCGCCGTTCAACTCCAGATTCCTTGTGCAGGTAAGTCCTCTGTCTTTTCCTATAGTTTGTTTTTTCTGGTGGGTTATGAGTTTTTCGGTGGTCTCGTCGTGGATCCCATGAAGTTCTCGGCGAACCCATGAAGTTTCTGGCGAAGTTTATGAAGTTTTCGGTGGATTTCATGAAGTTTTCGGCGAGCTCATGAAGTTTCCGGCGGAACTATGAAGTTGCCGATGAAGATGTCAGGGGGTTTATACGGATTCTGGGAAACTACATGAAGTTTCCGATGAAGGCCTCGGGGACCTACGACGAAGGTCTCGGGGACAACTGAGGCTTTTAGTGTCCCCGACAGGCTCGACGTTGGGGGGCTTTTCTCCCCGCAGACGTGTGAGTATCTTGAGGAAGTCCCTAGTCGAGGAGACTTTCACGTTTGACTTGGGGGAACTTAAGCGCGGAGGAACGTTTCTCTCGTGGAGGGAGGTTTCGTGTTCTGTGTCAAGGAGAGTCCTCTCTCGGGTGTGCACTTTCTTGCGTGGTGCCTTCGGTCAGGGAAGTTTGTCGAGTGTTTCCTCGTTCTCTCTCTTCTCCCTTTCACTTAACTTGTGGTGGAAGGGTTAATTTGATCTTAGATGTCAAATTCATTAATTTCCTCTGCTTTTCAGGTAAAATGACCGCAAAGCCTAAAGGCACCATCACGATCGACGAGGAAGTCAAACTCGACGTAGTTAACAAGGAGGTCGAGGTCATGCAGGCCCGCTTGCCTTCCGATTGGGTCGGGCAGGAGCCTCTCAGCATCGCCTCGCGCTTTGTTGTTGATGATTCAAACGCCTTCCCGACCGTTGAGGACCTCGCCGATGGGGCCTCGTGAACTTGATGGTCTATAAACCCAAGGAGAGCCATCGTATATGCTCGTTGTTTAAATGGACGGGGATCCTTATGTATGACTTTGCATTTTGGGAAGCAGGGCTTCGTCTGCCTTTTAGTGACTTCCAGAAAGGGGTGTCCCAGTGGCTAACTTTGACTCCTTCGTAACTTCACCCCAACGCGATCGCATTCATGCGGGAGTTCGAGCTTATGTGCGAGTATCTTTGCGTTGGTGCCACGCTCCCTTTGTTATTCTGCACCTTACATCTCCAGTGCCAGTCCTTCTAGGGTCGACATAACTGGGTATCTCTGAAGCAGTCGAGGAAGTTGTCAAGGCGTGCATGGATTATGTCCATGCCTTCAAGAATAGATACTTTGTAGTAAAGCCAGTGTCGGATGTGGTTGTCGATTCCCTGTTTGACCGCGTGACCAAGCTTCAGAACGGGCTTCCTATGGAGACTTTGGAGGCGAAGTTCCCTCTTGAGTGGCAGGAGGGCCACTTCAAGAAGGGCACTGATAGCTATATCACTAAGCCCGACGACCTGGACCCCGAGGACTGGCTCGCTTATGAGAAGATAATTGAGTTCGTTGCCAACTTTACTCCTGCCAAGTGTTTCAACAAGGACAGAAGTTTTATTTGTGACGAGCGGGGGAGGTCCTCCGCGAGTCTCGGCTAATCAACATTAGGGCCCTCCTCGAGTGCGTGTCAGACGGGGAAGCGCTAAGGATCTTAGGTAGCGGGTGTTCTCTTTGCTCTCATGTCTTCTAGTTTCCGCTTATTATACTGACTTGTTTATTGTTGTCTTCTTTGTTGCAGGCCATATGTCGAGCATCCAAGAGAGCGTGATGAAGCTTGCAACCATCAAAGGCGCCAAAAAGGCCACCAAGGGTCGTATTGCGCAAGTCCAGCAGATGGCCGAAGTTGACCAACAACCCGATGGTCCTTACTCTCCTCGGGGAATCCAATCCCCTATCTCCAAGGACCCTCTGGCCATGAAGCAACGCCTCGAGGAGGCTGGTTTTGTTCCTCTTCTAGAGGGCACTGCCGGGGAAAGGTTCGTCTTGCCTCCCTGCCATCTTCAGTGGGGGCTCTTCTCTGGATACAAATCCTTAATCGTGCCCGAGGTGGAGTCCAAGGCGATCATGGGTGTTGACAGGGAAAGCAAGAGGAAGGCTTTGCCTGAGGATCTGGCTGCCATGATGAGGGTCTTTAAGATGACGCTGATCCTTAACGACGGGACCAACCCCGTCACCGAGCTGAGGGCATTGCAGGATGAGAATGCATTACTTTGGATGAAAAATAACAAGGCTGAGAACGACCTCCTCAACTATCAGTCGGAATATGAGGCCTGTGTGCTCCTCCTCTAAGATATGAATGAGATGTGGGAAACGCTGGAGAAGGTTGAGGAGGAAAGGGACCAACTCCGTGCCAAGGTTGCTAGCTTGGAGGCTGTTGCACGCCTTGCTAAGGATGAAACCTGCAAGGAGAAATCCCTCACAACCTGCTGCGACCTGGTTGCCCAAATCTGGAAGATCGAGCAGGAATTTTTGGGGGCTCTCGAGGTAGGGTTTAACAGCGCTTTGGACCAGCTGCAAGTCGTGAACCCTAGGGTTTGACTTGTCACTAGGGGGATCGGTCCCTTCCATCAGGTGGTCGATGGACAGATGGTCGCCCCGGCCGGGGAAGGTGAAAATGATGGTCAGACCGGGGGGAGACCCAGCTGGAGGAGGAAATAAATGCTTAAGTTTTTCTTGTTTTTGGCCTGCGTGCCACCTCTTGATTATTGTTTTTTCCCAGCCTGCATGCCGCAATCTATAATTTGATTTTACCTAGCCTGCACACCATGGTATGTAATGTTTGAACAATTGGCTTTGCGCTCCCTCTATAATATATTATTTCTTTATAGCCAGTCTTTTTCGTATTTTGTGTGTGCCATTGTATGTCGAGTACTTACTTTCCTCGTAAATATGCAATATTGTGTTTTCCTGTTGGTGTGTATGAAGCATTGTGTTTGTGAATCAGGGTCTTTGTTCAACATAATCGATCCTCAATTATGCAGATAATTCGTCGAATGGTCGGAGTTAGGTCCCAACCGTTGACAAAGCTAAGAGCTCGGTCGAAGTCTTAGCTCCGTGGAGTGAACTTCCCATCGCGAGTTGTGCGTTCTGCCTAACCGGTACAATAAAGGTGGAGCTCAGTTGAGGTGTCCCCGTCAGATCAAGAGTCTGCTCGCACACACAAGAGCAGACTCTTGTCTTTCTGTTTCAAGTTAATGAGTCACGCTTGTACCATAGTACGCCTTTGTGGTTGGGTTGTACTTCATTATGGTCAAACCAAGTACGCCGTGAGGAATGTTTAACTGTAAAATTATTTGAGCTTTTCAACGTTTCATGGTCGAGCAAGTTCCTCCCCGTGCAGGTTCTCGAGGTGCCCGTCTTTGCACGGACACGGTAGGGGTCTGCTCAATTTACAATGAGCTTGCCCTCGTGCAAGTCTTTATGGTTTCGCCACAATACTAGGATGCCTATTCAAAATTCACGTTTGATGACTATGTTATCATGTCACAAAGTTATCTTTTGTTTGAGCGAAGATTCACGGAGAGATGCCCCTGAGCATATTTTTTTTACTAGCTCGAGCTCCTCCCAATAGTATCCTGCTCGCAGAGCCTTAAAAGCGAGGGATCATCCGCCAAGGTATTGGGCGTTGACCCATTCATGTATTTCCTTTAGTATGTGAGGGATCTTGGATTCCTCGACACATTTAAGGAGGGGGTGGAGAATCCCCGCATGTACAGTCTGTCCTCAATCAAGACGTAAGAGCAAGCTCGGTGCCTTACCACACTGGCTTCCTTAGAGTCGTCGGGCATCTCCCCCTTGTTAAGGTATAGGTATACTGGGGTCATAAAATAGTTGATGTCGTCGATGACATTCACATCGATAGTCGAGGTGGGTTTCTCAATGCTTGGACGAGAAAGTACCTCTGGGATGACTGACTTGTTCCCTCCTTTATTTTTTGTGCTCGCGAGCTTCGATAAGATGTCTGCCTGGGAGTTGTTATCTCGGGGAACGTGTGTCACCTCCGCAGAGTCGAACTTCTTCATATTCTCTTTCACCAGTGCTAAGTATTCGACGAGGTTGTCATTTTTGGTCTGGTATTTTCCCAGCACCTGGGGAGCGACAAGCTGGGAGTCAGTAAATATCTTCACCTCCTTCGCACCCAAGTCCTCGGCCGGGCGTAGCCCCGCGAGGAAGGCCTCATATTCGGCTTGTTGTTTGATTTCGGGAAGGCTAGGGCGAGAGAGAGCTTGATCAGGATGCCCTCTTCGTTCTCAAGAATGATGCTCGTCCCACTTCTCGTAGAGCTGGAGGCCTCGTCGACAAAGATGGTCCATTTATGGGCTCCTTCCTTCAGGGAAGTCGTGGCAGTCATCTCTACGAAGAAGTCAGCAAAAACTTGAGCTTTAAGGGCCTTTCTGCTCTCGTATTGGATGTCGAACTCAAGGACTTCGAGCAACCATTTGAGCGTCTTGTTGGGCGACCGAGTAGCTGTTTGACGGGTTAATGTGTTCTGACCATGATTGTGTGGCCCAGGAAGTAGTGTCGCAACCTTCTGGACGCGTTGATGAGGGCCAGAGTGACCTTCTCGATCTAGCGGTACTTGAGCTCAGGGCCTTGTAGGGCTTTGCTGGTGAAGTAGATTGGTTTCTGCCCCTCGGGGTTTTCGCGGATGAGGGCCACACTGACAGCCTTAGTCGCGACAGCGAGGTACAAGTATAGAGTCTCCCCATCTTCAAGTCGCGATATGACTGAGGGTTGTTAGAGGACTTGTTTGAGGTGGAGGAGATCTTGTTAGATGATGGCGCAGATCTAAAAGGGGGGTTGAATAGATCGCTTACTTAAAAAGAGTCGGCGCTACAAAAAAAATTGGTTTTTAAAATTTGTTTAATTGCGGAAGCAGCCGATGAACTATACTCGTCTAAAACGAACGATTACTAGAAAACCGAATATACTTTAAGCCTATGGAATCCGATAACGAGATATGAGAATTACTACGTTAATCACTCTATCAATTTGATTCAGCTCACTATACGGTGTGACAATTCCCAATGCCTTTAAAATATTAACAATATGTAAAGACAACACACAAGGTTTTTAGTTCAGACAATTTATCAAACACTTGGAGTGCAGAGCACTACAAGTGAGTTCTGTTTTGAGAGTTAGGTGCTCAAGTTCCCTCTTACAATCAATGATTGTACTAGGTTCAAAATTAGTTTAGCACAACTCAAACCAGACTTAGATTGATATAATCGTTTGCACTAAAAACACAAATATTAAGCAATATAAACGTAAAGCAAAAGACACAACGATTTGTTGAGGCAGTTTCCCCGTCGTCCTCGCTTGGGGTACGTTTGCCCTCAATTCTAATAATAGAATTGAGACCTGTTAATAGATAGATATAACCTGTTGTTGAAAGTTTATACAAGAAGCTAATAGCTATCAAACAAACAAACACTATTGTTGTTTTAGATCCTATTTCTTCTTGCCCATTGATTCAAGTTGAATCAAGTACTTCGACAGCTGTGAATAAACCTCTGATTGCGACACTATCTTTGAACAACCTTCAGTCTTCAAAGTCTGGCCCGACTGATTTCAATCACCCGCGTGTCGAACCCGAAACTCCCACTCACAATCCTCCATTTACCGTTACTAAATCAACGAAACCTCAAACTCCTCGATTACCTTCACTCGGCTGAATATGTGATGAGACGAATCATGCAAAAAAACCCCAAAATCTGAGAATCTTAGAGGGCAAAACCCCAAAGGTTTTATTCAAGAAAAACCTGCCGATTTCTCAACCCGAACCGAATAACCCAATCTTCGGCTTCGAACGTAGTCACCTCTAACAATGCACAATACACAACAAAGATGATTATATGTAATTGTTGCGAAATGCTATGAAGAGAATGAAGATGATGAGAACCAAATCGACACCTATTTCACTTTTCTTGTATTTTTCAATGTTATGAAATGAAAGAGTAAACTGAACTTATATACCAAACATAACTGTCATAACAAACAAAACCAATTCACAAAGACAATTGACATAACAGAAAAATTGACACAAAATAGCGAGCGGTCGACCTATGCAGTAGAGGGGGTCGATCTGAGCAGACCCAAATGCAAGATTGTGCAGAAAACAAGACCATGCGTCGACCGGAGCTTTGCATGCATCGACGCATAGCATTCATTTTTAGCCAAATTAAAATGCTCACAGTATGAGTCTACCGGAGGGTCGACGCGAGCCCTCCCGAGACTAATACACAAAAATGACACATAGTTTGAGTCGACCGGAACAGGTCTTTGGTCGACTCAAAGCCCTGAAACACTCAAAAATACATATTTTCATACTTTGTGATGCTTTTGATGATACCTATAGTATAGCAACCAACACCAACTGAGTGAACCCTATGCGACACACATATTTGGCTATCTATATGCAGCAAACATGATTTTTACGAGCATTTGAATTATGAGAGATAAAATATGCAACTATGACAAGATGATAACGCCCAACATATATTCTTCCATGGAATGGAGTTTTGACATCATCGAAACGAGCACATATATATATATGAGGCTTTGCCCTCATAGAGCTTGTTCGCATTCCTCGTTCCATTCCAATGTGGCCTCCTTGCGAAGAAGTTTGAAAAATGGGAGTGCAGGTTGGGTGGATTTGGCCACGAAGCGGGACAGTGAGGCGAGCATCCCATTTAGGGATTGGATTTATTTCTTCGAGTTCGGAATTGGGAACTCGGAGAAAGCCCTGCACTTTTCGGGGTTCGTCTTGACTCCTCGTTCTATCAAGTAGAAGTCGAGGAATTTTCCTGCTCGAACGCTGAAGGTTCACTTCTCTGGGTTGAATCTCATTTTGCATCTCCTCACCGTGTCGAAGACCTTTTTGAGATGAGCGATGTGGTCGGTTTCTACTCACGATTTCACGATCATGTCGTCCATGTAGACCTCTAGCATGTCTCTGATTTCACCCTGGAAGACCTTGTTTATCATTCGTTGGTAGGTTGCACCGATGCTTTTTAGACCGAAGGGAGTTACATTGTAGTAATAATTGCCTGACTTGGTAATGAAGGCCATGTATTGATTACCGGCCTTCGCCATGGGGATTTGGTTGTATCCCGAGTATGTGTCCATGAACGACAGTAATTTAAAACCTGCAGAATTTTCAACCAATTTGTCAATGTTAGGCAATGGATAAGCATCTTTGGAGCATGCTTGATTGAGATCGGTATAGTCAACACACATACGCCATTTTCCATTAGATTTCTTAACAAGTACAACATTGGATAGCCAGGTTGTGTACTGGGCTTCACAAATAAAATTTGCCTCTAGGAGGTCTTTTATAACTTTTTCAGCAGCCTCTGCTTTCTCGGGAGACTGCCTATACCTACATTGTATTGTGGCCCTAGCGGGCGGATCTATTGTGAGATGGTGGTAGGCCACGTCGGGGTCGAGCCCAGGCATTTCTATAATGTTCCACGCGAACAGGTCAAGATTCTCCCTTAGGCAGGCCTTTAGTTGTTTCCTTGCCAGGTCAGGGAGCCCTCTGCCGATCTTCATGATCCTGTCGGGGTTGTAACCGAGGGTGATGAGCTCAAAGTTTCCATTCATAATATGGTGCACTGGATGGGGTGGCTGCCCATTGCCTTCATTTGTTGGACGTTTGTCTTCCGGGGCTTCCTCCTGCTCCTACTTGCTGAGGAAACGACTGTCAAGGTCGATGAAGTAGATGTGGAGTAATGGCTTCTACTCCTCAGTCGGGGATGACTGGCTGGAATTCTTGGGTGTGATGTTTATTTAGTTGAGCCCATTTTTGGATTGCATCATTCTCACTGACGACAACCTGATATTTATTCTTCCATGCTTCTGCCTCATGTTGTGCCTTTCGCAAAGCGATTTTTAACTCTTCAGCTTCGGACATGAAAACTAGAACAAGTTCCCTTCTTGGAGGCAAAGGATCTTGACGAGGATAAGGCATCTTCAGCTTGATTTCTCTTTCTCGAACCCAATGAAAATATGGCTCCGTAGACATGCAATTAGGCTTTCCCAGACTTTCTCTACCTTTCTTGTGCAAATGACACCAAGCAGACACAATCTTATCTTGAAGTTATTTATTGTCTTTGAAGAATATTTTCTCCACATGAACACTCTTAGGTGGTTCCTTAAACGGATATCCTAACTGTCGGCGAGCTAGAACTGGATTGTAGCTGATTCCTCCGTTAAAACCAAGCAAAGGTACATTGGCCAAGTCTCCACAACCATCAATGATTAACGTCCCATCATGCACACGGTTATACCAATCAATATCCGAGTGAGTTAGAGCCATAATCCTTTGCAACCATCGTCCTTTGTTGAGATCCCAAAAAGGAACAGATTTGGGCAAATGCGAAATAAACCACTTGTATAACAAAGGCATACAACAGGTGATCATCCCTCAACCATGGAAGTTTTGGAGATGTACAGAATGGTAAGCGTTAGCCAATAAAGTCGGTACTGGATTATTCTTCATGAAGATCTTGATGACGTTAAGATCAATGAAACCTTCAAAACTAGGGAATTTTTGCACCCCATAAATAAGCAAGGAGAGTATTGCCTCCAAGGTATTCATGCTCATATGATTGACATAGTATTGGGCTTTCTTGATTAAGAAGTTTGTAGGTAACCCAAAAGTTCCACCTTTAATGATCATATTGCCCTTGATGTCGGATACCTTCAAACATATGGCTCTAGCAATGTCTTGCTTTTTAGGGTCCTTCTCCAAGAAAGGGAAAGGAGGTCCATCCAAAATAGGTAACCCCACCAATTGAAAGTACTCTTCTAAGGTAGGAAATAGCTGATAATCTGGGAATGTAAATTAATGATAATCTGGATCATAGAACTGTAACAGAGTAGAAAGAAGTCCTTCGTCCACTTGGCGTTTCAATAAAGATAACAACTTTCCATACTTGTTTCGGAATCCTTCTTGATCTTAAATAAAAGCTCCTAACTTCCTTAGTTCATCCAACTTAAGACCCTTAAAAGAATATTTTAAATTATTTTTCCTATGGTAATCCAGGGTATCCTGCAATGTTCATAAGTATGGTTTGAATTCCATGAGATCTAATGCAATGATATGCTTTATGGATGCAATGCACAAATACACACAAGCAAACAAAGTCCTAGGTTAGAGGTATATGAGCGGATTCAAGCTCTACCTATCCCCAAAAGGTATGTATTATATGTTAGTTGTACTTGCAGAACAAGGGTTCTAAAGAAGTGCCCAAATTCATCAGTCCATCTTTCGGATATTATCAATTTTCCGATTGACTTAGTGGTTAATAATATTCTCAAGAGAACCTCTTTTGAGTGTAGTATCGCGTAGCAGCTATTTTGGAAATACTCTGTTAGAACACATATTGGTGTTTAATATTATCTCTATGTTTTAATGATAACTCTAATGAAATTTTGTATTAAGGAAATATATACACTAATTTTGTTCAAGTGTTTTGTGTTTCAGATATTAAAATAAATATCATTATGGAAGCAAAATGCATCTGAACAGCAAGTTACACAAAGCTCTGAAGCATCAGAAGCAAGTTATCAGAAGACTCTGAGTGCTGCCAGAAGAGACTCTAAAGCAGAAGTTGCAGAAGACTCTGAAGCAGAAGTTGCAGAAGCATTTGAAGCGTAGCTGAAGATTTTGTATGAAGAGTTTAAAGCATTGTTTCAGAAGACTCTGAATGTACTTTATGCTGCAAGTACAGAGGCTCTGATAAACAGTTATGCTCTGATCATATCACTCACGCTAAAGCACTATTGATGCAACTCTGATATCATTGAATCTGATCTGAAGAACAAGAAGCACATCAGAGGATCTGATGTTGTTTACGTTTAAAAAGATGTCATCACGTGAATAGACTTGGTACTATTCTCAACATCCTCTCCAATGGAACTATTCCTTATTTGTGATAGACACAAGGATTAAGGCAAAAGGCATTTCTCTGAACATTCTACTTCTGAGAAAGGAAAAGTCATGTGAAGACAAAAGGCTACAACTACTCTACTTGCACAGTCTTCAAGCATTGGACTTTCAACACTATAAAAGGACGTCTTCTACATCTCTTCATAGTTGACGAAATTGAATCAATTGAAATTATTCTCAACTCTCATACAAGCATTCAAAACTGAAATAGTTTTATCTTTCGTTCTTAATCAAAGTGTAAAAATCACAGTTTGTGATATAGCTTTTTAGAAGCATTTTTAAACACTTGTTTAGTTTACATTAATTTGTAAAAGGTTCCTTGAGAAGACCAAGTTGTGGTCAGGATTTCTTGAGAAGACTAAGACAGTTGGTTTTAGTGGTTGACACAGTAATCTGTTTGAATATAGTGGATTAAGTCCTTGTGGAGAAAGGCAAATCACCTTAATATGGTGGACTGGATTAATTGAGTTCAACGAACCAGGATAAAAATATTGTGTTGTTTTTATTGCCATATTTATTTCTAAACCCTTATTCAACCCTCCCCCCTTCTAAGTGTTTTTATCACCTTCATACTCCCTCATATTCCTCGCACTATGTCCTAGATAAGGACAAAGTGTGGGTAAGACAACTACGGTCCCCAATATTATGGACTCCTAGCCGAAAATAGTAAGGTTTTCACAAATATACTCGTTCAACCGAACTAAATTGCGAGAGGGTATCAACTGAGCGGTGATTCTCAAGTCAGCTTGGTCGGGAATCACTCCCTATAAGCCTCATCCAATATATCACCTTCCTATGATAATGCACTCAAGTCCGGTTGTAGGACTTATCTCACAACAAAGGATACCCCAAGCAAGGTACAATAATATATACAAACAAATAAATAAGCGAAATATCAAGCATATAAACAAGGTAGGGATAACCCTCAAAAGATAGGACTATCCCTAGTGAAGTCGCCATTTTCTGTTGCGGTTAGAATAGGATATCAAATTATTAATTAATTTGAATCGTAAATATTTGATTCACAACCAGTCTTTGATTTATCTGAAGGAAAGGTCAAAGAAAGGAAAAACCTAATTTTGCATCGTAAACACAATGCGGGGAGAGATATAGGGTTCGGGGGTTGGTTAAGCTTAAGAAAGGTATTAGCACCATAAACTTCTATAGTACTCTACAGGAACTTCTTGTTTAAATACTGATATTTTGCTAAATTATTTGCTTAAGGGTATATGCTAAGGGTTAGAAGGTGAAAGAAAAACCTAAGGGTTAGTCCTAAGTTTACTCGCCAAGACTCGCATCTTGTGCCTAAGTATCCGAGGTAGGGGATGGAATCAGAGTAATCGTTGTTCCCCTCAAAAGGGATGAAGAGAAACTTCTTGACGGTGGTCAGAGTTTCAATGGGGAATAAATGTTCTTAGGGAAGCGCTTACGTGAAGTACGGTGACTCCTATTTCTATGTTGTAATTGAATTGAATTGAAAATGGTAAGATAGGTATTCCACGACGAAAAACCTAATACGGAGTGAGGCGACTCCTTATCCTAATGCTAAGGTAAATGGAGTTTGGTCCACGGCGGGACGCCTACGCAATTAGGGTTTGAAAGATGAAAGGGTCAAAGGTAAGGGCTATTGACGCGGCGGTCAACCGGCTAGACTTATTCTTTCGGAAGGGAATTAGCGGTGAATAATGTAATGACAAATAATTAAGCAACGGAATGGAATATGGGACAATGCGAGAATAATAACAGAATAAAAGCGACGATTGCCTCGCATAAATTACAAGCCAAAAAAATGAAATGCGAAAAGTACGAGGGATTAGTAATTGTACAAATGAGAAAGCAATGTTAGGAACATCATAAAACTAAACTAAAAATACACGGGGCAAGGTTACGGGGCAAATCCGCAATTATGCGACAGTTTAAGTCGAACCTAAAATTGAAATGCTAGACTTAATTTTAAGAAAGGGTTTTAAAATTAATTGAAGAATTTATAACAAGAAATTTAATTTTATAAGTTAAATTTTTAAAAGTTTGGGAATTTGTTAGAAATTAATATTTACAAAAATTTGGATTTTAATTAGAAAAAAATATGGATTAATAAACTAATAATTAAATTAAAGAAAATGTTAGTTTTAAATTAAAACTTTAGATTTATTAAAAATGTTAATTTCGAATTATGAAATTTTAACTCTTTGAATTAAGAAACTAAATTCTAAATCAAATTTTTTAAGTTAAGTTTTAAAAATAATTTTCTACAATTAAGTTTTAAAAAAAGTTAAGTTTTAATTACAAGTTTTAAAAATTAGTGTTAATTTTAGTTTTAAAAAACTTTAAGTTTAAGCTTTTAAAAAAATGAGTTTTAATTAAGTGTTAGAAAATAATATTTACAAAATTGGAACTTAGAAAATTAATACATTAATCAAAAATAAAAAATAAAAAAATAAAAGAAGGTATTTAAAAGGGGAGGGCAACATAGGCTGAATTGTTGCTAGGGTTTTTGACCCTTTCCTCTTCTTCCATCCGCGGCGGCTTCCATGGCTTATTGTGTTATTGCCGTAAACTTTTCTTCCTTCTCCTTTCTTTGCATGACTGAGCTTTGTTTTCCTCCTTCTGCTTTCCAAATGGCCTTTCCTACACAAAAATAAATTTTGTAAACACAACATTGCTCACCTTTTCGAAGGTTTGGAGCGGTTTGTTTACGACGATGGTGATGCTTTGAGCTTCTTGGCCAGAAACGATGATGATGGTGATGTTTTGAGCTTCTTGGCCGGAAACGATGATGATGGTGATGCTTTGAGCTTCTTCTGTTATTTTTCTGTGATGAACTTCACTCTTTCTCTCCCTCATGTTCGTGATTTCGCAGATGATGTGCTCTTTCTGTTTTCTCTTCGTGACCCTTTTTTGATTGAACTCCCCCTGGTGATGTTCTTTGATGATGTTTATATGTGATATTTTGGGCCTGGGCGCTTGAGTTTGTTACGATTTGCATGGCTTATTTGTTATGTTTTTCCAGGATTTGTTGTGCTCTTTTGTTTGACTCATTTTGGGAGCAGAACTTTGGGGAAGTTTGTTTGATCTTGTTTTGGTGGCTATTGGGACGACCATACGCGTTTTCCATGGAAAGTTGGTTTTGATTTCGTTTTGGAGCAGCAATTTTGGGGATGTTGTTTTGCATTTGATTTGATCTTGCTTGGTTATTGGGGAACTTGTGTAAGTTGTTGTTGCTGAACTGGATATCCATTTTTCCCTTTGGATTTGGATATCCATTTGGTTGTATGGATTTGCTGGATTTCCTTATGCCTTGTTTGGCCTTGAACGCAAAAATCAATTTTTCCGAATAAGCACTTTTTCAAAAAGCACTTTTCCAAATATCTCTCTCTCTCTCTCTCTCTCTCTCTCTCTCTCTCTCTCTCGGAAACAAACTCGAACAGATATTGCCGGGTTAGAAATTAAAAGTCGGGGGATGCGGTGGCATTTACTTATTACCCCTCCCGACGTACCCGATGATGAAATATAACTGAGGGTATCGAACTGATTAAAAACCACCTTTTTTAATTTAATTGATTCTAACCAGTTGATCAATTATTTTCATGTGTCTCTTTTTTGCAGGTTTGAAAAGTCGAAGGTTGAAGATAGGCGAGAAGACAATTAGGACTTTTTAGGACCTTAATTAGGAATTTTAATTTATTTTGTAATTTCGGCAAATGTAAATTGTAAAAGAAATTGTACGAAAATAAATAAAATTCAAATTTTTTACTAAATGAATTCTTATTTCTCGATAAAATTTCTCCGAATAAATTCATCTGATTAAATTCATCCAACTAAATTCATCTGATTAAGTTCATCCGATTAACATCATCTGATTAAGTTCATCCGATTAACATCATCTGATTAAGTTCATCCAAATAAATTCCTCTGATTAAATTCACCCGACTAACTTCATCCAGATAAATTCATCTGATTATATTCATACAAATGAACCTGGACGTTCCAACCTCCGAATTCGACAGTTAAACATCTCGCGCAACTTAGAATTAAATTACCTCCGACGTAATTCGTGAGTTCAATCAAATCCCTTTGCAAATTAGATCGTACCGAATAATAAAATCGGCAAATATGGCCTTGAACAGATAAGCAGAGTAATCTAATTAAACGGCAAAACGAACTGTCCTCCCTATTTAAAATTCAAATTATATCTCGAAGAATATAACTCTGTAACCTGAATCAACTCGACTGATAATCATGATCAAACCAACAGATATTCATTATAAATTCAACGCGAACCAAAATTCCACTGTTCCTTTAAAATCGACTTGTAACTAGCAGAAAGCAGGAAAACATGTATCTGTCAGAATAGATTCCTCAAAGCAAACTCTCGCACCGATTTAACTTGAATCCACTTAGATTGCAACGCGCTCATCTCCATATGGTTTAGGAATCAAACAACATTTTACAACTTCAACCGACGACTAAATCCTGATTCTCGAATAACAAGTACTACGTCCCGAGGAGACTGACGTCTATACTGTCGTAAAATTCAGCTCATTCTCAAATAAAAGTCGTACGATTCGGAGGTAGAAACCCTACTTATTTAAGACGTCTCTGACGATGAATACGCTTCCTAAATTGCCAGCGACTGTAAATTAATGACCCTTTTTACCTTCATACATTAAAGCACACACAATGCGATTTTCCTGCAAAAACCAACAGACTACACAAACAGGTTAGCGGTTAGTTAAAATGCAATGCAGAATGAAATGAAATGCGAAATGAACCTAATAATCTAAGGGTAAAATTTAGGATATGACAGTTGCCCTTATTTAAATAGCTTCGCCGGATGATTTCAGAGATGAAGGCTCGAGAAATCATGGTGAAAGGGATTTAAATACAGATAACCGAAAATTTTGCCCTTAGATGCAGTGAGATGCAATGCTACGGACAAAATGAAACAAACTATAATATGGACAATGCCCTGAATCTAATATGATACTGTTGCGGTGAAAATTGGATATCAAGCTATTAATTAACTTGAATCTTATTTCTTTTTACAACCGAACTTTATTTTATCCAAAGGAAAGGTCTAAAGAAGGAAAAACCTTTTTCGCGACGTAACGACAACGCTTAAGAGATTCGGGGATCGGGGGTTGATTATATCTAGGGAAGGTGTTAGCACCCTAAATATCTGTAGTACTCTACAGGAACCTTTTGTTTGATTGATTGCTAAGTTTGTGAAAATATACTGTGGATTGGGAAAAGATGTGAGTTGAAACCTAAAGTTATATACACTAAGTTTGCTCGCAAAGCTTTGTATTCATTCAAGATGATTCTTGATCTTAAAAATATTGATGTAAAGATCGATGATAAAGATCAAGCACTGTTGTTGTTGTGTACTTTGCCCAAAACACATGCTCACTTCAAAGAAACTCTCTTGTATGGAAGGGAGTCTCTGACCTTTGAAGAAGTTCAATCAGCCTTGTATTCTAAGGACTTGAACGAACGAAAAGAGCATAAACCTTTGACGGCGGGAGGATGGTAAGTTTGACAAGAAAAAAGGTAAAAGTCAATAGAAATCTTATAGTGGCGAATCATCTGGTATTCGATGTTATCAATGTAAGAAGGAGGGTCACATAAGAAAGGTGTGCCCTGAACGCCTGAAAGATCATGGAGGTAATGACAATGTAGCCATTGTTTAAGATGACTTCGACTCATCTGATGTTCTTGTGGTTTCAAGTGGCGACTCGAGAAAAGAGTGGATTATGGATTCAGGTTGCACTTGGCACATGACTCCAAACAAAGAATTGTTCGAGAAGCTATGTGATCAAGATGGTGGATATGTGCTGCTGGGAAACAACAAATCTTGTAAAATTGCAGGTATTGGATCTGTGAGATTCAAGCTCCATGATTAGTCAATAAGGTTATTGACTGAAGTCAGGTATATACCTGACTTGAAGATAAATTTGATTTATCTTGGTGAATTCGACAGAAAGGGATATGTTTTTCAAGGAGAGAAAAGTATTCTAAGAGTCACGAAGGGGTCGAAGGAAGTCTTGATAGGCGTGAAGAAACAAGGCTTGTACACCCTTGAGGCTGAGGTTGTAAGTGGTTCGACAGATATTGCATCCACAAAACCTGTGTCGAAGACAGAATTATGGCACATGAGATTGGGCCATGTCAGTGAAAGAGGCTTGGTCGAATGGGGAAGCAGAACTTGTTAGAAGGTGACAAAGTCTAACAGATGGAATTTTGTGAATCTTGTGTATTTGGTAAATTCTGTAGGATGAAGTTTAACAAAGGCAAGCAAAGAACACATGGATCCCATGATTACTTCATGTTGATCTTTGGGGGCCTGCAAGAAATCCTTCACACTCAGGTGCAAGGTATTTTCTATCCATCGTTGATGACTATTCCAGAAAGCTATGGATATTCATTCAAAAGACGAAGGATGAAACTTTTGAGAATTCCAAAAGTTGGAAGATTCTGGTCGAAACTCAAACTGGCAGAAAGGTCAAGAGGTTGAGAACCGACAATGGCCTTGAATTCTGCAATGAAGCGTTCGACAGTTAATGTGTTAAGCATGGGATTGCAAGGCATAATACTGTAGCAGGTACTCCTCAACAAAATGGCTTAGCTGAGAGATTCAATTGAACAATCCTTGAAAAGGTTAGATTCATGTTGGTTAGTGCTGGATTGTAGAAGGTGTTTTGGGCGGAAGCTGTTTCAACAATAGCTTACCTGATAAATAGATGTCCCTCGACTACCTTGGGAATGAAGACACCTGAAGAAGTTTGGTCGGGACATCCACCCAGTCTCAACAGACTGAGAGTATTTGGTTGTGTGGCCTATGCTCGCATTAGGAAAGATAAGGTTGAACCTAGAGTTTGAAATGCATGTTCATGGGATACCCTGAAGGAGTCAAAACTTATAGGTTATGGTTCCTAGAGCTAGGTCACAGGAGATGTATCACCAGTCGAGATGTAGTTTTCAATGAAGCAGAGATGGCTTTCAAGAAAATTGATGATGTTGACGAAGAGCGGAATAGGGAGAGATTCATGTTGAGGTGGAGCATGTTAATGCTGAATTGCGTGCCCCAGATGAAGTCGAAGAAGATGCAGAAGATGTTGTCAAAGATGAGGAGACTGATAATGACTACCTGTTAGCAAGAGACAGGTCAAGGAGAGTCATCAAGCCACCTCAGAGACTTGAGTATGTAGATCTTATAGCTTATGCTTTAATCTATGCAAGTGTGGTTCTAGATGAAGAACCTAGAGACTATAAGGAAGTTATAAGGAGTCGAAATAAGACTTAATGATCAAAGGCCATGGATGATGAGATGAAATCTCTTCATGATAACAACACATGGGAACTGATTAAGAAACCGGATGGACCCAGGTTAGTCAGCTGTAAATGGATTTTCAAAGTTAAGGAAGGAATCGAAGGAGTGGCGTCGAAGAGATACAAGGCAAGATTAGTTGCTAGGGGGTTCACTCAGAAAGAAGGTATTGACTTTAATGATTTGTTCTCTCCTGTTGTGAAGCACAGATCCATTCGAATGTTGCTTGCCACAGTGGTGCAGTTTGACCTTGAACTGGAACAAATGGATGTGAAGACTGCGTTCTTGTATGGTGACTTAGATGAAACAATTCTGATGAGGCAACCTGAAGGGTATATCGAAAAAGAGAAGTAAAATTGTGTGTGCAAGTTTAATAGATCCTTATATGGACTGAAACAATCTCCTCGATAGTGGAATAGGAGATTTGACAAGCTCATGGCACGCATAAGTTTCATCAGAAGTCAGTTCGACCACTGTGTTTACTTCAGATTTTGACCGGGTAATTCATTTGTTATTTTGTTGCTCTATGTGGATGATATTCTAATAGCAATCAACAATGTCGAAGATGTAATAAGGATGAAGGTTGAACTCAATAAAGAGTTCGACATGAAGGATCTGGGAGCTGCGTCCAGGATTCTTGGGATTGACATCCAGAGAGATAGAAAGTAGTCAAAATTATGCTTATCTCAAGAGGCTTACCTAAGGGAGGTTCTCGAAAAGTTTGGTATGTCGAATTCAAATCCTGTTGTGACTCTGACAAATCCTCAATTCAAGCTAAGTATAGATCAATGTCCCAACACTGATGTTGAAAGAACTTATATGAATAACATTCCATATGCTAACATAGTAGGTTCTTTGATGTATGATATGGTCAGTACTAGACCTGACATATCATATGCAGTAAGTCTTGTAAGCAAGTACATGGCAAGTTCTGGAAAGGCTCACTAGCAAGCATTGAAGTGGATTTTAAGGTACATAAATGGGTCTCTGAATAGAGTCATATTTTATGATGGAGACTTGGGTGAAGATAGTAAAGCAGAAATTGAAGGATATGTCGACTCTGATTATGCAGGTTATATGGATTCCAGAAAATCTATCTTTGGATATGTGTTTATTATGTTTGGGACAATAATCTGTTGGAAAACATCACTTCAGAAGGTCGTTTCCTTATCAACCACTGAAGCGGAGTATATTGCCCTAACTGAAGCTGCGAAGGAAGCATTGTGGCTTAAAGGTTTTGCAAAGGAACAAAAACTTCAAGGTCGAGTTATCATTGTTAAATGTGATAGTCAAAGTGCAATGCACCTGTCGAAGAATTCAGCCTATCATGAACGAACCAAGCACGTTGATGTGAGGCTGCATTTCGTCAGAGGGGTAATCGTGCGTGGAGAAGTCCAAGTGCTGAAGGTTTCGACAGATTATAATGTTGTTGATATGATCACCAAGATGTTGCTCAGTTGCTAGTTTTTCCATTGTATGTAGTTAATAAAGCTGCATGAAGAAAGCTAGTTTCTTGATGTTATAGAGTTAGATCCAAGGTGGAGATTTGTGAGATGTTGGATCGAACTCTAGTATGGTCGAAGTCTGTTCGCGAGTAATACGTGTTATAGTCGAAGTTTGTTCTAACATGCATTAGTTAATATTGCTAGGGTTGTTAGCATGTTGAATTGGGCTTTGCTTGCAAGCCCAATTGTTTAAGTTAGCTTGTACCATAAGTTAGCTTGTAATGGGTAATTGTTAAAAAGCCCATTAGGTTAGTGTGTTATTTTTCTTATAAATAGGATGCTAATTTCTCAATCTTGGCATAAGGAAAAATAGGAAGACAAAATCCTAATTTCAAAAGAGAGAGGTTATTTTGGTTATTCTTGTATACTCGTAATCTTGTTCTAGGAGAAAGGAAAGAATAACAATTTAATAACCAATCCTTGTTGTTCCTTTTTGTTTTACCTTGTCTTCTTTATTAACCCTAATCCTTGTGTGTTTCTTAATCATTAAGAAACTGTTTATACTTAGGTTTAAGGTATCCGATTTACAACAGGGTCCAACTACCAAACTTAATACACCACAAAATGCAGTGGAACCTACAACTAGGAGGGCCACTCCAACAAAAAGAAGCAATCTAAAGAAAAGCGTTTAGTCATGTCTGAATTTGTAAGAATTATATGTAATTTCTATTTTGAGAACATGGTTGGTGTCATGTATGTTTGGAGACAAGATTTATGTCATGCATGTGTTGTACCCAAAAATTTGTTCAACCTTTTCTTTACTTGGCTTGTGATTCATTGCATTCATCTAGCATTAGCATTTGCATGTCATTGTTCATTTACAGGGGATTAAGAGAGGTGTGTATAGCAAGAGAAGGTTACCAATGGTTACAAGCCTAATCAAGAGGTATTACTTAAGTTACCAAGTTCTTATTATCATCAGGAGAAAGTCCAAAGCTCTCTGAAGAGTAGATGGATAGTTGTGGTGTATCTCCTATTTTGGGAGCCAAATGAAAATCATCAGAAGATCATGAGTCCATGGTTATGGATGGAGAATATGGTGGAATCTCATTGAATGCCTTGAGGGCCATTGTGCAGCTTATCCAAGTCATTATATCAAGTGCAAGAAGCCACAGTCAAAGTGCTGCATCTAGGGTTTTCATCTGGTCAACCCTAAGTCAACTGTGGATTTGAAGGAGATTAAGACTTAGTTTTAAGTTATTGCAATCATGGAAGGTTGTGTTGAGACATATGAGTTGTTATTCCAAGATCAAATCAAGAAGAACCAAGAGTGTGAGAAGTTGCTAAGCTAGGGTTTCTAAGCCTGTCAGTGTAAAATCCATTATTTAGTGTCTAACTTCAAGACTACACATCTCAAGATACAAGTTTCATCTCATCTTGATGAGAACATGAGACTTATAGAGCATGTTTCTAGATTTCTTTTGAGTACTAGAACTCATCCATTGGGTTTCTAGAACTCAAGTTATGATGCTGACAAGTTATGGGTCCTCAGATGAATGTGATTTTGGTCAATAAAAGTCAACCAACTTCCAAGACATTTTTGACCTAGAAGGATGTTTCTCCTCACTTTGACCCAAACATGAAAGTTGTTCCTCATGATCTTATCTTTCCAAAAAGTCCTAGAAGTTCTTCATCTGATTTGTAGAACTTAAGTTATGAGGCTGGCAAGGTAGGGGTATTTTGGGAAAGTGAGATTATAGGTCATTTTGGTTATAGGTCCATTTCATGACTTTGTGCACTTCAAATGGAAATTTCTCCAACATCAAGCTTGCATCAAATGACATCAATTTCATCACGGAACACTCATTTATCATGGGTTTGGCATGTATGTGAAGATTGGTGAAGGGATTCCATGTAAAAGGACATTAAAGACCATGAATTGAATTGAATCCATTTGAATCATTTTCACACCATATTTGTGAATTTTTTGAGTCACTTAAACATACTAAGAACAATGCACAAATCATATTTGGTTTATGATGTGCAAAACAAGTGGAATTTCAAGTTGCTTCATGTTGAAGTTACACATTCAAATCCAACCATTGGATCATTTTAAGGGATTATTTCCATCCATTGGATTACTACTCATCGCCAGCAAGCTGTTTGTATCAGAACCAAGGCATTTGGAGCCAAAACACACTTGCAATTTTGAAGCTTTCATCTCAACTTTGGATTTTTCATTCCTTCATATCCAGCCACAATTGGACCCCCAATTGATCATAGAACCAATCTACATAAACTCCAGATGAAGAACAAACCCTCATTCAGCCATTTTCGTGAAGATTGGAGCAAATTCAATTGAGAAAATCCAAGGAGAAAGTGAAATCGTGAAGTGGAGATTCAAGAAAATTGAGAGCAATTGAAGATCATAGTCACCTTCTTTGAAGTTTCTTGAAGGTTTCTGGATAGTTTTGCACAAGTTTAAGCATCAATTCAAGACCCAACGGAGGAGCTCTGTTAGGTAAACTTCCTTTAAAAAATTCACTCTTTTTAAGCATCCATTTCATGCCATTGTCGGTGCATATTGAAGCCCTACTCACGTAGGCAAATTCTGGATTAGTTAGGATCATTTTCTTGATGGTTTGTGATATGAGCTTGTTTCTTGGTTGCTTCGAATCTCCTCATTTATGAGTGATAAATAAAAATGGAACCTGGATTCATGATGTACATAACACGAGGATCATTTTGGTATCAAGAATTGCGCGTTTTGGTTCATTCTTGCACCTTCTTCTCCGGCGAGCCAAACGGAGAAGATGACCGGAGCCACCGTCTGGTTTTATTTCCGTTTGGGTGATATGTACGCCACATGTACACGCTGACCCTTTGACCCAAGCTTGATGAACGACCATGATGCGTTTGACTGGCCATATTGAATTTGTTAACCACCACGTCATTAATGAAACGCAATGTTTCATCATGAATTCTGAGTGTTTTGGACTTGGGCCCCAATTGATAATTGCACCCCCTCTGATACTAAGCCCAATAAAACCAACGTGATAACTTGCTATTTGTCACACAGTCTTTTTCTTTTTATTTTCTTTTGTTTTTTTTTAATTTTATTTTCTGTTTAGATTTTAATCCATTAAAAATACCTCCAACCATATTAAAATTCTACAAAAAATATTTTTAGGTATTTTTAGATGTTAACTAATTTTTAGATTTTTTTATTTTCATTTTTGGTTTATTTTTCAATTAAAAATAGAATTAATATTGGGAGGTGTTTTTATTTGATTAAAAATTGATGCTTCTTTGATTTTGATTTCTTTCTTGAGCATTTCCTTTTGTCCAATGGCTGATTTTTTTCCTCATGCTCATGATAGGTTAAAGAGTTTTTTAAGACCATTTTGCCCCTGGTTTGATTACTTTTGGGTTGGTTTTGATGCCACTTTTGATTACCCTCGACTAATCACTTTCATTTAGTGCACTTTAGGGTTTCATTTCCTTTTGCATTGTTTTGGTTGGACCATGCCCTTAATATTTTGGCCCCTGGTTGCCAATACCTGTGGGGGCTACTTGAGGTTTTATTTGATCATTTTTGAACACTTTTACTATTTTTAGGGTAATTTCCAAGTTAGATAACCTCTAAGTGATGTTTACGCTAGTGCATGACCTAGTTTGCTTTGTAGATGACTTTTATAGGTCCATTAAACCCCAAGTTCTTTTTGATCCCAACTTCTAACATGTTTAAGTGTGTGTAGGTTCAGTTATAGGTCTTAATTTTGTTCATAGCTTGTTAAAATGTGCTTTCCTTTTAAACCTTTCAATTAGAGTTTCATTTGTGAATATGTGTGAATGTTTTCAATCTCTTTCCATGTTTTTGCTTGCATTTCCTTTTGTGATTTTCTTCTTTTGATTTATGCACATTCTCCCCTCATCTATACCTTTGTCCTATGACTTAAGGATCCTATTTATGAAGGCTTAGTCCCTCCTTTGGAGGAACTTGAAGCATGTCATAAATAGTGAGCCTTTGAGGACCATTTGTTTGATTTTCTTGCATATTGAATGTGGTGTGTTTGGTTGAGTGCCCTTATGAGTTTCTTTGGTTCTCATTTTTCCTCCCATCTTATCATTCAATTATGTCCCTCTTTCCTTTTCATTTTGTGTGCTTTTATGCATTAAGGTTGATGGCTATGGTTGTGAGACTCATTCTCCCTTTTCATCTAATTTTTGCATTTGTTTGAATTCTCATGTGCATTCTTTCTCTCGTCTTCTTTGCATTTCCATATGCATGCTTGAGGTTGAGATGGGCTTGTGGAGGCTTTTTCCCCACACTTTTTTCCTCCCTCACTATCATTCTAACTGTGCATAAGATGTTTGAATATTTGCATATTGCATTTTATTTCATGCTTTCTTTCTTCTTCTATTTTCTTTACCATGCTCCCTTAGGACCTCTAATCTCCTTGTTTAAGGATGATTATGATAGACCTTAGGACTTAAACCATGTATGATAACACTAACTAGTATCCCTCTAACTTCAATCATAGGATCATCTTGCATGACAACTACTAGGTTTGAGTTAGTCTCCCTATAATTTGTCCTCTCTCCTTCTCATCTTCAAATCATTTCAAAAAACACTTAATAAAGGTTAACGAATGTTGTGCATTACGAGCCTTAAGTACTTGGGAAATGGTGATTGGGGGGCTTCCTCTCAATGGCCTAGAGTGTTTAGTGTACAGACGCATTCGGTCCTAGGTCATAGTCTTTAGTGCAACATGAGTTACAAACAATAATCAATGCACTTCTTCTCTAAAAGACACAAAAATAATTCCAAACTTCTTTATGTCCTTAGGGACCCTTAATAATGGAGGACCTTTTTTCATGAAAAGAGTTTCGTTAACTCCTAGTTCTACCGCAAACAGGTAACGCCTAAGTCTCAAATGGCCGAGCTGCATACACCTAACTGCTAGAACTAGTTGTTAACCCTACTCGGGTAAAAAAATTTGAACGAACCGGTGTTCTTTTTAGCCCGAACTATGTTTGCTCTGATTTCTTGTATCGTGCGAGGATACGTAGGCACAAGACGGCAATGTCTTGGCGAGCAACCTTTCCCCACTTTCACCCGTAGTTTTCCGAACTATGTTGACTCTGATTTCTCGTACCATACGAGAATACATAGGCATAGAGTGGTGATGCTCTATCGAGTCATTTTATTTTCTTTTGTCCCTGAGACCTTTAGCTAGATAGTTTCAATCACCCTTTTAGATAGACAACAAAGCGTGGATCCTGTCGAGTACAACAGACGTGAGGGGTGTTAATACCTTCCTCTTGCGTAACCGACTCCCCAACCTAGGACTTGGTTGCGATGACCTCGTCTTTTCCCGGTTTTTGTAGGTTTTCTATGACAATTTCATTTCCCTCTTTTGGGATAAATAACGAACAGTGGCGACTCTTTTGTCTTTGCCGGCCCTTTTTCGCAGTAGCGACAGTATGTTTTGAGACAAAGTTTATGTCAAGTATCAAGTTTATGTAACAAGTGTCTGTTATTTTGAACAATGTTTAATTAATTAGAGTTTTATCATTCAACATTCAATTGTAATTTTGTTTTATCATTCTACATGCAATTATAATTCTGTTTTATCATTCAACATTCAACAGGTACAACTAACTAATGTAACAAAATAATGTCAAAATATTCATATAACATTCATAAAATATTCAAGATTCAACAATGCAAGTTTGAACTGATATGCTCAACTTTTGCATAACACAATAATGAACACAACATAGAACATAACATTGAAAACAATAAACTTCCAAGTTTTACAACAACTTGAATACTAAAACAAAGAACATAACCTAGAACAAAAACTTTCAATTTTTTTCCACTTGATAGTGTTCTTCAAATCATCTTCTAGCTTCATATTCTTGAGCCTGAACTCTTCAACTTCATTTTTGGCTTCCTCCATCTCTTGAGTTAACACTTCTATCTTACTTTGTTTCTTCATCATGATTTTCTCCTTTTCATCTCTAACTTCTTCATATAACTATTTAAAGAATCCACAACCAACATTACTATATCCCTGTTGAGATTAAGAAAGAATATTGTAATGTAGTAAATAGACATTTCAACAATATTTCAGCCAAGAGGGATCAGACTAAAGTCTACCTTAAAATGTTGACAACCCCAAAAAAGATTTCCATAATTGTTGACGGTTCTTTCCCTTCGAAGTACATTAATGTCTCCACAATGATAGAAAGGCTTCCATGGAAGATTTGAGCTGCTAAAGACCAGCGAATCACTTTTTTTTAATGATGATGATGAACGGCGCCCAGAACTAACTATTATTGCAAAAATTGACACGAATTAGGTTTCAATTTGGGATGTTTGTTGGACAATTCACGTTAGGTTTCAATTTGGGGATTTTGTTGGACAATTCACGTTAGGTTTCAAATTTGGGGGTAAACTGAATGTGTGTTGTGTGTTTCGGCATCAATGAAGAAGAAGATGTTGAATAGACATTCCACCTCAGCTGACACGTCATGGAAACTAACGTTGTTTACCAGAATTTGACAGAAATTACTAATTTGAATATGTTGGACAACGTAAGGGATCAACTTGGACATTTTAAAAGAAAGAAGACCAAAGTCGACCCAGAGGTATAGGTAAAAGACTAAAAAGAGTATTAAGCCTAATTTTTCCACCTTTTTCATGTTTTTATATGGAAATCACATTAAGAATAAACTTTGAAGTTAGAAGGTTATGGAAGAGTCAAAACCATTTTCTCTTCTATTTATTTTTTTCTTGATTCTTTTATTTTTTCCCTAATCTAATATATTTCTTCTCTTCCTTTCTCACTCTCAAACCTTATGTACGTAGGTACCATTTTTTCACTCTTTTCCATTTCATTTTTTTTATTTCAAATTAATTTTTTGAATACATCTGCATCTTAATATCTCATTCCCATTTTTTTTGTGTTTGTTTTCGGATGAGTTAAATTAAATTGAATAGATTAAAGACCGAGGAAGGAAAAAATAGAAGGAAATTGAATAAAAATTCATAGTCATCATCTGAACGAACAATGTATGTTGTTGTGTGTGAAAATTCATTGTCAAGGTTATTTTCTCTCTGTATTTTCGATATCTTTAGTGTTGTTATTTTGTTGATATTTAAGTTCAGCTAGTAGATATTGAATTGACAAGCAAAGAGAAATTTGTTTAAGAGGGTTGGGCAGGGTTTGGCTTATTTGGAACAGGTTCAACAACATATGGCTAGGTAGAGCTGTCGAAATGGGCTAGTCCATATGGGCCGGCTCGTCAGACCTAAAAAATCATAGGACTTGTGCCTTAAAATTATAGCCCACATTTTTAGATCCTTTTTAGCCCAACCCTAAAAAGCACGTTAACCATTAAGGTTAGCTCATATGGATCGTGGGTAGCCCATTAGGCCCACATCGCTATACATTTTTAAAAATTATACTAATTTTTATATTATTTTACTCCAAAATAAGACATTGATTTTTCTCACCTCACTGAATTTCATCTCTATTCTATTCGGTCTTTCTCTTTTAAATATTATACATTAATATAATCAACACTCTTTTATCGTATTCTATTAGTTTATCTTATGTTAAATATTCGAGTATTATTTTATACAATTTAGACATGTATTGTATTCAAAAACACATTATAATATTTATAAAAGATAATATAGTACTTAAAAATGTATTATTTTTAATAAATATTATGGTATTTTTATTTTAAAAAAGCATGTTTAGGGTCGGGTAGCCCGAAGTCCATCTAGGGATGGGTTTGAGTAGTAAGTTTGAACCCATATTAAAAATGGATTTTTTGACCCAGCCTTAAAAAATCCGAGGCCGCCAGAGCCGGTCCATTTAGGATCTGGTAGCCCATTTTGACATCTCTATGACTATACTTCCTTTGATTGATTTGAATACGAGAATGAATTTGATTTGTGGTTTCCGAATGTTGGCAAGAACTCTTTTATTAATAAGATTACTAGAGCTTATGAGAAATTTTAGGCGTGGTGTTCTTTTGATTCATGACATGTTAACTTATTAATTATTCTTTTTAACAAAAATGGCATTATCTTTATATTTTTATTTTCTTTCAAGCATATGAACCTTGACATTATCATTTATTATGCAGAAAGTTAGCCCTATTGAGCTGGCTGAATTTCTGAAACCATTGAGCTTAGTGATCATGAAAGTTGTCGCATTGATAAAAAGAATGAGTCTCCTTTTTTTATCAAATAATGAAAATTGTTGAACTGAAACAAGTTAGCTCAATACCCGATGTTGTTGAAGTAAGAATGTTTTATGTAGCACCATTCATTTCAAATTTTTGGGTCTCCTCTTCTTTCAATTCCATTATGCAAATCTTATTACATAATTTCTGTTGTGAATCTTGTTGTGAATTACGATAAAATTCAATATCAATTTGTGAGGCAAAGAACAATAGCGACCAAAATAAATGGTCTTCAGCAATAATAATCTGTAAATAGATAATATAACAGATAAGGCAAGAAAAAACCAAAGGTTTTGTAATACCCCAAAATTTACCCTTAGATTAGTCGTTTCATTTCGCATTCCATCTTATTTTGCATTGCATTGTAACTAACCACTAATTTGTTTGCTCAGTCTGTTGGTTTTGCAGGAAAAATCACATTGTGTGCAGTTTAATTGGTGAAGGGAAAAATAGTCATTAATTTGCAGCCTGCTGATAGTTCATGAAGTTGAGTCGTCTTCAGGAATCCCTCGAGTGATCAGGGTTACCATCTCTGAGCCAGGAGCCGAGATGCAGTCGTCAGTTGGATTTCAGAAATGTTGTGTGAGTAACAGGCCATCTAGGAGTTGAGTGCATTGCGATATAAATGGATTCAGGTTAAATCGGTGTGAAGATTTGGTTTGAAGAATTTATTGTGACAGATGCATGTTTCCTACTTTCTGCTAACCAATGGACGAATTTAAAGAAAACAGGGGGATTTCGGTCTGCGTCAGGTTTATAATGAACATCTGTTGTTTTGATCATGACTATTAGTTGAGCTGGTTCAAGTTACCGAGTTAAATTAGTCGAGATACGGGTTGAATTTTCCATACGGAAGACAGTTCGTTCTGCCGTTTAGCTGAATTTCTCTGCTTATCTGTTCAAGGTCACGCTCACCGTTAATATCGGGCACGAATTAATTCACAAGATGATTTGTTTGAACTTAGTTACGTTAGATTTGAATCAATTGACGAGCTCGGAGTTAGAACGTCATAGCTTAATCGGATAAATCTCATTGGAGGAATTTAATCAATTTGATTTATTTGGATGAGTTTAAATCGGAAGAAATTAGTCATTTGAATTTAATCGGACAAATTTAATCTGACGAAAATTATTCATGACAAATTTATTTGAAGGAGCTTAATCGAATAAATTTAGTTAATCGAATTTAGTTAGTTGAGTTTAATTGAGTGATTTTAGCCAGATGATCTTGATCAGGTGGATTTAGTTGGATAGTTGAAGCAGATGAATTAATTGGGTGATTTTAGTCTGATGAATTATTTGGTGAATTAAATTTAGTCAATTTAACTAAGTAAATTTGTTCGATTGAGTTTAATCGGGAGAGTTATTCAGATGAATTGTTGCGAGAAATTCAAGTTATTAAGAAAATAGAATTTTATTTATTCTATATTTTTATTACAATATTACAAGATTAATCTCAAGTACAAAATAAATCCTAAAAGTCTAAAATTCCTGATTTGTCCTAAAACTATCCTCGAGTCCGATCTTCAGTTCTCGACTTTTGATTTTTTCTTCGAACCTGCAAAACAACTCAACAGATGAAAATAGGATATTAAACTATTAATTAGTTTGAATCATAATTCAAATCACAACCGCTGTTTGATTTATCCAAAGGAAAAGGTCAAAAGAGGAAAAACCTATTTTTGCATCGTAAACACAATGCGGGGAGAGATCTAGGTAAAGGGTTGGTTAAGCTTAGGGAAGGTATTAGCATCCTAAACTTATGTAGTACTCTACAGGAACCTTTTGTTTATTTTTTACTATTTGCTTTAATTATCTGCTTTAAGGTATATACAAAGGGTCAAGAGTTGAAGAAAAGACCTAAGGATTAGTCCTAAGTTTACTCGGCAAGACTCGCATCTTGTGCCTGCATATCCTGACAGGAATGGAATCAGAATAATTGTAGTTCCCCTTGAAAGGGAGGTAAGAAACGTCTTGACTATGGTCAAGGTTTCAATGGGAAGTAAACGTATCTTAAGGACACGCTTACGTGGAGTGCGAAGACTCCAATCTCTACATCGAAAGTGTTAATTAAAATTAGGGTTAAATTAGGGATTCCACGGCGGGAAACCCTAAAACAGAGTACGACGACTCTTTGACCTAATGCTAGGGTAATGGGCATTTTCGTCCACGACGGGACACCTAGGCTATTAGGGTTTTGAAATGGTCAAAGATTAGGGTTATTGACTCGGCGGTCAAACTGCTAGACCTAATCCTTCGGAAGGAAAACGGTAAAACATGCACACAAATGAAAATATTACATGGCAGGTATAAAAAATATGAAATATAAAGAAAGCAGTAAATGAAAGCATCGCGACCACTCGCGTAAACTACAAACCCCAAAGGGCTAATAAAATAAAGAAATGCGACAACCGCCCTCGCATAATTACAACCAAACAAACAGCACGGGCAACGGCCATATTAACACGCGGAGATGAACAGGCAAGCGGAGTTAGGCGGAACTTGAAATGGTTAGATCAATAATTCTACCTTTTGAAGTTTTGTTATAAAGGGAAGATTATTTTTTAAATTAAAGTTTTTCTTTTATATTTACAAAAGCATTTTAAAAAAAGTCTTAAATTAAAAAAGAATGCTCTAATTTTTAATTTAAAAAAAAAAGAAAGTCTTACTTTTTAATTTTAAAATGTTTTAATTTGGAAAAAAGATTTAGTTTTAAATTTCATAAGACTGTTTTAGTTTTAAGTTTTAAAAAAAAATTTTAGTTTTAATTTTAAAAAAAAGCTTTTCTAATAAAAAAAGAGTTAGTTTTATATTATATAAAAAAAGTTAGTTTTATTTTTATTATAAAAAAACATGTTAGTATTAGTTAAGTTATTTATGTTTTTGGTTAAGAATTAAAATAAAAAAGTAATTAATACAACAAAATAAAACTAAATAATTTTAAAAAAGCAGAATATTAAAAACGGGTCGGGCTGGGTGGTCAGGCCACAGACCCGACCCGGTTCGCCCAGCACATAAAAGGGGCTGTGAAAGCTTTTTAGGGTTTTAAACCCTCTTTCAACACAGCGGCGGCGAATAATGTGAATCCGAAAAATCCAGTTTCCGTCGTTTTTCTTCTCCCGCTCGTCTGCCATGGTTTCTTCCTTTGAGTTTTCCATTCGTTTTGCTGGTATGACGCGGAATCCTCGTACTATTCTTCTTCTCCCCTTTGCATGTACCTGAAACAACAAAGAAACAAACGGCGTCCATGGATTGCTCACCTCTTGTGGAGGTTCGAAGCGATTTGCTTGCATAGTGATGATGGTTACTCCGACCAATGATGTTCGACTGAGGCCAGAGGTTGAAGTTTTGGCTTTTCTTATTCTTTCCCTTCCTAACGAAGATGATGAGGAAGCTTCTGCTTCTGAGTCTCGTTAATGGTTGGTGGTGATGAGAGCTCGATGAGCTTTCTGAGCCGCCGTCGATTTTGTCTAGGTTTTTCGGATCCTTGATGGTTTGTGGCCGTGGTTTTGACGGTATGGATGAGCGCTTCTGGGGTTTCGCTGTTTTATCATTAGGGTTCCGTTTTCTGGTGAGTTTGTTCCGTTTTGATGACTTTTTCTTTTTTAGGGTTTGCGCCGTTTTGTGATCCCCCTTTTCATATCTGATGACCCTTTGTTTTATACTATCCGTTTTCGATCTTCTCTGGGCTTTGGACTATATGATTTACGTTATTTTTACTTTGAGATTGTATTTGATTCTGGCTTGATTATGTTGTTTTCATTTTCGGATTTAATTTGGATCTGTTGATGATTGTTGATTTTACGTTATTTGATTTGCTTCAACAGATTGGGTTTGGATCCATACTATCCGTATTTGATTTCTTTTTTCTGGAGGATTGATTTTCCGATTTCACATATAACTCCAGATTTGATTTATTGGGCTGGATATCCATGGATTTACTTGATAGCTGGATACAAATTTGCTTATTTGTGATATTGGTTAATTTCATTTTTAGAATAAGCACTTATCCAAATAATCATTTTTGCCCCAAAATCACTTCTTTTTCTCTTCCTCTGGTCGCCCTGAAAATTAAGAACAGAATCTTCCGATTTTAGTCCGAGGTTGAGAATATGAGTCGGGAGCTGGCTTCGACTTTGTCGTTGCCCTCCCGACGTGCCCGATGATGGATAACTGAGGGTATCAGATCAATAAAAAAACCGCTTCTTTCTAACTTTACATTACAACTACTTTTTCTGTTTTTGTCTGATTTACGTGCAGGCGCGGAAAAAAAAAGTCGGGTGAAGAATCGGCATGAAGACAATAGGACTTAGGAATTAGGAATCAAAATGTACTTTATTTTCCTTTTGTAAATTGTAATAAATTATAAATATGAATAATAAAATTCACATTATTTCTTTATCCAAAATACTTGTCTTTCGATTACTCTTCAACTAACTTGCCACACCCGAATGAAACACTTAAACAAAAACATCCAATTAAATCCAAATGATTAAGTACCTCCGAATGAATTCAACCGATTAAAATTTAACCGATTAAACTTAAACAAATGGATTAACTTTACCCCATAAATTCGTACGAATAAATCCAAAGAAATCATCTGAATCAACCTTGTCATTTCAACACATATGGCTTTAAATCCGGACAAGAAACTTTTCCACATCAACTCCTGCCTGAGGATAGAAATCGTAAATACGACCTTGAACGAGTAACACAGAGAAAACTGATTAACAGCAAAACAGAATCAACCTCCTCACTGAAAAATTCAACCTTGCATCTCTGATGGCTAAATCCAATGCCCTGAACCAACTCGGCCCAAAAATCACAATTAAACAGAAATCATAAACCCGAACATGAATCAAAATTTCCACTGCTTTGACTTTAAATTTGGCAGATAGCAGAAGAACAGAAAATAAACGCCTGTTAAAACAGAAATCCGCATAATGATATTTCGCATTGATTTGAGCCGAACTAAATTGATATCTCAACATAATCAAACTCATACGATCAGACAACAACCCTGAAATCCACCGACGACAAAGTCTCGGCCCCTTGGATTAATTACCATATCTCAAAAACCCTGATGCCAAAATTACCATGAACTTCTGTTCATCTTCAAAGAACATAAAGAACTCTAATTGCTCAATGGATTCATGGCGATGATTCAGCTTCATGAACTGTCAGCAAACAGTGAATAAATGACCATTTCGCCCCTCAACAGTTAAAGTGCACCAGATGTGATTCTCCTACAAAAACAACAGACTAATCCAAGGGTAAAATTTGGGGTATTACAGTTGCCCCTATTTAAATAGCTTCACTGGATGATTTGAGCAACGGAGTCTCGAGGAACCACGGTTGAGGGATTTAAATACAGATAACCAAAAATTTTGCCCTTAGACGCAGTGATATGCAATGTTATGGACAAAACGAAGCGAACTATAATGTTGACAATGCCATGACTTTAATATGATGCGTATGATGAGAATGATAACTGCAAGAATGCAGACAACACGACGACACAGGGGACAGACGCGACGAGTAACGCACTGGGAAATACGACGCACTGGTGGAACAACGCGACAATTGGGGAATTCTAGAGTGATGGATCAACTGGTGCAGGCACGACCAACTGTCACTTTAGGATGAAACGATAACACAGGATCCACACGACGGTAGGATCAGGTAAACGACAAGTGTTGGAATTTCTGGGTGATTCCTTTAAACGAAGAGATCGAGCGGGATCTTCAGGAATCATCAAAAAATATACAAGGAGAAACAAACATCAGAAACATCCGGAAAAACATCGAATGAACTCTGAAACACACCAGAGATATTCGGAAAAACATCGAATAAACTCGGGGACAAAGAAACACATTTCAGGGACATTCAGAAGAAAATCGAATGAACTCTGAAACCTACCAGAGATACTCGGAAAACCATCGAATAAACTCTGGGATGCATCCAAAAACAAAAGAACGTCACCTATAGGAGCATGAGATGAAGACAAGTTTCTGAAGGTAAACCCGAAACATTTAGGAAAGTAATAAATGTATGGGACAAGTTGAAGACATATCTAGAAGAACATCAGATAAGCAACAAAGGGGTTCTGGAAGAACGTCAGAACAAAAACTCAGTCTGGGAAAACATCAGAAAGAGATAGATCCAGAAAAACATCGGATGAGATTCTGGAAAACCATCAGAATCAACAAGGAATTATCTGGAAAACCATCAGAAAGAGTTACATATTCGAAAAACCATCGGATAAGAAATGTCATACCTGGAAGAACGTCAGATAGACATGACACACAATCGTTTGGTAGGTGCCAAGTAAGTTGGACTTTGACCACAAGGTAAGACGTGGATAAAACACGACCTCAGGAGAAATGCAAATAAGGATGAAACACTCATGATATGTATATGTATATGAATTATGCTATGATATATGATCAAATGCAAATGCAGATGTCAACGACAAGGCTCGACTCTTCTGGTAAGATGACAAGACTAGAGAACTGATTCCTCAACACGGAGATCAAGGTTATTCTGCTCGGAGACCGAAAATGTTACTGCTGGGTACATCTCTACCATACTGGTAAACTGTATTAAGTTGATGGTCCTTGTAGGAAGGATGAAAAGCCGCCTGGGGATCTTTCAAGTAAACTGCCCCAGATTAAACCGTCTGTTAGGCCGAACTGGTAAATACTTCAGCTTGTCTGATTCTGAAAATGATTGTTTTACTGTACCCTCGGAAGGTTTGCCCTAGTTTGAGTCTTGAAAAAAACTTTTGGATAAACCAAATCTGAGAATGACCTGCCCCTGATAGGATCGCTTGATCAAGTTTCTCGATTGTTTGAAAATTCCTTAGAGAAAAGCCAGTTTGCAAACAAAATATTCATACAAACATGGTAATTCAAAGTTCATGCAACTTTTGAAGTCAAAATTATTTTTTGAAAGATGAAAAAAATAAATGAGACGTTAGTCAGAACACGGTGGCTTAAGACTCTCAAAGTTTAAACAAAGTGTATTGCCAAAATAAATTATTCACAAAGATCTTTAGGAGCCAGCTTACGCAACCCTGCTGTAGTATGCTTTTAAAATAACATTGCTTCAATTAGGTCTTTTGAGGGTTATAACGTGGCCTGATTCATGGTTTATGAAACAAAGGATAAAGGCTCAAAATTTATTTGTACCCACCCAATCTACGTGATGATCTTCAGTCCTACGCTCAGGTAACTCATTATGCATTCAGGCTCCTATAGGTTAGGAATTGTAATGATGATAGTGATGATGGTTCAGAAGTTTAATAGACCTTTTGAAAAGGCAACCACTACTTCTCTATAACATTGGTTATTTTGACATTGAGAATTTTTAGGGTAAGGATTTAAAGATCTCCTCTTTTTATTATCCCTAACTTTTGCCTGAGCTGTTTCTTGTGAAGATTACAGTCAGCGGGATGCCCCAGTTTTGACTAAGTCTCCTTCATAGGTTTTGACTTAGCGGGCTTATTTTTTTTTTTGGAAGAAAGAAAGTGTATGGCCTAATGATCAAGGTGAAACATCATCGGTTTTTTGGCTAAAAAACATCTTCGACACTTGCTTGCTGTGTGCGAAGGAAAATTGTGAGTGCAACCTTTATATGAAAGGTATATTGCAAGAAAACACAACCAAGTTAACTGAGAACTACCCATGCCAAGGTTAGGATTACGGGTTTTTTTTGGTAAAGAAAGAAACTCCAACTTCTAGGCTCGAAGGGGGTGACAAGGGAATAACTTCCTTATTTCTCCAGTGTTTGGGATTTGAAATAATGTCTTACATCGTCAACAAAGTTTGATTGAAAGCATACTGCCAGCAGTTATGGGTATGACGTTTTCGTCATCCTCCCTCCAATCTTTGCATATCAAGAATTTGAACAAGGAGTAAATATTTGAAAGATAAAGTATAAAAGTGTAAATAATAGGCAAAATGAATCGAAATCAAAAGTTGCAATGCTCAGTTCATTAATGTAAAGGTACAAACATAATTTTTGAAAGCAAACAACTAATATAAAAATAAGGAAAGTACAAACAACGAGAAACAAAAGGCCTAATGACTAAATCAGTACAAGGGTGAGCCGTCATGTCTGAAGCTTCACTTTTGATGCACTGGCAAAGGATTTTTCTGAACATTAGGAGGATTATCTTAAAAATCAAGTATTCCATCTTTGACCAACTCGCACACTCTAGCTTTCAGTGCAAAATAATGCTCCAAGTCGTGGCCTAGGGCACCCTCATGAAACGCGCACTGGAAATCAGCCCTAAATCCAGATGGAAGAGAATTAAGAGGAGGTGGTAAAACCCTTGTAGTGATCAGTCCTCGTTGAACCAGGTAAGGATAAAGTTCTGTGTAAGTCATAAGAATATGATCAAATTGATTCCTATTTTGAGACTGGTCTGGTCTAATAACTGGACGTTGAGAAGTCTGAGCTGGCTGTGGAGCGACAACAGGTTGAGATCCCTGGCGCGACTTTCTTGATTCAGACATAACAACATTGGTATGCTCCTCTTTCTTCTTATGGAAATTCCCATAGGATATCTTTGCCCCATTAAAAGATTCGGCAGCTTTGGATACCTTACCATTTTTCAAACCTTCTTCTAACCTTTGGCCAATAGTCACCAGATTTGTAAAGCTTGAAGAGACGCTTCCAATCATCTTTTCCCAATAGAAAGGAGACAAAGTATCCATGAACATTCATGCTAGTTCCTTCTCTACTATATGGGGTTCAACTTGGGAAGCTAACTCCCTCCAGCGCTGAGCATATTCCTTGAATGATTCTTTTTCCTTCTTTGACATACTTTGAAGTTGACGGCGATCGGGAGCCATGTCCAAATTGTATTTGTACTGTTTCATAAAAGCATTGGCAAGATCCTGGAAGCGGTGGACGCTGTTATGCTCCAAGTTCATATACCATTTGAGAGAAGCACCATTCAAACTATCCTGAAAGCAATGGATGAGCAACTTCTGATTGTTGGTGTAAGCTTCCATCTTTCGGAAGTACATGACTAAATGAGCTCTTGGACATGAGTGACCCTTATATTTCACGAACTCGGGAGTCTTGAATTTGGCAGGCATAACAAGACCAAAAACTAGGCACATATTGTCTGCATCAACGTTGAAGAAATCAGTACCCTCGACTACCTTGAGTCTCTTATCGATTATCTGAAACTGTTCACGGGTAATCTCAGGCTCAACGAAATCTTCATGGTCTTCCCCTTGAATACTGGCAGCATTGTGTGTAAGAACAGAGTATGCCTAAGAGGGGGGGGGGTGAATTAGGACTTTTGAAATTTTTCCGGTTTTTATGGTATTTTGAAATATCACTGGTTTGTGTTTTTGGTTATGAAAGCAGAAGAAGAAAGATAAAAGAACAATGGACACCAGGATTTATAGTGGTTCCCCTCACAATCCGAGAGTACTCCACTCCCCTTTCAACATGAAAGAGAATTTTCACTATTGTTTAATAAAGTACAACCTATCACACCATCAACCGGTGAGGCCTACTATCAAACAATAAAACTAACAAGTGTACAAGAACAATCCTCTTGTAAACACTCACCCTTGTGTCCAACAATCCTGGATCACAAGTCAAAATACACAAGTTTGTAAAGATTTGAATTTGAGAGTAATGATATCAAAGTTGATCTTCTCCAAATGACCAGAATTCACTCTTACAATTTTCAATACAAGTGTTCAAGGATGAATATGAAATTTATGCACATATGAACACTTAATGAAAGTTTTTGAAAAAGGTGAATTTGATTCTAAGACAATTTGAAAATGAATGTAGAAAGTGTTTGGAGATTGAAAAGTTTTTGTGTTATGTTCTATTTATCAAAATAGAAAAACTCAGAATTTATATGAGTAAAATACCCTTTCAAAAAGGTACATTGAGTAGTCATCAAAAATATGAAATGGTATAAATTTTTTAAATAATTTTTGAACTTGAAACAAAGCAATTTTTCATTGCACGTTCAGTGTTAATCGGTTAACCCATATGGTTAATCGGTTAACACTGGTACGTTAGCTCAGAAAATTCAAAATTCAAATTGGTTAACCTATATGGTTAATCGGTTAACACTGCTAATTTTCAGAAAAATGCTTCTTTTTTTTTTTAAATTAGTGTTATACCATTTTTAAGGTTTCAAAAACATGCTTATGTATTATGCAAAAATGATTGATGTTTTTAAACACTTGTATATCAAATTATAAGGGTGAATTTGATATACCAGTAATGCAGCCAAGTCTGGAAGAATCATAGTTCCATATGTAGCTTGACTTGAAAGATAGGTTGACTTGATCTTGATAACTTTGAACGGCTTGTCTTTTTGCAATCAAGAGATGACCTTGAGTAGTATTGACATCATCAAAACTTGAGACTGAAGCATGCTTCTACATTGTGCTCATATAGAGGATTCTCAAAGGGAGCTCGGACAGTCTGGCTAACAGTGTGGACCATAGGTTTGGGCTCAATAAGGACGAGAGCTTGAAAAATCGGTATAACAGTCTGACCAATCTGTCGTACCTCGAAAAATACGATCCTCGCGATGGACGCGGAAAATACGTTCGAACAGAGTCGCCACCGAACTTTATTCATTCCAAGGATGGAATAGGAAAATATCGATAAAACCTTTAAGAGAGATAATAATATGGGCGTCGCAACCAATATTCTAGGTTCGGGAGTCGATTACATAAGGGGAAGGTATTAGCACCCCTCATGTCCGTTGTACTCAACGGGAACCTCTTGATTTGATTCGAGAGTAAAGTTAACTATGCTTGTTTGTTTTCTTCTAAGGTTTCTCCTATAGGGGGAATGTGTGGTTTTAGGATAGGGTGCTCGCCAAGGATTGGGGCCCTTGTGCCTACGTATATTTACTTATAAGAAGTGGAAAATCAGAGCATTCGTAGTTCGTGGGACTACGGGAAAAGAAGGGGAATTGTGTTCGCCAAGATCATCGCAATCTTGTGCCTACGTATTCTCATTGATAAATGAGAAATCAGAGCAACCGTAGTTCGGCTAACTACGGTAAAAAGGTTTGGTATGTGAACGAGTGTTTAGGTCGCATTCTAACTGCTAAACGTTGGCTTGACTGCTCGCTAGGGGAGGCTGAAGCACGAGTTCATATGCACGGAAGAAAGGAATAAACAATGTTCTTGACAAAAGGTGTTTTGGTTGGAAATCGCACGAGGGCGAGGAATTAGGTTTATCGTATTGGATGTTTTGGTTAGAGGATATATTTAAATAGGTTTAAGGTTTCGATTGCACAGGGGCAAGAAATAGGAGTTTAGTTAGGTAATTTGATGGAGAATGACGACTATTTGATAAACAAGACGTCGGTCTCGCAATCATTTTAATCGGGATATCATTGGAATGCTAGATTCCAACAACAACTTTTTCATTCGAACAATAACGAAATATGTGTTTGAGAAAGCTTCAATCGCACGAGGGCGAGAGAAGAGAGTTGGGTCGAATATTTTAAGGGAGAGTGACGACTACTCGATAAACGAGACGTCAGTCTCGCAATCGATTAATCGGGATATCATTGGAATGCTCGATCCCAACAACACTTTTTCATTCAATTAATTATGAAATTGTATTTGAATGGACAATAACGATATTTTCCCAAATAGTTGGGGCATGTGTTTTATAGACGAAAGGTTGAGTAATCCACAACCTAAAGCGTACGCCCCAAGAGTGGTTACTCAAGAATTCAAGGAGTGCGAGACTCCAAGAACTCAGTTCTTTCGTAATTTAATTAAGAAAATAATTTAAACTTGGCGTATGGTTTAGAAACATACTAGGGTTTAGACTCGACCGCACGGAGGTGGGGAACGAGGTTAGACGGGTTGAAAATTTGGGAGGAATGACGACTATTCTATAAGCAAAGACGTCAGTCTCGTAAACAAATTAGTCGGGATATTGTTGGAATGCTAGATCCCAACGACATCTTTCCATTCCCTTAATTACAAAATATATTGTTGGATGGTAAATACTTGTCCAAGTAATTAGAAGAGGTGTCTTAGGAACGAAAGTTTGAGCGACACACTATACAAGGCGTACGCCTCAATAGTAGTCACTCTCGAATTCGAGGAATGCGTAACTCCAAGAATTTGGTACTTTCATAATTTAATTTAAGAAAATAATTTGGATTATTAGTGAAGGTACATTAAACTAGGGTAGACATATTTCTAGAATTAAGGTTTGCCTACTTTGAAAGGTTTAAACAAGGTTGTATAATTTTAGGGATGAAAGATGAAGCGACTACAAACTCAAGGTGTACACCTCGAGAGCGATCGCTTAAGGACCCGAAGGGTGCTAGACTCTAAGGATCCACCACCTTCATTATTTAATTAGGGAAGGATTTGATTAATCGCAATAAGCATGGTTTAAACGGATTAGGGGAAACCCATCATATTAGTCTTGAAATTATTTTATAGTAATTATTTAATTATATTATATATTAACAACAAGGGTTGACAAAAAAAAATATTAACAAAAATCCTAAACTATTATTAACTTGGTTAACACATAAGAACATGGTAATGAAGAGATATGGAATAAATACCAGCATATTCTTATTACCAATACCATGAAGACCTATTTAAAATATAATAATAAGACTATATCTAATGCATGCAAGAATAAGAAAAGCTGCCTCGAGCTCTCCCCAAGGAACGTGATAGGAGTGAACGTTTTCCAAGGCCCATAATGACTCATTTATCATTCAAATTTCAAAACATCAGGATAATAGGAAAGGAAAACGGTGGATTAATAACATTAAAACCAATAATTACACATTAAAGAGAAAGAAAAAAAACGTCTTACTCCACTCTCTTTCTCACTCTGCTCACGCCAAAACTCCTTCTATTCTCTCTCTCTCTCACCTGCATTTTCAATCTTACTCATCTTTTTCTCTGCATCTCTCAATCTCTACGACAACAATAACATTCAAACAAAACACCAGCTACGCAAGAACAATCCATCAGAAATCCTCAATGTCTACCACAAACCCTAAATCTTTCGATCGATTATGAACAAAGCGGAAAAACTCAAGTCTTTGATTCGGAAACGCGCGAAAGCTAACTACGAGAAGGCTCTCGACCCTACTTTCAGATTCGAAACAAATCTACACCTTAAAGCATGTCAACAACGTAAATATCAAGTAAAGGTGAGATATACAACCTGAATTCGAAGCTCCGGCGAGTTTTCAGGAGAAACGCTACCTCCAGTACGTTCACCGCGCTCCTCCCTATTTCTTTCTTTCGTCTTCTGCTTCTTTTGTTTAGAATGAATGTACGTGTATTTGAGCTCGAAGCTTATTCAGATTCTAATGGTGAATCTAAAAAACTTTGTTGATACGAGCCTTGGAGTGAGGGGTTAGGGTAAAATTTTAACAGAGTTTCGCTAGGGTTTTTTCTCTGTGTTTTTGCCAATGGTTGGGAGTGTATTGGGGTATCACCTCTTTTCCTAGCAAGATGAAGAAATTATGAAGGATTATGAGCCGCGATATTGAGAATACTCGAGGTTACCGCTTTGATAACATTCACGTGTATCAGGTACAATTAGGCACTGAACATTCTGTTTTACGCATATGTGAACATGACTTGGGTCTGGTGCACCGAATTGCTGCAGTAACAATTCTGCACGTTGCTCGGATTGTAACATTGTTTTTGCTAGAACTTCATTATATAGGTGACGCGGATGGACACATGACTTATTTCAATTAATACTTCCACAACCACTTCTCCACTTTCCCCAAGTAGCAGTGCTCCTTGATACGGCAATGTTTTTGCAATGACATGATTGATTGAGTCGAGGAGCTGGCCAAGGGAACCATCAGCAAGTTTGAGCACTCACGAGCTTTACAACATTTCAAGACAAGATGTCCATGATGCCGCATTTTATTTTTGCTTTTGCTACTTACTACTGCTATTGACTTATACATGCTTAAGAATGCTTCCAAATCAATTTTTCTCTTTGAATCGTATATGATCTTGTTGTACTAACCACCTTTATTTCTTATTCATGTATGCGCTCATGGGAGGCTTGGCATAACACGGGTTTGATACGACAAGGAGAAAGACCAACAACAAGCTTGCGCCAGCTTTTCCTTGTGTGCTGCTTGTTATTCAAAGTATTAAGCTCTAGGAGCTTTAACTCGTGCAATGTATACCAAATGGAAGCTTGGTCATGGTATGATGAAGGCTCGGTGAAAATTTCCGCAGACGAGTAAAATCACCTTTGCCTTTGGTAAGAGACTTATGTAGCCTGAACTGCTTAGCTTTGAATTCATCGTCGGTTCAATTTCATTGTAAGCAATCCCCTATGTGCAAGTCTTTCATAGATTTCTTTGTAACATGATTTCATGTGGACCATCCTTCTTGTTTGTTAATGTGAGACTTGGTCATGTAGGCGAACCGTCTAAGTGAATGTTTTCTCTTTATAGTTATTCCTTGCGCATGAACAACATTTTTCCTGGCATTTTATGCTGATTTTCCTTTCTTCTTATCAGTTCTGCTACTAGTAACTCAACACCATGAAGAAACCTTCCATTGATGAGGATTTGGAATGACGGCACAATAACGAAACTATCTTCGAGATTAGGACGGCTTGGGAAGAAATTGGCGTTTCTGATACCGACTTAGGTGAGGATTGCAACCTAACAAACTCTCACGGCATGTACCTCAAGATCTTTTGCAACTTAAACTTTGGAGAGCCGTCTTGAATTTGAACTATGTTACTTAACTCTGTAGCTACAATTTAATTTTTGTCTTCAATTATTTAACATTGTTATGTTTACTGGTTTTTTTGCAGGGAAATACTACCCAACAGAGCTGTCATGCTTGTTGGTTCTGAGAGAAACTTCTATGGAGTTCATGGTTTTAAATGGACGGTCATCGTGATCGAAGAACATTATTCATTTGGATTTGGACCCTGCTCTGTGAATTAAGAAGTTGAGTCGGAACTTGACTCTGTGGTAGAGTTTGATTTGTCAGGTTCTGTCTAGAATGTTGAGTAATATCACTCAATCGATGCTCAAGTTGCACGACGGTTCCCGATCCATTAGATGCGGATGGTAGCGTGTGAACCGGAGCAGTGAGAGCTACACGGTTTTCCTTCGATGATGCAAGAATTTTGCTATCAGCAAGACTTTCAACACACACTAGTAGGAGCATACTTGATTGTAAGCTCAAAGTCAATCCTTGGAGAAACTTTGAGAAACAGCTCCTAGCCTTTGCAAAGATTCAGTCATTATTTTGTATTTTTCTGAATTTTGTATCATTTATTATTAGAGTGCAGTTTGGGAAAAAGGGCAGTTAGCAGTAACGTGAACTTTGAAATGAAATTTTTCTTTGAGTTTGTAAAATTGTCACTAAATGCAATTACGTGACCTCATGGCTTTGGCACATGAAACCTTGTTATGGCATTGTTTGTAGATTGAATCCCATGGTTTTAAATAAGAATCAAATTTTATAAAGCATGCTTTAATGATGAAGTTTGAAGGGTCATGATGTGAATGTAGTAAGGCTTGAAATTGTCTCGTAGCATGGCCGAAGAAATCCTTGGATAATAAAAACAAACTCCTGATATCTGGAGGCTTTAGTCAATAACTCCTATTGTAGTAACAATAAATTCAAGAAGGTTTGAAGCATAACAATTTAATTTAGTAAGAACCTCATTCCTTTAGTATCTACTTGAAATATTCCCCAAGACCAATTGGAACAGGGTTTAACTTGAAGCCATTAAAATCTGCTTGAAATCTCTTGACCATTTTTGACAACAACAATACGGGTTCATCTTTCCTTTATCACAGCTTGTATGGTTATGAACTGATACATTACCATAAACCCTTTGAAATGAAACGAAACATTTTCTGAGCTAATTGCATCTAAATGATGACTTGGAATTTGAAGCTAAATCTAAATTTGTCACAAACTGATTCAGAATCCAAACATAGTTTGACACTTGCGTTCAATTTGAAGAAAGCTTGAGGTTAAATCGACCGTGTCTAGAGGCAAGTACCTTTGAACAACTTGGATCAGGTGCATATCGCAATAAGCAACTTATAGTGAAGCTTAAACGCCCTTTGGAGAAGTTTGCAATCAAATTGAAATAGGATTTAAATTTCTTGAAAACCAACAATCACGTTGCAAGATAGATCCAATCAGCCATTGACCATATCATATTTGTCTGGTTGTGAAAACGAGGACACACATGATTTTGGGTATAAGGGGTTGGAGGCGCGCTCCTCCCACAAGAATTCAGCATTAATTTCTATAGATTATAACCACAATGAGTACATATAAAATCTTTATAAACGAAATCTTAGAGAATCATGGCCAGAAGTCGTGGAGCAGTCAAATCTCCATTAAATACCAAAGTAGGACAAATTTGGGGTATGACAGATGCCCCTATCTAATTGCCTTAAACCTGAGCAAATGAACTGCCGCATGGCGTTCATTTTAAGGTGGAAGTCAATCAGATACGAGAAGACCCTGAAATTTGTCCGATAGAGGAGTGAAAGACACCGTGAACGGATTAATAGGATGAACAAGATAACCTGATATTTTCTGGGTGGTCGAAGCAGTCCCTTATCTAATAAGGTCCTTCACGATACCAGAGTACTGTAAGCGATCCTCTTTGGGTGGTCGAAGCAATCCCTTATTTATTAAGGCTCTTCGATGATACCAAAGCGGTATAAACAAGTCTCTTTGGGTGGTCGAAGCAGTCACTTATCCATTAAGGCTCTTCGATGATACCAAAGCAGTATCTCGAACAAAACTTGAGATTCTTCGGGTGGTCGAAGCAGTACCTTATCCATTAAGGCTCTTTGAAGATACCAAAGCAGTATCTCGAACAAAACTTGAGATTCTTCGGGTGGTCGAAGCAGCACCTTATCCATTAAGGCTCTTCGATGATACCAAAACAGTATCTCGAACAAAACTTGAGATTCTTCGGGTGGTCGAAGCAGTACCTTATCCATTAAGGCTCTTCGATGATACCAAAGCAGTATCTCGAACAAAACTTGAGATTCTTCGGGTGGTCGAAGCAGTACCTTATCCATTAAGGCTCTTCGAAGATACCAAAGCAGTATCTCGAACAAAACTTGAGATTCTTCGGGTGGTCGAAGCAGTACCTTATCCATTAAGGCTCTTCGATGATACCAAAGTAGTATCTTGAACAAAACTTGAGATTCTTTGGGTGGTCGAAGCAGTACCTTATCCATTAAGGCTCTTCGATGATACCAAAGCAGTATCTCGAGTGATGATTTCGCTGAGGAATAGTTGAGCTAAAATTCTTATTTAGAGGAGCAACATTGTGCAAACTCCGCAGGGGGAAAGCCTTCAAGAAACTTCTTAAGGTAATCTTTGGGTGGGGAGCCACCAGAGAAATAGTTGCTGGGGATTATCATCATCAACCGCATGGTTGAAGAATGACTTGCTGGGGAGTAGAATTCCCTGAACTCGTGGGGTCTTAACTCTTTTCAGAGTCATACTGCCAACTTCAATGGAGGACTGACCAAGATGCTTGCGAACTGATCCTGGATCCTGCTACATTGCTATGTAATGCAATGTTTTATGATGCCCAAACATGCAACTAAGATGTAACTGCTAGGGAGTGCACGATGCGAATGCAAATGACATGTTAATGCTTGATATGATTATGATATGAGGTTGTGTGTCGTGCTTATGATAATGCAGCGACCAGGTATGTTGAGGATGAAATCCTGTCAGGGACATCACCAGGGATTAGATTCGGTAGCTGCCAAATGGTTTGGACTTTGGTTATTGAGGATGCCAACGAGGGTGGACTTTTAGTGGTTGCCAATGAAGACTAGACTTTTAGGGTGAATTTAGGATGCCAATTGGAGTGGCTTTTTGATGTTGCCAATAAAAGATTGGGCTTTCTGTGGGGTAGTGAGAGGATTAGACTACTCGACATCCCAGATTTAGATACTCCATGACGACCGGGGGAATTGATTGCCCCAGTTTAGCCCTTGAACTCGATGCTGGGGGGACCCACATCATATAAACCCTTTAGAAAGGCAAAGCTTTCCATGATGACAAGGTTGGGCAGCTGACGACTAATTCAATGCTTCTACCTGTTGATATTTTTCTTGGAGACCATCTATTTTCCCCACTATCAAAACAAGTTCTATACCTTGTCAAAAGTTATATTTTTATTTTTTAGCTGAAGTTTCGAACACAAATTATCAAAATAAAATTAATTTGCAAACAATCAGATAAAGTAGAAGAGTGAGCACAATTTAGTTGAGAAATCTCTCTTTATATTGATTTGACCCTTGAATGGGTAAGTATACAAAGATGTAATCCCTTAATGAGGTGATTACAGTGCAAGAAAAACATAATGGCAAAAATTAGAGTTCCTTTAAGTTTTAACACTGCTATAGTCCCCATGACTTTGGAAGTCTTCAACACCTTGCTTCATAGAAAAATGGTCGGATCAATCATGTCTCTTGATAATGTACTAGGGTCAAGTGATCATGCATAATGGATACTTTGCCTTGGAATTTTGCCCCTAACTTTTGCCTGGATCGCCCTTTCGGGTTTTCAATCCACCAGGACGCCCTTTTTTTCCTGAGCCGCCCTCTCGGGTTTTCAACTCAGCGGGCCTATTCTTATTTTATCCCTAATTTTTGCCTGAACCGCCCTTTTGGGTTTCCGGTTCACCGGGATAGCCAATTTTGCCTAAGTCGCCTTTTCAGGTTTTCGACTTAGCGGCTCTACTATTCCACTTTTTTAGGCAAAGTATCGTTTGACCAAATCTACATTCACTGGATAAGGTAACTCTTCTCCATCCATGGTTGCAAGCTTTAGGGCACCACCAGAGAATGCTTCTGTTACCACATATGGGCCTTCATAGTTTGGCGTCCATTTGCCCCTAGATTCATTATACATAGCCATGATCCTCTTGAGTACTAAGTCTCCTTGTGCGAATGTCCTGGGATGCACTCTTTTGTCGAAGGCTCTCTTCATTCTTCTCTGATAAAGCTGGCCGTGGCATATGGCTGTCAAGCGCTTTTCCTTAATGAGATTAAGTTCTTCAAACCTCGTTTTTACCCATTCGGCTTCATCAAGTTGAGCTTCTATTAAAACCCTCAGCGAAGGGATTTCGACCTCTATTGGGAGAACTGCCTCCATGCCATAAACCAACGAGTAGGGAGTTGCCCCTGTTGAAGTTCGTACTGAAGTACGGTAGCCGTGTAATGCAAAGGGTAACATCTCGTGCCAATCTTTGTACGTGACCACCATCTTCTGGATGATTTTCTTGATATTTTTATTGGCTGGTTCCACGGCTCCATTCATTTTGGGTCTATATGGTGTCGAGTTATGGTGTTCTATTTTAAAACCGGCGCACAACTCGTCCATCATTTTGTTGTTGAGATTCGACCCATTGTCAGTGATGATGCGGTTAGGCACTCCATATCTGCATATAATGTTGTGTTTCAAAAAGCGAGCGACTACTTGCTTAGTAACGTTGGTATATGAAGCAGCTTCAACCCACTTGGTGAAATAGTCTATAGCCACAAGTATGAAGCGATGTCCGTTTGAAGCTTTTGGTTCAATCATCCCAATCATATATATTCCCCACATGGAGAAGGGCTATGGTGAGGTTAAGACGTTCAATGGAGTGGTGGGTACATGAATTTTATCAGAGTATATTTGGCACTTGTGACAAGTTCGGGCATGATGATAACAATCTGCTTCCATGGTAAGCCAATAATAGCCTGCTCTCAATATTTTCTTTGCCATGGTATATCCATTCGCATGAGTTCCAAAGCAGCCCTCATGAATGTCTTTTAGTATTTGTTCAGCTTCACGTTTCTCCACACATCTAAGCAAAACAGTGTCATAGTTGCGCTTGTACAATACATTTCCGTTGAGAAAGAAGTTGGATGCCAATCTTCGCAAAGTTCTTTTGTCGATACCCATGGCTCCTTCGGGATATTCGTTCTTTTCAAGATATCGCTTTATATCATAAAACCACGACTTTTCATCTGCATCTTTATCAGCAGTCAGGCAATGCGCGGGCTCTTCAAAGCATCGTAAATCAATAGACGGTCGGTGATTAGGCCATATCAACTTGTACATGGATGCCAGAGTTGCCAAAGCGTCAGCCATTTGATTCTCTTCTCGAGGTATGTGAGCAAAAGTGATATCATCGAATAGGGGAAGCAATTTGGCCATATAATCCCGGTATGGAATTAAATTTTCATGCTTTGTATCCCAATCGCCTCTTATTTGGTAAATTACCAGAGCAGAATCTCCAAATACATCGAGAGTTTTGATTCTCAAGTTAATGGCCTCTTCTAGCCCTAGTATACATGCCTCGTACTCTGCTATATTGTTAGTGCACGGGAAACAGAGTTTGGCCGTAAACGGCAAGTGAAAATTTTTGGGAGATGTAATCACTGCCCCAATTCCATGTCCATAAGAGTTAGAAGCACCATCGAACATAAGAGTCCATCGCTCCCCTGGTTCTGGCCCTTCGTCTGGCCCTGGCTCCTCGTAATCTTTTGCCATCATAATATCTTCGTCTGGAAAGTCGAACCTCAACGGCTGATAATCTTCCACGGGTTGGTGGGCCAAATGGCCCGCTAGCACACTGCCTTTGATAGCCTTCTGAGCGACATACTGGATGTCATATTCAGACAAAAGCATTTTCCATCGGGCTATCCTACTGGTAAGAGCAGGCTTCTCAAAGATGTACTTGATTGGATCCATCTTAGAGATTAAGTATGTGGTGTGTGTCAGCATATATTGTCTGAGGCGTCCAGCAGCCCATGCAAGTGCACAACAAGTTTTCTCAAGCAAAGAGTATCTAGTCTCACAGTCGTTAAACTTTTTGCTGAGATAGTAAATAGCATGCTCTTTCTTGCATGAATCATCTTGTTGTCCTAATACGCAACCCATGGATTCTTCTAGCACAGTTAAGTACATAATGAGCGGCCTTCCAGGAACTGGTGGTATCAAGATCGGTGGTTCTTGTAAATATTCTTTGATTGCATCAAATGCCCCTTGGCATTCATCATTCCACACAACCGGCTGATCTTTTCTGAGTAACTTAAAAATTGGCTTGCAAGTGGCTGTGAGATGTGAAATAAATCTTGTGATATAATTCAACCTCCCTAGAAATCCACGCACCTCCTTTTCGGTCCTTGGTGCAGGCATGTCCTGAATTGCCCTTACTTTATCAGGACCTACCTCAATTCCTTTCTGGCTTACGATAAAGCCCAACAACTTTCCAGACCGCACCCCGAACGTACATTTGTTGGGATTAAGTCTCAACTTGAACTTTCTCAGTCTGGCGAACAACTTTTCCAAATTAACCAAATGTTCATCTTCAGTCTGGGACTTAGCAATCATGTCGTCAACGTACACTTCGATCTCTTTATGAATCATATCATGAAAGAGTGTTACCATTGCACGTTGGTATGTTGCCCCAGCGTTCTTCAACCCAAATGGCATTACCTTGTAATAGAATGTGCCCCATGGTGTAATGAACGTGGTCTTTTCCATGTCATCTGGATCCATCTTAATTTGATTGTAACCAGAGAATCCATCCATGAAGGAAAAAACGGAGAACTGAGCCATATTATCTACCAACACATCAATATGAGGCAATGGAAAATCATCTTTAGGACTTGCTCTGTTTAAGTCGCAGTAATCCACACACATACGGACCTTTCCATCCTTCTTCGGCACTGGAACGATATTTGCAACCCATTGCGGATATTTGGCCACTGCTAAGAATCCTGCATCAAATTGTTTTCGGACTTCATCACGGATTTTCAGAGCCATATCAGGACGGGTTCTTCTCAACTTCTGCTTGACGGCACGACACTCTTCTTTGAGTGGCAACTTGTGTACAACGATGTTCGTATCTAGACCAGGCATGTCCTGATACGACCATGCGAATACGTCAGCATATTCTCGAAGGAGCCCTACCAACTTTACCTTGACAGTATCCCGAAGAGACGCGCCAACCCTTATCTCCCTTTTATTTTCTTCTGAACCTAAGTTGATAATCTCGACATCCTCTTTATGCGGCATAATGACCTTCTCTTCTTGCTGCAGCAACCTAGCCAATTCGTTGGAGAGCTCATCCTCGTCTTCCTCATCCGCTCGGTATATTGGACAATCAAAATCATAAAGGCCTATAGCAGTGTCGATATCAAGGACCTCGGTAGTGTCTCTGCATGTTTATGATTTATGCAACTTATTTAGGAAAGTGAGTGCGTGAAAGAAATGCCATTAATTATGAAAAAAGTAGGAAAGAAAATGAGCAAAAGAATTGAATGCAAATCAAAATTTATTCACGTTAAACATGTTTCGAAACATCAGGAGGCCCGATACAAAGCTCCACTACGCCTTGGGCAGAGCGTAGGGTTTTGAAAATTAATTAAAACTTTACTTTTGAAGAGGGAAGAATTGGGGTATTTCGATGGTCTTCCAGTTCTTCAATTCTTCACCAGGTTCAGCCTGTCGGATCCAGCTTGCGGAGACTCCTTTGTCATCAGCCTCATCTTCAATTACCATGGCGGAGGTATGATCGAAGATATGCCCGACGCTCTTGAAAACTTCTGCTACAGGAGGAATCTGCCTCTTGTCACGTGCAACCGTCACTGTGTTGGACGAAGGATGGTATCCTAGCCCGAATTTGTCGAACTTCTCAGCCACTTCCACCATCTTGCCCCAGCCTTGGGAGTTCCCTTCATCTACAACCATCTTAGCCTCTTCATAAGAGGCCATTGCTGATCTTGAACTCTGACTATCTGAAATTCGCTGCACCGCTAATGTATTCACCATTTCAAAAGACTGAAAAGGCGTTTCCACCATTTCCCCTTCAACTTCAATGTATCTGAAGGACGTCAAGTGGCTTACCAAGATATCCTCCTCTCCTCCAATCTGAACTACCTTGTCATTACTGACAAATTTTAGCTTTTGGTGAAGGGTGGAGGTAACAGCTCCTGCATAGTGGATCCAGGGTCTCCCTAATAGACAGTTGTACCCTGGATAAATATCCATTACTTAGAAAGTAATGGTGAAGACAGTTGGTCCGATTTTTATTGGCAACTCCACATCGCCAATCACAACACGCCTAGAACCATCAAAAGCTTTGACTACCAGAGCACTCGGCTTCATGCTAACTCCTTTTACTGGCATTCTTTCCAGGGTGATCTTAGGAAGCATATTTAAAGAGGAACTTGTATCCACTAAGACTCGGGATATCAATGTGTCTTGACACTTGATTGAAATATGGAGAGCTTTATTGTGATTTCTTTTCTCTGCGGTCAGGTCATCATCATTAAACCCAAGAAAGTTTCCGGTTGTTACGCTAGCTATCACATCATCGAACTGGGCTACAGTAATGTCTTTAGCAATATGCGTGGTGCTCAACACCTTCATTAAAGATAACATGTGGGCCTCCGAACTAAGTAACAACGAGAGCATGGAAATTCTGGTTGGAGTCTGGTTTAATTGATCAATTACTTTGTAATCACTTTTTCTGATGATCTTCAAAAACTCCTCAGCTTCCTTTGGCGTAACCGCTGCCTTTGGTGATGATACCTCAACGGGTGGCTCAACACTTGGCAGTTTAACTGTAGCTTTTTCTTTATTTCTAGTTGGCACTTCCACTGGTTTGGCGGCAAATAAACGACCGCTACGGGTCATCCCACTAGGCCCAACAACTGCATCGCATTTGGCAGCGTCATACTCAATCACTAGTCTCTCTGGCCTCTGTTTAAAAACTTTGGGCTCAGATTCATTGACAGAATACTCTATTACCACCGGAGCTGGTCGTGCTTCTTTTTGTCTATTGATGTCACCTTCATCATATTGCATAATCACGGGTGCTAGTCGGGCGGGCCTCTGTTGAAAGGCTTCCGAAGGATCATATTGCAAGACTACTGGTGCTGGTCGAAGTCGCCTTGTCGGATAAGCACTTGTTTCATCATACTGGATATCAATAGCAGACACGTTCGAATCTCTCTGTTCTATTTGTATTATCCCATGTTCTATGAACCTTTGTAAATGTCTCTTTACCACTTCGTCAGTCAAATTCTCCACTTCTTTTTGGGGAATCATTCCACTTCTCTTTAATTGTTCTCCAATAACGGCCATCGGAGTACGGAAATCTTCAACATTTGTAATTAGTCTCAAACCACTACTCTCTTCCACAACATTGACAGAAGGACCTCCATGTTTAGGTAACGGATCCTTCGTAATATTGGCACCTCTAGGTGTAAAAGTGAGATCTTTGGACTCTATCAAGTCTTGCACCCTGTTCTGAAACGCATAGCAGTTGTCTATGGAGTGTCCAGGGGCTCCCTTATGGAACTCACAATGAGCATTGGCATCGTACCCAGGAGGATATGGAAAGATTGTCGGACGTAAATCTCGCAATGTTAAGTGTCCACTCTGATTTAGCTGAGCAAAAATCTGTCCATATGACATAGGCAACGGGTCAAGTTGTCTTCTTGGCTGTCTCGGCCTTTGTTGTCTCTTAGCCGGTGCATTCTGATATTGCGGTGGAGGGACTCTCTGATAATTCTGTTGTTGATTCTGTTGTTGAGCTGGTTGTTGGTAGGGAGCTTGGGCTACTGCAGCTACTTATTGATACTGGATATCCACCGGAGCTCTGCCCCTTTGTCCTCTCATCACGGCATTAGCCTCATCTTCCCTTTTCTTTATAAAAGGCTTTCTCCCTCCATTCATTGGGACTGCAGCCTTGTTCTTTTTCAAAGTGCTCTCGATTCTTTCACCTACTGACACCACTTCAGCAAAGTTAGGGAAACTGGACCCAAGCATGCGATCCAAGTACTGAGGTTGTAGAGTTCCCATAAACATGTCAATTAACTCCTTAGTCAGCAATGGTGGTTGAACACGGGCAGCCAATTCCCTCCACCTTTGGGCATATTCTTTAAATGACTCGTTGTTACGTTGAGTCATATCTTGCAGCTGCGTGCGATTCGGTGCCAAATCAGTATTATACTGATAATGTTGTGAAAACGCATCTGCTAGATCTCTCCACGTGCTGATTTGTCCTTTTTCTAACTGCATATACCATTCCAATGATGCCCCACTGAGGCTATCTTGGAAGTAGTGTATTAAGATCAAGTCGTTATCAATGTGAGCCGCCATCTTGCGACAGTACGCTCTTAGATGGGTTTTGGGTCAGCTGACCCCCTTGTACTTCTCAAAGTCTGGGACTTTGAATTTCCTTGGTATCACCAATCCCGGAACTAGGCACATGTCAACAGCATCCAACCCTGGAGTCTTTTTGATTTCCAATGACTTGATTTTCTCTTCAACAGTTCGTAGTCTATCTGCAGCAAGGTCATTAGTAACCCCCATATTGTGTTGAGGAGGTGGTGGTGGAGGTTGGTAAAAAGCATCATATTGTTCATCCATGTCTGCTTCAGAGCCCTGACGCGCGGATGTGGAACGGTCGACGAGGTCCACGTGGGGAGTTTTAACAATCCCAGAAGTTCCTATATTGTCAGCCACCTTCTTGGCATTAGCAAAAGTCTCATCATTGTTTTCTTTTTGGGCTAACGTCAGCATTGTCTCCAGCAGCTGATCCATCTTCATCTTGAGAGCGTCGATGTCACCCCTCATGGTGTTCTGAGTCTCTTCCATTTGTTCAAGCGTCATTTGAAAGTTGCGCCTGGTCTCATAGCGATGTCGAGTAGTCAGCTTTCAAATTCTGGAGGTAGAAAGGAAAAGTCCGATGAGTTGTACTGTCGGGTGAAGGTGCAAAATTCTTATGTTTATGCTTATGATTATGATTGCGTTTTTTTTTTATATTTTTTTTAGGGAAGCATTTATACCAACGGTTATTTATCAATCATTCAAACAACACAAGAACAAATAAATTAAAAAGACTACTCCTCATTCATTCAAATTGTTCCAACATAAACAGAGTACAATCCATCCAGGAATATAAATTTGTGAAAAATAATAGAAAAACAAAGAAAACTTCAAGCTTCATTTCTTCTTGCTTCGCGCTCCTTGAGCTCATCCTTGAATCTTGCCAACATTTCCTTGCACACACATATGAACTCATAAATAGCCGGAGCGGTAGAGTCGTCTATGGCTTCCATAGCATCTATATGTTTCCATATCAAATCTTTGGCCAACCAGTTACAAAATTCCACCAACCCATTTAGCTTGTTGCGGTATGCGTCTCGGTTATCCTTCATGATGTGAATGGATTGCTCATATGCTGCAACATCATGAGCTAACTGGTCTCTTGCAGCAGACCAAATTGCTTGGTCTTCCTTGATAGCTTCTATATGATTCTCCTGATACTTAATAAACTTCTTGAGCGCATCCATGTCAACGCATATCTTACGCCAGTCTTCCGGTTTAACCCAAGATGAGTTTAGGGCTTCTTCCTTGAGTTGACGTTCTCTATCTTTGTTAGCTCTTGATTGACGTAGTGCAGCACCAAGTGTCTTCATTTCAGCTCCTAATGTCTCCCTGATCTCCTTATTCTGTTTAGTGGCTAGAAAATACCACTGTTCATTCTCTCGCCATTTTTTATGAGCGTGCTCCAGCTGCTCTTTGAGGGATTCTAAACAACTGTCAGCCTGGTTGATACATACTTTGGTCCTTTTCCTTTTACCCTTTTCCTCATTAATCTTGCTTCTCATCTCTTCAATTCGCTTATCCTTTCTCTCGATCTCATACCTCATGTGATTCCTTTCATTAGTCACATTTTGAAGCTTGACTTGTAAATCTTCGTTTTCTTTCCCTAGCTGGGCTATCTTGACTCTCATCTCTTCCACTTCTTCGACTGATACGGGTACCGGTTGCGGAGTGGTGAGTTTAGGAGGTGCCTCAATAGAAAAGGGGAGCTTAACTATTTTGACCCTCTCTAGAACCCACTGCCGAAAAGGCATCCTGGTCACACCATTCCTTTTTCTCAAATCTGATCCTTTAGTATGAACTTTCTGCCAAGATCGTACAATCTGACAGAGAAGTGAAGGATCCTTGGTACCTCTCTCATGGTGGATCATTTCTTCTAGTTCTCTGTCTTCAGGCTTCCCTAACATTGGGTACTCAAATTGTCGTATGGCTAGTATAGGGTTATAGCTTATACAACCTTTTGATCCGATTAACGGTACGTTGCAAAAACTACCACAGCTCATGATGATTTCACTTACTTCCAACTTGTTCGGGTACTAGGTGATGTTCTTTTCAGAGATAGATACTAGAAATTGAGCCCATTCCCCACTGTTCAAAGTAGGGACGGTGGCGTGACGTTTGAGTATGTGAGAAGTGAGCCATTTGTAGAGAATAGGGAGACAAAATGTCAACACTGAACCTTTTCTTTCATGGCGAAGGTGTAAAGTGTAGAAAACATCAGCCAAGAGAGGGTGTACCGGGCTTTGCTCCTTTTTCCAAATGGCCCAAAATACGCTAACAGCTGCAGAATCAACGAAATCTTCGAAAGTGGGAAACAATACTAGCTCATAGATGAGGAGAGCCAATACATTCACCAAAGCATCCCATTGTTTGTTCTTTAACATCTTAATTGCTTCTTTCTTTAGTACAATGCTTCTAAAGCCAAAGAAATCTTCTCTTTTCTTCCAACCAGCTTTGGCTATTGAAATCGACATTTTTGAGAGCATCAACCAATTCTTCCACTTCTAGAGTCTGCCCTATCATAGTATAAGGTGCCCTACCCTTGACCGGGAAACCTAGGAACCCCTCAAACTCTTCAATAGCAGGTGTTAAGTAGAAATCTTGAAATAAGAAGCTTCTCATTTGCGGATCATAAAATTGTGCCAAAGCCGTAATAGCAGGGACCTGTACTTCAATCATTAGCAGATCGGTCACCTGGCCAAACCTTCCTATCAGAGTCTTCTTGAAGATGGTAGGCATTTCTTTCAAACAGTTCATGACCACACTAACATCAGGTTTGAGTGCCTTAAGCTGAATAGTCTTTCTCTTTTATGAACTTGCGGCTATTTTGTGAATGTATTTCAACCTGTCAATATAAATGCTTCCCTGAAAATAAAAACTAGTGTAAGTTATGATGCATATGTAAATGTTTATAAATGCAACAGTGCGGGATCTAGGCTATCACAAGTATCTCCCACCCTCATAATAGGTATAAAGATAGTTTTAGATTCTTTACCCAAAATGACCCACTCACGGGATAGTTCCTACGTTGACGGACGGGATTCTCAAGGTCATAGATACCAATGATACCACCGTCACGCAATAGGCGAGCTTCATTACGACGGTAATACCAAAGGATCTCTCGAGAGAGAGGAGTCTTCATGTCAGGCCCACGAGAAGCGAGTCCTCGGGGACCAACACTACACGACTACCAATATAGAAACTGGTTCTAAGAGCGGTTCCCAGAGTCATGGACCCTTCATGAATCAAATCGTACAACAGGTTAGTTGCGTTATGATAAGATCTACGAAAAGGTCTATTCTGGAGGAGCTTTCATGCTAGGCACACAAGGAGCGAATCCTCAAGGACTAACATTACTCGACTACCGATTCTAAACTATGTTTTCTCTCTTCTTTTTCCCGGAATCCAACAAGCAAATGTAATATATTACACATAATAGAAAGAGAAAGTAATAAATAAACAACAGGAGAACATAAGCACGAAGAAAAAACATAAGCACACAGAAAACAGTTAAGAAAAGGTCAACACTTTCAAATTGAGTCAAGTTAGGCTTGACTCTCTCTTGCATAGGGCAATGCGTTCTCCCCAGCAGAGTCGCCATCTGTCGTACCTCGAAAAATACGATCCTCGCGATGGACACGGAAAATACGTTCGAACAGAGTCGCCACCGAACTTTATTCATTCCAAGGATGGAATAGGAAAATATCGATAAAACCTTTAAGAGAGATAAGAATATGGTCATCGCAACCAATATTCTAGGTTCGGGAGTCGATTACATAAGGGGAAGGTATTAGCACCCCTCATGTCCGTTGTACTCAACGGGAACCTCTTGATTCGATTAGAGAGTAAAGTTAACTATGCTTGTTTGTTTTCTTCTAAGGTTTCTCCTATAGGGGGAATGTGTGGTTTTAGGATAGGGTGCTCGCCAAGGATTAGGGCCCTTGTGCCTACGTATCTTCACTTATAAGAAGTGGAAAATCAGAGCATTCGTAGTTCGTGGGACTACGGGAAAAGAAGGGGAATTGTGCTCGCCAAGATCATCGCAATCTTGTGCCTACGTATTCTCATTGATAAATGAGAAATCAGAGCAACCGTAGTTCGGCTAACTACGGTAAAAAGGTTTGGTATGTGAACGAGTGTTTAGGTCGCATTCTAACTGCTAAACATTGGCTTGACTGCTCGCTAGGGGAGGCTGAAGCACGAGTTCATATGCGCGGAAGAAAGGAATAAACAATGTTCTTGACAAAAGGTGTTTTGGTTAGAAATTGCACGAGGGCGAAGAATTAGGTTTATCGTATTGGATGTTTTGGTTAGAGGATATATTTAAATAGGTTTAAGGTTTCGATTGCACAGGGGCAAGAAATAGGAGTTTAGTTAGGTAATTTGATGGAGAATGACGACTATTTGATAAACGAGACGTCGGTCTCGCAATCAATTTAATCGGGATATCATTGGAATGCTAGATTCCAACAACAACTTTTTCATTCGAACAATTACGAAATATGTGTTTGAGAAAGCTTCAATCGCACGAGGGCGAGAGAAGAGAGTTGGGTTGAATATTTTAAGGGAGAGTGACGACTACTCGATAAACGAGACGTCAGTCTCGCAATCGATTAATCGGGATATCATTGGAATGCTCGATCCCAACAACACTTTTTCATTCAATTAATTATGAAATTGTATTTGAATGGACAATAACGATATTTGTCCAAATAGTTGGGGCATGTGTTTTATAGACGAAAGGTTGAGTAATACACAACCTAAAGCGTACGCCCCAAGAGTGGTTACTCAAGAATTCAAGGAGTGCGAGACTCCAAGAACTCAGTTCTTTCGTAATTTAATTAAGAAAATAATTTGAATTTGGCGTATGGTTTAGAAACATACTAGGGTTTAGACTCGACCGCACGGAGGTGGGGAACGAGGTTAGACGGGTTGAAAATTTGGGAGGAATGACGACTATTCGATAAGCAAAGACGTCAGTCTCGTAAACAAATTATTCGAGATATTGTTGGAATGTTAGATCTCAACGACATCTTTCCATTCCCTTAATTACAAAATATATTTGTTAGATGGTAAATACTTCTCCAAGTAATTAGAAGAGGTGTCTTAGGAACGAAAGTTTGAGCGACACACTATACAAGGCGTACGCCTCAATAGTAGTCACTCTCGAATTCGAGGAATGCGTAACTCCAAGAATTTGGTACTTTCATAATTTAATTTAAGAAAATAATTTGGATTATTAGTGAAGGTAGATTAAACTAGGGTAGACATATTTCTAGAATTAAGGTTTGCCTACTTTGAAAGGTTTAAACAAGGTTGTATAATTTTAGGGATGAAAGACGAAGCGACTACAAACTCAAGGTGTACACCTCGAGAGCGATCGCTTAAGGACCCGAAGGGTGCTAGACTCTAAGGATCCACCACCTTCATTATTTAATTAGGGAAGGATTTGATTAATCGCAATAAGCATGGTTTAAACGGATTAGGGGAAACCCATCAAATTAGTCTAGAAATTATTTTATAGTAATTATTTAATTATATTATATATTAACAACAAGGGTTGACAAAAAAAATATTAACAAAAATCCTAAACTATTATTAACTTGGTTAATACATAAGAACATGGTAATGAAGAGATATGGAATAAATACCAGCATATTCTTATTACCAATACCATGAAGACCTATTTAAAATATAATAATAAGACTATATCTAATGCATGCAAGAATAAAGAAAAGCTGCCTCGAGCTCTCCCCAAGGAACGTGATAGGAGTGAACGTTTTCCAAGGCCCATAATGACTCATTTATCATTCAAATTTCAAAACATCAGGATAATAGGAAAGGAAAATGGTGGATTAATAACATTAAAACCAATAATTACACATTAAAGAGAAAGAAAAAAAACGTCTTACTCCACTCTCTTTCTCACTCTGCTCATGCCAAAACTCCTTCTATTCTCTCTCTCTCACCTGCATTTTCAATCTACTCATCTTTTTCTCTGCATCTCTCAATCTCTACGACAACAATAACATTCAAACAAAACACCAGCTACGCAAGAACAATCCATCAGAAATCCTCAATGTCTACCACAAACCCTAAATCTTTCGATCGATTATGAACAAAGCGGAAAAACTCAAGTCTTGGATTCGGAAACACGCGAAAGCTAACTACGAGAAGGCTCTCGACCCTACTTTCAGATTCGAAACAAATCTACACCTTAAAGCATGTCAACAGCGTAAATATCAAGTAAAGGTGAGATATACAACCTGAATTCGAAGCTCCGGCGAGTTTTTAGGAGAAACGCTACCTCCAGTACGTTCACCGCGCTCCTCCCTATTTCTTTCTTTCGTCTTCTGCTTCTTTTGTTTAGAATGAATGTACGTGTAATCGAGCTCGAAGCTTATTCAGATTCTAATGGTGAATCTAAAAAACTTTGTTGATACGAGCCTTGGAGTGAGGGGTTAGGGTAAAATTTTATCAGAGCTTCGCTAGGGTTTTTTCTCTGTGTTTTTGCCAATGGTTGGGAGTGTATTTATAGGAGATTTTTAGGGTTTTTGGTACGTGCGAGAATCAAAATTTGCTGATGAAAAATTGTTTGAATCGTGTGAGGTTTTATTTTGGACGATGAGGTTCAGTTCTTTGTAGTACAAGCCCGTTATGCGCTACTACCACGATCACTGATCCTATGGGATTTGAACGACAGTGACCCCTTCTTTGTCTGTAGTGAACTTTAAAATATATGTTTTTACTGAGTTTTTTTACTGTGTAAAAAATGGCTTTTCACTGCTTGTCAATTTGCTGATGTGGAAGTCTTTATTTTGACTTGAAATGTTTCTTGTTTTTGGTTTCTTCCTACGTGAACTATTTCCTCATAAATGATATACTGTCTTGTTCTCTCTATCATGAATTTTGCAATGGAGTGATGACCCCTTACTGATTTGGGCTGACTCAGTTTTATTTCTACAGGTGCTTACTCTTACCAAAGGCAAAGATCTCATTTGCAGTTGTGCAATATTGACTGCAATGAAATTGGTATACCAAGCTGTGACTTACTTCTTCTCTACGGCTGTCATCTAGATTCATATTCATATGTTCTTGACGCTTTTTATTTCACCTTTATTTGGAATTCAGAGCATTGTCTCTTTCGAAAAACTAGGAGGAAAAAGAAGGCATATGGTGACTTCAACGTGAAAGCGGTGCCCAAAACCTGTTCTGTTGGGTCAAAGTAAGGTGCAGGGATTCTCTTCGGTCATCATCTTGCAGGTAGAGGACCATGATATCCTAACTAAGTGCTTGATGTTTTTTTTTGAGTCAATATTCCGCCACCCAAAACTGGAAACACATTCTTTGATAATTTATTCTAATTCCCTGTATTCATGTTTCATTCCCGCAGATTTTGGTTATTACTTGAAGGAAACACACTATTGCTTGGAGGATTGTAGATAAGTTGCATTTGTTCATAAGGAAAACAGTTGGTAAACCTGCTCTACAGTATCTTGGTGTGTGATTTATCAAGCTTAGACTAATTCCTCGTATCTCCTTACTTTGTATGCACTTGGTGCGGAGATTTGACGAACGAGGCATGAAGCTAAGAGAAGAGCTCTTGCTTATGTAGTCAGAACTGTCATAATATTGGAACTTGTGATACTGTTCTAGAACGACAGGTATGCAAACTGCACCTTCGTCATGTGTTATGAATTCTAAACTTGGCGTGAAGTATTTGTGCAGCCTGAGTAATGATGGTTACATTGCTCACGAATAGATTATGGCCCTCTTTATGGCATGAACTCTCGAGGCTTCTAGTTTTTGGTTTTCACAATTCCTTCTTTCGTGTGTCTTCTTGACCCTGATGAACTCTGTTAATCAAAACTTTACTTTTTATAGGTTCACTATTCACGGCAGATGGATCAACCTCGACAATTGTTACACTCTTAGTAGTAGCTCTCTTGGCTTTATAAACTTTTATGGTTCAAATCCTCTGTTTCTGGTTTCCTATCTTTAGAAACTCGCCTTCTTTCTTTTGGACAGGGTCAGCCTATTTAGTGAAGAACGTACACCACAAAGCTCAAGCCGGTGATTTCCATGGCCCTTGACAGAGTACTATTGGAACTGAATGAAACTCCTCGAATTAACAAAACAGCGCCCGTAAAGATCCACATCAGTTGCTCTCCTATGACTTAAGTTTTATTCATGGTTTTGTAGATGAGCTTCACGGGATCTTGGTATTGAAGAGAATGAAGTAAACTTTGACACACCTTGACACACATATTGGTATGTGACTTATTTTCCATTGTATGGTTAAAGATTCATCATTTGTATGCTTATCCTCTTATGACCTTCACAGGTGTATTTCCATGTGAGAAAATGTTCTTATGAGTCTTGTAGCTTTCTTCTTCACATCATGGCATATCCATATATATAAAGAGTGACCCTCTTGAATTGTATTGTTTCTGTCATTGTTTTGGCAAACATCATTTTTTTATTCAATATTTTGGCTTGGATGACATCACATTTTTACTATCATCTTTTGCAGGTACAACACTGGAGCTCCATAAAATGGCCTATCCCCATAATTTAGGTGGTTGACCCTCCCTAGTTTGTCATGTGGATAACAGTTATGGCGAAAATGACGATGATTAACTCTTTCGCGCATGAAGAAGGCATTGATGGGCACTGAAGATTGTATTGGGGTATCACCTCTTTTCCTAGCAAGATGAAGAAATTATGAAGGATTATGAGCCGCGATATTGAGAAGACTTGAGGTTACCGCTTTGATAACATTCACGTGTATCAAGTACAATTAGGCACTGAACATTCTGTTTTACGCATATGTGAACATGACTTGGGTCTGGTGCACCGAATTGCTGCAGTAACAATTCTGCACGTTGCTCGGATTGTAACATTGTTTTTGCTAGAACTTCATTATATAGGTGACGCGGATGGCCACATGACTTATTTCAATTAATACTTCCACAACCGCTTCTCCACTTTCCCCAAGTAGCAGTGCTCCTTGATACGACAATGTTTTCGCAATGACATGATTGATTGAGTCGAGGAGCTGGCCAAGGGAACCATCAGCAAGTTTGAGCACTCACGAGCTTTACAACATTTCAAGACAAGATGTCCATGATGCCGCATTTTATTTTCGCTTTTGCTACTTACTGCTGCTATTGACTTATACATGCTTAAGAATGCTTCCAAATCAATTTTTCTCTTTGAATCGTATATGATCTTGTTGTACTAACCACCTTTATTTCTTATTCATGTATGCGCTCATGGGAGGCTTGGCATAACACGGGTTTGATACGACAAGGAGAAAGACCAACAACAAGCTTGTGCCAGCTTTTCCTTGTGTGCTGCTTGTTATTCAAAGTATTAAGCTCTAGGAGCTTTAACTCGTGCAATGTATACCAAATGGAAGCTTGGTCATGGTATGATGAAGGCTCGGTGAAAATTTCCGTAGACGAGTAAAATCACCTTTGCCTTTGGTAAGAGACTTATGTAGCCTGAACTGCTTAGCTTTGAATTCATCGTCGGTTCAATTTCATTGTAAGCAATCCCCTATGTGCAAGTCTTTCATAGATTTCTTTGTAACATGATTTCATGTGGACCATCCTTCTTGTTTGTTAATGTGAGACTTGGTCATGTAGGCGAACCGTCTAAGTGAATGTTTTCTCTTTATAGTTATTCCTTGCGCATGAACAACATTTTTCCTGGCATTTTATGCTGATTTTCCTTTCTTCTTATCAGTTCTGCTACTAGTAACTCAACACCATGAAGAAACCTTCCATTGATGAGGATTTGGAATGACGGCACAATAACGAAACTATCTTCGAGATTAGGACGGCTTGGGAAGAAATTGGCGTTTCTGATACCGACTTAGGTGAGGATTGCAACCTAACAAACTCTCACGGCATGTACCTCAAGATCTTTTGCAACTTAAACTTTGGAGAGCCGTCTTGAATTTGAACTATGTTACTTAACTCTGTAGCTACAATTTAATTTTTGTCTTCAATTATTTAACATTGTTATGTTTACTGGTTTTTTTGCAGGGAAATACTACCCAACAGAGTTGTCATGCTTGTTGGTTCTGAGAGAAACTTCTATGGAGTTCATGGTTTTAAATGGACGGTCATCGTGATCGAAGAACATTATTCATTTGGATTTGGACCCTGCTCTGTGAATTAAGAAGTTGAGTCGGAACTTGACTCTGTGGTAGAGTTTGATTTGTCAGGTTCTGTCTAGAATGTTGAGTAATATCACTCAATCGATGCTCAAGTTGCACGACGGTTCCCGATCCATTAGATGCGGATGGTAGCGTGTGAACCGGAGCAGTGAGAGCTACACGGTTTTCCTTCGATGATGCAAGAATTTTGCTATCAGCAAGACTTTCAACACACACTAGTAGGAGCATACTTGATTGTAAGCTCAAAGTCAATCCTTGGAGAAACTCTGAGAAACAGCTCCTAGCCTTTGCAAAGATTCAGTCATTATTTTGTATTTTTCTGAATTTTGTATCATTTATTATTAGAGTGCAGTTTGGGAAAAAGGGCAGTTAGCAGTAACGTGAACTTTGAAATGAAATTTTTCTTTGAGTTTGTAAAGTTGTCACTAAATGCAATTACGTGACCTCATGGCTTTGGCACATGAAACCTTGTTATGGCATTGTTTGTAGATTGAATCCCATGGTTTTAAATAAGAATCAAATTTTATAAAGCATGCTTTAATGATGAAGTTTGAAGGGTCATGATGTGAATGTAGTAAGGCTTGAAATTGTCTCGTAGCATGGCCGAAGAAATCCTTGAATAATAAAAACAAACTCCTGATATCTGGAGGCTTTAGTCAATAACTCCTATTGTAGTAACAATAAATTCAAGAAGGTTTGAAGCATAACAATTTAATTTAGTAAGAACCTCATTCCTTTAGTATCTACTTGAAATATTCCCCAAGACCAATTGGAACAGGGTTTAACTTGAAGCCATTAAAATCTGCTTGAAATCTCTTGACCATTTTTGACAACAACAATACGGGTTCATCTTTCCTTTATCACAGCTTGTATGGTTATGAACTGATACATTACCATAAACCCTTTGAAATGAAACGAAACATTTTCTGAGCTAATTGCATCCAAATGATGACTTGGAATTTGAAGCTAAATCTAAATTTGTCACAAACTGATTCAAAATCCAAACATAGCTTGACACTTGCGTTCAATTTGAAGAAAGCTTGAGGTTAAATCGACCGTGTCTAGAGGCAAGTACCTTTGAACAACTTGGATCAGGTGCATATCGCAATAAGCAACTTATAGTGAAGCTTAAACGCCCTTTGGAGAAGTTTGCAATCAAATTGAAATAGGATTTAAATTTCTTGAAAACCAACAATCACGTTGCAAGATAGATCCAATCAGCCATTGACCATATCATATCTGTCTGGTCGTGAAAACGAGGACACACATGATTTTGGGTATAAGGGGTTGGAGGCGCGCTCCTCCCACAAGAATTCAGCATTAATTGCTATAGATTATAACCACAATGAGTACATATAAAATCTTTATAAACGAAATCTTAGAGAATCATGGCCAGAAGTCGTGGAGTAGTCAAATCTCCATTAAATACCGAAGTAGGACAAATTTGGGGTATGACACAATCATAGCAGTACATGCAAGAGGTGGAGAGTAGTTAGGAGGTAAACCAAACTCCGGCCAAGTAGATGGTGGCATCTGAATAGAATATGGATCGACACTTGAAACTTCCTGAAAGACGGTACCCTGAGATGGCTCTCCTCTGGCAATCAGTATTTGAAGCATCTCAGTGAGCTTGGCCATGCCTGATTTCAACTCATCGATCTCCATTCGGATTTCTGCATTATATGCCTCTTGTTCTGACATTTTGCGTCTATAGTTAGCTCTGGTCTGATATCTGTGTCGAGGAATCAGCTTGACGACTCAAAGAAACACTGGAAGACAAGAGACCGAGAATGAGAAATCTGGGGAAAAACGCAATGCAAAAATGTGATGCTAATGCCATGCAATGGTTTCAAGCATTTCAACGGTCGATTGCAAATATTCCTTTTTAGGAAAGCTGGAAAAGTTTTTAGATTTTAAAATGTAGGACTTTTTAAATTTGCGAAGGACTGTTGACTTCCTTGAAACTAGGAATGATGTTTTATAGATGCAATGCACAAACACAAACAACAAAAGGTCCTAGGTTAGAGGAACAATGAATGGAATTAAGGTCTACCCATCCCCAAAAGGTATGTACTATAGGGTAGTTGTACCTGCAGAACAAGGTTCTAAAGAAGTGCCCAAAGTCATCAGTTCATCCTTCGGATATTATCAACTTTCTGACTGACTAGGGGTCGATAATATTCTCAAGAGAACCTCTTTTGAGGGTAGTATCGCGTAGCAACCATTGTAGGACTACTCCCACATAGTTCTCGCACTACGTCCTAGATAAGGCCAAGATGGTGTAAAGGTACTACGGTTCCCAGTATCACAGACTACAATCGATAATAGTAAAGGTTTTCACGACTACACTCGTTCAACCAAACCATTTTCGAAAGGGTCTCAACTGAGCGGTGATTCTCGAGTCAGCTTGGTCGGGACTCACTCCCTATAAGCCTCGTCGAATATATCGCCATTCTATAATAATGTCACTCAAGTCCGGGTGTAGGACTTATCTAACAACAAAGTAACTCCCAAGTAAGGTACCCCAAAATATATACCTACAAGTGAACAAAAATATTAATTAAACAAATATCAAAAATAAACAAAATAGGGATAACCCTCAAAAGATTAAGAACGTCCCCAGTGAAGTCGCCATTTTCTGTTGCGGTGGAAATAGGATATCAAACTATTAATTAGTTTGAATCACAATTCAAATCACAACTGCTCTTTGATTTATCCGAAGGAAAAGGTCAAAAGAGGAAAAACCTATTTTTGCATCGTAAACACAATGCGGGGAGAGATCTAGGTAAGGGGTTGGTTAAGCTTAGGGAAGGTATTAGCACCCTAAACTTCTGTAGTACTCTACAGGAACCTTTTGTTTATTTTTTACTATTTGCTTTAATTATCTGCTTTAAGGTATATACAAAGGGTCAAGAGTTGAAGAAAAGACCTAAGGATTAGTCCTAAGTTTACTCAACAAGACGTCGCATCTTGTGCCTACATATCCTGACAGGAATAGAATCAGAGTAATTGTAGTTCCCCTTGAAAGGGAGGTTAGAAACGTCTTGACTATGGTCAAGGTTTCAATGGGAAGCAAACGTATCTTAAGGACACGCTTACGTGGAGTGCAGAGACTCCAATCTCTACGTTGAAAGTGTTAATTAAAATTAGAGTTAAATTAGGGATTCCACGGCGGGAAACCCTAAAACAGAGTACGACGACTCTTTGACCTAATGCTAAGGTAACGGGCATTTTCGTCCACGGAGGAACACCTAGGCTATTAGGGTTTTGAAATGGTCAAAGGTTAGGGTTATTGACTCGGCGGTCAAACTGCTAGACCTAATACTTCGAAAGGAAAACGGTAAAACATGCACGCAAATGAAAATATTACATGGCAGGTATAAAAAATATGAAATATAAAGAAAGCAGTAAATGAAAGCATCGCGACCACTCGCGTAAATTACAAACCCCAAAGGGCTAATAAAATAAAGAAATGCGATAACCGCCCTCGTATAATTACAACCAAACAAACAGCACGGACAACGGCCATATTAACACATGGAGATGAACAGGCAAGCGGAGTTAGGCGGAACTTAAAATGGTTAGATCAATAATTCTCTCTTTTGAAGTTTTGTTATAAAGGGAAGATTATTTTTAAAATTAAAGTTTTTCTTTTATATTTACAAAAGCGTTTTTAAAAAAAGTCTTAACTTAAAAAAGAATGCTCTAATTTTTAATTTTTTAAAAAAAGAAAGTCTTACTTTTTAATTTTAAAATGTTTTAATTTGGAAAAAAGATTTAGTTTTAAATTTCAAAAGACTGTTTTAGTTTTAAGTTTTAAAAAAAAAAGTATTAGTTTTAATTTTAAAAAAAAGTTTTTCTAATAAAAAAAGAGTTAGTTTTATATTATATAAAAAAAAGCTAGTTTTATTTTTATTAAAAAAAAACATGTTAGTATTAGTTAAATTATTTCTGTTTTTGGTTAAGAATTAAAATAAAAAAGTAATTAATATAACAAAATAAAAATAAATAATTAAAAAAAGCATAATATTAAAAACGGGTCGGGCTGGGTGGTCAGGCCCCAGACCCGACCCGGTTCGTCCAGCACATAAAAGGGGCTGTGAAAGCTTTTTAGGGTTTTAAACCCTCTTTCAACACAGTGGCGGCGGATAATGTGAATCCGAAAAATCCAGTTCCCGTCGTTTTTCTTCTCCCGATCGTCTGTCATGGTTTCTTCCTTTGAGTTTTCCATTCGTTTTGCTGGTATGATGCGGAATCCCCGTACTATTCTTCTTCTCCCCTCTGCATGTACCTGAAACAACAAAGAAACAAACGGTGTCCATGGATTGCTCACCTCTTGCGGAGGTTCGAAGTGATTTGCTTGCATAGTGATGATGGTTACTCCAGCCAATGATGTCCGAATGAGGCCGGAGGTTGAAGTTTTGGCTTTTCTTCTTCTTCTTTCCCTTCCTAACGAAGATGATAAGGAAGCTTCTGCTTCTGAGTCTCGTTAATGGTTGGTGATGATGAGAGCTCGATGAGCTTTCTGAGCCGCCGTCGATTTCGTCTAGGTTTTTCGGATCCTTGATGGTTTGTGGTCGCGGTTTTGACAGTATGGATGAACGCTTCTGGGGTTTTGTCGTTTTATCATTAGGGTTCCGTTTTCTGGTGAGTTTGTTCCATTTTGATGACTCCTTCTTTTTTAGGGTTTGCGCCGTTTTGTGATCCCCCTTTTCATATCTGATGACCCTTTATTTTATATTGTCTGTTTTCGATCTTCTCTGGGCTTTGGACTATATCATTTATGTTATTTTTACTTTGAGATTGTATTTGATTCTGGCTTGATTATATTGTTTTCATTTTTGGATTTAATTTGGATTTGTTGATGATTGTTGATTTTACGTTATTTGATTTGCTTCAACAGATTGGGTTTGGATCCATACTATCCGTATTTGATTTCTTTTTTCTAGAGGATTGATTTACCGATTTCACATATAACTCCAGATTTGATTTATTGGGCTGAATATCCATGGATTTACTTGATAGCTGGATACGGATTTGTTGATCTGTGATATTGGTTAATTTCATTTTCGAAATAAGCACTTATCCAAATAATCACTTTTGCCCCAAAATCACTTCTTTTTCTCTTCCTCTGGCCGCCCCGAAAATTAAGAACAGGATCTTCCGGTTTTAGTCTGAGGTTGAGAATATGAGTCGGGAGCTGGCTTCGACTTTGTCGTTGCCCTCCCGATGTACCCGATGACGGATAACTGAGGGTATCGGATCAATAAAAAAACTGCTTCTTTCTAACCTTACATTACAACTGCTTTCTCAGTTTTTGTCTGATTTACGTGCAGGTGCGAAGAAAAAAAAGTCGGGTGAAGACACATGAAGAATCGGCATGAAGATAATAGGACTTAGGAATTAGTAATCAAAATGTACTTTATTTTCCTTTTGTAAATTGTAATAAATTATAAATTTAAATAATAAAATTCACATTATTTCTTTATCCAAAATACTTGTCTTTCTATTACTCTTCAACTAACTTGCCACACCCGAATGAAACACTTAAACAAAAACATCCGATTAAATCCAAATGATTAAGTACCTCCGAATGAATTCAACCGATTAAAATTTAACCGATTAAACTTAAACAAACGGATTAACTTTACCCCATAAATTCGTAAGAATAAATCCAAAGAAATCATCTGAATCAACCTTGTCATTTCAACACATATGGCTTTAAATCCGGACAAGAACCTTTTCCACATCAACTCGTGTCTGAGGATAGAAATCATAAATATGGCCTTGAACGAGTAACACAGAGAAAACCGATTAACAACAAAACAGAATCAGCCTCCTCACTGAAAAATTCAACCCTGCATCTCTGATGGCTAAATCCAATGCCCTGAACCAACTCGGCCCAAAAATCACAATTAAACAGAAATCATAAACTGAACATGAATCGAAATTTCCACTGCTTTGACTTTAAAATTGGCAGATAGCAGAAGAACGGAAAATAAACGCCTGTTAAAACAGAACTCCGCAGAATGATATTTTGCACTGATTTGAGCCGAACCAAATTGATATCTCAACATAATCAAACTCATACGATCAGACAACAGCCCTGAAATCCACTGACGACATAGTCTCAGCCCGTTGGATTAATTACCGTATCTCAAAAACCCCGATGCCAAAATTACCGTGAACTTTTGTTCATCTTCAAAGAACATAAAGAACTCTAATTGCTCAATGGATTCATGGCGATGATTCAGCTTCGTGAACTGTCAGCAAATGGTGAATAAATAACCATTTCGCCCCTCAACAGTTAAAGTGCACCAGATGTGATTCTCCTGGAAAAACAACAGACTATGCAACCAGTTAGTGGTTAGTTAATATGTAATGCAAAAAATGAAATGTAATGCGACATCAATCGACTAATCCAAGGGTAAAATTCGTGGTATTAAAGATTCAATTAATTAAATTGGTTTTTTTCGGATCCGATACCCTCAGTTCGATTTCATCATCGGGTATGTCGGGAGGGCAACGACGAAATCGTCTCCAACTCCCGACTTATTTTCTCGACCTCGGCACAAGATCTGGTAGCTCTGTTCAAATAGGCCAGGAGAGAGTAAAAGTTATTTTAGAAAAGTGATTTGGGGGGAAAAAAGCGCTTTTGGAAAAAGCACTTTTTCATGGAAAAATTGGTTTTCGCCAAACAAAGAATAAACGAGTTTCCCAAACGAATTCTAAGCCACAATGGATCAAACAAGTCAAACTTCTCCAAGAAAAACACAAGACCAAACAGATCCAACAATCAAGCCAAAACTTCAGCCAAAATAACAGCAACAAATCCTGGAACAGTGAATCCGTCAAGCCCAAAACGCAAGCCAGCAGCACCATGAATTTCGCAACAAACCATTTTCCCCAAAGAATCATGCAACAAAACGGATCAAGTCACACAAACAACCAAACTTCCTGAAAAGCAGCACAAATAAACCAAATCAAACATAAAAAATCGGAAAAGATGTAATGCAGATTCAGGCCCATAAAAAGAAAAGTAGAAGAATATAAGATGGATGAAGAACATCTTCAAGGGTGATCTAAAAAACGCGGCCAGAAACCCTACGGAGAAGGATCAAACTTCATCATCAACATCAGAAGAGGGGCATCACCAAGAGGAATAGGAAGAAACCCATAAGTTCTTCATAACGAAAATCATCATCACCATCAAAAGCTCATCCTAAGCCGGACTCAGAAAAGCGGAGGCTTTTCATCATCGTCACAGAATTCCCCTTTCGTACCAAATCGAAACCAGGCGGACGAAAAAGACGGAAATCATCAAGCGATCTCCGAATCAAAATCGCGGCCAAGAACACCACAATCTCGCCGTCAAAACACCGCCAACATCTGCAACATCGTCATCAAAAACAAAAAATGTGAGATTATAACATTAATGGTTGTTGTTGGTTTGTTTTTGTTCTGTTTCAGATGTGAATAGATGAAGAAGTCATGGCGATAAGAAGGAGAAAGAAGGAAGCGCCATGCAAAGAAGAATGGGAAAAGCTTCGAAGAGGGATAACAATGGACGCGCGGCCGCAAGGAAGAAGAAAGAGGGTTTTAAAAACCCTAATGAACAATGTTCAGCAAGAGTTCTGCCCCCTTCCCTTTTAATTGCTTTTTTTATTTTTTTATTTTTTCATTTTTTTAATTAGTTATTATTAATTTAATTGTAATATAAATTCTGTTTAAATAATTTAGAACCTAATCATTTTTTAAAACTTAACCTTTCTAATTAAAACCATTTTTTTAAGAAAATAAAATCAATTTTAACCTATTAAAACAATTTGGTTAAAATATTTTTAATATTTAAATTGAAAACATTTTAATTAGATTAAAATCCACATTTTACTAACTTAAAAAGAACCCATTTTTAAAGTCAAAATTAAAACCCCTTTTAAAATTAAAAATTAGAATCCTTCTTTATTAAAAGTAAACAAAATTCACTTTTCTTTAAAAAAACAAAAATTAGAAACATTGCCGTTAATCAAAACATTTTAGGAAATCTTACATTAGAACCGTTTTATTTCATAAATTCTTTAGTTAATTTCAAATGTTTCTTAACCTACGGTTAACACACTCGATTTTGGCTTGCGAATTCATTCTTGCCCGTTAGCTGCCCCGTCAAAGTTGTATAACGCTTATGTCGTTTTTTCCATGTTCTCAGTTGTATAATTGCTAAATTCCCCGTACTTTTTCGCGTTTTTATTTTTGGGTTGTAATTTACGCGAGTACATCGTCGCTTTGCCTCTTTTATCGCTTTCGTACTTTCCTATATTTCCATTCTGCCATGTAATAATTTGTCATTTGCATCATTTATCATAAAACCCCTATGAAGTATAGGTCTATAGTCCTTACCCTTGACTCTTTCACCTCTCAAACCCTAATTGCATAGGTGTTCCGTCGTGGACAACCTTACCCTTTACCCTAGCATTAGGATAAGGAGTCTCCGCACTCCGTATTAGGTTTCCCGCCGTGAAATACCTATTTTACCCCTTTTCAATTCAACTATTTTCAACGTAGAGATAGGAGTCGCCGCACTCCACGTAAACGCTTCCTTAAGAACTCTTACTCTCCATTGAAACCTTGATCACAGTCAAGAAGTTTCTGACCTCCCTTTCGAGGGGAACTACGATTACTCTGATTTCATCCCCTACCTCAGATACGTAGACACAAGATGTGAGTCTTGGCGAGTAAACTTAGGATTAACCCCTAGGTCTCTTTGTCATTCTAACCCTTAGCTTAGTATATACCCTCAAGAAAATAGTCAAGCAAAATAGTAAACTTTAAACAAAAGGTTCTTGTAGAGTACTACAGAAGTTTAGGGTGTTAATACCTTCCCTAAGCTTAACCAACCCCTTACCTAGATCTCTCCCCGCATTGTTCACGATGAAAAAATTAGGTTTTCTTTCCTTTGACCTTTTCCTTCGGATAAATCAAAGACCAGTTGTGAACTAAAGATGCGATTCAAATTAATTAATAATTTGATATCCTATTCTCACCGCAACAGGTTTGTTTACCCAGTTCGATCAAACGATCTACTCTAGGGGAGAGTTGCTCTCCAATTGTTACAAGATATTACAGTTCGGTTTTTTTACCAAGTTCGATCAAACGGTCTACTATAAGGGAGAGAGCAGCTCTCCAATTCACTACACTCATAAAGTTGTTACAAGAGATTACAGATGAGTTACAAGAAAATAGCCTTCTCCTTCATGTTCCCAAGAACAACCCTGAAGGCGTCCAAAAACAACCCTATTTTCTACCCAAGTGTTTTCCTACCTCTCCAACTCTCAATATATGAATCACTCAAACTCAAGTTGTAATCCAAGGTTTTCTTTGTGCATAGCTGAAACCTGTAACTCCTACCTCTCCAGCTCTCAATATATGAATCACTCAAACTCAAGGTGTAATCCAAGATTTTCTTTGTGCATAGCTGAAACTTGTAACAATGTTTCACAATAACCTTAATCAACTTCAAAGGTTTCCCTAAACCTTTGCTTTTCTAAGATTTTCCTTGTGAATAGCTGAAACCCTATGTTATGCCTTTAAACAAACATATAAGAGATACATATTTATAATTGCAAATACCCAACAAACAATGCCCAAAATCACATGGATCCATGGACCGAATCAAAAAAAGCTCGAAAACTCGAAAATATTACTCACCGTACAGACGAATGACACTATTCACCGACCAATTTTTTTCTCGACTTTTTGTCCGACTTTCTAAAACATCTGATTTTCGTGGTAAATGCATTCTCCAAAATATGTTTTCTTTCTCTTCATCAACAAAGGTTTTAAGGCACATTTACAACAATCTTCACCTTGACTTTAAACCGTATTTATACCAATTTAACAATCAACAACATTGTTGCTCTTTATCAAGTTGAAACTTTAATCAATAACTTTGATCAAATTCAAACAACCCTTGAATCTTGATCTCGTAACTTGAATCCACTTGTTCCCAATTACCCTTTTCTGCCTAGGTAACTTAACAAGCCTACAAGTATGATTTTTCAACCACCCTTGACTCCGCCTATTTTCAAATGCCTCCCTGAAGGTTTTTCTTCTTTTATTTTGCAGTCCTTTAGCCTCATTAAAAAAATAATAGGCAAGGCTAGCATAACTGTCCCTTTGAGATGCTACAATAACCCTCCTTACCTTATCACGAGTCAAATGATAATCAGAGATCTCTGTAATTGTTCTCTCACTATTGCTAGCATCCATAGTAGAAAACTTCACCTCAAACTGAGTTTTCTCTGTTATAGTTTTTTCCAGGTTTCTCTCTTGGTTTTCACTATTCTTCTTCTAAAGAAATTCTCTACCAACCAAGTAAGTTGTTTTAACCTCAGCTCTTCCTTAGAAACTCAATAACAATTCAGCGGTAACATGCATTTTTATCCCTTGATTTCTGCAAAATTTATTGTACTCCTCTAAAACTTTCTCAAGGCATTCATAACGCCTTAAAATCAAATCCCATAGCTCTTCCTTGTCATGAAAGCCTCCACTAGTTAACGATGAATGAATAATAACATTTGAACCTTCTAAAATATATAGACCATATATTTTAGACCCTTTAGCAATAACCAATTCATCCCGCAAAATCTTCAACACTCCACGTTCAACTCTAGTATAATAGCCTATATCATCAAACATACTTATAGATAACAAATTTTGTTTGAGTTCTAGAACATACCTCACATTGTGAATAAGAAATTCACGATCATTAAACACTTTAAATATGACCATACCAATACCATGAACCTTGCATGCCTTATTATTTCCCAAGGCGAACTACTCCACCTTGCACCGTCTTCAAAGTTTCAAAGTATTCTATTCTAGGACACATGTGATAAGAGCAACCTAAGTCAATGACCCAACCATCTTCAGTTTCCAAACTCGATACTACTAGTGCTTCGGCATCCTCATAACTTTGTTCACCCAATGCAACTACAGCTTGAACAAAATCTTTATTGACCTTTCTTTCAGGACAATCCCTTTTAAAATGATCGATTTTTTGACAATTAAAACATTTTACCTTTGACTTGTCAGACCTCTTTGATTTAGACATCCCTTTACGCTCAACTCCTCCTCTTGACACATTTAATCCTTCACCACTGCCTTCAATCTTCAAATCTTCCGACTTTGAAAATTCTTTAAATTTCACCGCCCTATGGACTTCATCCAAAGTAATAGTACATTCCTCACCATAAAGAAGGCATCCTTAAAGTGCTAAAAGGATCTGGATAATGAACTCAATAGGAGAAAAACTCTGTCCTTATCATCAATCTTCACTTCAATATTATCAAGATCATCGATAATGTTGTGAAATTCTATGAGTTGCTCAACTATGGATTTGTTCTCCACCATTCGAAATGAATAGAGTTGTTATTTTAGATACAACCTGTGAGCCAAAGACTTTGTCATATACAATGATTCAAGTTTTTCCCACATAGAAACTGCAGTTTATTTCCTGACAACTTCTCTTAGAACTTTATCCACGAGGCACAAGATAATGGCACTTCTTATCTTATCTACCATCTCGGTCTTATGTACCTGTGTAAGCCATGCAGACATCAATGCTTCACTCTTCAAAGCATCAATACACTTCTCTTGAATTAAAATTGCTTGCATCTTAATTTTCCATAACCAAAAGTCGTTATTACCAGAAAATTTCTCGATCTGCCATTTACTAACCATGGTGCTCACTTGTCAACAATATTTCTTTGCTCCACGCTCACTGCACCACTAGTTGTGAATCTTGTTGTGAATTACGACAAGATTTAATATCAATTTGTAAGGTAAAGAACAATAACAATCAAAATAAATGGTCTTCAGCAAAAATAATCCGTAGACAGATAATATAACAAAATAAGACAAGAAAAAACCAAAGGTTTATTTACCCATCAAACGATCTACTATGGAGGAGAGAGTAGCTCTCCAAATCACTATACTTGGAAAGTTGTTACAAGAGATTACAGATGTGTTATAAGAAAATATCATTCGCCTTCAGGTTCCCAAGAACAACCCTGAAGGCGCCCAAGAACAATCCTATTTTCTATCAAAATGTTTCCCTACCTCTCCAACTCTCAATATATGAATCACTCAAACCCAAGGTGTAATCCAAGGTTTTCTTTGTGCATAGCTGAAACCTGTAACAGTGTTTCACAATAATCTTAAACAACTCCGAAGGTTTCCCTAAACCTTTGCTTTTCTAAAAAATTTCTTGTGAATAGCTGAAACCCTATGTTATGTCTGTAAACCCTTACTCTCCCTTGTTGGTGAAAACTCTATGATTGTCGCACACCAAACATATAAGAGATACATATTTATAATTGCAAATATCCAACAAACAAAACCCAAAATCACATGGATCCATGGATCGAATCAAAAAAAGCCCGAAAACTCGAAAATACTACTCACCATACAGACGATACTATTCACCGTACAGACAACACTATACACCAACCAGATTTTTTTCTCGACTTTTCGTCCGACTTTCTAAAACTTCTGATTTTCGCGGTAAATGCAATCTCCAAAATATGTTTTCTTTCTCTTCATCAACAAACGTCTTAAGGCACATTTACAATAATTTTCTTTTTATTTTATAAGGTTTGAGATGCTACTGCAACAGATCCAAAGTTTCCGGTATTTTTAAAATATTTATGTCAAAAGATGATTTTTTTTTTTTTTTGGAGGTTAGTCAATATCCTAACTTGACACATAATGAGTTTACTATTTTATAGAGGATTGTTTAACTAGTTATTGTGTATTTCAATGATTGTAATATCTATGAAAGAAGATACATGATTATTAAACATGGTAATGTACATTTGATGCACTGAAATGATTTAAGTATATTCGAACACAAACTTACCTGTTTACAATCAAGTCTTCCATATCATGAGCAAATCTTTTGTAGTTGCTATTAATTTGAATAAAATTGTGGTAGATATCATCATCTCTCTTATGGATTTATGACATATTTGTTATTGTATCATTTGCTATTTAATATATGGTATTGGCTTCTATTGTGAAGAAATTACTATACAATTGAATGTTTTGTTTGTCTTTTCACAAAGTGTTTGTCGAATTGTATGAGCCAAACTTTATTATGTTTTTCTGTCTCATAGTATTGTATACAACCTAGTTATTTTTATTTAGGAATAAATAGACAAAACCGGGATGATGAAGTGAGGAGTTATTTGTGCTCTTAAGTCTCTATTCTGCATATTGGAAGTATTTGGATATATTTAAATAAGTTTTCTTTCTATCGGTTTGATTATCACTAAGATACTTTTTGTTTCTACAAATATTCAGATAAAGAGTTGCAAACGAAACTTGGGTTGATAGTTCTAACAAGCATCAGGTTCGTAATCGTGTTGTAAAAGTTGAGATCGTTGTTGATGTGAAAAAAGAGAAATCAAAATAATTTATCTGTAATTATAAAAAATAAGAATTTTTAATAATTACAAATCATATATTTACAAATGAAGTAATTTTAATTTTGAATAGTAGAAAGTTTAAAGTTACCTTTTAGATATGACTTTGTTAGTCACTCTTATAACAGAATTTATACGGTATAAAGTTTGAACACCTTAATAAAGTAATTTATTCTTTTTGTGTCAAACTATCTGCTTTAAGACATATAGTTTTTGACATGTTTGTTCACCGATTAAAAGATCCATATCTCTTAGATGATAGTTTTTGACCATTGTTACAATATCTTAAATACTAAGATCATGGCTTCATATTTGACTTGATTGTTGAAGATCTAGGAGATATTTAAACTACCAAACTATCCCTTTTGGATTAATAATAATCACATCAACTACATTTCCCTTTTGAGTTTTAGATCCTCCTAAGATTAATATAAAAAATTTAACAAAAGGTTTCACTCATATAATTTTGGACTTTAACCTAAATTATATGGATATAAATAATTTAGTGTCTATGTTTTTAAATATTATGTTTGTTTAAAATCATAAAAAGGAAAATTGATATTCCTCTATCTTATATTAAGAATTTTTTTAAAAGGTAATTAAAATTGATTTTCTGCATAAAATCATTAAAAGATCAAACGTTATTTTTGATCATTTTAAACAAACATTCTCTAAAATTAAAAATCGATCATATAAAGTTCGTTAACTTATTATATGAACAAATTTAGTTTAAATACAAAGTTTGTCCAATCCAAAGGTGTTCTTGATATAGTTTTGACAGATTTTGAAGTAATAATTTATTTGATTTAAAGATTTTAGTTCAATTTTGAATGATTAATTAAAAAATTTAATTTGATCTAATTCAATTTTATGCAGTTTAATTTAGACTGTTTTTTGAGTATTTAAATTATAAATTATATTTTTTATTAAAATTATAAAAAAAAACTAATAAATAATTGTTCGCCGAGAAAATTGGTGAAAAATCGCTGCTCTTTTAAATTAAAAAAGATTTGTTTTACTTGCAAGATCGATCGCACAAATCTTAGGACATGTACCAATTGATCTTAAACGAAATTTAGAATAACGATGAACACTTCGATAGAGTTCATGATAAAATAACTTATTTCAAATCTAAATGGAATTGAACATGAAGGATTAAAGTCAAAAGATTGGTAAAAAATGTAAAACGTAACTTGCAAAAAAAAAGATAAATTCTTAATGAAAAGAACTTATTGAATTGCATTGAAATGTAAAAATGGTGTTACATCAACGTACATTCTCACAAACCCGTCTCTCTACACGCGGGTATTTGAAATATATTGAAGAATTTGTACACAATTGAACACACACAAATTCTAACACTAAGACTTGTTATTTTTACTAATCGAAAATAACTGCCATCAACGGTTAGCAAACTAAATCGAGACAAGTGACACTCTGCATGTCTTCGATTCCTAAAATCGCTCCACGTGTCTTCTTTGAGAAATGGATAAGAATAAAGTTCACCTCTTTTATTTGAATTCAAATATTCCAATCGAAATGTCTTCAGTAGTCAAATCGAATCTTCAAACCGCTAAAAAACAAGCTCAAGTCCATAAAATAGTTTCTCCTAACAAAGGGACACGTACGACTCACATTTCAAAAATATGGTTCTGGTCGAAGTCATCTGATTCTCCAAAAAACTCTATTTTTTTTTATCCAATTCAGACGTCGAAATTTAGAGTCAACAATAATATATTTGAAATAATATATATATATATATATATATATATATATATATATATATATATATATATATATATATATATATATATATATATATATATATATATATATATATATATATATATATAGCATATTAAAAATTAATATTACAAAATGAAAATAATTGATTATGATTAAAATAAATGAAATAATAAAAAATTGAATAAAAATAACACAATATATCATATTTATAAAAAATAACTATATATATATATATATATATATATATATATATATATATATATATATATATATATATATATATATATATATATATATATGATTCGATTCGGTTTAGATTAATTTTAAAAAATTAATTTAAAATTTAATTTAAACCGAACGATTTTTATAAAATGACAATCAAACATATTTAATAGTATTTAATTTTTTAAAACAATTTTTATTTTTTATTTGAATCGATTTAAATTTACACACCCCTAAACTCATCGGTTTGTTGCAGTTGATCGATTGTTTACTTTGTTTGTTTATGTTTTGGTAATTGATTGCTGACGGTGGATAGTCTAGAAGAGTGACTCATCGAACACAAGAAAATTAAAAAAATTAAAATCTTAAATAAATCGACAAATCAATTTAATAAAGCACATCAAACTGTCGTAGTGTGTGATGTAATGCAACTCAAATAAATATTATATTTGTTTGTTATATTATTCTATTATATAATACATTATATAATACTAATTCCATTCATTTTCTATGAACTTGCTGCTCATTCTTATACACAAGTAATCCACAACAGTAGCATGCCATGACAAGTGTTTTTCTACTCCATCTTTCGAATTAAATTCCACCTCATTAATTTAATTAAATTTTGTATTGTATTATAGGTGAAATATCAAAATACATAACTTTCTTTTTTAAAATAAAGTAAGAATAAAGTGTTAATTGAACAAATATATTATGTTAAATACGAAGAAAAAAATAAATAAATTTTCAAAATACTTGGTATGACTTTTCTAACATGGATTTTTTCAACACTTTTCAGACATTTATTTGATTTAAAATACTTCATAATTTTTTTTACAAAATCATAATAAATTATAATAGTTTAGTGTAATTAAATCAAACTCGAAGTTAATCCAAAATATATAAACAGTGGCATTTACTAATCAAATAGAGAAGCCAAACAAGGGATGATAACACTAAAAAGTGCGCGTGATTAGAATTACATTTGCTGGCAGTGTTCTAGGAAACTTCTTTGTTGGCTGCACCTACAAGTACAATTCCGTGTTCTCACTTGTAGGCACTCTTTTCACTATCATTATTGTATTATTATAATATAATAATATAAAATCACTTCAGGTAGACCTTGTAGCATTTCTCTCTCTCTCTCTCTAGATTTTTGCTAGCATGATGAGCTAGCTAGCAATAGCTTTGTTCAAGGAAAGAGGAAAACAAACAACTTAATGGGAAACTGTTGGAGTCTTCAACCCTCAGCCGATCGGCCACATACAAATACTGCAGCTGACACTAACAATCAATCAGGTAATTAAACCAACCTGTACACAACACTTGACACCTCCTTATATTCATTTATCTATAGATTCAGAGAAATGATTATCATATGTTTGAAAATCAAATCACATATTGTTGACTCGTGGAGGAAGAATGAACATGTTTTGGCCTTGGTGGCCTTCATGATGTTCAAGATATTTCTTCTAGTATATAAACAAAAACAAATTGGTTTGCAGTTTTAACTATCTCAGAAAAAAAGTACTGTCTTCCTGTTGTGCAAGTTTGATTTCAAATTAGTCATTTAAAACGTAAAACCTCAACTATTTGAACTGAGAAAGCCAAGGAGTGGTTTGTAAATACCAATATTGTTAGTCGCTCTTAAGATTCTAATCCTAGAATCAATACTTTCTAATCTTAGAATCAATACTTTCAAAATCTGTACTTGATGCTCTAACAAATTTGCACTTCACAAATCTTGAAGTTCAGACTTTGTTGTATCTTGAATTTTGGACATCAAAACCCAAAGCTTAGAATGCCCAATTCTAGGTGAAAACACCTGTTCCTTTTTTCAACTATGGTGAGATGTGAAGAACCTTTGAGAGTGTTAATTTCTCAAAATCACATTCTCTGTTCTAAGTAAGGTTGTTCATGGTACAGTTCAGTGAAAAACCAAACCGAACCGAACTAAATCATAATAAAAATCTACTTAAACTGAACCGAACTGTTTCAATTTACTTAAAACTGAACTGAATCAAAATCATTGGTTTGATATACCGTTTAGAAATTTCAAACCGTACTAAACCGTTAGAAGACAAGTTTTCCAAACCGAACCATTTATTAAAGAACCGAATCATTAAACTATTTTTCAAATTTAAAAAAACATTTAAACTTATTTTTAGTATTTTTAATTTTCAATTTCGGTTCAGTTCGAATACAGTTTCTGTTCGGTTCGGTTCCAATTTTGATACGGTTCTAGAACTGTTTTATGCACTATGGTTTGGTTAACTAACCAAACATAACGGTTTGGTTATTTTAACTTCAGTTCGGCAGTTCGGTTCAGTTCATGGTTTTTTTGAACCACCTTAGTTCCAAGCACAAACTCACCAAAACTAGAATTTGCAACCCTAAGTTTTGAGTCTTTGATTCTTCAAGATGATTCACCTCTACAATTTTAAGCACAACCCAATATTTTAGAAAGACACCCCTTTCTAATCCTTAAAAAGATTCCTCAGAAAAAACACTCCTAGCGATGGAAATGAAGCTAACAACTCCTAAAATCATTCACTAGATAAAAACTCACAATGAAACAACATTATTGTTTCACTCACAATCTCATTCAAATATTTGTCATAAAATAATGTTTGATTTAAACTTTAGAATAAAATAGATGAAATGAATGTTAGTTTAAAAAGTGAATTATTTTAGTTGTGTTTAATAGTTAGTGGACATTGATTCCCAACAGGTGAGGCATCAATACCCAAGCATCAAGCACCAAGAGTTTTTCAGGCTAGCATGGGTTCTGATGCCTTATCTTCTCTGTAAGTCTGGACCATTCCTGAATTGTTTGACATCAACACCCAAGATTAGGGCTCTGATGTCAAAAGACCTCCTGGAAGTCTGGGAGCGAAAATTTAAGGTCTAGGCATTCGATGCTCAGGTGTTGGCGCCGATGCCTAAGACTATCCTAGAAGTCTGGGACAGATTTAAAGGGCTTGGCATTGATGTCCAGTTTTCTGGCTCTGATGCTAAGACCTGTTATGTGAAATTTCATGGAATTTTGTCCATACTTCGATATGGTAACCGTTCAAACATCATAAAGTTGATTTTTAAGAAAATTAATTTTTATAAACTATTTTATGCATGATAAAATAAAACCTATGTCAACACATTTTTTATTAAATATCTTATAGGAGAAAGAGAGATTAACAAATAATGGAAGTAACTAATCTAATCCTAAGGAAACATGCAGTCACAAACATTGACATGTAGAGATCTATGATAATTTAATAAAATGGACCTAATTGATGTAATTACACGTGTTGCTGTCGTGCACCAAAGCATGTCAGACATCAAACACGTATTCATTATAAAATATCAGTGCTACATTGGTTACCGATTCAAACATTGGAATCACAACAGGTAATTATTCCTCGATTCTTTGACTATGTAATTTAGAACTTAGAAAACACTCCTTGCTATTAGTGAAGTTAATTATATTTTTCTATTGCATCATGAAATGTTTGACACTTCAACATCTTAGCATCATTTATTGCTTAACATAAAAACTGTCTCTCTTGGTGTTGCAATGTCACAGGGAGACTTCCATTTTCTTTTGGTCTCAGCAACTTAGGATTGATAGAAAATGGCAATTCCACTTCTCTTGGGCGTAGCAGCAACTCTGGAGGAAATAGCAGACTATTTAGTGGTAGTAATAATCACTCAACAGGAAATAATACAAGTGCATCCTTTTGGGGCTCTGAGAATAGCCAGATCTGTCGAGTAAGAGAAGATGAGGAGTTTCCTTATGGGCATCTCTTGGATACTGCAAACTTGAAAGTTTTTACTTTGGCAGAACTGAAAGCAGCCACTAGAAATTTTCGTCCAGATACTTTATTAGGAGAGGGTGGGTTTGGTAGAGTATACAAGGGTTTGTTTAAGGAGAGAGCAACGTCAAAAAGAGACGAGGATTCGACTATTGCCATAAAAAAACTGAATTCTCACAGCACGCAAGGATTTGTAGAATGGCAGGTATTGAGATTACTGCATCATGAATAGAACTTTCAAAATTAGATCATCACATTCACAAATTTGTTAATATGTAGTGCCATCTATTTATATTTATGATTTTTTTGAGGGCACAGTCAGAGGTGAATTTCTTAGGAAGGCTTTCTCATCCCAACCTTGTAAAGCTGTTGGGATTTGGGCGTGAGGATGGTGAGTTATTTCTGGTGTACGAATTTTTGCACCGTGGAAGCTTGGACAACCACCTATTTGGAAGTAAGAGCAGATAGGATACTTAACTAGGACATCCACAAAACTACCATTTTACTCTCTTTCTGTGTTGTGTGAATCTCCCCTAATGTCATTTTACTTTGCAGGAGGTTCAAATGTTCGTCCACTTTCATGGGACAGAAGGCTGAAAATTATGATTGGAGCAGCTAGGGGACTAAATTTCCTTCACTCCTTGGAGAAGAAAATTATATACAGAGATCTCAAACCCTCAAATATACTACTTGACAAGGTAAGTTTCATTTCATCTTTTGGTGGATTGACTATCCCATGATCACATTTTGCTCATATTGAAGGTATCCATGCTATTAAAGAATTCGTAGTAACGTAACGAAAAAAGATATACCTATTATTTTGGTTTGCAATAGGGATACACAGCCAAGTTGTCAGACTTTGGCTTGGCTAGATCTGTTCCTTCTGATGATCGCACTCATGTATCAACACAGATTGTGGGGACATGTGGCTATGCCGCCCCTGAGTACATTGCCACAGGTATCGTCACCACAAATACCTTCTTAATCTCTTCTTAAACATGTTCTGAAAGCATGGTGACTGAGACGCTAAATTAATCTTCTGATGCCAATCAAACAGGTCATTTGTATGTGAAAAGTGATGTATATGGATTTGGGATTGTTTTGTTGGAGATACTAACCGGTAAGCGGATAGGCGAGATAACACGCCTTAGTGAGCCAAAGTCCCTACACGATTGGCTCAAATCAAACCTGTTAAATAGAGCAAAATCGAGAAGCAACATGGATGCAAAGTTGGAAGGAAGGTATCCACCGAACTTAGCTTCACAAGTAGCTCAACTTGCTCTCAAATGCATCCAAAAAGAGCCCAAAGTTAGGCCATCAATGAAGGAAGTCCTTGAAACATTGGAAAGAATTGAAGCAGCCAATGAGAAACCAGCTGATAATATAAAGAGGACTACAAATTCCAGGGCAGCTCAGCTACATGGTCAACCAGATGGTGGTTAATGGTACCCATTAACACCATCATATCATTTGAAAACAATATATAAATGATTGCACGCATATGAGCTTATAGTTAAAGGTGCATCCCAACATTTTTGGATTTTGGGTGAAGCCTGAGGGTTTCTGCACTCCAAAACGACATATAAGCACGGCCGAGCCTTAGTTTTTTTAATCGTTAAATTATTGGTCATATTAGTTTTCCGAGTTTGAGCTCAGAACTCTGCCTATTTTGAACACCTTTAGCGTCCTTCAATTCAACTCATCGCCCGAGTCGCATGCTTGGAATCGACACTGGGCTTTGATAAACCAAAATGTGAAGTTCCCTTGTTCAAGTTCAATTAATTTTTCATCATGGTATGGTTCTGGAGCTTGTAAAATATGAAATCATCAATCCATGATTGATTAGTTGTTTAGTTTAAATAACAAACGAAATACTGTAGAGAATTATTTCAGTTTCATTCTAATATGGTTCGATTCAAACATGAACATGGAAGAGGTAATTAGGTTTAATAGAGATGAAATAATCAACTTGTAATCAAATCAGAACAATTAAAAAACAACTACTACTTTATAGAAGAATTTCAGACTACAATTCCGATGTAGATGACCGTCATAAGAATGTACCTTGAGAGTCCCGGTGCGGTGGTGCAACTGCGCAACCACGATCTGCGGTGGCGTTGTTGCCGTTAAACTGTGATAGTTGATGTGACTAATCGAACGTCGTTCCCAACATTCTTGCTCTGGTATTTCGGCGAGTGACACTACGATTTTAGTGCAGTGTTTTTACCTCTGACTTCTTTCCTGTGAAACCTCCGCATCTCAGATTACGTTGATAATGATAATATTGAATCGCGTCACCCGATTCCATCTTTTTGAGCGACTCTGCGGTGTTTATGGCACATACATTATTGAAACATCTTTTGAAAGGTATTTTGTATCCATTTTGGAATGCCATGTAATATTATTTTCTTTGAAGTATAAGGGGATGATCTCTGAAGATAACAGTTCTCTAACCTTATGGAGGCAACTGCAAACCGTCCTACTTTCAATTATTTTATTTTTTTAATAATTACTAGCGTCTAGAGTGTCTGTTTGCTTTTTAAATTATCATATTTAAAAATTTAAATAATATTAATTTAAATAATATTTTTTATTTAATATTAATTTTAAATAAAAATTACGTAGAAAGTTAATAATAGAAAATCATGTGAAAGAAGATAATAATAGTTTTAATAAAAGTTATTGTGAGTTATATATTAAAAGAATAAAACTGATGGAAAAATAGATTACACCAAAATATTTGAACGCACATTTGCTTAAACTAAAATATTTTAAAAAATAGACATATATTTTTGACAAAGTACACCAAACTGTGATGTAATGCAAGTCGGGCAAGGTTTTTCTTATTATTATATTATATATCATTAATTTATGAGTTTTATCTTGTCATCTCTATAATTATATAGGACACTCTCACATATTTTTATAATATTTATTTTGTTTTTGTAAAAATTTTATTAAAATGTGTGAACGAAAAATTTGGTTAAACAAATAAAATTTTCGATAGACATTAAAAAATCCAATAAGGTATTCAAATTGTCTTATATGTATTTTTAGCGTTTTTTTAAAACAAACGAATTTGAATTTTTAATTCAAATTCGATAACTCTGATAATTTTTTAGATTTTTGAAATTTTGATTGTTCAGGTTTGATAAACCAAGAAAAATTTAATAATATTGAATTTTTTTTTAAATCAGAAGAAAATCAATAAATTTTTTTTAAATTATGATTTTATGTCGCATATTTGAAAAATCTTGTATAAAAAAATATGATTTTATATCAGATTTTTCAAAATCATAGTTTTTAAAAAAAATTATATGATTTCACACCTATATTTTATTTTCTAAAATTCTATAAAATTTATTTAATCGCTCAAAAAAATTCTAAAAATTCAATAACAGGAAAATTTTCTAAAACTCGTATAATTCACAAAGAATATTAAAATACAAACTCACTATTGTAAGAGTTTAAGTATAAGTGGGGTCGGCCGGATAAAACCTCTTAATTCATTTATTTTCTTTAAACTTCCTAATAGACAAACTAATCAAATACTACTATTGCCATGACCCAGTGTTTCTCCACCTATCTTTCAAATTAAATTCCACCTCATTCATTTTATTTATCAAATTAAAGGATAATGCTAGCCTGTGACTCATGGACACATTAATAGTTTAATTGTAAAAATATTCCTTTGAAGACTACAAAATATAAATGTATTCCTTTCAAGCCTACAAAATAGTTAATTAAAAAGAAACTTGACTCTAAAATTAAATATTCTTTATTTAGTCTATTTGAATTAATTAAGATATGGTATGATGTGAAGAAAATATTACAGCATGAACAAATTGCATGTCCTTCAAAAAACAATAAAACATAAATTGCAAGATATTGCGTCTATAATATATAAATATCTAATTTACATTATGGAAAAAAGCTAGACTAAGTAATTTAATTTACCCCATAAAATGTTAACTGCACACCCTATGTGACACGGATTAGAAGAATAACCATGACAAATACCAACATCATCACAAACATCACAAACCATGTTAAGCAAGAAGTCTTGGAACTCTCTGAGTATATTGCATTTGCTCTCACATTGACACGACCTGTGCTTGCCAAGCTATGTTCAATGGCTTCCTCGGTAGAATCAAGTATCTGTAACCAACCCATCATTCATTAACCTCACAAGAGATATTTCATATAATATTTGTTAAAAATAACTATAATAAAACTTCATATTGAAACATTGCCTTGAATGAGATACATTTTGTAAAATCAACTCATACATTATACGACCAATTATCAGTTAGAGATGAAGGAGAATGAAAATGAGAATCAGACCTTTTCGGTGTTTTTTACAGATTGGCTCATCATGAGACTACTCTCTTTGAGTTGTTTTGCCAACACCACCATCTCATCTGTCAAATCGTCTTGAAGCTTTCTGAGTAAAAGTTTCAACAAAAATGTACAAGAATTGAGAGAATAATGAAAAAAATAATTAACTATCTAATACATTTTTGCATATAATTTAATAGCAACTGTGGGAGTACATGTGTGAAACAATAGTGATTTAGAGACATCCTGAGAAGTCAATGATGACTAAACTTCTAAATATAGCACCCTAGTAGTTTAACATATTCAGCGTATGATTGGCTATTCGGCTTAACTTTTGGAAGAGGCAAAGGCAATTTTAGAGGTGTAGAATTGACTTTGCAATGATTTTGAGGTGTTTGGTTCTACCTAAGTATAATTCATTTTATCTTCAGAATTGATTCTATTTGAAACGAGAATTTGTAACTTTTGAGTTTAAACGAGATTTTTGCATTGGAATTTACTGTTCAACTCAATTTTGCATAAAGATATCCAAACATAAATCACTTTACATAACTCATTTTTAACCGGAATCAATTTTACAGGATCAATTCACTCAGAATTAATTTGTTATACCACAGAACCAAACATAACTCAATTACATTGACCTCAAAATATCAGTCCTAGTTTTGAAGACACATACTTCTGTTGTTTTAAAAATATTGCATAGGAACCTAAGATTTACAGGTTACGTGTACTACTGACTCACCATTAAACAAACTTCAAATGTACCTGTGCTTTTCAATATGTGCATGTCCTGCAGCATCCAATTTAACAGATGATAAGTGATCAGTATCAGCAGGCTCATGTGCTCTATCTTCAGTACTTGAGGCAGCTCTGTCCAATGAATCAGATGAGTAATGATAAAACAGCCTACAAAATACAAGCAGCGGTGAAAAAGATTAACATTAACTTACACAGCCCTTCTTCGTAATCCAGAAGGTGACATTGGCTTTTTTTCCTCAATTTCAGAAGGGTTTTCTTTAACATTTCTTTCAATGTCCTTCTCAGATACTTCTATGTCAGACTGAAAATTTAAATGGTTATATGATAATCACTAAGTGTGCTTATTTAGCTAAAACACTGAAATGGAATATATGAACAGGAAACAATGGAGTAAATTGCATTGCCTTATGATGCATTCCAACCATGTACCAATAATTCAAACCATTAAATATTTTATATGCACTTCTTACATTTTAGTGTGATGTTCTCCATCACAAAACAAATCATTGAGGTTTGTTTGGTTGACTAGGTGGGCAAAAGAGGATGGAGTAAAATTGAATTTGAGCAAGGCAATAGGCATTATAAACACAAACAAGAGAGCTGAGAAATAGATAAAGAAAACAAATCTGAAAAGGTTTAGAGAATCCCCAAAGAAACCAAACATTTACATTTAAGCTAATGTTTGGTTTTACAATACCAACAATTCAGAATGTTGTTCTGATGCCCTTTCCCCCAAAGTAAACGGGGCCTTATATTTCCACTTTTTTTCATGTTTTTGTTATATCAAGTAGGTTTTAAGTGACTTTCTTTATTACGTTTCCAACCTAGCACTAACACCTGCTAAACCAAGCAGGACCTTCAGTCTTAAGTTTATGCAATATGTGCACCTATGTTAAGATTGGCTACTTTAATCATTGGATTAAATTAGTTGATCAATATAGTGGATAAGGCTATTGTTAGTTAGGTGGTTATTGGTTAGTTAGATTCCTTTTGATTGGTTGTTATGTGATAGGAGTGTACTATATAAAGCTTGTACTATCACACATGTATAACAATGAAGCTATATTTCTCTCTTCTTAAAGATTTCTCTCTTTTTTCCATTTTGTTATCCTTTCTTCAATGGTAGAATAGCTTCATCCTAATAATCTATGAGTTAAGTAAAATGTTTTTATTTTAGAATGTATTTGAAATTCATTAGAAGAACTTTTTTGACTGAAAAGGACATGGCTGGCTATAGAATTTTTTTGTTACTAATACTATACACGACTTAGAGCAAGCTATGATAGGGGATACAACAACCATGCTGTGAAATAATAGTAGTTAGGTTATTTATTGATGAAAATGTGGCTTATTTATTTAGATTCCTAAATAAAATTATTGTATACCTCAAATGTTTAGTCAGTTGCTATAATGATCCCTTTGCATTTCAATCTTTCCAAGATACAATAGCTAACAAATACATACCACGTGAACCAATTTTGAGGCAATGGCTTCAATCTTCTCTGAATAATCGTTCAATGTAGTCTTTGAGATCCTGCATGACCGGTCATACCCAAACATCAAGAATGCACATATTCAGTAGAGAAACATATAGCAGGAATATAACAGCTTTAGATCATGGATTACCAATGATCTGAGCAGGTAGAAGAGGAAATAACTGCCCAATCAGTTTAAGGAAATGTAATCATTATAAGTCCAAGATCTTCTCATAGAATTTAAAACAAGGAATGGTACAACATATGTTCAATGAGAGTCATATTTCAAACAGAACTCGTTGTAAATACAGGAGTCCATAGATGTACCATAGTCTGCTAGACCTTTAAGTATCGTTTGAATATTAGGACTATTGTTACGATAGGATTTCTTATGTATATATAACTCTAAACTTGTTCTTGACTTAGAATAGAATTTATGACATATAAAAGTATTGAATTAGGTTTTTATATTCCAGTAGTTAATCAATATCCTATATTCCAATAAGTGGATCTTCTCTCTTTTTCCTTTCCATCTAATCCCTAAATTTCACTAAATAATAATTCTTAACAATTACATGTTTAAACCCAAACAATGGTCATTCAGAAATAAAATCGTATCCTCTTTAAAAGACATGACGCTTGATCAGATATCATAGCCTTTACTCAAACCTATGGCATCCACTACTTCAAGAAATTTTCACTAGATACAAAGCCTAGGCTATTAAGTTTTTCTAACCCTAGTGGAAAATCTGGGAATTATTCTTTTGATTTATCAATGCTGTCCAGTTTTTGGGGAATTCGTTTGGAATCCAATTCTTGGGCTCCTAACAAGACGAGTGTTAGTAGGCTAGAAAATACTCTTGTGGCCTTAATCAAAAGCTTTGAGGGAACAAGATGCATGGCCTCATTGGCCTGGTATTTTGTTTGCGTTGAGTTTAGCTATTAAGTTCATAGATTCACCAATGCTGAACATCTTAACCTGGTATATGTAAATTTAGAAATCTTGAGGTGTCAACAAATATAATTGCTTTAACAAAAAAACATGACAGATCATTGAGGTCTACTTAAATGCTGACTGTATACGACCTATCATGGATGGGAAATCTATGTGAGCTTATTGCTCAAGGTTTTAGTCAAATGGAAAAGCAGAAAACAAAATGTAGCAGAAAGGTGCTATAAGCTACTGAAGTGGAATATAGAGAAACAGCTCATGGAGTACGTAAGATGTTATGTGTAAAAATAATTCTTGACAAATCAGGGATGCATATAAACATGCGGAAGTTTGCAGAAATTTAATAAAGGAAAACATAGATGGTGTAGCTACTTGTACACCATTTGTTCCAACTGTACACCAAGAGGAAAATATTCTAACCAAAGGACTATTCCTAGCTAATTTTGAAATTCTTGTAAGCATTTGGGGCGTAAAATCATAATAGATATCTATGGATCAACTTATGTTAGCCTCGTATTTGTACTGCGTTAACCATAAAATTGATTGTCGAAAATTGATGTTAAAATTGTGTCCAAATATGTTTTCTCTTTAGGTATATAAGATAAGAGTGTAAATAATAAGACATACTACCTTGGCAAGCCGTCCGGTGTCTTCTCTTCAGCCAATTGTTCTAGTTGTTCCCGCAAAGTAGCAACATACTACAGAATCAACAGAACATTATTTCAATAAAATTAGCAAAAAGTTATAAGTAATTGAGATCAACATAAATCTAAAAAAAGGTAACTTGTTTCTATAAGGGTATGTTTGGGAGACAGATTTTAGAGGGTTTTGGAGGGCTAAGCTATATTTTGATATGTATTAGATATTTTTAAACAATTGAAAGAACAACATGATAAATGGATCATATAATACTTCATTCTCACTCAATTCATTTTTAAAATATTTTACAGTATCCCCAACTTAAAAACAAAAATGTAAACCCTCCCCTCCTCTTCTGACATAACACTAATTGCTCTAAAATAAATATAGTCAAAGCTAATTTTCGTACATACATGTACAAGTTTTGCCTGGTTTTGCTGCTGAGGAGCAGCTGCAAGCAATCTCTTCAAGTTAACTTCTGTTTTACTAATTCCCATTCCTGGAATGTTTAACAATTTTACAAATAATTCATGAATAAAACATAATCGGGAAAGAAACAAGAATCAAATAACAGACTGAAAATAATAATCTCATATTCAGCGGTAAAACTTATGTATTAAAGCTAACAAATATTTTAACGCAATCCAACGTCTAAAATTGCAATGAAATCACTTCAACGTGTTTCTAAAATTCATAAACAACAATCAAGAATCCAAACTAAACACAGATACATAAAAACCATAGTATTATATCTTTAGACTTACTATACATATATGTAAAATCACTACCTCAGTCACAAATTCTATATCAAAAAATTACTTTTCTACAAACACCAAGGTAGAAATGTGGAAGAATACTCCTCCTACCTTTTCTCTTTGGAATTAAAGTAAATCAAAGCTGCTAATTCACAGCTGATTCGATCCCCTAGCCACCAAAAACCAGTCGGTTTCGGTGTAAATTAACAGTAAAAGAAATACTATAGCCATGTGAAATTTAAATGAAAATAAAAATCATATTTACCTATCTCTATTGATACACAAAAAGGTTGGGAAACACCGCTCAAATTCTATTAATTTATAGGAAGAAGAATGCTAGATAAGCAAAAATTTCTAAGTCCAACCAGATCAAATATGAAAATTAATATTGTTCCTTATCTCAATTGAAAAAACAGAAGAGGTAGGACAGACAAGAAAATCAATCAAATGAACAAATCAGCATAAAATAAAAACAAAATGAATCATTATTCATATCGCTTGATCGCTCAATCTGAGGATCACTCTGTGGATATCTGCTGCAATGCAATTCTTCGGTACTTGGTCTTTTGTAGAGGTGGCTATCGCAACCGCAAACTGCATTTGAATCGCAACTGATAATTGTTATATAAAGAAAAAAGGGAACGGCTAGATGACTTTTTCACTGATTCCTGTTATCGACAGCGAACTCCGCCATTGTTTTTTGGGCAGTTAAGTTCAGTGGGACTCCAACTTGTTTCTAGGGTGTGTTCGCGGTTCAGATCAGTTTGGCGTAAAAACCATTGATCCAAAAATAAAAAATGTGCAGTTCAATTTATTCATTTTTTCAAATTACTAACAGTGTCGGATGTCCGGTTTCCGGTTTGAATCAATCAAGATAAGTATTTTGTTTAAATTGCAAATCACTAACTAAGCCATTTGTAATTTTGCATTCAAGAAGCACAATCATATTCAATTAAATTTCAATTATGCCTAACAATTCTAAAATTCTAGACAAACCAGAAACCAACACCATCAGCAACAACTCAACAAGGTAGAATATACAATTTCATTTATCCCTTACCCTCAAGCTAAACAAAAGAATAAAACGATTCTAGTCTTCGTTGAATTGGAAGTAATTAACGAATAACCAGAGGGAGGAGAGCGTTACCAAAAAGGGATCTGATGCAGAACAATTGAACCACTGGATGGCACCTGACGTATCGGTGACTACGCCGTGCAAGAGTGCGATGTTGAGAGACGAGAAAGAGTGTTTCGCGCCGAAGTGAAGAACGAGACCGAACTGGTGAGAACGATGACGGCGGAAAGTGGCTGACGGTGACGGTTGTTTTACTCTTTTGACACAAAGTGAAGTTACAAATAAAAAATAATCTTTACTCAAAAATAAATAAAATAAGGGTAATGCTAGTAACATATTAAGAATTAAATATAAAAATATTATTTTTATTAAAAATTTATAATTTTTTTCTAATATAAATTTTTTATTTATAAATTTCTTTTAACATATAATCTTAGAAGACAAGTTAACAATAAAAGGTTTAACTATTTTTCAGTTTTAATTCTTACTCTATTAGTTACGTTTTTGTTCATGTAATGTAATAATGTGTAAAATTTAAAATTCAATTTTGTCCATGTAATGTAATAACGTGTAAAATTTAAAATTCAATTGAATTGCTGTTAAATTTTTTTCTCAATATTTGATTTTTTTAATTGTATATAAAATATTATTTATAAATGAATATAATATACCGACATATAAAATTTTACACAGTACATAATTATGCTCTAAAATTTAAGATGAATGATTAATTCAAATTGTTAAGATAAATGAAACCATCTATTAGTTATTATTATTTCATTCAACTATTTAATCATCTGGATAATATAATAATTTAGAAACATTTAATTGATTTTAAAATTAAATTAATGAAAAAAGATATGATATAACATCAGAATGTGCGGTCAGCAACCTGTACCAAGAACTGTCGTCGAAAAAAGAGGGGTGTATGTATAGACACTCTGATACTTAAGTTAATTTGGATGAAAATGTAGTAAAAAAGAGTTAGAGAATAAAATATCGGATTCTTTTGCAAAGTAGAATTTTTATAGTGAGCTTTTAACGCTAGGCCAATAGTCTTCGTTATGGGCTGAGTGTCAACGCCACAACAGATGATGACTGTCAGAATTACTACGTAGAATTATGGATGAACAACTTGTATTCACTGTCAGATTAGATAAATATTATAAACCGTCTTCGACATAAAATTGAATTGGATGTGCTCGATACTAAGTCAATCACAAGTGCAGTCCAAAACAAGATAATTTAATAATATATTGACTTTTTATTCATAAATCTTTTGTATGGTCATTTGTATGGTCATTACATATTAAAATCTAAACAAAACTTAACTATACATATAATTCGTTGAGAAAAGTACAAATTTCTTGCTAAATGTATTTTTTTCAGAAAAAGAATCTACATATTTTAAATATCATTGATAAAGTATTGTTGCAAAAAGTCAAACATTTAAGATCTATTTGATTTTTTTTAAACGGTTTAGTAATATTTAAAAGTTTAAAAACAAAAATCTTATTTGATAATCTTGTTTCTGAAAACTATTTCTAAACATATTTTTAGATGATGAAAAAATATTTTAAAAATATTTGTATGGATTACTATTCCATTTTTATAAAATTATCAAAATATGCTTTGATTGCGGATATGTATTTTCGAATAGATTTCACTCTACATTTATAAATTAAATTATAACGAAAATACATTTTCGGACTAGGCGTTGCAACAGATCCTAAAAAAAAAATTTCTTGGTATTTTAAAGAGTTTAGATAATTCTAATAAACTTGTTTCTAACCAAATTCTTTTTTCTTTCAATTTAATAGTTTCTAATAAATATGTTTTTAAAGAGTAAAATAATTCTAATAAAAATGTTTGTCAAGAGCAATCACTCATATAAGAAATGTCCAATGTATTTTAAAAAATTTAATACCTATTTGGTAACAACTAAAAATTAACTATCAACCATACATACCACCAACCATACATATTAAAAAGAATAAATGATATTTGTATATGTTAAAATAAGTGCATTAAAGTAAATTTATTAGATCGGGGGCGGGGTGGGGTCGTGTTGGGCGGGTATTAGCATCCTCCACCCTGTCCCATAAATAAGAACCGAGTTTTCTCCGTACCTGCACTTACATCCAATAAAATTGAGTTTTTCCCGTGTATTTTATGGCGGGGTGATCGGGTTTAGAGTTTTTCGTCATGCCAACTCCGAACAATATTTGATCAAAAACACGTCAGAACTCTTTCCCCTTCCTAAAAGAACTCTATAAACGACTTAAGTTTCTCAAAACTCTCTCAACTCACATTCTCTCGAAATCATTCAATCAACTTCAAAGCTTATTCCATCAACATAAAGTCCATCAAATAACTCACTTAACACCGAAGTAAACTCACAATTTATATGTTTTTTTTTTCTAAACTATATTGAGTTTTTGTATAAATTTGTCGAAATTGATGATTATGTTATGAATAGATAGTTTATACATAGTTGATAATTTATACATAATGAGAAACTGTTGGCTCCTAATTTTCGACGCTAGGCGAGACTAGAGCTATCTTAAGTCAAAAAATACCAATACTTGGTGTATGGAAGAGTTTCGACCCAATCAAAAAAAACTTCAAGTCGAAGAAAGATGAACAAGGGCAAAAAACGCTAAGTGTTGGAAAATCCTCGATGAGGACTATGCTAAGGAGAGCAAGGAGACGGTTTCGCCAAATTGGAGGGAATTGCAGAATATTCAAAATTCAAATCAAGTGGAAAGGAACGTGTGGGCGGTTAAGAGCATAAAGAAGCGCCAAAAAGTATGTTAGAAAGTCTCAACCGCTATGTAGTAGTTATTCTATAGCACTATAAATAAGTGTAAATTTTATGTAATAAGGGTGTTCATTCATTATTGTACTAGTTCATACAACTCAAAGTATCTGCGTGTAGAGAAACAAGTTAACGAGAATGTACATGATACAACACCAAACTCTTTCTTATCAATGCAATTTATCTTTACAATTTACTTGCCATTTTTAACTTTCAGTTTTTATGTTCAAAACTGCCCTTTACACTTTTCAGCCCATTTCCTTTGCAAAGACTCCCTAGTCGAACGTGGAGTTCTGATTAGAGTTATTTTCCAAGAAATTTACTTACTTGCATATTTATTTTCAAAAGTCATTTAGTTTTCAAAATAAGTACGTTGAACGTGGAGTTTGACAGTAATCTTTGTCGCCTTTAAATTCCATTTGTTCTTTTAAAGCCATTTACTTTCAACTTTACTTTTCAAAGTCATTTACTTTTCTTGCGCCTTTAATCCTTCGTCCAATTATTTTCAAAATCATCTACCTTCTCGCTATTTAACTTTTCAAGACTTCAAAGTCGAACGTGGAGTTCCCTTTTGAGTCTTTCGCACGTTTAATTTCAAAGTCATTTACCTTATAGTCTTTTACTTAAAGATCCCCTAGTCGAACGTGGAGTTCAGATTGGAGTTATTTTCAAAGCTATTTACTTTCTTGCACTTTTAACTTCGAGCACCTTTTACTTTACAAAGAGTTTGTAGTCGAACGTGGAGTTTGATTATAATCTTTCGCCCTTTACATTCTTGTCTTGATTATCAACACCTTTTTAGCTTTCATAGTCGAACGTGGAGTTCAACTTAGGGCAACTTAGCACACGCTTAGCACATGTTCTAGAATCTAGTATGGTCGATCCTGCAAGTTAGTCAATTTACCTTAAATTGATAGACCAGCGGTTGCTTACCAAAATTCACAGTGAACAGAAACGTGTTTGATAGGTAATTTGTTTACTCAATGCACTGTTTTTCCTGTTTTTGGGGACTATATTTCCGCCATTAACGCTGATGATACTTGCAGAAAATTTGGGAGATGCATCTCTTGAATTTTTCAACGTTTTAATTCTCAAAAATCTGAGATGCATCTTCGAAGTATTTTAGTGTTTTTTTTTACAATTTTTACTTGTACTCATTATATAACACTTGTGTGGTTTACTTACAAGCATTACGGCTAATAGGCAAGACCCACTGAGGCACGACAGGATTGCACGCCATGCATTTGTTCGAAGGAAAAATGGCCAATCATCGCAAGCTCTTGTCAACTCTAGCCTGGTTGATACGAAGACGTCAGCTTTTAAGGCTTTTGTATCTTCACCTTCTTCTTCCCGTAGGAGACAAGTGTCACTTACTCTTGTATCCATGCTTCCATCTTCCTATAGGTAACAAATTTCACTTATTCAAACATCTGAGGCAACAGAGGTATCCGAGTGATAGAGGCACCTCAGACACTATAGGTACCTAAGGCACCCTAGGAGGTAGTAGAGGTACTTGAGGGCAATGCCAGACCTAGGAGGCAATTAAGGCACCCAGACACTGTAGGGGTTTGGAAGAGACCCGTCAGACTTGTCGGTGATGCCTCTTTATTTTGACCATATTACCAAACATGTTTAAGACACATAAATGAAATTTAGTTTGATTCATTATTTTTAAATTATTTCTATTATAATATTAAACGTTTCTAATGATGATTTAGCCACCGTAGCCATTTTAGAAGAGGGAATATGTAGTAAACCACATAGACAAGAAATACTTGTATTGAAACACACCTAAATTTATATTTTTAGAAACGTGTTCTGGACTGGGCCGAGGTTTATCCCGCACTCAAACAGGCCCAACATCCCTCTTAGGACAGGCCCAATAAGACCACGCAATGAGCAAGATCCTGTTGGGCATGACGCTCCCCCTGTGCCGAGCATAAACCCTCAACTATTGGGCAAGCCTCCCAGGAGACCAACTTCTCGCATCTCTCCACCTCGTCGGTCAGAGCCCAACCTGCCGGGGGAGGCCCTCGAGCTGCCCCCCACGTCCTCCACGTGCCCCTCACGCAGGGACACGTCATGAAGTAACTGCTCACGTCTTGGAGATTCGATCTTCCTCCTCCCGGATAGTACATAACAGTTACCCTAGGGCGAAGACCACATACTGGTCTTCACGACGCCACGTCAACCCTAGCAGTTATTAACACTGGACCTGACAACTCAACCCAATGCTAGATAACCGTTGGCCCTGCGCTGGGGGCTCACTATAAATACCCTATTCACTAGAGGGTCAGGTAACTTAACTCTTACACTCTCTCTATGTACTTGCTTCCACTCTGCCTATCACTTACTTTGCCATCAGAGTGTGTTTCAGGTACACCCCCTTCCTCTTCAACATTCAGGTGAACAATTTTCAAATCGACGCGTGACATATCATCGATCCTCTTCTGGTCAGATATGATCAAAACATTTAATAAGAAGAGAGAAAATTTTAAATTTATTTAAAATTTGATTTATTTTTTAATTAGAAAATATGAAGGAGAGAGAAAATTTTACTTTTACTTTTTAATTAATAAAAATATTATAATTAATTATATACATAGCTACATATTATGATTGTTTATATCTAAAAATTTTCTCACGCAAACACCCTCGGGAAGAAGGAAAGTGAAAGAATGAAGGAATGCCTCAAAGCCAGCAGGGAATCTTCCCAACAATGTTTGAATTTGATTTTTAAAGTAGTTCTAAATAAAGTTAAATAATTTTCTAAAATTATAAAATATAATTTTTTTTAGTAAAGTTGAACTATATTATTATTTTAACCTTATTATATTTTAAAAATTAAAAACATTTAATAATAAGCATAACTTTGTTGAATTGAAATGTTCTTAAGATTGATAAAGAAGCCGAATATATATCCAATAGCGTACAAATTCTAGAAAGTGAACCTTGAAGACAAAGTCACAAATCAAAAGAAAACGAAAACCAATCGACACACGTAACTCGTGTTCATCTAAAAATTCAGCTGAATCTGCAACTTCAGAAACAGAGAGTGGAAGCAAAATGTACGTAGATCACGCATTCTCGATTTCAGATGAAGACGTGATGATGGAAACATCTTACACGGCGAATAACAAACCGCCGATCAAGGAGATCGGTCTCGCCATTGCTCTTCTCGTCTTCGGAACCCTAGGTATCATTATCGGTTCCATCATGGCGTATAACCACGTCGGCGGCGACACCGCTCACGGTAACAACCATCTTATTTCCCTGATTCAGAATTGTTTTTTTTTCTTTATAATTGATTGGAAGAGTTATATCTTGTGTGGTTATTTCTTATTAGAAATTGGAAATAAAGTGAACGTGATGGTTAAGGATGCAAAGGGGAATTGGAAGGATTTTAGAATTGTGTTAGGACTTGTTTGGAATGGAAATAATTATTTGTTTTGTTCTAAGCTCATAAAAATTTTCTGGTTATTTGTAGGTAATTTTAGAGAAGGTACATAAAGAAGATTTAACAAGAGTCTGAATTAGCTTATTTGAGCTTATATGTTTGCATAATCATTTGTAAGGCTCTTTAGGAGAAATTGTGTAACCAACTTATAATATGTCCTTTAGCTGATTTTAGCTTATTTTCATAAGTTTTTTGGAATTGTTGATAGTTTATATCATAGTAGTCAATAGCGGCGCTATCCCGCTATAGCGTAGTCGAGCAGAGGCCGATCGCTATGTAAAGAGCCTTAGCGGTGCAGAACACTATAGTATAGCAGCTACTATAGGGTGGCTCCATGCCCGGAGCGGTTTCCGTCCCGCTATCCTTTTCTCACGTGAAAAACTGAAATTACCCCTAACCTTCTTCCTTCACGAGCGTTTCTACACTTTAACTGTTCCAAAGAAAAATCACAAGTTGCTACTTCACCTCTCTCTGCACTTTGTTATTCCCTCTGCACATCATATGTTTATAATGATTATTCATGTAATTTGTCTAAAAATGTTCAAATAGCGGTCATCCCACTATACTATATCCCGTTATTCTATTTTTGGGGTCGGCTGCTATTCTATTTTTGGGGTCGGCTGCTCTGCTCTGCTCTCCGGAATTGACTACTGTGGTTTATATGAAAACAACTCCACTCTGTTTTATCTTTTGTTATATGAATAGTTTATACATAAGCAATTATATGATAAGCCCTCATGTTAAGTGTTTAATTAAGTTGTATATCCAAACAAGGCATAGGTTGAGAGTAGCTGGAAAGCTTATATTACTAATTGTCATTCACATTTTGTTTTTTGAAGTGTTTGTAGAAAAATGTATCTTATGTAGCCCGTACTTTATTTTCTGAGTAACTTGAGAATAATTTCACTAGATAACTTACTTGAGCATATGATTAATAGTCTATGTAGCACCGACATCTCTGAAAAAAACTGCGTTCGTATCGGTGTCGGACACTTCTTAATTTATTCATCTTTTCAAATCATTATTGGTGTCAATGTTAGGGTCGTTTTCGAGGTGTCTGTACTTCATAGATTAATAGGAAGCATTTTGGGTTTTGTTGTTGTTTTTGATTTTTTTTATTGAATGATCTATAGGTCTTTTCTTTGCAATACTGGGATCGGTCTTGTTCATACCAGGCTTCTACTATACGCGGATTGCATATTACGCTTACAAAGGATACAAAGGGTTCTCTTTCTCTAACATACCTCCTGTATAGTCTTCTCAAGTAGCATCCTTGTGTATAGATCTTCTATGGTTTCCAATTTTTTTTTTTGCTCTTTTGTTTTATTTGTTTTGCCTTACATACAATATATATTTACATTGTCTACAAATGCTTTGAACAAATATATTTACAGCTACTAAGATTTTATGTTACTCTGTAGATGAAGAATCAATCTTCCTGCTTTGAAATACTTTTACTGCTTCCATTAGATTATGATAGCCCAATTTGCTTCATATGCTGTGATGAATAATAGAAGCATGGTTTTGGTTTTCAGACTCATGTACACCTCATGTTCAAATACATATCTATGTTAAATCATGTTTGTGTAATCAACTAAATTGAAGGCTCATAAGGAAGGATTTAAATGAATTTAATAGATACAAGTTAATAGTATATTGTTTAATCTAACAATAATCAAGAATAATTAGAACGGTGTACCTTATAAGATTGAAGAGACTGTTATCTAAGCTTGTGAGTATGAGAGAATTACTACCCTCTTTGCATTTTCATAGTAGTTTAATTGTCTAATGGGGAGACACTTAAATAGGTCTGAGGGTAGGGACCTCTCATTGGGCTTAACTGAATGGTCCAATCCATTACGGTCTATTCAGGCACAAAACTCAATCAAACAATTTATCTATTTAGTGTTTAATAACAATAGACTATAATATAATTAATTAATAATTAATTATGTCAATCCATATTTAATTAATTAAATAATTAATCTAACACATAACACAAACACTTATCATATAAGTATTTTATGGAAATAAAGTGAAACCATGGTATAATAATTGTTATAAGTTGTTATAATAATTGTTATAAGTTGTTTTTTTAACCAGTTCTTTCAAATAGTATTACACATGCTTATCTCACTAGATGAGATCATACAAGTCAATTTAATAAACCCTTTAGTCGTCTAATGGTTCATGCAATATCTGACTAGGCTCCACTAAAAATTGTCCGCACCCAGCCACCTCATCTGCAAGCCTTGGCCTGCACACTGCGCAGGACACTCCCTGTTTCCTTACTCATGTACCTGTGAGACCTTGGATATCTATGAAAATTTAATATTAGTCTATCTATTCTATGAAAAAGTATTCTACCTAATCACAAGTCGCAGAATTTCACACCTATATTTTCAGACCTTTTATTCTCTCAACGTGAGTACGATCTTGCACATTGAATATCTTGACTATTATTTCATGACAAGTCATAACCAACCGTCGATATTGGTGGTGGGTGCATATTTAGAATTTTTTTTTATAATAACCATGTATTGAAAAGAAATTATCAGAATAATCATTAATTTAAAAAAAAATTAAAATGGCTATGTATTCAACAGCAGGTCGCCATTCAGATTGGCGAATGAGACCATTTGAAATTTTGGAGAAAGGGAATTCGACAGGTGAAATGGCGAATGAGGTCATTTGAAATTTTTTTCTAAAATATATACTTTGATTAGTTTTTAATAAATATAAATATTTCTCCAAAATTTCAAATGGTCTCGTTCGCCATTTCACCTGTCGAATTCTCTTTCTCCAAAATTCTAAATTGTCTCATTCGCCAATCTGAATGGCGACCTGCTGTTGAATACATAGTCATTTTAAATTTTTTTTTGAATTAATGATAATTCTAGTAATTTATTTTTAATACATGGTTATTATAAAAAAAAAATTCGCATATTTATGCTAAGCAGGAGTGTGATATATCAATAAATTATGATATCTGCTCATACCAAGTTGAGAATAACAAAAGTATATTATACAGGTGGATAGTAATACCAAATTGGGAATTTTTTTTAATATAACCAATATTTTAAAGTTAATTACGAAATAAAATAATATTTCAATTTTTTTTTAAAATAACCAATTTTTAACGTTGGGTCGCCATTTGGAATGACGAATACATCTAAAAAACAAGACAGTCGCCATTTGGTTTGGCGAGCTGGGTTTATGGGTGAATGGATTCGCCAATTGGATTGGCGAATCAGCCCAAATGATTCATTTTTTCGTTTTGCCATTTTCTTTCTATTTTTTTGTTTATTATTTTTATATTATTTATTTCTATTTTTTGTTTATCATTTTTATATTATTTGTTTTTCATAATTTATATAAAAAATTCTTCTATTTGTTTGTTTCTTATTTTTATATTTTTTGTTTTTTATAATTTATATAAAAAAATGGATAGAATTTAAATAATTTAAAAAATAAATGGAAGAAATATTAAAATATATTAATTTATAATAGAATATAAATTACAATTGATAAAAAAACTAATGGCTGACTCTATCTAAACGACCACCGATACCACAGTGTGGAGGATGTGCGCGGCGACGAGGTATACCACGAGGTTGCTGAGGTGTGTCTGGTCTTTGGGTGTTGACTTGTGGAAGAGGTATTTGTTGGGATGACCCCGGCATATCAGATAAAATTTGAAGCATTTGACCCCAATAGCCCAATGTTCATTTGTTTTAAGCCCAATGCCCATTTGTTTTAAGCCCAATGTGTTGGGTGGAGTATGGACGGTATGGTTGTCCGAATTGGTACATCGAATCGGGTTGGAAACGATGTGTTGGTTGTTGTGGGGTTTGGTAGTCAAACAGTGGATATGTGGAGGGGGTAGGGTCAAAAGAGTTATCTGGGCTATAGGTGGAGGGGTAGGGTCAAAAGACGTATCAGGGCTATATTGGTAAGGTTGTTGTTGTTGTGATTGGGTTGGTGGCATGTACGGATCATGGTAAGACTGTTGTTGTTGATGTTGGGCATTTGGTGGCATGTATGGGTTATGGTAAGGCTGTTGTTGTGGATGTTGGGCATTGGGTTGTTGCTGTGTGTTTGAGGAAGAAGCACGTCGCCTTGGATCAATCAAATAGGCCGGCTCAGACAGAAATGATTGTGATGTTGTAACCGACCTAAACCAAGTCATATATTGATAACTTGGCCTAGCCCCTTCCACAATATGGTCGGTTAAGATGTGTTGTCGTCGATTCTTCCAATGCTGACACATCTACTTCGCAAACTCCTTTCAATGACCGACACTCCATTGTGAATCCACCCGTTGTTGATGCCACTGTCCCAATGACATCAGAGCATTTGGAATATCCTGATGCATCCCAAACTGTAGCTTCACCCGGTCACTTTGGTGCATCTCCACCGTAGTGAACATAATGATGGGTGTTTTAGATGTCCACACAGCAGCATCATCGACGTTGGGCTGGTGGTCGAGACCTTCGTACGACATCTAGACAAACTACAATAACAATATACGCAATGAAAAATACAAGTTTGTGCATATCAGTTAGACAAAGTAAAGGTAGATAAATTACACCATTTGGCCCAATGTGTTCGATGAGGTTGCGGTACACGATTATGGAGTTCCTAGGACATCTTTGATGATTCATCCCCGAAACAGACCGCCTAAAAAAAAAGAAACACAAATAAGTTAGACTCTAAGACAGATCGTACAGATTATTAAGTTACAAAGAAACTTTGGTTGTAAAATAGTCTTAAAAATAAACTCACTTGCTAGCATATGGGAATGTAAATGGATTACGGTTGAGTGGAGCAAGCGTTAGCATCCTAGACCAACCCTACGCTTAAAGAAGATAGGCGCAGCCATAAAAAGTACAACTTTTTTTTTCATTTTTACATAGTGCACTATATAGATGGGTGAGGACAACTGATCCCTAACTATATGTGCACACTTTGTTTATGTTATGTAGCAACGGTAAATATATATTATTTATAGTATTTCCAGTGCCCTCTGGAAATAAATAAAAAAGACCAAACAAAATCATAATATAGCACCGAATTTTGAGTATTTTCTCATACTCGGTAGACTCCTCACTTAAGATAATACTATTGTAGTGTTGTCTGAGATATTTAAGATTTATACCTTGACCCCTTGGTCGACCCTCGCGTTCTGGTTCAGTTGTGTCCACACAAAGAGGGGGGCCCAGTAAATTTTCGTAAAGTTGGTCATTAACACCAACTTTGCCATTGACGGCCTTACCGTTGATGTGTAGGCCGAGCAACATGTAAACATTCTGAAGAGTTGCAGTACACTCACCGAAAGGTAAGTGAAATGTATGTGTCTCTGGTCTCCAGCGTTCTAACAACGCTATAATGAACTTGGCATCAAGTGAGTACGATTTGATTTTAATCAAATCACCTAACCCATATGCTTCAAGGCATCCCTCTATGAAAGGGTCGTGTGGTATATAGTCATGCACACAACAGTGTAACCTTGATGCATCCTGCAAAAGAAATTAAACACCATTAGTTTTAAAGGAGAATTAAACTTCATAAACATAAACAACAAACAAAATACTTACAAACTACACGATGTTCTCAACTGTGCCTCTGTGAAAGTTGCCCATTGTAAGTAGAGACATTGTGGTTTAAGAATTTGCTCGGTGAAGAAGAGTTTGAGAGTTGGGATGAGAAAATTTTTCTGGGTGAAGAAGAGTTTGAGAGTTGTGACGAGAAGAGTTTGTTGGGTGAAGAAGAGTTTGAGAGTATGAGGATGAGAAGAGTTTGCTGGTATGAGGATTAGAAGAGTTTGCTAGGATGTGAGGAGTTTGAGAGTTAAAGAACCTCTATTTATAATTCACGAATGCATGTGACCTGTAAATGCATGCAGAACAAGTGTCAATAATGCACGTGACCTGTAAATGCTTGCAGAGCAAGTGTCAATCATGCATGTGAGGCGTGCAGGTTTAGTCTTGTCTTAAAAGTGCATGATATGGTGTTGTCATGCATGCAGAGTGTCGTCAGGCATGCATGTGACATGCATTAAGGGAGGCGTGCATGTTCTAGTCTTGTCAAGCATGGTGCAGGCGACTCACACAAACTAATGCTTTTCTCTGTTTGTTGTACAATCTTCTGTCTAAATTTCAACCTCTTCTTCTTATTTCTCCTGATTTTTTTTTATTTTTATGGCAAAAGTTTTAGGTTTACTCGTTATTAGGGCAAATAAACTCAATTGCTTCTTCTATTAACTCGTTATTAGGTTTAATATATTTTTAATTATAATATTTTAATAATAATATTGGATTAATAAATATAAACATAATAATTTTAATGTTACTATTATTTTCATGCATATGGTGTTCAGTCTTGTCATGCATGCATAATATCCTGCATCAGATTCAAGATTATACAAGTGTGGGCTGGACTCATTGACCCTATCTTCCATGAATCATTTCTCTTCCTGAAAGACGTTGTTAATCGGAATGGACACACCTCGTTACGACAATAGATCGTATACCAAGTTGGAGTTGTCCGATCGACTCTATAATATGCTGATAAGTCCATGTGATATTGTTTAATTGCTCGGACACAATCTTCTTTGGTGCGAAACTCGTCACCCTCTTTTAGTTGCCCTTTTATTGCGTAGTTCGGGTTGTAAAAAACATCTGTTGAGGGTTCATCGTCACTTAATTCGAGAGTTGTCATGTGTTGAGGTAGGCAATAAACATGGCCGGGTGGAACCCCCTCTTCCTCGTGGTTCACCATCTCGTCAACAGTGACTTCATCCGCTTCTTCTTCTTCGTCAATGACATTGACTTCTGCGTGTTCCTCATGAGATTCGCAAAAAACTTGAGAAGAATCAAGTTGTTGAGGCAGTTGTTATTGTTGTAACGTAACATGTAACACGATATTTGATAAACCAAAATACTTGTGACTGTGAAACATGCTACGCACATCTTCGTCGTCTCGAATCTTTCATGAGAAAAATTTGCATTCACTATGCCCGCCAAAAAACACTGAATTTTTGTATATTATTTGGCCAATTGGACCACATTGCAGTTTTTTCCTAATCTTGACTTCCAGTGTAAAAAATTTGACCTTCTATCAATTAAAAATCTCGTAACATCAGTGTTTCTGAAATTGTAACCGGCTATGTCACATTCAAAAACTTCACTGTTAAGATGTGCACTAATCATGTATTGTGGTGTTTGAGACGTAGCTAAAATTGTGTTTGGAGGGATTGTTTTATTAATTGATATGATAATAATTCAGATTTCTATAATGTATTAATAACAATTTGGTGAGCTACATGACAAGACAACACATTGCGTGCCTACTAAGGGAGATGCATGACAAGACAACACACTGCGTGCCTACTGAGGGAGCTGCATGACAAGAGAACACATTATGTGCCTACTGAGGGAGTTGCATGACATGAGAACACACTGCGTGCCTACTGAGTGAGCTGCATGACAAGACAACACTCTGGCTACCATCTGCGCTCTGTATACAGTAACCCGTCTTTTGGGCGTTGAACCATGCATCAAAGGGTTTGCATATTGTAAATCTATAATTCAAGTTGACGGCACATGGTTATACGGGAAATATAAGGGCACCCTACTCATGGTTGTGGCACAGGACGAGAACAACAACATTTTTCCAATAGCCTTTGCTATAGTTGAAGGGAAGACTACTGGAGGTTGGAGTTTTTTCTTAAAAAATCTTCGCTTTTACATTTCTCCCCAACCTAACTTATGTATGATCTCTAATAGACACCCATCAATCGAGAGTGCATACAATAACCTTGATAACTGTTGGCAGGATCCTTCCTTGATCCATGTGTATTGCATAAGACATATCGCCCAAAATTTCATGCGGGAAATTAAAGACAAAACACTAAGGAAGAAGGTTGTGAACGCATGATATGCACTAACAAAGCCCGCATTCAAACACTACCATGACTAGATCAGACTAACAAACACTGATGCATTAAGATGGATTGATAACATTGATAAAGAGAAATGGACACAGGCGTACGACAATGGGGTGCAATGACGTCACATGACAACTAACCTCGTTGAATTAATGAATTATGTTTTCAAGGGAATTCGAAACCTACCGATAACTACCTTGGTAAAGGCAACATATTTTAGGCTAGGCGCACTGTTTGATAGCAGACGTGCGAAGTGGAGTTCAGTATTACAATCTGGTCAGTTGTACAGTAATAGTTCAACCATATTCATGAAAGGCGAAGCTGCCAAAGCTAACACACACGTGGTCACAATCTTTAACCGTAACAAAGGTTGGTTTAGTGTTGCCGAGTTAATTAATCACAGCGAAGGAAGGTCTAGGGGATGTTATTGTGTTGAACTGGATAGGAGCTAGTGTGATTGTGGGAAGTTTCAGGCATTTCGTATGCCTTACTCTCATGTTATAGTAGCATGTTCGAAGGCGCGCCAGGACCCAACCAACCTTCTTTCAGCAGTTCACCAAGTGATAAGTCTATGCAATGTCTACACATATAGCTTTTAAGTGGTGGCAAATGAGGACTATTGGCCTCAATACAAAGGAGAAATTGTCTGGCATAATGATTTTATGCGAAGAAAGAAAAAAGGGTCACCCTAACAGCACACGCATTCGAACGGAGATGGATACCGCAAACAAGATGGTAAGATTATGTAGTTCGTGTTGGCAACCAGGACACAATCATACAAAATGTCCTAACATAGGATCAAGCACAAGATCATAGTATCTAATGTAACTGTGTCCCTTTAAATCAAAAGCAAATTTCATTCCATTTAAAGCATACTTAAACGATTACAATTAGCAAGCAACAAAAATTAAACAAACATAACTTAATAACACAACAACATTATGAAAATAACAACAACAAAACGACATAAAACAAAACAATGCATCAAGGTGTCTACGATATCACAACCATCAATGTTATCTTATTTGGTGTTAACATCATCACAAGGACACTAACATCATTTTCCATTTTTCTCCATTCACGAGTAACTCCGTTTCTCCCTGCCTCCTCGACCAACCTCTTAATTTTCCTAATCTTTTCACCTAGAGCAATATCTCCTTCTAGCCAGCGGTTCAGTTCCCTATGCAAATGCTCTAACGTCTGCGTATTCCACCGGAGCACCTTCATCGGAGGCTTTGTTGCTGAAAAATAAACTAGGACATTTCTTTTCATTAGAGGAAATGTTGGAAACGGTTCCTCTGATGTTGATGACGACGGAGAACGTTGATTTAGAAATGCAGATATTCTAGACTCCACTCCACTTAAAATTATTAAGACTTTAGTCTTTTGGTATAAAATGTTGTGGAAAAATATATGCGTTTGCAGTCGTATTTATAGAAAAATTAAATAGTACCTACGCCATATGATATGCCTTAAATACCCTTACAAAATTTATATACTTTTTTTCACCTAATACCAAATTTTTTCAACGTAAGATATAGAAATATCAAATTTCAAAGGTGACCTACAATTATATATTTTAAAATTATATATTTAATTATATATGAAGTATGTTTTAAAATTATATGTTAATCATATATTTCTTATGTTTTAAAATTTAAACCTATTTGTATTTATTATGTTTAAAAATTATATACAAATATATTTATTATTTTATAAAATTATATCACAAAATTTAAAAATTATATTTAAATCAATTTTTATTTTTTATTTGAATTAATTTATAGTTTAAAATTTTAAATGTATTAATAATTTAAAAACTATATTTATTATATAAATCAATTTAAATCATATTTTATTTTAAATCACAAATATATTTTAAAACTATATCACAAATATATTTATTATTTTAAATATTTTTAAACCTAAATCAATTTAAATATATTTTATATAGAAAATTTTTAAATAGAAAAGTTTTTATATAAATTATGAAAAACAAATAATATAAAAATAATAAACAAAAAAAAAAAGAAAGAAAATGGCAAAACGAAAAAAAAAAATCATTTGGGCTGATTCGCCAATTCAATTGGCGAATCCATTGACCCATAAGCCTAACTCGCCAAACCAAATGGCGACTGCCTTGTCTTTTAGGTGCATTCGTCATTCTAAATGGCGACCCAACATTGAAAGTTGGTTACTTTGGAAAAAAATTTGAAATATTATTTTGTTTCGTAATTAATTTTAAATATTGGTTATATTAAAAAAAAAATTCTCAAATTGGTGTGCAATATATAGAGGTGGATTGTAACTAGGTGGTTATCCACCATATTTTATTTTATTTTTTATTTTTTATTTTTTAAATTTCTTATCCTACTCTAGGATTGGAAAAACACCCTCTAAAAACTTTAAAATGTCTCTTAAATTTTGAAGATGTATTTCCAAATGTATCTTGTCTTAAATTAAAACGTTAAATAATTTGGAGATGTATTTCTGTTTATTTTACGAAGATACATCTCTGTATTTCATCAAAACAATGTAGACTATGTTTTGTTTATGTTTATTCAGATGGAGGTTTATAAACATTATTTACCATGTTATATGGCGAGATTTAAACCATACAGTTGATATGTAAAAAATGACATATATAAATCCAGATGGTCCAAAAATGATATATATAAATAAAGTCGAATATATATGATAAAGTAGTATGAAATAAAAATAAAATACAATCCATAACGAATTTAAAGTACAACTATTATACACTACTGCGTATGTCGGACTACATCTCCTCTGCCTCCTCTGCCATCAATATCTCTCGTCCTCCGGTGTTGTCTTCGGTACATCAATGTATCTCATGCTTTCATCATGATGTCATCTAGGACCTGTCTCACATCAGATCCATCAGGGAAGATACCCCTATCAATATTTGCTTGCGCAGTCTCTACTATTTTAAGACATTTAGGCAAGACATCATGAACATGATCTAATTGTGCATGCTCTTTCTCTAGTATCTCCTGATTAGCTAGTCTCAGTGGATCTCCTGGAGCAATCTGCACCATATACGAATGTGGCACTCTAAAGAATCAAATGATGTACCCGTTGAAGTAGCTTCTACCGCTCTTAACTATGGTACTCTGTGTCTCCTTTGCTACCAGATAACTCTCATAATAATCAAGCATGACATTTATTTATTTATGTGTTAAAGCAGAAGGAGAAGAGACAACACAATGTCTAGGAATGACTTAAGTGTAGTCGAACTGCCGTATCACGCGTTCAGGTAGATGAGAAATAATGAGACGTGATCTGCAAGTCTGAAGGTGAGAAAAATACACAAGAAGGAGGTTGAATTGTGTATGCAAAAAACTGTTCTGCTTCTGAACTCAGAACATCAGAGTTGAACTACATTCAGAGTCTGTTAAGAGAATATATTATAGCAACGAAAAATAAAGTTCAAAAGTAAGTGCAAGAAACACACAAATATTATACCGATTCCTCTCCTCAACCGAGAGTAGTCTAGACTTATTGCCTCAACAAGAGCTTTTCATTATAACCAAACTAGTACAAATGCTTAGGCCACTGCTTAAGACTTCCTGCTCAATCTACCACAAAATGAGACTTTCTGCTTAAACCCTATGGTTCAAGACTTCGTTGCCCAATCAACCTTGAATGAGACTTCCTACTTAAACCCCATGGTTCAAGATTTCATTGCTCAAGTACGTAGGCAAGAGACTTTTTCTACTTTAAACAATCAGTTTAGTAGACAAGATAACTATTACACTTAGATACACAATCAATAGTATAACAATTGTGCAACAATCACAAAGGTTTTCAATCTTTCTAATATTTCTAAGATAAGAAATCTTAAGATCTTATGCTATAAAAGTTACAATAACATCTCATAGTTATGCTAAGATCTTTCAATATGTTGTAATATTCTCAACCTTTCTTTGAGTCTTCGACTTCTTTTTATAGAGATAGGAAAAAAGTCGTTGGAGGTTTAAACAACAACAATCTTAGTGAAGAAGTATGCTAAGAGAGACGTTGGAGACTTGCATCTGGTCAGAAGGTTTGTCCACTGAATAATAGCATTGTCCACAATACCTTTTGAGTAACTAGGTATCTATCAAAAGGTAGTATAGACTGATGAGGTCACATCACTTTCCTTGAGCTTTGCAAAATCAAACCCTGGTTGACTCTGTCAAGAAATCAGGGATCTAATAAGACAAGTCTGTATTGGTGCGGTGTACGGATCATCTGCTCTCCACATCTTCAGAAACTGAGTTGTCATCAAAAGTTGGGTCATGAGTCCAGAGTATGATGCCTTCAGAGTTTTATGAACATGTTTAAATTTTGATAAGTCAGAATTTGAGTATTGCTTCTTCACTTATGCTTTCAACATGATTAATGATTAATTTTTTAGTTTATAATTCTGCACACTTGAACATATGTTAGCGAATCCTATTATTCTCTAAATACTTTGTTATCATCAAAACCTTTTAAGGGCAAGAGAAATTGTTTCAAAAATCTCCCCCTTTTTTATGATGATAAACAATTGTATTTAAGAACAATGATTGATGATTTAATTAACAAAATCTAACATCAGAGTCCAAGGTTTGTAAGATTCCCTAAGTTATACAGTCCATTAAGACGGGGTTTGTAAGTTTCATGTAAGCCTGACAGTCATTAAGACGAGGTTTATAAACTCCTCTTAATTCCTTGTCTATGATTATTGAATCTTATAGATTTAATCAACAAATTCTAACATTGGGGTCTGAGGTTTGTAAGCTTCCTCAGAGTTTGACTGACTTTAGGTTGAGGTTTATAAGCTCGTCCTTTAGTCTGATAGTTCTTAAGTTGAGGTTCGTAAGCTCCCCTTAAGTCCTATCTAAGTTAATTAAAATTTTCATTTCAAATAATATGTTCAGAAGAAAGTATTTATAAAAAATAATGAATAAAATTAGGGTTCATTTAAATTAAAAGCATTAATAAATACTTTTAACCTTCTTAAATATTTTCATGTATTTTCTCCCCTTTTTGTCATCAACAAAAAATGAGTTTAGACATGTCAGCATAAAAGAAGACAAAAATATTTAATAATACTAAAAAATGTATGGGAAGATTAATTATGGTAAAAACATAGCATGAATAACCTTTACTCTTTCCAATACTGAGAAACAACTAAAATGGTTAAATAGTTTTCTGCATTTCTCAAGATATCACACATCATTCAAGAATACCAACCATCAGAAGTCATCATTGCAAGCATTAAAAACTCAGATGTTTCGCCTTCCCTTTGAAACGTTTAAGACACACACTCTCCTTTATAAAAGCAGACAATCAGAACCACATTTCTCATATTTTCATCTAACTTTACTTTTCTTTAAGCATAATGGGTTCTCCAAGTAGGACGACGACCATATCGCATTTAAGTTTGTTGGAAAAATAAAATTAAATGAATTCTTTTAAGTTCATTTAATTTAATGGCTATTTGATATCTCGGGAACTCAGAGCAATGATAATTAATTTCACGCACGTCTGTGACGTGACAAAATGGTGGAAAGTGGTCATGATGGCTAAAAACGTCTAGTTGACGTGACATGTGCAACTAATCTAAATAGTGTCAAGCAGTTACAAAAAATATCACCTTTCTCCCATCTGACGCATAAGATAAAAAAATGACACTTTTTGGTGCATCTGTGAGGTTGAGATTATTAGCTAAGTTAAAAGTCAATAAATTGATGGTCAAACTACGTTGACATTACTAAATGTCTAAAAGCTTAAGCCCAAAGCTATGACATATTGGCTGCATTGACCTATTGGTTCGACTAAGTTGTAAGTGGAGTCAAGGGCAAGAATGATTTGGAGGAGTCTCAAGAACAGATCCACAAGATTAGGATTACCTTCTCTTTCAAACATGTTCAGAATTTTGAAAGATCACATAACAACCTTTCGACACGAAGTTGAAGTCGACACTTTTAAGTGTTAAGGACTTATGATATTTCTAAGTCATATGACTAAATGATTTGGAAATGCACCCACCTTTTGACAGAAGTAAGTAATGCCTTCAAAGACGTTATCACTAGTTATCACCATGTTCTAAGTCCTTGAAGACGCCTGAGAGCTAGTTGAAACACAAAAGTTTAAGTAGTGGGATACATATCAGATTTATAAGATTTAACCGTGGTGATGGTTTTTTTTGTAATAGTATATAATGCAAGCTTATGCATTGTAATCAAGGTCGTAAATTCTCACCAGTTTCTCTTTAGAACCAAAGTACCCAAGTCATAATGTGAAACAAATTATGAGACACGTGAGTCTGCATCCACCATTTAAAACTTATGCAAATCTTTTTGTATTCAAAACATTTACATTAAATGTCATTTACTTATGTTTAATATATTCGTCATTTACTAACTTTATTCAAAGTCTATCTTTTGCATTCAATTTGTTGCTATCCAAACGTTTAAATCCAAGTCATACACACTTTTCACTGTAAGTTGTCTTTGCACAAATTGTATTTGAGATTTTTCGAGTAAATCTTTTAAGTGAATTAAACTCGTGATTGTTTACTAAAAACACCAGTAAACAATTTCCTAAATAACTATCCTTTTGACTATAGGAAACCTCAAGTAATGTACGAAGTTAAAAACTAAGTAGATCAATGAGATACCTTGAGTAACACTTTTAGTCCTCTTGGTGTTCACTTAGAACACAATGCTTTCAATTTTATCACATTGAATTTCAAACCCCAAGCAAAACAAAATTTATAAAGCAAATCTATAATCACTTGTACCTTTTGGGTATTAGCTTCACAAAATAAGAGAAAATCATCAGTAAAAAGGAGATGTGAAAGGCCTAGAGCATCCTTTGAAATATGAATAGACCATCAACTTTTATCCTCCATTTTGCATTGTATGTGCATAACTAACCTTTTCATATGGAGGAAAAGATATAAGGTGATAATGAATTCTCCAACCACATACCATTAGTGGGTTTGAATGCATATAATTTAACACTATTCCAAAGTACAACCAAGTTTCTAGCCCTATCATAAATCATAATCAAGCCAAAGAAAACCAAAGTTTTAAAGTGTTATCTTCATAAAAGTACAATCTAATATATCATATGTTTTTTCAAGATCACTTTTAAGAGCTAACATATTTTTATTACCAAGATGCATGCATATATTGAACCAATTTTTGAGCAATAATAATATCGTCTATCGTACCCCTTATATAGATAAAACCAATTTGAAAATGACTATGTCATCCAAATAGAGATAAATTAACTTCACTTAAATTTTGATGATCACCTTAAAAAAGACATTACACTGACTTAAATATGAAATTCTTGGGGGCTAGCTAAATTATTCTGATAGAGAATAATTAAGCTAATTTCAAAAATTTCATACTTAAGTTAGTGTAGTATCATGATGAGTCTAAGTGAAATTAATTCATTTCTTCTTGAATGACATAATTAGTCATTGTTCAACGTAATTTTTATCCTTACAAGAGGTACGACATATGACATTATTATTGCTTAGATGATGGTTCACTATATGCTCGCGCGCATATATATATATATATATATATATATATATATATATATATATATATATATATATATATATATATATATATATATATATATATATAATAATTAAAAAATTATGTTAGCTTATACTTTTGTAATTTTAAATTTCTTTTATAATTTTAAAACAGAAACGAATTAAATCAATAGTTGTTTGTAATTATGAGAATTGATTTTGATTTCATATTTAGGATTAAATACATTTTAAAATTTATAAAATCACAAGTTATATTTTTTTACAATAATTTTTAATTTATTTTCAATTAAAATTTTAATCACCCATAATATTAGTAATTATTTATAATTTTTAGTATACACCATTAAATTAAAAAATAGATAAATAAAGAAAAAGTGCAGACAAGTTAGGAACAAAGCATTTGCATCCGGAAGAAGAATGAAGAAGCATGCAGTTGCACCTTCCGTGAAGAAGAAAAGAAAACGCTCATGTTCCATCTCTCAAATCTCCGATCTCAAAACCCTATTCGCTTTGTTACTTGCATCCCTCTCTACCCAACCCCAAACCACTCTTCCCTTCGTCAACAAATGCTTATTCAAATTTCGCAATTCTCCTCTCATCTCCAAATCCTCCATCACACCCATCCTCGCCATACTTCCAACACTCCTCTCTTCCACACACTCCAAAATCGCACGCCGCGCCGCTAATATCATCGGCGCCGCCTCACTCGTTTCCCTCGAAATCAATGAGGAAATCGCTTCCGATTCACAAACCGTTAAGGGATTAATCTCTCTCTTGGAGAGTTCCGATAGAGATGTTATGTTCTCTGCTTGCAATGCCGTGTTGGATTTGTCTATCACTACCTTTGCTCAGCAACAACTTCTCAGTTTCTCTGCATTGCACAAACTAATGTAAGCTATTGCACTTGATTTTAGGGTATGTTTGATTTCACTTATTTGAGTTTATCTATCTGATGTTGCAATATACTTTCATAATCTCTTTAGGATCGTTTATGAAAACCAATTGTAGCTTATATGAAGAAGTTAAGTGTATTTTATTTTGTGTCATTGAAGTAGCTTATATTTAATTAAGTGAAGCACTTTCTATCTGAGAAATGAATATATGTAAAACGGTTAGACTCCATACATCAACTTTTCAAATAGCTTTTTGCTTGTAATTCATTATGGACTATGGAGAGATTATATGATAAACACTTGTGATATAAGTGCTTAATTAAGTGTATGTTTGATTTCACGGTTTATAATAATTTATTTCGGATGTGTAGAATTGATTATGACATGTTTGATTGCTCTTGAGTAGAATTAATTCTTCGTTCTAGAATTGATTCTTGAAGCAAGGATTCGTAGCTTTTGAGTCTAAACATGATTTTTATATTGAAGTTTACTATTCAACTCACTTTTGCAAGATTTTATCCATATGGAAATCACTTTACCTTCAACTCACTTTTAGCTAGAATCAATTCATTCAGAATCGATGCTTTTCACCACAAAACCAAACACACACTAAGTTGTTTATCCACTGAGATCCTAACCTGAAATCCTTTTATTTTTAACACGCTTTTTAAATATATCACGGTTTCAGAAAAAATAAATGAGAAAAGCAAAATCTTACCATTGAAAATTTGTTGTTTTTTTGGATGTATTGAAAATTTCCTTAGGTTTGTGTCTCTTCAGATTTTTAAGCGTCTGGAATCTGTCTGTTTATGGTCCGAGGGAAATGAAAGTTTTCACTCTCTTAAGATTGGGTTTAGGGAGGATGAACTATCAATGGCTTTACTCAATGCAATTACTGTTCTTATCAATGCCTGTGATCTTAAACAACTACACAATATCCCAAAAAGCCTTTCTGAAGCTATCCTGAGCCGTCTAAAAGAGATAAGGGCAAATGCTACTCATAATTTGTTAATCAAAGGTGCTGTGAAATCTAATGATGAAGTACGTGTTTGTAAGAGTCGCATTGGAGTAAGCGTTCTTGCCGAAAGCATTTTTAGGCTTTCCATTTATGCGTCCCAACTTACTGTCTCTTTGCCATTTGAAGTGGTCCAAAGAGGTCTTTTTGGTACAAGTGATACTAGTTTTGAAGATTTTATGTCAAGTTATTGGGAAGTTTCGCCTTTTCTTCTAACAAGGACATTGGGGGATCTCAAAGTAAATGATATGTTTAACCCATTTATACAATCTTTGAACTGGAATGGGAGTGTTCCTTCCCTCCTTCATTCAACTCTGCGAGGTCTTGTGTCTTGTTTTCCTATTGCTTCAGAGGAGCAAAACATCCTTAGTTTTCTGAATGAGGTGAAAGATAGACTTGGTTGTCCTATAATCTACCAGCAGGATATCCGGGTTGTAAAAACAGAGAGCCAATCCAGAAGAGAGAGACATTACTTTCAGGACTTTCATCCGGACTGCCTTAAGGAACCTCTGTGTTTAACTACTGAAGATGTCTTAAAGTGTGAGCAAGCTTATAAAGAGGGTTATACTGTTGCTCTGCGTGGTCTGGAGTTTCGGTATCAGAGTATTGCTGCTATTGCCGATGCATTAGCTCTTATGTTTGGCCAACCTTCAGTAGGTGCCAATTTGTACTTAACACCACCTAATTCTCAGGGTTTGGCCCGTCACTTTGATGATCACTGTGTATTTGTCTGCCAAATTTTTGGCTCGAAGAAGTGGAGAGTGTATTCGCGACCCGGTCAGCTGTTACCCCGCTTATATGATAATCTCTGTGGTTCTGATATTGACTGTACAGAAGTTGGTAGAACTGAGTTCTTTCTTAGGGAGGGTGATGTATTGTATATTCCCAGAGGTTTTCCACATGAGGCCTGTACAAGTTATGGTGTTAATGATGGTTCTACTGGATTTTCCTTGCACCTTACACTCAGTTTTGAGGTTGAACCTCCTTTTGAGTAAGTAAATGTTAACTTAAACTATTTTTCTATAGGTTATAATAAGCTTCAGTTATGCTGATTTGGGTTATACTTATACAAATTTCCTTTTTTTTAAGGGTAGTGCTAACTTGTGCCCAAGTGCACAAGTTAAGAAATCTACTTATAGAAAGTTTGTGTTAGAAAACACAATTAAAAATTTAATTCTTTACTTTTATTAAAATCAATATATGATTTCCAAGAGCCCTAGGGCACAAGTTAACATTATCCTTTTTTTCAATTACAACATAATTAAGTTTACTGCGATCCCTTTTCTTATATTATTTTGTCTTTTTCTCATGTAATGAAAATGACAATGGTTGCCTAGATGATGATTAGGTTTTGTGCAGTTACTTTTTAAAACAGGAGTTAATTTTCGGAAGATAAATTGATGAAAAATGTTTGAAAAAGATTTATGCAATTGGAAGTATTGTTTGCAATGAGTGCATGTCACCCCACTTTTCCAATCTGACTATCTAATGAGAAAAAAATATTTCTGAGAATATGTCACCCCACTTTTATGCGTGATAAGATGCCCACTTCTTTTTCTAAATTAGATATTTGTTATAGTATGATCTAAAGTCGATGAAAACTCCAAGATGGATTTACCCTCTGCATTCGCCTCCCCTATACCATACTCCCACGCACGTCCTGAAAACATGTTGCTACACTCCCTATATGTCCATTTAGATCCCCTCCTAGAAAAAACTTCTCTCCTTGCGATATATTCGAAAGGAAGCCTTCTAAATCCTCCCAAAATTTTATCTTAACGTGTTATGCTAACCCAACCTGAGATGCGTAAGCACTAATAACATTAAAAGAGTCCTGCTCCACTACAAATTTTAGGTTATGATTCGATCTCCTACTATTTTCACATCCACAGTATCTTTCTTCCACTCCCTGTCCACAATAATTTCCATCCCATTTCTAGATCTCACATCTACAGTATCTTTCTTCCACTCTTTGTCCACAATAATTCCCATCCCATTTCTCGATCTAATTTTCCGGTGTTCCAAAGCTTAAATTTCGAGTTGTCTAATTCTTTTGCTTTTTCACCTGCCCATTTAGTTTCTTGTAGCCACATAAAATTGATCTTCCTCCTAACTATAGTGTCCATTATTTCCATAGATTTACCGGTAAATGTGTCTATATTCCATGATTCAAAACGAATCCTGCTCTCATGAAATAACTTCTTTACCTACACCCGTTCACGAAAATGTGGGAACCTTTATTTTTTTATTGTATACAGGCGGTGATGCAACAACCCTTACTCTTTTGACACTGTACTCGAGCCATACAACGCGTTGCTTACAGGCAATGACCTAGCATTTACATTATTTCGTAATCGATTCATGTCATAGAGATTCGATAAAAGGTTTACGTTGACTGTCAACTGCCTAACACAACCATCTCCTTTTATCGGGGTTGTTTCATTTCATGTTGCATTAAAGCATAATGCTTTTAATTGCAAAATGATGAATTATGGTTTTATAGTATAAAAGTTTTCGCATTTGGTGTGCAATAGGCTACCAGAGATATTTAGTGTAGTAAATTAGATATGGTCCACGGAGAAAGGAAGCCTATCTTTGGCCAGCAGATGGTGCTTGAATTAAGTGGTCTGTTGTCAGGGCATGTTTTCCATGGGAAGTGGATGCCAAACCATTGTATTGTCGGTGGCTTATGAGAAAATGGGGGTTTTGTTGCTCTGATGATTTTTGAATTTCATGAATGCTCGAATTTGTTCTGGAATTACTTTCAAAATAGAAAATCATGAAACCAACGTAGGACTTGGATGGATAAAATATGGATATAAAAAATCCTTTTGAAATCATTTCTACTAAATTGGTAAATCTTAGTCTTGGAGTTTCTTTAACATAGTAGTTTCCCTTATTTGGTGCAATTGATTTTCTGTTTTCTCTGGTCAATGCTTTGCATTTTTTTCTCCATAAGTGTTATTTGCTACGATGGAGATTAATTTGATTTAATTGATATTACAAAATCCTACCTTTTTCTGATTTAGGGGCTAGTATGTTTATATGCTAGGGAAAAAATGGCTCACTGGTGAAGCTTGTTGCCGTAAAAGAGAGAAAATAGAAGAAAAATTGATAGGATACTGGATTTGGGCCTTGGCCCAATGAGGAGGTTGAATAGAGAATTGGTTATAACCCTTTATGTTATAAGGAAAGGGTAGGCATGACAACATAACCCGTATTTGCAAGTATCCATCCGAACCTGTCCCAAAGTTGACGGGGAAAATCCCTTTGATTGGGTTTGGGTTTTCTCCGATTATAACATATGGAGACGGGTCGGGTAATGGAGACACTAGTATCCACCCGAACTCGGCCCCGAACCCGTCCAATTTATTTCATTATGTATATAATTGTTTATTTTTGATAATTTAGAATATTAAATATATGGTCAATATTTTGATATGTATTTATTATTTAAAATATTTGAAATGTGTATGGAATTTTTTTAGATTGTTTTATTTTATTATTTGTAATGTAATTTGATTTGGGAAAAAAATAAGTATTTCTATTAAAATAATTGATTTCATTAAATAGATGGTGGCGGGACGGGGATACCTGAACCTGAATCCAATCCGAATCCGTTTGGGGCGGATTTGGATTTTAATTCTCCACTCCCGTTTGGGTTTGGGGCGGATTTGGATTTTAATTCTCCACTCCCGTTTGGGTTTGGGGCGGAGAACGAGAATTGTTTGGGGATTTGAGTTTGGGTTTGGGATTCAAGTTTGGGTTTGGGGGAGTTAAAAACCGTTCCCAACTCGCCCCGTTGCCATGTCTAAGAAAAGGTAGTTATATAAGAGCACAAATAGTAAGAGGGAATTCATTTGGTATATTTTCTGTTAGGAACCTTTTGGGTTGGACAAGCCTGAAGTCCTGTAGTAATCCTGGACGAATGCGAAACAGGGAGATGATCACCTATTGAGGCTAGAGAGTAATTAAATACTCGATGCGAATGAGATAATCCTCCATAGGTCCATCAGAGAACGTTGTTGCGTGCAATTCTCACATAAGTTGCTTTGCACAAATATAAATCAAAATTTGAAAATTACAATCCCAGAGTCAATGAATGGAAATGCAACCAACAAATCGTGCCACGATAGACCCATATAACGTGGATTGTAGCCACAAAAGTAACCATTAATCTTGTTTGATCCAAGGACAATAGGCATGATTATCAATTCTTTCCGATTGATCTGCAAAAGGAATTGAGGAGGAATCTCAGGGAGAATGTGGAAGGATTACAGACTCTGCATGTTGATCACAGACTTGGCTTATTGATGTCACGTGAGGAAGCTTTCTCATCCAATTTCTTATAAATTGAGTTGAAATGTGACTTTGGGAAGATCAGAGACAGTAGAAGACGCAACTGATTACACTTACACATCAGCGAGGGCGGTGATATGGTGGAAGAAGTTTCAGATGCCATTGATCTTGAGGCTCTATAATAGCATGTAAGAAAAGAGACAATAGAGGGAAAAGTATTTCATTCTTCGAATTTTTAGTTATTAGAAAGCCGAATCTGTTAAAATGAGGATTAGAGATTTATATAGCATTCCTAATATTACACCCTTGTGTGCCCTAACCTACACCCAGTTATAACTAACTTTTGATTAGTAATGCTGAGGTGGCAATAGAAGCTAGGAGAATGGTACATCTCACACATCTGCGTCCTGTCGACTATAATGTGTGTATTATATGCCTATATGAGAGCAGTTAATTCATATTTTAATTCTCATAACATGTGACTTCACAAGTCCTCATGTACTACCATTCTCTAATTTTCTTCTCAATGTAAAAATAAGAAATGTTCTTAAAACAAAAACAAAATTCTACGTTGCTCGGTTGACAATCCTACTAGTCCACTATCGTTGGCAAACATGCTTATGTTAAACTAATTGTTCCATCCTGGTGTTTTCGTTCCTATCCAGTCAAAGCGGGTCTTCTTGATCTAATTGGCATTATTAGGTCCATCAGTCTTTGTAGAATGGCCATAGTCATGGGCAGACCTCTCATTCCTTAGTAATTATTTCTCAGATTTTCCATTGATTCCAAGAATTATGAATACTTTTATTTTTTTTATTTTTTATTTTTTTTCTTTATTTCAATCTATTTTTTATTGGATTATATCGACTGATAAAAATCATCATTTGATATATGTTTTTGAATCAGAGAACTGTAACAATACATGTGGAGTGACCCACACTAAAATCAATCATTTAAAATTAGACAAGTCTGTCTGCAAGACATTGGGCCAAGCTTTCAGAGACCCATGTCTATGGAAAGCTGATTCATGGACCAGTTTTTATAGTATTTAATCTACCTCAATTATTATTCTGTTGATAAAGATGTATATGATATTATCAACCTTTCATCTTCCTGTTGGTTTGTCCTCAAGCCCGCATAAAGAGAGTGGAACTTGGACTTACTATGTTTGGTTATGAGAGATATGTTCTGACTAGGTTTCTTTTTTTTTTTTGGAAAGATTGTTTAACCATTAGGTCTTCCTTTAAATTTATAAATTTTATTTTCCTGTTTGAGTTTTCTTTTCCTTCGACTTTATTTGATTGCTATATGTATATTATGTTTGAATTAAAATTGATAATTGTACTTGCAAATGAGTGAGGTGATGTAGGAGGAGACTATTAGTACTTTAGTGACATACACTTCATTAATGCAACAACTGCATCACTTGTACTTGCTCCTTGGGTTCACAATATTATACCGTATCTTCAAAAAAACTTTTACCGCTCTGGTGATTTAGATATGCGGGTTTCGCTCATTCTGTATCACTCTAAATGCAGGTGGGAAGGAGTAGTTCATTTTGCTCTTCATTGCTGGAGTGAAAACTGGAAAAGCCGATGTTGTGATGCCATTAACTCTCTGTCTCAAAAACTTGTTCTCGTCTCTGTGAATCTTTTACATGTTGCCATTGGGATTATTAGCACTACCGATCCTAATTTCCGGAAAGCATGCTTGACTGCTGCGTTTTCCTTGCCGTCGGATGTTTATAATAGACTTACCCAAAAACAGAGAAAAACTTTTCTCGACTTGATTGATAAAATACATAATGAATGTAAATTCTCAGAAGTGCTGAGCAATGTAGAGGTTGCAATTCAGAAAAATAAAGATCCATTTGCGCAAATCAGATGGCTTTGGGTTCTTAGTATGGAAAAAGAGGCCAACAATGGATACACGGATAGATCTTTCATTATTGATGATCTACGCCTGTTGTGTGCCAATCACAAGGACGAGTTAGAGGCTGCTTTTCTGAAAGTGAAGTCTATGTTTTCTAGTGAGGTGGTATTTGACGATATTGTAACTAGTCACAGGATGCTTCTTCAGAGGTTTAAAAAGACAAGAAGGCAATATATCAATGGAATGATTTCACTTCATGATAGATTATAATACTACTGTTTTATTTTATTTCAATTTCCCCTGCTCTGGCGAGGAACTTCTGAATCATATTCACCTAGTGGAATGCTTGAGACATCAGTAGCCTCTTAGCGACCATTTCATCAGTTTTTGTAAGTTTCAGTGAACTATATATTAGTACTTACAAGCTATGTCCCGGTGTATTTGGAAAACTAGATAAGAAAAATGAATCATGTAATCAGTTCCAAATATAATAACTTTTTTCTCTCCCCATACACAAAGTGCATTACATTTATATATTGATAAGAACTAGAATACATGTCTGCATATATCTTTTACAAATCAAAATTAAAACTGCAGCCTATGGTTTTGGATGTTTAGGAGTTGGATGAGTAGTTACCCCATGGTAATCTGTATGATAGATAAGATCATGAGGACTGTAACTGTTGCTGGTAATTTCTAGTGCTGTGAAATCTGCATTGGTAGGGGCACTTTCCATTCTCTCATCTGCTACCTGCATTTTATACACCCATGTTAAGAAATGGAAACAATAAGGAAAGGGAGGCATGGTGGACCTCAATTTCCTTTAGTAAAGGAAAACACACATTGAAAGGATTATTTATTGATGAATGAAGATCATACGAGTCCTATTCTGACTTTACTAGATCAGCTTTAAAATACAGAATGAGTTATTCAATCTTTATATAGTGTTCGAGATCCATGACTAATTGTGTGCTTCGAATCCAAGATATATGAAGGCACTAAGGAGATGAAAAAGAATTGCAGAGGAAACTTTCTTTATAGTAAGTTGCATCTTACTGTTTATCTTTTCACTTTTAATTCTTTTAACAGATTAATTGGGGACAAACATACCTGAGTTTCATGAAATTTGTGGTCATGGCCAGGGGATGACATGCTTAATTTCCTCGATGGTGTAAAGTCTAGAGAATAACTGTGGCTTGTGTTTTGGGAGATGGAATACAAAGAGAATGTGAGAAGGCAGTACAGAAGAAAGATGGAAGAACTCATCATGTGATCAAAATCAGGTTTGCTACCCATAGGGGAAGTTGTGGATTGCTTCAATCATTATATAGAAGAGCATGGAAAGTGTGTCAGAAGGAAGTGATGGAGGGAGAGAGAAAATAAATAAGGTGGATTCAATTATTGATTAAGGAGCTGGTAGACATGTTTTGACCTACGCGCCCACAGCTCTAGTGGTTATGTTGGTTTGTTCTCTCCATCTCTCTATTTCTTTTTATCTCTTCTTTCTCATGATATGATTATAGTGAAAGAGGTCTATTCTCCTTTTCCGGATAAGTTTTGTTAACGTGCATGTCTCAGGCCAAATGAAACCATACAGCTACATCGTCAACTTATGTCTTGTCCTTAACAATAAAGACTGGTTTTGACATCTTACCGTTTGGCTTCTATATCTCAGTGATATCTTACCCTCTCTCAATATCTTTGTTTGTCACTTCAGACATTTGTTTGTTGCTGGGATTTAGTTAAGGCCTACCCTCTTAACTCGGAATCTCCCATCCTTTCAACTATCACATATCTCTGTTATATTTCACATTTAGTTGGAATGAGTGTCAAGGAAACCAACATTTATTGATTAAGGAGCTGGGAAACATGTTTTGACCAACTTGCACCTGCTAACTCAATTCTATTTGGTTTTGACAATTGGTTCAATGCATTTGATAAAGTTACGATAATTTTGTTTTAAGTTATAAAATGTTTTGGCCAAAGTCACGGTGACACACCTTGGTGATAAATTTGTCAGAAATTGCAATTATATATGAACTAATTACTAGAAAATTAGTCTGAGATTCCTAAATTTTATAAGCAAGTTAGACTTTATGATTTGAGATTAATGTCGAATCCACATGAAGAGTCATATTTTCAATAAAAGTGAATGGATGACTATTTTGTTAGCGCAACAATCGGGAGGTCGAGCGAGGAGCATTCTAAACGGTGGGACATCTTTCTTAGAGTAACACCACCTTTATGAGTGGGTTCTCTCACTTATAAATGCTCAAGTTATCACATTTCTATCTAATGTAAGATTGTTATTCACATTACTCACACTTGTAATTTTTTTCCAACATACTTTGACTAACACCTTACAAATTTAAAAGATATATCTTAATTGACACAATTAAGAGGCAATCTTGACTTATATTTACAATTTCAAAGATGGATTTAACAATTTACTTCATTTTCTATTTACTTAAGTTGATCAAATGTCCAATGAAATTGGCTCAGTACAATGGTTCAATTTAGATAAAGTCCTTTCCTAAGTGTCTATTTGGGAGTTAATTTTTAGAAGATTTTGGAATATTGCTATTATTTTGAAATGTGTTTGATATTTAAAAAAAATTTAAATGACAATATGATTTTATAGGTTAATGTAGTATATTATTTTTAAAATTTTTTAAAAATATTAAACGCATTTTAAGATATAGATGCAAATCTTTAAAGTCTTTTCCTTCAAAATCTTTCAGAAAAATCAACTCCCAAACAAATCATAACCAATATACACATGAACATCAGCTATGAAGCATTGCATATGAGTCTGTCTCTCGAATTCATCTTTACTTTTGATATGCTTCTAAGAGTGTTTTACGTTTCTTGTAAGATTTGTTGAAAGTGGTTGTGAGTGTTTCAAACTAAGTGCGATATTGAGTTATGCTCAAATGTTTTTCTCTTTCACACTTGTATAATTTCACTTCCCTCAAACGCTATTGTAGTGCTAATTTTTTTATAGTAGTCATTTTCATTCTCATCCATTCTCTTTTTCAATGCGGAATACTAGAAATGTAATTCTAAATCTAACTAATGAGCATTTTTCCATCCATTTTAATTTGAGAATTTTTTAATGCGGCCTTTATGTTTTTTAGTATTATGCTAAAATACATATATGTTTTTAGATTTCGAAGATGTATTTTTAGACACATCAAATTCTAATTGAACGTTAAAATATTTTGGACATGTATTTTTGTAATATACACCATTTAATAGAAGGAAAATATATAGAAGTTTTGATCTGGTAAATCTATAGGGCCATGGACAAGATTGAGAAGTTTAAGTGGGGTTTGGAGCATTATCCTATTAGTCCAGTGACTTTAAACTTCTCTCTAGTGGTCAGGTGGTCGTATTTGAGATATTATTCTCTGTGGAAAAGGATAATTAAATGCAAGTGGTCATCAGAATTGTCAGGTTAAGATACTAATTTTGCTATTAAAGTCATCTCTCATGTGCATGCCTGTGAAGTTCTTGTGTTAACTATTTGAGTGAAGTTACAGGGTAGGGGAGGAAGTAATCACAAACACCTGAGAAATTCATCTCATTTGCATACTTGTGAAGTTCTAGTGTTTAACTGTATGAGTTAACTTTATGGAAGAGGAGAGCAGGTAATCACAAACTTGATAACTCATGATTTCACTTTTAAAAAAATTGTTGTATGAACACCTCTCAGAATTTTCGGGTCATGCTCTTTATTCTCACTTCACAACTCAGTAATTTCCTTTATTTTCTTGTTTTAGATGTTATACTTAGGAAGATTTCTTGTCCTTGTCAGAGGTATTTCTCTCCTATCTCCTTATAAATTTTTTATATACAACAATAGCTTGGCATCTTGGGTAGTTTCAACCTCCTAAACCTAAAAAAGGACAAATAAAATGTAAGAACAATTATTGGGCAATCAAATGAAAGCACAAAAAAAAAGGATAAGACATCTCTTAAGAGAATTTGATAAATGCAAAATGTAGAACAAGAAAGGCACATCTCTACTATGTTTATGTTACTGGCATCTATACAAAAAATCCTCTAATTAGGTTGTACCTTATCTAGTGAGCTCTATAAAGGTCACTTATTCTTGCAAACAAGAACATAATCCATAGGAATTATTACTTTGACTTTGACATCCATGCAAGCGCCGAATAACAACAATGCATGTTGTACACTACCTTTGTGTATTTCTTCCTATACTTCTCCCCTATTTTATTTCTTAAGACCTTTGAAATCACACATTCACATGCAGAAACAGATCTGTTGTGCACATGAAAGACATACATAAAATTATTCATATGCAAATTAACTTTTCTGCAACTGTAACCAAGAGCTCCTTCCAACTATTGGTTTATGTCTCAGCTAGAATAAGTTCACATTTTAGTCGAGTTGATTCTCAAACCTAAAACTGTTTTAAACATAATCACACATATATTTAACATTCGTTGTTAAAAAACCGGTATATTGTTGTTTTACCGCTACTATGTATCAGAATTTGAATATTCGATATGATATGTCAAATTTGTTATTTGCTATATATCGGTGCATTTTGATATATCGGTTATAGTTGTACGCAATCAATAACGGAATTGTGTGTTTTAGTGGTGGCTAGACTTTTTAAAACATTAAAAAACTACTAAACCTAAATTGGTGACCAATTGTTTTTGAAACATTAACATTAAAGAAGCACAAAACCTGAAGTGGGAGTCGGTTAGTTGTTGGTATTGTATATAAAACCTAAGGGTGTGTTTGGTTTGAGATAGATGGAGGGGATGGGATAGAATGTTTCTAATTAAATGTGTTCGGTTCAAATTTTATGAGGGGGGGCGAGGGAATATTTCTAACTAAGAGCATCCACACTCATCAACCACATTTTGGTTCTTTAAACGGGACTCACATAATTTTTTATATTATATTACACTTCTATATTTTCTAAACAACTCAACTACATATTTCAAATATCCATACAACTCATTAAAAACTCTAAAATGGGTCCCACCAATTTCCAAAATAAATGTTCATATAATTATTGACCTACCTTTGAAATATAATATTTTAATATTAATTGAATAGGAAAGTACAGGAAAGAAACGTTCTCAAATGTGATAACGTATGCAAATGTAAGAACGTTTTTTTTTCTCAAATATCCATTTAATTCTGACATAATGACTTTGGAATATGTGTAGAAATGGTTTACATCTATCGATAATTATGCTCTAAATGTGTTTGGTTCAAATTTTATGAGGGGTGGGGAGGGAATATTTCTAATTAAATGTGTTTGGTTCACATTTTATAAGGGGACTGGAGGGGAGCAAAACCCCTCCAAAACACATTTTTTGCGTCCCCCAAATCGGGGGATTTAGAGGGGAGGGGAGGGAATCTGAACTTTGATATTGAAAAAATTATTACATTTACTAAAATGTCTTCAGTTTTATTTTAATATTTTAATATTTAAAATTTAAATAAAATTAAATGAACTAGTGCTAAAAAATTAAGAAATGCCTCACCCAAGGTTTGAACTCAAGACTTTGGGGTCATAGGCTCAAAACAAGATCATCCCAACCATTTTCACACACGTGACAAGTGAGGGAAAAAGAAGTAAAAATAGTAAAATCATAAAAAATCACAAAATTTAATAAAAAGTGCCCTCGCTGATGGTCGAACCTGGTACATTGAGCATTACACGATACTTAAAGGCAATGCATCAACCACTTGGGTGGCGATACATCCATTGTATCAAGCCACCCCAGTTGCATATGTACCTAAAATGGCGCGCATGCTGGGCATGGCAAACCAAGGCAATTTCAAGTGAAACATTAAAAAACGATTTGATCATAACTCTTTCAATTCTTGATCAATTTCATGAAATTTAAGTCAAACTTGCTTGTTTTTTCAAGAGGAACGTGATGGTACCATTCATTTTTTCAAAAGGTGCACACACATTAAAATTTGAAGACAAATGCAGAATGTGGTTTTTGAAATGCATTTTGAATTCAAAGTTACAAACTGATGCATTTTAAAACAAGGTGAGGCCCTGAGCAAATTCCACACATGATACGGAATGAGTTTCAACAGGAAATGTTGTTCAAAAAACAATAGAGCAAAATTATGGTATGCGAGTTGTGGTTGATGAAATTGGTGCTTTTATGAAGTTTGTGTTCCAAAAGTTCTCTAAACAAACTTCAAACCTCACACATACCAATTGCAGAGGAAAGTGAAAAAGCAAATAGAAAATGTCAAGCCCTAAGGAATGATAGTACACCTACCGATGGTTTAACAGCAGCAAAACTTAAATGGAAATCTTACAACCAAACTATCCTAACTAGACACAAAGCACTGAATTGATCCTAGATAAAATCTAAAGGACTAAATGCAACCTGATGAGGATCTTGAATGATAGACTCTCAACAGAGTTGTGGACAACTAAAAGAGCATTAAAACAAGCTCTAAACATTGTCAACAATACTTGACAATAAACCTGGCCTAAGTTTAAACAAATAACAACAACAACACCTCCTTCATATATTCAAACAAAGCAAAAAAAACCTGACTAAGTCCTATCCCCCTAGCCGTTCTAAAACAAACTGCTAACAAATGCTTAACAAATCTGAGATATTCAAAAGACCCCCACTTGCAACAGGCCGATTGCACTAATCAACCCCACCCTTATGACAGTTAAGATTTCAAAAGGGTAGACACTAATTGAGCTGTTTCAAACTAAAAAACAGTTTCAGCAATAAATTTACAGCTAAAAAATATAACCAATGTCCAATTCCTCAACAGATCGTTCAATGCATACATGAAGTCACCACTTATATCTAAAAAAAGACCCAAACTGAGACTCACATAGATTCAGTCAACTAAAAAAACACGTAAATACACATTCATGACAGCAGAGAAACTTACTAAATTCCATACTCAACTAGCCTACCTATAACACTAACCAATTCATTAAAAGGTTAAAAGCAATATGGTCTTAATCACAATCCAACTAAACTTAAACATCCTTCCTAAGACACCAACAACCACCTAATGGTTAACAAAAGCTCAACCTAAACCATAACATACTGCCCTCATGGTCCTAAACAGAACTGAGGCACACAATACGTTAAAACCCTCGTGACAACCCTTACTTGGTTACCTACTTCAAAAAGCAATCAAAGCGAATCCAGCTTCTAAAAATGGGAGACCAAACTTGACAAACTCAGCCCTCACACACAAACTCTAGAAGTGGCCCTAATGCATTGCTTTAAAATGACAGTAGCACTTTATAACACAAATGCAGTCTTTTTGGCATAACAATACCAGACATCCAAACAGCAACCATAATACCAAACTTTAATGACAACAACTACTTCAAGCTAACAAACATAACAAAAACTAGCATTCAACCTAAATCCTAGTAGCAACTAACATGACAATGTCCAACTTTGAAGATTAGATGTATCACATGACAATCATAAGTCTATGATGACAAATACAAACATGTGCAAATCATATTCAACAACTTGGATGATACATATATGAGAAAGAGCAAGGGTTAGAGGTCACCTACCTCTTGTAGACCTCCAATAGCAAGCTAGCAGCTTTAAGCAAGATGTTCCTCCCCTCCTTTGAGCAATTTTGTAAAGTTGCTTCTTCTTGAAGTAACAAGTGGTTTTCAAGGACAGATTGAGCAAAAGGACTTCCAGCTGTTGTTTGAGATCATGGACAACTAGTATGTCATGAATATAAGGTGTCCCAAGTGTTGTGATGATGGGAAATGGCTTAAGTAGTGATTTGGCATGAATTATGCATAAAAGTCAAAGTAGAGTGGTATGAAAGTTGAATTTTTGATTCAAGGTTCTTTTGGTGAAACTAAGGGTGAGAATGGCTTCAAATGGCCATTTTGAGTGTGTGTGTGTGTGGTCTTTGAGGTTGTTTTATGTTTGGAAATGTGACTGGTGTGAAAAATGTAAAATGACAAATTTTGTGATTTTTGAGAATTTCTTCACTTACAAGCAAAGAGGGAAAGAGTGAGAGTTGTGTGTTTCTTGTGTTTTGGATATATATGGTGTGTCTAAAAGAGTGGAGTGAATTCTCTATTTATAGGCCATGAGAGGTGTTGGGACAGATTTTGGAATTTTGGTTTTGGAAGGAGATTTTGGGAGAAAATCTGTCCAAGATTTGTGGCAGCTTCTTGACTCAATGTGATGCATAAATCAAGTGGCATGAAGGACATGGAGGTGACTGAAGTGAGGCTAGAGTGTAGGGAGCTGTAGCTGCAAGTTTCCATCATAAAGTTTCTCTTTCTTCTTGTTTTTTGAATAAAATAATACCACTTGTCTTGCAACTTGCAAACTCTACCAAACCCTTCTTTCTTATGCATTTTAAACCATCAACCTCTCTAATTATCAGATCAAGACATGATCCAATGGTTGAGAATGATTCAAGTGGATGAAAAGTGCATTTGTGAAAAAGTTGAAATGGTGCATTCAAGTGTTGGGACCCCAACTTGCTGGATTCATAACTCTCAGCTCACAAGGGATATGGAGGAGTTCTAGTACTTTTTAGAAATCTCTCGTGGAGCTCTACAACTTTCATGTTTTCATGATCTTCAGATTCCAAGTGGAACTAGGTCATAAAAGTCCTCAAAGTTGGCTGAAAACATGCCTAAAAAGGCCAGAAACTTAGAATTTTTCTAAGTGTTTTCCCCCTCTTGTGATGACTTTGGCTATAACACCAAATCTATGCATTTTTTGCACATGGAACCCTGTAAGAATTTTTTAGGGCTTGTCAAGACATTTCCAACAAGATTTGAACCACCTCAATTGGATGTGTGGTAAGGAAGTTATGGTCTTGCCCCTTTCAAAACTCTAATTTCCGAGTTTTCTGATTAATCCTCAATACTTGATCCAATGGTCATGAAACTTCATGGATAGGTGTAATATGTTGTTAGGAACATATTTGATTCACACTTTAAGATCAAATTCCTTATGGTTAAAGAGTTGACTTTTCGGTCAAACGAACGATCGATCGATAACTACCGGATCGACTGTTGACGTTCTGGATCTTCTGAGGTCTTCAAATTTCTTGAGTAGACTTAACTAATCCATATGAGCTTCATGGACCATGATCCTACCATTGGAACACCTTTTAAATCAAAATTCAAACCACCGTTGACTTTTCCTCATCAGAAACCCTAAACGGGGATCCTGGACTGCACTGTTCTTGATCTTTGGGTGACAATCTCAAATTGGATTCATACTTGACCAAATTTGGTATTATTGATGGTGTAGGGACTTGTTTCATGGAGAATCAATCCAAGGTATTGAAGGATTAAGCCATCGAAACCTCGACTCCTGACTATACGAAACCCCTGATTCATTTGTATCTTGACAAAGACAAACTTGAAATAGGTTATGGTTAGATAAACAAATGAAGATGACCTTAGAATGATGATGAAGATTTAAGGGGTCAAAATTTGGGGTGCAACAAATGCCCCTATTTAAATATTTTCACCAGATGGCAATGAGAGATGACAATCCTCATAGAATCGTAGTGAAAGGTATTTTAAATATAGCAAACCTGAAATTTTATCCCTTAGATCGGATGGTATGCAAAAGGAAAAATGCTTAAATGCAATGAAAACTAAATAACGATTGGATGCAAGACAAATGCAAACACACGAACAAAAGAAAAAGAACGGCATAACAACGAGTAACTACTCAATAGGGAAAGATAGCAACACCGGGAAGTAGCAGTCATCATCCATGAACGGAATTGGATGGAAAATAGTCACAACATTCAGAAGATCATTGAATGAGGTGAGGAGAATCTGGGAAATAGAACAGGGACACATAAACAGACATCAGAGACATTCGGAAGAACATCGAATGAACTCTGAAACACACCAGAGATACTTGGAAAAACATCGAATAAACTCCGGAACACATCCAGAAAAGAAAATTGAAGACATAGATTCTGAAGGTACATCTGAAACATTTAGAAAAACAATAAATGTACGGGAAAAGATTTGGAGACATATTTAGAAGAACATCAAATAAGCAACAAAGGAGTTCTGGCAAAACACCAGAACAAAGACTCAATCTAGAAAAACATCAGAGAGAGAAGAAAATCTGTAAAAACATCGGATAGATTCTGAGAAAACATCAGAATCAAAGGGAATATCTGGAAGAATATCAGATAAGTTCTGGAAGAACATCAGAACAAAGACTCAATCTGGAAAAACATCAGAGAGAGAAAAACAAATTCGAATAAACATCGGATAGATTCTGGAAAAAAACATCAGAATCAAAGGGAATACCTGAAAAAGCATCAGATAAGTTCTTGAAGAACATCAGAACAAAGACTCAATTTGGAAAAACATCAGAGAGAGAAACAAATCCAGGAAAACATCGGATAAGTTCTGGGAAAATATTAGAATCAAAGGGAATATCTGGAAGAACATCAGATAAGTTCTGGAAGAACATAAGAAGAAAGACTCAATCTGAAAAAACATCAGAGAGAGAAAACATAAATAAGGGTGACATCCAAGAATGACAATGGATAAAAAGGATACCAGACATTCAATAATGGCTTTGAATGAAAGATGCAATCATAATATTTGAGAATAGTATTGGGTGTAAGAGGAACAAACATATCCGGAAAAATAATCGGATAAGAAGTGTCATATCTGGAAGAACATCAGATAGACACGACACAAAAATATGTTTGGTAGGTGCCAAGTGAGTTGGACTTTAACCACAAGGTGAGACATAGATAACATGACCTCGAGAGAAATGCAAATGAGGATGAAACGGTCATGATATGCACATGTATATGAATATGCTATGATATATGATCAAATGCAAATGCAAATGCCGAAGACAATGCTCGACTCTTTTGGTGAGATGACAAGACTATAAGACTGATTCCTCAACATGGATATCACTGTCATTCTACTTAGGGACCAAAGATGTTACTGAAAAACATATCTCTGCCACACTAGCAAGCTGTACCAAATAGACGATCTTTGTAGGAAGGATGAATAGCTGCTTGGGGATTTTTCAAGTAAACTGCCCCAAATTAGTTGTCTGTTGTAGATGAACTGATAATTGCTTCAGTTTGTCTGATGTTGAAGATGACTGGTCCACTGTGTGCTTGGAAAGCTTGCCCCAGTCTAAGTCTTGGAGTATCTTCTAGATAAACCAAATCTGAGAAGACCTTGCCCTGAACGAATATTGAACTGATTCTTCGACAGAATGTGAAAAGAACTTGCCCCTGATAGGATCACCGACCAAGTTTCTCATTGTTTAAAAATTCCTTGAGAGGAAAGTCAGTTTGCAAACAAAAGTATTCATATAAACATGGTAATGCAAATTTCATGCAACTTTTTGAAATTAAAATCATTTTTGAAAGATGCAAAATAAATGAGCCATTGGTCAGAACACGGCTGTTCAAGACACTCAAAGTTTAAAGCGCAGGTGTACTGCCAAAATAATTGACTTGCAAAGATCTCTTGGAGTCATTTTATGCAACCTCATTATAGTGTGCTTTCAAAATAACCTTGCTTCAATTATATCTTTTGAGGTTTGTAACGTGGCTTGGTTCACGATTTATGAAACAAAGGATAAAGGCTCAAAGTTTATTTGTACCCACCCGATCGACATGATGATCTTCAGTCTTATACTCAGTTAACTCATATTATTTGCTCAGGTTCCCATAGGTTAGGAATTGCACTGATAATAATGATGATGGTTCAGAAGTCAACAGACTTTTTAGAAAAGGCAGTCACTGATTCTTTACAATATTTGGTTATTTTGACATTGAGGATTTGCAGGGTATGGATTTAAAGATCTCCTCTTTTTATTATCCCTAACTTTTGCCTGAACTATTTCTTGTGAAGATTACAGTCAGCGGGATGCCCCAGTTTTGCCTAAGTCTCCTTCATAGGTTTTGACTTAGCGGGCTTTTTCTTTTGATTTTTTTTTTGTGAAAGAAAGTGACTGCCTAGCTTAATGATCACGGTGAACCATCATCGGCTTCTTGGCTTGAAAAATATCTTCGACACCTACTTGTTGTGTGCGAAGGAAAATAAATGGTGATCACAACCTTTATATGAAAGGTGTATTGCAAGAACACACTACCGAGTTAACTGAGAACTACCCATGCCCCAAGTTAAAATTGTGGGTTTTTGTAAAGAAAGAAACTCCTACTTCTAGTCTCGAAGAAGTTAACAAGGGAATAACTTCCTTATTTCTCCAGTGTTTGGGAGTTGAAACAATACCTTACATCGTCAACAAAGTTTGATTGAAAACATACTGACAGCAGTTATGGGTGTAATGTTTTCATCATCCTTCATCAAATATTTGCATGTCAAAAGTTTGAACAAAAGGTGCATATTTTAAAAGATAAAGCATAAATATGCAAACACTAGACAAAATGAATTGAAATTAAAAGTTGCAATGCTCATTTTATTAATATGAAAGTAAAAGCACTAATTAAAAGAAAACAGCTTAAACAACATGAAGGAAAGTACAAACAACGAGAAACAAAAGGCCTAGTGACTAAATCGGTACAAAGATGAGTTGTCTTGTTTAAAACACTGGCTTCTAGGGAAATAGTCCACTGAATTCGACCAAAGCTTCACCTTTGATGTTATGGCAATGGATTATTCTGGATATTCGGATGGTTATCCTTAAATCCAAGGATTCCAGTTCTAACCAAATCACGCACTCTGGCTTTCAGTGCATAACAATGCTCCAAGTCGTGGCCTGGGGAACCCTCAGGAAAAGCACAATGGAGATCAGCTCTAAATCCGGCTGGAGGAGGATTAGGAGGAGGTTATAAAGTCTTCGTAGTAATCATCCCTTGTTGAACCAGGTCAAGATAAAGTTCTGTGTATGTCACGGGAATAGGATCAAATTGATTCCTATTCCGAGACTGGTTTTGTCCATCAGTCGGATGTTGAGGAATTTGAGCTGGTTGTGGAGCAGTGACAGCATCAACAGTAAGATGATCAACAAACTGAGGTCCATGGCGAGACCTTCTCACTTCAGTTATGACATCATTAGTATGATCTTCTCTCTTCTTTTGGAAATTCCCATAGAATTTCTTTGTACTATTAGAAGATTCAGCAACTTTGGATACCTTACCATTTTTCAGTCCTTCTTCTAACCTTTGGCCAATGGTCACCAGATCTGTAAAGCTCGAAGAGACGCTCCCAATCATATTTTCCCAATATAAAGGAGACAAAGTATCCATGAACATTCCAATTAGCTCTTTCTCTGCTATAGGGGTTCAACCTGGGAAGCTAACTCTCTCCAATGTTGAGCGTATTCTCTGAATGATTTTCTTTCACCCTGAGACATATTTTGCAGTTAACGGTGACCAGGAGCCATATCCAGATTGTATTTGTATTACCTTATGAAAGCATTGGCGAGATCCTGGAAGCAGTGGACACTGTTATGCTCTAAGTTCATATACCATTTGAGAGAGGCACCACTCAAACTGTCCTGAAAGCAGTGGATGAGCAGCTTCTGATTGTTGGTATAAGTTGCCATCCTTCGGAAGCACACGACCAGATGGGCTCTTGGACATGAGTGACCTTTATACTTCACAAACTCAGGAGTCTTGAATTTTTCAGGCATAACAAGACCAGAAACTAGGTACATATTGTCTGCATCAACGTTGAAGAAGTCAGTACCCTTGACGACCTTTGTCTCTTGTCTATGTTCTGAGACTGTTCACGGACAATCTCAGGCTCAACAAAATCTTCATGGTCTTCCCCTTAAGCATTGGCAGCATTATAGTCAAAGAAAGGAGCTTGAATGGTCTGATTAACAATGTGGACCACACGTCTGGGCTCAAGAAAGACGGGTGCTTGAAAAACTGGTCTGACAGTCTGACCAATCATAGCAGTAGATGTAAGGGGTGGAGAGTAGTTAGGAGGTAAACTAAACTCTGGCCAAGTAGATGGTGGCATTTGAACAGGAAGAGAATCAACACTTGAAACTTCCTGAATGACAGTCCTTTGAGATGACTCTCCTCTGGCAATCAGTACTTGAAGCATCTCGGTGAGCTTAGTCATGCCTGATTTCAACTCATCGATCTCCATTCAGATTTCTGCTTGTGTACTTCTTGCTCTGACATCTTGCATATATAATTAGCTCTAGTTCGATATCAATGTCGAGGAATCAGCTTGACGACTCAAAGGCACACTGGAAGATGAAGACAGCTGGAGATGAGCGACTGGACGAACAGAGGCATGCAATGAACCATGAAAAGATGCAAATGCAATGCTATGCAAGACAGGATGTCAAACACACATTACAGGATCAAAGGTTTGAGATCACAGCATGGAGTCTGGGTAAAGAACCAACCACAAGGTGTATACTAGGAGTAAAGCACCTGTACAACGGGTTCTAACAAAGTTCCCAAAGTCATTGACCCATCTTTCGGATATTATCGACACAGCAACTACTTAGAAATCAATAATATTCTCAAGAGAGTCTTGTCTGAGTGTAGTATCGCGTATCAACTACTTCAGAACTACTCCCTCATAGTCATCGCACTACGTCCTAAAATGTCAAGTGGGGATAAAAGGTAACTAAAGGTCCTCGGTGTCATAGGCTCCTAGGTTAAAAGTAGTAATGTTTTCACGAATACTCGTTCAACCAAACTACTCCCGAGAGGGCCTCCACTGAGCGGTGGTTTCTCAAGTCAGCTTGATCGGGAATCAACTCCTCATAAGCCTTCTTGAATATACCATTTTCCTATCATAGGTGCACTCAAGTCCGGGTATAGGACTTATCCTCACCACTTAAAGTAACAACCCTTCATATAGAAAAACCCAGGCACAAACAAATATATGTACAAATATATACAAGTATACAAGCAAGCAAACATATAGCAAACACAAATATAAACAAGATGAGCTTAACCCTCTTAGGGGAGGTGTCCCCAGTGAAGTCGCCATTTCTGTTGCAGTGAGAATCATGATACCAAGCTATTGATTAACTTGAATCTTAATTCTTAAATTCACAACCGAACTTTAATTTATCCAAAAGAAAGGTCTAAAGAAAGAAAAACCTTAAAAATGCAAAGCAAAAGGCAAAGTCTAAAGCTAAGCAAAGAGAGATCAAAGGTTCGGGGGTTGGTTATGCATAGGGTAGGTATGTCACATCCTAAACATCTATAATACTCTACAGGAACCTCTTGTTAGTATTTGTGTTATGCTAAAGTTGCTTGCTAAGGGAAACGTGCTAAGGTGAAGATCTAAAGTATATACAAAGTATGTATAAAGTTTGCTCGCCAAGACATCGTATCTCGTGCCTACGTATCCTGACGGAAATGGAATCAGAGCAACCGTAGTTCCCCTAACTAGAGGTGAGAAACTCTTGACTGTGGTCAAGGTTCAAAGGGGGGAAAGTAAATGTTTATGGTAAGACACATACATAGAGTGCGGCAACTCTAAACTAAGTTAAGTTAGCAAGGAAAGGAATGTCCACGACAGGACGACTAAATAGAGCACGACGACTCCAAGTCCTATGGAAAAGATAAACAGGGGGGATGTCCATGGCGGGACGACTACATGGAGCAAGGAGACTCCAATCCTAACTTGTAAATGTTAACAGGAAGTTAGTTGTTAGCGAGGGAAAGAAAAAGAAAAGTGTGCTCGCCAAGAAATCACATCTTGTGCCTACGTATTCTCAACGAGAAATCAGAGCGTTCGTAGTTCCCCTAACTAGGGGTGGAGGAACTCTTGACTGTGGTCAAGGTTCCAAGGGGATGTAAGCATTCATAAGGAAGTACTTACATGTAGTGCGGCGACTCCTGAATCTATATTGAGATGTTATGGTAGAGAATGTCCACGGTGGAACGCTAAACATGAGTACGACGACTCAGATCATAAGGCTAGGATAACGGATAAAGGATGTCCACGGTGGGACGCTAAATGTGAGTACAACGACTCAAATCCTAAGGTTAGGATAAATGGTAAAGGTAAAGGATATCACACATAAACTAACAATTTCACAACAATGTAAACAAAAGGTTCAAAACCTCAAGGGGATAATCAACAGTTTAAAGGTGAACCGCTTAAATGCGTACAAGCAAAATTGAATTCGAACTTAAATGTACAAGGAAAGCTAAAAATCCGTGTTTCAAAATTTCAAATTAAACTCAAAGAAGAATAAAGTTCAAATGTTTGAAATGAAGAAGGAAAGATAGGAGGGTAAAAACCTTAAAAACGCATCGTCGTTTTCTCGTAATGCAAAGTGTTTCTAAAATAAATATTTTAGAATTATTTAAACATTATGTGAAAATATACATTAACATAAGAATTTGGCAAAAAGAAACACTAAAAAAAGATTAAAATTGAAGAAGTTATGGAAATTTGAAATTTAAATGAATATAAATAAAATTAAATGAATCAGTGCTAAAAATTTAAGAAATGCCTCACCCAAGGCTTGGACCTAAGACCTTGGGGTCATAGGCTCAAAACAAGACCATCCCAACAATTTTCACACACATGAAAAGTGAGGGAAAAAGAAGTAAAAATAGTAAAATCATAAAAAATCACAAAATTTAATAAAAAGTCGATCCTGGTACATTGGCATTACAAGATACTTAAAGGTAAGGCATTAACCATTGGGGTGACAATACATCTATTTTATCAAGCCATCCCAGTTGCATATGTACCTAAAATGGCACGCATGCTGGGCATGGTAAACCAAGACAATTTCAAGTGAAACATCAAAAAACATTTTGATCATAACTCTTTCAATTCTTGACCAATTTTCATGAAATTTAAGTCAAACTTGCTTGTTTTTTCAAGAGGAACATGATGGTAACATTCATGTTTTCAAAACATGCACACACATTAAAATTTTGCACAATTATTATTGTCTATTCATATAAAATGAGGGGTGTGAAAAATAAGAAGGGGTGGCAAATTTAAATCTCCAGAACAAAACATAGTCGATCCATGAATAATTGGGCTAACACAATCACCCTCTCCTATGTTCTGATTTTTCCATTATCTAAACCTTAACGCTTCTTTCTCAAATTCTTTCGCTCTCTCTCCTTCTATCTTACGACCTAACTAACTCTGACCTCGTTCTACCGTAGTGTGTCGAGTCCCTGTTTCTGTTTTCCCCAATTCCTTTTCCAAACCTTAATTCTTTCTTCCTGCAGCTCTATTATTTCCTCGCCGTTAATCAACCTTGACGTTTTCGCTTCTGCATCATACCAGTACCGTTCCGGTGAGTGAGTTTTACCTCGATGCTTTACTCATCAATTTTCATTGTATAGTTTCCCTGTAATTTTTATTATGGTTATCCAAGTTTATCTTACAAAACCCTAAAGTTCAAATCACATGAGTTTAATTTATCTCAAAGCAACATGAGTTTAATTTCTTCAATTTATCGCAAAGCACATAAGGTGAATTTATTGCAAAGTAACATGAGTTTAATTTCTTCAACTTATGATGTTGTAATACATTGTAGAGAACTGTCACCCAGAGGTCAAAATACATTGTAAGAAAATTGTTATCCGGTGAAGGAAATTTAAGAAAATGAAGAACATCAAAACTAAAGGGTGTTTGTATAAGAAAAAAAACTAGAGGGTGTGATTTTTTACTAGAGGGTGTTTGTACGAACGAAAGAATATCTTAATATTATAAAAAAATGTGATTTTTTATTTTAAAACTAGAGGGTGTTTGTATAAGAAAAAAAGAACTAGAGGGTGTCAATGTAAATTTAATAGAATTAGATTGTAATTTCCTAAAGAAATAATGTAAGATAACCTAATAACCTACACAACATTGATTTACCTAGTTAGTTGAAATTGATAGAGAGTAAGGACAGGTATATATTACATATATCGTTTATGTTAACTCCTCCATAAACCCTAAGTTATTACCTTCTTTCGCCCTCTCTTTCATTCTCAAATCCTAACCTTCTATCGTTAACCTCCATCTTCCCCAGGTTCCATTATCGATTCCTTTATTTCTCTATTTAATTTCAAAGTTTCGTTTGAAAATCATGACTTTGAATTGATTCCTCATGATTCATGACTCAGTTACAAAATAACCAAGTCGAAATACTTGAACTGAAATAATTTCAATTTCATGCGGGATACTAGCTTATATGTTTGCTTAATTTTTGTTGCAGAGAAATAAGAAAAAAAGTAGATGAGCGAATCAGAACTCTTATTGAAAATGGTGTCAAATCAAGACATAGGTCAATGTTTGTCATTATTGGTGATAAATCTCGTGACCAGGTATCGTTTTTAGCATGGTGATTTGCTTTTTATAGATAATTCCAACTATTATTGAATCTCGAGAGTGTTGCAAATTCGAGTGCGTAATGCAAACTCTGTTATATGTAGATTGTTAATATTCACTACATGCTTAGCAAGGCTCAAATCAAACTCTATGGAAAATTATATTGTGAATCAAGTTATAATTTTTTTTATCACCTAACAATATAAATTTTGTATTTAATTATTTATGCATATGTTATTACCAAAAAAATATTTATGAATTTCCCACTTTTTAAATATCATATGATTTACCCGCAAGTGTACTCAATTATTTATGCATATTATATTTCAACTATTTTGCGGCTTCCGCTATTTACCCGATATTTGTCCTATTGGTTTTCTGGCAATCCGCTATTAATAACACTGTTTGGTCAAGGATTCTGTAAAATAGTTGTATTGTATAGTAGATGTGCCCCTTTAAATAATTTGGTGCCTTGTCAGATATGAATGCACTGTTCACATTCCCCTAGTGCCATAAATTCATGTTTATATGGTCAAGTGGCTTATAAGGCCATTACCTACCATCCTACTCTATACTTAAACGTTTCATTCCTATCAACTTACATATGGTTCACTTATTGCAGGATGTCCATGACATATATCGAATTGAATCCCATTCTGAGGCTACTGGGCGTTTTAATGAATGTTTCTTACTATCACTTGCCTCCTATAAAGCATGCGTGGTAATGGACGATGAGCTGAATGTGTTACCAATTTCCTCTCACATAAGATTTATTACCCCAGTTCCTGTTAAAGAGGTATCCTTTTAACTATTTATTCCTTCACTTTCTATCTATTACCCTTTCTTTCTGGTTACATTTGATGTTGGGCTTTACTGCATGTATCTTAAGCCATATTTGTTATTTACTCTTTCATGATATGGGGGTAGAAAACATACTTTTAAAATGAAACGAAAAATGTTGCATTTTTTTTGCCGTTTTTACTCGTGGCTTTAAATATAATATGTCTTGGTTGATGTCACAGTAAAAATAGGTAATTTTCCTTCCTGTCAGGTACTAGAGGGTGTTCTTACTTGTCGAGCTTTTAATGTATGATACTTGTTCTGGAATCTTAATGATAGTCTGATTTCTTGGTTGTTTTGTATTCAACCATCTTTTACCTTGAAAATTTGAAAGTCGTTCGTCTTTCATCCCTTCAGGTCCAAGTCGTTTGAATAGGGGCAACTGTTGTACCCCAAAATTTGACCAACCTTTTCTTTCTAACTTGGCTTATGTTTCATTTCATTTAGCACCTGCATTTGTATATCATTTAGGTCGTTCATTTCTCGCATGTTGGTCATGTTATCAGCCGGATGGATTTATCATGATCACAGCCGCTCCCTTCGCGTTTTAGACGATTCAAACCAGTTCAAGTGATAAGGAGATTTATGTCGAAATCAAGTGAAGTTGCTCTCTTCCTGGTAATTCAGTCAGTGCTAGTAATTTCGGTTGCGTTTCGGTGTTCGACCCCTTTTTCACGGTTTTCGCGATTTATCTCTTTTTACTTATTTAGAATTACATTTTTATAAGAATTAGAATAGTATTATTAGATTTAGAATATTAGTTCAATTAAAAATTAGAATTAATTTAGTTTATTTAGTTTTATTAGAAAATATTTTTCTAGAATAGATTTTTATTTTAGAGTTAAATTAGATTTTCAGTATATATTTTAGAATTAGAACTTTAGAGTTAAAATAGTTTCTCTAGAATATAGTTTTCTAATTAGAATCATTTCATTTAGTATTAAAATAGTCTTTCTAGAATATAGAATTAGATTTTAAGTTGTAGAAAGTAGTTGATTTTAATAGAAATAGATTTTTGATTATGTTAAAATTCTAGAATTTAAGATTTTTGTTAGAAAATAGTTTTTAATTAGAATTAATTTAGTTTAATTAGTTTAAACAGGGTAGAATTATAGTTTAAAATTTTAATGGTTTTTAGAAATAAAATTAATTTTTAAAAATAGAATTTTAATTAATATTAGTTTAAGAACTAGGATTAGATTTAATAGGTTATCATTAAAATTAACTTAGATTAGTTCTAATTAGTTTAATTAGGTTTTAGAGTTAGAATTTTATTAAAGTTAGATTTTTTAATATATTAGTCTTTAGTCATTAATTAATCCGAAAATTAACAAAAAGTCAGCAAGGAAATCAAAGCACATGGCCACGTGGTTTTTCTCAAGAGTATAAAGCTACTGTTTATCGTCTTTCCCAAGAAGACCCAACCCTAGTTGTGCCTCCCTTTCACCTTCATCATCTCTTGACACAGAACCCTAACCCGCCTCCTTTCTTGGACCAGAAGCACAACCGATTCATCATCATCATCATCATTGTTCTCATCACTCAACTTCCATCCTTACACATTTCACCTGCATCATCCTAAACGCAAAAACCAAATCCCTCCATCGTTACTCACTAACATCTCGCCTTCAAGCTTTGAAACCCAACCTTCATCATCAAACTACCATTTCCTCTCTCCCTCAAAAGCTCGCCCTCCGACCGCCATTCTCATAACCTCAAAACGTAACCCTTCAACCTCCATTTTCGTCCTTAAATCAACCGAGACCTTCACCACCATTCCAAAAACAAACCTTCATCATCAATTTGAAAACCCCTCCGACCACCACTATGAACACTCCAAACACAACCTATTCCCAAATCCTCTCCAAACGAAACTCAGAAAAGCCAACAATATCCTTCATCAACCTTCGATCGCCATTAAACCAACACCTCCAGAATAAATCATCTTCTTCAAACAACAACCCATCCCCTTCAAAGCTGAACAACCCGCGACACAACCAACCAACCTTCGTAAACTCACACAACAAAAACCATTATGTGAAAATATACATTAACACAATAATTTGGCAAAAAGAAACACTAAAAAAGGATTAAAATTGAAGAAGTTATGGAAATTTAAAATTTAAATGAACTAGTGCTAAAAAATTAAGAAATGCCTCACCCAAGGCTTGAACCTTGGACCTTGGGGTCATAGGCTTAAAGCAAGACCATACCAACCATTTTCACACACATGACAGGTGAGGGAAAAAGAAGTAAAAATAGTAAAATCATAAAAAAAAACACAAAATTTAATAAAAAGTGCCCTCACTACAGGTTGAACCTAGTACATTGGGCATTATAAGATACTTAAAGGCAAGGTATTAACCACTGGGGTGACGACACATCTATTTTATAAAGCCACCCCAATTGCATATGTACCTAAAATGGCGCGCAGGTTGGGCATGGCAAACCAAGGCAATTTCAAGTGAAACATCAAAAAATGATTTGATCATAACTCTTTTAACTCTTAACCAATTTTCATGAAATTTAAGTCAAATTTGCTTGTTTTTTCAAGAGAAACATGATGGTACCATTCATTTTTTCAAAAGGTGCACACGCACATTAAAATTCAAAGACAAGTGCAAAATTTGGTTTTTGAAATGCATTTTGAATTCAAAGTTACAAACTGATATGAAGCAAGGTCTTTGTTTTTTTCTGCAGGTAATTTGACCTCATTGGTCACAACTGCAATAAGAAAATCTGCAACTATTTTTATTTCACTACAATCTCAATTGATTAAATAGAAACATATTAAGATCATATTTAGTCCTAGATAAAGACATTTCATTCTTTGATAAGGGAGGAATAATACAGACACACTAATAGTGCTAACTAATTGTAAGTACTTGATTAAAGAATTTCTCATTGACTTTTTATGTCTCATTATTTAAGTTTATTGTTACTGCAACCAATGTGAAGAACTCAAGTGAAGATATATTCAAGAAAAAATAGTTTCTTCTTAGTTGCCTTTTGAAATTTGTAACTCTTAGTGGATTTCAAATAGTTGGAGATATTATGTAAATATGTATTCGCGACTAAGTATTTATGTTAAGAAAAATGATTTATGCTTGATATTATGAATGCTTAGTGTTACATTTATAGTTTCAAGACTGTTCAATCCATTGGAATATGGTTAGTTAGAATTTTTCTTAGAATGCATGTCGTGCTTGTCTTGTCAGAAATTCTCTTTACTAAGTTAAGAGATACTGAGACTATTCAAAAGGTGCACACACATTAAAAAAATTTCATGGTTTTCGCGATTTATCTCTTTTTACTTATTTAGAATTAGATTTTTATAAGAATTAGAATAGTATTATTAGATTTAGAATATTAGTTCAATTAGAAATTAGAATTAATTTAGTTTATTTAGTTTTTCACTTTTTAAATATCATATGATTTACCTGCAAGTGTACTCGATTATTTATTCATATGTTATTACCAAAAAAATATTTATGAATTTTCCACTTTTTAAATATCATATGATTTACCCGCAAGTGTACTCGATTATTTATGCATATTATATTTCAACTGTTTTGCGGCTTCCGCTATTTACCCGCTATTTGTCCTATTGGTTTTCTGGTAATCCGCTATTAATAACATTGTTTGGTCAAGAATTCTTTAAAATAGTTGTATTGTATAGTAGATGTGCCCCTTTAAATAATTTGGCGCCCTGACATAAATGAATGTGTTGTTCACATTCCTTTAGTGCCATAAATTCATGTTTATATGGTTAAGTGGCTTATAAGGCTATTACCTATCATCCTACTCTATACTTAAACGTTTCATTTGAAGGTGAGAAAATACTTAGAAGGGGGGGGGTTGAATAAGTATGAAGATAAAATCTTAGAAGTAAAAACTCAAGTATTTTTATCCTGGTTCGTTGAACTCAACTACTCCAGTCCACCCTTTCTAAAGTGATTTACCTTTCTCAAACAAGGACTTAATCCACTATTTAATCAACTGATTACAATAGTAAGCACTAAGAACAATTGTTCAAAGTCTTCTCAAGAACTACTGATCCTAACTGGATCTTCTTAAGGTTTTCTTACAATCAAATGTAATAACAAATACAAGTGTTAAAATGCTTCTAATAAAGTTTTATCACAACAGTGATTTTTCACTTAAGATTAAAAACAAAGAATTAATTCTAGCAAGAATATGAGTTATATGAGAGATTTGATAATGAATTCTTTTCAAGTGTTTCGTCAACTAAAGAAGATGAGTGGAGACTTGCTTTTATAGGCACAGTGATCCAAGAGTTTTTCACGTTGAGAAGAGTGTACCAAAAGGTCTGAGCCTTTTTTTTACATCAAGTGACCTTTCCTAGAAGAAGAAAGCACAGAGAAATCCTTTTTGTCTGTGTTCTTGTGTCTAGCATAAATAAGGAAAGAGTCGTTTGGATATTCCAACGGACATAATCTTTGAATTCTTCTTCATTAATTTTTCAGCAAGAATCATCATAGTCTAATTTGATCAGAGCCTTCTGATGTTGATCAGAGTTTTGCTGAATCAGAGTCTTTGCAGCAAGTGTGCTTTTAGCGTGTATAAGTTCAGAGCAGAGTTTTGGGTCAGATCCTCAGTATTGGCAGCGTTAGTACTATCAGAGTCTTCTGAAGTAACTATGCTTGAAAACTCTTCATACATAATTCTTCATTGGTTCAGATGTTTCTGTCTTGCTTCAGATTCTTCTGGAGCTTCTGCTTCAGATCCTTCTGGAGGCAACGCTTAGAATCTTTTGATGGCAGCGTTCAGAATCTTCTAATGACAGCGTTCAAAATCTTCTAAGGAATGCTTCTGATGCTTCAGAGCCTTGCATATTTCTTATGTTCAGATCTGATTTGCTTCTGGAGTGATATTTACTATAATATATGCAGCAAACATTCTTAAGCAAATTTTAGAGTCTATAATTCTTAATTACAAAATTTCATAATAGTTATCATCAAAATATAGAGATATTATTAAGAACCAATTTGTGTTCTAACAATCTCCCCCTTTTTGATGATGACAAAAACATCATAAATTTTGTTTAATTGAAAAGAGAATAATTATAACTCCCCCTGAGATGATGAATCTCCCCCTGAATTAAATATTAATAAGGAATAGAAACTTCCCCTTTTGTCTTGAGTATTTTTCAGAGTTAGAGCTTGATTGTTCTAAACATTTGAGAGTCAGAGTTTCTTGCATGTTTCAGAGTCAGAGTATGATAAATTGAGTATGATCTAGAAGTCACTGAGTTTCTTTTAAAGAGTATATCAGATATATCAAATGTTCTAAAACACTCAGATTTTATGTTAGATAAAATTGATATGTCTGAAGTTTCAATCTGGTAAAGTTTAATTAAACAGTTCAGATCTATTTTCTCCCCCTTTTTTGTCACAAGCAAAAAGTAAGAACTTTGAAAAGACAAATAAAAGGAAAAAACAAACGAGATAAATCATGTAGAGAAAACATTGAAACATTCATTCATTCAGAGCAAAAAGTACAAACATTAGAAAATATTCAAGTACATGTGCAAACAATAGATGCAAACATCAGGAAAAAAATAAACTAAGATTGTTTTGACAAAATCATCTTCAACAGATCCGTGATCTCAGAAGAGGATTGTTCTTGTTTTGACATCCACTTAGCCATGGTTTCATTCTTCCGATCTTGTTTGGACATCCACTGAGCCATGTCTTCAGACTTCTTATCTTGCTTAGCCATCCATGACTTAATCTCTGATTGACCAGCTTCCAGAACTGCAATATTATCTTCAAGATCTGGATACTCTTTCTTGATCTCAGATGAAGAAGGTGGGACAGATTCTGAAGCATGAACAAAGTCAATTTCTATAGGGGCTTTGGAGTCAGGAGCAGCAGATCCAGAGGGATGTTCTACCAGAGTCATAGCCAAAGATTTGTCTTCAGATGCATATTCAGCGTTTACTTCTGTATCACAGACTTCAGATGATGAAGGAGCATCCTTAAGAAGCAATGGTGCAGATCTTTTAACAGTCTAGAACAAACTTCTAGCAGTTTCAGCAAATTCGAGTTTCGCATCATCAGAACAGACGTTCTTCAGATTTGATGCTACAGTATTGAATCTGTTTATGAAGCCATTCCAAATGGCATCAGATTCATTTGCATCCATTGTTGATGAACACTTCCTCTGAACAGAGCCTAAATACATCTCTATTTCTTTCAAAAAACTTGTAAATAAATGATCAACATTCAGCCTAGGTTTTGGGTTTAGAAAAGTTTCCAATGTGATTGGCTTGGGTTGGGGAGAAGGTGGAAAGATGGATTTTTGAATGGTGATCAGAGGACTAGGGTAGAATGGTATGAATATAGGATCAGCTGAGTTGTTAGGTTTTGATCTGGTTAAAGCATTCAACAGATATGGTTTTGCATTTGATGCATAGGAAACAACATCAAATGGGGTATCAGAGTAAGGAATGAATGCAGATTTATCAGATAAAATAGGTTCTGATGAAATTATTTCTGGCAGTTCTTTAATGTACGTTTGAAGAACAGATGGTAGAATGATGGTAAGTTTGGGTTTAAAAGGAGTGATAGTGTCAGATGGTTCAATTCTGGTGTAGAAATTTTTGAATTTGAAACCAGAGGGAAGTTTGTTAGATGAAAACAGTTTACACGAAGCAGAGGGTACACACTCAGATGTCCTTTTAGTCTTGGGTGTTGGGATAGGATTGGGAATGAGAATTTCAGAAGAAACAAGTGGTTCTGGTTGGTTTACTTCAGAATTTCTGTGAGAGGGAGATATCAGAATATATGGGTGTATATCAGATTCTGATGAATTTGAGGATGTGGTTGGAGTGTAAGACGTGGAGGACACTTCAAAAACAGTTTTGAGAGGTGTAACGTTTAGAACCTCTGTCTCAAGGATATTAGTTTCAGATGGGTTGGTTGATTCTGATGGATACTCAGAAATTTTTGATGGAGGTGCAGATGTGGGTGGTTCTGATGTAGGTGGAGCATATGTAGGTGGATCAGATGTAGGTGGATCAGATGTCACTTGATTAGATTGTATAGGTTCAGAAAGAACTTGTGCAAATCCAATAGGTTCAAATGCGTTTGATGGTGGTTTTTCTGGTTGTTGTTGTTGTTGTTTAGATTGTTTTTCTGGTTTTTGTTGTTGTTGTTCAGATTGTTTTTCTGGTTGTTGTGGTTGTTGTTCAGATTGTTTTTCTGGTTTTTGTTGTTGTTGTTCAGATTGTTTTTTAAGTTGTTGTGGTTGTTGTTCATATTGTTTTTCTGGTTTTTGTTTTTGTTCTTCAGATTGTTCTGTTGGTTTTGTTATAGGTGGTGAAGTTTGATTTGCTGATTTTGTTGTTGGTGTTGGTGCAGATGATTGATTAGTAGAAGATTTTACAGGAGTGACGGAAACAGGATCAGATGATTTTTGTGGGGAAGGAACAGAGATATGAGATGGAGCAGGAACAAATTGTTTTTGAGTAGGAGGTGGTTTTGGAATAGACTTGAATGTTGATTCATTTAAAACAGTATTATTGAAAGAGGATACAGAAGATTTGGTACCTTTAATTTTGATACGCTTTGTGGGAACATAGGGAGCGTCTCCATATGCTTTCCTTTTGATCAGCTTCTGAGGCTTGTCAGCAACTTTGGGCTTCTTCTGAACAGTCACTGCTTTTGCTTCTGATTGACCTCTTTTCCTTGTGTTCTCATTTCCTCCATCAGGCATTGGTTCCCTTGCTCTTTTCAGAATATCTGCAGGAACTGGGGTTCCATCTGCCTTGCAATAATCAATATACCTTATAATTATTTCCCTTGGTTCTTCAGCACAGAACAATGGGTAGTCTTCAACTGGGATTCGTTTCTGACTAAGTTCAAAGATATTCAGCTTCTTGGGTGCTGATGTAAGTTCCTCTACAATTTTTAATCTCTGAAGACTCCTCGCATTCAGAGGTTTCCCAACAATAGATTCAAGTTCCTCCTTGACTCCAACATCATACAGAGCAGTCACCAGTCCATTTTCTGTTAGAATATCTGAAATTAACCTTCCAAAGGGAATCCATGTTCTGATCTTCTGACCCTTATCTTTTACAGATTCTCTTGAAGCATTAATATGATTCCATAAGTGCATGAACAAAATGTAAGGAAGATCTACCTTGGTGCTCTGACTTAAACAGTACATAAAGTAGAGTTGTTCATTGTTCATGTAATCTGGAGAGTTTGTAGATTTTCTGTGATGAATGCATCCCATGAAAATCTTTGCCCAGATCTTGTAGTCAGGCTTTAGATCTTTAAACTTGTTAGAGGCCTATCCAGCAGTCATGACTTCCTCATAAACTTCTTCCATATCTACACGCCCAGCTGGCAGATGAGATACTCCATCAGTCTCCTCATATCCTATGAGTTTCCTGATTAGATCTTCTGTAATTATAATCTCCTTACCCAGAACAGAAGACAAGATGAATTTGGGGTATACAGAAGCATGTATCCAAAATTCTTTCACCAGATGAGGGTAAACTGGTCCAAATAATCTGTCAAAGTATTTTACCCAGCCTTGAGCATCAACTATTGAACGAAATTCAAATCCATTTTCAACTAATGAATCAAATTCCACCATTGATTCACAGAGAACTTCAAGTTTGTCAACAGGAGTTAACAAAGTCCTTTTAGGTGTCATGTATGGAACCACACCCATATTTGCAGAAGTAACTGCAGCCATGGTTGATTGAAACTGTGCTGCTGTAGAAGATGAGGTTGCCATTGAAGATGATTTTGACAAGGGTTTAGGGTTTTTATGAAGAGAGAAAATAAGACAAAAATGCATAAACTTGCTTGAGTTGTGAAAAGTGTGAAAGTGGTGAGAGATGTGATATTTATAGAAAACAATTAGGCATACAAACAGACAATCAAAACATGTTCAGACATAGCAATTAATGTCAATTGATGAAAGAGAATAAAAATCATTTCAAGCATTAATTGATTCTGACAAATTGGGGGGGGGGGGGGGGGGGAGAAATCAAGATTTTCACTATTCAAACCATACCTCAAACGTCTCTTTAGTAGTGTACACGCCATCCTTGCAGATTTAGAGTGACACGTGTTTGCTTGCATGTGCTTCTGAATTCTCTTGAGAAATGAAACGTTAACCAACGTTCAGATCCTCTGAGATTAGTTAGTTCAGATACACACAAATAAACATAAATCTAATAAGCAACAGAATGAAATACTTCAGAGTGATAAACATTTATCATCTGTAAAATTTGCTTCTGACAAATATTATTCTAGACACAAATCCATACCAATATTTTTCAGAATAAATTTGAATCTATCTTCAACAAGGGGTTTTGTGAAAATATCTGCCCATTGATGATCTGTATCAACAAAGGCTAAGTTTATAATTCTCTTCTGAACATAGTCTCTGATGAAATGATGTTTAATTTCTATATGTTTTGCCTTAGAGTGTAAAATGTAGTTTTTAGACAAACATATAGCAGAAGTATTATCACATAATATAGAAATGTTACTTTTAAATATCTGATAGTCTTCTAGCTAACTTTTCAGCCAGAGCATCTGAGTGCTACATCCAGCAGCAGCAATATATTCTGCCTCTGTAGTTGATTGTGCAATTGTGGGTTGCTTCTTGTTGTACTAAGAGATTAGATTTCTTCCTAGAAATTGACAACTTCCAGAAGTACTTTTTCTTTCCACTCTGTCTCCAGCGTAATCAGCATCACAAAATCCAACTAACTTGAAATCATCAGATTTTCTGTAACACAAACCCACATTAAAAGTACCTTTCAGATACCTTAGAATCCTCTTAACATCTGTTAAGTGTGATTCTCTAGGATCTGATTGGAATCTTGCACACAAGCATACACTGAACAAAATGTCAGGTCTATAAGCAGTTAAGCAGAGAAGAGATTCTATCATACCTCTGTAGAGTTTCTGATCTACTTTCTTACTTACCTTTTCCTTGCCTAGTGAACTAGTTGGATGCATGAGAATCTTTTCCATCTTACTATCAGTCATGTTAAATTTCTTCAGAATTTCTTTAACATATTTGGTCTGATGAATGTAAGTGCACTTTGGAGTTTGGTTGACTTGAATTCCCATAAAGAATCTCAATTTTCCCATCATGATCATTTCAAATTCTGCCTGCATACATTGAGCAAACTCCTTTCCCAGCATAGTATTGGTAGATACAAATATGATATCATCCACATATATTTGACAAATTAGAAGATCTTTCTTAAATGATTTACAAAAGAGTGTTGTGTCCACTTTGCATCTGATGAAATTTTTCTCCAGAAGAAAATTGCTTAATCTCTCATACCAAGCTCTGGGAGCTTGTTTTAAACCATACAGAGATTTCTTTAGTTTGAAAACATATTATGGGAATTTTTCACTCTCAAAACCAGGAGGCTGGTGAACATAAACTTCTTCTTCTATAATACCATTTAGAAAGGCACTTTTAACATCCATCTGATATAGAGTGATGTTATATTGTGCAGCAAATGAAATAACAAGGCGTATAGATTCTAACCTTGCCACTGGAGTATAAGTTTCAGTGTAATCAATACCTTCTTGTTGACTGTACCCTTGAGCAACAAGCTTTGCCTTATTTCTTTCAACTTCTCCTTTCTCATTAAGCTTATTTCTGAAGACCCATTTAGTTTCAATTATGTTGAATCCTTTTGGTCTTGGAACTAAATCCCACACATCATTTCTGGTGAACTGATTTAGCTATTCTTGCATGGCAATAATCCAATCATTGTCTTGCAGAGCTTCATCTACAGAAGTTGGTTTAATTACTGACACCAATCCAAATAATGATGCTTCAGATGATCTGAGGAAGGATCTTGTTCTGATAGGGTCATCCTTCTTTCCAATGATAACATTCTTTGGATGAGAAGCTTTGATTCTGGAAGATGATCCTCTAACAGTTGATTCTTCAGAAATGTTTAAGTTGTTCATTTGAGAAGTCAAAGGAATTGCATCTGGCGTTGCTTCTAGTTCCTTCACTTGAGCTTTGTTTGCCTCTGAGCCTTCAGAGTCTGTGAAGACTACTTCTCTATCTGCAGAGTTTTCAAACTGCTTTGGCTTTTTAATGCCAAGCTTATCATCAAATCTAACATGAATAGATTCTTCCACAATCTGTGTCTCAGTATTGTATACTCTGTAGCCTTTAGAGCGTTCAAAATACCCAAGCATGAAACACTTATGTGCTTTAGAATCAAACTTGTTCAGATTTTCTTTAGTATTCAACATATAACAAATACATCCAAAAGGATGAAAATATGAAATGTTGGGCTTTCTGTTCTTCCAACAACTTTGGACATTCATTTTTGTAATGCCCAAGTTCTTTACATTCATAGCAGACAACCTCCTTTTTGCCAGATCTTTTGTGTCCACAAGATTCTTTTCTTTGGTCAGGCTTCCTGAAGTTTCTGAACTTCTTTCCTTTATGCTTCCAGAGTTTGTTTATTCTTCTAGACAGCATGGATAATTCATCTTCATCTTCAGATGAGGATTCTTCAGAGCTTTCCTCTATTACCTGCAATGCTTTAGCAGATTTATTAGATTTTAAAGCAATTGATTTACCTTTCTTTTGAGGTTCATCTTCCTCAAGTTCAATTTCATGACTCCTTAGTGAACTGATTAGTTCCTCCAAGGAGATCTTGTTCAGATCTTTAGCCATTTTCAGTGCAGTCACCATAGGTCTCCATCTGGTAGGTCAGCTTCTGATGATCTTTTTCACATGATCAGCAGTAGAGTATCCTTTTTCCAGAACCTTTAGTCCAGCTGTAAGTATTTGAAATCTGGAGAACATAGCTTCAACAAATTCAGCTTCTTCCATCTTGAATGCTTCATACTTATGAATTAGAGCCAAAGCCTTTGTTTCCTTGACTTGAGAGTTTCCCTCATGAGTCATCTTTAAGGACTCAAACATGTCAAATGCAGTTTCTCTATTTGTGATCTTTTCATACTCAGTGTGAGATATTGCATTTAACAATATTGTTCTAGCCTTGTGGTGATTTCTAAATTCCTTCTTTTGGGCTTCTGTCATGGATTTTCTATCTACTTTCTTGCCATTCCCATCAATGGGATGAGCATATCCATCTATGACCAAATCCCATAAATCAGCATCATAACCAAGGAAAAAACTTTCAATCCTGTCTTTCCACTAATCAAATTTCTCCCCATCAAACATAGGGGGTTTAGTGCTGATTATGTCCCTTTCTTCATATTTGTTGTTAATGTTAGATATTGAAGTATCAACCATAGTAACAACTAAATATATATCAAAGTTTTTCTCACTGGATCTTTTCTGTCACTGTGAAGTGGTAGCACACACAGAACCGGAGCTCTGATGCCAACTGAAGGTGAGAAAATACTTAGAGGTGGGGGGGGGGGGGGGTTGAATAAGTATGAAGATAAAATCTTAGAAGTAAAAACTCAAGTATTTTTTATCCTGGTTCGTTGAACTCAACTACTCCAGTCCACCCTTTCTAGAGTGATTTGCCTTTCTCAAAAAAGCACTTAATCCATTATTTAATCAACTGGTTATAATAGTAAGCACTAAGAACAACTGTTCAAAGTCTTCTCAAGAACTACTGATCCTAACTGGATCTTCTTAAGGTTTTCTTACAATCAAATGTAATAACAAATACAAGTGTTAAAATGCTTCTAATAAAGCTTTATCACAACAGTGATTTTTCACTTAAGATTAAAAACAAAGAATTAATTCTAGCAAGAATATGAGTTGTATGAGAGCTTTGATAATGAATTCTTTTCAAGTGTTTCGTCAACTAAAGAAGATGAGTGGAGACTTGCTTTTATAGGCACAGTGATCCAAGAGTTTTTCACGTTGAGAAGAGTGTACCAAAAGGTCTGAGCCTTTTTTTTTTACATCAAGTGACCTTTCATAGAAGAAGAAAGCACAGAGAAATCCTTTTTGTCTATGTTCTTGTGTCTAGCATAAATAAGGAAAAAGTCGTTTGGATATTCCAACGGACATAATCTTTGAATTCTTCTTCATTAATTTTTCAGCAAGAATCATCAGAGTCTAATTTGATCAGAGCCTTCTGATGTTGATCAGGGTTTTGCTGAATCAGAGTCTTTGCAGCAAGTGTGCTTTTAGCGTGTATAAGTTCAGAGCAGAGTTTTGGGTCAGATCCTCAGTACTGGCAGCGTTAGTACTATCAGAGTCTTCTGAAGTAACTATGCTTGAAAACTCTTCATACAGAATTCTTCATTGGTTCAGATGCTTCTGACTTGCTTCAGATTCTTCTGGAGCTTCTGCTTCAGATCCTTCTGGAGGCAACGCTTAGAATCTTCTGATGGCAGCGTTCATAATCTTCTAATGACAGCGTTCAGAATCTTCTAAGGAATGCTTCTGATGCTTCAGAGCCTTGCATATTTCTTATGTTCAGATCTGATTTGCTTTTGGAGTGATATTTACTATAATATCTGCAGCAAACATTCTTAAGCAAATTTTAGAGTCTATAATTCTTAATTACAAAATTTCATAATAGTTATCATCAAAACATAGAGATATTATTAAGAACCAATCTGTGTTCTAACATCATTCCTATCAACTTACATATGGTTCAGTTATTGCAGGATGTCCATGATAGATATCAAACTGAATCCTGTTTTGAGGCTACTGGCCGTTTTAATGAACGTTTCTTACTATCACTTGCCTCCTGTAAGGCATGTGTGGTAATGGACGATGAGCTGAATGTGTTACCAATTTTCTCTCACATAAGGTCTATTACCCCATTTCTTGTTAAAGATGTATCCTTTTAACTATTTCTTCCTTCCCTTTCTATCTTTTACCCTTTCTTTCTGGTTATATTTGATGTGGGCTTTACTGCATGTATCTTGAAGCCATATTTGTTATTTACTCTTTCATGATATGGGGGTAGAAAACCTACTTTTAAAATGAAACAAAAAATGTTGTGTTTTTTTTGCCGTTTTTACTTGTGACTTTAAATATAATATGTCTTGGTTGATGTCATAGTAAAAATAGGTCATTTTCCTTCCTGTCAGGTACTATAGTGTGTTCTTACTTGTCGAGCTTTTAATGTATGATACTTGTTCTTGAATCTTAATGAAAGTCTGATTTCTGGGTTGTTTTGTATTCAACCACCTTTTACCTCGAATATTTGAAATCCGTTCGCTTTTCATCCCTTCAGGTCCAAGTCATTTGAATAGGGGCAGCTGTTGTACCCCAAAATTTGACTAACCTTTTCTTTCCTGTTAGGTCGTTCATTTCTCGCATGTTGGTCATGTTATCAGCCGAATGGATTTATCGGGATCACAACCACTCCCTTTGCGTTTTAGACGATTCAAACCAGTTCAAGTGATGAGGAGATTTATGTCGAAATCAAGTGAAGTTGCTCTCTTCCTGGTAATTCAGTCAGTGCTGGTAATTTCGGTTGCGTTTCGATGTTCGACCCCTTTTTTCATGGTTTTCACGATTTATCTCTTTTTACTTATTTAGAATTAGATTTTTATAAGAATTAGAATAGTATTATTAGATTTAGAATATTAGTTCAATTATAAATTAAAATTAATTTAGTTTATTTAGTTTTATTAGAAAATAGTTTTTTAGAATAGATTTTTATTTTAGAGTTAAATTATATTTTCAGCATAGATTTTAGAATTAGAACTTTAGAGTTAAAATAGTTTCTCTAGAATATAATTTTCTAATTAGAATTATTTCATTTAATTTTAGAATTGTTTTTCTAAAATATAGAATTAGATTTTAAGTTTTAGAAAATAGTTATTTTTAATAGAAATAGATTTTTGATTATGTTAGAATTCTAGAATTTAAGATTTTTATTAGAAAATAATTTTTAATTAGAATTAATTTAATTTAATTAGTTTAAATAGGGTAGAATTATAGTTTAAAATTTTAATGGTTTTTAGAAATAGAATTAATTTCTTAAAATAGAATTTTAATTAAAATTAGTTTAAAAACTAGGATTAGATTTAATAAGTTATCATTAGAATTAATTTAGATTAATTTTAATTAGTTTAATTAAATTTTAGAGTTAAAATTTTATTAAAGTTAGATTTTTTAATATATTAGTCTTTAGTCATTAATTAATTCAAAAATTAACAAAAAGTCAGTAAAAAAATCAAATGCACATAGCCACAAATATTTTTATTATTATTTTTAAACCTACTTTATATTACTATTAATTAACCATTTTTTATTCAATCATATGTATATATAAAGTGGAAATTTCTAATGCTTATCCATCATCTGCAACTTGTTTTTAAATTATGGAGAAAAAATAAAACAAAAAATAGAATAGGCTTGCTTAAAAAAATGCTAAACTCAATGGCTTGGTTATTGCCAAGTGGTTATTATTTGAACCTGAAGACACTGTTTTTTTTAGTATTTTCGTTTGCAGTTAACGACACATTATTATGCGATAGGAACTTCTATTCTAAGCTTGTGTATCAATGTATGGGTGGATTCTTTTTCAAATTTTGAATTCAAAACTATTTTCATCAATTCTTTATATAATTAAAGTATTTAAATTATACCGACTATTATATGGATAATACTAACTTATTCAATAACTTATTCAATTTCCACTCCAATAGTGCAACCTCAAAGAACCCATATTGGGTCCCACTACTTTACTTAAATATATTATTTATATTAAATTTATTTTATTTAAAATTATAATTTAAATATTTAAATTTTAATTATTATAAATATAAACTAAACATAAAATTAAAATTAAACATAAAATTAAAAATAATAATTTATAAATAAAATAATGAAATTATGAGAGAGAAATTTAAAATTAAAGAGTAAATAAAAGTGAGAGAAAATAGGATTGTTATAAATTTTTGCAACAAACTTATATTTATAATAAATAAAAAAAGTTAAAAAAAAATAAAACCAACAAGTTAAATAATTATTTTAATAATAAAAAAATGAAGAACCGTTGCTTATGCAAGGAACGTTCACCAGGTGGAACAACTTTTTGTTGACAATTTCAATGCCAAGTTGGCAAACCAATTTGAAGAACCACCGTTTAACAAATCCACTTATAATAAAATTATATTAAAAAAAATAATTTAAAAATTAATTTTATATTTTAATTAAAATTTGTACATAATTTTTAAAATAATATTTTTAATTTAGTTCATAACTAAGAGCAAAGTATTTAAATTAACAAAGAGTCAACAGTATAAAGCTACTGTTTTTCGAAGACCCAACCCTTGCTACGCCTCCCTCTCACCTTCATCATCTCTTGACACAGAACCCTAACCCGCCTCCTTTCTTGGACCAGAAGCGCAGCCGATTCATCATCATCATCTCTTGACACAGAACCCTAACCCGTTTTCACAAACACAACAACCGCAACAAATTTCTCCGTTTTCCATCCACATTTAATTTTCGTTGCAGAGCAATGAGGAAGAAAGTAGATGATCGAATCAGAACTCTTATTGAAAATGGTGTCAAATCAAGACATAGGTCAATGTTTGTCATTATTGGTGACAAATCTCGTGACCAGGTATCGTTTTTAGCATAGTGATTTGCTTTTTATAGATAATTTCAACTAATATTGAATCTCGAGAGTGTTGCGAATTCCGAATTCGAGTGCGTAATGCAAACTCTGTTGTATGCAGATTGTTAATCTTCACTACATTCTTAGCAAGGCTCAAATCAAATCCAGGCCAACTGTTTTATGGTGTTACAAGCACAAGCTTGAACTGAGCAGGTTTATTTTATTTATTTTTGTATATAATTGACGATGAATCAGTGTCGTGTTAATAAACCATGATGTTAAACCGCCATATTTGTTTGTTAAAGTTTAATTGAACTTGATTAGAATGATTTTGAATGCACGCAGTCATGTAAGAAAACGTCAGAAGCAGATTAAAAAAATGAGGCATCAGGGACTTTGGGATCCTGAGAAAGCTGATGCATTTTCATTGTTTGCGGAAAGTGGGGATATAACTTATTGTTTATATAAGGATTCTGAAAAAGTTCTCGGCAACACCTTTGGAATGTGCATTCTTCAGGTATCTTACACTTCATACTAATTCAATATCTTGTCCTTTCGAGGATGTATTTTCCCCCCAACATAAACTAATCGGTTTTGCCATTATCTTGCTTTTAGGATTTTGAGGCATTACAACCTAATCTACTGGCCAGAACAATAGAGACAGTGGAGGGAGGAGGGTTGGTTGTTTTGCTTTTACGATCTCTGTCCTCACTAACCAGTTTGTACACGATGGTGATGGTAAGGAAGATTCACAATTCTTATTTTAGCCCTTTTTGCAAAACCATAATAGTTCATTTGATTAATCATTAGAGTTCTCATCCTACTCTATACTTAAACGTTTCATTCCTATCAACTCAAATATGGTTCACTTATTGCAGGATGTCCATGACAGATATCGAACTGAATCCCATTCTGAGGCTACTGGGCGTTTTAATGAACGTTTCTTACTATCACTTGCCTCCTGTAAGGCATGTGTGGTAATGGACGATGAGCTGAATGTGTTACCAATTTCCTCTCACATAAGGTCTATTACCCCAGTTCCTGTTAAAGAGGTATCCTTTTAACTATTTCTTCCTTCCCTTTCTATCTTTTACCCTTTCTTTCTGGTTACATTTGATGTTGGGCTTTACTGCATGTATCTTGAAGCCATATTTGTTATTTACTCTTTCATGATATGGGGGTAGAAAACCTACTTTTAAAATGAAACGAAAAATGCTGTGTTTTTTTTGCCGTTTTTACTTGTGGCTTTAAATATAATATGTCTTGGTTGATGTCACAGTAAAAATAGGTCCTTTTCCTTCCTGTCAGGTACTAGAGGGTGTTCTTACTTGTCGAGCTTTTAATGTATGATACTTGTTCTGGAATCTTAATGATAGTCTGATAGTGTTTGGTAACTGCAAATTTTATATTTGTTAAGATGCCAGCTATAGAAAGTAGAAAGAGGAAGATAGAATGGAGTAGTCCTACCATGGGATGATCTATACAACGCAGCCTCCTCATTTATATAATACACAACTACGTCTAGGCTAAAGCACATCTAGGCCCAAAACATATATTCTCAATTATTCTAAACAGTGTCCAATTTTTCTGTTGTCTTTCATTGTGGTGTGAAATTCCTCATTGTCAATGTTAGACACTTTCTTCTTGCTCCCTCCATCCCACAATGAGAGAGACCCATTTGTAAAATAATTGTCCCAAAATGAATGACCCTTTTGATTTTCAAGGCAATATTAATTACTTGTTTTCCAATTCTACCCTCTAATTAATACTACTTTCACCACACTCAAGGCAATATAGTCTACTATGCATTTAAGGTAATGGTAATACACGATAAAAGATAATTGAGTAGAAATATTATTCTCTCATTCACTTTTACACTTTTCTTAATTTGTGTGAAATGGTCAAATAGATCACTGGTTTTGGACAGAGGGAGTATTGACAATTATTATTAGAATGAATTTTGGAAGTATCATCTTCTGTTTTCCTGTGTTGCAAAAAAAATTGAGGTATTTATTGTTCTTAGAATATTAATAATGACTCGTGTCACATACTCACTCTAACCTAACCTACAGATGGCTTTGCTATTTCTTATAAAAATCGGATTGCCTAAAAACTGGTATTTAGTATTGTACGGTTTTTTTCCCCTCTCCATTCCCTTTCTTGGCAGCCAAGCTGGATGCTTGTTTGTTGAATTCTCTGATGGAATGTAAGTTTGTTACTGAATTGATGCTGTAGGACTCAGAGGGACTCTCAGAAGTTGACCAGGGATTGAAGAAACTTAAAGAAGAACTAAATGAAGATTTTCCTGTTGGACCACTGATCCGGAAGTGTTGCACGTTGGACCAGGTACTATTATGTACCTTTCAACTTTTCACTCTCTACTATGGTCAGTCAAATTGGCGTTTTGAAGCGGTGCATGTCTGAATATATATGTTTTCTGTTTATAGGGAAAAGCTGTCATAACATTCCTGGATGCAATTTTGGACAAAAAGCTTTGTGGTACCGTTGCTACTTTTGCTGCACGTGGCCGTGGGAAATCAGCTGCTCTTGGTTTGTCAATTGCTGGAGCTATTGCCGTGGGGTACTTGGCTTTTCAGACATAAATATCTCCATGCATGATGGATACACAAAAATTGTTTAGGACCTCATTTGAAAATTATCTGTTGTAGGTACTCAAATATCTTTGTTACTGCACCCAGCCCTGAGAATCTGAGAACCTTGTTCGAGTTCATATGCAAAGGTTTGAGTGTACTTGAGTACAAGGTACAGGTTCTTTTACTCGTTGGCAACTATTATCCTTGATCCCTAGTTAAGATGTATTTAGTTGCAAACTTGCAATAGATCTAAGGATGTTGATTGAACAATGTAACTTTGGCAATGGACGGGAGTTGTAAGTAACCACTGACATTTATATTTGGTGGCCAAATGGTTCATTCCCACTTAAATCATAATATGGTGCAAATTTGGACTATTTTATTGTGCCTAAGCTTACTACTCAATTTTTTTTACATCAGTTTTTACAAATGATGAAAATTTAATTTAATAACCTGTGGATTAAGAAAAAATTCTCAGTTGTAATTGTTTTCTAGACCATGTTTGAAATAGATAACACATTGTTATACTCCCCTTGTGATCAAGATATTATCTTCCTTTAAGAATGAGTCATCAAAGAGAAGAAAAGAAGCGCAAGTTTGCAAACCGAATCACATACACATGTTTCTGACCAGTAATGGAAGATATAAAGATCATACGAATGTTTAATCATTTTAAGTTTCAAAGACCCCGTAACTTGTAGTGAAAGTTATTAACACAATTTATGCATCCGGGAAATCATAGCTTTTAGACAGTGATGTAGCTCTGACCTTTATTTAAATATTGTTAACACTAAGTATTATAGTAAGCTTACCTCATTCAATACTTTATTGTCGTATGTTAGGAAACAAAATGAAAATATTCTAGACATAGGGTACTGTCTCATGAATATTAAGTTTGGTATCTTTTTACTCTAACAATCATTAGATGATGGTTAATGAGTTAGGGTTCTTGGCTTTGGGTCTTTACAGTTTCCTTTTTGCCTAATTTATTGAGGAAATAGAGTGTTTGTTTAAGAAATCTACATTTCCAATGTGAATAGGAGCACGAACATTTTGATTTGGTAAAAAGTCAGATTTCTGAGCACAAGATTGTCACTACAAGAGTCAATATTTACAAGCACCACAGGCAGACCATTCAGGTAAGTTTATTGGTGATATTTCTTCATTGATGAATATGTTTCAAAAAGTGTGTTGTGATGTTAAGGAAACTTACTGCTGTGATGTTACAAGTAATGAAAAAAATGTAATTTTGGCCCTGCTTTTCATCCTAATTTCTTTCAGTATATACTGCCACACGAACATGAAAAGCTTTCACAAGTTGAATTATTGGTTGTTGATGAAGCAGCTGCTATTCCGCTGCCAATGGTGAAGTCTTTACTTGGCCCATATATGGTCTTCCTGTCTTCTACTGTTAATGGGTATGGCTAGTTTTTGTTTTTGGGGAAAACCTTCCATATGTCATAATAATTTTCTCTAGTGATGAGTTATCTTCTTTTGAATTATTAATCCTTTCATTCCTCTTGAGTCAAGTACTCTGTCAAACTCATTTGAAGGAGCTAACTCCTGATTGTGATTTGATTACTGAAAAAACTGTTCCTTTTGCTCATGTGAAGTTATGAAGGAACTGGACGCTCTTTGTCACTAAAACTTGTACAGCAACTGCAAGAGCAAAGCCAAGTGTCTGCTAAGAGCACAGAGGGCACTGGTATGATGCTTCTGATCTTCAGAATTCACTTTAAATAAATAGTGTTTGTTATACACTGTTCAAAATTTTTAACAGTCCAAGTGAATTATAAATTTAGTTCTTTGGTTTTCAATGACCCATTATATGATTGTAATAAGTTTTGTTTAAAGTTTTTTTTATAATAAGTGTTAGTTTATTTCTTGTTCATTTGAGGTTATACAATACACTGAAATATATAAGCAGAGACGGTTAGTAAAACAATAATCAATCTACTAGCTAGGAAACATAGATACAAATACAAAGGATAGGAAATAAAATAGAAAGTAAATCTTATCTGAATCAGATAATTAAAATCTAAAAATACTCTAAACTAATTCATGTCGTTATTACTGAATTCGTAACCATCTTTAACAAAGGTACATGCGTATATTATTGCTAGTTTTTTTATAAACTTTCAGGTCGCCTGTTTAAGAAAATCGAACTGAGTGAATCCATTAGATATGCTTCTGGGGATCCCATTGAAAGCTGGCTTAACACATTACTTTGCTTAGATGTTTCAAACGCCATACCTAATATTAGCAGGTTCTACCAAAGCTCATTTCATATTTGAAATAGGAGTCCATTTTTTTGATCTCCATTTACAGTTCTTTTGGTCTGAAATCAGGTTGCCTCCGGCCAATGAGTGTGATCTATACTATGTTAATCGGGATACTCTTTTTTCCTATCACAAGGATAGTGAGCTATTTTTGCAGGTAAAACCATTCATCGAATGATGTTGGGTGGGTTGTGATTTATACTTTCACATGTTCAAATGCCATGATAAAATATTTGTATTCTTGCAGCGAATGATGGCCTTATATGTTGCATCACATTACAAGAATTCTCCAAATGATCTACAATTGATGGCAGATGCTCCAGCACATCACTTGTTTGTGCTACTCGGTATGATTGGTTTTCTTTGTAGTTATTCTTTTTTTGTTCATATGTTTAAATTTATGGAACTTGATTTAAACTTGAGAGTATTTGTATGACAGGGCCTGTGGATGAATCGAAGAATCAACTTCCTGATATTTTGTGTGTCATCCAGGTTTGCATTCCACATTAGGCATAAATAACCCTCATGGCATTGGGTTGCTTTAATCTCTCTAGATTGAACCCAAGGCTTTGTTTGGTTTGAGGAAATGTTGTTTTTTGTTATTATTGATTACAGCAATGCCACTTTCTGTTTATCATACTTGTCTTTTTGTTGTGACTTCCTGCGGTCCATAACTTTATTCACAGGTTAGCCTTGAAGGGCAGATATCTCGTCAGTCAGCCATCCAAAGTTTGAGCCATGGTCATCAACCTTTTGGAGATCAAATACCATGGAAATTCTGTGAGCAATTCCGTGATACAACTTTTCCTTCACTCTCTGGGGCTCGCATTGTACGCATTGCTACACACCCTAATGCAATGAGGGTAACATTTACATGCGACATATGATTTTGTTTAACCCAATTCTTCCAAAGTTGCACCACACCTCCTATCTTCTACCTTATTATTCTTAATCATTTTTTTTTTCTTTTCAATTTCAGCTTGGCTATGGTTCTCAAGCAGTTGAGCTGTTAACACGGTGAGTGCATGCCTGGTTTCCTTCTAACTTAGTGATGCTCATTTTATCCTGTGTGTTGCTCAAGATGTTGCAAGAGTGTTGAGCGTTCTTCAAAGCTTTTAATTTATATTGATTTGTTTTGGGGTCAATATTAGTTGGCTCACAAATTTTAAACGAGATTACGACTCCAAAGAAAATCACGGACGAATGGAGAGAAACACTTCAGATCAAATTTTCAAGAACAAGTGAAATAATTTAAAATTGTGCAATTTTAGAGATATCAAACTTACTAGCCATATAATAAGTTATGTTAATAGAAAGTGTGACTGAGTGGAGGTTAAGAAAATAAACCAAAATTGTTCATCATCATCTATTTGGTTTTATGCCTAAGAGGTCGACCATGGGCGAAGTTTTCGTGCTACGAGAGTATTGGGGTGATATCAGTATCAAAGGGATAAAAACATTTACAAATGGTTTTCATTGATTTGGACAAGCATTTGATGAGGTATAAAGGTTTTTGTAGAAAACCCTAGAAAAGAAAGGGGTTTGGAGTGAAGGAAATGTATGAAGGGACCACAATGATTTTCTAAGAACTAAAGCCAATTTCATTTTACTTTGGTCTTATGTACTTATGCAGTACGTTCAAGAGCCTACATGGAAATGCATGCCTTTTACAAATGAAATAATCCTACGCAGAAAGTTGAAAGAGAAAATAAATAAGAGGTTAGGGGCCTAGAGACAAGCCTTAGAAGCATATTATTTCTATTAGAGCAGAGGTAAGACTGACTATATGGAATATTGTTTTAACAAACAGCGAAGTAGCCCTAGCTTCAAGGTTGAAGTTGGAAACAACATCATACCACAAGTTACAATTTAAATATCTTGGCCCCAGTCTACGAAATGACAGAAAATTGGAGAGATATAAACCATCGGATTCAAGTGAGGTGGTTGAAATGGAGGAAGGTCCCGTGCATTTTATGGGATAAAATCATACAAAGACACTGCCAAGCTTAAGATAAAATTTCATGTTATGATGAGTAAACGACATGCAATGTTGAATGAGATAGAGTGGTGGGTGATAAAATGCCAACATGAGAATAAACTTAGTTTAGGTGAGTTGAGAATGTCATGTTGGATGTGTGGAAATGGTAAAGAGGTAGAATTATGAATAATACCATTAGAGGTAGTTGGGGTATCAACTATTTTAGAAAATATGGTTGGATTTTGACACCGGTGGTTTTGACGTGTGGAGAACACCTATAGCTTTCATAGCAAGGAGAGTTAGATTAGAGGGGGAGCAGTTAAATCGCTAGCAATGTTGTTATATAGAGGCTATATCGCAAAATAATTCGAATAAAGCCCCAATGTTGTCAAGTGATTCTTCAGTCAATGGACAACCCCGGTTACTCTTTTTTGACAATACTTGCACTATATTTTCATAGGATTTCCATCAAGTGGAACACCATGCTTCCAAGCTGCATCACTTCTATTACCTGCAACATTTTTTGGCAATATCTTCTCTTGTGGTGCACTTACAGACACGGGAGGCAACACCAACAACATAATAGAAGTTCCAATGGCATCAGAGCTAGAAGCCATGGATATAAACATGTAGCAACATACTCCCTCTGTCCCAAAATTAGTGTCTTTCTAGCTAAAGAAATTTGTTCCAAAATAAGAGTCTCTTTACTTTTTCAATGAAGCATTAATTAATTTTTAACAACTCTACCCTTAATAAAAATTGTCTACACTCCTTTCAAGTTATTAAATCATACTATACATTTATGACTACCAATAGTAATTAAAGGCAGTTTTGTAAAATTGTTACAATTAACTATTCAATCATTGCTTTTCTTAATCTGTGTAACAACCTTAAAAGACTTTTATTTTGAGATGGAGGGAGTAGGAATGTAGAGAACATAGGGAAATGCTCAAAGGATGTGCTCTGCACTTATAAGTGTTGCATACAAGAGGGTTGTTGTCTTGTATGAGAAAGGGAGTGCAATGCATATGTGTGTACTAGGAAGATTTGCACAAACTCATAGGCTTAGTGGGTGAGAAGCTAACTGTCGCAGGTAACAACACAAATAAAACATGCCTTTTAAGGGTTTCTGAACATTTTTAAGGATTTGGGTAACATACTTACATATTCAATCCGCGAACCCAAGAACTACGAGAGACACAAACAAAATCGGCAACGCTCATAATTGCTCCGTGGTTGAATGATATTGCAGAATCATGCGATTCTACGCGCCTGCGGGCGATTTTAACTAGCATGGCTTAACTTTTGTACAGATCCCTCATTTAATTATTTTGTTTATATAAAAGATGCTTCAGCGTGGTCTGCTTTTTAGTCTTAAAATATGTTAAGGTGTTAAGCAACACATTATTGATCAATTTCTCCATACATTTGCAGTTATTATGAAGGACAACTTACGCCTATCTCTGAGAATGATGTTGACGATAAAGTGCACACTCCACAAATTAGAGTTACGGAAGCTGCAGAGAAGGTATAATAATGCTAAAATCCTTTTTTATTGGCTTATATTGTTCTGTCTCTGCAAGTTGTATATAATGGGGCAGTTATCTAGGAGTAGTCCAGTTGATTAGCATCTCAGCACTGTTAAGAACTAGATTCACTTTGTAAAGAATTAGCATCTCAGCACTGTTAAGAACTAGATTCTCTTTGTAAAGAAAGAACTTCATAATTTTGAGATCATGTTGTGTAATGGTAATGCTTTATAGCAGTTATTCATTGTCTATAGTTAGAGACAAATGGAAGAGCTTTTTTGGGTTGTGGTGTTCAACTAACGGGTTTTTTAGAGGAGTTTCTTTGTAGGTGATGCAGCAGGACATTTCTTTCGTGATGATTTATTTTTTCCCCTTTCTTTCTTGTTTCAGTGAAAAGGATAACTTTTGCTTTGTTTTTTTTTCCGTACATATATTTTTTTTCCTTTTTATTATTCATCAAAGAAGAGATTAAATAAAAGAAAAAGAAGATTAAATAAGGAGGATGAGAAAGAGGGGAGTCACTGAAGTGTGTATTCTGTTATTATGAGTTTAATGGCTACACAAAGACTATATATGTAGTTCTGGAATATTTCTAATTATATTTAAATAACAGAGACTAAGCAACAGCTAACTGCAGTATCTGAAAATAGACAATTTTTATCATTCTCTTTTCAAATTCAGGGTGGGCTATCTTTGTTGATCACCTTGAGTTTGTCTCTAAGAGAACATAACCTGTGCTTAGTTAGAGCCTTTATTAGAGCATCTGCAACTTGTTCACAAGAAGAAACATTATCAATAGTTACTAGTTATGATATTATTCAAAACTGTATCATGGACAAACAATATTCGACACATTATGCTTGATGTGGACGTGAAGTAAAAGCATTTGGACCGTGTTGAGTGTGTCACAATGTATGGCCGGAGTGGATTAAAAAACTTACCATTCAGCTAGATGTCATATAATTTCTTCTTTTGTAGTATGGCCATGAAGCTCACTGGTGTATTGTGCTGCTCACGGAGGACAGCTGTGAGTTGTTAAAGTTATGGGTTGGTTATTTGCAGCCTGTCTCGTCTCATAGTGCCTGTGATAGGTAGATGGCTTGTCATCCATTAGATTAGTTGCAGGGAAGGTATAACGCAGTAGGAAGGCATACTGATGAATGCCTTAGGGGTTTTGTGGGGGATAGGTGGTGTCCCAAAAAAATTGTCACTTTTCTCATTTAATTGTATTTGATTTTTATTTTTTTCAATTGTATCCTCTCATTAATACTACATGCATCACTCCCAAATTATTATTCTTCACTTCACACTTATGATAATGGGAATACACAATTGGTTAATAAGGTTAATTTGGAAAAATTGTTACTATATTTCCTAAATTTGAAACTTGTCTTTAATATGTGTGAAACAAGGAAATGTTACAGTTATTGTAGGCCAGAGGAAGTATATTCTGTTAATATTTTTCAAACAAGATTGTTATAATATTTTCTGTTTGTTTCTTCTACTCGCATCGCTCAGATTTCATAAATACAGGAAATTATTACTCTTATTAGAGGCCTATGTATGTATGTATGTATGTTATTTCAATTTCGATATCCGAGTTCAATCATAACTCAGGCTGCATTTTGAACAAAATTGATAGACTATGTTTGATTTGTAATTGTCTGTGATTTTATATATATCTCTTATTATCTTCCAACAAACGCTTACCTTTTTAATGACAACTATGAATTCAGGTTTCACTACTTGAAGAAAATGTAAAACCCAGAACAGATCTTCCTCATTTGTTAGTACATCTACGTGAAAGGCGCCCGGAGAAGCTCCATTATATTGGTGTCTCCTTTGGCTTAACCCTGGAACTTTTTCGCTTTTGGAAGAAGCATAGATTTGCTCCTTTCTACATTGGCCAGATTCCAGTTAAGCTTTGTTTTTTTTTTCTTAACCAGTAGACTTGGCTATGTGTTTCTTTGATCAGTAATTAACATATTGTTTTCTTGACCTGATAGAATAATGTGACTGGTGAGCATTCATGCATGGTCCTGAAATCTTTGAATAATGATGAAGTTGAAGTTGATGAATCAAATCAGTGGGGCTTTTATGGTCCATTTTACCAGGGTAGGTGTATCCTTTTCTGCCATTATGACTCTATGTTCCATATTCGTGATTCATCTTAAATTCTGATTTAGTTTGCTCTCTGTAGATTTTAGGCAAAGATTTGCGAAACTTCTGGCTTCCACTTTCCGTGACATGGAATACAAGCTTGCTATGAGGTTAGTATTTGGAATTTAAAATGGATATTACGAAATTCCTTGAAATCTAGGGGCCCACAGTTATTAACAATTAGATCATGTTGATGAGTAAGATTTTCTACCTCATTTTATCTTTTTAAATATAAGAAGCATCATTAGATGAGAAAAGTACATAAGCTGTGGATAAAATATGCTCCGAAAAGAAAATTCTTAGAATTTGGGACGGACCTAACTCATTCCTAAAAAACCAGCTTGTAAGGTGAAGATTGCCCTCACTTGTAAACACAACACAAGTCATATCTCTTAGCAATGTGAGACTAAATCCAGCCCTTCAAAGCCAACACAATGAAGGTGTTAGGGGCTGCAATGAAGACAAACCAAAGTGCCGTAATTAAGGCGACTAGGGACGGACCACAATTAAGCGGAAAGTCCAACAAAAACAAAATGTACAAAACATAGAAAGCCAGAACAAACTACAAAGACAAATCACAAACAAAGTTTGCCAGTCTTTTTTTTTTTTGCATGTTTATCAATGAATCCCCTTTAGAATATTCATTTGCAAAGTGCATCTCCAATGAGAGTAGTGGGACTTGCTTAGATGTTAATTAATAAAATATAATATTATTTTGGTATGCCACATGTGATTTGTGTTTCATATATTTAGTTAGAGTTGCATATTTAAGCAACCTTGAAAGAGACTTCCATAGTATTTAAATGTTTTTTTGTGTGCGCGTATGATAGTAGTGTATAAGTGGCAAAGAGTTATGAGGCGTTGAAGAGATAGGACTTTGGGGAGGGGAATTAAGCAACTTTGTGAGAAACTCTCATTAGAGTGAAAGTTGAGTGAGTGGGCATGCATGGACCCCAAACGTGATTTTGGCTAAAGAACGATTTCCTTTTCAATATCTTACAAAGTAATATATTATTAATAAAATTTTCTTGTGCAAGAAATGGAAATAAGCAACCGAGGTTCTTTTCTTTATTTTCAATTATTAAATAATGTGTTACAACTTACAAATATATGGTGAGAGTAAGTGAGAGTCAGGGTTTGTTCTATTTATCTACCCTCTATTTACTGCCAATTTATGAGAGAAAAACACAATTGATAAATTAGTGAGACGTATCAGTAGGATCTATTTATTGAAATGAGTCCACTAAATAGATTCACTTGCCAATATTCGAGCTATCCAAGATATGTATGAGTGGGTTTTGATTAATGTGAGGAATAGGGTGAAGAGACGATGGTTTTCCATAATAGGATTGCACCAAGATTCAACTGTAAATCCTTATCTTTTTACTTACGGAAGACATTTAAGAGTTAGCACTGATATGTATGTTTTTTAGAGATGATATAGTTCTAATTGGAGAGTTGATGGGTGATTTAAATTAGAGGTTAGAGACTTGAAGGGGAGTCTTAGAAGCGTATGACTTCTACATGAGCAAAAGTAAGACATAGTATATGGAATGTAAGTTTAGCTATAGGAGAAGTGGTTCTAACTTAGAGATGAAAGTTGGAGATCATATCATATCACAAGTTACGCAGTTTAAATATCTTGGGTATATAGTAGAAAACAATGAAGAAATAGGAGACAAACTATCGATTTCAAGGAGAGCTTCAAGTGTTTTATGTGATATGAAAGTACAACTCAGCTGAACGAAATTTTTTATCGAACAACTCTAAAACCGACGATGTTGTTCAAAACATAATGTTAGGCGTAAAGAACCAACACAAAAATAAACGTAGTGTAGCGAGTTGAGGCTGTTGTGTTGGATGTGAGGTAAGAATAGATGAAATAATATTATAAATGTTAATATTAGAGAGAGGGTTGGGCTGATACCTATAGTAGAAAAGATGATGGAAACTATGCTTAGGTGGTTTAAGTTATAGAAACTATAGAGACCAGTAAATTATGTATTTAGGAGAGTATATCATACGAAGGTAATCAAACCACTAGAGGTAGATGAAGACCTAGAAAAATTATATGAGAAATTATAAAGATCTCGAGATTAATGAGTTGGATAGATGTATGCTTTTTGATAGAACACTATGATGTTGTTTGATCCAAGTAGCTGACCCCACTTAATATAAGGAAGATTATAGGAGAAATTAGAGAAAAATCTCGAGATTGATGAGTTGGATAGAGGTATACTTTTTGATAGAATATTATGACTTTGTTTGATCCAAGTAGTTGATCCCACTTAATAGGATAAGGTTGCCGTCTATCTCTCTCATAATTGATAGGTAGATAAATGGAAGGGAGATAAATGGAGCAAATCAGGACTCATGTTTAAGTATATTTTCCTTTACACGATCCCACAACTACCATTACATCTGCCCATTTTATTTTATTTTTTTATTATTCTAGGAGTGAAAATTTCGTTTGGTCTAAGAAATTAAAAGAAAGTTACAATTCTTGCTTTTACCCTTCCATAAAATTATACAGTTATTGCATACTTCAATCCAATTTTCATTAAATAGAATACAAATATGAAATTCTGTAAGATCTACATCCTTCATTTACTCATTAGTGCCTTTTATTTTGATAATGTATCCAGCATCATAGACCCAAAAATCAACTTTACGGAGCAAGAGCCTATAAAGACAACTGCTGACAAATTATTGGGATCAGTTAAAGAATATTTATCACCACATGATATGAAGCGACTAGAGGCTTATGTTGACAATCTTGCTGACTTTCACCTGGTAAGTTATCATTTGGTGGATACTTATTTAACTTTACTTCTTGATGATCACCCAACCGATACTTTTTGGGTCATAAAAACTTGAGCTCTGTACTCCACTCTAAAGTCCTATCAGTTCTCACTTAATAAAATATGATTCCATTTAAAATTTATAGAATCTCAAACACCCTAATTCTGCATGATTGTTTACTGATGTAGATATGTAGATGTCATGAATTTGTATTACAATATTTGGTTGGATAAACTGCAATGATCAGACAAATTAAATTAACATTTCTCTGAGTTTGCTTACCGTGCACGAACTTGAATATGTGAGAATTGTATGAACCAAAGTCAAAATGAGATGATGTTCTGCCTTAAGTTAAATGACCTAAGAAGTGGTTCAGGATGGTGGCCTTATGTAGCATCTGACATAAAGCACCATGTGTGCGTGTGCGTGTGTGTGTGTGTGCATATATAGTTGAAGTTGTGATGTACTCCCTCCATTCTCTTTTATAAGCAAATTTTGATTTTTGTGGTTCATTCAATAAATGATGTATCTGGACTATATATAGGTTAGATGCATTACTTACTTAATGAATCTAAAATGTTAAAATTTGCTTATTAATAGGAATGGAGGGAGTAATAGTTGTATTTAAGTTTAGGCCATTGGTGTGGTGTGCTTTTAAACATGATCTTAACTTTTATTTTTATTTATTTGACAGATATTAGATTTAGTTCCTACGCTGTCACACCTGTACTTCCAAGAAAAGATTCCAGTTACATTATCACATGCTCAAGCTTGTGTGTTACTCTGCACAGGTCTGCAGAATCAGAACATTTCGCACATTGAGGTCTGTTGCTAACTTGCATCATTTTTTGTTTAAATAACACCTACCTATCAAATGTTTATACAGGCAGCAACAAAGGGAAGCCGAATGCTGTCTGTCATTACTGGATTAACGTTATAGAACATTTTATCCTCACTTTTTTAAAATTTGCTTTTGTACATTGGGCAATTCATTATAATACAAATTGTCTGTTAAATCAACAATTCACTATAAAAATCTGTGCTTAATATTGTAAGAAGTTTGAATATACTACCTTTTTTTGCCATTAAGTAGAAGTAATTACTATTTATCCTATTTGATTTCTTCCCTGTTGGCGCATTTTAATAAAGACAGAATCACATTTTATTTTGTGCACTTCCGTTTAATAGGGACAAATGAAGCTGGAAAGGCAACAAATATTGTCTCTCTTTATTAAGGTTATGAAGAAATTCTACAAACATCTATATGGCCTTGCATCCAAAGAGATTGAATCAACCATGCCACGACTGAAGGAAGTAAGTTAATATTAGTTGAACATTTTGACCGAACTTCATAGAAAGTTTGGTTAATGAAATCCTCACATGCATGTTCTGCAGTATGTAGGGATACAAATTCTACACAATTTTGCAGCTTCTCTTATCTTTCACTAATCTTGAGTCCTTTTCCTTGGTTTTCTTTTATTTTGTCCCTAGATTGTCATGGAACCTCATAGTGTTTCTGTGGACGAAGACCTCAACGATGGGGCTAAACAAGTTGAGGTATGTACTAGCAACTTTTGCTTTACTTTATAGAAGATCCTACGATAATCATCACTTGTTTCTTTCCACATCCAATTGTTTGTAGCTCTTATCTTTAATATTATTACTGGATTACTGAATAGGACGATATGAAGTCAAAATCAGAATCACTCTTTACTCCTGAGTTGCTCCAACGATATGCCATTGAAGACGGAGAATCCTTTGACAATGTTTTGCAAAGTACTGGTGGAAAAATACCCACAGGTGGTCTTATCAGTGTGAAATCCAGCAGGAAAATAATCAAATCTGAAAAGGACAATGGGAGTCATAAGAGTGATAAAAAGAGGCGTATAGACGACCACAGCCACAAATCATCTAGTAAAAAGGAAAAGAAGAAAAGGTCTTCTTGACTTTAGAGAATAACTGTTGCAGAACAAACCATGAAGGTTTCAGGGATTGTTGGTCCTGGGTAGTAGTCAGAACAGAAGTAATAGTGAGGAATGTATATGTCCAAATTGAAGAAACTGCTAATTTTATAGTGAAACTGCTAATAGTGAGGAAGTATGTATTAATATTTTATACTCGTTACCAAGAAAATGTTTTAGGAAACAAATTTTGATGCGAATGATTTATTCAAAGTTTGATGGTTATGAGATGAGTTCTGATCCTCAATTGCTCAACATATCTGGTACTCACCATAGCTGTAGGGTTATTATAAAAGATTTGAAGAGAAGTGGCACACACTTAAGAAAATGAGACGCTCAAAAGTTGGTGTCATATGCAAGTTTATTTTTTATTTTTGACAGAAATATGCAAGTTTATTAAAATCGAGTTTAATTTGTAAAATTGCTCAATCTTATGTTTAGTTATGCAGTTTGAATTAAATTGCTTGTAAAATTAAATCTTCTTTGGTTTTGAAGAAACTTATGAAGTTTTTATGGATTAGTTGAATAGATATGTAGTTTGTTTTAATTTGAACATGACATTTTAGTAAGGCTATTTCATATATTTTTATTGTGGGATTAAGTTGAAATTCTGAATTATTAATTAATTTATAATAATATTGTATAAATATGTTTTTTTAAATAATAATAAGTAAATTGGTTTTAATTCAGTGGAAAATATATACTTATCCATTGAGGTGAGAATTTGACAAATATTACATTTGTATGTTAGTCATAGTTTCAAAAGTGGATTGTCAAGGAAATTTAATAAAACTTCGCTACGCATTTCATTTCTCATTGCTTATATTATTCTGATTTTTAAAATATGTTATGTCTAGAAATACATTTTTGTTTTTAGGTGAGTTTATATGGAAGTATATTTTTGAAATAGTTTAAAGTACAATTTCAACAATTTTGTGTGTGAATATTTTATATTATTGTTTGTCTTAAATATAGTGCACCTTGATGTTATCTCTAAATCTATTTTGTTAATGAATGTTAAACATGTTGATGTTAAGGTGGATGTTGGCAATCAATTTATAAATAAATAAGAGTTTGATGTTCATGATTATGTGGTCCAATGGATACGCATTGAGGCATCCAAATTATGGTTCAATGTTGTAATCGAAAGGATAATTGTTTATACAGAAGACTTACATTTGTGACACTAAGATACGAAAGAAGTGGCAAGGACACAACTATTCTTCGGAAGTTAAAATGATATGTGATCGTACCTGATCAGAAGGGGATCAATGATCTAACACACTCCGATGCCAAAGTAAGTGACGGGCAGAGTGGAAGCAAGTACAAAGAGAGAGTGAGAGAATTAAGTTACCCGACCCTCTGATGAAGAGGGTATTTACAGTGAGCCCCCAGCGCAAGACCAACAGTTACCTAGCACTGGGAGGAAGGTTGTGCTTGACGGGTCTTCTGCCTGTAAGCATGGTTCAAAAGGGGCCAAACCTCAGTGGGCTTTGGGCCTGCTAGGTAGTGGGCTGAGCGTTGCCCCAGGCCAGAACAGTAGCCCCCAAGTTGTTGTTCGGGGTCAGGTGAGCAATGACTTAAGTAGAGAGTGGTGTCGGGCGTGTCGGTCCGACGGGCAGGCTGCGAGGATGGGGTCGGACGCATCACTTCGTCAGGCAGGGTGTGAAGATGATGTCGGGCGAAGAAACCCATCGGGCAACACGCGAAGATGGTGTCGGGCAAGATGCGATTCGTCGGCTAAACAGGCGAACAGTGTGGCGGACTCGTGGTCGGGGGAGAATATGAGGAAACACAGGGAAGATGAAGGGTTGCCACATGTCTTCTTGTGGCGGTTAAGGGGGCTAGGCACTTAAGTGCCTAGCGACGCTTTGTTTCCTGTGTTAGGGGTATATATAGTTTGACCAGGCTCGTCTTTTCGTCCATTCGCTTGTTTGTATCTGCTCCGTCGACCAGGAACTTCTGCTCGTGACCTTTAATCTCTTTTGCTCGACATCTGATTTTCCTGCTCGGCAACAACCTTTCTTCCTCCTTAATATGTAAGATTCCGCACCTTTCTTTGTGTTTTCAGTTGTTTGTGGCGGTGTTTCCAGCGGCTCCACTGGGGTGCTGGGTATACCACGGATTCTTCCGGCGAATACGCCGGAGAATCCTTAAAAACTAGGGTAGGAAAGAATGTCCTCGGCCCTTGCGATGAGTGCGCCGGGGAGAAATTGAAGACTTTGAACGCCCCGAGGATGACGAGATGAATTCCCCGGGCACAAATGGATGTGTGCGCCGAGGAAATAGGGTGTATTCTCTGTTTTTCCTCGGGGATGGAGTTGTTCTTAGTTCGTCCCATGGGCAGTTTGTCGATCACACCCTTTCACTTGAACTGCGGTGGAAAGGTGGATTTGATTTGGCTGTCGAATTCACCATGTTCCTCTGCTTTTCAGGTATAAAATATGGTCGGTCGCACCGAGGAGGAAGTGGAGTGGTACCTGTCCGCGGACAAAGGGGGTCGCGAGGAATTGGTCAACCCGGACCCTCCGGAGAGGCCTTTGGAAGAATGGGTCAGGGAGGAACCCCTAAGTTATATGTCGAGGTTCGTCCTTGATGATTCATATGTGTTCATGGTGATATAGGACAGGGTCGCTTGGAGCCCTCATCAGTTTTGCGCGTGCCGACCACGGGAGGCTGACCGCATATGCTCGCGATTTGAAGGTGGTCGGTTTCCTATGTACGAGTTTGCATTCAAGGAGGTGGGAATGCGCCTGCCCTTCACCGACTTCCAGCAAGGCATTTTTGACCATCTGATGTTGGCGCCGTCTCAGCTTCACCCGAACTCGCTAGCCTTCCCCTGGGTATTCGAGATCGTATGCAACTATCTAGAGCTCGGGGCCACTATTCCTTTATTTTTCTGCGTCTTCCACTTGCAACGTCAGACGAGCGCATGTCGGCATAGTTGGGTTTTGCTGAAGTAGGCGACCAGGCTCTTTCAGTCATATACCGATTTTGTTCAGGGGTTTAAAGATCGTTGGTTCATGGTCATGCCGGCCACGAATGAAGCGTATGCGAGCATATTTCGGAAGGAAATAATACGCATGGACGGGCGTCCCAAGGAGAGCTATGAGTTTTACTTTCCCTTGGACTGAGGGGATCATCATTTTCGTTCGGGTATGGATAGCTTCATCTTTAGGCCCGGTTTTCTGGGCGAGGAGGATAGCCTGGCCTTCCGGAGGTTGGTAGACTTCGTCGGTCATCTTCCCCCTCAAAAATGCGTGACCCCCGACGGGGAGTATATCTGCGACGCCGATGGGCAGATATTGGCTGAGACCCGGTATATCAACGTGAGGGCTTTGCTTGAGTGTAAGAAGGAGGCCGAGGCTCATCGGCTCTTAGGTAGTTCGAATCCATCCGAGCTGATCTTGTTTCTAACTGTTTTTCTTGTGCTCTTCTTGTAGGATCGATGGGTTGCATGGAGGAGAGAGTGACGAAACTGATGAACCGGGGTAGTCGTCGTGCCCCGGCTCGGGCTCCTGTTGCACTGATAATAATGATGATGGTTCAGAAGTCAACAAACGTTTTTAAAAAGGCAGTCACTAATTCTTTACAACATTTGGTTATTTTGACATTGAGGATTTACAGGGTAAGGATTTAAAGATCTCCTCTTTTTATTATCCCTAACTTTTTCCTGAACTATTTCTTGTGAAGATTACAGTCAGTAGGATGCCCCAGTTTTGCCTAAGTCTCCTTCATAGGTTTTGACTTAGCGGGCTTTTTTTTTTTATATTTTTTTTGAAAGAAAGTGACTGCCTAGCTTAATGATCACGGTGAAGCATCATCGGCTTCTTGGATTGAAAAACATCTTCGACACCTGCTTACTGTGTGCGATTGAAAATAAATGGTGGTTGCAACCTTTATATGAAAGGTGTATTGCAGGAACACACAACCGAGTTAACTGAGAATTACCAATGCCCCAAGTTAAAATTGTGTGATGGAAACTTGCAGCCGCAACTCCCTACACTCTAGCCTCACTTCAGTCACCTCCATGTCCTTCATACCATTTGATTTATGCATCACATTGAGCCAAGAACTTGAGTGTACAGCTGCAACAAATCTTGGACAGATTTTCTCCTAAAATCTCCCTCTAAAACCAAAATTCCAAAATCTGTCCCAACACCTCTCATGGCCTATAAATAGAGACTTAACTCAACTCTTTTAGACACACCATAGCTATCCAAAACACAAGGAACACATAACTCTCACTCTTCCCCTCTTTGCTTGTAAGTGAAGAAATTCTCAAAAATCACAAAATTTGCCATTTTGTATTTTTCACACCAGTCAGATTTCCAAACATAAAACAACCTCAAAGACCACACACACACACACACACACACACACACTCAAAATGGCCATTTGAAGCTATTCTCACCCTTATTTTCACCAAAAGAACCTTGAATCAAGAGTCAACTTTCATACCACTCTACTTTGACTTTTATGCATATTTCATGCCAAATCACTACTTAAGCCATTTCCCATCATCACAACACTTGGGACACCTTATATTTATGACATACTAGCTTTCTATGATCTCAAACAGCAGCTGGAAGTCCTTTTTCTCAAGTTGTCCTTGAAAACCACTTGTTTCTTCAAGAAGAAGCAACTTTACAAAATTGCTCAAAGGAGGGGAGGAACATCCCGCTTAAAGCTGCTAGCTTGCTATTGGAGGTCTACAAGAGGTAGGTGACCTATAACCCTTGCTCTTTCTCATATATGTATCATCCAAGTTGTTGAATATGATTTGCACATGTTTGTATTTGTCATCATAGACTTGTGATTGTCATGTGATGCATCTAATCTTCAAAGTTGGACATTGTCATGTTAGTTGCTGCTAGGATTTAGTTTGAATGCTAGGTTTTGTTATGTTTGTTAGCTTGAAGTAGTTGTTGTCATTAGAGTTTGGTATTATGGTTGCTGTTTGGATGTTTGGTATTGTTATGCCAAAAAGTTTGCATTTGTGTTATAAAGTGCTATTGTCATTTTAAAGCAATGCATTAGGGATGCTTCTAGAGTTTGTGTGTGAGGGCTGAGTTTGTCAAGTTTGGTCTCCCATTTTCAGAGGCTGGATTTGATTTTGTAAGTTCTCTTGATTGGCTGCATTTTATGGCAAAGCTTTAGAGTGTGCATGTATGTCATACTAAATGTTAGGACATACTTAATGATGTGTGTGCAGGGTAAGTTAAATATAAGTTAACTTAGTTAAGTTGAATTTCATACAGAATGTCATAACACTGAACGTATGACATCCAGCAGGCAAGGTTGTTTTTCTGGTATCTATAAACCAGGAAACAGTATAGGAGCTCAAGCTGGATATCAAGAGATTTTCTAGAAGCCCTAGGCGATCTAAAAAAAATCCCTGAATTAAGTGGCAAGTGTGCAGATCTTTGAGAATAGGTTTGTTATGGATAAAACCTAATTAATGCACCAAGGCCCAAAAGGACTGACAACTGCTATAAAGATCAGAAGATGCAATCCTGAATAGGAGCACTTGACAACAGAAGAAGAAAGAATGCAGATTGCAGAGTCCTTGTAAGTGAAGAAGGCTAGTCTTCACGTGTGAATTCTGTCTAGGAATACTTGTACTCCAAGCAATTGTCTGGTTGATGATTTGAATTGGATAAGTATATTCTAGGATGTGACTCACTCAAAGCTGTGAAGCAAGAGTGTGTGAGTTCCTTGATCAAAGCTGTGAAGCAAGATCAAGGAGTGTATGAAGTGTCTCTTCATATTTAGTATGTAATTGTTTGATATCACTGTTGTGTGATTGAGGGGGAGTGAGTGGGTATACTCAGGTCTAGAGTGTCTCTAGGCTGAATTGTCATTGGGTAGGTTTTAAGTGAGGAGTGCAAACTGTGCTGTTTGACTCTGAATTAATTCTGCTAATAGTGAAGTTCCTCCCTGGCTTGGTAGCCCCCAGATTTAAGTTTGTTGACACTGAACTGGGTAAATAATTGCTGTGTTATTTACTGCCTTTATTATTACTAAGTATTAGCTGTTAAGTAGCAGATGTCACAGTGGATGTTATAACTTTGGGAATAACATCCATCGTGTGCTTGCCAGAATTTTCAATTGGCATCAGAGCAAACACCCTGCCTGTTTAAATCTGGGTGAGATCTAGGGAAAACAAATTCTCGTACTATGGATAAAGATATAGGCTTCACTAATAGACCTCCAATTCTGGATGGATATAATTATGATTATTGGAAACCAAGAATGATTGCATTCTTGAAATCTATAGACTACAAGGCTTGGAGAGCTGTGAATTCAGGATGGAAACATCCTGTGAAGAATGACAAGGATGGAGTAGATGTGTTGATTCCTGAAGAGGAATGGAACAAAGAGCAAAAGGCCTTAGCTCTTGGAAATTCTAAAGCTTTGAATGCTTTGTTCAATGGCATAGATAAAAACATCTTCAGGCTTGTACACCACTGTGAACTAGCAAAGGATGTTTGGGACACTCTCAGAACTACTCATGAAGGAACTTCCAAGGTCAAAATGTCAAGACTTCAAATGCTGACCACCAAATTTAAAGATCTAAGAATGAAGGAAGATGAGACCATTCATGAGTTTTACATGAATGTTCTTGAACTCGCAAACACCTCAGGAGCTCTGGGAGAAAAGATGACTGAAGAGAAGCTTGTAAGAAAGATTCTAAGGTCACTACCTAAAAGGTTTGCCATGAAAGTAACTGCTATTGAAGAAGCCCAAGACATATGCCACATGAAAGTGGATGAACTTATTGGTTCCCTTCAAACCTTTGGAATGGGAATGAGTGATCAGACTGTGGAGAAAAAGAACAAAAGCATAGCTCTTGTCTCAAACACAGCTGATTCAGATGGTGATAAGGAGGAAAATCTGTCTGAAGCAATTGCCTTGCCTGAAAGACAGTTCAACAAACTGGTCAAAAAGATAGATGCTAGGTCTAAACCTTATACCAAAAGCATACCTTCTGATAAAGAGAAATCTGGAGATAAAGTCATCCAAGGCAGAGGAGTCCAATGTCACGAATGTGAGGGATATGGGCATGTTAGGAGGGAATGTTCTACATACCTCAAAAAGAAAGGAAAGGGCTTGACAGTCACTTGGTCTGATGAAGATTCAGACAGTGGATCAGAAGAGGAATCAGCTAAACATGTCACTGCTCTTAACAGTGTGTGCATCTCTGATGATGATTCAAGTGATGAAGAGTTGTCTTTTGAGGAGCTTGCAGCCTCATACAAAAAGCTTCACATCAGAAGCACATAACTGGTTCAGCAAGGAGAGCAACAGAAGAAAATCATCAAGGAGTTAGAAGCTGAAAAGAGAGAGCATCTAGTCACAATTGACACACTCATAAGTGAAGTAAGGGAGCTGAAAAGTAAGAAGGATCAAATGGAAAAATCCATAAGGATGCTCAATTCTGGGACTGACACCCTAGAGGAAATCCTTCAGAATGGACAAACCTCAGGAGATAGATCTGAACTAGGATATGCTGATAAACAAAATTCTGTACTAGAACTCAAGAGATTACAACCTGAGGTCCAGAAGTCAAAGAGGATGTCACGACCAATGTCACAACATCCAACCAACAGAAACTGGAATCAAGTCAAGAGTAGATTCCAAGGGTATAGATGTTACCACTATGGAAAACTTGGTCATATCAAATCTGTGTGTTTCTGGATGCATGGATTTCTTAGTCATCCTCATCAAGAACAGAGAGCTCATGTCAAAAGGCAGCATCATGCAAGATCAAAGAAGGGTGCTCCTAACAGGCAAAGACACTGGGTTACCAAGAATATGGCCTTAGCAGCTCACACTGATCTAAGGATGCCAACCCAAGAGGACTGGTACTTTGACAGTGGTTGTTCCAGACATATGACTGGAATTGAGGATCTCTTGACAAAACTCAACCCTCATACATCCAGTCATGTAACCTTTGGTGATGGAGCTAGAGGAAAAATCACAGGTGTTGGACAACTTGACAGTCTTAAAGCCCCAAAATTGAAGGATGTCTTGCTAGTTAAAGGACTGACAATTAACCTAATAAGCATAAGTCAACTATATGATCAAGGCTTAAAAGTCCATTTTTCAAAGGATAAGTGTGTGGTTGTCAATGAAGAAGGTGAGGAAGAAATGAGAGGGTCTAGAGCAATGAATAATTGCTACATATAAGAGCCCAGAAGTATCCTAAATAACCTGGAGAAAAAGGAAACTAGGGACAAAGTATGGCTGGTGAAAGACAGACAACAGAGAAGATCCAACACATCAGCAAGAAGATCTTCAAAGTATGCCTCAGAAAGAAGGACAGGATGCAAGAAACCTCATGGAGGGAAGCAATCCAAGAAGGGATACCCATACATTGGTCATCAGGGAAAGCTAGATAGGCTATACTGGAACCTGATGGAGTCCATGGATGCTACCCTATCTAAAGGAAGAAATGTTACTCCGGATTTCATGACCTTGTTCTGTGACATCCAACACACCATTCAACCAAGTACTGGTGAGTTCAAGGGAGGCATGCTCAGGGGTCACTCGTGTAAATGGCAAGGGATTTGTGCAAAACCTGATGAGTATGCAATAAATAGGACTGACATTAGTGCAAGGAGTATCAAGGACCATAAAAGTAATTTACAAAAGTTGAGGCCCTTAAGTGATGGTGAGTTATAGAAATTAATGGGAATAGGGAATTATAATTTAAAATTCAATCATTTACTGATTGGTCAAAACATTAAGTTCCCTCCTCATTTGCCATATCACCTATTGAGCCTCTACACATCAAACTCCCTCCCCACTTGGCTCACGATCAAACTGTTCATCTTCCCTACAGTCTCCAAAGAAAGAATACTCCTCCGTTCTCAATTAACATCTCCAACGATGTCACAACAATCAAAATCATCCCCATCCAAATGCATGTCCAGCAAAGCCGAGGAGTCAAACCCTAATAAGGCTCTAGAAGTAGCTCCATTACGCATGATGACACCAGACGGACTATTGATGAATAAACCTAGCAAATCCCCTGCAAGAAGGCCAAATGACCATGTCACAGGTCAAGCTCCTTCCTCTACTGCATATGATGATCTCAACAACGCAGAAGTTAGACGAACCCATCTTGCCATTGCGAAAATAGTAGCCAACACTCTCAATATACCCACGTCTTCTAGCTTGAAGGGTTCTGATCCTAAACTGCATGATCAAACGAATGTCTCATCAAATGTTGCAACATCAAAGGACCCTGCACCATAAGGGAGAAACAAAGGTGAAAAGGCTAAACAAATGGGTGAAAGTATGCAAGGCACCACAGATACTGAAGTGGTAGACCTAGACAACTATTCTGACAATGATCTCTTAGTCAAACTCAATCCAGGCATAGCCAAATGACTGATGACACGAAAAGGGAAAAAGGTAGCTGATCAAATATCCCCCAAGAAGAAAGATGGTGAGAAGAGTACTGAGCAAGAAACTTCCACAAAGAGGGATGAAACCAAGAGGGCTCAGGTTGGACCCCCTAAAGGCTGGAGCAAAGTTGTCACAAAGAAGAAGAGGGCTGAATCAAGTTCAGAATCAGAAACAGACCCTGATGTTGCTGTTGATGTCACTGACATCCAAGCCAAGGAAAAGCCTACCACAAGCAAACTGGCTGAAAGGATTTCTGAAGTACTAATTGATAACATTTCATTTCACTATCCATCAAGTGTTATCAGATGGAAATACGTGTATCACAAGAGGTTGGCCCTAGAGAGAGAGCTTTCTCATAATGCTCTTGACAACAAAGAAATCATGGCCCTCATCAGAGATGTCGGCCTGGGGAAAAATGTGACTCAGTTCTTCCAATGCTATGAAACGTTGGTGAAAGAATTCATAGTTAATCTATCAGGTGCATGTGCTGATAGTAAATCCAGTGAGTTTAGCCTTAGTTCCCACAACATAGATGAACCTTCCAAGAATGGTTGCCACTGTTGTCTTATGATTGGTGGGCACCCAATTTGCAGCACCAATTTTGTGAAGCATAACATATTTAGCACTTAGTTTTCTTGCTACAACTTCCCTTTGGAAGGCCACTTCTTGACCTGTTTAGCAGTTATTTCCTGACATACTTAATGGTTTGAGACTCTTAGTTTAGTCAGGCCTTCATTAGGTTTCCTGACATACATTTTTGAACAAACATGAAGCATGCTGGTAGCTACAGTATTAAGGGCCCTATTGCTTTTCCCTCCCTCATCTGTGGAATCATCTGTGATCAACATCCCAACATCCTAAAGAAGAATGATGTTGCAAGCAAGAGAGAAACTACATTGTCATTTCATCATAAGCTGTTTCAGGGGACTCATGTTCCTGACATTGCTATGACATCAGCTGAGACATCAAAGGGATCATCAAAATCAAAAAAAGCTGAAGTAATTTCAATGTTGAAGGAAACTTGCAAGGAATTGGATACTAGAAAGAAAAATCTTGAAGAATTAATCAGAACCCTTGAGCAATATGAGGGGTCTGAATTCACTGATGAAGAGAGAGATGGTAATGGGTCAGGTGATAAGGAAGCAGCTGATGATAGTTCTGATAAAGCCAATGCTGAAGATGAGGAAACAAGTAAGGACATGTCTGAGGAAACCAGTACAGAAAACACTTCAGAGGGGAGGTCCAGCTCTGCTGAAGAGGAGGAAAAGTAACTGGTGGTGATGCCTGACTCAGGCTACTGTTCTGCTGAGTTGATGAGGCTGTGTGCTGCTGGTCTGATATTGCCTTAAGATCTTTTGTAAAGACTTGTATGAATTTATATCTGTGATGCTCCTTATGATCAGTATGTTTACAGTATCCCTAACTACAATTATGATACAATGTATAATCTATACTAAGTTTTAGTTGGATTTTAATTTGTGGCTAAAAAGGGGGAGAGAATAATAGAGAAAAGCAGGTGGAAGACTGCTATGAGCTGTAAATGTGCATGAGCATATGTGTCATTGAACATATGAGATTATCATGCTTGCAGGTGTAACCACAGGTGTAGCTGAAGAAATTTGTGATAACAGCTGATAGTGCTGTTAGCAATGATGTGATATGCATGTATGTTGGAACTAGGAGCTCTGAGCAAACCTTGTGTGTGTACTTCAGGATGTTATCCTGAAGGTCATAACATTCAGAGCAGACTGGAGGAATATGTGCAGAGAGTCTCGTGCAACTCTTCAGGGGGAGTAGCATAGGTGTGTGTACGTCTACTTCAAAATGTTATCCTGAAGGTCATAACATCCAAAGCAGACTGGAGGAATATGTGCAGAGAGTCTCGTGCAACTCTTCAGGGGGAGTAGCATAGGTGTGTGTGACTTCAGAAGGTCATTCTGAATGTCTGTACATCCACAGGATGGATACTTGTATCTGTGACTGCAGAGTGATATGCAGGTTGTGTGCCCAACTGAGCTGGTCAGTTGAGGGGGAGAACACCAGAGTGTTACTCAAATAGATGTAACATCTGTAGTGGTAACTACCAGATGGTTAACAAAATAAGCTAACAGTGAGAGCTAACTGTGAGGACTCAGAGAGGCTTGAGCTAGTATCTTTCCTTCATGACAGGACACATCATAAGTCTTCTGCTGTGTGTAAACTCTGATATGTTAACAGGTTGTTTTAGCAAAAAATTTGCCAAAGGGGGAGTTTGTAAGTGCTCTTGATTGGCTGCATTTTGTGGCAAAGCTTTAGAGTGTGCATGTATGTCATACTAAATGTTAGGACATACTTAATGATGTGTGTGCAGGGTAAGTTAACTATAAGTTAACTTAGTTAAGCTGAATGTCATACAAAATGTCATAAAGATCCAACGGGCAAGGTTGTTTTTCTGGTATCTATAAACCAGGAAACAGTATAAGAGCTCAAGCTGGATATTAGAAGATTTTCTAGAAGCCCTAGGCGATCTAAAAAATCCCTGAATTAAGTGGCAAGTGTGTAGATCTTTGAGAATATGTTTGTTATGGATAAAACCTAATTAATGCACCAAGGCCCAAAAGGACTGACAACTGCTATAAAGATCAGAAGATGCAATCCTGAATAGGAGCACTTGACAACATAAGAAGAAAGAATGCAGATTGCAGAGTTCTTGTAAGTGAAGAAGGCTAGTCTTCACGTGTGAATTATGTCTAGGAGTACTTGTACTCCAAGAAATTGTCTGGTTGATGATTTGCATTGGATAAGTAGATTCTAGGCTGTGACTCACTCAAAGCTGTGAAGCAAGAGCGTGTGAGTTCCTTGATCAAATCTGTGACGCAAGATCAAGGAGTGTATGAAGTGTCTCTTCATATTTAGTATGTAATTGTTTGATATCACTATTGTGTAATTGAGGGGGAGTGAGTGGGTATACTCAGTTCTAGAGTGTCTCTAGGCTGAATTGTCATTGGGTAGGTTTTAAGTGAGGAGTGCAAACTGTGCTGTTTGACTATGAATTAATTATGCTAATAGTGAAGTTCCTCCCTGGCTTGGTAGCCCCCAGATGTAAGTGTTGTTGACACTGAACTGGGTAAACAATTGCTGTGTTATTTACTGCCTTTATTATTACTAAGCATTAGCTGTTAAGTAGCAGATGTCATAGTGGATGTTATAACTTTGGGAATAACATCCATCGTGTGTTTGCCATAATTTTGAGCTTTGATTGCTTTTTGAAATAGGTAACCAAGTAAGGGCTGTCATGAGGGTTTTAACTTATTGTGTGCCTTAGTTCTGTTTAGGACCATGAGGGCAGTATGTTATGGTTTAGGTTGAGCTCCTGTTAACCATTAGGTGGTTGTTGGTGTTTTAGGAAGGATGTTTAAGTTTAGTTGGATTCTGATTAGGACCATATTGCTTTTAACCTTTTAATGAATTGGTTAGTGTTATAGGTAGGCTAGTTGAGTATAAAATTTAGTAAGTTTCTCTGTTGTCATGAATGTGTATTTACGTATTTTTTTTAGTTGACTGCATCTATGTTAGTCTTAGTTTGGGTCTTTTTTGAGATATAAGTGGTGACTTCATGTATGCATTGAACAGTCTGTTGAGGAATTGGACATTGGTTATATTTTTTAGTTATAACTTTATTGCTGAAACTGCTTTTTAGTTTGAAACAACTCAATTAGTGTCTACCCTTTTGAAGTCTTAACTGTCATAAGGGTGGGGTTGATTAGTGCAATCAGCCTGTTGCCTGTGGGGGTCTTTTGAATATCTCAAATTTGTTAAGCATTTGCTAGCAGTTTGTTTTAGAAGGGCTAGGGGGATATGATTTAGTCAGGTCTTTTTTTGCTTTATTTGAATTAATGAAGGAGGTGCTGTTGCTGTTGTTTGTTTAAACTCAGACCAGGTTTATAGTCAAGTATTGTTGACATAGTTTAGAGCTTGTTTTGATGCTTTTTTAGCTGTCCACAACTCTGTTGAGAGTCTATCATTCAAAATCCGTATCAGGTTTCATTTAGTCCTTCAGATTTTATCTAGGATCAGTTTAGTGCTTTGTGTCTAGTTAGGATAGTTTGGTTGTAAGATTTCCATTTAAGTTTTGCTGCTGTTAAACCATTGGTAGGTATACTATCAGTCCTTAGGGCTTGACATTTTCTATTTGTTTTTTCACTTTCCTCTGTGTAACACCCCACTTCCCAAAATTAAATAAATTACAAATATTTCAATTAAACATCAGAGTTTCCTTTCAAAAGTGGGATATCACATCCAAATAATTCAACATACTCATTATTAGATGGTTTTCAAAATAAAACAACGAAAATTATCCTTAGTCAACATTCACGGCCATCCGCCAAATTGCACAAAAACATTCATTAAGAGGTTCACCAAACTTGATACGTCACAGGAAAATAAAACAATTCAACATAAAGCAATTAAACGCTCAAGTCCCGTGTTACGTATCAGAGTATCCTACGACTCAACTCGCACACCACTATTCATGCTAGCTAAGTACCTAGATTGTCTGTACTTTCGTGGAAGCACAGACCACAACAACAACAAAGGGGTGAGAAAACATGATCAAAATTATCGGTAGTACAATACATGAAATAAAGGTAAAAATCATATAATTCATCACCCAACATTCATCAAACACGACCTACTGTCCAACACCAACACAACACACCATAATGCAATTATGCAACTCAACTCCATGCATACGGTACCGACTCATTGGTTCATTCAATCGAACTCCGGATAGATCACATACACCCATCCTTGGCCATGATTTATCCCCACCATTCTCCGCAATGGAGTACAGATGAATCACATACACTTCTCTTGAGCAATGATTCATCCCACCAAACACCATGATATGCATTACACCAAATGCACAATAAATGAACTCAAGCACACAAGGTGCACACGATCCCCTGATCACATCACCATACATCATACATACATATTGTTCATCAATTAATCATTTTAATTAAAGTCACACGACCCCCCCGATCCCATCACCATACATCATACATATATTACACGCCAATCAATTATGTTAATCAAATTAAATAATAGGGAAATCTGCATTTGAACACTGAGTACACACGATCCTCTCGATCACCTCACTATGCATCATATATATACATATATATGTCTTACCCACCAATTAATTATATCAATTAAATTTAACATTTCATAGTTTCACCTTTCAACACCAAGTATACGCTCTCCACCCTTAAACACCATACATATCTCACAACTCGATCTACTTATTCCAATTAACTTCGATCACTACCTAATTTCACCTTCAAATGTCAAGTATACACTTTTCACCACTAATCACCATATTTCTACTGGTCACAACTCAAGGGATACTACAAAACGAATCACAAAGCAAAACAACACCAAAAATCACATTTCTTTCATGCTCGCTGGACCACTCGCCTACCGAGTCACTCGCTACTGCACGCCTAGCGAGCAAGCTCGCGAAGGCTGTCTAGAACCTACTGGAAATGTTCGCTACCCACTCGCTGGGGCTTCGCCTAGCGAACCCCCTTCGCTTAGCGAACACGCTAGCGGACCTGATTTTTGGCTACTGAAACTACTCGCTACTCACTCGCTTAGCGAACACGATAGAGAGTCCCTCGCCACCTTGCTCGCCTAGCGAACATGCTAGCGAGCTTCTGAGAACTCAGTTCCCCAATTATGCAAAGTGTCACTTCTGATCAATTTCAAGCCTATTCTACTTTATCTTTATTCTATCCTATTGTTACTACAACCATTACATAATATTCTACTCTAAATGTTCCTAAAATCCCCTCTCCAGAACTAATACCCATGTTCATCAACAGAACTATAAAAGTTACTCAGAACCTCACCAAATCACACAGTACGTGTACCCATTCATCAATGGCAACAACAATCATAAACACCTTAACATGCACACCAATTTCATCATAATCAACAACAATTAAGACATATCAACATAACAAACATATTCATCAAAATCCCTACGGGGTTAAGGAATCCCCAACTACCCGATTCATGCAATTACCAATCCCAATCCGTTTCTCCCCCTTACCTCGATTAATTGCTTCGATTGTTGAAGAATCCCCAAGAATCTGACAGCCCTAACCTTCTTCTCTTCCCTTGTTCTTTCTCGTTGTTCTTTCTCTTCAATCCTTCTCCCAAATTAGTTTATCGTGTTCTCTCCCTCTTCTTCTCCCAAAATCCCCTTTTAATACTTATTCCAATAATAATAATAATAATAATAATAATAATAATACAAATACAATATTACTATTATTTATTAAATTATTATCATTATTCATTATATTATATTAATATTAACTCTATGGCTTATTAAAATAATCTTTATCAATTTAAGGGCACCCACCAACGCGCTCAGACACACTCGCCACACAAGGACACACCAAAAAGAGTAAATAATTAAAATGGGTGTTACAACTCTCCCGCACTTTAATTATTTTCGTCCTCGAATATTACCTGATGGAAACCATTCCGGATGCTTCCCGCGTCCTGCTTTTCAATTCCCAGGTCACATTGCCTCCTGCAACACCATCCCCAAGCCACTTCACCAAAGATATCTCCTTCCCCCGGAGTTGTTTCTCGTTCACCAATTCGCACTAGAAGTGCCTCAACAATCAAATTATCTCTCACTTGCACCCCATCCAATTTAATCAAAGTACCCCCTCGGCTTGGACACATGAACACACCCTACAATTTTCACAAACGATAGTGGTAAAACAGTCTAATATGCTATTTTTCCCATGCTTCTGCTGCGCCACTTGATACAGATAAACAAAACATAATGTGTGCTTCCGAGACTTCAAAGCTCGACCAACCCTAGTTACCATCATAACTCTCAACACACGTCTTTTCTTGGATCCTTTTGATCTTTTTAGTCGCCTCTTGCACAATTTCCGGTCCGAGTACAACATTTTCGCCGGACACACATCAACCCAAAGGAGTCCTACACCTTCTACCATTCAAAGCTTCATACGATGTCATTCCGATACTAGAATGATAACAGTTATTGTAGGTAACTCAATCAACGACAATTAACTGCCCCCAGATCCATCATGATCCAACGCACAAGCTCTCACCAAATCCTCTACATACGGGATAGTTCTCTCTATCTGTCCATCCGTCCACGGATGCTAAACAACAACTTTAATATGGAACTCAAAGTGTCTGCCACTCTCCCAAAATTTCATCGAAAACTCAGATTCCCATCTGACACAATATTCGACGGTATCTCACACTACTTCAAAAATTCCTCACTATACATCTTAGCTACCTCCAGCATAGAGTGATTCATCCTCATTGGAAAATAAATGAGTTAATCTTTTCAATCCATTCTCACTACTCAAATCAAATCATATCCCTTTTTAAATTCTCCAGAAAACCCGACACAAAAATCCATGGGAACACTATTCTACTCCACTCAGAAATATTCAACAGTTGCATCTGGCCCAACAGTCCCCACTGTTCCAACTTCGACTTTCCACAAGTCTAATCAGCATACACAACCTCAACTCTCTCTCTCCCCACCTATGACCACCAAAACAATCTCCCACATTCGGCCACATCTTCATAGCACCTGGATGGGTACTCAACCCACCTTAATGTCCTTCTTTCAGGGTACTCTTATCCAACCCACAATACTGGAGCACAAACTCTATCACGACATCTTATGACACCATTTCCATCAATCCGAAAATCAGCTCTCCGACTCAATTCGTTAAATTCAATCAATCTACTAGCTCCAATTAGAATTCCAACTCCTCGACTCTCATCAAGATTACCCATAGTCAGCCTCAACATACAAAGCTTAACTCCATAAGAAGTCTCTTCACAGACCACACTCATATCTCAAATTCTCTTAATCAGTGCTAACTCTTTTACCCTCATCATCGATATGTACCCTAAAATTCTCTAAATCGATACATCAGCTACCACGTCGTCTCGCCCGAATGGAAATTTAACCCAAAACCATACTCCTCAAGAAGTCCCAATTATTTCCTCTGTCTCATCTCCAAATCTTTCAAATCAAACAAATACCTTAAGCTCTTAAGGTTACCAATCATCTCATATATCAACTAAACAATTAAGGCCTCCAAACTCCGGCACCACACGACAACAACCCACTCTAAACTACCTGTCAGACAATTCCTCTTACGTACCTTAAGTTGCCTCAAAGCATAACTAACACTCGCTGATGTTGCACTTAACATATCTCCCAATCATATCAACAAAGCATCATAAAACATAACAAATAGTTCTGTCGGATTCGGCAAAAATCAACACACGAGCTGTTGACAGCTCTCCCAAAAACTCTTTGAACTTTCTTAACAGCGGCATATCACCGCTTCTTCTCCAACGCAGATAACTTAAGTTCCTGATGCTCAACATGTTCTTCTATACTCTTCGAATATATCAAAATATAACCGGTTAACACAACCACTGACTTGCTCAACTAAGTATGGAAAGTCCCATGCCAAACGAATATTCAATTTGCGAGTTATGGCAGAAACACGAACCGCACCTTCCGCACTTACCACAACATCCAAACACATTCCATCAATAAATAACTTAATTCCATGCCACTACTTCACCATCACATAAAGCACTTAAATAGCTTTCCAACACTTCGAACCGTGCGTCATTCCGAGTTACGGTTCTCCCGTTACGACAAAAATACCAAAACAACATTCTTCTGCCCAGGACATCTTCGCTAGGCGAACACAGAAGCGAGCGGCCTCGTGAAGCTATTCGCTAGGCGAAGGGCCTAGCGAACCTGACATTCCGAAATTCTATTTTCGATCGTTACATGACTTTCGGGTGTCCGATTTCGATTCCGTAAAAAGCTGCGATCTCGGAATTCAACGTACAACAACAATTTCATACTTAGGAAGCCATTCAACACATTTCCAATTTTTGAAATATTTAAAGGCCTAATTATACCAATATCTCATTCCACATATGACTCCTCTAATAATCATCATGAGTCACTGTCCACCTTTAGTATATTCGACCTCACCCTCTGTTGCCTTAGTGTTGCACCCTAAAATTTGCTCAACCTTATTCACTTGGTTTATGTTTCAATATCATTAGCATTTGCATATAGAGTCATGTACATAGACTAACCATCTGCATAGCATAAGCATAGCAAGTCATTCAACAGGGGACCAATCATTATTTTCATCTCTAGAGGCCTATCAAGAGGTTATTATCCTAATTCAATATCATGCAAGTCATCAGGGAAGAATTTGAAAGCAAAGAGTTCAGCAGATCAAGCCTTGAGTCCATCTCCTAGCTGAAGGTATCTGAGGGTCAGCAAGAGGGTTGTGAGCTGTAAGTTGAAGGCATGGAGAGTATCTAGGCCTTATGAGAGACTTATAAAGTCATTTGGAGAAGGAGATAAGTTGTTGATGTGATCATAAGAGCTACAGTTGAAGACAGTCAACTAGGGTTTCATCTGGGTCAACCCTAGGTCAACCCTAGGTCAATTGACTGATTTAAAGGGCATTCAAGTCTATTGGAGAGATGTCGGGTTCATCATTGGACATATAAAGAAGGATATGGAGATATGCCAAGGAGAATTCAAGAGAAATCAAGGAGAAGAGGAGTTACTAAATTAGGGTTTCTCTGTAAAATCCCCTAGTTTAGGTCAAATTTCCAAGCAAGATAAGTCAAAATGTTAGCTTCAAATGGCTTCTTGGCCAACATGAAACTTGTAGAGGATCTCAAGACCTTTAATTTGAGTGGTGGAAGACATCAAGGAGATTTATAGAACTCAAGTTATGGTCCTTGCAAGTTACAGGTCATCTGAGGTGTCTGAATTTTTGTCTGTGAAAGTGACTTGACTTCCAAGCTAGTTTTACCCCTCAAGGAGATTTCAAATGAATTCTTGGTCAACATAAGAATTGTTCCTCATTGTCTTAGCTTTCTAGAATGGTATGGCATGCCTTCATATGATGTGGAGAACTCAACTTATGGTCTTGACAAGCAAAGGGTATTTTGGGCATTTGTGAATTACAGGTCATTTTAACCTATGTCCAAAACTCATACAAGGAGGCCTCAAATGGAAAAACTTACAACATCAAACTTGTTCCAAATGGGATTTTAAGTCTAGAAAGAAGGTCACAAGTTATTGGAGAAGCTCATAGCATGAAGTTGCATAATTGGTCAAAATATGAACTAAAATGGCTTATAAAGTGAATAAATTCAAGATGGAAAATGGTTTGGGAGATTTACAAGTCCAAATGGAGACTTCCAATATATGATTTTGAATGGAAAAGCAATTCTAAGAACAATGGTTCAAACACTTTTTTGAGTTTAGAAGGAAAAAAGAAAGTTATCTTTGGTTACTTGTAATTGAAGAAACATAACCAAAATGGATCAAAGTTGGAAAACAAGGGAATGTGCAAGATGGATCTAGAATGTTCATATGAGGTCTATATATTCATGAAATGTGCATTGATCAAGGGTTGGCTTCATTTGCACCAAGAATTTCACAAATCCCCTCATTCTTTCTCTTTGAAGTTTCATTCCAATCTCACAAATTCTTCACAAAATCATCATCCACATCAATTCAATCTTGCTCCATCATCATCCTAGATCAGAATTGAAGCAAAGTTTTGGTGATTAGGATCCATTTTCGAGCACCTTTTTCAAGAACATCAAAACTACAAATTCAAGTGGACAGCATAATTCAAGTCAAGAATCAACAAGGAATTGCATACAGAATCACATACATCAAGGATTGATCAAGATCCAACACCTAGAAGCTTCAGATCCACGAGTTCCATAGCTGTTTTCAAGCTTTTACACCAGGTATGTTTTCATTCAAATTGCTTGATTCAGTTAGTTAGGCATAGCTTTGTTAGTTTAGACATGATCTAGGTGGTTAGTAGAGTAGTTAGGGTGAATTTGGAGAGGATTGGTGACATTTGTTAGCAGGTACCATAAACTGTTTGGATCAATATCTCTTAGGTTAATGCATTAGAATGTTAGTTTGATGGATCAGATTAATCACCATTAGTTGTAGGTTAGCTTAGTACAAGTTTGAGGGAGAATCGTGATGGTGCATCTCAGTGTAATTCCATGGTGACCAGACCTTGGCTTGATCGGGTTGAGAGTTGTGATGAGTTTCAGACTGAATTAGTGCCATAGACGTGTAGAGGGAGAGTTGTAGAGTAATTTTCATGTTCACATCGTGTGGATTGGTTGCCTGTAGAGTGAGAGCAGATGAGGTGAAGCTTGCTCGTGCATGGAGTTCATGGTGATTGAAACCCTAAGTTGCAGATCAAGTGAGGAAGATATAATCTGGATCGTCTATTTTGTGTAAGACCTTTGACCTGGAGGAAGATCCTAGGGCTAGTATTCAATTCAGAATGTGGAGGGAAGCTGTGAGGCCAAAACGCGCCGTTTCATTAATTGAAACGGGCGGGCCTGAGTTGGTTATTGTTATCCCCACCCCCCTATTCCAAGCCCAAATCATATTGAACGTAATATCCCTTCTATTTTCACCCCCCAGCGTCCTTTTTATTTTTTTACCAATTCTGATTGATGCTGGGCCTTGTTCAAAGCGCTAATTGCACCTCCTGTTTGCTGGCCCATCTTGATATCAACTGGGCGTATCTGCTATTCTAACCCCCCTCCCTCATTTTTAATTCATTTTATTTCTTAATTCATTTTAATTTTTACTAATTTTCATTAATTCATAACAAATTCATAAAAAATCATTTTCACTTCATTCTTTTTACAACATTTTCTTTAGGATGTGTAGAATATTATAGAAAAATAAAATTGCATTTTTATTTGTATTTCATATTTTTTCCATATTTTCTTAATAAATGGCATTTTAAATAAATTCATTTCATGCATGATTTTAATAATTTTTGTTCTCTTACATGCTTTAACATTTTTTGTTCATTCTTTTTATATTGTTTAGATGAGATATTCAACTTGTAGAAATATTTTAATTCCCATTTTTAGAGATTAATTTTAGGTGATTAAAATAGGTTTGAACATCATGAACAAAACTAGGGTTTTAGGTGATGACTTAGGAGTTTGATTTCATTTCCCTTAGGATTTAGGACTTAATTAGATTAGTTATGGGACTATAGGGGCTATGGGTAGCTATTAGATCCCTTAGAAAAAAGTTAGGATTCCCCTACTGCTATTACTGTCTGTATATCTGATTGTCTGGTGTGGTGTGCCCTCTGGGGATTATTGCTTGCTTGTTTGGGTATTGGGTTTGTCTGGGGCCCTGGAGAAGCTGAAGATTTGAGGAGATGAAGATCATTGGAGATTCAGAGATGGAGGATCAACTTCCAGAGTTGATGAGGAGATTCCTGCTAGCAGCTGCTGAGGAACTAGGGTTTAGGAGCTAGGCAGAGCCCTAGATTAGAAACCTTGTTTCTCAAACATGGAATGCCTTGTCTGCATCCATCCTTCCTCTATGATTCAAAGTCTCTTTCAAATATCCACCTCCTTCCTTTGGAAGGATCAGTGAATATATTTGAAAGATAGAACTTTTGAGAGGAGACTTTCTGCTTAATGTTAACAGTTGATGAACCACCATTGGTAGGTAATTAACTGTCTAACATTCATTCACTTCACTCTTGTGACTAATCCCTTATTCTGGAGGTTTGAGCATGAAGAAAAGCCATTGCAGATAGAAGACTGATGATCAAAGCCCTTGCCTGAAGGCCATGAAGATGGAGATTGATGCTTGTTGAAGCCTATAGCTGATTGGAGATTACTTGAGGCTAGATGTTGATTCAGAGCTGCTGATGCTGTTTCTTTTGCTGTTGTTTTTTCATTTGCTGATGTATTGATTGGTTTTCTGGGCTGTATTGTTTGCTGTTTACCCTGTTGGGTTGAAAGTGAAGCCTGTTCACTTTTGCCTATTGTTTTCTAGGTTCGAGGTTGAGTGGGACTCCCTTGCCTCGCTTGTACTGTTGCATCCATGCATTTTACTGTTTTACTGTATATATCTGATATTGTTTCTGTTTCTGCCTATCCCGTAGGATCTCTGTTTCTCTCTGTGCAAGAGAGGAGCATGATAGACACTAGGTCTTAACCCATGCATGATAACATTAGGTTAGTTTGATTCCCTTCGCAACCGTAGGTTAGAGTTCTGTCTCTTCTTTCTCAAAACAAACAGAAAAACACATAAAGATTTCAAACACAATAAAAGACACTTCTTCCGTAAAAGAACGTGAACTCATCAAAGCGTCATTTTTGTCCGCTGGGACTGTTAATCAAGAAAACCTTTTTCAGAAGGAATAAAATCAATCAAGGACAGACTTATGTCGTGCGTGGCCCGAACTACGTTTGCTCTGATCTTCCATGCAGTGTGGAAGTACGTAGGCATAGGATGCGATATCCTAGCGAGCAACCTTTCCCTCCTTTCCCGTAGGTAGGCGAACTACGTTGACTCTGATTTCTCGTTCCAGACGGGAATACGTAGGCATAAAGTGCGATACTTTGCCGAGTCATTTTTATTTTCATTTTATTTTCTTTTTAACCCTTGACCTATAGTTTAGATAGAATAACAATCCATACCCGAAAACAAGCGTGGATCCCGTCGAGTACGACGGACGTGAGGGGTGCTAATACCTTCCCCTTGCGTAACCGACTCCCGAACCCAGGTTTTGGTTGCGATGACCATACCTTTCCCGTGTTGTGCGAGGTTTACTCTGAGCGTTTCCTTTCCCTCCCGTGGGATAAATAACGCACGGTGGCGACTCTTCTGTTCAGCCGGCGCCGATTTTCGCAGTAGCGACAGCTGGCGACTCTGCTGGGGATCCAACGTCCCCTGGCTGCTAAGGACTGCGATGGTTCTTATGCATTTGGGATCCAACGTCCCTTGAGAGAGTCAATCCTAGCGCTTGTTTTCCCGTCGAGGGTTTTGTATGGAGTTATTTTATATTTCTAACCTTGTATTTTCAGCTTTATATATTGATTATTATTGCTGTATCTGGGGTGTGACGGGTGTTCTGATATTGAGAGATAAGCCGGACCTGGGCTTGAGTGCACCTAGAATTAGCGTAGAAAGTAGTGGGCGCGTGCCGGCTTTGCTTGCATTAGTGTCTCATGAAATCTACACTCGGACGAGGTTCTTCTGGTTGGCTTCTTTTTCTACCCTTTGGGTCGAAAGGGTTGTTGGTCAGCTGAATTGTCGACTCCGGGAACCGATCACTTGGAAGTTGGCTGAGTGAGGCCTCTTCAGGAATTGATGATGCCACTCCTTCTGGGAATCGTATCATCGACCCTGAAAGTCTGTGACGCCGACGACCGCATAGGATGCCGTACCTTGTGCCAGTTATAGGGCCACCCACCTGTGAGGGGATTCAGGGTTATGCAGGTAACCAGACCTTCAGATACCGGTTATTTCTTGATCAGATATCCTGGTTATTTATGGAAAGTTATGAGGTCTGTCAGAGACCATTTGGAGATGTGTTATGAGGTCTGTCAGAGACCAGGTAGAGATATGACTTGAGGTCTACCAGAGACCAGTTGGAGTTATGATTTGAGGTCTATCAGAGACCAGTTGGGGTTATGGTTTGAGGTCTGTCAGAGACCAGTATGGGAGCTTTGTATTAGGTCTATCTGAGACCAGGGTTTGATGATTTCTGGATGGTCTATCTGAGACCTTTCTTGATTGGGTTTAGGCTATTCAGCTACAGCTTTGGTCCCTGTTGCATGATACTTGCATTGCATTGCCTGCATATTCATTACCATGTGCATTTCACTAACGTGTGTCTGTGCTGCAGGTGCATTTGCATTTCCCTAGTTCTAGTGCCCGGACTTCTGAGTATTGATTATGGCTAGTTTGAGGAAAACAGTTGCGTATAAGCTGCCTTCACCTGATATTACTTCTTTGCTTGGTCTGATATCTCTTGCTGATGAAGGGGTTAGGAGAAGCTTCAGAATGAGCCATGGGAGATTACTGAGATTAGTCTGTAAGCCCACTGCTGATGAGATGAACGGGCTATACACCTTGATGCAGTTCTATGATCCCGCATTGAGATGCTTTACTTTTGCTGACTTCATTCTGGGACCTACCATTGAGGAATATGTGGAGTTTACTGAGCTTCCCGTGCAGAACAAAGTTCCCTTCATCCACTCTGCTGCTGAGCCCAAGTTGGAGGACTTAGCCAAAGCCTTGCATATGAACGCTGCAGATCTGTTATTGACTTCTTGGCTTGGGGTGTCAGGTTTCTCTCTGGATTTCTTAGTCGCCAAAGCTCGGGAGTACGCCAAGAACGGTTGTTGGGTGGTTTTCAATGCTATTCTGGCTTTATGCATTTATGGAATTGTGCTGTTTCCTAACTTGCCCAACTTTGTGGATTTGGATGCTTTCTATTTGTTTGCTGCAGGCAACCCAATGCCAACTCTGGTTGGAGACTGCTATCATTCGTTGCACTATAAGAATGAGAACCGAAGAGGAAAGGTTGTGCACTGCTGTACTCCCCTATTGAATATGTGGTTCAAGAGTCACCTTCCCACGAAGGGACCATTTGTAGACAGTGCAACCTCAGCCAGTTGGTCAGAGCGCTTGATGAGACTATCTTCCGAAGACGTTGTATGGTTTGATCGAGACCTGCTGGGATCTGAGCTCATCTTCAGTTGTTCTGGGTACCCTAATGTACCGTTGATAGGAAGAAAGGGGTGTATCAATTACAACCCTTCTCTATTCATTCGTCAGTTCGGATATGCGCTGAAGAATCCGCCTCAGGAGGAAGAAGTACAGGAATCTCTGTACTTCACCGGAGACGTGAAGGGGGAGTTATTAGCCAAGTTGCAACATGCCTGGACGCGTATTAACCGCCGAGGGAAGCCACTGTTAGGTAAGAATGACTGCCAGGCCTATGCACCTTATAGAGTTTGGATTCAGGAGAGGGCTAGTCAGTTGAGGATGCCGTTTCCAGATGCACCAATTCTCGTTCCCGTTCCGGTAGCAGAGCCAACTACTGTTTCTAGGGAAGTCTATGAGCAAATTGTGAGAGAAAAAGAAGCCTTGATGAAGATTAATGAAGGGTTAGAGCAAGAGTTAGCCCAGGCACGCAGCGAGAAAAACAAGGCCGTATATGCTTTCCAACAACAGATCGAGCTGGTAAACAGGTTAGGAGCTGAGTTGACTGAGGAAAAGAAAAAGCGCGAACGTATGGGGCAAGAGTTCAGAAGCTCCCATGACATGCTTGAATCCAAGAAGAAGGCGCTTGACGCAGCACACCGAGAGATATCCTCTTGCAATAAGACTTGGAATGCTACACTTACTAACAACAAGAAGAGGGAAGATAAGCTGAAGCAGCAAATCTCCGACCTCGAAGAGAAGTTGAAGTCTAGCATCAAGAAGTGTGAGGAAGAAGTGATGACCCGGTATAGTGTCCAACATGCACTGAACAAGGCAATCAAATCCAGAGACGAAGCAGTATCTCAGAAGCGAAAGTTAGAAGATTGCTTCGGAGAAGCGACATGGGAAGAAACTACTGAAGACGTACGCCGTGGAGAAACCAGCTTGTTGAAGGGCTGCTTGATCGACCAAGCCATCCGGAGACCAAGAAGCTGATAGACGAGTACCAGACTTTTGGGAGGATTTGATCATTTCATGTAGTTACTTGTATGCTTTATTTGCATAGTGCTGACCATCACCAGGATTGTTGGTTGAGGTCATGCCTTCTTTATACTCTCAGTGATATTGTACCCTGGGATTATTGATTCTCTCTGCAATATATGAGGCTTTCTATGATTCATCTCCGATATTCCTATTGTCAGCACTGTCACTGCACCGGCACCTTCGCACTAGAACTGGGGGAATGAACTTCCCTAATGCACAGACACATTGCATTGCATTGCATTCATATTCATATTGCATGACAGGTAATCTTTGAATGGTGTCTTATCTCCTGCTCTGTACCAGGTACTTAACAGGATTCCAGATCAACATCCGCACCGCTATTCTACACGCTCCAACTGTCGGAAAGTCATGGACCAGATTCAGAACGAGATGCAGGATGTGCGCGAGAAGCTCGCCCTCTTCATGCAGACCATGGAAGCTATAGCAAAAGGGCAAGAGAATTTGCAGGCCATGGTCCAGCCTCTGTTGGCTCGCAACGCTGGTCATGGTAATGACGACCATCAGTCTGTCCGGGTTGATACCGCTCATGGAGACGGCACTCCCACGCCAGTGGCTCCGCCCGTAATCAATATGACTGCTGCTAACGTCAACAACGCTACCGCTGCTGTGAATGGTAACGTCGGAGTGGGAAATGAGACTGCTGTCCATAATGCTGGGCTGGGTGATGTCAATGTGGGAGATAATCTCGGAGGCAATGGCTTTGTCAATACTGGGTTCGGATTCAACGATCAGGGATTTGACAACACTGGCAAGTATGGCTTTAATGCTCAAGGCTTTGGGCAAGATGGTTATGGTATGGTCAATCAGGGCTACGGAGGCTATGGAAACGGAAATGGTACTGGATTTATGGGTGTTGGTCCTGCTGGAGGAGTTCAAGGGTACGGCAACAGAGGCCGAGGTCCGGGAATGAATCAGATCAGAGCTGGACGTAATAATGCATATGATGGATACGGGGCTGGGAACGGTATGTGGCAAGAGGATCAACAGGAGGACGCCTTCTCAGGAGGAGGTTTTGAAGGGCCGATGGATGATTCTCAAAAGATCAGAATGCTGGAAGAGCAAATGAAGGGAGTCCTAAATCAGAGTGCTGTGGGACTGGACATGGCAACTATGGGCTTGGTACCTGGCTTGAGGGTGCCAATTAAATTCAAGGCGCCCGCATTCGATAAGTACAAAGGAGACACATGCCCGAAGGTGCATGTACGAGCTTATTACAGAAAGATGTCTGCATACTCCACTGATGAAAGAATGCTCATGCATTTCTTTCAGGATAGTCTGTCGGGCCCTTCCCTAGAGTGGTACATGGGGTTGGAGCCAACTGATATCAAGACATGGAAGCAATTGGCGGAGGCGTTCGTAGCCCATTACAAGTATAACAGCGACCTGGCACCCAATCGGGTCCAGTTGGCCGGGCTTTCGCAGAAGAAGGGGGAGAGTTTTAAAGAATACGCGCAAAGGTGGCGCGATATGGCTGCCAGGGTCCGTCCTCCTGTGGAAGATAAAGAAATGAATGATATGTTTGTTGGCACCTTCACAGGGCTGTTTCATGATATGCTGTTTCATACGTCTCTGGCTAGTTTTTCAGACCTGATTCTGATGGGGGAAAAGATTGAGCGTAATATTAAGCAAGGAAAGTTCCAAGTCGATGAATCAACTGCATCTGGCAGTAATAGGAAAGCTTATGGTGGGCGCCGTCAGGGCGAAGCTAGCGCTGTATTTGGAGGCCGAGGCTGAGGCCGAGGCAGGGGAAGAAGTCAATATCGTCAGCAGCAGCAAGTGTCGAGTGTTACTATCCCCTATCAGCAACAACCAATCCAGCAACAACAACCGGTTCAGCAACAGCCAATGCCACAGCAGCAGCAGCCTCAGCAAGGGGCACAACAAGCTCAGCGAAGATTCCAGGGTAGTAAGCCGAGAAGGGTGTTTGAGAAGCCTCCCTCTACCTATGCTGATTTATTGCAGACATTGTTGGGATTGAATCTAGTGGAGAAAAGAACCCTGGCACCGATAACGGGAACTCCCCCGTTCGGCTACGATGCAAGCAGGCACTGTGAGTTTCATTCTGGAGCCCCGGGCCATGATATCGAAGGTTGTCATGCTTTTAAGCACGTTGTGCAGGATCTCTTGGACAACAAGTCTATCAACTTCGGAACGGCAGTTCCGAATATAGTCCAGAAACCCATGCCTAATCATGGGGCGAATGCCGTGCTGACTGAGGAAGGTCTGAATCTGATTTTGAATGTTGAAGATTTAAAGACGCCGCTGAGCGAGATAAAGAGTCGACTGTTGCAGGGGGGTGTTTACCCAGGATGTAATGAGTATTGCTTAGATTGTTGGACCCTATCTGGGGGGTGTGAGGATTTGAAGAAAGGCATTCAGGCCTTAATTGATGATGGCGTATTGCAGTTTGACAGAACAGCAACTGATGAGCCTGCAGGGGCAGTAGTGGATGATCAGAGTGATGTGGCCACGATAACGATTCCGCGGAAGACGATCACTATTGCAGCACCAGCTCAGCGCCCGCCGATTACCATAACTAAAGCCGGGCCAATCCCGTATGAGAGCACGAAAGCAGTCCCATGGTCATATGGGCTAGAGGTGTATTGTGATGGGATTAAGATTGACGTTAACAAGCAGCCAGTGGAGATTGTGGATAATGTTGTTGGGTCAGGAGGCATGACGAGGAGCGGCAGGATCTTTATATCTCCTGAAGTGGAGGCCGAAAGGCTAGCGAAAGGAAAAGGGAAAGTGGTTGAAAATGTTCCGGTACAAGCAAATGAAAAAGAAGCAGCATCTAAGGATGTAGAAGAATTCATGCGCTTGATTCGGAAAAGTGATTATAAAATTGTGGAGCATCTGCAGCAGACGCCGTCCAAAATATCTATCCTGTCTTTGCTGTTGTGTTCGGAAGCTCACAGGAACGCTTTGCTGAAAGTCCTGGACACTTCTTTTGTACCCCAGGACGTCTCCGTAAATCAGCTAGAAGGAGTATTGGCACATGTAAATGCAGGCCACAGTCTGGGCTTTACTGATTTTGACTTGACGCCGAAAGGAAGGGATCATAATATGGCATTACACATATCTGTTGAGTGTAGGGGGTCAACAATGTCGCACGTATTGGTTGACACCGGGTCGTCTTTGAATGTGCTACCCAAGAAGGCGATGATGAAGCTGGATGTTCGAGGGATTTTGTGCACACCCAGCGATTTGGTAGTCAGAGCGTTTGACGGCACGCGGAGAACAGTCTTCGGATCGATTACCTTGCCTCTGCAAGTGGGGCCGGAAGTGTTTGCAACGGAGTTTTATATCATGGATATACAGCCTGCGTACAGCTGCTTGCTTGGAAGACCCTGGATTCATGGGGCAGGGGCAGTCACGTCTACCCTGCATCAAAAGCTAAAGTATATGGTCGGAGACAGTGTAGTCACCGTGTGCGGAGAAGAAGACATCCTGGTTAGCCATCTATCTTCATTTAAATATGTCGAAGTCGACGGAGAGATCCACGAGACGCCATGCCAGGCATTCGAAGGTTTGCGTATCAAGGACAAGAGTCCCGGGCCGAGCAAAGTGCCAGAGATAGCTGTTTCATCGTATAAAGAAGCTCAAGCACTAGTGGAAGCAGGAGAAGCCAAGGGCTGGGGCAAAGTGTTGGACATTCCGGTGAAGATGGACCGGTTCGGACTGGGGTACCGACCGTCGTCATCAACTCCTTCCGTGGGGGCCCCTCATTTCAGAAAGTCAATCACCATCTCTGCCAGTGGAGTATGTCATGGAACTGTCAATGCTGCTTCAGAGTCTGATGAAGGAGACAGCGACTGTGATATGGATGCCTGGATTCAGCCAAGCACGCCAGGACAAGGACTGTGCAACTGGTCTATTCAGGAGCTTGTTCCTGTGACTTTTAAACAGTAATGCTTTGCTTTATTAATTGTTGAATAATCTGATGTCTTGCCCGGGGCATCAGGATTTGCTTAGGGCTGTGTTGTTATAAACATTGCGCGTTAATCATTAAATAAATGGCGTTTTTTTCATGTGAAAATACTGTAATCCCTGTTTTTCCTGTTTGCATTTTTCAATAAAATGGCAACGTGGTTATTCGCTTTATACGCATTTTGAAGCACTTAACCCTTCCTTTTGCAGGATAACATTTTCAGATGATATCCTTGAACCACCTATGACTCGTCCCGACTTCGAGCACCCGGTATTCCAGACCGAAGAAGAGGTTGTCGAAGATAGCGACGTTCCTGAAGAACTGTCTTGGTTAGTGAAGCAAGAGGAAAGAGCCATTTTGCCTCACGACGAGGTCATCGAAATTATCAATTTGGGGTCGGAAGGGGTCGAGAAGAATATTCGTATTGGAGCCGCACTGCAGAGTGATATCAAGCGAAAACTGGTTGAAATGCTCCAAGAGTATAATGATGTATTCGCTTGGTCGTATGAAGATATGCCAGGGCTCGATACAGATATGGTTGTGCATCGCCTGCCACTGAAAGAAGACTGCCCGCCTGTCAAACAAAAACTTCGCAGAACTCGTCCAGATATGGAAATGAAGATCAAAGAGGAGGTTCAGAAACAGTGGGACGCTGGTTTCCTGGCTGTGACGAAGTATCCTTCATGGGTTGCCAACATCGTACCAGTGCCAAAGAAAGATGGCAAGGTTCGAATGTGCGTGGATTATAGAGATTTGAATAAAGCAAGCCCAAAAGACGATTTTCCACTTCCTCATATTGACGTGTTAGTTGATAATACTGCTCAATACTCTGTATTCTCCTTCATGGATGGCTTTTCAGGCTACAACCAAATTAAAATGGCGCCAGAGGATATGGAGAAGACTACTTTCATAACGCCTTGGGGAACATTTTGCTATAAAGTGATGCCCTTTGGTTTGAAAAATGCTGGGGCAACATATCAGCGTGCGATGACGACTCTCTTTCATGACATGATGCATAAAGAGATCGAAGTTTATGTTGACGATATGATTGCCAAATCCCAGACGGAGGAAGAGCATCTGGTGAATCTGTTGAAGTTGTTTAAAAGACTTAGGAAGTTCAGGCTGAGGCTGAATCCTAACAAATGCACCTTTGGGGTGAGATCGGGTAAGCTCCTGGGGTTCATAGTAAGCGAAAGAGGAATAGAGGTCGATCCTGCTAAAATAAAAGCAATTCAAGAAATGCCGACGCCTAAAACAGAGAAAGAGGTGCGCGGGTTTTTAGGGAGATTGAACTACATTGCTCGGTTCATATCTCACCTAACAGCCACGTGTGAACCATTATTCAAGCTCTTGAAGAAAGATCAAGCTGTAACGTGGAACGAAAATTGTCAAAAGGCGTTCGACAAAATAAAGAAGTATCTGCAGGAACCTCCTATTTTGATACCCCCGGTGGCAGGGAGACCCTTGATAATGTATTTGACGGTTCTTGAGGGAAGCATGGGTTGTGTTCTCGGTCAACACGACGAGACAAGGAGAAAAGAGCATGCAATTTATTACTTGAGTAAGAAGTTTACAGATTGTGAATCTCGATACTCAATGCTGGAGAAAACTTGTTGCGCGCTAGCCTGGGCCGCCAAGCGTTTGAGGCAGTACATGCTGAATCATACAACCATGCTCATCTCGAAGATGGATCCAATCAAATATATATTCGAAAAGCAGGCGTTGTCAGGTAGAATTGCCCGGTGGCAGATGGTCTTGACTGAATACGATATTCAATACGTCCCGCAAAAGGCTATAAAGGGGAGTGTGCTGTCTGAGTATCTGGCGGAGCAGCCTATTGAAGAATACCAATCGATGAGATTTGACTTTCCTGACGAGGATATCATGTACTTAAAGATGAAGGACTGCGAAGAACCATTGCCAGACGAAGGACCAGAGCCGGGGTCCCAATGGAAGATGATATTTGACGGAGCTGTGAATGCTTACGGTAGCGGAATAGGGGCAATCATCACCACGCCACACGGGTCGCACATCCCGTTTACTGCCCGATTGACCTTTGCTGTTACCAACAATGAGGCCGAATACGAAGCTTGTATAATGGGGCTTGAAGAAGCCATTGATTTGCGAATCAAACATCTAGACGTATACGGAGACTCAGCTCTGGTGGTGAATCAGATCAAAGGGGAATGGGAGACACGGCAGCCCAATTTGATACATTACATGAATTATGCAAGGAGATTGTTGCCTTTCTTCGACAAAGTTGAATTGCATCACGTGCCGCGGGCAGAGAATCAAATGGCTGACGCCCTCGCCACTTTGTCTTCCATGTACAAAGTCAACTTCTGGAACGAAGCTCCCCAAATTACTATCTCTCGGTTGGACAGGCCAGCTTATGTATTTGCTATTGATGAAGCATCCGATGACAAACCGTGGTATTTTGATATCCTTAATTTCCTGAAGAATAAAGAGTATCCGGCTGGGGCATCCAGTCAAGATCAGAAGACTCTCAGGAGATTAGCAGGCAATTTCTATTTGAACCCGGATGGCGTCTTGTACAGAAGAAACCACGATTTGGTGTTGTTGCGTTGCGTAGACGAGAAAGAGGCAAAACTTCTCATGGAGGAAATTCACGAAGGTGCCTTTGGCACGCATGCTGGCGGGCATGCTATGACGAGAAAGCTGCTGCGGGCAGGTTATTTTTGGCTGACAATGGAAACTGATTGTTTCAAGTTCGCGAGAAAGTGCCACAAGTGCCAAATTTATGCTGACAAGATACACGTGCCTCCGAGCCCTCTAAATGTGATGTCATCTCCATGGCCATTCTCGATGTGGGGAATCGATATGATTGGAAAGATCGAGCCGACGGCTTCTAACGGGCATCGGTTCATTCTGGTAGCAATCGATTACTTCACCAAGTGGGTGGAAGCGGCGTCTTATGCAAATGTAACGAAGCAAGTGGTGGCTAGATTCATCAAGAGAGATATCATTTGCCGATATGGGATCCCCGAGCGGATAATCACGGATAATGGTTCTAATCTGAACAACAAAATGATGAAGGAGCTCTGTCAGAATTTCAAGATCGAACATCACAACTCCTCCCCTTACCGACCCAAGATGAATGGCGCCGTCGAAGCGGCCAATAAGAATATCAAGAAAATTGTCCAGAAAATGGTGGTGACTTATAAGGATTGGCACGAGATGCTACCTTTTGCTTTGCACGGTTATCGTACGACGGTACGCACATCAACCGGGGCAACTCCGTTCTCGTTGGTATACGGAATGGAAGCAGTATTACCATTGGAAGTTGAGATCCCTTCTCTGAGGGTATTGCGAGACGTTCAGCTGGACGAGGCAGAATGGGTAACGAATAGATTGAACCAACTGAGTTTGATGGATGAGAAGAGGCTAGCTTCTCTGGCATACGGTCGTTTGTACCAAAGACGAATGAAGAAAGCGTACGACAAGAAGATACTTCCGCGAAGCTTTCAGACGGGCGACCTTGTGCTGAAAAGGATTCTCCCGCCGCAAGCAGATCACAGGGGCAAGTGGACCCCCAACTACGAAGGGCCATACGTTGTCAATAAGGTCTTTTCAGGAGGAGCGTTGTTGTTGTCCACCATGGACGGAGAAGACTTTGCGTCACCTGTGAATTCGGACGCAGTTAAAAAATACTTTGCTTGAAATAGACCCGCTGGACAGAAAAAAAGAGAGTCCAGGCAAAAATGGGGCATCCTGGCGAACCAAAAACAGAATGAAAGGTTCGGGCAAAAGTTAGGGATAAAATTGAAAAAATGTACACCCGCGAAGTTGAAAACCTACACTGGGCGGCTTCGGCAAAAAGGGGTATCCCGGTGAACTGAAAACCCATAAAGGGCGGTTCACGCAAAAGTTAGGGATGTGAAAAGCAAATGACTGCGGTCCGAATTTGATATTGCAATGAGCATCGATGCGGGAGAATACATTTGAGGAGTCAGTTATCGGATACAACTTCTTCAGAAGTGGGGATACCGGGAAAGCATTAGAGTCGGACGAGTCATGGGAGGATCAGTTCGTGGTGTTCATCTGCATCCAGTTGCCGACATGTGTACAAAATTTAATTTGTCAATATTATGCTTCTTGTGAATATGTGCATACTTGTATATTTGCTTCGCGTAGCTTCCTCATTTCAGGAGTTACATCCCGTGTACAAAAACTCCGCCCATTCAGGGGCCCGATCAATGAAAATATGTTATTCAGTATTTGACACTGTTCTTTACTGTTTTGTGCATGATAAAACGCCTGAGTTTGATGAAACTGGCATGAGTATAATATCAATGGCCCTTGCCAACAATCATTAAAGCTTTGAATTAACTGAAAATAGCGTCACTAACCTGAATTGATTTGATTGCACAGGCTTGTCGTGTCTTGTTTGTGTTGTTGCAGGTTTCATAACCATGCGAGGAGGATGATCAAAAGATTGCGATAACGAAAGACTTGATCCCCACGCAGGTCATGCATGTTCTTTCTGAAGAAGGATAGAATTCCCCAGCTAGCCGTAGCTTATCCAAAGGACGTGCTCCAGAAAAGTTATTCGTTCTCAAGAGAGTTTGGCGATTCCAAGATCGTAAGGCTATATTCAGACAGACTCAGTCCCCGCAGGGTCGTGTACTCTTCCCCCAATGGAGTCAGTTAATTTTCCCCAAGAGAATCATCCCATCCCCAGCGGAATTCTCTTTGCAAGTGTTTTCATTCCTTCCAGTGGAACTCGAAGATCAAGGCTCTCCAAAGCAGAGTTGATGGTGGGCCCTGTCATTTATTTTGTCAGAGATACTGTGTGATATCCGTTCACGTTCCAGCAGAAAGTCCGAGCATACTGCGCACATCTGCTATTCCCCGGCAAGGTCATATTCCCCAGCAGGGGGTTACTTCAACAAGGCGTTTGGATTGAGTTCCCAATTTCCCAGCAGGGTTGACGTCACCCTTCCAGCATTTATTTTGCTGGAATAATTCTGTAGCATCTGGCTATCCCCGGCGGAGTCGGCATTATATCTTTAACATTTATTTCGCTGAAGCAGTTTCTGTATCTTAGCAGTTCAGGCAGAGAGAGTTCTTGCTCAAATGAATTACCAAACATTCAAGATCTCGGCATGAGACATTCGACGGAAATGTCAGCTTTGACAGCATTCCCCCACAGAGTCAGCATGATGAGGGTCTCTTTGTCTCCGAGCAGAGTCATTCATGCAAATGTCTCGTGTTTTCCCCACCAGAGTTGCCAGGATAAGTGTCTCCTTATCCCCAAGCAGAGTTTGTCGTCATCAACGGGTCCCATGAGTCAGAATTTAAGAGGCCACCGCCAGTTATCAGAACAGGCGTCCGATAGTGGGTTTCCAGACATCCCCAGTAGAGTCCGCCTCAAAGTCGCTGTCACGTCAGTGCTAAGAAGTTTGTGGGTTGGGATCAGTGGAGAGCTAAGTCCTGACGTGGACAATTTATTCCTATATTGACGGGATTTCTTCAGAAGTGGGCGTCCTAATGTGACCAGGTTTATTTCCTTGGATTGGTGAAGTGTGTTAGTCCTATCGTGGGCAGATTCGGTTTCTCGAAATCAGTGGAATGGGAGGTCATGACGTTGACAAAAGTGATTACTCTTTGTGTTGGTGTCCTGACGTGGACAGATCAGATCAGGGTGTGAGTCCTTACGCGGACAAGTCTTATTTCCTCAGCGGGTCGAAGACGCCTGAGTCCTAACGTGGACAAATCAAGACGAGATCAGTGTCCTGACGTGGACGAATCAAAGAAATTATTATTCCTAACGTGGACGATGTAGTCCTCACGCGGACATATCAAAAGAGGTGATTCCTAACGTGGAAAGGTTGTAGTCCTTACGTGGACAGAGTAAAATGGTTGCCTTACGTGGAAAGACGAGTTTATTCCTTACGTGGAAAGATTGAGTCCTTACGTGGACATATCAAGCCAGAGTCCTTACGCGGACAGATTCAGATCAAGATCACTCCTTACTTGGAAAGATCAGAGTCCTTACGTGGACAGATCAAGAGCATCCCTTACGTGGAACCAAATTGGTTTCCTTACGTGGAAAGACGAGTTTATTCCTTACGTGGAAGGATTGAGTCCTCACGCGGACATATCACGATTGATTCCTGACGTGGAAAGAAATGGATTATTCCTGACGTGGAAAGAGTTTAGTCCTGACGTGGACAGAGTCAAGAAAAGTTGATTCCTGACGTGGAAGAATGATGTACTCCTTACGTGGAAAGTTGAGTCCTGACGTGGACAGGTTCAGAAAAGTTGTTTTCCTTACGTGGAAAGATTGGAGTCCTGACGCGGACATGTCAAATGAAGATTGGAGTCCTTACGTGGACAGATTGATATAGTTCTCTTCACGCGGACGTATCTAGATTGCTTCCTAACGTGGAAAGATGAAAGGGTTAGTCCTGACGTGGACAGATACAGAAGAAATGATTCTTAATATGGACAGGTGTCACTCCTAACGTGGAAGAGTATTATTCCTAACGTGGACGATTCAGTTTATGGAAATGCAGACAAGTTCTCCCCAGCGAAGTTGCCGAGACTTTTCTGGGTTAACAGCAAGTGGAGTCCTAATGTGGACAGGTTTTAGATGAGATTTTTCGTATTGACGACAGACAGAGTCCTAACGTGGACAAGCAAGCAATCTGTGATGACAGAATCCTCTTCAGAACGATGAAGATAATCCCCAGCACGGTCGCGCGAGATCAGTGGGTTACTGTAACAGTCAGATTCAGCTGACGAATGTCGTTCCCCAAGCAGGAGCGCAGTTTATTTCTACGGTTGGCAAATTTCGGGTTTCACTAGTATTCAACCGTCTCGTACCGCGAATGTCTGAAGGCTCCGGGCTCTTCACCCAATCGGGTCCAAGTCGCTTGAATAGGGGCAGCTGTTGCACCCTAAAATTTGCTCAACCTTATTCACTTGGTTTATGTTTCAATATCATTAGCATTTGCATATAGAGTCATGTACATAGACTAACCATCTGCATAGCATAAGCATAGCAAGTCATTCAACAGGGGACCAATCATTATTTTCATCTCTAGAGGCCTATCAAGAGGTTATTATCCTAATTCAATATCATGCAAGTCATCAGGGAAGAATTTGAAAGCAAAGAGTTCAGCAGATCAAGCCTTGAGTCCATCTCCTAGCTGAAGGTATCTGAGGGTCAGCAAGAGGGTTGTGAGCTGTAAGTTGAAGGCATGGAGAGTATCTAGGCCTTATGAGAGACTTATAAAGTCATTTGGAGAAGGAGATAAGTTGTTGATGTGATCATAAGAGCTACAGTTGAAGACAGTCAACTAGGGTTTCATCTGGGTCAACCCTAGGTCAACCCTAGGTCAATTGACTGATTTAAAGGGCATTCAAGTCTATTGGAGAGATGTGGGGTTCATCATTGGACATATAAAGAAGGATATGGAGATATGCCAAGGAGAATTCAAGAGAAATCAAGGAGAAGAGGAGTTACTAAATTAGGGTTTCTCTGTAAAATCCCCTAGTTTAGGTCAAATTTCCAAGCAAGATAAGTCAAAATGTTAGCTTCAAATGGCTTCTTGGCCAACATGAAACTTGTAGAGGATCTCAAGACCTTTAATTTGAGTTGTGGAAGACATCAAGGAGATTTATAGAACTCAAGTTATGGTCCTTGCAAGTTACAGGTCATCTGAGGTGTCTGAATTTTTGTCTGTGAAAGTGACTTGACTTCCAAGCTAGTTTTACCCCTCAAGGAGATTTCAAATGAATTCTTGGTCAACATAAGAATTGTTCCTCATTGTCTTAGCTTTCTATAATGGTATGGCATGCCTTCATATGATGTGGAGAACTCAACTTATGGTCTTGACAAGCAAAGGGTATTTTGGGCATTTGTGAATTACAGGTCATTTTAACCTATGTCCAAAACTCATACAAGGAGGCCTCAAATGGAAAAACTTAAAACATCAAACTTGTTCCAAATGGGATTTTAAGTCTAGAAAGAAGGTCACAAGTTATTGGAGAAGCTCATAGCATGAAGTTGCATAATTGGTCAAAATATGAACTAAAATGGCTTATAAAGTGAATAAATTCAAGATGGAAAATGGTTTGGGAGATTTACAAGTCCAAATGGAGACTTCCAATATATGATTTTGAATGGAAAAGCAATTCTAAGAACAATGGTTCAAACACTTTTTTGAGTTTAGAAGGAAAAAAGAAAGTTATCTTTGGTTACTTGTAATTGAAGAAACATAACCAAAATGGATCAAAGTTGGAAAACAAGGGAATGTGCAAGATGGATCTAGAATGTTCATATGAGGTCTATATATTCATGAAATGTGCATTGATCAAGGGTTGGCTTCATTTGCACCAAGAATTTCACAAATCCCCTCATTCTTTCTCTTTGAAGTTTCATTCCAATCTCACAAATTCTTCACAAAATCATCATCCACATCAATTCAATCTTGCTCCATCATCATCCTAGATCAGAATTGAAGCAAAGTTTTGGTGATTAGGATCCATTTTCGAGCACCTTTTTCAAGAACATCAAAACTACAAATTCAAGTGGACAGCATAATTCAAGTCAAGAATCAACAAGGAATTGCATACAGAATCACATACATCAAGGATTGATCAAGATCCAACACCTAGAAGCTTCAGATCCACGAGTTCCATAGCTGTTTTCAAGCTTTTACACCAGGTATGTTTTCATTCAAATTGCTTGATTCAGTTAGTTAGGCATAGCTTTGTTAGTTTAGACATGATCTAGGTGGTTAGTAGAGTAGTTAGGGTGAATTTGGAGAGGATTGGTGACATTTGTTAGCAGGTACCATAAACTGTTTGGATCAATATCTCTTAGGTTAATGCATTAGAATGTTAGTTTGATGGATCAGATTAATCACCATTAGTTGTAGGTTAGCTTAGTACAAGTTTGAGGGAGAATCGTGATGGTGCATCTCAGTGTAATTCCATGGTGACCAGACCTTGGCTTGATCGGGTTGAGAGTTGTGATGAGTTTCAGACTGAATTAGTGCCATAGACGTGTAGAGGGAGAGTTGTAGAGTAATTTTCATGTTCACATCGTGTGGATTGGTTGCCTGTAGAGTGAGAGCAGATGAGGTGAAGCTTGCTCGTGCATGGAGTTCATGGTGATTGAAACCCTAAGTTGCAGATCAAGTGAGGAAGATATAATCTGGATCGTCTATTTTGTGTAAGACCTTTGACCTGGAGGAAGATCCTAGGGCTAGTATTCAATTCAGAATGTGGAGGGAAGCTGTGAGGCCAAAACGCGCCGTTTCATTAATTGAAACGGGCGGGCCTGAGTTGGTTATTGTTATCCCCACCCCCCTATTCCAAGCCCAAATCATATTGAACGTAATATCCCTTCTATTTTCACCCCCCAGCGTCCTTTTTATTTTTTACCAATTCTGATTGATGCTGGGCCTTGTTCAAAGCGCTAATTGCACCTCCTGTTTGCTGGCCCATCTTGATATCAACTGGGCGTATCTGCTATTCTAACCCCCCTCCCTCATTTTTAATTCATTTTATTTCTTAATTCATTTTAATTTTTACTAATTTTCATTAATTCATAACAAATTCATAAAAAATCATTTTCACTTCATTCTTTTTACAACATTTTCTTTAGGATGTGTAGAATATTATAGAAAAATAAAATTGCATTTTTATTTGTATTTCATATTTTTTCCATATTTTCTTAATAAATGGCATTTTAAATAAATTCATTTCATGCATGATTTTAATAATTTTTGTTCTCTTACATGCTTTAACATTTTTTGTTCATTCTTTTTATATTGTTTAGATGAGATATTCAACTTGTAGAAATATTTTAATTCCCATTTTTAGAGATTAATTTTAGGTGATTAAAATAGGTTTGAACATCATGAACAAAACTAGGGTTTTAGGTGATGACTTAGGAGTTTGATTTCATTTCCCTTAGGATTTAGGACTTAATTAGATTAGTTATGGGACTATAGGGGCTATGGGTAGCTATTAGATCCCTTAGAAAAAAGTTAGGATTCCCCTACTGCTATTACTGTCTGTATATCTGATTGTCTGGTGTGGTGTGCCCTCTGGGGATTATTGCTTGCTTGTTTGGGTATTGGGTTTGTCTGGGGCCCTGGAGAAGCTGAAGATTTGAGGAGATGAAGATCATTGGAGATTCAGAGATGGAGGATCAACTTCCAGAGTTGATGAGGAGATTCCTGCTAGCAGCTGCTGAGGAACTAGGGTTTAGGAGCTAGGCAGAGCCCTAGATTAGAAACCTTGTTTCTCAAACATGGAATGCCTTGTCTGCATCCATCCTTCCTCTATGATTCAAAGTCTCTTTCAAATATCCACCTCCTTCCTTTGGAAGGATCAGTGAATATATTTGAAAGATAGAACTTTTGAGAGGAGACTTTCTGCTTAATGTTAACAGTTGATGAACCACCATTGGTAGGTAATTAACTGTCTAACATTCATTCACTTCACTCTTGTGACTAATCCCTTATTCTGGAGGTTTGAGCATGAAGAAAAGCCATTGCAGATAGAAGACTGATGATCAAAGCCCTTGCCTGAAGGCCATGAAGATGGAGATTGATGCTTGTTGAAGCCTATAGCTGATTGGAGATTACTTGAGGCTAGATGTTGATTCAGAGCTGCTGATGCTGTTTCTTTTGCTGTTGTTTTTTCATTTGCTGATGTATTGATTGGTTTTCTGGGCTGTATTGTTTGCTGTTTACCCTGTTGGGTTGAAAGTGAAGCCTGTTCACTTTTGCCTATTGTTTTCTAGGTTCGAGGTTGAGTGGGACTCCCTTGCCTCGCTTGTACTGTTGCATCCATGCATTTTACTGTTTTACTGTATATATCTGATATTGTTTCTGTTTCTGCCTATCCCGTAGGATCTCTGTTTCTCTCTGTGCAAGAGAGGAGCATGATAGACACTAGGTCTTAACCCATGCATGATAACATTAGGTTAGTTTGATTCCCTTCGCAACCGTAGGTTAGAGTTCTGTCTCTTCTTTCTCAAAACAAACAGAAAAACACATAAAGATTTCAAACACAATAAAAGACACTTCTTCCGTAAAAGAACGTGAACTCATCAAAGCGTCATTTTTGTCCGCTGGGACTGTTAATCAAGAAAACCTTTTTCAGAAGGAATAAAATCAATCAAGGACAGACTTATGTCGTGCGTGGCCCGAACTACGTTTGCTCTGATCTTCCATGCAGTGTGGAAGTACGTAGGCATAGGATGCGATATCCTAGCGAGCAACCTTTCCCTCCTTTCCCGTAGGTAGGCGAACTACGTTGACTCTGATTTCTCGTTCCAGACGGGAATACGTAGGCATAAAGTGCGATACTTTGCCGAGTCATTTTTATTTTCATTTTATTTTCTTTTTAACCCTTGACCTATAGTTTAGATAGAATAACAATCCATACCCGAAAACAAGCGTGGATCCCGTCGAGTACGACGGACGTGAGGGGTGCTAATACCTTCCCCTTGCGTAACCGACTCCCGAACCCAGGTTTTGGTTGCGATGACCATACCTTTCCCGTGTTGTGCGAGGTTTACTCTGAGCGTTTCCTTTCCCTCCCGTGGGATAAATAACGCACGGTGGCGACTCTTCTGTTCAGCCGGCGCCGATTTTCGCAGTAGCGACACTTAGCACACACACCAAACACCAGTCTCAACACTACTCAATCAGTTTAATTCCTTGACCATCCAAACAGACATATAATATGGAGCTCTCGATTTCGGACTAGTATCCGTAACTAAGTCGAACACAACTCCACTCCATGTTCCGGTGGTAAATCACTTATTTCATCAGAAGAACTTCCGGATAATCACAACTAGTTGGCACACCACCAACTTCTCCAACTTTATCAACACTCAAGGTTCCCATTAAAATAATCATCTCAACATCCTCCCACACTGACTCATTAAGATAAATCTTAAGCATTTGGCTTAAAGACAAACAATTTACTGTACACACCATCTAAGCTCGCAAGACACACTTATTCCCTCCAACATGATCCCGTCAAACTATAATAGCGTCTAACAACACAATGATCCATCACTCCATACTTGAAGCATCTTGGAGAAGCACAACCTTCTCCCCCACTTATTTCAATTCCACTCCCGCTGTCTCCAGTCTCTGGCGACTGTTGTCCCACCAAGCCTCAGCTTCACCTTCTAGCATGTGTGTACCAAACCTCACCTTTTGCTCATCACTACAACCCATTGTCCTGATAATTTTATCAATCGCCTTCAGCCACTTCTGCGCAGCTTCAGGATCCAAAATTCCTCCTTCAAACGTCGGTGGCTTGTTACTCCAAAACTGTGCCAAATCCCCAAATTGCGCACCCACCGCTTGGTTCTGATTAGTAACCACCTGCGCTATTGCTTGCATAACGGCAGCCAAAGCAACATCATTCCTTCCTGCCATACTCCTCGACAATAACAACACCAGGTTAAAAGGTACACAACCTCTATCCTAAGGACAGACTCAACTACTACACTGGCCGGACGGACCGACATGCTCTAATACCAATTGTAACACCCCACTTCCCAAAATTAAATAAATTACAAATATTTCAATTAAACATCAGAGTTTCCTTTCAAAAGTGGGATATCACATCCAAATAATTCAACATACTCATCATTAGATGGTTTTCAAAATAAAACAGTGGAAATTATCCTTAGTCAACATTCACGGCCATCCGCCAAATTGCACAAAAACATTCATTAAGAGGTTCACCAAACTTGATACATCATAGGAAACTAAAACAATTCAACATAAAGCAATTAAACTCCCAAGTCCCGTGTTACGTATCAGAGCATCCTACGACTCAACTCGCACACCACTATCCAAGCTAGCTAAGTACCTGGATTGTCTGTACTTCCGTGGAAGCACAGACCACAACAACAATAAAGGGGTGAGAAAACATGATCAAAATTATCGGTAGTATAATACATGAAATAAAGGTAGAAATCATATAATTCATCACCCAACATTCATCAAACACGACCTACTGTCCAACACCAACACAACACACCATAATGCAATTATGCAACTCAACACCATGCATGCGGTACCGACTCGTTGGTTCATTTATTCGAACCCCAGATAGATCACATACACCCGTCCTTGGCCATGATCTATCCCCACCATTCTCCGCAATGGAGTACTGATGAATCACATACACTCCTCTTGAGCAATGATTCATCCCACCAAACACCATGATATGCATAACACTAAATGCACAATAAATGAACTCAAGCACACAAGGTGCACACGATCCCCTGATCACATCACCATACATGATACATACATATTGTTCATCAGAAGGAGAATTCCATTAGCAGATTTTCCATTGTTCAGTGCAGATGAACCTAGGGAAATCATTCTGGCATACATTGCTGAATGTTTAGGAGATGGTACTCCTCTGCCTGCTAACATAGTTCAGAAGGAAGGAGAAGTTCTGCCAAATCTTCTGAGAGAAAGGCGCAGGAAGAAAAAAGCTGAGGAAGGATCTGTTGCACAACCTAAGAGGAAAGCCTTTGATGCTGCTGACAAGCCTGAGAAGGACAAAAAGCAGAAGGAAAATCCTCCAGAAGCTAGCTTGGAAGAAATAAGAGCAACTATTCAACAGGTATTAACATCTGATCCCAAACCTCTTGTCCCTTCACCCTCACCTTCACCTCCACCATCTCCTCCTAAATCATCTGATCCTAAACCATCTGAATCTCATTCATTTGAACCCATTTAATCTCCTAATAAACATTCTCAACCATCTTCTGTTCAACTACCATCTGAACTCCCTCAACAGAAATCCTCTGAACAACAACCCCCTCAACAAACACAATCTGAACCACAAAAACAATCTAAACCACTCTCTTCTACTTAACCACCAGAAGAACCAATCATCAAAAATCCTGAACCATCTGTCCAACAACCATCTGAAGACATTCTGGATGTATCACCACTTGCAACCATGTATGTCCTCTCTTCAACTTCATGTCATTCAACTGAATCATATGATTCTGATGAATCTGAAGTCCCCTCACCAACTAGCTTACAAATTCCTGATCCTTATAAACCATTACCATCTGATCTACCTACATCTGACAACCCTCTTCGCTTCAAATTCAATTTCACATATTTTATACCACCCTTATCTGATGTTATTACATCAATACCATCTTATGATGACACCTCCATTCCTCAACTCACCATACCATAAACATCCATACCACAACCATCTGAACCATAACCATCCATAACCCAACCATCTGAACAACCACCATCTGAACAACCATCATCTGATCACCCACCTCCTGAACAAAACCAAACCCCTCCTGAATCATCATAACCAGTCACCATAGAAGACTTTCTGAACCCTATACCCAGATCAAATGTTTCTACTCTGTTCAAGAAATTCAAGAAGGAACTACGTATGAGGATTGCTTCTGTGGAGAAAGAGTGCATGGCTAGTATAGATCCTGCTGAATCTGAAGCTTCTTGGAACATATTCATCTCTAAGTTCAACTTTGCTGCATCTGACCTCAGAACACTCTGTGCTGATGATGCAAAGGCTAAGTTTGCTGAAATGGTCAAACAGACTCTGCTGAGCATTATCACAATCCCAATGCTTCTTCTGGAAGGTGCTCCTGCTGAAGATTCCGCAATGATAGAAGATACTCCTGCATCTGACATGGAGATTAATCATCCAATGGCAACTGCATCTGCTTCTGAACCTTCTGCATCTGAGATGAAGACTGAGATTCCATATGTTGTCCAAGAAGTCAAAGAAATCAGAACATGGATAATAAAACAGGAACAGACCACTGAAGAGATCAAGACTTGGATGGCAAAGCAAGAAGAGTCCACTGCCAAGATTACTGATCTTCTGACCTTAATTGCTTCTCGCCAGCCCTAGTTTTCTTTTTCATGTCTTTGCATTCTTGTTTTGCACTTGTTTTCTGTTTGTTCTATTTTCTGTCATCTGCTGTATGAACATCTTATGCTTTTTGTGCTACTTTGATCTGAATGAATCTAGCTGCTATGTTTTTCATTTATGTGTTGTGTTTTTCTCTTCTTCTGTTATTTTTTTCTATCTTTAAAATTCTTTTTGATTATGACAAAAAGGGGGAGTAAGAGAATTTGATTGTTCAATCCATAAGCAATGCTAAAATGAAATTCAGACATTGTTTTAATCTAACATTGAATCTTAAGACTTTCAGATAGTATTAATTCATCTGACAAAAATGATCTGAAGTTACCCTGAGAATTACCCAACCAGGCTCTGATCCTTGAAGCAAATTTGACTCTGAATCTGGAAGATTTACTAGACTTTTCATTTTGTCAGACTCTAATTCTGGAAAGCATCCAGGCTCTGATTCTTTCTCTCAACAAGGATTTCTACCTGGTTCTGAAATATACTCAAGAAAAAAAGGGAAATGTTGTCTTCTATTAAAGTATTAATTTCAGGGGGAGATTCTTAATCTCAGGGGGAGTTATTTATTTTTAGTTTTCTTTATTGAACAAAATTCCCTATGTTTTATCATCATCAAAAAGGGGGAGATTGTTAGAACACAGATTGGTGTTTCTTATATCTCTATGTTTTGATGATAACTTTTATGGAATTTTGTATTAAGAATATATACACTCTAAAATTTGTTCAAGTATTATTGTTTCAGGTATAAATCTAAATAGTCTTTAAGAAGCAAAATACATAAGTACAAAGAAACTATGCAAAGCTCTGAAGCATCAGATGCAAGACTATCAGAAGATTCTGAAGCGCTGCTAGAAGGATCTGAAGCAGAAGCTACAAAATAATCTGAAGTGTTAATGAAAGAAGTATACAAAAGCTGAAAGCTCTGATCTTATCAGACTCTGAAGTTCTTTTCACTACAAGTTCAGAGGCTTTGATAAACAGAATCTTATCATTAATATTCACGCTCAAAGCACATACTGCTGCACACTTTGATGAAGACTCTGATCAAGACTAAGACTCTGATATATTAAAGATATGATCATCTATCAAAACTCTGATCATCTCATTCATTCTAGCTCTGATCATCTTGAAGTATTTCATACCTTTAAACTTGTTACATGTTCTGAAGTGCAGATTATGAAGACTTCATCTTGAAGGAAGCTTGTTGAAGAAGCTGTAAACTTGATTAGACGTGGTGCTACTTCCAAAGTAACCAACGACTAAATTGTCCAAAGAAGTGACGTGGTGCAAATCCCAAGGCTTCTACAACCATACCTTTCTGCAGAAAGCATTTCTATGCCCATACTTTTGGTGATGAAAAGTCTTACAAACTTAATATTATATTCAGCTGCACATGACTCAAGGCATTTGAAAAATCTATAAAAGGAGAACTTCTTCAACATTTTGAGGTTGCTAATTCACAACTCACCATATGTTCATTACAAGATCACTCAGAAAGAAATACACGCTTGATTCATAAAAGAGAAAATCTCACAAGATCTTATTCATTTGATCTTTCATAAAACCATATAGTTTTTGTTGTACTTAATCTTAAGTGTAAACATCACAGTTGTGATACAGCTTATTAGAAGCATTCAAATACTTGTTAGTTTACATTAAATTGTAAGAAGTTCCTTAAGAAGACCAAGGTGTGGTCAGTAGTTCTTGAGAAGACTAAGACAATTGTTCTTAGTGCTTTCTATTGTAATCAGTTGATCAATAGTGGATTAAGTCCTTGCAGAGACAGGCAAATCATCTTTGATAAGGTGGACTGGAGTAGTTGAGTTCAACGAACCAGGATAAAAATATTGAGTTGTTTTTATTGCCATATTTCTTAAAAACTCTTATTCAACCCCCCTTTCTAAGTGTTTTTCTCACCTTCAGTTGGCATCAGAGCTCCGGTTTTGTTTGTGCTATCACTTAACCGTGACCAGAAAAGATCCAGTGGGAAAAACTCTTGATACTCTTGGTTGATATTCATTATGGCTGCTGAAACTTCAACACCCAACAACAACAACAAATATGAAGAAAGAGTCAGCATAAAACCTCCCATGTTTGATGGAGAGAAATTTGATTATTGGAAAGATAGACTGGAAAGTTTCTTTCTAGGATTTGATGCTGATCTTTGGGACTTAGTTATTGATGAATATGTTCATCCCACTGATGGGAATGGCAAGAAAGTTGACAGAAAATCAATGACTGAGGAGCAAAAGAAGGAATTCAGAAATCACCACAAGGCTAAAACTATATTGCTAAATGCTATATCTCATACTGAGTATGAGAAAATAACCAACAGAGAAACTGCCTTTGATATATTTGAATCCCTGAAGATGACTCATGAAGGGAACTCTCAAGTTAAAGAAACCAAGGCTCCGGCGTTGATCCAGAAGTATGAAGCTTTCAAGATGGAAGAATCTGAATCTATTGAAGCAATGTTTTCCAGATTCCAGATTCTCACTGCTGGCCCAAAGGTTCTGGACAAGGGTTACTCTACAGCAGATCATGTCAAGAAAATAATCAGAAGTTTGCCAACCAGATGGAGACCCATGGTCACTGCTCTAAAGCTGACAAAGGATCTGAACACGATTACGCTGGAGGAACTAATTAGTTCTCTAAGGAGTCATGAGATTGAACTAGAGGAAGATGATCCTCTAAAGAAAGGTAAGTCAATTGCTTTAAAATCTAATAAATCTGTTAAAGCATTGCAGGTAATAGAAGAAAGCTCTGAAGAGTCTGCTTCTGAAGATGAAGAAGAACTATCCTTGCTATCCAGAAGAATCAATAAACTCTGGAAGAATAAGCAAAGGAAGTTCAAGAACTTTAGAAAACCAGATCAACATAAAGAATCTTCTGGGTACAGAAGATATGGAGAACACTCTGGATATAGAAGATCTGGAGAATCCTCTGGACACAAATGATCTGGAAAAAGAGAGGTTGTTTGCTATGAATGTAAAGAACTTGGGCACTACAAGAGTGAATGTCCAAAGCTTCAGAAGGAGAACCCAAAAAGAAAGTCAGATCACAAAAAGAAAGTTCTGATGGCTACCTAGGATGACTCAGACGCATCTGATTCATCATCAGAGTCAGAAGAGGAATATGCAAATGTGGCATTCATGGCTGACATTGAGGACAGTGCTGAATCATCTGGATCAGAATCAGAATCTGATTCTGAGGAGGTATTTGCCGAACTTTCTAGAAAGGAACTTGTTGAAAGTTTATCTGATATTCTTGAAAACTATAGTAAAGTTAAACTCAAATACAAAACGCTTCTAAAGTATATTGAATTTGAGAGTAACAAGTGTGAATCAGAAATAGCTGAACTAAAAGCTGAAAATCTTCAATTGAAAAATAATTTAGAATCTGCTTAACTAAACTCTGATTCAAAATCTGAACCATGCTCTAAAAATATTTTACAAGAGTATGACTATAGTTTCAGGAAGTTTCTAACTAAAAGCCTAGATAGAAGCAAAATGGCTTCAATGATCTATGGTATTAGCAGAAACTATAGAAAAGGTGTTGGATATAAATCTTTCTCTTATGAAGATTCAAATCCAAAATCTGTAGATAAACTGGATATCAAGTATCCTCCTTTATATTCTCAATTTACATTTGGTCACTTGAATGATATTAAACACACAAGTTCTAATCAGAACAAATCTGTGTTTAATAAATCTAAAGCTAATCAGAACAAGTCTTATGTTGAAAGACAGAAGTTCATAAAAAGCTTTAAGGCAACTAACCAAAAAGGACCCAAGAAAATCTGGGTACCTAAGGATAAAATAATCTATGTTGCAAACATCCTTAGCAGCAAAGTCAAGACTCCAGTCATGGTACCTGGACTCTGGATGCTCACGACATATGACGGGAAAAAGGTCTATGTTCCAAAGTCTGGAGCTTAGATCTGGAGGAGATGTCAAGTTTGGAGGGAACCAGAAGGGCAAGATAATTGGCTCTGGAACCATAGGCAATGGTAAACTTCCTTCCATAACTAATGTCTTGCTTGTTGAAGGGTTAGCTCATAATCTATTGTCCATAAGTCAATTAAGTGACAATGGTCATGACATTATCTTTAATAAAAAGTGTTGCAAAGCTGTTAGTCAAAGGATGGCTCAATCCTCTTTAATGGTAAAAGGAAAAACAACATTTATAAAATTAGTCTTTCAGAACTTAAGGTTCAGAATGTTAAATGCATTATGTCTGTTAATGAGGAGCAATGGGTCTGGCACAGAAGATTGAGTCATATTAATATGAGACGTATATCTCAGATTAATAAGCTTAATCTAGTCAGAGGACTTCCTAATCTGAAGTTCAACTCAGATGCTTTTTGTGAAGCATGTCAGAAAGGAAAAATTTCAAAATCATCTTTTAAATCCAAAAATGTTGTTTCAACTTCAAAACCATTAGAGTTACATCACATTGATCTATTTGGACCAGTGAAAACTGCATCCATCAGAGGCAAGAAGTATAGATTAGTCATTGTTGATGACTACAGCAGATGGACATGGGTAAAATTCCTAAAACACAAGGATGAGTCACACTCTGTGTTCCTTGACTTCTGCAAACAAGTCCAAACTGAAAAAGATTTCAAAATTGTTAAAGTCAGAAGTGATCATGGTGGTGAATTTGAAAACAAACATTTTGAAAAATATTTTAATGAAAATGGCATTGCTCATGATTTCTCCTGTCCTAGAACTCCATAACAGAATGAAGTTGTAGAGAGGAAAAATAGAACTTTGCAAGAGATGGCCAGAACCATGATCAATGAGACTAACATGGCAAAACATTTTTGGGCAGAGGCAATTAACACAGCATGTTACATTCAGAACAGAGTGTCAATTAGACCTCTTCTGGAAAAGACTCCTTATGAATTGTGGAGGAATAAAAAGCCAAACATTTCTTATTTCTATCCTTTTGGATGTATTTGTTTTATGCTGAACACTAAAGAGAATCTTAACAAGTTTGATTCTAAAGCACAAAAGTGTTTCATGCTTGGATATTCTGAACGCTCTAAAGGATACAGAGTATACAATACCGAGACACATATTGTGGAAGAATCTATACATGTCAGATTTGATGATAAACTTGGCAATCAAAAGCCAAAGCAGATTGAAAACTCTGCAGGCGGAGAAGTTATTCTCATAGAATCTGAAAAACCAGAGGTAGAGAAAGCTCAAGAAGAAGCTACGCCAGATGCAACTCCATTAGCTGCTCAGATGAATAACATGAATATTTTTGAAGAACCAACAGTTAAAGGATCATCCAGAATCAAGGCTTCTCATCCAGAAGAAATGATTATTGGGAAGAAAGATGACCCTATAAGAACAAGGTCATTTATCAGATCATCTGAAACATCACTTCTTGGGTTGGTGTCTATTATTGAACCAACATCTATGGATGAGGCTCTGAGTGACAATGATTGGATACTTGCAATGCAAGATGAGCTAAATCAATTTACAAGAAATGATGTGTGGGATCTGGTTCCTAGACCAAAAGGTTTCAACATTATTGGAACAAAGTGGGTATTTAGAAATAAATTAAATGAGCAAGGAGAAGTTGTTAGGAACAAGGCAAGGCTGGTAGCTCAAGGGTACAGTCAACAAGAAGGTATTGATTACACTGAAACTTATGCTCCAGTGGCAAGGTTAGAATCTATACGCCTTCTTATTTCATTTGCTGCACAATATAACATCACTCTATATCAGATGGATGTTAAGAGTGCCTTCTTAAATGGTATTATAGAAGAAGAAGTTTATGTCCATCAACCTCCTGGTTTTGAAAGTGATAAATTTCCAGATCATGTTTTCAAACTCAAAAAATCTCTTTATGGTTTGAAACAAGCTCCCAGAGCTTGGTATGAAAGGTTAAGTAATTTTCTTCTGGAAAAGAACTTTATCAGAGGCAAAGTGGACACAACTCTTTTCTGTAAAACAGTTAAGAAAGATTTACTAGTGTGTCAAATTTATGTGGATGATATTATTTTTGGATCTACCAATATTATGATGGGAAAGGAGTTTGCTTTGTCTATGCAGGTTGAATTTGAAATGAACATGATGGGAGAACTTAGATTCTTTCTAGGAATCCAAGTAAATCAGACTCCAGAATGCACCTACATTCACCAGACTAAATACGTCAAAGAGCTTCTGAAGAAATTCAATCTGAATGAAAGCAAATTGTCAAAGACTCCAATGCATCCTACAAACACACTTGGTAAGGAAGAGGTAAGTAAGAAAGTTGATCAAAAACTTTACAGAGGTATGATTGGATCTCTCTTATATTTGACTGCTTCAAGACCTGATATTTTATTCAGTGTATGTCTATGTGCTAGATTCCAATCAGATCCTAAAGAATCTCACTTAACAGCTGTCAAGAGGATTCTAAGGTATCTAAAAGGTACTACTAATGTGGGTCTGTGTTACAGAAGATCTGATGAGTATAAATTAGTTGGATTCTGTGATGCTGACTATGCTGGAGACAGAGTAGAACGTAAAAGTACTTCTGGAAGCTGTCAATTTCTTGGAAGTCATCTGATCTCTTGGTTCAGCAAGAAGCAACCCACAATTGCACTTTCAACAACAGAGGCAGAGTATATAGCTGCTGATAGTTGTAGCACCCAGATGCTCTGGATGAAAAGTCAACTGGAAGATTATCAGATTTTTGAGAGTAACATTTCTATCTTCTATGATAATACTTCTGCTATATGCTTATCTAAAAACCCCATTTTACACTCTAAAGCTAAGCATATAGAGATTAAACATCATTTCATCAGAGACTATGTTCAGAAGGGAATTATCAATTTAAACTTTGTAGATACAGATCATCAGTGGGCTGATATCTTTACAAAACCCCTTGCTGAAGATAGATTTAAATTTATTCTAAAGAATATAAGTATGGACTTCTGTCCAGAATAAAATATTCATCAGATGAAATTTTTCTTCAGATGATAAATGTCTAAACTCTGAAGTATTTCTTCTGTTGAATTCTGTATTTATTTATTTGTGTGTAAATCTGAACTAACAAGGCTCAGAGGATCTGAACTTTGCCTAAAGTTTCATTTCTCAAAGAGTTTCAGAGGCACATGCAAGCAAACATGTGTAGCTCAGAATCTGGAAAGGTAGAGTGCACCATACTGAAGTGACGTTTGAGGTATTGCTTTGAAAATCCAAAATCTCTTGATTTTCCCCCCTTCTGTCAGAATCATAAATGCTTGATATGATTTTATTCCTTGCATTAATTGCTTGATATGATTATGTTTTACTTCATTCAATGCTTGTGCACACTCAAGATTATGTGTCTTTTTGCATGCCCTAAATTTCTCTATAAATTCTCACAACACTTCACAAATCACACTTTACACTCTCTTCATCTCTCATATGCATTTCTGCCTTCTCTATTGCTTCCATCTTATTTCAAAACCCAAAACCCCTCGTAAAACCAGATGCATCTCAAGAACATCAATGGCTTCACCATCATCAACACCTGCTCAGATGCAAACTTCAACTGTTGCTACATCTTCTCCAAATACAGCTGGTTCATCCCAAACTACTGTTGTGTACAAAGCACCTGTGAGAACTCTTCTCACTCCCATCAAAGACCTGGAAGTTCTGTGTGAGAACTTTGTGGATTTTGAATCCATCAAAGAAAATGGTTTTGATCTACTTTCAACCATCAAAACTCAGAACTGGGAAAAGTATTTTGACAGGATGATGGGTCCTGTTTATCCAACTTTGGTAAAAGAATTCTGGATACATGCTCAAGTTTGCCCTAAGTTCATTCATTCATCTGTTCTTGGGAAGGAAATTGTCATCACTGAAAAATTAATCAGACAACTACTTGAGTATAAGGAAACTGAGGGAATCACAAGTATGGCTACTAATCGTGTGGATTTGGCTAATATTTTTCAAGAAGTTTGTGTTTATGTGGAACCATCCAACAAGGTCAGAGATCTAAAGCCTATTTACAGAATCTGGGGTAAGATCTTCATGAGTTCTATCTTTCACAGGAAATCTTCTAACTCACCAGATTATGTGAACTCAGAACAAATGTACTTCATGTTCTGTATGAGTAAAGGAAAGAAGGTGGATTTACCATATCTTCTGTTCAGTCATCTTCTGAACCATATCAAAGAAACAAGAGAAGAAGTAAGGGTTAAAGCTGGAAAAATCAGAACTTGGATCCCTATGGGAAGACTGATATCAGACATTCTAACAGAGAATGGTCTTGTGAAACATCTGTTTGATGCTGGGGTGACAGAGGATCTGTCCTATGTTATAGGATCTGTCATCAATGGGAACACTCTGAAAAGAATGAAGGTCATTTCAGAGCTTGCTGGAAAACCCAAGAAATTTAACTCTAAGGACGTCAGCAGAAGGAGAATTCCGTTAGCAGATTTTCCATTGTTCAGTGCAGATGAACCTAGGGAAATCATTCTGGCATTCATTGCTGAATGTTTACAAGATGGTACTCCTCTGCCTGCTAACATAGTTCAGAAGGAAGGAGAAGTTCTGCCAAATCTTCTAAGAGAAAGGCGCAGGAAGAAAAAAGCTGAGGAAGGATCTGTTGCACAACCTAAGAGGAAAGCCTCTGATGCTGCTGACAAGCCTGAGAAAGACAAGAAGCAGAAGGAAAATCCTCCAGAAGCTAGCTTGGAAGAAATAAGAGCAACTATTCAACAGGTATTAACATCTGATCCCAAACCTCTTGTCCCTTCACCCTCACCTTCACCTCCACCATCTCATCCTAAATCATCTGATCTTAAACCATCTGAACATCATTCATTTGAACCCATTTCATCTCCTAACAAACATTCTCAACCATCTTCTGTTCAACTACCATCTGAACTCCCTCAACAGAAATCCTCTGAACAACAACCCCCTCAACAAACACAATCTGAACCACAAAAACAATCTGAACCACTCACTTCTACTCAACCACCAGAAGAACCAATCATCAAAAATCCTGAACCATCTGTCCAACAACCATCTGAAGACATTCTGGATGTATCACCACTTGCAACCATGTATGTCCTCTCTTCAACTTCATGTCATTCAACTGAATCATCTAATTCTGATGAATCTGAAGTCCCCTCACCAACTAGCTTACAAATTCCTGATCCTTATAAACCATTACCATCTGATCTACCTACATCTGACAACCCTCTTCGCTTCAAATTCAATTTCACATATTTTATACCACCCTTATCTGATGTTATTACATCAATACCATCTGATGATGACACCTCCATTCCTCAACTCACCATACCATAAACATCCATACCACAACCATCTGAACCATAACCATCCATAACCCAACCATCTGAACAACCACCATCTGAACAACCATCATCTGATCACCCACCTCCTGAACAAAACCAAACCCCTCCTGAATCATCATAACCAGTCACCATAGAAGACTTTCTGAACCCTATACCCAGATCAAATGTTTCTACTCTGTTCAAGAAATTCAAGAAGGAACTACGTATGAGGATTGCTTCTGTGGAGAAAGAGTGCATGGCTAGTATAGATCCTGCTGAATCTGAAGCTTCTTAGAACAGATTCATCTCTAAGTTCAACTCTGCTGCATCTGACCTCAGAACACTCTGTGCTGATGATGCAAAGGCTAAGTTTGCTGAAATGGTCAGACAGACTGTGCTGAGCATTATCACAACCCCAGTGCTTCTTCTGGAAGGTGCTCCTGCTGAAGATTCTGCAATGATAGAAGATACTCCTGCATCTGACATGGAGATTGATCATCCAATGGCAACTGCATCTGCTTCTGAACCTCTGCATCTGAGATGAAGACTGAGATTCCAGATGTTGTCCAAGAAGTCAAAGAAATCAGAACATGGATGATAAAACAGGAACACACCACTGAAGAGATCAAGACTTGGATGGCAAAGCAAGAAGAGTCCACTGCCAAGATTACTGATCTTCTGACCTTAATTGCTTCTCTCCAGCCCTAGTTTTCTTTTTCATGTCTTTGCATTCTTGTTTTGCACTTGTTTTCTGTTTGTTCTATTTTCTGTCATCTGCTGTATGAACATCTTATGCTTTTTGTGCTACTTTGATCTGAATGAATCTAGCTGCTATGTTTTTCATTTATGTGTTGTGTTTTTCTCTTCTTCTGTTATTTTTTTCTGTCTTTAAAATTCTTTTTGATTATGACAAAAAGGGGGAGAAAGAGAATTTGATTGTTCAATCCATAAGCAATGCTAAAATGAAATTCAGACATTGTTTTAATCTAACATTGAATCTTAAGACTTTCAGATAGTATTAATTCATCTGACAAAAATGATCTGAAGTTACCCTGAGAATTAGCCAACCAGACTCTGATCCTTGAAGCAAATTTGACTCTGAATCTGGAAGATTTACCAGACTTTTCATTTTGAAAGAAATCATCAGACTCTAATTCTGGAAAGCATCCAGGCTCTGATTCTTTCTCTCAACAAGGATTTCTACCAAGTTCTGAAATATACTCAAGAAAAAAGGGGAAGTGTTCTCTTCTATTAGAGTATTAATTTCAGGGGGAGATTCTTAATCTCAGGGGGAGTTATTTATTTTTAGTTTTCTTTATTGAACAAAATTCCCTATATTTTGTCATCATCAAAAAGGGGGAGATTGTTAGAACACAGATTGGTGTTTCTTATATCTCTATGTTTTGATGATAACTTTTATGGAATTTTGTATTAAGAATATATACAGTCTAAAATTTGTTCAAGTATTATTGTTTCAGGTATAAAACTAAATACTCTTAAAGAAGCAAAATACATAAGTACAAAGAAACTATGCAAAGCTCTGAAGCATCAGATTCAAGACTATCAGAAGATTCTGAAGCGCTGCCAGAAGGATCTGAAGCAGAAGCTACAGAATAATCTGAAGTGTTAATGATAGAAGTATACAAAAGCTGAAAGCTCTGATCTTATCAGATTCTGAAGTTCTTTTCACTACAAGTTCAGAGGCTTTGATAAACAGACTCTTATCATTAATATTCACGCTCAAAGCACATACTGCTGCACACTCTGATGAAGACTCTGATCAAGACTGAGACTCTGATATATTAAAGATCTGATCATCTATCAAAACTCTGATCATCTCATTCATTCTAGCTCTGATCATCTTGAAGTATTTCATACCTTTAAACTTGTTACATGTTCTGAAGTGCAGATTATGAAGACTTCATCTTGAAGGAAGCTTGTTGAAGAAGCTGCAAACTTGATTAGACGTGGTGCTACTTCCAAATTAACCAACGGCTAAATTTTCCAAAGAAGTGACGTGGTGCAAATCCCAAGGCTTCTACAACCATACCCTCTATGCAGAAAGCATTTCTCTGCCCATACTTTTGGTGATGAAAAGTCTTACAAACTTAATATTATATTCAGCTGCACATGACTCAAGGCATTTGAAAAAGCTATAAAAGGAGAACTACTTCAACATTTTGAGGTTGCTAATTCACAACTCACCAAATGCTCATTACAATATCACTCAGAAAGAAATACACGCTTGATTCATAAAAGAGAAAATCTCACAAGATCTTATTCATTTGATCTTTCATAAAACCATATAGTTTTTGTTGTACTTAATCTTAAGTGTAAACATCGCGATTGTGATACAGCTTATTAGAAACATTCAAACACTTGTTAGTTTACATTAAATTGTAAGAAGTTCCTTAAGAAGACCAAGGTGTGGTCAGTAGTTCTTGAGAAGACTAAGACAGTTGTTCTTAGTGTTTTCTATTGTAATCAGTTGATCAATAGTGGATTAAGTCCTTGCAGAGAAAGGCAAATCATCTTTGATAAGGTGGACTGGAGTAGTTGATTTCAACGAACCAGGATAAAAATATTGAGTTGTTTTTATTGCCATATTTCTTAAAACCTCTTATTCAACCCCCCTTCTAAGTGTTTTTCTCACCTTCAAAAAAATACCAAAACAACATTCTTCTGCCCAGGACATCTTTGCTAGGAGAACACAGAAGCGAGTGGCCTCGTGAAGCTGTTCGCTAGGCGAAGGACCTAGCGAACCTGACAGTCCGAAATTCTATTTTCGATCGTTACATGACTTTCAAGTGTCCGATTTCGATTCCGTAAAAAGCTGCGATCTCGGAATTCAACGTACAACAACAATTTTATACTTAGGAAGCCATTCAACACATTTCCAATTTTTGAAATATTTAAAGGCCTAATTATACCAATATCTCATTCCACATCTGACTCCTCTAATAATCATCAGGAGTCACTGTCCACCTTTAGTATATTCGACCTCACCCTCTGTTGCCTTAGCACACACACCGAACACCAGTCTCAACACTACTCAATCAGTTTAATTCCTTGACCATCCAAACGGACATATAATATGGAGCTCTCGATTTCAGACTAGTTTCCGTAACTAAGTCAATCACAACTCCACTCCGCGTTCCGGTGATAAATCACTTATCTCATCAGAAGAACTTCCGGATAATCACAACTAGTTGGCACACCACCAACTTCTCCACCTTTATCAACACTCAAGGTTCCCATCAAAATAATCATCTCAACATCCTCCCACACAGACTCATCAAGACAACTCTTAAGCATTTGGCTTAACTCCAAACAATTCACTGTACACACCATCTAAGCTCGCAAGACACACTTATTCCCTCCAACAAGATCCCATCAAACTATAATAGAGTCTAACAACACACTGAGCCATCACTCCACACTTGAAGCATCTCGGAGAAGCACAACCTTCTCCCCCACTTATTTCAATTCCACTCCCGCTGTCTCCAGTCTCTAGCGACTGTTGTCCCACCAAGCCTCAGCTTCACCTTCTAGCATGTGAGTACCAAACCTCACCTTTTGCTCATCACTACAACCCATTATCCGGATAATTTTCTCAATCGCCTTCAGCCACTTCTGTGCAGCTTCAGGATCCAAAATTTCTCCTTCAAACATCGGTGGCTTGTTTCTCTGAATATGTGCCAAATCCCCAAATTGCGCACCCGCCGCTTGGTTCTGATTAGCAACCACCTGCGCCATTGCTTGCATAACGGCAGCCAAAGCAGCACCATTCCTTCCTGCCATACTCCTCGACAATAACAACACCAGGTTAAAAGGTACACAAGCTCTATCCTAAGGACATACTCAACTAATACACTGGCCGGACGGACCGACCTGCTCTGATACCAATTTTAACACCCCACTTCCCAAAATTAAATAAATTACAAATATTTCAATTAAACATCATAGTTTCCTTTCAAAAGTGGGATATCACATCCAAATAATTCAACATACTCATCATTAGATGGTTTTCAAAATAAAACAGCAAAAATTATCCTTAGTCAACATTCACGGCCATCCGCCAAATTGCACAAAAACATTCATTAAGAGGTTCACCAAACTTGATACGTCACAGGAAAATAAAACAATTCAACATAAAGCAATTAAACTCCCAAGTCCCGTGATACGTATCAGAGCATCCTACGACTCAACTCGCACACCACTATCCAAGCTAGCTAAGTACCTGGATTGTCTGTACTTCCGTGGAAGCACAGACCACAACAACAACAAAGGGGTGAGAAAACATGATCAAAATTATCGGTAGTACAGTACATGAAATAAAAGTAGAAGTCATATAATTCATCACCCAACATTCATCAAACACGACCTACTGTCCAACACCAACACAACATACCATAATGCAATTATGCAACTCAACACCATGCATGCGGTACCGACTCATTGGTTCATTCAATCGAACCCCGGATAGATCACATACACCCGTCCTTGGCCATGATCTATCCCCACCATTCTCCGCAATGGAGTACAGATGAATCACATACACTCCTCTTGAGCAATGATTCATCCCACCAAACACCATGATATGCATAACACTAAATGCATATTAAATGAACTCAAGCACACATTGTGCACACGATCCCCTGATCACATCACCATACATCATACATACATATTGTTCATCAATTAATCATTTTAATAAAAGTCACACGATCCCCCTGATCCCATCACCATACATCATACATATATTACACGCCAATCAATTAGGTTAATCAAATTAAATAATAGGGAAATCTACATTTGAACACCGATTACACACGATCCTCCCGATCACATCACTATGCATCATATATATACATATATATGTCTTACCCACCAATTAATTATATCAATTAAATTCAATATTTCATAGTTTCACCTTTCAACACCAAGTATACGCCCTCCACCCTTAAACACCATACATATCTCACAACTCAATCTACTTATTCCAATTAACTTCGATCACTACCTAATATCACCTTTTAATGTAAAGTATACACTTTTCACCACTAACCACCATATTTCTACTGGTCACAACTCAAGGGATACTACAAAACAAATCACAAAGCAAAACAGCACCAAAAATCACATTTTCGTCATGCTCGCTGGACCACTCGCCAAGCGAGCAAGCTCGCGAAGGCTGTTTGGAACCTATTGGAAAAGTTCGCTACCGATTCGCTGGGGCTTCGCCTAGCGAACCCCCTTTGCTTAGCGAACACGCTAGCGAACCTGATTTTTGGCTACTGAAACTACTCGCTACTCACTCGCTTAGCGAACACGCTAGCGAGTCCCTCGCCACCTTGCTCGCCTAGCGAATGTGCTAGCGAGCTTCTGCGTACTCAGTTCCCCAATTATGCAAAGTGTCACTTCTGATCAATTTCAAGCCTATTCTACTTCACCTTTCTTCTATCCTATTGTTACTACAACCATTACACAATATTCTACTCTAAATGTTCCTAAAATCCCCTCTCCAGAACCAATACCCATGTTCATCAACAGAACTACAGAAGTTACTCAGAACCTCACCAAATCACATAGTACGTGTACCCATTCATCAATGACAGCAACAATCATAAACACCTCAACATGCACACCAATTTCATCATAATCAACAACAATTAAGACATATCAACATAACAAACATATTCATCAAAATCCCTACGGGGTTAAGGAATCCCCAACTACCCGATTCATGCAATTACCAATCCCAATCCGTTTCTCCCCCTTACCTCGATTAATTGCTTCGATTGTTGAAGAATCCCCAAGAATCTGATAGCCCTACCCTTCTTCTCTTCCCTTGTTCTTCCTCCTTGTTCTTTCTCTTCAATCCTTCTCCCAAATTGGTTTATCGTGTTCTCTCCCTCTTCTTCTTCCAAAATCCCCTTTTAATACTTATTCCAATAATAATAATAGTAATAATACAAATATAATATTACTATTATTTATTAAATTATTATCATTATTCATTATATTATATTAATATTAACTCTATGGCTTATTAATATAATCCTTATCAATTTAAGGGCATCCACCAACGCGCTCAAACACACTCGCCACACAAGGACACACCAAAAAGACTAAATAATTAAAATGGGTGTTACAAATCTGCAATTGGTATGTGTGAGGTTTGCAGTTTATACCAGTTTGGATTGTTGGCAGTAGCTGTCATGAATTTTGTTTAGAGGTCTTTTGGAACACAAACTTCATAAAAGCACCAATTTCATCAACTACAACTCACATAAAATAATTTTTCTCTATTTCTTTTTGAACAACATTTCCTGTTGAAACTCATTCCATATCATGTGTGGAATTTGCTCAGGGCCTCACCTTGTTTTAAAATGCATCAGTTTGTAACTTTGAATTCAAAATGCATTTCAAAAACCACATTCTGAATTTGTCTTCGAATTTTAATGTGTGTGCACCTTCTGAAAAAATGAATGGTACCATCATGTTCTTCTTGAAAAAACAAGCAAGTTTGACTTAAATTTCATGAAAATTGGTTAAGAATTGAAAGAGTTATGATAAATCCTTTTTTGATGTTTCACTTGAAATTGCCTTGGTTTGTGTCGCTACTGCGAAAAAGAGCCGGCGGAAGACAGAAGAGTCGCGACTATTCATTATTTATCCTAAAAAGAGGGAAAGGAAACGATCAGAGAAAACCTACAAAAAAGGGAAAAGACAGGTCATCGCAACAAAATCTCGGGTTCGGGAGTCGGTTACGCAAGGGGAAGGTATGAGCACCCCTCACGTCCGTTGTACTCAACGGGATCCATGCTTGTTATCTATCTAAAAGAGTGTTAATCTATAAGGCTGGATCACAGGGGCAAAAGAAAAGAAAAGAGACTCGATAAAGCAATGCTGCTCTATGCTTACGTATTCCCTTGTGCAATGGGAAAGTCAGAGTCAACGTGGTTCGGAAAACTACGGGTGAAGGTGGGGAAGGTTGCTCGCCAAGACATCGCCGTCTTGTGCCTACGTATCCTCTTCTGGTATGAGAAATCAGAGAAAACGTAGTTCGGGCTGACACGACCATAGATTGGTTCCAGTGTTTTAACTGAGTAGTGTTAAACCTTCGTTTTAGAAGTTAGGTGTATTACTGCTTGACCATTGGAGACGTAGGCGTTACCTGTTTGCGGTAGAACCAAAGCTTAACACACTCTTTCTGAAAATGATTTTTTAAACAATCCCGAAGGATAAAAAAGTTTGATGTTTTGTTTGTGTTTTTTAAGAAGTGAATTGAGTTAAGTTTGTAACTCATGTTGCACTAAAGACTATGACTTGAGAGCAAATGTGTCGCATATAGCCCAAAGGGCATACGCTAAACACTCTAGACAATTGAGAGGAATCCCCTCAACCATCATTCCTCAAGTACTTAAGGCTCGTAGCGTACAACACTTATTATCCTTTATTAGGTGTCTTAAGATATTAAGAGATGAGAAGAGAAGACACAAACTCTAAGGGGAAACTATCAACCCTAATGTTATCATGCATAATGGTCCTAAAGTTGGGATGAAAAGGGAAATCTACCATAATATTAGCATGCTTGGATTGAACACGTAATGTCTCTCCTACTCCCATCCTAAACGGAGGGACTAGGAATCCTAAGGGATCATGGCAAAAGACCAAGAAAACACAAAGCAATTCAATCGCAAATAGAAAGAAATGATGAAGTGCAAACATGAAATGCAAGCACAAAAGATGCAAGGATGAGATGAAATGGGAGAAGCGAACTCCTACAACCATTACCATCAATCGTCAAAGAAAAGTGGGAGGAAAAAAGTGTGCGGAAACAGCCACCACAAGCACATCTCAACCAAACAATTCTTCAAACTCAAGCAATGCAAATGATCCTCACATGAACCACATCCACAAAAGTATGCATTCAAGTGGAAACCGAATAACACGTGTCGAATAATCGAGATTAAACGAACACGAACAATGAAACATATCCAAAACAGCTCACTCAAATGCATCATATTGATCCATATTCAAAGTGAGAAGCAACCAAAACATGCTTGAAAACAAGCAAAAGTGGCATTCTGGTTCAGTGTTAATCGGTTAACACTATTGGTTAACCGATTAACCATTAAAAAAATTTGTAAATTCGCACTGGTTAATCGATTAACTAGTTTGTACTGCAACTGGTTAACCGATTAACACTGCACCAGAAGCAGAAAAACAGCAGCTCAAAAGCACTTTTAGCAATTAATCCAATGTGCAATCATCCAAATGATCATGTAATCAATTATGCACGAATTTAAACCAGAAACCAGTGATCCAACAACATGTAAACACATTCAAACAACAAGATCACAAATCACATGAATCAAAATCCACCAAAAATTAAAGATCTACATTGATTATGCAAAATAAGCTCAAAATAGCATCGGATCTAGAATTTCCAACCTACAAGGCGGAGATTTGCTTTGGTGAGTGTTGATTTAACTTCAAATAAGTAGATCCAAGCGATAAATCCAAAGATTCTTCAAGATCCAAGTGATTTCTTGTAATAGAAATGAAGATCCATGAAAATTAAGCTAAACCGATCCAAATAAGCTCTTCTAGATCCACTTTCAAGTTCAGATCCACACTAGCACGAAAACTGAATGAAGAAATGAAGATAATAAGGATGAAGGATGAAGGTTTAACTTTAGAGTTCAATGATTCCAATGAAGAATCAAAGAATTCCAAGGTGAGAGCTCTAATGGAGGTTGTGGAGTGAAAAAAAGTTGAGAGCAAAATTCAAGAGTGAGAGTGAATTCTGAAAAATGAAATGGAATTATGAGGATTGATTATGAGGTTTGGAGCAAAATCATTTAAATATGCTCTAGGTTAGGAGTAGAATGATGGTTTGGAGTGTGGTTTGTGAAAATTGGAATGGGAAATTGGAGGGAATTTGAATTGATTTTGAAAATTAACCAAAATTCAAAGTGGTTCTAAATCCTTCTTCTGGTGTAAAATCAAATTCACAAGTGATCAAAATGGACCCTAAAGTGGCTGCCTTTGAAATTTCACGTGCAGAGGCAGAATTTACCTTGGTTAATCGGTTAACACCTTTAAAAATTCAAATCTGTCCTGATTTTGCTATGGTTAATCGGTTAAACATATTGGTTAATCGGTTAACACCTTGAAAATTTGAATTTTGGCGCCTTTTGGAGGGAAATCTGCACATTCGTCCGTTTTCATCCGTTCTGAGCCTCGTTAAGCCTCTGAAACTTGCCCTTGAATATCAAAACTGTGAGAATGCTTGAGATAGCCTGAGTGTTGCCTCCTGAGCTGAGAATTATCCTACAAAATAAAATAAAATCGACCTCTCGATCGCTGGGAAAAATAAATGCCAGAGTCCCTGATGTTTGTTGTTCAGTCTATTGCACTAAAAAGAGCCCTGAGCCACAGAAATACCTTGGTCCCTTGTCTCAAGAGCAAATGCTATGATATGCAAAAATGTGAAAATGAAATGGAATATAAGTCAAGTACAAGAAAAAAGGTTAGTCAAATTTTGAGGTACAACAACTGCCCCTATTTAAACGACTTGGACCTGAATGGATGAAAAGCGAACGACTTTCAAACAATCAAGGTAAAAGACAGTTGAATACCAAAGAACCCGGAAATTTGCCAACCGCAAAAATAGAACTGCACAACAAATCTCCGGAAATACTGTATATGATAGTTGCAATGGCAATAAGCTGACTGATTACCAATTAAAAAACATCGACAAGCAGTCAGAAGAACATCTGCTAACACGCAGGCAACGATACTAAGTCAGAAAGATTATCTGATTTCACCATCAAGCATCTGTTGAAAAAACAGGCATCGAACCTAAAGGCCAGCTCAGCACGAAGTTGAGAACCTCTGCTAACCAAGCAGGCATCGAACCCGAAGGCCAGCTCAACATGAAGTTGAGAACGTCTACTAACAAGTGGGCATTCGCTAAATAAAAGCGAGCATCGAACCTGAAGGACGACTTAACACAAAGTTGAGAACATCTGCTAATCCAAGCAGACATTCGAACCCGAAGGTCGGCTCAACACGAAGTTCAAAACATCTCCTAATCCAAGCAGGCATCGAACCCGAAGGCCGACTCAACACGAAGTTGAGAACATCTGCTAATCCAAGCAGGCATTCGCTAAATAAAAGCGAGCATCGAACCCGAAGGCCGAATCAACACGAAGTTGAGAACATCTGCTAATCCAAGCAGGCATCGAACCCAAAGGCCGACTCAACACGAAGTTGAGAACATATGCTAATCCAAGCAGGCATTCGCTAAATAAAAGCGAGCATCAAACCCGAAGGCCGGATCAACACGAAAATGAGAACATCTGCTAATCCCAACAGGCATTCACTAAATAAAAGCGAGCATCGAACCTGAAGGCCGGGTCAACACGAAGTTGAGAACATTGATGGGCGATTCGCAAGTGCACGAATAACATCAAAGTAATATAAAAGATTATCGATCCCACAAAAACTAAATGTCAGTCTATCGATTACTATTGTTACGGTGTTTATCTAAGGCAAGTCAAATAAAGGGTTGAGTTGTGCAAAATAAAAGTAAAATGCGGAAGTAAATTCAATAATAAAGCAACAGGCATAGATGCAATTCATATAGCTACGTAGTATTCCAAATGTGTACAAATAGGATTCCTTATGGGGTAATGTTTTCTACTCATGAAAAAAACTAATTTAACGGGATCTGTCACTTTCGCGTATTCAGAACTGAGTTTATCCCTAATCGATCCCTCTTATTGTCACTTATAAAAAGGTGCGCATTAGGTTAGGATTAATAAACCTATTTTTAAGAAATATAGTTTCTCGACTTAGTTGAAAAGTATTTTAACCTGGAATTTCTAACAAAAAGAGGTTCTTGCGAACCGGACTTTAAATCCATAAACGCGTCCGAAAACAGTTTTAAAATCGATTTTCTTAAATATTAAAGATTCCTAATTAACTGAGCCAAGCGCTTTCTCTTCCTTGGAACAGTCAAAACTAACCAAATTTATCTAAAGGTTGGACGACTTTCAATCTTACCCAATAGATTTTATGTACAGAAAATAAGTGTTAAGAGTTAAAATACCCCCTAAGTAATTCTATCGACAACCGTATGGAATACTAATTATAACTATAATCCTCGCATCCTAGCCTTTAAGATTTAGCCGGACATGGTAAATAAATGCGAGTAAATAAAGTGCAAGTAAATAAATAAAGTGCGATAAATAAAGGTGCCATAAATAAATGGTGCGGGAAATAAAATCAGATAAATAAAAGGCAATAAATAAACAGAAACCTGCTCCAAACAAGAGGCTTTAAGTGTTGGTACAACTGGAAATAAATAGCGGAAATAAAATGGCGGCAAGATTAACTTCTACCCAAGTGCTGCAAACTCGATTACAAACTCGATTAGACAATGTAATAACCCGTCGATGTGAGAAGTTTATTACTTTACAATAGATAAAATTTATAGCTTGAGTTCTGTAACCTAAGCTTGGATGATTTGAAATGAAACATAACTTTTCTATTTATAGTGGTAGGAAAGTACAGGTAAATACATGAATGCCCCCCAACTCCTTTTGGGAGGGAAATGGCCGTGTGAAGGTGGCGCCCGCCACCCTCTTGTGGCGCCCGCTGTTGCGGTGAAAATTTGATATCAAGCTATTAATTAACTTGAATCGTATTTCTTTTACAACCGGACTTTAATTTATCCAAAGGATAGGTCTAAAGAAAGAAAGAACCTTTTTGCGCGATGTGACAACAACGCTTTAGAGATTCGGGGATTCGGGGGTTGATTATATCTAGGGAAGGTATTAGCACCCTAAATATCTGTAGTACTCTACAGGAACCTTTTGTTCATTTACTTGCTAAGGTGTGAAACATGCATTATGGTTTAATTGGGAATTGGGATAAAACAAAATAAAGGCCTAAGTGGTTTTCTAAGTTTGCTCGCAAAGGCGTCGCGCTTTTTGCCTACGTATCCTGACTAGGATAGAATCAGAGCAATCGTAGTTCACCTCACAAGGGAAAAGAACACTTGATGATGATCAAGGTTCAAAGGGGAACAAACATGACGATGTTTGTGTGGAGTTTGACAAAACTCCCTAAACTAATTTGTAAAAGGGGGAAGTAAGAAATCATGACGATGATTCTTACACAGAGTTGACGAACTCTTTCCTAGGGTTCTAGTTGAAGAACACTCCTAGTATGGGTGGGTTTCTTAGACTTCAAGCAAAGTCTAAAGGCTTCTAGTCTAGGGTTAAGGTGACTTAACAAAGTCAAGGGATAGCAGAGATTTTGGTCCAAGACATTGACAGTCAAGTGGACAGACCTTCCTTTGGAGGAACAGTATTGTCGGCAACTGGACGAAAGCTAACGAGCTCCGTCGCTTAGGGATAAAATAAAATACAAACATCATTCAAACATTCATGGTGACAACTAAATACAAAGATTAAAGATGGAAAGCAATGATGACAATCAGAGCAATTGTTTTGGTACGAGAACCGTGACGACAGTTCGCACCTGGAATACCGTTAACAGACAGATGAGATAAATATAACAATAATTCAAGGTAAAAATTCTAACATGTTGACAAACATATATAGATATGATAACAATCAATTTTCCTGAGAAAACACAAGAGGAAACCTTCTAAATTTCATCTGCAACCAAATAGGGTTAGTACAGTTGCCGCGCGGATTGTGCACCATAAAACGTGGTGAAAAAATAATCAAACATGGAAAATAAAATTATGACATGAAAGTACACATTAAAATAAACACAATGAAAAAAGAACGGGTGAAAAACGATAAAAAATGAGAGAGTTACGAATTTTTGAAGTTTATGTACAAAATAGGAAAAATAATAAAAGGGTTCGACCTCCACCCGGATCGAACCCTGGTCATGATGGTGAAAGGTATAATTGCACGCATGTTCTTACCGCTGGGGCGGCTGTTACATCCATTAATCAAATGGAAACCATAAATATACAAGGCTCGTTTTGAATCATGGCTGGGCAAAATACATAATCAACACCAAATACGTTTTATACCGTATCTCACTAACCGTTCATCGGATCGAGACAAATTTTATATGTAAATTGGGTAGAAAAATGAGAGGAAGAGGATGGTGATGTTATTTTTTCCAAATTGTTCACCTAGTGAAAAAAAACGATGACTGGTGTGTGTGTGTGTTTTGAATGCATGGAAACATAATCGAAACCAAATACGTTTTATACCGTATCTCACTAACCGCTCATCGGATCGAGACAAATTTTATATGTAAATTGGGTAGAAAAATGAGAGGAAGAGGATGGTGGTGTTAGTTTTCTGAGATTCATTTTCCTGTGAAAAAAACGATAGCTGGTGTGTTTATGTGCTTTTGATTTGCAAAATGACATGGACACCTTGATACAAACATGTTCAAAGCCAAGTAAATCCACATACACATCCAAAATATGATATATAAACAGACTGGAACAGGTTTATGGCCAGGAGTTTCAGATAGATGAAAGTCATGTTCAGTTTGCAAAAACACATAAGAACACACATGCATAACAAAGTGATTTTGGAGTTTGGGGTGTTCAGGAGCTGTACCAACCATCAAGACATCTTAAACATGTGATATCTAGTGTGTGTAGGTGAAAACATCAGATCTGGAACAAACATATGAAAGTGTAGCATTCAAATTGCAATTTGTGTGTATTATGTGTGCGTGAAGCATGATGTGAAACAAATCATTGTGCAGGTTGTTTTCAATGTTTTGGTTCATTCAAACACAACACATATGGTCATATGAAGCTGTAGAAACAATGAGATAGCAAGAATACACAAGCATTTCCAAATTGACATGTGAGAATGAGACATTTTGCAAAATGATGAACAATCATGCATGATGATGCACAGATGAAGTTCCAAAGCAAATTTAAACAATTTAATCATTTGTACAACACATGTGGATGATAATGAGATGATCTAAACATTGAAATTCCAAGGAGACCACCTGTCATGAAAAATGGCATAGCATATGCAAGTCATCCAAACATTGATGCACATGAAGATGTGAACTTTGATTCATTGGTTTCTAGTGTAAGATGAGCATACCAACATGTCATATTTGAGTGTTATGAAGTGTATGTGGAGTGAATTTAAGAGAAAACCAGTTTGGTGCAAAGTTGGTCTTTTGGTGGTTTATGTGTGGAAGATCATGAACACACCTCTCATTCATGCTTTATACTTCATTTTATCAAAAACCTAAATATGCAAGATATGGAGAATAATGAAAGAGCAAGGTTTTACAAATTACATACCTGTTGGTGATCTTATTTAGCAAGCCAAGAATGTTGAGAAAACCAGAGGTGATGAAATCCAAGCTTTGTATTTGTGCTTTTACTTGAAACTTAAGAAACAAGTCACTTGAGACGCCAAAATGAGATTTCTGAGTTCTTGATGAAGGATGGAGGTTTGGACAGTTGGTATATATGATATTTGAGGTGTCCAAAGGATCAAAACCTCAAGAAAGTGTTTGGAGCAAGATTTGGAGGTTTTTATGGACTTTGGTCAAAGTAAGTTTCATGAAAAGTTGACTTTTGCATTCTTTGAATTTTTTGGTGATTCAATGGTTGGTACACCTTCTATATGTGATTTAGAGGGTGTGTGGATGATAGTTTGAGTGCTGGAACATGAAGAACTTGATATGGTAGCAAAGTTGCAAATGCTGAATTTTGGCAATTTTTGGCTATTTTGGTGATTTTGCAAAATGTAAGTAAGTGAGAGATGTGATGAGGGAACTTGGTTTAGCAGGTTTTTAGAATGAATTTCATGTCCTAAATGAGGAGTTTGAAGTCCCTATTTATAGAAAAAATGAATGAGGAGCTTGCTAGGTGACTTTGCTTCACCATGAAGAAATCTTAGATTTTTTCTTCCAAATGACAACTTGCTTTGCTTTTCTGATCTCTAGCTGTTCCCTTAACTCAATTGGCAAGTTAGAATGATGATGTTACAGAGAAAACACAGCCTAGAGGCTTGGTAGAGTGGCTGGAGCAGAAATCCCTTTACACCTCATGCTTGGAAAAGTCAATCTTTTCAACTTAGGCAATGAACTTCCAATTCTTGATTCCATGCTATCTCCTTGCTATTTCTTTGATTCAACCTGCTTGAGATAATTAATATATCAGATAGAAGGAGTTTAGAACATTGAAATTGATCCACTTGAGTGATAGAGGTGCTTTTGCAAAATTCATCAATGTGGGACAAAAGTGACAAATTGCCAACTTTGAACACATGTATCTCTCAGCTCATAAATCCCCTTGAGATGTACTTGTACTTTTTAGAAAGCCCTCACATAGTACTACAACTTTCATGTTGGCCAGAAGTCTTGATTCCATTTGAAACTAGGTGAAAAATCCCCTTGAAGTTGGCTGATTTTAGGGTTCTTTAGTGTAAAACACTTAGAAAAATTCTAAGTTTTTTTCCCCTCTTGTAATGTTTTCTTCTCTAACTCAAAAACCAAGCCTTTTCTGACTATGGACCACTAGGACACTTTTGTAGAGCTTGTCAAGAGCTTTCAAATGAGCTTTGAACCACCTCAATCGGGTGTGTGGTTAGGAAGTTAGGGTTTGGCCCCTTTCGAAACCCTAATTCCCGATTTTTCCGATTACACCTCCATCCTTGATCAAATGACCCTACAAATTTATGAGTAGTCTCATATTGACATATGGAACATTTTTGCTTTGCATCTTGAAGTCTAAATCCTTAAATTTAAAAAGTCGATTTTTCGTCGCCGGCGCGATCGATCGGTGGCTACCGGGTCGACTGCGGGCGTTCTGGACCTCCGGTGACTTTGAAATTTCTTGAGTAGACTTCATTAGGCCATATGAGCTCTATGAAACACAATTCCCTCATTGAAATTCCTTTTAACACAAAAGTCAAACGACAGTTGACTTTTCGACAGTCGAAAACCCTAATCGGGCGCCCGTACTGCGCTGCTCTTGATTTTGATGCGCCCGCTTCAAATTGACTTGTCTCTTGTCCTCATGTGACATATTTGAACCTTCTCACATCTCAAATTCATTCAAGACCTTGATTAACCACACATGCCTTTTTCCCGATTTCACCGCGCGAAACCCTAATTCATCTGTAACTTGGCACATGAAACCTTGAACTGGATTAGTGTTAAACAAACTTATGATTTATGATTTTACTATGATAATGAGGATCTAAGGTGGTCAAAATTTGGGGTATGACAGTTGCCCCTATTTAAATATCTTCACTAGATGGAACTGAGGATGACAATCCTCGAGGAATCGTAGTGAGAGGTATTTAAATACAGAAAAACCAAAAATTTTGTACCTTAGATCCAATGCTATGCAAAGGATCAATGCTTGAATGCTATGAGACCTAAATGATGATTTATGATGCTTGAAAATGCAAGACACACAAAAAAAAAATGGTAAAGACAGACTGCTATCCACCGGGGAACAGACTCTGGAAACTTGACACACAGAGGATGTCCTTATTGAAGGACTCGCACTGGGGAAGAGAAACTCAAACCTAGGCATCAGATAGTTCAGACATGACTAACTGATAGCATCTGAGGATAAAACTATGATTGGAGGAACGGAACCTGACGAGGACAACCGTTCACTGGGGAAAAGGGACATACTTTACTGGGGATCAAATAGTTCAGACGTGACTAGATGATATCATCTGAGAAACTCCGACTGGGAAACGGAACCTGACGAGGACAACCGTTCACTGGTGAAAGAGATGCACTCCACCGGGGAAAGAATAATTTTCACATGGGGAATAAAGGAAATTGGTGACAACCTCACTGGGGATGATCAGACGAGGCCTTCCTATAATGAAGAGTTCAAACGGGATCTCCAGGAATGGACTAGGAACAAAGTCAGACACACAGGGGATACTAGTGACAACTAGATCTCCGGGACTAGACTGGAAAAGCAAAGACCTACTGGGGTACTGGTGACTACCAACCCATAGGAAACAAATAAGGAAAACGGGAACGCCAGTGACAACTGGACTTTAGCTAGTGGGATTGGTGACGACCGATGGAATGTTAAATGAATAAACGACCATACCAGTTACAACTGGCTTTTCACGGGATTTGGTGACGACCAACCAGTGATGCCGGATAAGAATGCCAGTTCCGACTGGACTTACTGGGGAATTTAAATAACAACCACAAATAACAATTTGGGTGAGCGCGCCAGTTACGACTGGACTTTATGAGGATTTGGTGACAACCAAACTCAGGTATCAATAACAATTGGATTTAAAAGACGCCAGTGACGACTGGACTTCAGTAGGGGAGGTTGGTGACGACCAACACATGATACCAATGGCAACTGGATTTAACGATGCCAGTGACGACTGGACTTCAGGGGATGTAACAATAATGATTGCTAACCACGGTTCGGTTGAAGGGTGCCAGTTACAACTGGACTTGATTGGGGATGTTAGTGACGACCAACAAACACAGGGTGCCAGTGACGACTGGACTTAAAGTAAAAAGTTGGTAACGACCAACAAGTGATACCAACAACAATTGGATTTAAACAATGCCAGTGACAACTGGACTTTACTGAGGGAAGTTGGTGACAACCAACGAAAGGGTACCAATTACAATTGGATTTTGCGATGCCAGTGACAACTGGACTTTTCCGGGGAAAGGTTGGTGACGACCAACAAACACAAGGTGCCAGTGACGACTGGACTTTTAAAAGACTGTGGTGACAACCACGAGATAGAACATATGAATGCCAGTGACAACTGGACTTGATGGTAACAACCAGAAAATGAGATACCACAACCGGGGGAGAGGGTAGAACCACACTGAATCCAGGCTAAGTGGTGCAAATAATCTCAACTGTACTGGGGAACGGAGCTTAGTCAGGTCAGCCCGCGATGTACCAGTAATCTCTGTCTTTGGCAATCCTGTGGAGGATGGATCCTTCAAAACTTTACATGATGGCTTCTTAGTCTTGGTTACTACACACGGCCAAAGGCGAACCAAGTGAACAGATCTGCTAAGTGTTTCAACTGGGGAAAAAATGCAAATGTATATCAATGCTCCTGCCACCTTGAGACATCAGGGTGAGTATGATCTTACTGAGTTTTCCACGAGTTTAAAGCATTTGTTTTTTATTGACCTTTTCAAGTTTTATCATGAAAAATTTTGCCTCTTACGTTTTTCAAAATCATCGTTTGTCAAATAAACAGTGTTTTGCATAACAAAAAATGATAAAGAGAAGTAGTAGTTGCAAACAAAAGAATGGTTCGAAGCTGATTTTATTCAAGCAGGAGGTCTTGCCAATGGCAAGATTCCCTAGAACATTGTACAAGTGAAAAATGGCAAAAGTGGAAGGGTTACATTGAATCCCATGACCATTTATCCCTAAAGACTAGAAATCCACCAACATCCTTGCTTCTGACGAGAGCAACCGGAAGTGAGTTTTCTCTGTGTAACTTGCTGCACTGGTGACAACCTTCTGATGCAGTGAAACGCCTTTGTCCCTAATTTTTGCCTGGATCGCCCTTTCGGGTTTTCAATCCACCGGGACGCTCATTTTTGCCTAAGTCGCCCTTTCGGGTTTTCAACTTAGCGAGCTTTCAATTCTTTTCTCTTTTTCTCTTTTTCTTTTTACCCTAACTTTTGCATAAGCCGCTCTTGCGAGTTTTCGACTTATCGGGCTTTTCTTAGGCGTAATATTTTCTGACTGCATCAGAATTTATTGGATGAGTAAGCTGCTCTCCATCCATGGTTGTGAGAATCAACGATCCTCCTAAGAAAACTGTCTTCACAATGAAGGGGCCATCATAGTTAGGCATCCATTTTCCTCGGGCGTCTTTATGGACTGGTAAGATCTTCTTCAATACAAGCTCACCTTCTCTGAACTCCCGGATGCGGACCTTCTTGTCAAAGGCTCTTTTGATCCTTTTCTGATATACCTGGCCATGACACATTGCAGATATACGCTTTTCGTCAATTAAATTCAATTGGTCAAATTTTTCCCTGACCCATTCTGCCTCTTCCAGCTTTGCTTCCATTATAACCCTTAACGAAGGGATCTCGACTTCAATTGGGAGTACAACATCCATCCCATACACTAAAGAGAAAGGGGTTGCCCCTGTTGAGGTGCGGACTGATGTTCTGTATCCGTGTAGAGCAAACGGTAACATTTCATGCCAGTCTTTGTAAGTTTTCACCATCTTTTGTAAAATCTTCTTGATGTTTTTGTTAGCTGCCTCAACAGCTCCATTCATCTTCGGACGGTACGGGGAGGAGTTATGGTGTTCAATCTTGAATTCATCACACAGTTCCTTCATCACTTTGTTGTTCAGATTGGTTCCGTTGTCTGTGATAATTCGGTTGGGAATCCCGTATCGACAGATTATCTCTTTCTTGATGAAGCGAGCCACCACTTGTCGGGTTACATTGGTGTATGAAGCAGCTTCGACCCATTTGGTAAAATAGTCAATGGCGACTAGAATGAAACGGTGCCCGTTGGAAGCTTTTGGCTCAATTGCCCCAATCATATCGATGCCCCACATTGAGAAAGGCCAGGGTGATGACAGTACATTCAGCAATGTCGGAGGTACATGCACTTTATCTGCGTAGATCTGACATTTATGACACTTCCTGGAGAATTGTATGCAGTCATTCTCTAAAGTCAACCAGTAATACCCGGCTCTCAAAATCTTTCTGGCCATCACGTACCCATTGGCATGAGTACCGAAGATCCCTTCATGGATATCTTTCATTAACAACTCTGCTTCTCTTTTGTCGACGCATCTGAGTAGTACCATGTCATGATTTCTTTTATAAAGCACACCATTGCTGAGGAAGAACTTTGACGCTAGTCTTCTTAAAGTTTTCTTGTCAAGAGACGTAGCATCGGTCGGATATTCTTGTTGTAACAGGAAGTTCTTTATATCATAGTACCATGGTTTATCATCTGTTTCTTCGTCGATCATTTGACAGTAAGCGGGCTCTGTTTTTCGCTCAATCCGGATGAGAGTAGCATCATTTACATCTTGGACTTTCCACATGGAGGCCAACATGGCTAAAGCATCGGCAATGTGATTTTCAGACCTGGGTACATGCTTGAAGGTAATCTCGTCAAAGTACTCGATCATGTCGACAATATATGCTCTGTATGGGACCAGGTTTTCATGTCGGGTCTCCCATTCGCCTGTGACCTGGTAGATGACTAGTGTTGAATCGCCGCTCACTTCTAGAGTTTTAATTTTGAGATCAATGGCCGCTTCGAGACCAAGGATACATGCCTCGTATTCTGCAATGTTGTTTGTACAATCAAAATCCAACCGAGCCGTGAATGGCGTGTAACCACCTCCTGGATTCATTAAGACAGCGCCTACACCATGCCCGCTATAATTTGACGAACCATCGAACATCATTTTCCAAGGGGAACTTGGTGGTGAATCTTCAACAGGGTCGACCTTTTCACAATCCTTTACTAACATGACGTCTTCATCAGGAAAATCAAGCTTAACTGACTCATCGTTCTCAACTGGTTGTTCTGCAAGGTAATCTGACAAGATACTGCCCTTGATAGACTTCTGGGTCGTGTACTGAATGTCGTATTCTGATAATAACATGTGCCATCTGGCGAGCCTTCCAGTCTGAGCAGGTTTTTCAAAGATATATTTGATTGGGTCCATTTTTGCGATTAACAGAGTAGTATGGCAAACCATGTACTGTCGTAACCGTTTGGCGGCCCATGCTAAAGCGCAACATGTCTTTTCAAGGAGTGAATAACGGCTCTCACAATCAGTAAACTTCTTGCTTAAGTAATAGATGGCATGTTCCTTTCGTCCGGATTCATCCTGTTGACCCAACATACAGCCCATGGAACTTTCTAGAACAGTAAGGTACATGAATAACGGCCTTCCCGGAACCGGAGGTATCAAGATGGGCGGTTCTTGCAAATAACTTTTGATTTTGTCAAAGGCCTGCTGACAGTCTTCATTCCAAACCACTGGTTGATTTTTGCGTAGTAGTTTGAAGATGGGTTCACAGGTCGGTGTCATGTTGGAAATGAACCGAGATATGTAATTTAATCTGCCCAGAAAACCTCTGACCTGTTTTTCTGTTTGAGGAGCCGGCATGTCTTGGATGGCGCGGACTTTGTCTGGGTCTACTTCGATTCCTCGTTGACTAACAATGAAACCAAGTAGCTTTCCTGACCTTACTCCGAAAGTGCATTTGGCAGGATTCAACCTTAGTTGATACTTTCTAAGTCTTTTGAACAGCTTCAGGAGGTGCTCTAGATGATCATCTTCGCTTCGAGACTTTGCAATCATATCGTCGACATACACCTCAATTTCTTTGTGCATCATGTCATGAAATAGAGTGACCATGGCCCGCTGGTAGGTGGCTCCAGCATTTTTCAAACCAAATGGCATAACTTTGTAACAGTAGGTTCCCCACGGCGTGATGAAGGTAGTTTTTTCCATATCATCTGGATCCATTTTAATCTGATTGTAACCCGAGAAACCATCCATAAAAGAGAACACTTCGAAACGAGCTGTATTTTCTACCAAAGTATCAATGTGTGGCAGTGGGAAGTCATCTTTCGGACTGGCCTTGTTCAGATCCCTGTAGTCTACACACATTCGGACCTTACCATCCTTTTTCGGTACTGGAACAATGTTTGCTACCCACTCAGGGTATTTGGATACAGCCAAGAACCCTGCATCTACCTGCTTTTTTACTTCGTCTCGGATTTTGAGTGCCATGTCTGGCCTGGTTCTGCGGAGCTTTTGTTTTACTGGAGGGCATTCTGGTTTAAGCGGCAGCTTGTGAACCACTATGTCAGTGTCTAGACCCGGCATGTCCTGATAGGACCAAGCGAACACATCCACATATTCCTTCAGGAGTTCTTTCAATTGTTGTTTGATGTCTGCCCCGAGGCTTGCCCCAATCTTGACTTCCTTTTTGTCATCTTCTGAGCCCAGGTTAATGACTTCAATCTGCTCTTTGTATGGTTGGAGTTCCATGTCTTCGTCTTGAGTTAGTCTTACCAGTTCATCGGGAATTTCAAGATCTTCGTCCTCCTCTTCAGCTTGGTGAATTGGTGAATCAAAGTCAGGAGGAGATGCCTGGTCATGGGAATCAATGGGTTTTTGGATGTGGCTGCAGATGGGGAATGGTTTAATTTTATTAAACATACAAAGATAAATGCAGCACACAAAAAAGAAGATTGCTTTCGGTTTTTTATGATTGCCATTTTTTCTTTAAAAGTGAAAACGAATAAAAGCATCAAAAGCAAATGAGGAATTTAGCAAAACAGTTCATTTTCATTGATGTATTTTGAAAGTGCGGGGCCCGTACAAAACATTCCTATGACCTTGGGCACGGTCATGGAGTTTTAAAACAACAAAATGAGAAAAAGACACAAAGCAAATTACTTTAACTCGTGACAAACTACAGGAACATCAATGGCCTCCCAGTTGCTCAAGGGAGATTTGCACCGATACACTAGATGCCCGATGTATTCACTTTCTTCTTCGTCTCCTACGGCGTTGACTTGGGACCCGCCGCTGATGAATATTTCTTGTATTGTCCTGGGACGCCTCTGGTCTAGTGTAGTGTCTTCAGCAGGAGTTGGTTTGTAACCCAACCCCTGTCGATCCATCTTCGGCTGTACTTCAATAATTTCTCCCCATCCTGCGGGAGTGCCTTCTGCGAGCGCTGCTCTGATACTTTGAGCGGAAGCGAACGATGGACTACCTTTGGCTACCGTTTCTTCTACTGTTACTGCATGGGCTATTTCCAGAGCTTGAAATGAGGTTTCCAGCGCACCTTCTTCTGCTTCGATGTATCTGAAGGATGACAGATTGCTTACCATAAAGTCTTCCTCCCCATGCACAATTATTAGCTGGTCGTTCACCACATACTTCAATCGCTGATGCAGAGTTGATGTTACCGCCCCGGCTTCATGTATCCACGGTCGTCCCAACAAACAGCTGAATGTCGGGTTAATGTCCATCACCTGGAACGTTATATCAAATACATGTGGTCCAACCATGACGGGTAATTCTACTTCTCCAATAACAGCCCTTCGGGACCCGTCGAAAGCCTTCACGATCAAAGGAGTGGGCATCATCTCTGCTCCTGTATAGGCCAACCTTGCAAGTGACCTTGCAGGCAAGACATTCAAAGAAGACCCATTATCAACCAGGACTCGTGCCAATGTGTCTTCTTGGCATTTGATGGAGATGTGTAATGCTTTGTTGTGATGGCGACCCTCTTTCGGCAACTCGGCGTCGCTGAAGCTCAACGTGTTACATGCTGTGATATTGGCTATTACTGAGTCAAATTGCCCCAGCATGATGTCCTTAGTTACGTGGGCTTGTTGAAGTACTTTCTGTAGAGCCTCCCGATGGGCGGGAGAATTCATCAATAGAGAAAGGACGGAGATTTTAGCCGGCGTTTGGTGGAGCTGGTCTACCACCTTGTAATCACTCTTCCGAATAATTCTTAAAAATTCTTCATCTTCACCTTCAGGTCTGGGCGCTTCTTTGTTCTGAGTTTCCGCTGGGGTGGTGTCTTTTGGAGCAACTATGGTAATCTTGGGCTGGTAGATTCGACCGCTGCGGGTCATTTTGCTAGTACCCACGATGTTTGTAACATCATCTTGTTCTTTCTTTATCTCTTTATTCTGGTATGTTCTCTTGGACACTGTCAAGTCATACCTCCAGGGGACTGCTTTTGTATTATTGTAGGGAAACGGCTTCGGCCTTTGGATCACGACTGATCGGGGTTGGTTGATTACCGACCTGTCGAACACGGGTTCTGTATTTCTAGGCGCCCGAGTCCACTTATCTTTGTTTGGTTGATCAAAAGTAGGCTTTATTACTGCAACATTTTCACTTTGGATCTTACCGCAGACTTGCAACAATCCTTCATCAATTAAACTTTGGATGTCTCCTTGTACCGTACCACAACTTGCGGCATTGTCGGAACACTTCCCACAGTTGGCGTGATTGTTCTGGATATAACCTGCTTTCACCAGTTTCTCATGCAGCATTTTTAACGGCGTCTTGATCTCTGATACTTCAGTAATTAACTTTTCAGTGGAAGAATTATCTACAGCGTTAACCCCTCCATGGTTTGGTAGCGGGTTACTCTTGACGTTGGGTGGAATATCTTTGAAGGACAGGATCTTTTTCTCGATCAATTCCCTTACCAAATGTTTTAAAGCAAAGCAACCCTCCAGATCGTGGCCAGCGGCTCCTTCGTGGAATGCGCAGTGGGCGCTTGGATTGTAAAATGGTGATGTTGTATCAGGGTTCAGCGGCCTTGTAGTCACTAAACCTTCCTGGACCAATGAAGGGTATAATTCCGTGTAAGTCATCGGGATCTGCGGGAAGTTCGGCTTGTTCGTTGGTCTTCTATTTTGGAAACTCTGGCGGGGTGCTGGAGCTCGAGGTTGTTGTTGTTGTTGTTGAGGAAATGACGGAGCGTTGGGCGCTCTTTGTTGTCTTTGCTGAAACGGCTGATAACCGGGAACAGGCTGTGGTGTCTGGTAGTTTGGTTGAGTGAAAGCAGGAGTTACAGCTGCCACATATGGTTGTGCAGCATACTGCGGTGGGTATATTGCTCCGGGGTAACTCTGTTGAATGTAACCTGGCTGCGGCGGTTGATTGTAGTTCAGATAGGGTTGTTGTTGGTATGGCTGTTTTTGTGTACGTACCCCTTTTCTACTGGTGATGGCGTTAGTTTCTCCCTCCTTTTTCTTGTGGAACGGATTACTGGCTTTCTTGACCTGGCTGCTTGAGCTACTGGAACTACCCGTTACCCTTCCATTCTTCAGCCCTAGCTCTACTCGGACTCCCACGGCTACAATGTCCGAGAAGCTAGCGGATACGCTACTGATCATTTTCTCATAGAATTCTGGTCGCACAGTGTCAACAAACCAATCAGTCAATTCCTTTTCACTTAGTGGAGGTTCCACTTGTGAAGCTATTTCTCTCCATCGCTGTGCATATTCCTTGAAAGATTCAGAACTCTTTTGGGACATGCTTAGCAGTTGCCTTCGGTCTGGAGCCAAATCCATGTTATACTTATAGTGTTTGACAAAAGCATTGGCTAGATCTTGAAAGCTGAGAATTTTGGACTGATCTAGACCCAAATACCATTTTGCCGGAGCCCCTTTCAAACTGTCCTGGAAACAGTGTATCATTAACTTGTCATTTTCAACGTAAGCTGCCATTCTACGGCAATACATGAGAAGATGCGTTCGTGGGCAGGAAGCCCCTGAGTATTGGTCAAAATTGGGGATTTTAAACTTTGGTGGAATTACTAACCCAGAGACCAAACACATGTCCCGGGTGTCTGCCCCAAATATATCATTGCCCTCCATAGCCTTTAACTTTCTTCCCATCGTTTCCACACTTTCTTTTAATCTCTCGTGTTCTTCATTTTCTCCTTCGTACTCTTCCTGATCTTCGACCGCTGGCTGATAATTATGGAACATTGGGCGCACCTGCGCTTGCATGGTTGCCTGAGTATAAGTAGGGATTGCCTGGGGTATTTCTCCTCTTAAAGGGACATTTTGCTGATTTATCGGCGGTGGATGCAGAAAATCCGGAGGTAAGCCATATGGTGGATTGTTGGCGATGGTGACAGCTGTTGGAATTGGATCGATAGCTGCATTAGTAACTTCAGAAACTACGGTAGCCTGTGTATCCATCTTCGCTCTTATTACCTGCAAAGCTTCCATAATCTGTTTGATTCCACCTCGGAGATCTCCGAGCTCATCGTCAATTCTTTCGATTTCTAGGTTCTGCGCCTCCATGATCTGGCGAGCTCGAGCTCTTGTATTGTACTTGTGTGTTGGATTCAGTGTGCTCCCCTCTGTTGAAGGATCAGACAACGGGATGAGACACGACACAGGAGACGACACTTATGCTATGTTTATGATATGCTTATGATATGCGGATGCAATATTTCGAACATTCAAGGGGTCTTAGAACGTCATTCATAGATTTTAAGAACGGGAAAACATTACAGACACTTCTTGCATCCCTCTACCGGGGAGTTTTACAACAGTTGGAAATTGAAATACAACTTTTAAAATAAAGATTACAAAATAGCTCAAAAGATCCTGAACTATCTAACTCGAAGATCCCCCTTCTTCTGGTTGATTCCTTCTTCTACCTTGACGACCCAAACCCTGGAGAGCTTCTTTCTCTTGCATGGCCAAGAAGTACTTGTTCCTCCAAGCTTTTCCCTCCTTCTCTGCTTTTACCAAAGCAGTCTGCAATTCTTTCTCAAGTGTGGACTCTGTTGAATCAGGTTCGAAACTGGTATAGAACATCTTCAAAGCAGCTTCTTTTATCCATGCTAGGTAGGAGTCTGAAACTGCCGTGTCAGGGTAATCTAAAGCAGTCATGCCCCTGACGTTGATACGGCGCCAAGCGTAGATGATTCTAGCTTTGAATTCTCGGTCTCTTCCGTCTTCGATGCAGAAACTCCTCATCAAGTTGAAATCTGGTTCACCCCTCATTGGATGCCCCAATTGTCTGCGAGCAAGGACAGGGTTATAGCTGATGCACCCTTTGGTACCGATGAGCGGCACGTTTGGAAAATCTCCACAACTTTGAATCATGGGGACCCCTCCGTAAACAGGGTCGTACCATTGAATATTAGTCTGCTTGAGCAGCAGTAGCCTATCAGTCCATGGATTGTTGTTTTGGACATCCCAAAGTGCTGGTAATCTTGGTAAGCGTGAAAGGAACCACTTGTAAAGGAGAGTGGAGCAACACTCAATAGGTCCAGCTTCATACAGATGTCGGCGATGAATTGCATAGTAGGTGTCGGCTAGGAGAGTAGGCACAGGGTTTCTGAGAAGGAACAAGTTGATTGCGTCTTTGTTGATGAAGTTGTCGTAGGATGGGAACAGGAAGAGTCCGTAGATCAGCAACACTAACAAGGCTTCAAAAACTTCCAAGTTCTTAGCTTCGGCGTGAAACTGCGCTTTTTCAAACAAGAATCTGGTAGGTAGCCCGTATGGGTGTCCTTGAGCGATCATCATGGCTCGTACTTCAGTTACTTCAAGATGAATAGCTTCGGCGATTGTTCCTTCGTTGGGAAACCCTTCCCTTCCAGAAAATGGTCTGGGAGCAACATTTAATCCCATTAATACTGAATATTCCTCCAAGGTTGGTAACAACTGGAAATCTGGGAAAGTGAAACAGTGATATGTTGAATCGTAGAACTTTACGAGCGCGGATAATATTCCCTCATCTACCTGAATCTCAAGTAAGGATAACACTTTTCCATGTTTGGCTTTGAATGCCTCAGGATCTTCTACCATTCTTCCCAACATCTTTAGATTCTCCAGATCTGGTTGTCGGAATTTGAACTCTGCAGTTGATCTTCTCCTTGGATCCATTTTTTTAATATCTGTGAAATGAGTTTAAACCCCTTGAATGTTTAAAATAAAATGCGGATGTAAATGCAAAAATGCGCAAAGTTTTATGGAACTCAGACCTCGAGATTCAAAACATCAAGGATTTCATTTAATTTTCGACGTTGCATTACAAAATAGTACACATTACAAGAAAAAGGAAACAGTGCTAGATAAGGTCTTCTGACAGAAACTCTACTGTTGCTTCTGCTTTCTTCAGCTTTTCTTCTACCTCAATTTTCTCTTTCATGAGCTTTTCTATCATTGTCTTCCATGGAGTAGACTGGTTACTGAAATAGAACAGGTTCTCTTGGGTCTTCCTCTTCTTGGATGCCCTTATCTCTTCATCTCTCTCTTGGAGCTGCTTGCGGAGCGTTTCGTTCTCTTCCATTACCACCTGATACTTATACCTCCAGGACACCTCAGTCTGCTGTGACTTTCTCAAGGCAATCCTCAACTTTTCCTCCTCAGAAAAGAAGATCAATGGGCGTTCTTCTTTCAGGACCATAGGTTCTTGCAAGGCATAAGGCATCTTCAGTTGGATAGCTCTCTTCCGAACCCATTGGAGATAAGGATCAAAAGAGACACAGTTAGGCTTTCCCAGACTTTCTTTTCCTCTCTTGTGGACATGTTTCCAAGCTTCCAAGAACTCCTCCTTCAACTCAGATTCTCCCACAAAGAACATACTTTCTACACAAGCACTGTTGGGTCTGTCTTTTAACGGATACCCGAGCTGTCGTCGGGCGAGAACCGGACTGTAGCTGATTCCCCCATCTATAGCAAGGAGAGGTACGTTGCCGAAGTTTCCACAACTGTCTATAATCTTTATCCCATCATAAACTCGACTGTACCATTCGATATCAGAGTGAGATAAGGCCATAATCTTTTCAGACCACCATCCTTTCCTCCAGAAGACTTGAGCTTTGGGCATATGAGAATGGAACCACTTGTACAACAACGGGACACAACAGACGATCATTCCTCCCTTGTGAAGATTTCTGAGATGAATGGAATGATGAGTATTACCCAGCAGGGTTGGTACCGGATTTTTCTTCAAGAAAATCTTGATAGCATTGAGGTCCACAAAATTATCAATGTTGGGAAACAGGAAGATGCCATAGATGAGCAAGGCTAGGATTGCCTCAAAAGTATCCATACTCAGGTGATCGGCATAATACTGCGCTTTCTTAATCAAGAACCCAGCAGGTAAACCAGAAATTCCTCCTTTGGTGGTCATATTCTCTTGTATATCTTTTACTCCCAATTGTATTGCTCTGGCGATCTCTTCTTTCTTAGGGTCCTTCTCCGTGAATGGAAAAGGAGAATCTTCAAGGATAGGCAAACCGATCAGACAGGAATATTCTTCAAGTGTAGGTACAAGCTGATAATCTGGAAATGTGAAGCAGTGATAGAGTGGGTCGTAGAACTGTAGCAAAGTAGAAAGGAGTCCTAGATCCATTCTCTTCTTCATCCTCAGTAGTGACAACAAATTACCGTACCTGCTCTTAAACCCTTCTACATCTGTGATAAGAGTGCTCAACCTTTCAATGTCATCCAGCTTAGGACTCTTGTATGTGTACTTGATTGTTTTCTTTTTTTCTTGATCCATGATGTTCCTAAAGTTTTAAAATAAGAGACTGAGTTCCATAAACCTTTTATGTTATGATGTCTATGAATGCATGAATGCAACAACACAAGTATTCACATATACACATAGATAAGCAAACAACAGATTTTGGTTTAGGGGAATTCAAGTATGGAGCCAAGGTCTACCCTTCCCAATAAGGAGTGTACTGGAGATTTTCATCACCTGTAGAACAAGGTTCTAAAAAGTTCCCAGAGTCCTCAACCCATCTTTCGGATATTATCAACTGCCCAAATAACTCGGGGGTCGATAATATTCTCAAGAGAGTCTTGTCCGAGTGTAGTATCGCGTATCAACTATTCGGAAATACTTCCTCATAGTCATCGCACTACATCCTAATAAGGCCAAGTGGGGTAATGTGTTCTAAAGGTCCTCAATGGCATGGGCCCCTTATAGAAAGTAGCATTGTTTTCACGAATACTCGATCAACAACACTACCCTCAAAAAGGACCTCCATTGAGCGGCGGTTTTCAAGTTGGCTTAGTCGGGAATCAACTCCCTATAAACCTCCTTGAATATACCACCTTCCTATCATAAGTACGCTCAAGCACGGGTATAGTGCTGTCTCACCAATTGTATTTCCCAAAAGCCAAAAGAACAAATCTGCACATATTCACAAATATTCACAAATAGCAAGTATATAAACAAAATAGGTTAAACCCTCAAAATAAACGGTATTCCCCAGTGAAGTCGCCATTTCTGTTGCGGTGAAAATTTGATATCAAGCTATTAATTAACTTGAATCGTATTTCTTTTACAACCAGACTTTAATTTATCCAAAGGATAGGTCTAAAGAAAGAAAGAACCTTTTTGCGCGATGTGACAACAACGCTTTAGAGATTCGGGGATTCGGGGGTTGATTATATCTAGGGAAGGTATTAGCACCCTAAATATCTGTAGTACTCTACAGGAACCTTTTGTTTATTTACTTGCTAAGGTGTGAAACATGCATTATGGTTTAATTGGGAATTGGGATAAAACAAAATAAAGGCCTAAGTGGTTTTCTAAGTTTGCTCGCAAAGGCGTCGCGCTTTTTGCCTACGTATCCTGACTAGGATAGAATCAGAGCAATCGTAGTTCACCTCACAAGGGAAAAGAACACTTGATGATGATCAAGGTTCAAAGGGGAACAAACATGACGATGTTTGTGTGGAGTTTGACAAAACTCCCTAAACTAATTTGTAAAAGGGGGAAGTAAGAAATCATGACGATGATTCTTACACAGAGTTGACGAACTCTTTCCTAGGGTTCTAGTTGAAGAACACTCCTAGTATGGGTGGGTTTCTTAGACTTCAAGCAAAGTCTAAAGGCTTCTAGTCTAGGGTTAAGGTGACTTAACAAAGTCTAGGGATAGTAGAGATTTTGGTCCAAGACATTGACAGTCAAGTGGACAGACCTTCCTTTGGAGGAACAGTATTGTCGGCAACTGGACGAAAGCTAACGAGCTCCGTCGCTTAGGGATAAAATAAAATACAAACATCATTCAAACATTCATGGTGACAACTAAATACAAAGATTAAAGATGGAAAGCAATGATGACAATCAGAGCAATTGTTTTGGTACGAGAACCGTGACGACAGTTCGCACCTGGAATACCGTTAACAGACAGATGAGATAAATATAACAATAATTCAAGGTAAAAATTCTAACATGTTGACAAACATATATAGATATGATAACAATCAATTTTCCTGAGAAAACACAAGAGGAAACCTTCTAAATTTCATCTGCAACCAAATAGGGTTAGTACAGTTGCCGCGCGGATTGCGCACCATAAAACGTGGTGAAAAAAATAATCAAACATGGAAAATAAAATTATGACATGAAAGTACACATTAAAATAAACACAATGAAAAAAGAACGGGTGAAAAACGATAAAAAATGAGAGAGTTACGAATTTTTGAAGTTTATGTACAAAATAGGAAAAATAATAAAAGGGTTCGACCTCCACCCGGATCGAACCCTGGTCATGATGGTGAAAGGTATAATTGCGCGCATGTTCTTACCGCTGGGGCGGCTGTTACATCCATTAATCAAATGGAAACCATAAATATACAAGGCTCGTTTTGAATCATGGCTGGGCAAAATACATAATCAACACCAAATACGTTTTATACCGTATCTCACTAACCGTTCATCGGATCGAGACAAATTTTATATGTAAATTGGGTAGAAAAATGAGAGGAAGAGGATGGTGATGTTAGTTTTTCCAAATTGTTCACCTAGTGAAAAAAAACGATGACTGGTGTGTGTGTGTGTTTTGAATGCATGGAAACATAATCGAAACCAAATACGTTTTATACCGTATCTCACTAACCGCTCATCGGATCGAGACAAATTTTATATGTAAATTGGGTAGAAAAATGAGAGGAAGAGGATGGTGGTGTTAGTTTTCTGAGATTCATTTTCCTGTGAAAAAAACGATAGCTGGTGTGTTTATGTGCTTTTGATTTGCAAAATGACATGGACACCTTGATACAAACATGTTCAAAGCCAAGTAAATCCACATACACATCCAAAATATGATATATAAACAGACTGGAACAGGTTTATGGCCAGGAGTTTCAGATAGATGAAAGTCATGTTCAGTTTGCAAAAACACATAAGAACACACATGCATAACAAAGTGATTTTGGAGTTTGGGGTGTTCAGGAGCTGTACCAACCATCAAGACATCTTAAACATGTGATATCTAGTGTGTGTAGGTGAAAACATCAGATCTGGAACAAACATATGAAAGTGTAGCATTCAAATTGCAATTTGTGTGTATTATGTGTGCGTGAAGCATGATGTGAAACAAATCATTGTGCAGGTTGTTTTCAATGTTTTGGTTCATTCAAACACAACACATATGGTCATATGAAGCTGTAGAAACAATGAGATAGCAAGAATACACAAGCATTTCCAAATTGACATGTGAGAATGAGACATTTTGCAAAATGATGAACAATCATGCATGATGATGCACAGATGAAGTTCCAAAGCAAATTTAAACAATTTAATCATTTGTACAGCACATGTGGATGATAATGAGACGATCTAAACATTGAAATTCCAAGGAGACCACCTGTCATGAAAAATGGCATAGCATATGCAAGTCATCCAAACATTGATGCACATGAAGATGTGAACTTTGATTCATTGGTTTCTAGTGTAAGATGAGCATACCAACATGTCATATTTGAGTGTTATGAAGTGTATGTGGAGTGAATTTAAGAGAAAACCAGTTTGGTGCAAAGTTGGTCTTTTGGTGGTTTATGTGTGGAAGATCATGAACACACCTCTCATTCATGCTTTATACTTCATTTTATCAAAAACCTAAATATGCAAGATATGAAGAATAATGAAAGAGCAAGGTTTTACAAATTACATACCTGTTGGTGATCTTATTTAGCAAGCCAAGAATGTTGAGAAAACCAGAGGTGATGAAATCCAAGCTTTGCATTTGTGCTTTTACTTGAAACTTAAGAAACAAGTCACTTGAGACGCCAAAATGAGATTTCTGAGTTCTTGATGAAGGATGGAGGTTTGGACAGTTGGTATATATGATATTTGAGGTGTCCAAAGGATCAAAACCTCAAGAAAGTGTTTGGAGCAAGATTTGGAGGTTTTTATGGACTTTGGTCAAAGTAAGTTTCATGAAAAGTTGACTTTTGCATTCTTTGAATTTTTTGGTGATTCAATGGTTGGTACACCTTCTATATGTGATTTAGAGGGTGTGTGGATGATAGTTTGAGTGCTGGAACATGAAGAACTTGATATGGTAGCAAAGTTGCAAATGCTGAATTTTGGCAATTTTTGGCTATTTTGGTGATTTTGCAAAATGTAAGTAAGTGAGAGATGTGATGAGGGAACTTGGTTTATAAGGTTTTTAGAATGAAGTTCATGTCCTAAATGAGGAGTTTGAAGTCCCTATTTATAAAAAAAATGAATGAGGAGCTTGCTAGGTGACTTTGCTTCACCATGAAGAAATCTTAGATTTTTTCTTCCAAATGACAACTTGCTTTGCTTTTCTGATCTCTAGCTGTTCCCTTAACTCAATTGGCAAGTTAGAATGATGATGTTACAGAGAAAACACAGCCTAGAGGCTTGGTAGAGTGGCTGGAGCAGAAATCCCTTTACACCTCATGCTTGGAAAAGTCAATCTTTTCAACTTAGGCAATGAACTTCCAATTCTTGATTCCATGCTATCTCCTTGCTATTTCTTTGATTCAACCTGCTTGAGATAATTAATATATCAGATAGAAGGAGTTTAGAACATTGAAATTGATCCACTTGAGTGATAGAGGTGCTTTTGCAAAATTCATCAATGTGGGACAAAAGTGACAAATTGCCAACTTTGAACACATGTATCTCTCAGCTCATAAATCCCCTTGAGATGTACTTGTACTTTATAGAAAGCCCTCACATAGTACTACAACTTTCATGTTGGCCAGAAGTCTTGATTCCATTTGAAACTAGGTGAAAAATCCCCTTGAAGTTGGCTGATTTTAGGGTTCTTTAGTGTAAAACACTTAGAAAAATTCTAAGTTTTTTTCCCCTCTTGTAATGTTTTCTTCTCTAACTCAAAAATCAAGCCTTTTCTGACTATGGACCACTAGGACACTTTTGTAGAGCTTGTCAAGAGCTTTCAAATGAGCTTTGAACCACCTCAATCGGGTGTGTGGTTAGGAAGTTAGGGTTTGGCCCCTTTCGAAACCCTAATTCCCGATTTTTCCGATTACACCTCCATCCTTGATCAAATGACCCTACAAATTTATGAGTAGTCTCATATTGACATATGGAACATTTTTGCTTTGCATCTTGAAGTCTAAATCCTTAAATTTAAAAAGTCGATTTTTCGTCGCCGGCGCGATCGATCGGTGGCTACCGGGTCGACTGCGGGCGTTCTGGACCTCCGGTGACTTTGCAATTTCTTGAGTAGACTTCATTAGGCCATATGAGCTCTATGAAACACAATTCCCTCATTGAAATTCCTTTTAACACAAAAGTCAAACGACAGTTGACTTTTCGACAGTCGAAAACCCTAATCGGGCGCCCGTACTGCGCTGCTCTTGATTTTGATGCGCCCGCTTCAAATTGACTTGTCTCTTGTCCTCATGTGACATATTTGAACCTTCTCACATCTCAAATTCATTCAAGACCTTGATTAACCACACATGCCTTTTTCCCGATTTCACCGCGCGAAACCCTAATTCATCTGTAACTTGGCACATGAAACCTTGAACTGGATTAGTGTTAAACAAACTTATGATGTATGATTTTACTATGATAATGAGGATCTAAGGTGGTCAAAATTTGGGGTATGACACCCGCCACATGAACTAGGGTGGAAAGGAGTGGGAGACGTGGCAGTTGTCAGAAGTTGTCTTCTATCTAATGTGTGACATCTTCTATGGCGCCCTCCATGGTGGAAGCCATGTGTACAATTCCTCAGAAAGTAGGTTTTTAGCTCGTTTTTTCTTCATTTCTTCTCGAGTAGCCTTGAAAATACAAAAACTTGAAAAAGAAACAAAACAGAGGCATAATACAAGAAAACAAAAATAAAATACTAAATAACGTGCGTGAAATCGAGTCAAATAAACAGTATATTTTAGGTCTATCAAGTTCTCCCACACTAAAACCTTTGCTTGTCCTCAAGCAAAACATCATGACAGAAAACAGGGTGATATCCATAAATGATCTGGGAAAAAAGTTCTTATAAGTTCAGGCTGGGATGAAGCGATAGGTGATGACCCAGTGAACCACGGGTATCAGAATGACACTTCTCCGAAAACACGGACATAAGCTTTGTTCTTACACAAATCAATCCATACTACCCTATTGTATCTAGGTCTGCTTTCAAATCTCCTTTTGAGTCCTTTTCATTCTGATGCAATTACATAAAGCCCGTTATCCGCACACAATCATGGTGAAGTGACCGGTTAGTGATTCTGATCTTAAGCACGGGGCTCTGGTACAAAAGTTGGTGCAACCCCTTTTATTTGCCCACTTGTAGTTGTGGGGGATCAGATTGTAATCCGCCCTACCGAGTTCAGTACCAGATACCTCTGAACTAACTAACAATTGGAAGATGTTTTTATTTTGTTTTTCATCATAATTATTTTTTTCTTCTTTTTCAGAATTCTTACAACTTTTTGGGTTAAATGACCTTTAGAAGGTTACCTATACCCGAGTTGCAAAAAAGATTTTTTATTTAGCATACTGATCATTCACTTATATTCGTCGGTCCTTCACTTAGATAACGCTATGGCCGGAGCTGACTGCTAGTATAAACTAATAAGGACTTACTATGGATATTCTATTGAGGCCATGGTACACAGGGTATCGGGGTTGATTTCTGCATTTGCAAAGCCTAAGGTGTTATAATGATACCAATGTCTCAAAGGGAATTTTCCAAATCATCTGTATCCTAACTCGAACTTGCCTTAAAGCCCAAAAAATGTTCAGGATAATACACTATTTGTAAAAAAAAAGTTTTTGGTGGGACAAAGTAATGAGAGAATAAGATTATACTGCGGTATGACTCGTTAAGCACAAGTATGTTCTAAAAACAAAAAAAAAAATACGAAGGGAAATGACCTAAAATGCGATAAAAAATGCGAGATAAAGCAGGAAAGTAAATAAAGACTCCTCCCACACTTAAATTGAACACTTTCCCCAATGTTTAAAAATAAGTAAGGGACGAGGTACTTGAGGGGCCTAAGGCATGCTACCGGTACTGTCGCCAGCGTGCTCGGAGTACCTAGGGCGGAAGGATCTACTGCGACGATGATCGGTCTGAGAAGCTTCGAACGCGTCGAATCGGGTGGTCAGAGCAGCTTGAGATTGCATAATGCTTTACACGGACTGGCTCATTTGCTGCTGAAACTCTTGCATGAATCTCATATTCTCAGATAATTGTTGCTGAATGGTGTTGAGCAAGTTGTCACGTCTCTCCTCTCTAACTAATTGTTCTCGCCACATCTGCTCAGATATATAAAAGCCGGGAGCGGTACCTACAGAATGGTAAGAGGAAGACGGTGCAGTGTGTGTCTGTGGTGTATGGTGAGGCAGCATAGGATGATCGAGAGATCGCTCTTGCCGGTCATACTCGTCATCAGTATCATCGCGTTCACCAACAGGAATATTTGGGGGTACTTGACCTGTAATGGGTGGAGCATCTAAATCATAGGTCCAGTTTCCCTGGATAGTCACATCGGTGCGTGTAGTGCAGGGTAAAACGATAGATGGGATAACCTTCCCATGAATCATAAGCTCAAAGCCTTATTCCTTCCTGACTTTGCACAATTTCATATCTTTTAAGATTTTCAAATTAATTGTGCGATGAGGGAGAGGCTCTAAAGTGGCTATCTCAGCATATAGGTTCAGAGCCTTTGCAATGGACGTAATAAGTCCTCCGAAGGCTATGGTCCCAGTGCTCTTAATTGAGGCGTTCATATGGGAAATCATGAATGAGACTACATTGAATCTCCTATTTATGATGCACCCCTGCAAGAATAGTAACTCTTTTGCATTTACTTTGTTAGGATTCTCCCGGCCAAAGACAGTACAAGCTAGCATGTAGCGAAACACGCAGATGGTCGGGTTATGGATCCTGGAGGCAAGTATTCCTTCGAAAGATGAAATAGTAAAATTTGACAACCTGTGCCAGAAGGAAAATGCCTCACAGACCATTCAGAATCCAGAGGTGCTTCACAAATAGCACCCGCACCAAAAGGCAATCCAAGCCTCTCTGGAAGTTCATCAGTACTAAACGAATATTCAACGTTAAACATCTGGAACTGGACCGTGCCGACGGTACTAGCAGTGTCGGGCCTGACAACATAAATAAGGGAACTCAATAATTCCCTTGTCAGCCGTTCAAAAGTAGGATCCTGTCTAGCAAATATCTCATGCAGTCCTAGGACGTCTAATAAGTGATAAACTCTATGGCAAATACCTAAAGAATAAAGGCAGTTATCGTCCACATACCATGTTGAAGCGATGTCCCGATTTTGCAGTTTGTCGAGGATTTTCCGTTGTCTTTCCCCGGGCTTCCCTTGATGCAAAACGTAACCTTCGTGCTCCATGGATGAACTTTGGAGATGGAAGAAGATGAAGAATGGGTATTTTTTTGAAGTTTTGTAAAGATGGGTTTTTGGATGGATTTTGGTGAGGGAAAATGAAAATGGAAGTTGGAATGGTTAATGGTTTGGTGAGTGGAAGATAAAATTATGGACTTTTGGTGCCTTGGGGAGGATTTTTGTGTAGCCAAAAATGGGTTTTTGGAGGTTTTGAACTCAAAAATGGAGGTTTCTCAACTTCTGCTCCGCATATAGTCCAGACCCCGTGGCGGGCGCCATCCTTTGTAAAGGTGGTTGGGCCGGATTTGTATGCTTTGTTTGGGCCTTGGTGCTCTTTCTTGATTTTTGGGGGTGTGCTGGCAATAGAAAGCATCTGTTCTGGCACACTAATTTTTTTTTGTCATATATATATATATATATATATATATATATATATATATATATATATATATATATATATATATATATATATATATATATATATATATATATATATATATATATATATATATATATATATATATATATATATATATATATATATATATATTGTAAGTACATTTGATTGACTGCATTTTATGGCAAAACAATAATGTATGAGAAAATGTCATAACTGATGTTAGGACATACATGAAGAGTGGTATGCAAGGAAAGCTATGATTAAGTGAAGCTGAATGTCATGACTGAATGTTATGACATGGATCGTATGACATCAGGGCACGCAGGTTTGTTTTTCTGTTATTAGCTCAGGCTATACTTCAGGAAATAATCCAGGAAGCATAGTTATTTTAGGCAACATAACAGGCATTGCTGAGGATAACATAGAAGGCCCCTAACCTAAGTGCGCAGCTTCATGAAGAAAGGTTTATCTTGGGTAAACCTAAATTCTCCACCAAGGCCCAAAGCTGGTATGCTATTATAAATAAAAGAAGGAGCATTCCTAATGGGCAGACACACAGAGGATAGAGCTTCTAGTGAGAGATCATATAGTGTGTTTTGTGAGTGAAGAACTTTGTTCTTCACGTGGGTCTAGGAGTCTTAGGATTCCTTGTGTGCCAAGCAATTATATGTTGTAAAATTGTTATGGTTATTGTGTATGAACAGGTGTGTTCATTATGTCACTCAAAGCTGTTAAGCAAGAGTGTGTGTCCCTTAATCAAAGCTGTGAAGCAAGATCAAGGTGTGTTTGAAGTTTATCTTCATATTGGTTTTGTAATTATGTATTGATATCACTGAGGTGATTGAGGGGGAGTGAGTGGGTATACTCAGGTCTAGTGGTCTCTAGGCTGAAATGTCATTGGGTAGGTCTTAAGTGAGGAGTGCAAACTGGGATTGTTTGACTCTGAATTAATTCTACTGATAGTGAATTTCCTCCCTGACTTGGTAGCCCCCAGATGTAAGTGTGGTTGACACTGAATTGGGTGAACAATTACTTGTGTTATTTAATGCTTTCTATTTACAACTTATTTTAAGTGAAGTAGTACATGTTACAGTGGATGTCATAACATCTACAATAACATCCATTGTGTGCTTGCCAGAATTTCAATTGGCATCAGAGCAGGCACCCTGCCTGCTAATTTCTGGGTGAGATCTAGGGAAGATAAATTCTGGTACTATGGATAAAGACATAGGATTCACAAATACACCACCAATTCTGGATGACTCTAATTATGATTATTGGAAACCTAGGATGATTGCCTTCTTAAAGTCTTTAGACAACAAGGCATGGAGAGCTGTAAACTCTGGCTGGGAACATCCAGCGAAGACTGATAAAGATGGATTGTCTGTGCTTATACCTGAAGAAGAATGGAGCAAAGAGCAAGAAGCCTTGGCTCTTGGGAATTCTAAAGCATTGAATGCATTATTCAAGGTATAGATAAGAACATCTTCAGACTGGTGCATCATTGTGAGCTGGCTAAAGAGGTGTAGGATACTCTCAAAACAACTCATGAGGGAACCTCTAAAGTCAAGATATCAAAACTTCAAATGTTGACCACCAAGTTTGAAAGTCTGAGAATGAAGGAGGATGAGACTATTCATGAGTTCTACATGAATATCCTGGAAAGATGTCTGAAGAAAAGATGTCTGAAGAAAAGCTAGTGAGAAAGATCTTAAGATCATTGCCTAAGAGGTTTGCCATGAAGGTCACAACCATTGAAGAAGCTCGAGACATATGCAACATGAAGGTAGATGAACTTAGGTTCTCTCCAATCATTTAATATGGGCATGTGTGATCAGGCTGTGGAGAAAAAGAACAAAAGCATAGCTTTTGTTTCAAACACTGCAGATGACTCAGAAGAAGACAAATGTGAAAAAGAGGAGAATCTGTCAGAGGCTATAGCATTGCTTGGAAAACAATTTCATGAACTGATCAACAGAATAGACCATATGTCTAAATCGTATGCCAAGAACAGAAGGGATAAATATGAAGATGAATCTAGTCAAGGCAAAGGAGTTCAATGTTATGAATGTGAGGGCTATGGTCACATTAGAACTGAATGGCCCACCTACCTAAAGAAATAGAAGAGAGGTCTAAATGTGACCTGGTCTGATGAAGACTCTGAAAGTGGATCAGAAAAGGAGTATGCCAGGTATGTCACTGTTCTAAACAGTATATGTACATCTGATGATAACTCAAGTGAGTATGAGATGACTTTTGATGAGCTTGCAGCTTCATACAAACAACTGTGTTTCAGAAGTGCAGAGGTATGCCAACAAGGAGAAAATCAAAAAGGGATCATTAAGAAGTTGGAGACTGAGAAGAATGAACATCTGGCAACAATAGACTCACTCAACAGTGAGGTCAGATTGTTGAACTATAAACTTGAGCAGATGTCAAGATCAATCAGGATGCTAAACCCTGGGACTGACACTCTTGAAAAAAATTCTACAAAGTAGTCAGATAGCAGGAGACATGTCTGGACTAGGGTTTGTTGGTGAACAAAAACCCATCTTGGGATTCAAGAGACCAGAGGCTGAAAATCAGAGGTCAAACCAGATGTCATGACCAATGTTACAACATCAGAGGAACAAGAACATGAAGTAGACAAGAAGAAAGTTTCAAAGGTGGAGGTGTCATTACTATGGAAAATTTGGTCACCTAAAACCTTTTTGCTTCAAACTGCATGGATATCCTAGCCATACTCATCAAAGTGCTCCTGCCAAGAAGCAACAATGGGTGGCAAAGGAGGTTAGTCTGATAGCTCACACCTCTCTAAGAGTGTCAGCTAAAGAAGACTGGTACTTTGGTAGTGGTTGTTCTAAGCACATGTCTGGAATAAAGAATCTGTTGGTAGACATCAAACCTCATTCCACTAGTTATGTGACCTTTGGTGATGGAGCAAAAGGAGAGATCAAAGGTGTTGGGAAACTGGACTGCCCTGGAGTACCTAACCTAGACAATGTATTGCTAGTGAAAGGACTAACTGCCAACTTGATCAACATTAGTCAGCTCTGTGATCAAGGACTAAGTGTGAAATTCACTGAAGAAGAATGTGTGGTCACAAATGGTGATAATGAAGAAGTAATGAAGGGGTCTAGATCTAAAGACAACTGTTACTTATGGTAACCTAAGGACTCTAGTATATCCACAACATGCTCTATGGCTAGAGAAGAAAAGGTGGTAAAGTTGTGGCATCAAAAACTTGGGCACCTTCATCTAAGAGGAATGAAGAAGATCATCTCCAAGGAGGCTGTGAGAGGAATTCCAAAACTAACTATTGATGAAGGAAAGGTATGTGGTGAATGTCAAGTAGGAAAGCAAACCAAGAAATCTCATCCAAGGGTTGGACACCTGACTACCTCCAGAGTTCTGGAACTATTGCACATGGACTTGATGGGGCCAATGCAAGTAGAAAGTCTTGGTGGAAAAAGGTATGCCTATGTAGTTGTTGATGACTACTCTAGATACACCTGGATAAGCTTCATCAGAGAAAAATCAGATGTATTTGAAGTCTTTAAAGAGCTGTGTATCAGACTTCAAAGAGAAAAGGAATGTGGTGTGGTCAGGATCAGAAGTGATCATGGTAAGGAGTTTGAAAACTCCAAATTTGCTGAATTCTCCTCATCTGAAGGGATCAGTCATGAGTTCTCCTCCCCTATTACCCCTCATCAAAATGGAGTAGTGGAAAGCAAAAACAGGACTATCCAAGAATCTGCTAGGGCCATGATTCATGCAAAGAAATTACCTATGCATTTTTGGGCTGAGGCTATGAACACAGCCTGCTATGTTCACAACAGGGTGACCTTGAGAAAAGGAACTTCTTCCACCCTATATGAAATGTGGAAAGGAAGGAAGCTAACAATGAAGTACTTTCATGTTTTTGGGAGCAAGTGTTACATCTTGACAGATCAAGAACAAAGGAGGAAAATGGATCCCAAAAGTGATGAAGGCATTTTCCTAGGATACTCTATCATTAGCAGAGCTTATAGAGTATACAACACCAGAACAAAAGTCTTAATGGAATCCATTGATGTTATAATTGACGATCAACATGAAGAAACCAATGTCATTGAGGATGTGGAAACATTCCTTGAGACAGCTGCTGAGGACATGGTCAATACTGAAGAGGTTCAAAATGGACAACCAGATTTTGAATCAGAATCTCCCAACAAAGATCCCTTTATCAGGATTCTGAAAGATCATCCCAAAGAGCTTATCATTGGAGACCCCACCAGTGGTGTAAGGACCCGATCTAGAGAAATCATCTCAAATTCATGCTTTGTATCCCAAATTGAACCCAAAAATGTAAAGGAGGCCTTAACTGATGAATATTGGATCAAGGCTATGCAAGATGAGTTGGAACAATTTGAAAGGCCTAAAGTGTGGGAATTGGTTCCAAAGCCTGAAGGAACAAACATCATTGGAACCAAGTGGATTTACAAGAACAAGTCTGATGAACAAGGAGTTGTAACCAGAACAAGGCTAGATTAGTGGCACAGGGTTATACTCAAGTTGAAGGAATTGATTTTGATGAAACTTTTGCACCTGTTACAAGACTTGAGTCAATCAGGCTGTTGTTAGGAATTGCATGCATCCTGAAATTTAAACTATTCCAAATGGATGTGAAGAGTGCTTTTCTGAATGGATATCTGAATGAGGAAGTATATGTGGCACAACCAAAGGGATTTGAGGATCCTAACTTGACATACCATGTATACAAGTTGAGGAAGACACTCTATGGATTGAAGCAAGCTCTTAGGGCTTGGTATGAAAGATTGGTTGAGTTTCTTACTATCCATGGATACAGGAAATGAGGAATAGACAAGACCCTCTTTGTGAAAAATGAGGATGGAAAACTCATGATTGCTCAAATCTATGTGGATGACATAGTCTTTGGTGGAATGTTTGAGAAATTGGTTAAACAATTTGTCAATCAGATGCAATCTGAGTTTGAGATGAGTTTGTGTGGAAAACTAACTTACTTTCTTGGGCTGCAAGTCAAGCAAATGGAGGAGTCTATATTCTCTCCCAAAGTAAGTATACCAAAAACATAGTCAAAATGTTTTGCTTGGATAATGCTGGTCACAAAAGAACACCTGCACCTACTCATCTGAAGTTATCAAAAGATGAAAGTGGTACTAGTGTGGATCAAAGCCTGTACAGAAGCATGATTGGAAGCTTGTTGTATCTAACAGCCAACAGACCTATGTTGCACCCCAAAATTTTCCCAACCTTTTCTTAACTTGGTTTATGTTTCATTTTATTTCTTTCTAGCATTTGCATTGCATAGCATTTGGCATTGAACAGGGGATCAAGAGGAGTCTAGTCAGAGGGTTGAGCCTAAGAAAGGGGTTTTACTCAAGTTTGGATGGTCATCAAGTCATCAGGAAGTGGGTATTGGTCTTGTGAAAGGATTGATGGATGTATGTGGGTCAGCTCCTAGCTTGGAGGTCAATTCAAGATTATCAGAGGATTGTGAATTCATGATTATGGATATAAGGTGTTGAGATATCTCATTGAGTGCTTTGAGAGCCATGTGGAGCTTACTCAAGTTGTTGTGTGAGGTGGAACAAGCCACAGTCAAAGATGTTGCATCTAGGGTTTTCATCTGGTAAATCCTCAGTCAACTGTGAAATTGAAGGAGATTAAAACTTAATTCCAAGTCTCTATGGTCATGGGATTTTGTGTTAAGATATATGGGATAACATTTTAAGTTCAATTCATCAAAAATCAAGAGTGTGAGAAGTTACTAAATTAGGGTTCTTAGGGTAAAATCCCCTATTTAGTGCCCAACTTCAAGACCACCTATCTCAAGATACAAGTTTAATCTTAACTTTCGACCAACATGAAACTTGTAGAGCATGTTCTTACCTTTCTTTTGAGTACTATAAGTACTTGATTGGATTTATAGAACTCAAGTTATGATCCAGACAAGTTACAAGTCATCAGATGAATGTGATTTTGGTAAACAAAAGTCAACCAACTTCCAAGCCATTTTTGACCTAGAAGGATGTTTCTCCTCAACTTTTGGTGGTTATGAAAGTTGTTCCTCATGGTCTTAGCTTTCCAAAGAGTACTAGAAGTCTTTCATCTAGTTTGTAGAACTCAAGTTATGAGGGTTACAAGTCAGGGGAATTTTGGGAAAGTGAGATTATAGGTCATAAAATTATAGGTCCAATTCACCAACTTGCACACTTCAAATGGAGATCTTTCCAACATAAAATGTGCTCCAAATGGTGTCATATGTGCAACCAAATATGGAGAAGTCATGGATTAGGCTTGGAATGAAGAATTGATGGGTGAATTTTCATGGAAGAAAGCTTAAAAGGGCAAAATGGGAATTAATTCATTTTTGAACATTTTTGTGCAAATGAGTACATATTTTGAGTGAAAAGCATGTTTTAAACACATTGGCAATTTTAGAATTTGAGTTTGGTGTGTTTTGAGGAGCCATTTCCAAGCTTACTTCATCATGAAGTTACACAACCAATGTCAACCATTGAGATTAAAACAAGGGCTAAATCCTAGCCATTCACACTCAATACACTCCCAGCAAGAATTTTGAGCCAATTTAGAGCCAAATTGGAAGGATTTTCGTGCACATGAGAGAGCTCCAAAATCAAATTCCATGGATTTTTAATTGGGCTCTACAAGCTGCCATTGGGCTTTATTTCTGTCAAGATCCATCACATATAAGATTTTGATCATGAACAACTCATTAGAACTGGAAATTGGAGGCCAATTGCTCAAGAACAACTTTGAAAAAGTGGAGAAAATTTGAAATTCGAATTTGGAGATACAAGCCATTTCAAGCCAAATTGTGAATTGCAAAAGCTCTATTGAAGTTTGTTGAGTGATTCTGGACATTTTTCTGCAAGCTTAAGCATCAATTGAAGGCTCAATGGAAGTTCTCCACTAGGTATTTACAATTCAACCTTACACTCTGAATATGCATTGATTCACTGCCATTTCTACATATTTGAGACCTAGACAACATGTAGATCATTAATATATAAAACGAACTGGCATTTGTGTTGATTGTTGGATGAAGCTCAAAAATGTTTGGATCTGATATGGCTTGTTCTTGTTGTTTTTGCTTGTTTGTTGCTTGATATTTAACCTCCATGACCTCTAGATGATTTCTGGACAATTTGAGTAAGTTTAGTGAACTTTTGTTCTTGAGGCATAATTCTGTTTGCCTTTGATTTGGACTTGTGGTGAGGAACTAATGGAAATTAACATTGGATTCTTGTTCCTTGTGATTTGTAGATGAGGTTTCATATAAAGTTTGTTGGAATTGATGAGATTTTGACCAGAGCACTATTGCTCTCGCCGGAGAAGACGATCAGAGTCTTCTCCGGCCACCACCTGAAGCATTCCCTCCATTTGCAGGTTTGAATGAGGGAGATGACTCCCCAGCCGTTAGATCAAGTGGACTGCCTTTACATGGTACTTAGATCCAGCGTGTGAGATTTGCTCTAAGAAGTTTGACTAGGGTTTTTATGACGTGGCAAGAGGAGAGATGTTGGATCAGTATACTTTTTGTTTGGACGTATGAGATTAGGACTCACCATGTGGTGTAGTCAACTGAGATGCATTGGATACTCAATGAAACACACCGTTTCATTTAATCCCCCATAGCGCATACGTGGTGCGCCTTCCTCCCTCAGATCTTTTGACTGGTAGTTCAATCCTCTGGCTGGTGTTTTTTCTTGCTTTTTTATTTTCCTTTTATTTCTTTTGTTATTTTCTTTTTATTTTGGTTTGATTTTAATTAATTAAAAATAGCTCCAATACTCCAAAAATTCCACAAAAAATATTTTTACAAACTTTGAGATGTCTATTATTTTTAGACATTTTTTATTTTATTTTTCAGTTTATTTTTCATTTTTAAATACAAATAAATATTGGAGGTGTTTTTAATTGAATTAAATTGTGCATTGCTTGTTCTTTTATTTGTTTCTCCCATTTCCTTTGGGTCCAATGAATGAAAATTGATCCTCATATCTATGATGAGGTGAACAATTTTTGAGGACCATTTTCCCCCTAGTTGGTTGACTTTAGGGTTGACTTTTGGTGCTTTTCTTTTGACCCTCGATTCTCCCATTTCAAAGTGGTACATCTTGAATATTATTTTCTTTTGATGGTGCTTTGAGGGGATATTTGCTTTGGGTTTTTGGCCTCTGTTTTCCAACATGTTTATCTACTTTGTCCATTTTATTTGATTATTTTTGAACCATTTTCCTATTTCTGAGGTAACTTGCAAGTCAAGTTACCTCCAAGGGAGGTTCACACATGTACATTGACCTAGTTTGACTTGGATATGACATTTTTGGATCCTTTGAACCCTCAATGCCTTTTATTTCATGTTTTTAATATGTTAAGTATGATGTTGGTTCAATTTTAGGTCATGATATTGTTTCTTCCTTGTTCATTTGTGTGTTTCTTTTCAAGCTTTCAACTTGAACTCCTATGTGATGCATGTTTGCTTCCTTTGTGCTTTTACTTGCATTTCTTCTTGATTTGTTTTGATATTGCTTTTGAGCTTTCTTCTTTTCATCTCCCTTATGTCCAATGACTTTGGAAACTCATTTAAGGTATCTTAGTCCCTCCTAAGGAGATACTTGAAGTATACCTAAAATGATGGATCCTTGAGGACTCTTTTGTGCTTCCTTTGCACTTGGCTTGCGATGCTTATGGTTGAGTACCTATTATGAGGCCCTTGCTGCCCTCATTTGGTCTCCCATCCTCACTTGGCTTTGGGTTTCATTTTACCTTTCATTTTGGTTTAATTTTGTGGTGTGGTTGATGTTGTTTGACTTAGGTCATTTCATCCCACTTTTGGTGTATCTTTGTGTAGTTTGATCTTGTTTGTTTGATTTCTTCTTGTGCTCTTCTTCTTCTCCTTTTTTTCTTGAATTTCCATATGTATGCTTGGTTGATATGAGCTTGCGGAAGCTACTTCCCCACACTATTTTCCTCCCACTTTCATTCTATTTGTGCATCTTATGTTTGCATCTTCATTTGCATATGCATTCTTCTTATTCTTCTTCTTCTTTTGCTTTTATTTGCCATGTTCCCCATAAGTTATCTAACCTCTTAAGGTTATGATAGACATTAGGTGCTTAACCATGCATGATAACATTAGGTATTTCCCTTTTGAATCCCAACTTTAGGTCCACTTGGCATGATAACTTTTAGGATTGATTAGTCTCCCATTAGTGTTCCTTCTTCTCTTCTCATCTTCAAACATTCATAAAACACTTAATAAAGAATGACAAGTGTTGTACGCTACAAGCCTTAAGCTATTTGGGAAATGATGATTGGGTGGTTGCCTCTCAATTGTCTAGAATGTTAGTATATGTCCTTTGGACGATATACGACGCATTCGCTCATAGCTCATAGTCTTTAGTGCAACATGAGTTACAAATCAAGTTCAAAACACTTCTTCTTTAAAAAACACAAAAATAATTTAAACCTTTTTCATCCTTCGGGATCTTAATCAGGAAAATCTTTTCAGATAAAAGAGTTTCGTTAACTCTTAGTTCTACCGCAAACGGTAACGCCTAAGTCTCCAATGGTCGAGCTGCATACACCAACTGCTAGAACTATGTGTTAGCCCTACTCGGGCCTAAAAACTTTTGAACCAACTTGTGGTCTCTTAAGCCCAAACTACGTTTTCTCTGATCTTTCATATCAGATGAAAGTACGTAGGCACAAGACGCGATGTCTTGGCGAGCAACCTCTCCCCTTTAGCCGTAGTTAGTTGAACTACGTTGACTCTGACTTTTCCATTGCACGAGGGAGTACGTAGGCACAGAGCGGCGATGCTCTTCCGAGTCACTTCTATTTTCTTTTTCTTTTGTCCCTAAGCCTTTAGCTAGATAGTTTCAACACACCCTTTTAGATAGACAACAATGCGTGGATCCCGTCGAGTACGACGGACGTGAGGGGTGCTAATACCTTCCCTTTGCGTAACCGACTCTCGAATTCAGACATGGTTGCGATGACATTGTCTTTTCCTTTTCCGTCAGGTTTTTTCGATCGTTTCCTTTCCCTCTCTTTGGGATAAATAACGAACGTGACGACTCTTCTATTTTTTCCGCCGGTTGTTTTTCGCAGTTGCGACAACCTGATATTGCATTTGCAGTTGCTGTATGTTCCAGATATCAAGCAACCCTAAGGTAAGTCACATAAATCAAGTCAAAAGGATTCTCAAATATGTGAATGGAACCTGTGATTATGGTATACTTTACTCTCATGGGTGTGATCCTACATTGTCTGGATATTGTGATGCTGACTAGGCTGGAAGTGCTGATGATAGAAAGAACACCTCTGGTGGATGCTTCTTCTTAGGGAACAACCTCATATCTTGGTTCAGCAAAAAGCAAAATTGTGTCTCATTATCCACTGCTGAAGCGGAATACATAGCAGCTGGTAGTAGTTGTTCTCAGCTGGTCTAGATGAAACAAATGTTAACTGAATACAATGTCACTCAAGATGTCATGACATTGTACTGTGAAAATCTCAGTGCTATCAATATTTCCAAGAACTTAATCCAGCATAGCAGAACTAAGCACATAGATATAAGACATCACTTCATAAGAGACCTTGTGGAAGACAAAGTGATTTCCTTGGAACATGTGTCCACTGAACTACAGCTAGCTGACATTTTTACAAAGGCTCTAGATGCTGCTCAATTTAAGAATCTAAGAGGAAAATTGGGTATTTGCATGTATGAGGACTCATAGAAATTAATGGCACGTGAGAGTTTTAAAACTTCAATGCAGTCCACAGCCTTGACCACAAAAACTCTCCACTCCACCCAAACGTGCTATATCACTGCATATACAATTTTCTCCGCCTCCTCCACTCTACAGAATTCTCAATATGCACTCCGCAACAAGATGTCTTCCTATCATGATGCCTCTTCATCCAAGACCCCTCCCAAATCCTCAAAAGATGCCCTTCCCACTGTTGAAGAACCCAAGCGCAAGTATCCTCCTCCCACTGCTGAAGAACTTAGACGAATAAAAAACAGGGAAGGCTCAACATACGTAGACAAATCCATTAGGGAAATTGTCAATGATATCCTCAAGAAAGGACTGCCTTTTCGAGGCATCACCATTCCCTTGGCTCGCAAGGATCCTCCTCACAATTCTGATATGCCTGAGGACGACCCTGATGGCATCAATAAGGACATCTCATTGACAGATTCAGATGACAGTGATTCCAGTTCCTCTGAGGAAGAGGAATAATATGGGATGATAGACTGCAGTGTGGCTCAGGTAGAGGGTTGCTGAGCTGATGAGGAAGGTGTGCTGCTGTTTTTTTTTTGTTTGAGTTTTTGTTTGGTTAGATTTTTTTGACAGCAAGAATTTGTGATGCTCTTAATGAGCAGTTTTATTGTGTAATAACCCCAGACATATGTAATGATCTATGCTATGAGATTATTCTTGATCTTAATTTGTGGCTAAAAAGGGGGAGAGAGTGTTGCAGGTTGAAGACTTGTTGTGCTTGTGCTGCTAGAGCAAGTGTGTGCAGTTGCTGATGTGGGTGATTGTTGATGTGTGTGATAATAGCTGATGCTGTAGTGATGTGTAAGTTCCTAATGAGCATAGGAATGTATGTTAGTGATGTGTGAGTTCCTAATGAGTATAAGAATGTATGTATTTATGTGTGTTCCTTGATGGAACCTAGTAGCTTTATAGCTGCTAGTGCTGTGTGTATCTGCAGGATGATTGCAGAATGTTGTGCATCTCTTCAGGGGGAGTAGCACAGGTTGTTCCACAGCAGGTGTGCTTTAGGATGGCATCCTGAATGTCACAACATCCAGAGTAGGCTGGATGAATATGTGTGACTGCCGGGTGTCTGCAGGTTTGTACAGTTGGTGTGATATGCATCAGTCGAGGGGGAGTAACTTCTGATATGGTACTTGTCGCTACTACGAAAAAGGTGCCAGCAATGACAAGATATTTTCCACCGTTCGTTTATCTCAAAAGTGGGAAAGGAAACGATCAGAGAAAACCTACGAAAAGGGGAGAAGACAGGTCATCGCAACCATGTCTCGGTTTCGGGAGTCGGTTACGCAAGGGGAAGGTGTTAGCACCCCTCACGTCCTTCGTACTCGACGAGATCTACGATTTTTTGTCTATCTAAAAGGGTGTTTACTATCTAACTAAAGGTCTCAGGGACAAAAGAAAAGAAAAGAGACTCGGCAGAGCATCACCGCTCTGTGCCTACGTATTCCCTCGTATAATGGGAAAGTCAGAGTCAACGTAGTTCAGAAAACTACGGGTGAAAGTGGGGGAAGGTTGCTCGCCGAGACATCGTCGTCTCGTGCCTACGTATTCTCATATGTTATGATAAATCAGATCAAATGTAGTCTGGGCTAACAAGAACACCAGTTGGTTCAAAATGTTTTACCCGAGTAGGGTTAAAACTTAGTTCTAGCAGTTAGGTGTATGCAGCTCGACCATTGGAGACTTAGGCGTTACTTGTTTGCGGTAGAACCAAGAGTTAACAAAACTCTCCTTATGCAAAAGGTTTTCCACATTAAGATCCCGAAGGATAAAATTATTTGAAGTTTGTTTTGGTGTTTTTCAGAGAAGAAGTGTTTTGAGTTTGATTTGTAACTCGTGTTGCACTAAAGACTATGACCTAGGAGCGAATGCGTCGCATATCGTCCTAAGGACGTATACTAAACACTCTAAGTAATTGAGAGGAAGCCCCCCAATCACTATTTCTCAAGTACTTAAGGCTCGTAACGTACAACAATCCTTAACCTTTATTATGTGTTTTAAAAGTGTTTTGAGATGAGAAGAGAAAGACACTCTAAAGGGAGATTAAGACTCATCCTAATGTTCTCGTGCAAAATGTACCTATAGTTGAGGTAAAAGGGAATGCTACCTAATGTTATCATGCATGGGTTCAAGCCTGAGGTCTATCATAATCATCTCTTGAACAAGGGAGATTAGAGATCCTAAGGGAACATGGCAAAGAAGAAAGAAGAAGAAGAAGGAAGCATAAAATAGAAAGATGCAAGTATGCATATGCAATGCTACACACAAGAAAAGGGAGGAAAGAGTGTGGGGTGAATACCTCCACAAGCACATCCTAACCTTTATTAATGCAAGAAAGAAATGAAAAAGCAAAGAAGAAAGCAATCCAAAAGAAAGCACACAATTGCACACAAAAGTGGGATAAAAATGGGAGAATAAATCCTACAACCATTCACACATCAACCACAATACCCAAAGGCAAACCAAATGAAAAGAAATGGAACCAAGAGCAAATGAGAGAATGGGAGGCAATGTGAGTACAACAAGGAACTCACATGGGCAACTCAACCATAAGCAATCAACAAAATATGCAAAGCACACCAAAAGAAGTCCTCAAATAACCATCATTCAAGGCATGCTCCAAGTACCTCCTAAGGAGGGACTAAGCTACCTCAAATGGGATCCCAAAGTCATTGGACAGAGGTGGAAACCAGAGGACAAAAGCACAAGGACAATGTTCCATCAAAGCACCACCAAAAGAAATAAATCCCTAAGGTGTACCACTTTGAAATGGAAGAATCGAGGGTCAACAAAAAAGCCATAAAAGTCAAACCAAAATGACCTGAACCAGGGGAAAAATTGTCCTATAAAATTCTTCAACTTATCATGGATATGAGAAAAAAATTTCAATCATTGGAGAGGAACATTGATCAAGAAATAAAATCAAGAACCATAAAGAACAATTGAAATCAATTTAAAAACAACTCCAAACAATTAATTCCATTTTAATTGAAAAGTAAATCAAATATGAAAATAAAAAAATGTCAAAAATTAATTAACACATTTAAGTGTCTGGAAAATATTTTTGTGGAATTTATTAACATTTGGAGTTATTTTTAAATGATTAAAACTAAAACAAAAGAAAAAAGAAAAAGAAAAATAAAAGAAAACAATGAAAGGTGCAGATAGCAAGGTTTCTAGTTCATCAGATTGGGCCAACGCAGGGAGGGGGTGTGAAGAGCATATTTGGCCCAATAACACAACAATCTGAACCCAAAGCCAAACGCAACGTATTACTAAATTGTGTGGCAGTCAACCAAGGCACGCTGGCAAGTCAAATGAATCAAGGCGGTTGATCCAATATAAGTCAAACATTCAGCGCCACATGTGGCAGCCAACTCAGCCAAACAGACAAAATAACCAGATGCCGGAGCCACCGTGCTCCGGTCTCTAGGTTTCAATTTTATTTTTCATTCAATAACAGAGAGATACGAAGCATTGAAGTTCACACACCATAACTGAAACTTGCATAAACGCATCCTAAAACTATCCAAATTTTGCCTACATAAGTAGGGCTTCAGTATGCAGCAAGAATGGCATGAAATGAGTGCGTATTGAGAGAGAATTCTTGAAATGTGAATTACCTAACGGTGTCTCTCGGTTGGGGTTCAATTATGCTCAAGCTTGCGCAAAACTATCCAGAAATGTTCAAGGAAGATGCTGATGATCTTGAATTGGCTTGAATTGGCTTGAATTCCAAAATCACGATTTCACTTTTCTCTTGGATTTTGCAACTGTAATTGAGCTCTTTGTGCATGAAATGACATGAATGAAGGTTCATTCTTCATCAGAACCTTTGATATTTTGGATCCATGATAGTTTGGAGGCCTAATTTGGCCTGTTATGGTGAATTGGAGAAATCCAAAGTTTGGAATTGGAAGCTTCATACTCACGAGCAAAATGGCTCCAATTGCCTTGTTTCTGATTCAAATTGCTTGCTGGTGATGAGTAGTGATCAGATGGATGCCAATTGCTCCTTGAATTGATCCAATGGTTGATTTTGAATGTGTATCTTATACTTGAAGTAGTTTGAAATTCCATGAATTTTGCACATCATGCCTCAAATTTTCTTGGTGCATTGTGTTTAGTTTGATGAAGTGAATCAAAATATGCACAAATATCGTATAAAAGGGAATTAAAATCAATTCAATTCACCCTTTAAAAGTCCATTTTCACTTGTTTTCCTTCACCCATCTTCACAACCAAGCAAAATTCATGACAAATGAGTGTTCAATGATGGAATTGAGTTCATTTGAAGGAGCATGCAGGGTTTCTTCAAACCTCGTGCTTTTGGGGGCTTCATAGTTGTGCCCAGCCCGGGTGGTGTTTACAACCTCTATCTCCTCATACTCGATGTGCGACTAAGCCACGTGGAGGAGGGCGTGCGAGGCCAACGATTTTGGCGAAGTCAGAGTGCGGCCTTATGCCCCCCTGGATCAGGAATTTCTTCATGTCGTCCATCGTGGACACTTGGACAGCCTCACAATTGAACCTCTCAATGTAGTTTCTAAGAGGCTCGTTCTTCCCTTGAAAAATGGCCTCTAGGACCGCCACTATCTTCGGATGGCGTCGAGACGTTGTGAAATGCCTGGAGAACTGATGCTTCATTTCGCCCCATGAGGCGATTGAGTCGGGCGTAAGATGCTTGTACCCCTTTCCTCAAGGTGGCGGGGAACAGTCTGCACCTGATAGCTCCCCAGATGTTTCTATAGTCCAGCATTGTGTCTATGCTTTCGATGTGGTCATCCGGGTCGGTCGTCCCATCGTAGGTTGCTAGGATTGGGGTTTTTCCATTCCGGAGGGCAACAGTGCTTCCCTGATGGCCCTACATAGTGGTGAGTGTCAGGTATCTTCATCATTCAGGACGGGCGACGACGAGGGTGAGGCTGAGTCCAGGAGGTTTCTTCGCCGGCGTGGGCTATTTGGTTGGACCCTCGGTCTAGAGGAGGCTGCAGCTGCTTTGTTCTTCGTTGGAGCCGGGGAACGTCACTCTTCTCGAGGAGGGGACCTGTCCCTCTCTTGAGAAAGCATCGGTTGGGGTCGCTCAAGGCGGGGATGACGTCCTGCCGGTCGGTGCGATGGGCTCCTGGTGGAGGAGGCGAGAGACTGAGGAAGCCTGGTGGTGGTGTCTCCGCAGGGGAGAGAGTCTGATAGAAAATTATCGATGGTGTCTCCTCGGGGGAGTGAGGATGACAGAGTGTCGTCGACCGTATCTCAATGGAGGAGGAGATGGAATGGGAGAAACTGGGCGACAGTGTCTCCGCGGGGGAGAGCGTGACGGTTGCTCTCTCTCGAGCATCCTTATCCGTTCGTTCTGCTCGAATATCATTAGGTTGGTTTGATTGATCATCGTGAGTAGGGCCGTGATGGTAGGGTCGGTGCTCGCCGGAGCCAGAATGGGATGGTAGGCAGTCAGGCTGTCTAAGTGCTGGACGACGTTGAAGGCCGCGTCTTTTGAGAAGGGGGAGGTGGTGCGCCCGTCCTTGTGGTCACCTTCCTCGTTGTGGACGACTATGTTGGGGTCGTGGCTGTCCCCGTTGGGAAAGGGGGTAATGGCAAATCCTGAGGCATTGTTATTGCGTGGGCTGGCCATGATTGGACTGGAAGTTGAAGGTTGATTTCGCTTTGGTTCTTGAGCTTCTGTGCTCGAATAGGAGAAAGAACGAGGAAGTTGAGTTTCCCACAGACGGCGCCACTGATCTCACCTGATCAGAAAGGATCAATGGCCTGTCATACGTTGTTGGATTCCAGCTTTCGCCGGAGTTAGGGAGAAAGAGGGGGTGTACCTGCAAGGCACTCTGACGCTTAAATGAGTAAATGATCAGAGTGTAAGAGCAAATACAAAAAAATAGGTGTAGAGAATAAGATACCTGACCCTCTAGTGAAAGAGGATATTTATAGAGAGACCCCATCACAGGGCCAACAGTTACATTGCATTGGGCCAAACTTCCAGGCGCAACCCAAGTAACTGTCAGGGCTTACGTGGTGTAGTGAATACCAATACGTGGTGTTTGCCATAGCTCAACTACCTCATGATCTTCGGAAGGTGGGCTGACCAACTCTTTGGGAGGTAGGTAGTTTCTCGATGACATGTCACCACATGGGAGAGCACGTGGAGAACATGGGGGAAATGTGTGAGTCTTCCTGTCAAAGGAGTCGTCTGCCTGACGTATACCGTTCCCGACATGGGAGGATTAGGCCTTATTGGATCTCCCCAACATGGTGTTTGGTTGGGCCTGCCCAGCTGAGAAGCAGGTCCCAACCCAGTCCAGAACACCAATAAATCCTAATTAATTAATAAAGCGATGTCGCTATTTTTAGAAATTAAAAATTCGAATTTTAACGATCGGATATCATTTTCACACTTTAGCGCTGAAACCAATATCTAAATATTTTTCGCTTTCGCGGTAAAATCTTAACTTTTTTAAACAGAACTCAGAACCAAAAAAATATTTTAATATAAAAGTATGTTTTTTATTTTATCGAGTCCAGTCAGAACGACTGTCTTCAAATTCTAGCTCGAAAAGCTTAGTTGGACATGATAATTTTGCTTAAACTCATGTAATTATTCTCCATAACTAAACTAGACACACACACACACACACACACACACACACACACACACACACACACACACACACACAAACACAAACACACACACACACACACACATACACACACACACACATACACACGCACACACACACACACAAATATATATATCCACTTTCTCAATAAGGGTTCAAAGATTACAAGGGAATACCAATAATTAACCTCTCTCAACAACCTAAGAGAACTAGTCTATTTATAGACTACTAAGCTAACTTAGGCTACAAGCTAACTTAACAATTGGACTTACAAGTAAAGCCCAATTCGACATGCTTTAAAACAAAACATATTTCGATGCACGCTTGAGTAGAGTTGGACTACAACATACACAACTCATGTCGAACCATGAAGCTATCCTTATCAACATTAGAGTTTGATCCAAATACCACAAATCTCCACCTTGGAACAAAATTTATACTAACAAGGGAACAAATTATCTTTCATCATGCAACTTTATCAATTGTATATAGTGGAACAACTTGCTACTTGGAAATATCTTGGTGATCATATCAGTAACATTGTCATTAGTCGAAACCTTCAGCACTTGGACTTCTCCATGTTCGATTATGTCTCTAACAAAGTGCAACCTCACATCGATGTGCTTGATCCGCTTATGATAGGCTGGATTCTTCGACATGTGTACTGTACTTTGACTATCACATTTAACAGTGATAACTCGACCTTGAAGTTTCAACTCCTTAGCAAAACCTTCAAGCCACAATACTTATTTCATAGCATTAGTGAGGGCGATATACTCCGCTTCAGTGGTTGATAAGACAACAACCTTCTGAAGTGTTTCTTTCCAATTGATTAGTGTGCCAAACATAGTGAACACATATCCAAAAATATATTTTTTGGAATCCATACAACCTGCATAATCAGAGTCGAAAAATATTTCGATTTCGACTTTGCTATCATCACCATAGGCTCAACCATAAATCAAAACTCTGCTCCAAGACCCATTGATGTACGTAAGAATCCACTTTAATGCTTGCCAGTGCGTCTTCTCAGGATTGGCCATATACCAACTTACAAGGCTCACTCTATACGCTATGTCTGGCCTCGTATAGACCATAACATACATCAAAGAACCCGCTATACTAGCATATGGAATGTTATTCATATATGCTCTTTCGACTTTAGTACCAGGAATTTGAGTCGTACTCAAATTGTACAGAGGATTAGTCGGTGTTAGAACATGCTTTGAGTTCGACAAACCAAACTTGTCGAGACTCTTCTTCAGGTATGTCTCTTGAGATAAGCATAATCTCAATTTATTTTTAGCTCTCCGGATGTCAATCCCAAGAATTCTGGAGGCAGCTCACAAATCCTTCATGTCAAACTCTTTATCGAGTTCATCCTTCACCTTCATAACATCTTCGACACTGTTGCTTGCTATGAGGATTTCATCCACATAAAGCAACAAAATAACAAGTGAATTTTTAGGTCAAAATATGAAGTAAACACAGTGGTCGAACTGGATCCTATTGAAACCAATGTTTTCCTTGAACGTGTCGAATCTCTTATTCCATTGTCGAGGAGATTATTTCAGACCATACAAAGACCTATTTAACTTGCACACATAATCCTCCTTTCCCTTTTCTGCATACCCTTCAGGTTGCTTCATCAGGATGGTTTCATATAGATTATCATACAGGAAGGTTGTCTTCCCATATACCTGTTCAAGTTTTAGGTCAAACTTCGCTACCATGGCTAACAACATTATAATTGATTTTTGCTTTAGAACATGTGAGATCACATCATTGAAGTCAACAAATTCTTTCTGAGTGAATCCCTTAACAACCAATCTTTCCGTTAAACGCTTCGACATCACTCCTTCGATTCCTTCCTTAACCTTGAAAATCGATTTACAGTTGACTAACTGAGCGCTTACAGGTTTCTCGATCAGCTCCCAATTGTTATTATCATGAAGAGATTTCATCTCATCATCCACGACTTTCATCCATTTAGTCTTATTTTGACTCCTTATAACTTCCTTATAGTCTCTAGGTTCTTCTTCAAGAATCTCACTTGCAGAGATTAAAGGATAAGCTATGAGATATGGATAACCAAGTCTCTGAGGTGGTTTGATGACTCTTCTCGACCCGTCTCTTGCTAGTAGGTAGTCATTATCAGTCTCCTCAAATTCGACAACAACTTCTACTTCTTCTTAGAATTCATCTGGGTTATGCGACTAAGCATCAACACGCTCCACCTTATAAGGAATCCCTTATTGTTCCAACTCATCTTTAGAGATCTTGGTGTTTCAGCCAACGTCATCAATTTTCTTGAAAGTAATTTGTGCTTCACTGAAAACTACATCTTGACTTGTGATACACCTCATGTGACCTGGCTCAAGATACCACAACCTATAAGCTTTAACTCCTTCAGGGTATCCAAGGAACATACATTTTAGAGCTATAGGTTCGACCTTGTCTTGCCTAATGTGAGCATAGGTTGAACAACCAAAATTCTAAGTCTTCGAGACTAAATGAATGTTTCGACCAGACTTGTTCAGGTGTTTTCATCCTCAAAGTTGTTGAGAGACACCTATTTATCAGGTAAACTGTAGTCATGACTGCCTCAACCCAAAACACCTTCTTCAATCCTGCAGTAACTAACATGCACCTTACTCGTTCCAAAATAGTTTGATTAAACCTTTCAGCCAAACCATTTTGTTGGAGAGTGACTGCAGTAGTTTTGTTCCTTGCAATACCAGAAGCAATACAATAGTTGTTGAAAGCCTCATTGAAAAATCAAGACCAATGTCAGCCTTCAACCTCTTAACCTTCATGCCAGTTTGGTTTTCGACCAAAGTCTTCCAACTCTTGAAATTTTCAAAAGCTTCATCCTTAGTATTCTAGATGAATACCCATAAATTTTTGGAATAATCATCATAGCTCAGTCTCTTTCACCAACATGACCAAGTCTCTTGTGTCATAGCTCAGTCTTTGACATAGGTTTCATGGATTCCACGTTTGCCGAATCACTTACAACCTCATCCTCAAGGGTATACAAGCCTAATTTCTTCACGCCTCTCGAGACTTCCTTCAAATCCTTCATTACCCTTAGGATACTTTGCTCTCTTTTGAAAATATATCATTTCTTGTCAAATTCACCAAAAGAAATAAAATTCCTCTTAAGATAAGGTACATACCTAACATCAATCAATAACCTTATTGACTCATCATGGAGCTTGAATCTCACAAATTAAATCTCTGCAATTTTGCAAGCTTTGTTGTTTCCCAGCAGCGCCGAGCCACCATCTTGATCACACGATTCCTCAAACACGACTTTGTTTGAAGTCATGTTCCAAGTATATTCTGAATCCATAATTCACTCCTTGCTAGAGTCTCTACTTGCTCAATGGTTGCATAAGATGATTTATGACCATCTTGCTCAATGGTTGCATTACCATTATCCTTTCCACCATGATTGTTCAGTCAACAAGGGCATACTTTTCTTGTATGGCCCTCATTCTTACTATGATAACACTTAATAGTAGGAGTATTACAACTATAATAATTTTGTAGAACTTTACCCTTCTTCTTCTCAAACCTACCATCTTTCGTCAAAAAATTCCCCTTAACAGACAAAACTTCACCAACCGTTGATGGCATGTGCTTCTTTGTTCGTTAAAATCCTTAGACCACAAGGCAGATTGAACATCTTCAAAGGTCAATAATTCTCTTCCATACAAGAGAGTTTCTTTGAAGTGAGCATGATACTTAGGTAAAGAACACAACAACAATAATGCTTGATCTTTATCATCAATCTTGACCTCAATATTCTTAAGATTAAGAATAAACTTGTTTAACATATCCAGCTGCTCATCCAACACTTTATCTTCATTTATTTTGAATGAATACAAAGCTTGCTTCAGGTAGAGGCGATTAACCAACGTTTTCTTCATGTACAAACCTTCAAGTTTCGTCCACATGTTAGCTACAGTTTTCTCCTTTGAAACCTGCCGGATAACCTTATCACCAAGGCTTAATACAATGGCACAATGGACTATTTAGATCATCGTTGTCTTCTCCTTCTACGATAGGGCAACATCCATATTCTCTGATCCTTTCAATGATTCTAACAAATCCTGTTGAACAAGAAAGGCTTGCATCTTCAAGTGCCTCAAACTATTGAATTTCTCAATCTCATACTTTGTTGAAGACATCTTCTCCTTCACGCTCACTGCACCAGTTTATTGTGAAACGATGTCGTCAATAACAGAACAAAGTTATGAGATAAAGATTGAGTTTTTTAAACAAACATAAGAAACCCTGTAAGGTTTTAGGAAAGAGAGAGAAAAAGGAAGAAGAAGAATAAGAATTAGTTAAAACTATTTTACCATTCACTTTCTCAGTAAGGGTTCAAATATTACAAGTGAATACCAACTATTAACCTCTCTTAACAAACTGAGAGAATTAGTCTATTTATAAACTACTAAGCTAACTTAACAATTGAACTTACAAGCAATGCCAATTTTACACGCTTTAAAACAAAATATATTTTGACAACATGCTTGAACAAACTTTGACTACAACAAGCACAACTACTGCCGAACCATAAAACTATCATTGTAAGTACTATAGTTCGATCCAAATACCACACACAAACACACACACATATATACGTGAATTAGACACACACACACACACACAGATATATATATATATATATATATATATATATATATATATATATATATATATATATATATATATATATATATATATATATATATATATATATATATATATATATATATATATACACACACACACACACACACACGCAAATTAGTAGCAAATATATATAAGTATGAGTAGCAGCAATCCAACTTATACAATATTAATAGCAGTAAGTAAAAGAGACAAAAAATAAACGTGCTAGAAATAAGCAACTACAAAATTTGATGGTGCAAAATATTTGAAATAAAATTCATAAAAAATATTCTGGCAGGATTACACTACGAATGATTCAAATCTCTCCGGCGAAAATTCTGATTCTAACTCGAAAGTGCAGCAGTTCCTTAGCGTGAGAAATAACTACTTTACAAATGTGATTTTTTACTGCTTACACTTACTCTAGAAAAAATTGGATAATGAAAAACTGAAATCTAAACGTATTTATAGAGCTAAAACTGGTAGAAAACACATGCAATTTGTGTTGGAGAAGTCGGACAAATATCCACTGAAGTGGAAGAAAACTGAGTTCAATTAATGCTATTTTTTAGGCCTTAAAGTCCATGGCAGACACCATAGCCACATGGCAAGCACCATGAGTTCAAATTATGCAGAACCTGGATTTAAGGTTCATGGCAAATGCGATGAGTTCAAAAATCTGGACCTTTGACTTTTCTTGCTTGCTAGGTGGCGGCCATGACTGCTACGTCATGGCAAGCAAAATGGCAAAGACCATGGTGAACGCCATGAGTGTAAATTTTGGTCTTTACTTCATTTTTTTTTGTTTTCTTCCCGATTTTTTGCAAGGATGCTCCTACTAGGAAAATACCTGAAACATACACAATATACCAGCATAACATCATACACTACTACAAATAACTCTATTAACATCACACGCATAAGAGATGTAATATCGGCTACCGATGCGACATAACGAAGGGTGACATGAAAAGATGCCACTTAACACCTTGATTAATGAAAAATCGAGCGATAAAGTTATATGATCATGGGTTTGAACTCCAACATCTGCATTTTTATTATTTACAAAAACAACGCCTTATACATCTATGTTTATCCACAACGTGTAGGGTAATATAGTTTTTTTTTAAAATTAAAACTCGTTATATTGTTTACACAAAATATTAATAAAATAACTTGTTTACAAACTATAATATTTACCCAGAATATTACATTATTTACACAAAATATTAAAATAAAAATTAATTAATCCATGAAGATCATATGTTAGATCTTTGAATCTTTGATATTTGAGCAAGATCAAATGTTGGGTGCGACTATATTCTCAATGGCTTTACCTCGCATGAATTTGTTTATGATATAAAAAAAAAAAGGTTGATAAAAAAATGTTAGATAAATAAATGATTTTTCCTCAAATAAATAGTTAAGAACACAAACCTTAAATCCAAATAATTTTCTGCTCTTGCATCCATCTTAGCGATCTTTTCATGGAAAATGATCTTGCAAAACCAAAGAGGTGCATGTATATAGTTTCAATCGCTTCATGATGCTTCATTTGCTTCTTCATATTCATAAATATGCTTTTGTATTGGAAATTCTTTATGTTTCATACAGATCACTAATGGTAGTGTCTTGCGCGTTGATATCTCATGAAATGAACGTCATATATTTGATCAACCGAATAACTAATGATTTTTTTATGTTTAATTTAGGTAAAATTCTTTAACCCTCATTTTAATAGAAAACCGAGGTAAATAACCTTTCATTTTTTTTACATTTCATTGATTACAAAGAATATTTACAAAAATAAAAAAATATAATAAAAAAAAAAGGTTCATGGATTGTTGGTTCTTGATTTTTTCCCCTCGGTTACATGAAAAAACCGAGGTAATATATATTTTTTATATTTTAAAAAATAGTAATGTCATCGCACCTTGGAATCATATCACTAAAATAACAATGATCATCCCTATTCAAAACATAAAGTATCTTTTGGATTTTCAAAGAGGCGTTTAAGCTTCTCTGATTGTTTCACTTCCTCTTTTCCAATTTACTTATATACTATTTAGGTCTCATTTCATTTCCATCTAGGGATGCCAAACAAACCCGGACCCGCCCCAAAATTAACGGGGAAAACTCGATTTAATTGAGTGCGGATGCAGGTGCAGGTGAAACCCGGTTCTTAACTACGGGTGCGAGTGCGGGAAGACACTAAAACCCGCCCGCACTCGTCCTCGGATAATGCACTTTACTTTAATTCCCTTATTTTACTTATTTTACTATTCATTTGTTAATTATATTTTTAATTAAATTATAAATGCCCTTATTACAAAATAATCAAATTAATCAAGTTAATATTTATTTACTATTTAAAATTTTAATTAAATAATTAATTAATTTATTAAAATAATAAGTTTTTAAAATTAAATTATTAACTTTTATTGCAATTTAAAAAAAAATTGTGGGAGGGGGCGGGGCGGATGTGGGTGCACCCGTTCTCTATTGGGGGCGAGTTTGGATGGTAAATTTTTACCCCCGGTTGGGTTTGGGGGTGCGGGCGGGTGTGTTACATGGAGGCGGGTGCAGGTGCGGGTATAGTTAAACCCGCCCCCGCCCCGCCCCGTTGCCATCCCTATTTCCATCTCCTTGTGTCTTCAAATCTAGTTTAAAATTCTTTTCTTTTCATTCAAAAAATGTCTAGAAAAACCTTCAATGAAGATGGAAATCTTTTATTCATTATCAATGAAAAATTTATTGATTTAGAAGAGTTGAAATACCAAGGTTTTGATATAATGAAAACTATTTCCAAACATAATTTGAAAGGTTACTTGGACATGCTTCATGGAACCATCTACACTAATCTCACAACAGAGTTTTGGTTAAATGCCTTCATTAGGCAATTTAGTGAGAATTCTAAGCAAATACAATCCAATGTATATGACTTTCGTATCACTATTACTCTATCACTTATTGCTCAGACAAAAAAGTGTGAAGAGAATGGTAGTTGTGTTGAACAATATAGATTCAACAATGTCTTCTCAAACCACCTTCTCCTAATTTATGCCAACTACAATAACCTCACCTGTCTTGATACTCTAATCTCAATTGCAAAAGTTTAGCATCAACTTCTAGTATCAAATTTTCGTCCAAGAAAGAAACAATTAGAAACGAACACTTCAGATGAGAAACATCTTTTGTATTTCCTTATCCACAACGTTAAAATTTATCTTCCTCATACTATTTTTAACTTCTTAATGGAAATGGTTGTGACCACTCGCAAGGAAATAACTTTCCTCATATCATATGGAAGAGTTACTTCTGAATTTTTCTTTCATTTTGAGATAGTTAAAATGATAAAAAAAACATAATTAACTGTTGAGGTTGAGTGGAGTCAGAAGTTTGAATATGTCGAATAGTTATTTGTTGTCCTATTTTTTTGTTATATGTTGTCCCACTTCTCTGATTGTTCATGAAATTTTTTCTTTCCTTTTCAATTGTATTATTGCATAATCTTTTATACTGATAACAAAGAATTTGTGTTTTACTAATTATCTTAGATAAAAAATGAAGAAAAAAATTTAACAAAGAAAAAATTGAATTTGAAAAGGCGGCAAGGGAAAAATGCTAATTAAACCATTGAAAAATACAAAAAAATATAGTAACCGGAATTCAAAGCGTCCATAATATTTATATTCCCTTGTTTTTTCAAAAGATCATAGTAATAGGTTATATTAAAAATAAAATAGCGCTCCTTATTGATATATTTCCTCGGTTTAATGGATAGCCGAGGTAAAAGGTTGTTAGCATGACGCTATCAAGAACTATACTCTCAGTGTTTAGCATTTTCAGGTGAAATCTTCTTCATAAAAAGTGTTAATTGTTGTAGTGATAAAAAGGAGATAAAATAAGCTAAAATGTCATATGCATCTGTCATACCCTAAATTTGCCCGCCAGCTTTTGTAAATATTTTTGCATTTTTTTTGTTTTGCATTTTTCATTTAATTTCATGCCATTTAAGACACGTGTCCTCCCCCGATTGGGTGTTTTTCAAATCTCGACTTTTTTTTCCAATGGGAGCAAGACACGTGGCCTAAGGGTATTTTCATAAATTTTAATCCTTTTTAATTTCTCTTTTTTTTCTTGTAAATATCAATTTGTTTATTATTTTTGTTTTAACATGTATATTAAATAGGTCTTTATTTATTTAGTTAAATTTTATTTTTAAATAGTTTTATTTCTTTTTTATATTGTTAGTATTTTAATAGAATTTTTATTAGGCTTTTTTATATAATTGTTAGAATCTAGTTCATTTAGAAGTTGGTTTTTTAAAATAGAGTATTAATTTGGTTTATTAGAAAATGGTTTGTTAATAGGATATTCTATTTTAATTTTAGTAGTTTTTAAATAGTTTTTTTTATAAGTTGTTTAGAGTTGTATGATTATAGGTTTTTATTAATATTAGAATTTATTTGTAAAGAGTTTTTATTTAATAGATTTTTTTAGAATTAATTAGAATTATAGGTTTTATTAGTTTTAAATAGTTTTTTTAGAAAATAGAGTTTTAAATAGATTTTATTTTCAATTTTCTGTAGACTTTTATTTCTATTAAATTTATTTTCTTTTATTTATTTATTATTTTGAATTTTAGTTTAAATAAGGATTTTAATACTGTTTTTGTAAAAATTGGTTAAAAATAGTTGTTAATTGTTTAGATTTTTATTAATATAATTTTTATTAGATTTTTTATCAGTTTTTAAATATTAGAGTTATTAGAGTCAATTCATTATTTGTTAATTAATTAGTTAATTAGGTTAGTGTAGATTATTATATTAATTTTAATATTATATTAATTTTAACTAGGATGTAGTTGGTACTTAGTCATATTAGATTTTCTTTTAAGTCAGCATTATTAATCCGTCATCATCATCTTGTTTATCATTTAATTAATTTATCATTAAGTTAAGCAACCAGCAACACATGTCATCATTCCACTATATAAGCTACTATTCATTGTCCCTTACCCTGGGACAAGAATCCTAGCCGCAGACACCAAACCCTAATCTCTAGGTCAAGCCGCCTAAGCTTCAATCTTCATCATCCAGATTCAACCACCTTCACCATTCCCTTCACCCTTTAAAACTGATGCACATCGCCTCCGTCCGCAGTCATACCACCTCTGTTTTCTTTTTCACAACCATAACACAACCAAAATCCTTCAACACCTTGGTGCCCCCAAACAACCAACAACAAACTCACCTCAGACTTCCATCATTATCAAACGTTCGTCTTCAAACTCACCTTCAAACAACCTCTTCCAAACTCAGTAACAAACCAATGAACCTTCAACCAAACCTCTTTCCTTTACCAAAGCAAAACAGAAACCATTAAACAAACCCAACGAATTTCACTCACCTTCGCAACTCACTTCCCAGCCAAACAACAAATCTTCTCCGTTTTTGCAACTCAGAGCAAACCCAACACCTTCAATCGAACATCCCTCCTTCATCATCGACTTCTTCTTCCCAAACCCCAAATCCCTAACCGATACCTGTCCGCTAAACTTCGCCGTTCACAAAACCAATCCCTCCGTCCGATAACAACAACGAACACCCTCTATCAATCTTCTTCAGAAGCCGGCACCACCATTAACAACCACCTCATAAAAACTCCCTTCTGGCAATGACATCATGACCTTTTTGCTCCACCAACATCAAACCAGCTTCAAACAAACAAATCCAAACCCTCCAAAAATCCTCCATGAACGAACCTCCATAGCTTCAACCAGCCTCCACCGTTAATCTCTTTTCACCACCCAGATCTTCATCAATCTCAACTCGCCGTTCTTCTTCACCTCCCATCTTAGAAACCCACAACCATTTTCGAACAAACCCAGCAACAAATCCCTATCCACCTTCTTCTCCCTTATCCGAAAAAAGCCATGGTTCTTCTTCGTAAAACTTCACAAAGCCACATCAACAACCTTCAATAAACATGCAAACCAACGCAAACCAGTGAGAGAGATTGGAGATGGCGAAAAAGGCGAAACAGAGTGAGAAAGTTTGAGATGAAGAAAAACAGAGTGAGATCAGAAACAGAGAGATTTGTGAGAGAAGATGAGAGCGGAGAAAGGGTGAAACATGAGAGTGAGAGATGATTTGGGGAAAACTTGATTCCACCATTTTTTTAATTTATTTACTGTCTTTTACATTTTATTTATATTTTCTTTTTTCTTTTGTTTTTCTTATAGACTTATTGGGCTGTAAAGCCCATAGATATTCCTTCACACACCCACCTGATTCACAAATACACGCCCCCTGTTTTCTATGATACTCGTCCTTCAATACGAAGACGCTTCCACCCCTTTTCTCCAAAAAAAACCTCGGCCCCGTACCGAGTGCATCTTCAAAATACTTTCAGTAAATCAAATTCTCTTTGTATTGAACTAAAGAGAGAGGATTGAGTGTAAACTTCTTCCTCTTCGAGTATCAGGATATTCACTGTAGTGTGGGTGGTCTCGATACTCGTCTTTCAATACGAAGACGCGACCTTTATCCACCACCTCTCATTTCTATAACTTCTCTCCGCAACTTTCATACCTAAAACCTCGGTCCTGCACCGAGTGCATTTTTAAATTCTTTTCATAACAAAAACTTGAATGGTCGTGGAGTGGTTAGGCGTAGGCCTTCTCCTATCCCGAGTGCTGACATTTACCGTAGGGTTCTCTGTCGCAAAAGCACTTACCATTCAAAACCAAAAAATAAGAGAATGAAGTTCTCTTTGTATTAAATTAAAGAGAGATGATTGAGTGTAGTCTTCTTCCTCTCCGAGTATCAGGAAACTCACTGTAGTGTGTGTGGTTTTGATATTCGTCTTTCAATACGAAGACGCTACGTTCGCCACACCATTTTCATAACAAAACTTTGAGATAAAGAATTGGGTACTACCCGAAAGGGGTTACTATCCAAGGACCTATCTTGCCCCTAAAAAATAATCTCACCAATCAAACGTGACTCCTTACCTCGCATGGCGAAAACGAACCTTTCAAAAAGGATATGTTACGTTCGTTCTACCTCAAACAGGTAACGCTTAATTCTCCTCACATGCGAGCAACAATACACCTAAGCTGCTAGAATGCGTACGATAACATCATCCACAAAAACACCAGTGACCCGTAGTAGCACGAACTACGTTGCTCTGATTTCTCTTGCATGTTGAGAATACGTAGGCATATGATTGCGACAATCCTAGCGATCACCCTTTTCTCTTTTCCACCCTTTCCCAGAAAAGCATGCTACGTCCATTCTACTGCAAACAGGTAAAGCTTAAGTCTCCTCACATACGAGCAACAAAACACCTAAACTGCTAGAATGCGCACGATAGCATCGTCTACCAGGACTTCCCCGCAAACCGTAGGCCGAACTACGGCTGCTCTGATTCTTTACTTCGTTCAAGTAAAGATACGTAGGCATAAGGGCCATCATCCTTGCTGAGCATATTTCCCCCATATATCCGTAGCCCCGAACTACGTCGGCTCTAACTTTCTCACACCCGTTGAGAATACGTAGGTGTTGCACCCCAAAATTTGCCCAACCTATTTCTTTAACTGGCTCTTGTTTCATTGCATTCATGTAGCACTAACATAGCATTAGCATTTGCATATCATAGACTATTTGTAGGGGATCAAGGGGGTGTGCTCAAGAAGAGAGGTTATCAAGGCCTAAGCCTAATTAAGAGGTTATATTCAAGCCATTTAAGAGCTTATCACCATCAGGAAAGGCAAAGAGATGTATGTGGTTGTATCTCCTATCTTGGAGGTCAATAAAGTCATCAGGAGGCTATGAGTCCATGTTTATGGATAAAATCTATTGGGAGATAGCACATGAGATGTCTTGAGGGTCATTATGTAGCTTATTCAAGCCATTATGCAAAGTACAAGAAGCCACAGACAGGATTGGTGCAACTAGGGTTTTCACCTGGTCAACCCTCAGTCAACTGTGAGTCTTGAGGAGATTAAGACTCAATTCCAAGCAACTATGATCATGGAATGTTGTGTTGAGACACCTAAGAGATCATTTCAAGATCAACTCACCAATATTCAAGAGTGGGAGAAGTTATTGAGCTAGGGTTTCTAAACTTGACAGTGTAAAATCCCCTATTTCAGTGCCCAACTTCAAGACCACATAACTCAAGATGAAAGTTTCATCTCATCTTGATGTAAACATGATACTTGTAGAGTATGTTCATACCTTTAATTTGAGTATTAGAAGTAATTCATTGGATTTCTAGAACTCAAGTTATGAAGTAAACAAGTTACAGGTCATCAGATGAATGTGATTTTGGTACTTGAAAGTCAACCAACTTCCAGGACATTTTTGAGCTAGAAGGATGTTTCTCCTCAACTTTTGATAAACATGAGAGTTGTTCCTCATTTGGATTTGTAGAACTCAATATATGAGACTTACAAGTCAAGGGTATTTTGGGAAAGTAAGATTACAGGTCATTTTCATTATAGGTCAAGTTCACCACTTCGCATACCTCAAATGAAAATCTTTCCAACTTGAAAGTTTCTCAAAATGGTATTATTTGGTCAATCAAACCTCAAGGGATCATTGATATGGCTTGGATAGGAAAATGTATGAAGAAACTTTCATGGAGGAAGCTTGAAAAGGGCTAATTCAAATCAATTAATTTTGGAACCAATTCATGTCATATTTTTGTTTGTTTTGAGTCCAATTGATGTTTTAAGAACAATTGAAAAATCAGAAATCAAGTTTCAATTCATTTGCTATGCCAAATCCAAGATTTCTTCATCCTTAAGCAACACAATGCAAATTTACCATAGATTCAATTTCAAGGCCTCAATCCTATCCACACATATTCCTTACATCACAAGCAAGGCAATTGGATCAATTTGCAAGTTGTTTGGCTCTGTTCTCACCATAACATAAAAGCTCCATAATCAAAAACTTGGATTTTGAATTGGGCTGTCATGGACTTCCATTGGGCCTCAAATCATTCTGAGTCCATTGCATATAATCTCCTCATCATTTCCCAACCGCCATAACTAACTTTTGGTGGAAAATAACAGAAATTCAGTTAGAAAAAGTGAATAAAATTGGAAATTTGATTTTGAAGATTACCCCATTTTCAGTCCAAATTACCATTGCAAAAAGCTTCAGCGAGGATCATTGATGGATTCTGGACGATTTTCTTGAAGCTTCATCCATAATTCAAGCCTCTGTCGAAGCTTATTAACAGGTTCCTATCTTTCATCCATACTCTTTGTTCTTGGTGAATTGCTATGCTATTTCCACATAATTATGATCCTTAGAGTGTGTAGAACGTTTTAGGATTAGATTGGTTAAGTTTCGTGGAACTTCTTGACATAACGCCTTAGCTTGTAGCTTGAGATTCTCCTTAATTATTGGTTAAAAATGAAAATAGGACTTGGAATGTTGATCTAGGAAACAAGGCGAAGAGATTAGTGTATTAAATTTCATGTTTTGGTGAGATCGAGCGCGCGCTACAGTGCCAAAGTGTCGCAACTGCGAAAAAACAACCGGCGAAAAAACAGAAGAGTCGCCACTTTAGTTATTTATCCCAAAGAGAGGGAAAGGAAATGATCGCAAAAACCTAAAGAAAAATGGAAAGACAAGGTCATCGCAACCATGTCTGGATTCAGGAGTCGGTTACGCAAGGGGAAGGTATTAGCACCCCTCACGTCCGTCGTACTTGACGGGATCCACGCATTGTTGTCTATCAAAAGGGTGTGGTGATACTATCTAGCTAAAGGCTTAAAGACAAAAGAAAAAGAAAATAGAAGTGACTCGGCAGAGCATCGCCGCTCTGTGCCTACGTACTCCCTCGTGCAATGGGGAAGTCAGAGTCAACATAGTTCGACTAACTACGGTTAAGGAAAGGGGGAAGGTTGCTCGCCGAGACATCGCGTCTCGTGCCTACGTACTTTCATCTGGTATGAAAGATCATAGCAGACGTAGTTCAGGTCAAAAGGACCACAGGTTGGTTCAAAAGTTTTTAGGCCCGAGTAGGGTTAACAGATAGTTCTAGCAGTTGGTGTATGCAGCTCGACCATTGGAGACTTAGGCGTTACCGTTTGCGGTAGAACTAGGAGTTAACGACACTCTTTTATCTGAAAATATTTTCCTTGATTAAGAACCCCAAAGGGTGAAAAATATTTGAAGTGTTTTTGTATTTTTTTGAGAAGAAGTGTTTTGAATTTGATTTGCAACTCATGTCACACAAGAGACTATGACCTAAGAGCGAATGCGTCGTATATCACCCAAAGGGTGTACACTAAACACTCTAGGTCCTTGAGAGGAGGCCTCTCAATTACCATTTCTCAAGTATCTTATGGCTCGTAGCGTGCTACACTTGTAATTCTTTATTAAGTGTTTTATGAATGTTTGAAGATGAGAAGAGAAGAAGGAACACTAATGGGAGACTAGTCAATCCTAAAAGTTATCATGCAAAGTGGACTTAAAGTTGAGATTAAAAAGGGAACTACCTATTGTTATCATGCATGGTTAGGCACCTAATGTCTATCATAACCTCAAGAGGTTAGAGAACTTATGGGGAGCATGGCAAAGAAAAGTCAAAAGAAGAAGAAGAAGAATGCATATGCAAATGAAAGAATGCACACATATAATGATAGTGGGAGGAAAATAGTGTGAGGCAGTAGCCACCACAAGCTCATCTCAACCAATCATGCATATGGAAATTCAAGAAAAGAAAATAAGAAGAAGAGCACAAGAAGAAATCAATCCAACCAAAGCAAACCACACAAAGATGCACCAAAAAGTGGGATGAAATGACCTAAGTCAAACAACATCAACCACACCAATAAAATCAAACCAAATGAAAGGTAAAACAAACCTCAAAGCCAAGTGATGATGGGAGACCAAATTAGGGCAGCAAGGACCCCATAATAGGTACTCAACCATAAGCATCACTTATCAAAAGCAAAGAAACACCAAAAGTGTCCTCAAGGATTCATCATTCTAGGTATGCTTCAAATACCTCCAAAGGAGGGACCAAGCCACCTTAAATGACATTCCAAGGTCATTATACATAAGGGAGATGAAGAGAAGAAAGCTCACAATCAATGTCAAAACAAAACAAGTAGAAATGCAAGCAAGAGCACAAAGGAAGCAAGCATGCATCACATAGGAGTTCAAGTTGAAAGCACAAAAAGAGAAGCATCAATCAACAAGCAATGAACATAATTTTGACCTAAAAATGAACATACCGTAAGTTCAACATGTCTATAATGTGAAACAAGAAGAGTTGAGAGCTTATTGGATCCACAAAGGTCATTTCCAATCCAAACTAGGTCAAGCACTTGTGTGAGCTGTCTTATGAGATGACCTATCTTACAAGTCACTTCAAAAATAGGAAAAAGGCTCAAAAAATACCAAATAAAATACACAAAGAAGCTAAACATGTTGGAAACCAGAGGCCAAAAAGATCAAGACACATATCCCCTCAAAGCACCATCAAAAGAAAGGATTCATTTAGATGTACCACTTTGAAATGGGAGAAACAAAGGAAAAAGAAAGGCCACAAAAAGTCAACCCAAAAGTCAACAACCAAGGGCAAAATGGTCCTCAAAAATTGATCAACTCATCATTGAGATGAAGATCAATTTTCAATCATTGGATCAAAAAAGAATGAAAGAAATAAATGTAAGAGCAAACCATGTTACAATTCAATTCAATTAAAACAACTCCAACACTTAATTCCTTTTTTAATTGAAAATAAAATTGAAAAATAAAATAAAAATGTCCAAAAAATATTAGACATCTCAAAGTATATAAAAATATTTTTTGTGAATTTTTGGAGTATTAGAATCATTTTATTTGATTTAGATTGTAAACAAAAAACAAAATAAAAAACAAAAAGAAAATAAAGTAAAATAGACAACCTGCATGGCAAATAGCAAGAAAAAGGAGTTCAAAATGAGAATTGGGTCCAGCTGGGGGTGCGCCTAGCAAGCGCGTGCAAGGCCCATCAGACAATCAAAATGAAAACAAAAAAAAAACTGGCGTTGGATTAAGTCTCCCCATCCAACGCGTGAAAATAAGCCTCAGTTAGGGTTTTACTTTTTTATGACGTGGCATTCTCATGTTCCTTGGATCAACATACCAAAGCAATGGATGATCTTGATTAAGACCCACGGTGGTCTACAATTGACTTACCACACTCAATCACGTGCATTCACTTAAGTCTGGCATTGGACCTGGGCTTTTTTCGCTATTCCCACCCCCTGGTGCGCTGGCCCAAAACACTTATAACGTGAATCCATTATTGATTGCACCCCTAGCTTTTTCCATTTCTTTTTCTTTTCCATGTTATTTCTTTTATATTTTCTGTTTGAAATAAATTCATGAAAAATACCTAATGGCTTCTAAAAATCATGAGAAAAATATTGGAGATACTTGAATATGTGTGGAATTTTGTCATGATTTTTATTTTGATTTTCCATTTCTTTTTCAATTAATTTCGTATTTTCTCTTTTAATATGTTTTTAATAGTTGAAAAATGACATGCTATGCTTGCTGATTTTTGTACTAGCTCATAATTTAGAATTAAATTCTAGTTTTTTGCATGATTGCTTTAGACATCTTGATAGAGTTGTATGATTTTTCTCTGGATTTTTAGGTGCCTTTAGATATAGTTTTGAATTAAATCTTTAGGACCATTCCCATTTGAATTCCCCATAGCATACACTTAGGTTGATCCTTTAATTAGTGCCCTTAAACTCATAGTTTGGCTCTGGATTTTGTAACATAGGTTTATAACATCCTTAGGAACCCCTAGGATTTTTGTTAGACTTTTTAGGTATGATTTCCTATTTTTCCCACATTTTGCATTTTGACTAAGTTTGTGTATTCCTAATTGCACCTTCTCATAGTTTGGCCTCATAAGTGAAGCTTGTAGCCAACTTTAAGCATCCAATATTCACATTAACCCTTAATACATAGGTGGACACCTTTATAGGTTCATTCTCAAATTCTTAACATGCCATTAAGCTCCCTTAGGTTGAATTTTCCTTAGAGCTAAACATTGAAGGCTTCTTTAGAAGTTTTTGTGATTGCTTCTCCTTGTGTGGCTTCTTTGCTTGAGCTTGCCTTGTCATTCCAATCTCTCCAAGTCCTATCTTTAGGATCCCGCTTGGGAGAGCCTAATCCTTCATTTGGTTGGATTCTGTGCATTCCTCAAGAGGTTGAGCCTTGAATGGACATTCAATGGCATAGTACATTCCTTTGGTTTGCACTATCTTCCTTCCCCAAGTCCTATCTTTAGGATCCCTCTTGGGAGAGCCTAATCCTTCCTTTGGATGGATTCTGTGCATTCCTCAACAGGTTGAGCCTCAGATGGACATTCTGTGTTGATACACATTAACCAGATACATTAGACTGACATATAGGACCAACACCCAGTTTCTCTGTCCTATTGACATAGGATCCCTCTTGGGAGAGCCTAATCCTTCCTTTGGTTGGATTCTGTGCATTCCTCAAGAGGTTGAGCCCATGATGGACTCTTGTGGTGATGCACATCTAAACCTGATGCAGCCTGGGATGTTTTCCTTGTTGCTCATCTAGTTTACACCTCTCCCTCATGTTTGATTGATTTGCTTGCTACATTAGGATAAAACTGCATGAGTATAATACTTTTGTTCAGGTGCATGACTGCATTAAAAGGTTGAGCCAGTCTCCCTTTGCTTGTTTGCATGAAAGGTTTAGTGTGTCTCCTTTTGCTTGATTATTTCTCTGCTTTCATACCTGTCATGTCTGCATTAAAGGTTGAGCTTGTCTCCCTTTGCTTGTGTGTTTTCTCTGTGCATCTCTGTTTACATCCCATGTTTGCATTGAAGGTTGAGCTTGTCTCCCTTGCTTTTATTGTTGCATTGCATATCCATCTGTTTATATTCCTATCTCATCTGCTTAATGATTTTTGCTTTGTTTCTGTTTCCCCTTTTGCATGTTCCCTTAGGATTCTCACCTCCTTGTTCAAGGATGGTGATGATAGACATTAGGTTTAATCCATGCATGACAATACATAGGATAGTTTCCCCTTCAAACTCAACACTAGGACCATCTTGCATGATAACATTAGGGTCTGGATAGTTTCCCCTGTAGATTCCTTTCTCTCTTCTCATCTTCAAAACAATAACAAAACACATAATAAAGGTTAATGAGTACCGTACGTTACGGGCTTTAAGCCACTTGGGAAATGACAATTGAGCGGTCTCCTCTCAATCGTCTATAATGTTTAGTCCACGTCCTTAGGACGATGTGCGACGCATTCCTTCCTAAGTCATAGTCTCTAGTGCAGTATGAATTACAAACATTCATAAAAAAACACTTCTTTCGTAAAAGACTAAAACCAAACATTCAAACCTCCTTTTGCCCCATGGGCTCCCCTTTAATCAGGAAAACCTTTTCAGAAAAAGAGTGTCGTTAACTCTCAGTTCTACCGCAAACAGTAACGCACGAGTCTCCGACGAGCAAGCTGCATACACCAAACTGCTGGAACTGTTTGTTAACTTTACTCAGGTAAAATAGATGAATTAAAACCTGTGTTTCGTTATCCCGAACTACGTTCGCTCTGATATTTCATACCAGATGAAAGTACGTAGGCACAAGACGCGACGTCTTGGCGAGCAACCTTCCCCCATCACTTGTAGTTAGCCGAACTACGTTGACTCTGATTTCTCGTTCCAGATGGGAATACGTAGGCACGAAGCTGCGAGGCTTTGCCGAGTCAACTTTCCTTTCTTTTTCTTTTGAGCCAGCCTTGATAGGTAGATAGATAAATAACCCGTCAGATAAACACAAACAAGCGTGGATCCTGTTGAGTACAACAGACGTGAGGGGTGCTAATACATTCCCCTTGCGTAACCGACTCCCAAACCCAGAGATTTGGTTGCGATGACCGATCTTATCCTTTCCGTTAGGTTTTTTCCTGATCGTTTCCTGATCGCGACTTTCTATGTCTAATACAACTTAACTGCAAGTGAACAGTCTATCACGTAGTAATAAAAGATATCGATCCCACAGGGACTCGTAATCAAACTAGTGTTCTCGGGAGTTACTATGTTTAGCTAGGTAGATAATGCTTAAGGGAATAAGATTGTCACTAAAGGGAACTAAAAATGTTATTTAAATTATAATTACGTGAATCGATATGCAGTAATTATGTTCTTCGGGGATTTGACAAGTTACCGGTATATGAAATATTTTTCAGAGTTTATTTAAGCAGAAAATAGTGATCTGAAGACTCTCGTCTCACGATGGTTATTGACGCTAATCATAATTCTAAGGTCCAAACGTACGCTTTCGTGTCCCATTCGGGGTTAAAACTATTTTTTGGAAATCTCTAAGTTCTAATTCATTTTAAAGTGCTTTCGCTGTTATTAAAACAAATGACTAGTGTTTACTATCTGGTCTTGCCGCAGCTTTCGCTTGTTTGTTCGTACCTTAATTAATTTCCCACTTTCGTGGCAAAACTACTTTTAAATAAGTTCTCGCTTTCGCGACGAAGTTTATTCAGTAAATAAATTAAAACACTCAGACCATAAACAACTTTTGAAAAAGAAAGTTTTCAACCGGTTATTATCAAATCCCTTCCGAATTATTATTACATATCGATTACTTTGATTTAGCTAGACATGGATTTGGGAAAGGTAAAACATAAATAAAAACAATGAATAATAACATGCATCATAATGAAAACTAAAATTACGATTAAAATTTAAAACCTGTAAATATTCCAATTGACCTTTGGGCAGATCCTCCACAAATGTTGGTAGGATTCTGGTCTTTGTGCCAATTGATCGTACACGGGAAATAAGAATTACAGAAGAAATGAAAGGCAACAAAAAAATAGGAAAGAAATAAAATTGAACTTTTGCTCTGGAAATGAAATTGGGCAGCACCTCGTTGTCTGAATGCGGCTCTCTTTCTCAGCTCCCCTCCTTCCCCTTTTATAGAAATAGAATTCTAACGGTTATAACTTGAAGAGGGTGGACTTAGAGGCAGAAATATCAGGGAGTAGTGGTCCACTATTTGGGATTTGGAACTGCCTCTTGCACGTGCATTTGAAGTTGGGCGTTTTTGCCTGCATGACGGTCGTCACGGTGTGTGACGGTCGTCACCCGTGTGACGGTCGTCATGGAGCTGTGACGGTCGTCACAACAGCAAAATATGCATTCTGTGTTTTTCATGTTTTCGTCCATATTTCATCTGTGATTGCTTCTTTTCTTCATATTGTCTTGTTTAGACATGATTATCAAATACCTGCAAAATATCAGACAAATAACACGGAAAGAACCCGAAATCGGATCGAAAATAGTTAAACATCAGTTGAATTATGCATCAATATATATATACGATTTCGTGTTATCATTTCCTTTCCTTCCTTTGGGATAAATAATGATAGGTGGAGACTCTTCTGTCTTTGCCGGCACCTTTTTTCGCAGTAGCGACAGCTGGCGACTCTGCTGGGGAAATGTAGCTGCTGGGGAATTTTTCCATCCCCTATGTTGGGACCGTTTCCCATCCCCTACGTGAGTCAATCCTAGCGCTTGCGTGTTTATCTGTTGGGTTTGCATTTATTTATCGCACTTTACTTTCCTGCACTTTACTTTCAGTATAATATGATTATTTGCTATGCTGTTGTGGGAGGGACTGATTCTGATGAGTGATAAGCCAGACCCAGGCTTGAGAGCAAACATAACATTAGAGTGGATTAGTGGTGGACTTGCTTGCTTTGCTCGCACCAGTTCCCATGTAATCCACACTCAGACGAGGTTCTCTTTGATGATTTCCCTATCGGTCCTTTGGACTTGAAAGGATTTTGGATCTGAGGATTGTCGACTCTGGGGATCGATCATTTGTGACTCAGCTAAGTGAGGCCTCTTCAGGGGGTGATGATGCCAAACCAGAAATGGTGAACGTATCATCATTTCTTGAAAGTTTGTGACGCTGAGGAACGCATAGGATGCCGTACCTTTATCAGTGGATTAAGTCCATACCTGTGAGAGGAACTGGGTTATGCAGGAAACCTTTACCTTCAGACTACCCAGTTTTCTCTACAGTTTGAATCAGATTTATTGGTATCAGTCGATTCTTATCAGAGAAGTGTTATGTTCTTGTCAAGGCAGTACTTTGATTTCTTCTCAGTCAACAAGCAGCAGCCTCGATCCCTTGTGTGCGGCATTTAGTATTTTGCATGTTTGCATCATATTGCATTTGCATTTCATTTTGCATATCCATCCTCAACCGGAACAGGAAGCTCACCCATCGTTTGTCTGCTTCGCTAGTTGGTTTCCCGACATTTGCATTGGACTTGAATCAGCTTCAGGATCATGGGCTCAGAAGAGCAGAACTTGGTACTACCCGGGCAGAGTTTGGACTGTTGAAGGATCAGTTGAGTCAATTCATGGAAGCTGTGACAGCTATGACTAGAGATGAGGCCAATGATCAGAGAATCCCGGTGAATAATGTTGCTCAAGCTCAGCCTGTGCAGACTCCTGTCAGAGATAGAGATTCATCTTCTCTCCATGACACAAACTATCAGAACTTCACTTTCCCTGTGCCAGATTCTCAGAGGGTTGTCCCAAAGGTTAATGATGAGAACCCGCAGACTGTTGAGTTTATGAGAAAATGTCAGCTGTTAGAGGAAAAGATTGATGCCCTGATGAGTCAGAACACTCTTAACCTGAATGCTTCTGTCGCGGTGAAATTTGGATACCAAACTATTAATTAGTTTGAATCTTTAATTCAATTTACAACCGAACTTTGATTTGTCCAAAGGAAGGGATAAAGATTGAAATTCCCACAATGCAATGCAAATGCAAGGTTTAGAGAGTTATAGGTTCGGGGGTTGGTTAAACTTAGGGAAGGTACTAGCATCCTAAGTTTCTGTAGTACTCTACAGGAACCTCTTGTTTTATGTTTGTTTATTGCTATGTGTTTATCTGCTTAAGGTTAAAAGACCTAGGGGTTTATTTCTAAGTATACTCGATAAGATGTCGCATCTTATGCCTACATATCCTTACGGGAGTGGAATCGGAGTATTTGTAGTTCCCCTAAAGGGTTTGAGGAGTTCTTTGACTGTGGTCAAAGTTCCTACAGGTTTAGGGTAGTTGTTTGATTGATTTTAGGAGAAGAGATGTGTCTTCATTTTAAGGGAGATTTAACCGCCACAAGTTGTACGAAAATAGTCTTTGCATCCTCTTAAGAGAAGGGCTCAAGTACTCGGATAGGGATCGACGAGGTACGCCTCTCTTAAGGCAAAGTTCCTACGGTATTGACTGTATTGATGTGGGGTGGAGATTCTATCTCGCTTAAGATGATTTGGCATCTTTCTCTAATATGTTCGAATATTTGATTTGAATTGTTTTGTTGATTGTGTTTTGTCTAAGCTATAGAGATAAGGGTCCTTCCTATGGGGTAAGATCTATCTTAGAGATCAACTTGAATGGGATCAAGGATCAAGGGGATAATGATGCAAATGATGTGCACTACACACAAGTGTTGACTCATGTGTAGGTTTTTCCTTTGGACTGATGCGATGCGGGAAATAAATTGCGATGATATTAAATTGCAGAAGGTAAATTGTGGAAAGTAAAACCATACACACGCATGAAAGCGCTAAGGTGTAGGTGAATGTGTCGTGGGGTGCACGATTAGATTGAGTTTTATGATGTTGATTGATTTTAGACGGGATTGTTTTTAAAAGGGTTATATTGATTTAGTTGAATTGTAAATTAGTGGGATTGTAATTGATTCGAATTAGTGAGATGAGATAAAGTTATAAATTAGTTAGATTTTAGGTTTTTTCTTTAATAAAAGGTCTTAATATATTAAATAAGTGATTTTTTATTTGTATATTAATTTAGATTTGAAATGGTTTAATTTTATATAAAAATTGTGTTGTTTTTTTAGTAAAGAAAATTGTAAAAAGGTTATTTATTATTAGAGTTAAGAAAAGAGGTTTTACTTTTGTAATTATTTTAAAATATTAAACGAGTTTTATTAAATAAAGGGAACCTATTATTAAAAAAAACACTAACTAGAATTTCTTAATAAAAGTGAAATTATTAAAGTATTAAAGATTAATATAAAATAAAATGCAAATAAGTTGTTTTTCTTAGATTTTTACGAAATTATTATAATAAAAAAAGAAATTATGAGAAGGTTGATTAATTGGGAATATTAAACAAAATGTGAAATAATTAATTAATAAATAAGGTGCCTTAATTAAAAGGTGGATTAGTAGAATAAAAAGATAATGATTATGATTAATAAAAAAGGTTGTTAGTTTATTTTAAAAAAAAGGATTAATTATAGTTATGATTAGTTAAATAAAAATAAAAGGTTGATTTTAGGGTGATTAACTGACGGGTTAGTGGTGATTAGTGGTGTTGTGTGTGCATTAGATTACATGATATACAAAACTAAAAATTACAACAGAAAGCAAAGAAACCCTAATCCCCAAATTGACCCGTCCCCTCCAAATCGCGATCGACTTCGATCTCTTTTCGCTGTTCCCCCTCTCGTAATCACTTCCGTTCTCCCTAGTCTCTCATCTCCTTTTGTTTCTGAAACCTGAAATCAAAACGAAAACATTAATAATCCAAAAAGCATTGACAAGAACAGGGGTTTACCGAAGGCAGGTAGCGGCGGCGGAATCGAACGGAGTTCGTGAGCAGAAGGGTTGACTTGCGGTGGCGTGGTGATGGTTGTTGATTCGCGAAGGTTCACGGTTTGACGGCAACTGGAGATGGAGATAAGTCTTTCCTCGATCTTGCTTCAGGTTTTGGATTAGGGATTTCGTATTGGTTTCTGCGAATTTGTGTTTTTCTCCGTGTATATCGAATGCCCCCTTTCTTCATCTCAAACCCTTCTTTTATAGGCTTCAATTTGGGATTTCCTGATTAAAATCAATTGAATGCTGATTTGGGCTTTTCCATATTGGGGACAATCAAATTAAAACTTTCCCCTTTCATCAATTGTATTAATGATTTGTTAATTTCCTGATTTTGTAGTTCAATTGAGAATTGAATCTTCTTGGGAATATTCCTGATCGAATTTGCTAATTTGAGATTGCGTTTTAGCAGGTGTGAAAAGCGATTGCTCTGGGCCAAAGGATGAATTAGAAGCCCAGAGGGGGAGATCCACGTTTGGTGAGGCTTTCACGAAAAAAACCGGTGACGAAGAGCAGCGGTTTCAGGTGTTCACAGGGTATGCTCTTTCTCCTTTCAATCTAATCTTTATTCCTGAGATTGTTTTTCTTTACTGATAAGTTGGCGTTTGCAGCTATCGTAAATGCTTTATGTAAGCGGTTTTACTTTCCTGGTCGGATGCCTCCTTTGAAACGGACAAAACTTCGTAAGGATCACATCGAACAGCTGGTGTAGAGGTTCCTTCTATCTTAGAACCCATTCCTGTTCACCAGCCTTTACTTTGAAGCAGCTTATAGAACCTCATTCTGGGAACATCTGAATCGGTACTCATTTTGTCCCTTCTTACGTTTTCCTTGCAATATTTTATGAAATGCTAATTGTTGTATGCATTTGAATTGATGTGGACACTCTTGAGTAGAAATCATGTGCGAGTTCTTGTGTCTATTACTTTCAAAATTCCTCTCTTTCATTGAGTTGGTTGCGTATGCTCCTGCTGTGACATGATTTTTCTTTTACTAGTGTGCATGATTCTCTAATCATGGTTTTGAAATGAAAGTTGTGAGTTCTGCATTTAGCTTTATGGATATTGTTGAATTTGATGTTGTGCTTTCCTTTTTCTATTACTTGTAGGTTGCAATGCTGCGGGGGAGATGTCAGTATTAGAACCATTTGGCATGCTTACGTTCTTCTCTAGGGTACTCAAATCATCAATAGCATTATTGACAACTTCCTTTGACAGACATAAAGCCATTCCAACACCCATGGATATAAGCAGAATCTTTGCCACTGAATATACCTTAAACCTTATTTCTGGCAGCTGACATGTCCTGAAGTACTTCGTAATTAAACGTACAATAGAGGCAGCATGTGGTAATAGTTGACTGCCTGTGGCCTTTATAATAGCTGTATGCAATTCCAAGCTACACATATGCAGAACTAGAAGCTCTGAACAAATGTTCTCCTGCTGTCTGACGGTCATGAATGGCAATGACATTTCTGGCAAAGCGCCATTTACTATCAGAATTCTCTCAACAAGGACCAATAATAAGCGAATAGGTACATTAACCTTAACTTGATAAGCATTTGTGAGCAGCATGCAACAATTAGACATAAGTGTAGAGACGCTAGACGTTCGTGATTGTTTAGACCTCTTTGTTGTGTTGTCGCTAGCTTCTTCTACTGACTTTAAAAAAACAGATCCAGTTCTTGGGGTTGTAGAATCCGCCACCGCGCCTTGATTTGTGAAATTCACAGCACTCTCAGTTGTGGCAGGTTTCGGAAATTCTGTGATGCAGTTGGTGCGTCGCTATCATGACTTGAAGCTTTTAAGTTAGGAATCACCACATTTATTTGGGCTTCAACTCTGGGATTTGTCACGTGATTTTCTCTGTCATTTTTCAGGTTGGTGTTTCCCTTTTCAGTACTTGATTCAAAGAAGGAGCTTCTGGTGTGACTTTATGGTTAACAGGTGGATTGGCAGTTATTGGAGTGCTTGCTGCAAGTGCAATGACAACATCAGAACACTTGAGATGACACTATCAATTTCACCAGCCGTCCTTTTCTTACTAAGAGCATGAGCAGATGGGTGAAGAGGGTTTTGTTTGTATCAGTTTGGTAAGTTATTGATTTGTCTCAATCTTGTCTTGGAATAGTACCGGTGTTATGAATTCTCTTATGAACTCATCGTGTTTCGTCTTGACTTCATGTTATTGGTGGCTTGGACTGTATGTTTGGCTCGATGGTGAGTATGAAGGGGATGCTGGGCTGTAAGAAGGTGATGTAACTTAAAGCTGGTCGTGTCGAGGCACTATCATGTTTTCATCCAAGAAGTCGAACATGCCTTATTGGTGGGGGAGATGCACATAGTCACGGTCAAGCTGTAAATGACCCAATTCTGACGTTTCCGTTATTATCCGTCTTGTATGCCTTGTAAAGAAAATGCAATCTCTTGTATCATAAATACTTGTATAATTGTAAAAACTTGAGTCGGTGTTTTATAATAGTAAATGCCTCCTGGTGCGGTTGTTGTTATATCGCATCCATTATGTACATAGAATAGAAGGAGAAAACCCGTAGTAAAATTGTTGAGTAGTTTATGAATATGGAAGTCTAAGCAGACATATTGAATCACAATTCTGTAACTGGAAGAAAACTCATGTGGCTCCTTTTTGAAAGATGATATTGGATTTGACTTGTGCTCAAAACTCTTATATATATAAGTCAAACAAATCTCTCACTTAATCATCCTAAAAGCTTCCGAAATGAATAAAGGTCTTATGTTTAGAATCTGATGACATCAATGCGAAAGTCTTTTGTCCACCCTTGATTTAATACTCTTAACCTGATATACACGATTCATAGGTTTCCAACAGCGAAGTTTAAATTTCCCTTCAAGGCTAAAAGGAGGGAATTTGCACATCTCAGTCTTTCAAAAGTAACAAGCTTTGAGGGAAGATGCTGAAAGGGGTTACTAACACCCTCGTACTCATGAACTTTAGAACAAATGAATCCTACTTAAGTTCTCTAATGAATTTATGAGTCAAAGTGAACCGTGTCCTTGCGATTGAGGATGAATGCTATCTATATTTGGAATTACTGTAAGCTGCACAAGTTGATTAGCCGTAAAACATAAATATTAAATCAAACGTTAAACAACGAAAAAAACGAAAATAGGTGGGATCTTACGGTAAAAAATTAGGGTGCGACAGCTTCGATCATGTGTTTGGTACCAGGTCTTGTGATGCCTCAGAAGTTTAAAATGCCAAATTTTGAGAAGTATAAAGGAGATAGTTGTCCGAAACTACATTTGGTGATGTTCTGCAGAAAAATGACTTCGTATGTCCACAATGATCAGATTATGGTTCACTGCTTCCAGGACAGTCTAAGTGGAGCATCGTTGAGTTGGTATATGCAAATGGAAAGTAGTTGTATCAGATCATGGTCAGATTTAGCCAATGCCTTTGTGAAGCAATACAAATACAATCTTAACATGGGCAATTGCAAGAATTAACTCAGGCAGATAATGAGTCCATCAGAGGTTACGTGCAGAGGTGGAGAGAATTCGCTGCTCGTGTGCAACCCCCACTTCAGGACAGAGAGTTGGTTGATATCTTCTTGGGTACTTTGAAAGGCCATTACTTTGACAAGCTTATCAGTGGTAGAGCGTCGAACTTTGCTGACTTAGTGATAACAAGAGAACATGTTGAGAGCGGACTCAAGAATGGAAAGATTCGAGACATTCCTTATACTTCAGTTTCTGAAAGTAAATCACTTACCAGTTCTCAAGAAGAATGGGAGAGAGAAAGTGATGTCATTCCAGAATCTCCAGTATCTCAGGTTTAGTTTTTTGATGCTTCGAGTATTCAAAGTCAACAGTCGTACCATCGTCAACCGCGTCAACACGCCAGACGAAGGCCGAGGAAGCCAGAGAGACAGTTTACTCAGCTACCGGTGTCGTACAGTCAGTTGTTGCCGAATTTGATCAAGGGTGGATTGGTTGTTCCGAAGAAGATTAATCCAGAGATTCCACCGTATCCGCCAGGTTTTGATGTCAACGCCCGTTGTGAGTACCATGTTGGGGCACATGGGCATTCAACTGAAGACTGTAAAGTACTTAGAAGCCAAGTTCAAACTCTGCTGGATTCCAATAGGATCTCAGTCACGCCTCAGGGTATTCGGATTAACGATCTTCCTTCATCTAGCCGGGCGGGTGTATCAGTTCAGGTTATGGAAGAATTCACCGAGAGCATTTATTCAGAAGAGTATCAAACTGAAGACTCAGTTGAGGGTTGTTTCCCTGAGTAGCATTTATTCATTACTGCATGTTGACCATCACCAGGCTTGTTGGTTGAGGTCACTCTGTTTGTACCTAGTTACTCTTGTGTGAGGCATATTTGCGTGATGGTTATCCCTGTGCTTGAATCTTGGGTTCCTGTTTGCCTTATTGCTATTTCCCTGTTGCATTCATACGTGTTTGCATTCTATATGACATTTTTGCATAACAGGTACCTCAGAACCATTGATCTTATTCCCTTTGCTAACTAGTTTGTAACAGGATATCTGATCAGGAAGTTTACAAAATCCCCACAAGGCTATGGAATAGGTACGAGCCGAGCTGAGTGAGATTCGAGGTCAGATGGGGAAATTCATGAGGGACATGCAGATGCTCAGAGAGGAAAACCATCAGCTGAAGATCCAGGTGGGTTTGATTGCAGAAGTGTTGAGGAATGTGCTCCGAAGAGAAGGTGATCAAGTACCCAAAGCTGCAGCAAAAGTGCTCGTTCGACTTGTATCTGTGGAACCTATACCCAGGAATGATAGGCCACCGAAATCCTCTGCACAACTTGAAGCTCAAAACGTTTCCCGTCAGCGGCCACATCAAGTTTCTCAGGACAACCCCAGAAGACATGGTCAAAAGATGAAACTATCTGACATAATCCTCGATCCAATCCCTTTGGATTATGCTCAGTTGGTGCAACTCTTGCTCCAACTTCAGTTGGTCAAACCCCGGCTTATGGCTCCATTGACCGAGGAACTACCACTCGGCTGGGACGTAAATGCCCACTGCGAGTTCCACTCTGGATCACCGGGACACGACGTAGCAAACTGTTAAGCTTTTAAGCATAAAGTTCAAGACTTGATTGATTCGAAAGCAATTGGGTTCGTGCCGGGCGACATGAAGGCATCATGCAAATTTGTTCCTATTCCCTCACTTGAAGCTGAGAAAGATCAGGAGTATATCCTGCAGTCTTTGAAGTTTGAATCGCCTTGCCCGCAATTTCTACCTGTTCCTGGATCGAGCTTAAGGATGAAGGCCCCTGAACAAGGAGAATCCTCAATGATTCAAACCCCGTCTCCAGATGTTTCCTCCGTTCAGAATCAGCAACCTCGTGCTTCTCAACAGCAAGACTATCGGAGCCCGAATCAGAGTCGACGTCACAACATCCGCTCTTCTGATCGAGTCTAAAGACTTCAAGGGGCGCTCCCCTCAGCAGCAAATCAGTGTGAAAGCCCAGTTCCTGAAGGCTGACAATTTTCGTTTTATTCTGTTATTTCTTTGCATTTGTAGTTTCCTTCCTGTCTATATGCAATTTTCGTTTGTAAAACTTGTTGTTTTCAATTGATATTGATAAATGAAATAAATATGCATGTTTTGAATAAATCCATTCGTGTTCACTCTATTGCTTTCTTTTATTTCAAACGCTTGTTTAAGTGGAATCCGAGGAGGATGATGAAATCGAAAGAAGTGAGCTTCCGAATGTATGCTTTTGGATAAAAAACCTATTGATGATGTACAGGCATTGTTTCAAATCCCAAACACCGGAGATATAAGGAAGATAATCCCTTATTAACTCCTTTGAGCCGAGTAGTAGGAGTTTCTTTTTGAAAACGAAAAACCCTCAATCTTAACCCGGGGCAGGGTAGGTGTCAGTTGATTTGATCAAGCGTTCAAATTACCAAAGGAGTGTTCCGTTCGAGGATAAATCACACCTATATAGGTCGTACCTAAAAAACCACAATGGTTAAACCTTGCCGACAAGGAGTGAAACAGTCACAATCTCTTTTCAAACAAGTCAGACGAGCCGGTGTCACACGATTTATTCAGAAAAAAAAAGAGAAAAAGAAAAAAAAATCAAAAGAAAAGCCCGCTAAGTCGAATCTCGCGAACAAGCGACTTAGGCAAAAATTAGGGCATCCCGCTGGACTTCAAAATCGAAGAAACTCAAAAGAGTTAGTCCAGGAAAAAGTTAGGGGAAAACGAAAAAATGAAAAGCGAAAAAGGATTACGAAAGAAAATCCTCAAACAAGAACGAAATCGTGTGGCTATCGACACCCAAACAAAGACGAAAAGTGAGTGACTGTCACTCCGGAAATGTGTGGTTCCCAAACTGTCACTCCTTTCGTATAACCTTTGAAAGGTGAGCACTAAGGTCGAATTAGCTGAATGTAGGATTGGAGAACATCAAGAAGAATGGGTGGGTTAAAATGAATTTTGAGCCTCTATCCTTTATTTCTTAAACCGTGAACCCGACCACGTTACAACCTGGAAAAGTCCTAATTGAAGCAGGTTTGTTTCGAAAGCATACTTCGGTAAAGATCGCATCGAAACTGACTCCCAAAAGGATTCCTCTTACAGCGTTGTATTAATATTGACATGTTGATGAATGATTCATACCTTTTATGTCACAAATTTTTTTCCAGTGAACAGATTGGATTTTCAAAACTGCCATATGTATTGCATTTGATATGTCTTTTATGCAGAACAGTTTGTTTTACTTACGAGTAAGCGCTTGACAGTAGGAAAGTTTCCACAATGGAAAGTCTGACCAGAATAGAACATAGAATTCCTGAATTCCGGTGAACCGGGGCAAGCTACGTCTAATGATCACGACGTGGGAGTCAGCCATCCAGAAGTCAGTTAATCTGAAGCAGTCAGGTCGAGATTTGATAAATATCTCGAGGACAACCAGGGTATTTCTTGCCAATCTGGGGCAAAGTTGTTGCAATCAGGGGCAGGTCACCCTAAGAGCGCAAAAGTTATTTCTTGCCCATGGGACAATTAATATGAAGCACCTCTTCGAGGTTCAAGATGCTGAGGCAGATCAGGATGCAGAGATTGCAGATTTCCTTTCAAGGGACATCCCCACAGAGATCCCACAGGCTGGGATAAGATCGAAGATAGAAGGAATTGTTCCTTTCCGTATCATCAGAGTTGTTTAAAGCTAATCAATCAAGTTCAATCAAAGTTCAAGTTCAAGACGAATATCGGGAAGTCGTGTTAATTAATCACCGCCAGGTTTCACCTGTCTTCCCCAGCAAAATTCCAATCATCATTAGCACGCGCAAGCCATCCCCAGGAGAGTCCAATCATACTTGGCGCCTTCTGTTATCCCCCAGCGGAGTCGGCTTCACCTTTCCAGCATTTATTTTGCTGGAATAATTTTGTGATACCCGATTATCCCCAATGGAGTTGGCCTTGTCTTCAGCACTTATTTTGCTGAAGCAAATCTGTCGTACCCAGCTCTCTCCGGCAGCCCGAGCCTGCATTTGCATCTTTGCATATATCATCATATTTGCATCATATTTGCATTTCATCCTCAAATGCGTAGCATTTCCATTTCGTATGGAGCATTACGCCATTCAAACATACGCATATGCATACGAAGCATAAGCCAGTTTTCTATCAGCCTTCTGTGGCAACGTGAATCTCTCTGCAATGAATACAAGGGCATTTATTCAACAGTTGTGTTCAGACAGCTCATCAGCTTACTTTCTCTCGGGTTTCAGATCATACGTCGGTTATGTTTTGTCCATCAGTCCTCTGATGATGACATCCCCAATCAGAGTTCCTTTGTCCGTCAGTCCTCTGATGACGACAAATTCTCTTTCCGTTAATCTCTATTGACGATGTGTATCTCTGAGCAGATTCTCTTTACGTTAATCTCTATTAATGATGTGTCTCCCCAGCAAGTCTTCTTACCGTTTATCCTTGGACGATGTGAGTTGTGAATACGATCTTCTGTGTTTGTTCAGCATTCAATGATTTGGATTTTGGATATGGTTTTCTCTCCGTCTATCCTTGGACGATGTGAGATTTCAAGACGAACTTCAGATATGGTTTACTCTCCGTCTATCCCTAGACGATGTGAGTTTCGGATATGGTTTTCTTCCCGTGTATTGGATGAGATGTTGTTCTAAGAAGATTTTCGTGCCGTCAATTCCTATTGATGCCGTGGCTCTCTGAAGAATCTTTGATTTCCTTATTGTTGATCTCTATTGACAACATGGCTCTTTGAAGGTGGTTCTCTTTCTGTCAATTTCTATTGACGATGTGGCCCTTCGAATATATTTCCTTTTCATCAATTCTTATGGACGAAAGGATTCAGAAGTTCGCTGAATAGTTGTGAAGTTCGTTGACGTAATCATTGATTTGATCTTTCTTTCCGTCGATTCCTATTGACGATGTGGTTCTTTAGACAAGTTCTTCTTTCTGTCTATCCTTAGACAATGTGAACGTATGGAGTCTTTCCGTCTACTTTTAGACGACGTGAGTATTGGATGTCTACCCTCAGATGATATGAGCGTGGTGCCTTTCTTTCTGTCTATCCTTAGACAATGTGAATGTATGGTGTCTTCCCATCTACTTTTAGATGATGTGAGTATTGTTTCTTCCTGACGAAGTGAAAGGATCAAGTGCATGTTGATCTTGTTTTCAACAGTGACTTTCCGTCTACTTTTAAACGCCGTGAGTATTGTTTCTCTTTCTGACGAAGTGAAAGGATCAGGTGCATGTTGATCCGGCCCTATGCAGCGTGAAGGATCAAGTGCATGTTGATCCGGCCTGTGGGTTCAGTGTCTGTGGCGTTACACAGATAACTGACAGTGAGGTCAGGTGTTCTGTATCTGATGAGCAGTCAGCTGGTTTTCTTACAACTGTATTCAGTTTTCTGGATATTTTTCCCCAATCAGTTTTTGCTGTTTACTTCTGCAGGTTGGTAAATTTCTGGGTTTCTTTGGTATTCAACCGTCTTTTACCTTGATTGTCTGAAATTAGTTCGCTTTTCACCCAGTCAGGTCCAAGCCGTTTGAATAGGGGCAGCTGTTGCACCCCAAAATTCGCCCAACCTATTTCTTTAACTGGCTTTTGTTTCATTGCATTCATGTAGCACTAACATAACATTAGCATTTACATATCATAGCCTATTTGCAGGGGATCAAGTGGGTGTGCTCAAGAAGAGAGGTTATCAAGGCCTAAGCCTAACAAGAGGTTATATTCAATCCATTCAAGAGCTTATCACCATCAGGAAAGGCAAAGAGATGTATGTGGTTGTATCTCCTATCTTGGAGGTCAATAAAGTCATCAGGAGGCTATGAGTCCATGGTTATGGATAAAATCTATTGGGAGAAAGATCATGAAATGTCTTGAGTGTCATTATGTAGCTCATTCAAGCCATTATGCAAAGTACAAGAAGCCACATACAGGATTGGTGCAACTAGGGTTTTCACCTGGTCAACCCTCAGTCAACTGTGAGTCTTGAGGAGATTAAGACTCAATTACAAGCAACTATGATCATGGAATACTGTGTTGAGACACCTAAGAGATCATTTCAAGATCAATTCACCAATATTCAAGAGTGGGAGAAGTTATTGAGCTAGGGTTTCTAAGCTTGACAATGTAAAATCCCCTATTTCAGTGCCCAACTTCAAGATCACATAACTCAAGATGAAAGTTTCATCTCATTTTGACATAAACATGAGACTTGTAGAGTATGTCCATACCTTTAATTTTAGTATTAGAAGTAATTCATTGGATTTCTAGAACTCAAGTTATGAAGCAGACAAGTTACAGGTCATCAGATGAATGTGATTTTGGTACTTGAAAGTCAACCAACTTCCAGGACATTTTTGAGCTAGAAGGATGTTTCGCCTCAACTCTTGATAAGCATGAGAGTTGTTCCTCATGATCTTAGCTTTCCAAAGAGTACTAGAAGTCCTCATTTGGATTTGTAGAACTCAAGATATGAGACTTACAAGTCAAGGGTATTTTGGGAAAGTAAGATTACATGCCATTTTCATTATAGGTCAAGTTCACCACTTTGCATACCTCAAATGAAAATTTTTCCAACTTGAAAGTTGCTCAAAATGGTATTATTTGGTCAATCAAACCTCAAGGGATCATTGATATGGCTTGGATAGGAAAATGTATGAAGAAACTTTCATGGAGGAAGCTTGAAAATGGCTAATTCAAATCAATTCATTTTGGAACCAATTCATGTCACATTTGTGCTTGTTTTGAGTCCAATTGATGTTTTAAGAACAATGGAAAAATCAGAAATCAAGTTTGAATTCATTTGTTATGCCAAATCCAAGATTTCTTCATCCTTAAGCAACACAATGCAAATCTACCATAGATTCAATTTCAAGGCCTCAATCCTATCCACACATATTCCTTACATCACAAGCAAGGCAATTGGATCAATTTGCAAGCTGTTTGGCTCTGTTCTCACCATAACATAAAAGCTCCATAATCAAAAAATTGGATATTGAATTGGGCTGTCATGGACTTCCATTGGGCCTCAAATCATTCTGAGTCCATTGCATATAATCTCCTCATCATTTCCCAACTGCCATAACTAACTTTTGGTGGAAAATAACAGAAATTCAGTTAGAAAAAGTGAATAAAATTGGAAATTCGATTTTGAAGATTACCCCATTTTCAGTCCAAATTACCATTGCAAAAAGCTTCAGCGAGGATCATTGATGGATTCTGGACGATTTTCTTGAAGCTTCATCCACAATTCAAGCCTCTGTCGAAGCTTATTAACAGGTTCCTATCTTTCATACATACTCTCTGTTCTTGGGGAATTGATATGCTAGTTCCACATAATTATGATCCTTAGAGCGTGTAAAACGTTTTAGGATTAGATTGGTTAAGTTTCGTGGAACTTCTGGACATAACGCCTTAGCTTGTAGCTTGCGATTCTCCTTATTTATTGGTTAAAAATGAAAATAGGACTTGGAATGTTGATCTAGGCAACAAGGTGAAGAGATTAGTGTATTAAATTTCATGTTTTGGTGAGATCGAGCGCGCGCTACAGTGCCATAGCAGCCGGAGAAGACGACTGGCGTGGCTCCGGCCACCGCCTGGTTCGTTCCCCCCTTTCTCCATTTGAAATCCCCATATTCAATCGTGGTCGTTGGATCGTGTGGCTGACTTGACCAAGTCTCCCCATCCAACGCGTGAAAATAAGCCTCAGTTAGGGTTTTACTTTTTTATGACGTGGCATTCTCATGTTCCTTGGATCAGCATACCAAAGCAATGGATGGTCTTGATTAAAACCCACAGTGGTCTACAATTGACTTACCACACTCAATCACGTGCATTCACTTAAGTCTGGCATTGGACCTGGGCTTTTTTCGCTATTCCCACCCCCTGGTGCGCTGGCCCAAAACACTTATAACGTGAATCCATTACTGATTGCACCCCTAGCTTTTTCCATTTCTTTTTCTTTTCCATGTTATTTCTTTTATATTTTCTGTTTGAAATAAATTCATGAAAAATACCTAATGGCTTCCAAAAATCATGAGAAAAATATTGGAGATACTTGAATATGTGTGGAAGTTTGTTATGATTTTTATTTTGATTTTCCATTTCTTTTTCAATTAATTTCGTATTTTCTCTTTTAATATGTTTTTAATAGTTGAAAAATGACATGTTATGCTTGCTGATTTCTGTACTAGCTCATAATTTAGAATTAAGTTCTAGTTTTTTGCATGATTGCTTTAGACATCTTGATAGAGTTGTATGATTTTTCTCTGGATTTTTAGGTGCCTTTAGATATAGTTTTGAATTAAATCTTTAGGACCATTCCCATTTGAATTCCCCATAGCATACACTTAGGTTGATCCTTTAATTAGTGCCCTTAAACTCATAGTTTGGCTCTGGATTTTTTAACATAGGTTTATAACATCCTTAGGAACCCCTAGGATTTTTGTTATACTTTTTAGGTATGATTTCCTATTTTTCCCACATTTTGCATTCTAACTAAGTTTGTGTATTCCTAATTGCACCTTCTTATAGTTTGGCCTCATAAGTGAAGCTTGTAGCCAACTTTAAGCATCCAATATTCCCATTAACCCTTAGTACATAGGTGGACACCTTTATAGGTTCATTCTCAAATTCTTAACATGCCATTAAGCTCCCTTAGGTTGAATTTTCCTTAGAGCTAAACATTGAAGGTTTCTTTAGAAGTTTTTGTGATTGCTTCTCCTTGTGTGGCTTCTTTGCTTGAGCTTGCCTTGTCATTCCAATCTCTCCAAGTCCTATCTTTAGGATCCCTCTTGGGAGAGCCTAATCCTTCATTTGGTTGGATTCTGTGCATTCCTCAAGAGGTTGAGCCTTGAATGGACATTCAATGGCATAGTACATTCCTTTGGTTTGCACTATCTTCCTTCCCCAAGTCCTATCTTTAGGATCCCTCTTGGGAGAGCCTAATCCTTCCTTTGGCTGGATTCTGTGCATTCCTCAACAGGTTGAGCCTCAGATGGACATTCTGTGTTGATACACATTAACCAGATACATTAGACTGACATATAGGACCAACACCCAGTTTCTCTGTCCTATTGACATAGGATCCCTCTTGGGAGAGCCTAATCCTTCCTTTGGTTGGATTCTGTGCATTCCTCAAGAGGTTGAGCCCATGATGGACTCTTGTGGTGATGCACATCTAAACCTGATGCAGCCTGAGATGTTTTCCTTGTTGCTCATCTAGTTTACACCTCTCCCTCATGTTTGATTGATTTGCTTGCTGCATTAGGATAGAACTGCATGAGTAGAATACTTTTGTTTAGGTGCATGACTGCATAGAAAGGTTGAGCCAGTCTCCCTTTGCTTGTTTGCATGAAAGGTTGAGTGTGTCTCCCTTTGCTTGTTTGCATGAAAGGTTGAGTGTGTCTCCCTTTGCTTGATTATTTCTCTGCTTTCATACCTGTCATGTCTGCATTAAAGGTTGAGCTTGTCTCCCTTTGCTTGTGTGTTTTCTTTGTGCATCTCTGTTTGCATCCCATGTTTGCATTGAAGGTTGAGCTTGTATCCCTTGCTTGTATTGTTGCATTGCATATGCATCTGTTTATATTCTTATTTCATCTGCTTAATGATTTTTGCTTTGTTTATGTTTCCCCTTTTGCATGTTCCCTTAGGATTCTCACCTCCTTGTTCAAGGATGGTGATGATAGACATTAGGTTTAATCCATGCATGACAACACATAGGATAGTTTCCCCTTCAAACTCAACACTAGGACCATCTTGCATGATAACATTAAGGTATGGATAGTTTCCCCTGTAGAGTCCTTTCTCTCTTCTCATCTTCAAAACAATAACAAAACATATAATAAAGGTTAATGAGTACCGTACGTTACGAGCCTTAAGCCACTTGGGAAATGACAATTGAGTGGTCTCTTCTCAATCGTCTAGAGTGTTTAGTCCATGTCCTTAGGACGATGTACGACGCATTCGTTCCTAAGTCATAGTCTCTAGTGCAGTATGAATTACAAACATTCATAAAAAACACTTCTTTTGTAAAAGACTAAAAACAAACATTCAAACCTCCTTTTGCCCCGTGGACTCCCCTTTAATCAAGAAAACCTTTTCAGAAAAAGAGTGTCGTTAACTCTTAGTTCTACCGCAAACAGTAACACATGAGTCTCCGACGAGCAAGCTGCATACACCAAATTGCTGGAACTATTTGTTAACTTTACTCAGGTAAAAACAGATGAATCAAAACCTGTGTTTCGTTATCCCGAACTACGTTCGCTCTGATCTTTCATACCAGATGAAAGTACGTAGGCACAAGACGCGACGTCTTGGCGAGCAACCTTCCCCCATCACTCGTAGTTAGCCAAACTATGTTAACTTTGATTTCTCGTTCCAGATGGGAATACGTAGGCACGAAGCTGCGAGGCTTTGCCGAGTCAATTTTCCTTTATTTTTCTTTTGAGCCAGCCTTGATAGGTAGATAGATAAACAACCTGTCAGATAAACAAAAACAAGCATGGATACCGTTGAGTACAACGGACGTGAGGGGTGCTAATACCTTCCCCTTGCGTAACCGACTCCCGAACCTAGAGATTTGGTTGCGATGACCGATCTTATCCTTTCCGTTAGGTTTTTTCATGATCCTTTCCTTTCCCTCATTTGGGATAAATAACGATAGGTGGCGACTCTTCTGTCTTTGACGACACTTTTTTTCGCAGTAGCCACAGTAGGCCTAGGACCGCGAAGTCCTACTGAGTCCGTCCTTTCTCTTCTTCCCCCCGTTACCTCTCTTTTCCCTGTTTCTAACTCTTTTCTATTTATCCTTTGTAACACTCTTTTATAGCATAATATTTAAGCAAATATAATCATACATTGACGAACAAATGGTTCACATCGAGTACGATGGATGCGAGGGGTGCTAATACCTTCCCCTCGCATAACCGGCTTCCGAACCCGTTCATGGTTGCGAGACCATCTTATCCATTTATTTCTTAAGGTTTTCTCGATATTTTCCTTTCCCCTCACGGGATAAATAAAGTTCGATGGCGACTCTTCTGTCTATCTTTTCGCCTCCCCGTCGTTGGACGATGCATTTTTCGAGTAGCGACAGCATCGAGTCAGAAACGTGATGTGTTTCATGGTTATCAGTTTATCTACTACTTCATCATTTACTTGATGAATAGGGATAATGATCCATTGATTATTGTTTACCACAACTCATGATTTATGATTTATAAGAACCTTCTAAATCTATCTTGCCAAATATCGAATCTACTATTATTGAAAGCTGGTGGTGTGTTTATAAAACTTCTCCTGTCAGAATTCATCTTTCTCCTGAGACGATTAGTTATTAAACAAGATTTGATGCCATTTGTTTGACATGTGACTTCACACACAAGAGGGGGTGAATTGTGATTTTAAGAAAAACTTAGTTTTAAAAAACTTTTTGGATTGCAATCAGAGTTCAAAATCATTTTGAAAACGTTTAAGTAATAAGCAATGAAAAAATAAATTGCATGATATAAATTGCAGAAATTAAAGAGTTAAGGAAAGAGAAGAACACTAGAAATTGTACAGGTTTAGTAAAAAATGACTTAACTTAGTCTCCAAGAATTGATCTCGAGAGTATCGCATAAACTTTGAGAGCTTTTAGTAGGTAATACTCACAAACCTTTATACAAGGAAAAATTGTTGATTTCCAACCAAAACAACAAGACCTGAAGTTTAGTCTTCTATTCCAAACGGTGAATGAAGTGGTTAGTTTTCTTTCCACCAGTGGTAGATCGAAACGGTTAGTGTTGTTTCCGAGAGAATCCTGGAGTGCTTAGTTTTCAAGTTTCTAAACAAACTTTGTAAGTTTTTACCACGGGCTGACCTCACAAGCCTTAAACCTTAGTTTTACATGGGCTAACCAATAACATTGGAGATTTTAATACTAGAAAAATCTTGAACCTTACCCATGCTTTTAGTACCGAGTTAAACTTTAACATATCCTTGACTTTACCACAGGCTAACCAGGAAACTAAAGAGATTTTACCATGGGTTAATCTCGAACCTAAACAAGGGCTTCACACAATCTCCAAACCAAAAAGGTTTTACGAATTTAGCTTCTAACCCACAAATAATATCTAAATGGATAATATTATCCTCACTCACAAAAGAACTTTCTTGCAAAAGCGTTTCGGCTAAAATATTAGTGAGAGAAAGTAAATGAAAAAGTTGAGAGAGAGAGAGAGAGAGAGAGAGAGAGAGAGAGAGAGAAGAGAGAGATGTCAAAACACAATTATGGTTTGTTTGAAATGAGGGAAGTGACTTCTATTTATAGGCTAGAGGTTGGATGGAAAAGAAAACTGATTTTAATATTTTTTTAAGACAATCTAATTAATTATCATCTAATGCTAATTGATTATAAACTTCAAAAGTAATCGATTTCCACTTCAAAATAGGAAAGAAAAGATATCTAGCTATTTCACATCATTAAGATGCTCTCATAATCTCTTAGGACTCAATTTTGAGTTGATCTAATCGATTAAATATATGTCCTAATCGATTAGAAAGGTCAATAATTTTGACAACCTCCAACTCATATGGCACAACTTTAAGACATTTTAGAAAATATTTTCTTTGAGAAGATTCATTTTGAAAAGAACTTTTAGTATGTGTTTGTTTCAGCCATGCAATTTTATGAGAACGACCTTTGCTTTTACAAAACATTCACTCATACTAAGGTATACTTTCTTGCACTTCAAGACTTTGTCAGATGTTTTCTTCTATAGACACTTGCTTGAGTTAACTTGAGATGAGACTTGAGCTTATTTTCCATTTTGGTTGTCATCATCAGATAGTCAAGTTCATCAAACCCTAGTTATGTTTGCATCTTTATTCGCTTATACTTGACTTGTCATAAGACATTAGTTGCCACCATCAAAAGTTATCCTTATTAAAAACATATCACCTGCAAAACAAAGTTCCACATTGACTATAATAATAATGTCATTACATAGTGTTTACGCTGAAAAATGGTAAACAATCGATGGTTTCCAAAAATACGGGCTACTTGCATGATCAACTAGTGAATCTTAGGACATAGTGCCAAATAACCTCTTGTTATCGAATTTCTTGTATCTAAAATGACTATCTTCGACTTGGTCGAAGGATAATGTTTTGCATAAGACTGAAATGACTTCGATTATTGCAAGAAGAAAATACACTAGAAGTGACAATGCTGAAAATACTGAATGAAATTAAAGGCTTGAAGGAAATTGAAAATGATGAACGTGAATAAGCAAATTAAAAAAAAAACTAAAAAGATTTGCATTGAAATTAAAACTCGGTGATTCATTTGCTTTTACCTTCTCTCAGCCATTCCCTCGTTTCTCTTAGCACTGATACTTTGAGTTTTCAGTGAGATTTTTTGTAATACAATGAATCCCCTAATTCAACATAATGAACTACTATATATGCAATTGCAAAATAACTACCCTCAACGTTCATATTCCTTGGGTTCACCACGTGCATTTCTGCATGCGATCTGTCTTCAATCTTCCTCCACGTGTCTCTTTAGAAAATGAACTAAAGCAGTTATCAAACATTTGAATGTGACATGACGCGCCCAAATAACAGCTCTCTCGACCAATCTGCTGTTGTAGTAAGACCTGCTTGGTCGATGTACATTGGTGTCGAGATGCTTCTTTTAACAACCAAATTTTCTCTAAATCCATAAGTATGGTCGAACCAAAAAACTCTTTCTTAACTGACATTATTTACTGATTGTTTCCATTGGTCAAAAATCTCAGCTAACATTTAGACATCACAACTATTATGTTACTCATTCAACATGTTCAAAAAAAACGAGTTTATTATATCTTATGTGGTTTGGTGTTTGATTAACTTCTTATTTAATATATAATTTTCCAAATTAAATAAAAAAAATAATAATATTAAAAATTAAATTATATTAGAAAATAATTTATATTAATCAATATTTTACGCGTAAAATATTAATTAATATAATATTATAATATTAAAAAACGCGTAAAATATTGATTAATTTAAATTATTTTCTAATATAACTTAAATTTTAATATTATTATTTTTTATTCAATTCAAAAGTTTATATTTCTTAATACCATTAATAAAAATTAACTTTGTAAAATCTCATAATTAATTTTTTCATACAAGAAAAATAACTATTTGTAATATTTTTCTGAATATTTGTAAAATTAGAAAACCGAGTTTATTATTTACTATGCACGTGTTCTTAAAAGGTATAGTTTGGGTCCATATAGAGTAGCAGCAATAGTTTGTTAACAGCCGGCGGTACAGCCACCTAACTACCAACATTGTAGGCCGCATCGTCGTCTACTGCCCACCTAGCAATTGTTTCATTTTACTCAAACAAAAAATATTACACTTTTCCATTTTTTTATATTCATCAAATAATTAATGTAAATATATTAATTATTCAAATCTAAATGTGTTTTTAATAAATAAAAATATGCGAGAATTTTCATGCTAGTTTGGTACCAACTTCACTTAATTAAAACGAGTGATCTTCGTCAGTGCCGCCGCTAGCCCTTTAATAAAATTTCAATCAACAATCATGTTCATGTTGCCAATTTAAATATTCATGAATTTTTACATGTTATATATTGAGTTCTGGACTTTCCTAATAGATGATCCCTAACATATTTGGGTTGGTCTCTTTAAGTCTATACCATATTATAATCTTTTTTCATTTACATATTTTTCTTAATCATAGTGAAATATTCAAATAAGTTATTTAGTATTAAATAAGAATAATACATAGTTATACACAAAACATACACATTAATCATATTACCGTATTTTATTAAAATATGTGAAATATCTATTAGATGTTTATAAAAAGAGACAAATGTAGTATTTTTCACTTTGTATTTATAATAATGAAAATTTACTAAAATAGGAGTAATTTAGTAAACTTACAAACATTTTTATTTTATTAATCATATTTTCTTAATATATATTTTATTAATCATATTTTCTTAATATATGTGAAGTTGTCAAGTACCATAAATATTATTGGACAGATGAAATAGTAAATAGGTTTTATAGAGAAAAAACAAATAATTTAAGAAAAATTAAGAAATAAATAAAAATCAATCTTTAGCCAAAATGACAAATATTATCATAAATTCACAAAACAAAGTTGAAGATCTTAGATTCAATCGAGGATACTCCATAAAATCAAACCTAACAATATTACATTATCAAGTGAGCTAGTAATACTATATTAATGGTTATATACAAAATAACGGGGGTATCGTAGTTAGAGTTGGCAAAACGGGTCCGACTTGTTGGGTATGTCCAATTTACCCGAACTTTAGTCTAGGTCAGGCCAAACGTTTAGGCCGACACCCTCTAATATTCCTGCACCGCCCTGCCCCATTTTTATGCAAGCTTTTGCAGGCACGATCATTAGTATAATTTTTTTTTTTAATTTTTAGGTTTAAAAGACGCAGTTTTCATGGGCCCGCCTCACCCTCACTTTTTTGCAAGACAAGACCTAAACGCGGCGGACATTCCCATTTATCATCCCTAGTCGTAATTGGCAAAAAAAGAAAAAGAAAAAAAAAAGAAATTAAAATCACCAAAAAATCATTTTTTATTATATTTCTTGAATGGTTTATTTAAAATAACCATGTTTTTCAATTAAAGTACCAAAATAACCATTTTTCTCCATTATTAACCAAAATACTTATGTTTTAAACAAAAAATTTTGCAGAAAAGAGGAGGCACTGCTGGGTCTGGCACATGCACTAAAAAAAGCACATAGGCGTCATAGCCTCTGTTGCATGCACTGCCAATGCATCAATAAGACTGACACATGCACTATAGGCCAAAGAGGATGCACTACATCCCCTGGTGCCTATGTGTAATACCTTTTTTATTTTATTTTATAAATTGATTCTTCATTCTCCACCATTTTTCACACTTTTAATTTCATTCTTACATTTTTCTTCAAAATTTCTAACATGATTATCAAAAGAGATGTTCATGTTTGTTATTTGGTTATCAAACCTCTGATGAAGATCTAACTTTTGAACATTAATATTTTCAAGTATCTTGAGAGGAGTTTGATTTATTTGTTAGTTTGAGAGATTCAAGACAGTGAAAAAATTAGAAGAATTGATAGGTATGTTTCAATGTTCAACAATAATGAAGTACATCATGCATGGGAGTCAACTAAAATTGATAGTGATGTTTGTGTTTTGATGTATGGACAAGATGATATTGTTTTGAGGGTTGTAATCTCTTAGTTATGTTGATCTATTAAGTCTTTTTATTTGTTCTTCGTGTTGTTATTTTAGACGTGCTTGTGTTCGTTTTGTTGTAATTGAAAATCGTACTCAATATGAAATTTAATAGTTATAAAAAGTAAATTACATATAAAGAGTGCATTCAATAATTAGATGTGAAGCTTGTTCCAAGATTGGGACAACGCTTCTGTGTATGTCCGGGCTGAAGGCATATACCATATAATTTTACCATTTTGTTAGCCAAATCTATTTTGGTTCGGATACGCGTGATGTTAGGGCAACCCTTTTTCTTCCTTCACATATTTTCATTGTACAATATGCCCGGAACTTTTTGTGCCGATTTGTTTGAAGAATACGCGAGGGAGAAACGTATTTATCTAAGACACCTTAAACAACATTATAAAAAAATGGGTATTAATTGAAGATTCGACCGAGAGTGAAAAAATAAATAAAACTAAATGTTATATTATGATACTATTTGGTCACTTTTTATTTCCCGAAACAACCGGTTACAACAAATCAATTTGTGTTTGACTCAAGGTATTTGATCGACCCATGCATACGAGCTTTGTCATCATATGTTCAACATGATTACCAACACACATACACCTAACAACCAACCCAACAAAATTGCCAACCCACCTAGATCCAACAACACACCCAAAATGATGATCAACCCACCTACACCCAACAACCAACCCAAAATGATTACCAACACATCTACATCCAATAACCAACCCAACAACATTGTCAAACCACATACACACAACAACCAATCAAACACGACCAAATCACATAGACCCAAACTTGCGACTAATTCATGCCACACGCACAAAGAACATGACTCATACCACCAACAAACATATGCCACCACCACATCTTACCGTAGCACCGATGAGACATATGATACCAGCACATCCCACCATAACGCCCAACCAACATGCACCCAAACATCACACAACCAAAGTATATAAACATCACACCACCAAAACACCCAACCAACACATGCCTACCAAACACCACTACAATCATTGATTCGTTTCCAAAATGAATACATTGTCTCAATTCAACCGACTTGTCTGTCCACTTGTAACTCAACCAATACGACCAAACTACAACGACATGGGCACCAAACACGACTACAACGACAGTTGGGAAGAGATGCCACCTTTCATGGATAACACTAATATCACAGGGACATTGCACCACACACCTCAGGTGAATCTTGGGAGGCACCAAACACCTTAAGGGAATCGTCAGAGGCCTCAACGGCAAAACAATGCGCCAGAATGTGAAATCGGTAGCCGTTATAATCAACCAGGTCATTAAAATATGTATAAAATTTTTTCCCATATATAACTCTATTGTAATTAAATAATATTTAGTATTTACTTTTTTTTATTTCATAAATTTTTATGTATTATTTAGGTGTTAATTTAATTTAAAAATAAGATAGTTTAGATAGGTTCCAAGGGATGTAACACCTCCTTTTTGGCCTATAATACACGCGTCAGTCCTATTGACATATTGACAATGCATGCACCAATGACTGTAATGATTATAGACTTTTTTTAGTGCATGTGTCAGACCCAACGACACATTCTCTTTATTGCAAAACATTTTTGTTTGAAATATAGGTATTTCGATTAATAGTGAAAAAAGATGGTTATTGTGTTATTTTAACTAAAAAACTTTGTTATTTTAAAAGAAAATTCTCTTAAATGTATTAAAATTATAATTCTTTTTAAATATTATGTCTTTTTTTAATGAGTTTGGTAATCAAATTTATCTTTTTATAACTATTTTAATCATCAAAAATGTCTTTTTTTTTTCAAATAATTTAATAGTTAAAATTTTTAATTGAGATGTCGCGAATTCAATCCCACGATTTTTGCAACTATCAACTTAAAAATTATTCACACATTTTAAAACCAAATAGACATTTTAGTGAAATGAAATCCCTCACTATAGATCTCGTTTATTTCACCGTTAGCAACATGTAGGAATAAACATTTGAGATTGTTCATGCACATGCAGTATGTTGCAAGTTGCTGCATAATTATATGATTAAGGCAGTTCCTTGAGTGGGCATCAGTATCTTCAATTTCACCCTCTTAAAGTGGCAACGACATTCATTCATTTTTACACACCATGCACCACTTTGCCTTTGCCTTAGGTAACCATCCATTCAATTCTTCACGTTTTAGCCGTTTCTTCACATTTACAAACTCTAATTATTTCATCAGTTTGGTCCAACCTCAATTATTTATTAGCAATGGAATAACAACACATAATTAAACAACCCTCAATATATCATCCGTTAAAACAAATCAGTTACTAATTATATAAAATTTTAATAAATTAAAAACAAAATTTAAAATATTTAGAAGAAGTGCATGTATTTTTAACCCTAATAAATATATTTAAATTATTAAGATGAGATTTATGTTTAGTAAACTCAATTACAAATATATTCAAATGTGAGTTATATTTATACGTAAATAGTAAAATAGTAAAATATTTAGAAGAAGTGCATGTATTTTAATAAATTTAAATATATTCAAATGTGAGTTATATTTATACGTAAATAGTAAAATCAATTGCAAAGACGTTTCATTGTAATAGTTGATAGGTATATCTTTTAAGAGTGTAATGAATTTTTCAGTTTTGGTCAATATCAAATATATAATCAATTGCTGCATCATTGTCACAAATTTAAGCCAGCCTACTTTTTTATTTATAATGCTCTTAAATTTATAGCACCAGTACCACCGGATTATATAGGAATTGAAATGATTTTCATCACGAGGGAGATTAATAATCGTTAAAAATAAATGAATAGTATTCTAAAATTTTAAAAGATAAATAATGAATAATGGTGATATTAATTATCATTTTACAACTATTTTAAATAAATTATAATCATGCCTTTGTTGATGTTACAATGACAAATTTTTATTACTCAATGACATCCCTTAAATAAGGGTGACATTTTATGAGATAGAAAAAAATATGTTTCCGTGAATAAAATCTGTTATGAATATGAGACATATAATTTAATGAATATCTACGGATAAAATAAATTGATATTTAAATATCCGTTTATTAATGAATATGGATACGGATTTAATAATATCCGTATCCGCGGATATTCATACCCGTTAATAAATTATAAAAATCATTTAAATATCATTAATTTATTATACCTTATCTTTTCATCTTTTAAAAAAATTAGTCTTCTTATATTTCTTTCTTTTTTAAAATTTTCTTTGAATGAAACTTTTCAAATTTCATTCAAATTCTATTAACCATTTCATATTTAAACTTTTCAATACTTTATACCTCACTTCAACAATTTCACATTTCAAACAACATGTTGTCATTCCTCTGTCGAACCAACGTCTCCCTTCCTACTCCTCTGTTGTATGCTCTTTCATCATAACTCACAATCACAATATTTTTTATTTGTTTGGTTAAATGAAATGTATGAATATTATGTTTGAATCTAATTTGCTTTGGTAAATAAGAAGAAAATCAATGTGATAAAATTTTATTGTTAAATTAAGAGCGAATTGTATAGATGTTATATGGTAATAACATTTTGTATCTTTAAAAGAAGTTTAAAATATTTTTTTTAAAATATTTTTTTATAAGAATAATGTTATTCACGGATATTTGTAAATATCTGCGGATATCGTAAAACCCGCTTAACGAATATCTGCATAGAATTAATTTACATGTAAAAATCCTTAATAAATCACGTTGAAGCAAGTGCTTAATGAAAGGCGGACAAGAATAAAAAATACAAATAACATTTGGATGTTTGAGTTTGTTTCTTGCTAGAGCATCTGCATTTAGATTAGCTTTGCGGTAGACATGCATGATTTGAATATCCTTATCATGCTCGAAATGAGATCTTATCTTCGTGACAAGCTTCCTTCCCATGATATTGCTAGAATTAATAGTATTTATATATGTAACCACTTGTCTAAGTCAACACAAATATCAATTTTGTTGAACCCTAATCTATTCGCAAGCTGCAGACCTTCATATACTTCCCAAAATTCTGTTGTATACACATCACAAACTCCAATATTCTTCACGAAACCCCCAAGCCACTCTCCCTCATTGCCTCTAATAATTTCTCTGCATCCTGCATTTCCTCTATAGTCTCTTGCCCCATCTATGTTCAACTTGACCCTTCCCATGTTAGGTGTTTCCCACTTTATAAGTGTCAGTTCCTTATGTTGAGTCATGCTTATGATGGTTGGAGTTTTTGCGTGATCGTAATCATGAACTTGCTGGTATGTGTGGGTTATCATGCTCATTGGTCTAGCACAATTATCATCATGAATCTCTTTATTATGCCAACCCCACAAGTTATGACACACGGTAGCTGAAAAGACCTTCCAATCATCATTATTGTTCCACCCTGTATTATTTTAATGTTGTTATTTATCCATTGCTTCAATTATTTGGAAAAAAACAAAATCTCATGTTAGTGTGCACCGTTTATAGCCAGAGTGCCACTGCAAGCAGGAAATCCCGAAGAACATGCAATGCATATTCCTCCATATCACCACAAAATTGACACATTGCACTTCCAAGACCCATCCTATTTTTCTTGCCATTTGTAAGGAGGCCATCATGGTTTATCATCCATATAAAGTTGCAGATCTTTTCAAGGGTTTAGAGTTTCCAAATTCCTATCAACCTATGCTCTTTGTCAAAGATGTCATTTTCATCAAGGATAATATACATGGCACCAACAGAGAATTGAGAGCAATTTACACCGATGCTAGCTCGAGTGTTCAGTCCTGCATTTGTCGAGGGAGGCAGCATGGCAGCAATTTTATAAACAATATTCTCCAGCAACCAGCTGTCGCTACTGCAAAAAAGGGCCGACAAAGACAGAAGAGTCGCCACCGTTCGTTATTTATCCCAAAGAGAGGGAAAGGAAACGATAAGAGAAAACCTATCAAAAAAGGGAAAAGACCGGTCATCGCAACCAAATCTTGGGTTTGGGAGTCGGTTACGCAAAGGAAAGGTATGAGCACCCCTCACGTCTGTTGTACTCAACGGGATCCACACTTGTTATCTATCCAAAAGGGTGTTAATCTATAAAGGGCTGGCTCACAAGGACAAAAGAAAAGAAAAGAGACTCGATAGAGCATCGCCGCTCTATGCCTACGTATTCCCTCATGCAATGAGAAAGTCAGAGTCAACGTAGTTCGGAAAACTACGGGTGAAGGGGGGAAGGTTGCTCGCTAAGACATCGTCGTCTTGTGCCTGTGTATCCTCATCTGATATGAGAAATCAGAGCAAACGTAGTTCGAGCTAACTAGGACCACTGGTTGGTTTAAGTGTTTTAACTGAGTAGGGTTAACCCTTCGTTCTAGTAGTTAGGGATGATGCCTGTTTGCGGTAGAACCAAGACTTAACACACTCTTTCTGAAAATGATTTTCAAACAATCCCGAAGGATAAAAAGGTTTGATGTTTTGTTTTGTGTTTTTTATGAGAAGAAGTAAATTGAGTTAAGTTTGTAACTCATGTTGCACTAAAGACTATGACTTGAGAGCGAATGTGTCACATATCGTTCAAAGGGCATACGCTAAACACTCTAGACAGTATGAGAGGAGGCCCCAAACCATCATTCCTCAAGTACTTAAGGCTCGTAGCGTACAACATTTATTATCCTTTATTAAGTGTCTTAAGAGATTATGAGATGAGAAGAGAAGACACAAACTCTAAGGGGAAACTAATCAACCCTAATGTTATCATGCAATATGCTCCTAAAGTTGGGATTAAAAGGGGAAATCTATCCTAATGTTAGCATGCAAAGGATTGAACACCTAATGTCTCTCCTACTCCTATCTTAAGCATAGGGACTAGGAATCCTAAGGGATCATGGCAAAAGACCAAGTAAACACTCAATGAATCAATCACAGATGAAATGAAGAATGAGAAGAAGTTGACTTAAACAAGTCAAGGCAATGCAAACATGGAATGCAAAGATGAAAAGATGCAATAAGAACTCAACAATATGAGAATCAAACACAAACAAGTGACTTAAACAAGTCAAGAAAAAGAGATGAGATGAAATAGGAGAAGTGTGACTCCTACAACCATCAAACATCAATCATCAAGAGGCAAGCTAATCAAAGAGCAAAGAAAAAGAGCCATGATCAATGAAATGATGGGAGAAAGAAGATTGGGCAGCAACCATATGTGAATTATCTCAACCAAACATCTAACATTGATCATGCAAAAGAAATGAGCAAACAAGTGCAAGATGTGACCAATTATTCAAGACAAACTCAAAGCATAACTATGAACACAAAATCATCTTGAATAATGATCAAAACACATGGGGTAGAAGTGAATCAATAAGATGAAAGCCTCAAATCAAGAATAAGAACAAAGCACAACATAAACTAGGTCATGGAAAGTGAAAGAACCAAAGTTCTATCCTAACTTCAACACTTAAAACAAAGTGGAAATACATGACCTCCAAGTAACTTGCAAAAAAAGTTACACAAATGTATGACCTAAAACAAATGAACCAGCACCTTAAGAAAGTTATAAACATGTATCCAAGTTCATAAGATGCAAGTGGGATCAATAGAAATCACTTCCTAAAGGAACTAGGTCAAACTAGCTTGTATGAACATCTTTTAAGGTGACTTGACTTGCAAGCTTCACCAAAAATATAAAGAATGTTCAATAAATCTCAAATAAAATAAAAAACCAAGCTTGATCAGTCACAACCCAACATGCAAAACCTTATGGACAGAAACAACTCAAGGCATCACCAAATAATTCAAGAATCAATGGTGCTCCACCTTATTGAGCAAATGTCGAGGGTCCCCAAAAGTCCAATCAAAACCAAATGAAAAAAAAAATTAGTGGCCACTCAAATTCACCCTCAAGGATGCCTCAATCCCTTACCTAAGTGAGGGAGAAGCCATAATCATAGGGGATAAGGTTTTGAAGTCCAAATGATCATGGTTATACACCATACGCGCAAGATAGAGTATCTCCAAAGAAAAACCTCGTCTAGACGTGAATTTCGCACGAGCTATTGCATGGCCGAATTCCATACAAGCTCCCGCTACTCTCCACACTAATCCTGTGTGTATACTCAAGCCTGGGTATTGGGCTTATCTCTCAATGGAACAACTCACCCCACAGCACAACAGCAACATAACAAAATGCAAATGCAATAATATACAACAGACAATGTACATAAAGCAAAATAATTGCACAAAATTATACACCCAAAGACACACAACAGACAAGCGCTAGGATTGACTTGCATAGGGAACCTTATTCCCCAGTAGAGTCGCCTGCTGTCGCAACAGCGAAAAACACCCGGCAGAAAAACAGAAGAGTCGTCACCGTTCGTTATTTATCCCAAAGAGAGCGAAAGGAAACGATCAAAAAAACCTACGAAAACGGGAAAAGACAGGTCATCACAACCAAATCTTGGGTTCGGGAGTCAGTTACGCAAGGGGAAGGTATGAGCACCCCTCACATATGTTGTACTCAATGGGATCCACACTTGTTGTCTAATCAAAGGGTGTGTTAAACAAAAAGGTTAGCTCACAGGGACGAAAGAAAAGAAAAGAGACTCGAGAGAGCATCGCCACTCTATGCCTACGTATTCCCTCGTGCAATGGGAAAGTCAGAGTCAACGTAGTTCAGAAAACTACGGGTGAAGGTTGCTCGCCAAGACATCGTCTTCTTGTGCCTACGTATCCTCGTCTGGTACGAGAAATCAGAGCAAACGTAGTTCGGGCTGACATGACCACAGATTGGTTCAAGTGTTTTAAACCGAGTAGGGTTAAACCTTTGTTCTAGCAGTTAGGTGTATTGTTGCGCGACCGTTGGAGACTTAGGCGTTACCTGTTTGCAGTAGATACAAGAGTTAACACACTCTTTATGAAAATGATTTTCCATAAATCCCGAATGATAAAAAGGTTTGGTGTTTTGTTTTGTGTTTTTTAGACAAGAAGTGAATTGAGTTAAGTTTGTAACTCATGTTGCACTAGAGACTATGATTTGAGAACGAATGTGTTGCATATCGCACCCAAACGGGACGTACACTAAACACTCTAGACAAGCGAGAGGAGACCCCTCACTCATCATTTCCCATGTGCTTAAGGCTCGTAGCGTACAACATTTATTATCCTTTATTAAGTGTCTTAAGATGTTTGGAGATGAGAAGAGAAGACACAAACTCTAAGGGGAAACTAAATCAACCCTAATGTTAGCATGAAAAATGCCCCTAAAGTTGGGATTAAAAGAGGGAAATCTACCCTAATGTTAGCATGCTTGGATTGAACACCTAATGTCTTTCCTGCTCCCATCCTAAATGGAGGGACTAAGAATCCTAAGGGATCATGGCAAAATACCAAGAAAACACAAAGCGATTCAATCACAAAAATGAAGAAAATATGCAAATATGAAATGCAAACACCAAAATATGCAAGGATGAGATGAAATGGAAGAAGTGAACTCCTACGACCATTACCATCAATCATCGAAGAAAAGTGGGAGGAAAAAAGTGTGGGGCATCATCCACCACAAGCACATCTCAACCAAAAGTTTCTTCAAACTCAAGCAATGCAAAATGATCATCACTTGAACAACATCCACAAAGTATGTATCCAAGTGGAAACCGAACAACGCGTGTCGAATAATCAAGATTAAGCAATCAAGAACAGAAACACATATCCAAAACAGCTCTCTCAAATGCATCATATTGATCCATTAAGATTCAAAGTGAGAAGCAACCAAACCATGCTTGAAAATAAGCAAAAGTGGCATTCTAGTTCAGTGTTAATCAGTTAACACTATTGGTTAACCGATTAACCACTAAATTTTTTTGAAAATTCGCACTGGTTAATCGATTAACCAATTTGTACTACAATTGGTTAACCGATTAACACTGTACCAGAAGCAAAAAACAGCAGCTCAAAAGCACTTTCAGCAATTAATCAATTGTGCGTTAATCCAAATGATCCTATAATCAATTATGTACGGATTTAAACCAGAATTCAGTGATCCAACAACATGTAAATACATTCAAACATCAAGATCACAAATCACATAAATTAAGATCCACAAAATCAAGCAAAATTGAAGATCTACATCGATTATGCAAAATAAGCTCGAAATAGTATCAGATCTAGAATTTCCAACCTTCAAGGCGGAGATTTGCCTTGGTAAATGTTTATTCAACTTCAATTGAGTAGATCCAAGCACGAAAACCAGAGATCCTTCGAGATCCACGCGATTTCTTGTAGTAGAAGTGAAAATCAAGCACAATTAAGCAAAACCGATCCGAATAAGCTCCTTCAAATCATCTTCTAAGTTTAGATCCACACTAGCACGAAAATTGGATAAAGAAATAGAGATAATAAGGATGGAGGATGAATGTTTTAGCTCTAGAATTCCATGATTCTAATGAAGAATCAAAGAATTCAAGGTGTGAGCTCTAATGGAGGTTGTGAGTGAAAAGTTGAGAGCAAAATTCAAGAGTGAGTGAATTCTAAAAATGAGAATGAAATTATGAGAGTTCATGTGTGAGGTTTGGAGCAAAATCATTTAAATACCCCCTAGGTTAGGAGTAGAATGATGGTTTGAAGTGTGGTTATGAAAATTATAATGGAATTAGGAACGGGAAATTGGAGGGAATTTGAAATGATTTTGAAAATTAACTAAAATTCAAAGTGGTTCTAGATCCTTCTTCTGGTGTAAAATCAAATTCATAAGTGATCAAAATGGACCCCAAAAGTGTCTGCCTTTGAAAATGCACGTGCAGAGCAAAATTTGCTTTGGTTAATCGGTTAACACCCTTGAAAATTCAAATTTGGCCTGATTTTGCTTTGGTTAATCGGTTAACCAATAGTGTTAACCGATTAACACCTTGAAAATTTGAATTTGGCGCTTTTTGGAGGGAAAAGTGCACAATTGTCCTTTTTTCTTCCGTTTTGAACCTTGTTAATCTTCTGAAACTTGCCCTTGAATACCATAATTGTGAGAATGCTTGAGATAGCCTGAGCGCTGTTTCTTGAGCTAAAAATAGCCTGCAAAAAAAAATCGATTGTTCGATCGCCGGGCAAAATAAATGCCGGAGCTGATGTGTTGCACCCCAAAATTTGTCCAACCTTTTTCTGGCCTTGGTTTATGTTTCATTGTTCTAGCATATTGCATTGCATAGCTTTTTGCATTAATAGGGGGTCAAGATATGTGTGTACAACAAAAGGAATTTTCCAAAGGTTCTAAGCCTAATCAAGAGTTTGTATTCAAGTCAACGGGGGGGAGGGGGGGGTTATCATCATCAGAGACAAGTCAAAGCCCTTTGGATAGGCAGATAAGTGTATGTGGTTCACCTCCTGTCTAGGAGACCATTTGAAGGTCATATGAGGATTACAAGCCCATGGTTATGGAGGGAGATGATCATTTAAGCTCATTGGAGGCCTTGAGGATCATTATGGAGTTCATTCAAGTGTTTATAGCAAGTGTGAAGAGCTACAATTGAAGATGGTGCAATTAAGGTTTTCATCTGGTCAACCCTAAGTCAATTGTGAAATTGAAGGAGATTAAGACTTAATTCCAAGTCTTTATGGTCATGGAATGTTGTGTTAAGATGCATGGGATATCATTTCAAGATCAATTCATCAAGAATCAAAAGTGTGAGAAGTTACTAAGCTAGGGTTTCTAAGCCTGACAGTGTAAATCTCCTATCGCAGTGCCTAACTTCAAGACCACATAACTCAAGATACAAGTCTCATCTCATCTTAACCCCAACATGAAACTTGTATATCATGTTTCTAGCTTTCTTTTGAGTACTAGAAGTCATTCATAGGATTTCTAGAACTCAAGTTATGATGCTGGCAAGTTACAGGTCCTCAGATGAATGTGATTTTGGTTAACAAAAGTCAACCAACTCCCAAGCCACTTTTGACCTAGAAGGATGTTTCTCCTCAACTTTTAATGAACATGAAAGTTGTTCCTCATGATCTTAGCTTTCCAAATAGTACTAGAAGTCCTTCATCTGATTTGTAGAACTCAATTTATGAGGCTTGCAAGTCAGAGGTATTTTGGGAAAGCAAGATTACAGGTCATTTTCATTATAGGTCCATTTCACCACTTTGCACACTTCAAATGGAAATCTTTCCAACTTCAAACTTGCTAAAAATGGGGTCATTTTCTCAACCAATCATCAAGGCATCAAAGGTTTGGCTTGGATTGAAGAATCCCTAATGAAATTTCCATGAAAAAGGCCTTAAAAGGGGAAAATCAAATTAAAATCATCTGGAATCATGTTGTACCAACCTTGTGCATTTTTTGAGTGCCAAACACATTTCAAACACAATGCTAACTTTGGATTTAAGATTTGAGCTCATTTTGGTAGCCATTTTCAAGCTTTCTTCAAGATTAAGTAACACATCCAAAACATGCCATAAGATGAAATTAAGGAGCCATTTGCAGCCCTTGGATCAACCTACCTCAGATGCAAGCTAGCTGAGTCATTTTTATAGCTGAGAAGGTGATTTTAGTGCACTATTGACATGTCCATAAGGTGAAAAAAGAGAAATCCAATTGGGCCCAAGGAGCATAGAATTGGGCTTTCTTTCAATCAGAATCCACCATATTTAATCTGAGGATTGTTCACAAGCTTTCAGGACTGGTTTTGGTGAGATATTGTGTGAGAACACATTGAGAGAAAGAGAGGAAAAATTCAAAATCATTTTTTCAACTTTCACTGAATTTCAATCCAAATAAAACATTTCAAAACATTCCTTGAGCTTCATAGAACGTTTCTGGGTGGTTTATTGCAAGCTTCACTAACAAACTGAGCATTGTGGCAACTTGATTTTAGGTTTCTTTCAAAATATCTCACTGTTTATGCATTGTTATTGCGCCATTTTTGCATATTTGTAAACCTCTTGATGTGTAGTTGGTTTCTGGATTAATTTCATGGTTGTTTGTTAACTTTTTTCATTTGAGCTTATTTCTATTTCTTTTTGTTTTGCTTTATTTAAGCCTGATAAATGAAAATGGATGTTGGATTCATGATCCACGTAACCTGGAGATCAATTTTGACTATTTATTTGCTTATTTTGGTTAAGTTTTGAAGCAGCTGTGTTTTTTGTCGTTAAATGGTTTGAGGTGTCGCCGGAGAAGACGACTGGAACAGTGGTTCTGACCGTCTGGTTTTCCTTCCTTGGTTTGAAACTCATCAGAGCCACGTGTGTTGCTTCTGTCCTTTGGATTTGCTTACTTTTCATTTTAACGGTTTTGATTAAGACCCACGATACACTCACATTGACGACACACACCAGATCCAGCTTGAACTTCATTAAATGACATGGCGTGCTGTGAGCCCCTTGATCTGATTACTTTCTGATCACACGGTCTGAAGCTTGGTGTACCATGGACTTGGCTGACTCATCACATTGGATCCCCACGTTTTTATTTATTTTTTGGCTGATGGATTGGGCTCACTATTGGCACCCCCCTGAGCTGGCCCATTTGATTTTACACGTTGCTGGGTTGTTATTTGCACCCAGCTTTTATTTATTTTCTTTTTCTTTTTGTTTTTATTTTATATCTGTTAGATTTAAGTCATTTTAAAATGCTTCCAAGAGTGATAAAATTCCACAAAAATATGTTTTGGACTCCTTGAGATGTCTTTTATTTTATGAAATTTTTATTTTATTTTTTTCTAATTATTTTTCAATTAAAAATGGAATTTAACATTGGAAGTGTTTTATTTGACCTAATCTTGACATGTTTTGGTTTTTATTTTATTTCTCTCATTTCCTTTTGATCCAATGAATAAAATTCAATGCTCATATCAATGATGAGTTGATGAATGTTTGAGGACCATTTTCCCCTGATTGGTTGACTTTTGATGCACTTCATTTGACCCTTGACAATCCTCATTCACAATGGAACACCCATGTGAATCAGTTTCTTTGGTGGTGTTGTGAACTGATTTTGATTGCAATCTTTTGGCCTCTGGTTGCCAACATGTTTATGAGCTTCTTTCATTTTATTTGATAATTTTTGAATCATATTCCTATTTTTAGAGTAACTTGCAAGTCAAGTTACCTCAAAGGGAGGTTCATACATGCATCTTGACCTAGTTTGACTTGGATATGACATTTATGGATCCTTTGAGCCTTCAATGCCTTTTGATTCATGTTTCTAACATGTTAAGGATGATGTTTGCTCATTTTTAGGTCATTATATTGTGTTTTTGTTGTTCATTTGATTGTTTACTTTTGAGTTTCCAATTAGGGTTTCTATGTGAAACATGCTTGCTTTCCTTTGGGAATTTGCTTGCATTTCCTTGTGGTTTACTTGATTTTTCTTTTGAGAACTTTTATTTCATGTCTCTTGCTGTCCAATGACTTTGGGATATCAATTAAGGTAGCTTGGTCCCTCCTTTGGAGGTACTTGAAGCATGTCTAAAATAATGAATCCATGAGGACTTCTTTGTGCTTTCCTGTGTACCTTTCTTGTGATGCTCATGGTTGAGTGCAAATTATGAGTTCCTTGCTATCCTCATATGGCCTCTCATCCTCACTTTGTTTTAGGCCTTCTTTGCTTTTCATTTATGCTTGTCTTTTGGCATTATGGTTGATGTTGTTTGGTTTAGGCCATTTCATCCCATTTTTGATGCTCTTGTGTGTTTCTTTTGATGCATTTCTTGTTCCTTTCATCTCTTGCATTTGTCATATTATTGCATGAGGTTGAGATGAGCTTATGGAGGCTACTGCCCCACACCAATTTCCTCCCTCATTTGCATTGCATGTTTATGTTGTTTCCTGTTGTTTCTTTTGTCTCCTTTCCCTTAGGACCTCTAATCTCTCTTGTTCAAGAGAGGTTATGATAGACATTAGGATCTTAGCCATGTATGATAACATTAGGTAGCATTCCTTTATCTCAATCTTAGGATCACCATTGCATGATAACTTTAGGTTTGGATTTAGTCCTCTTTTAGTGTCCTTTCTCTCTTCATCTCAAAACAATCATAAAACACCTAATAAAAGGTTAACAATTATTGTGCGTTACGAGCCTTAAGCATTTAGGAAAGGGTTGTTGAGGAGTTTCTCTTCAATGGCTTGAATGTTTAGTATAGCACCCTTTGGGTGATATGCGACGCATTCACTCCTAAGTCATAGTCTCTAGTGCGATATGAATTGCAAACTATTCAAAAACACTTCTTCTCTAAAAAACACAAAAACAAATCATTCAAACTTCTTTTTGCCCCTCTGGGCCCTTAATCTTGGAAAATCATTTTCATAAGGAGAGTTTTGTTAAATCTTGGTTCTATCGCAAATGGTAACGCCTAAGTCTCCAATGGTCGAGCTGAATACACCAAACTGCTAGAACTGATTGTTAACCTTACTCGGGTAAAACAATTGAACAAACATGTGCTCCTTTTTAGACCGAACTACGTTTGCTCTGATCTTTCGTACCAGATAAAAGTATGTAGACACAAGACACGATGTATTGGCGAGCAACCTTCCCCCCTTTTCACCCGTAGTTAGCCGAACTATGTTGACTCTGACTTCTCACTTCAGATGAGATACGTAGGCACAAAGCGTCGTTGCTTTGCCGAGTCACTTCTTTTTATTTTGTCCTTGAGCCTGTAGTTAGATAGTTTTAATCACCCTTTTAGATATACAACAAGCGTGGATCCCGTCGAGTACGACGGACGTGAGAGGTGCTAACACCTTCCCCTTGCGTAACCAACTCCCGAACCCGAGATTTGGTTGCGTTGACCGATCTTATCCCTCTTTTCGTTAGGTTTTCTCTGAGTGTTTCCTTTCCCTATCTTGGGATAAATAACGCATGGTGGCGACTCTTCTGTCATTGTCGGCCTCGATTTTCGCAGTAGCGACATGATGCTTGCTGGTTCAATCTCTTGCACTAAAAAGAAACCTGAGCCATAGAAATGCCCTGATCCCCCATGCCTCAAATGCTATGATATGCAAAAATGCAAAATTCAGAGAAACAAAATCCATTTAAAACAAAAAGGAAAATTTTGAGGTGTTACACTTTGCCCTGAAAATGAATCAGACGCCGGAGCTAGGGCTCCGGTCGTCATCTCTGGATGACCTCGCCGGAGACCAAAGATTCAAACCCAATAAAAACCCAAACATTTTGCACCTTTCTCAAGAATTTTTCATGGGGAACTCAAATATGCTCTTGGATTCATAAAAAGGTGCATCTAAACACGTGAAATCAAGCCACGAAACTCATGCTATACATTCTGAAAACTCAACAAATATTCAAGTAAATGGTCAAAACATGGCCTATGATACATAGGGCTTCAGATGCAAACCAGCATGACCCTAATACATGTCTAGAATGAAAGAAAAAGATAAAGAATCTTACCAAACAGAGCTGCTCTGTTGGCTCTTGAAATGGAAAGAAATCTTCTATCCAAGCTTTCAAATCTTCTCCTTGAGCTCCGGTGAAGAAGAAACGAGCAGAAACTTGGAGAAATCACTCAAGAAATAACTGATTTGAAGATGTGAAAGTTTTTGGAAATTTTGAAGTGTAGAAGCTTTCTCCCTCAGCCAGCAACCACTCTGATCGTTTAGGGAAAATATCCAACTCTTATATGATGTGTTTTCAATGGTCATGCAGGCCCATAATACCTTATTCACGTGATTTCAATTTTTGCCAAAAAACTCACATTTCATGCATGCACACGGATTAGCACATGTACATCCCCTTTTGTTAGCCACCCAGCATAAATGGGGAGTGTAGAAATGAAATATGTTGGTTGTGGTCATGGAGAATTAGTTAACAACAAGTTTTGGTCATACCTTTTAAGGCATGGAATTTGAAATAATGGCAGTTAATGTTACCAAATGTTGGCACAAATTAGGCAAGGTACATGATGGTCATGGAATGGTGTGAAAAGGTTTAAAAATGAAGCAAAACATGACTTGTAATGTAAGGTACTTAAGTCATGACCAAAAGTCAAAATTTCACCTTGAAAATGGTCCATATGATCACATAATCCATCAATCTTCATGATTTTTTAGTTTAATATGGAGGTAAGACAATTATGCACAGGTTTCATGTTGGTTGAAAATGGATTAGAGGCCTAAGTGCATGAAAATGGTCATTGGAAAAAATGACCTATAATGGACTTTCCAAAAATACCCCTGCCTTGAAGAGATCATAACTTGAGCCTCACTCATGAGAATGATGACTTCTAGGACTTTTTGGAAAGCTAAGATCATAAGGCACAACTTTCATGTTCATTTGAAGTTAAAGAGAAACATGATTCTAGGTCAAAAATGTCCTGGAAGTGAGTTGACCAAAATTCTCTTCATCTGAGGATCCCAACTTGTTGACATCATAACTTGAGATGTACAAACTCAATGGATGATTTCTTGTACTCAAAAGAAATCTTGGAACATGCCTAACAAGTCTCATGTTTTCATGAAAATAAGACTGAGCTTGCATCATAGGGGAAATTGTCCTTGAAGTTAGGCACTAAAGAAGGGGATTTTACAATGAATTCACCTGAAACCCTAACTTAGTAACTTCTTGAACTATTGACTCTTCTTGATTTGATCTTAACCATGACATCCTAGATGCTTTAGGGTGACTTCCCATTCCTCAATGACTTAGAACCAAGTTATGAACCTTCTTAAGTCCACAATTGACTCTGGGTTGACCAGATGAAACCCTAGTTACATGCCCTTTGACTGTGACTTTTGCAAATTAACTGAATGAATACACAAACTCCACAAAGACCTCTAAAGACACACATTGAGCTATTAAACCATAATTTATCCAAGTAAGTGACCTCATAATCCTCTGATGACCCTCCAGATAGGAGGTAACATCCACACCAAACCTCTCTTTTCAAGGAGCTTTGAGACTTCACCATGCTGATGATAAGCACTTGATAGCTTGAATAAGTACCCTTGCTTGAGCTTGAAACCAAGGAGACTCTCCTCTTGAATGGCACAAAAAAAATTTTGATCCCCTGTTAAGAACCAATGCTATGCAAATGCAAAATGCTAAAATGAAATGAAACATAAGCCAAGTATAAGAAAAAGGTTTGTCAAATTTTGGGGTACAACACCAACAATGTAACATTTCCCAATTCCATTCACCATCTTCACTCGTGAGGTCCTAAACTTTATTTTCTTTGAGATGCATGGGAATTTGAACGTCTAGATCAACTATTCTAACATCTTGGCCAATCCATATTGTGCCCCAAGCCTTTACAGTTTTTCCATCACCTACATACCACAAGTAGTTTTCCTTCATTCTTGGCCAAATTTTAACAATGTTCTTCCAAAAATTTGAGTCTGCATCTTTTATTGTAATGCTTCAACTGTTATTTTCACAACCATATTTCCCCCCACACTACTCGACGCCTAATATCTTCTCCTTTACAAAGCTTCTAACCCAGCTTTGACAAGCATTCTTTGTTCATAGTTTCAAGATTCCTCAGCCCAATGCCTCCTTCTTCTTTTTGCCCTATGACTGTGCTCCATCTCACTACATGAAACTTTCTCTTATGTTTAGTTTCTCAATTGAATCATTTTAAGTGTCAAATAAGGCTATCAAAAAATGTCTTTTTCTTCATTGCTGTCGAAAATAACAGTTTTTGGGGGTAATTTGTTAGCTCCCAAATTTGACGCCTAGTTTTGATAAATAGAAACAATAAAGAAAAGTTACATGAATTGTTAGAGGTTTCGACAAAATTATGAAACTTGTTTGTTTTGGTCGAAGCCACCTTTTTGTATAAGGAGAATATGATGAATAAGATTTGGAAAAACATTCTAAGTATTAAAAGTTGGTTCCATAGATGATTGTTAATGGTGTTTCGACATGAGATTTGAATTCAAATAAAGGAGGAAACTTTTGTTCTTATCCAGATTTTTGAAGGAAACACGTGGAGCATTTTAAAGGAAAAAAGACATGACGAGCGCCACTTGTCTTATTTTTGTAGGAAGACCGTTAGGGTCAGTTATTTTTTATCATTATAAATAGAAAGTCCTAGCATTAGGATCGTGGTGTTCAGTTGTACAAAATCTCTAGAATTACTCAAAGTACCTGTGTGCAGAGAAAAGAGTGTGTCGAGAAAATGTACATTTGAGAAACACCATATTTTTACACTTTAATTCAAGTTTTATCTTTTTACCATAAGTTTATTTTTTTTATTGCTCGAGTTATTTTCAATGAATTTAATTGCTTTTGATTAAGTCTTTGAAATTTACTTTTTCTGAATTTTGAAATTTGTTAACTGTTAGATCATGAGTATTGTCGTAGTATTCACCATTTTCCAAACTTTAACTTAAGATTTACTAGAACATGTCCTAGGATCTGTATGGTGAATCCTGTAAGTAACCCAATTCTTTTTCGATTTGGAAATACCAACGGTTGTTTACTAGATTTTGCGGGAAACAAATGGGCACGCCCAGTGGGACAGTGCTAGTAGTGTTCTTTCTATAATTTTTTTTTGGTTTGTTTTTCTCTTTGAAAACTTCGTTGCATGTTATTAAGAAGTGGAAAAGTAGTCACCAGTAATGAGAATAGACCAAGGAGAGGGTATACTAGGAGAATGGCGAATTTAAATCATCCAAATGTTTCGATTCCTCAAAGTTCATTGAGTAACAATCGAGAACCACCCCAAGTATCTTTTATCGAGGGAACAAGAATCTCAGTAACTGTTTCAGAACCAATACCATCCATGGCAAGTTCGATGCTCACACAGTCGATTACCCATAGTGAGCCCATTCTAAATTACACTGGGCCAAGGGGTCCTCCAATAACCCCTCCACCAATGGGGAATGCTTCGAATAGGCCCTTCATGCCCCCTGGTTTCTCTATGCCCTTAGGCAATCAAAATCAACCTTATGGAATGCCAACATATATGATGGAGAATATGCATAACACCGTCTCAACATTCTCAGAACTAGTAATGAATTTTACTTCGCCATTACAAGAATCAGGATCTAGGATAAACATGGGTCGAAGTAGCCAACCTTTAGGAATTGGCTATTCCACCCAAATGTCAAACTTGACTAATAATTCTGCAGCGTTCGTTAGACAGTAAATGGATGAGAGTAATCACGAAATGGTCCAAATGTTGGCCCAAACAATAGGGACAATTTTTAATCCCCTAATACAAAGCACCACTCAATCCAACTAGGCATGGCAAAAAAACCCAGACCCGTCGGGGCCCGCCCGGACCCGCCCCGAAATTAGCGGGGAAAACCCAGTTTGAGTGGGTACGGGTGCGGGTGCGGGGAAAATCCGATTTTTAATTACGGGTGCGGGTACGGGTGCGGGTAGACACTAAGACCCGCCCGCACCCGGCCCCGCCCCGCCCCCGAATAATTTATTTTAATTTAATTTTCTTATTTTACTTATTTTAATATTTATTTATTAATTATATTTTTAATTAAATTATTAATACATTTATTGCAATTAAAATAAATAAATTAATCAAGTTAATATTCATTTACTAATTAAAATTTTAATTAAATAAATAATTAATTTATTAAAATAATCAATTTTTTAATTAAGTTATTAATTTTTATTGTAATTAAAAATAAATTTTTTTTTTCGGGTGGGGGCGGGGCGGGTGCGGGTGCACCCGTTCTCTACTGGGGGCGGGTCTGGGTGGTAAATTTTTACCCCCGGTCGGGTTTGGGGGCGGGGGCGGGTGTGTTACATGAAAGCGGGTGCGGGTGCGGGTATAGTAAAACCCGCCCCCGACCCGCCCCGTTGCCATCCCTAAATCCAACCAACAAATGACAGCGCAGATGACGCCTTGCATATTTATTTGGAGTACCACAACCTCCTCGACATCCATAAAGAGAATACACATTGGAAAATCAAGGAATAGTCCTCGAAGAAGATCCTACCATTAATCAAGTTCAATCAAACCAAAGAGAGTCGCCCCATGCAAATCTAGCCAATGTAAGAATAGCGGTCAAACAACCTAGAATCGAACCTCCCAGAGCCCAACCTCAAATTCCCATTGAGGAGAGACTTAGGGTAATGATGGTGGATAGGAACCAAAATGTTGATAACATTGTACATCGGATTCGACGTGATGATATGGTCGCGGATAATAATCTAGCAGCCATGGTCGAAAGGATAATGGCGCGAAATGGGGTTAACTTTGGTCTTCGGAGACCAAACTTTACTTCGCCATTATCAGAGTATATTCTACAATGATACCTACCTCCTAGATGGAAAGTTCCTAAGTTCACTAAGTTTTCTGGGGATACCACTAAATTCATTGTAGAACATGTGGCTAGGTATTTGGTAGAGGCTGGAGAGATTTCGAAAAATGAAAATCTTAGGATAAAATACTCCCCTAGCTCTTTCACCAAAAATTCTTTTACGTGGTTCACAACCTTGCCACCAATTTCATTCCATAACTGGACTCAGTTAGAAAGATTGTTCCATGAACGGTTTTATATGGGACAAACCAAGATTAGCCTGAAGAAATTGGCCAGTATCAAACAAAAGTTTACTGAGACAATAGACGATTATTTGAATAAATTCCGTTTACTTAAAGCCAAGTGTTTTACACAAGTGTCAGAGCACAAATTGGTTAAAATGGTGTTGAGGTCTAGACTATTCTATTAGGAAGAAATTAGATACCCATCACGTGAGAGATATGGCCCAACTGGCTGATAGGGTTCAACAATTAGAACGTTTGAAGGATGAAAAGGCCAGAGCAAATAAAAACAAGAGGGTGGCCTACGTCAAATTTAATAAAGACAATGAGGGACAATATAATTAGCCTTTAAACTTCGGCGAAAGTGAGATCGATCTCGCTGAGTTAAAGCAAGGGCCCCCTTATTCCTGTAAGGTATTAGCCCCCTCAAACGGGAAAAACCCACTTGAACCAGACAAGAACGATAGGTTCCCTAAGAAAATTTACACCTTCGACGTCACCAAGTGTGACGAAATATTCGACTTTCTAGTTAAGGATGGTCAAATGATAGTGCCTCCCAAGGCTAAAATGCCTCCTTTAGAGCAACGGAAGAAAAGAGGTTTTTGTAAGCATCATAACTTTTTGGGTCATAAAATATCTCAATGTTTTCTTTTCAGGGATCTTGTTCAAAATACCATCAAGGATGGGAGACTAAGGTTTGGAGAGAAAGTGAAGACTCAGATGAAAATCAATGTTGACCCTTTACAAGCAGCTGATGCTCATTTCACTGAACCAGCTGTTGTTAATATGATCAAAGTTACGGATGACTTCACTCACAATGTTAACATGATCGAAGTTACCAGCGACTTTGTCAATGATGTTGTCATGGTTAAGATCACTAACGATCTTGACGAGAAGGTTATGAGAGATTGCATATGTGAGGTCACTGATGGCCTCACCAAAGGAACAATCAAAGGCGGTAACAACGAATCTTCTGATGGTTTCGATACTACAAGAATCACTGAGGATTCCAATTTGGCGATGGTAACGAAAGAGACCGCCGATGGTTTCTTGCGGATGGATAAGGTTGCTAATGGCCTTACAATGGAATTTCAAAATGTGAACATTACTAAGGATATCGCTATGGATATTAACATGGTTGAACTTTCGCAAGAAACTTCGATGGAAACTTACGAAGACAGACGTCAAGAGGAACATAGCAAAATAGCTTTCCCAAAGGAAGAGGAGAGTCTAATTAATTTCCTAGATAGTGTCAAAAGAAAAAGGCAGAGGGCATGCTCTGCCTAAGGTGTAGCATCGTGTTCGACAAGAAAGCGACCCAAAACATGGAGGGAGTTCAATTGGTGAAGGCCAGAAGAAACTAGAAGGACTCCGGTAGCCACCAGGTTTTTGACAAGAAAAGGCCATACAGGGGGCAGGATCAAGCGAAGAAAAGATTCCCAGGTGCCAAACCTACCACTTTCAAACTAACTGCAGAGGCTTCTAGAGGAAAGTGGGCAAAGCCAATCGAAGACAAAGAGTGAGGCTAACAAAAGTGGCAGAACTTCGAGTTCAATAAGGGTTCATCAATTGGGTACCGTAGGGGATTCCAGACCTCCAGGAAGTTAGCTTATATCTCTGAGAACTATAAAGGCAAGAATCTGATGACCAGATCTCAATGGAGAAGGGAACAAAGGAGAAGGAAGGCAGAAAGGAAGGCTATAGAGAATTAGAAAGCTGAATCAAACACCAATGTACTTGCTGAAAAAGGGTGAGAAAGAGGAATTGAAACCTATCAAAAAGAATCCTGTAGAGGGAAAGGTATTTCCCACTCAAGAATATGAGGCTAGAAATGAGAATGATTGTTTGGTCATTAAAGAAAAGATGCTGACTGATGACTTCGATACGAATTCAGAAGCGTCTTTAGACATCATGGTTAATATGGTATCTGTGTTGCCAAGGGAGTTCGACCAAGTTACTAAGGTCAAAGAGTTGGAGGATAATACTGGTATAGAGATAGCCACTCACAGGCCAATTTGTTACTATGTTATGAACAACGGTTGCGTGGAAGAGAAAAATGCATTCTTCGAGAGACCTAATGAGGCTATAAAAAGTCACTTAAAGATTCTTTTTTTTACAGGAAAAATCGAAGATGTGTCACTCAACAAGATCTTGGTGGAATGCAGTGCAACAGTAAACCTGATGCCATATTTCATGCTAAGGAAGATAGGGAAGTTTGGCACCGACACAAAGCCTCACAATATGGTGCTATCCAACTATGAAGGAAAAATTGGCACTATATTAGGGGTGATTCAAGTCGATTTGACAGTAGGGACCATTACTAGACCAACCATGTTTATGGTTGTGGAGACTAAAGCTAACTACAATTTATTGTTAGGGCATGAATGGATTCACGGCATATGAGCCGTACCATCATTAATGCATCATAGAATTACCATCTGGCGAATGAATGGTATTGTGGAAAATATTGAAGTTGGGCAGAGATATTTCATGGCTTTAGTTAATCATGTCGATAAACACAGTTTCGACAAACATTTGGCTAATATTGCTCCTTGCAATCCGACCAGTTTCGTATTTACTCCAAATGACAATGCGTATTGCTCTTTGTATTTACACCCCACTAATGGTTTTCAATGGAACCGAGAGGATGTGGACAAAGACGACCTTGCATACATAGGGACATATGGAATCGACCCAAAAGGTTGGGGGAGCGAGTTTGGTGATGATGACTGAGTTGCCAGCGCTCGAAAGAATTTTGGCTTATATAGCCAAAAAATAAATTAAAAACGGCTTTGGAGGCTGAAGTAAAATTCATGATTGTCGAAGCCAAGAAGGAGTCATATCAAGAAAATCCTGGTAAGGACTTCGACCCAGAAGCACCTGATAAGGTTCGGGATAAAGTGCAAGGCCAGAGGCTTGACACTATTTACGATAACAAGCCTTTGGGATTTGAGAAAGATCTGCTGGCAACCAACATCAAAATGCTAGCGTAAGATCCACTCGAAGAGATCAACTTGGGAAACGGGGCCACGAAAAGGCAAATGTATATCAGTGCCAATATCAACCCTCAACTCAAAGTCGAAGTGATCCAATTGCTAAAGGAGTTCAAAGACTGATTTGCATGGGATAATGACAAGATGCTTGGTTTGAACGGAGAGATGGTCGAATTAAAATTGCCAGTCAAGCCTAGGAAGAAGCCCATTAAGCAGAACCCAAGGCAGTCTGCACATGAGATTCTCTCGAAAATTAAAGAGGAGGTCGAAAGACTTCTGCGATACAAATTCATCCGTACGGCCAAGTATGTCGAATGACTTTCAAATATTGTGCCAGTTATTAAGAAAAATGGTACTTTGAGGGTTTGCATAGATTTTAGAGATTTAAACGACACAACCCCAAAGGATGAGTATTCGATGCTTATGGCAGAAATGCTAAATCATTCTGCTGCGGGACACAAATACCTTAGTATGCTCGATGGGTATTCAAGATATAATAAGATATTCATTCCTGAAGAGGATGTTCCAAAAACAACATTTTGATATCCTAGAGCATTAGGCACTTATGAATGGGTGGTAATTCCTTTCGGCTTGAAAAATGTTGGGGCAACATACCAAAGGGCAATGAATTTGATTTTTCATGATTTCATTGAGACTTTTATACAGATTTATATTGATGATATTGTTGTAAAGTCAATTTCTGGGAAAAGTCACATATACCATCTTCGACAATCCTTTGAAAGGATAAGGAGACATGGTTTGAAAATGAATCCTCTCAAATGTGCTTTTTGTATGCAGGCGGGGGATTTCTTAGGCTTTATGGTCCACAAAAAGGGAATCGAAATAAACCAGCACAAGACCAAGGCCATAATGGAGGTGAAAGCGCCATCAACAAAGAAGGAGTTGCAGTCATTGTTGGGTAAGATTAACTTCTTGAGAAGGTTTATATCGAACCTTAGCGGCAAAGCTCAAGCCTTCTCACCTCTGCTTCGACTCATGAAAGAAGGACTCAAATGAGGGCAAGCTCAACAAAAGGCTTTTGACAAAATCAAGGAGTACTTGAGCCACCCTCCAATTCTAATTCCACCTTGTAGAAATAAGAGTATGAGGTTGTAGATATTTGTGTAGGATGAAAGTTTAGGGAGCATGTTAGCTCAAGAAGATGAAGACGATGTCGAAAAAGCCATTTACTATCTCTGTAAGGTCTTGAACGATGTAGAAACTAGGTATAGCACATTCGAAAAAATATGCCTGTGTTTGTATTTCTCATGTGTAAAACTTAAGCATTATATAAAGCTTTTTGAAGTTTTTATTCCTCACATTTTGATGTTATAAAGCATATGTTGTCGAAACCAATTTTACATAGTCAAATTGGCAAATGGGCACTAGCTTTAACTGAATATTATTTAACTTATATGCCTTTAAAAGCTGTTAAGGGACAAGTAGTGGCGCACTTTATAGTCGTCTGCTCTATAAATAAGGAATCTTCAAATTACCTTGAACTAGAACCTTGAAAGTTGTACTTCGAAGGTTCGAGTCATAAAGATAGAACAAGTGTGGGAGTCTTGATTATTTCTCCTAAAAAAATTCCAACAAAATTCAAGTATAAAGTCGAAGGTTTCTGTTCGAATAATGAAGATGAATATGAGGCTCTTATAGCCGGACTTGAAATATTGTTGGAATTAAGGGCAACTAGAATATAAATAATGGGTGACTCAGAGTTGGTCATAAAATAGGTCACAAAGGAGTATAAATGTGTGAAGGAAAATCTCATCATGTACTTCGTGATAGCTAATCGGCTCTTAAAAAGATTTGAGTTGGTTAGCATTCGAAGCATTCCTCGAATGGAGAATCAAGTAGCTAATGATTTGGCTCAGATTGCCACTGGATATAAAGTTTTGAAAGAAAAGTTGCAAGAAGGGATCGAAGTCAGAGGGAGGGTTGTATCGGCCAGATTATCCCCATCAGATCTAGAAACAACAAAGCTATGATATGCTGACAAAGAGAACTTCGAGATACTAGCAATAAAAAACTTGACAGAAGAAGATTAGAGAAAACCAATAGTGGAATATTTGCAAAGCCCAACAGTGTCTATTGATTGAAAGATCAGGTATCGAGTTTTAAGTTACGTTCTTTTGGTAAATGAATTATTTAAAAAGACTCCTGAGGGAGTTTTACTTAAATGTCTTAGTGAACCGGAGGCGTATTAGTCTTGTCTAGTGTCTATAGTGGGGCATGTGGGGCACATTAGGTGGCCCATAAGATGAAGTGGTTGTTATTTCGACAAGAAATATATTGGCCCACCATTTTGAAAGATTTTATTGAGAAGTGCATGCAACATGTTCCTACAAGAGAATTACATTCTATAGTCAAACCATGGCCATTCAAAGGTTGGGCTTTAGATCTTGTTGGAGAGATTCGACCAACATCATCTAAAAGGCAAAAGTACATCTTGGTCGGTATTGATTATTTTACAAAATGGATTGAAGTTGTACCGCTGGTGAGTGTTGACCAAGAGGATATGATCGAATTCATCAAAAAGTACATCATTTACAGATTTGGAAATCCAGAAACTATTACAACAGACCAAGGATCACTATTCACTGGTCGAAAGATGCAAGAATTTGCTAAGTATATGGGTTTCAGATTATTAATGTTGACACCTTACTACACCCATGCGCATGGCTAAGTCAAAGTTTTGAATAAGGTTGTCATTGGTTTGATTAAGAAACATGTGGGAAAGAAGCCTGGGAACTAGCATAAGACTTTAGACCAAGTCCTTTAGGCATGTCGAACATCCCCTAAGGAGGCCACTAGTACGACTCCATTTTGATTGACATTTGGTCATGATGCAGTCTTACCGGTGGAAATTTATTTACAATCGACAAGAATTCAACGACATCATGAAATTCCATTAGTAACATATTGGAATATGATGTTGGACGAATTAGTTGATTTGGACGAAGAGAGACTCAATGCTTTGGAATTATTGAAAAGACATAAAAAGAAAGTAGAAAAGTCTTATAACAAGAAAGTTAAAGTTAAAACTTTCTTTCCTGAAGACTAGATTTGGAAAGTAATCCTTCCTGTGGATCAAAAAGATAGGACTTTAGGAAAATGGTCTCCTAAATGAGAAGGTCCTTTTCAAATAACTCAAGTATTCTCTAACGACGCATATGATATCGAAGAATTAAGCAAAGATAAAAGGATCTTGAGAGTGAACAAAAAGTATTTGAAGAAATACAAGCCTGCACTCCAAGAGATAAAAATAGAAAAAGAATAATCACATATGAACTCAAAATCATTGCATAATAAATCCAGAGTTATGATAAATAAAAAGAGGACTAGGGCTAAAAGGTAAGGCTAGCCTTCATCTTGAAATACTTCGCCCTCAGAAGCTCTAACCGCTTGTCACATACATATTTGGTTGAGCTCAGTGTCTTTAATTCGGTTTTCAATTTTTGGAATTCATCAACATATTTCAACCCAACATCGAGCTCTTCGATAACCTCAGAATTGTTAAATTTTAGAAGTTCAGTATTTCGTTTATTGGCCTTTGAGATTTTGATCTGTAGTTCTTTTATTTTTTCCTCCAAGAGGCGATATCTTGATTATTACATTCAATCTCAGCCTTGTTTTGCTCCTGAGCTTTCTCTAAATCCGTCAATTGGTTAGTTGACTCATAGGCCCAGTCCCATGCAGCTGCTGCAGGACCAACCTTACTCTCAATCTCTTTCGAAACCTGCACTAGTTGTTGAAGATTAACACTAGCCTGCTCGACCAGGGCACTCATTTCCAAGATGACGTTCACAACTTCAGGAGAAGCGGTTAAAATATCAACTTTTTTAAGAAGACCTTTCATAACAATTAGAAAAGTAGAGTCGGATTCCAGACGTTGAAACATGTCACCTTTAAAAATCTTGTCCTTGATTTTCGAGAGTATTTAATTTGTAGGATTATTTGAGGATTGACCGCCTGACACCGAGGAAGAACTAAGACTCCTCTCAGATGAACTCCCTCTAGAACTGATCAGGGTTTTTAGGTATTCACGAGGGTTGTTCTTTTTTAAAGCAACTAGTTCTTCTATAGAAAAGGCTGCAATAGTTCTAGTCGAATATTTTACATTCGCCAGAGCAAGATTAGGGGTTGGTTGGTTGGTTGCGCCATCTTAAGTTTCCTCATTTTCTTCTTCGTCTCTGCCTTCATCTTTCTCAACACTGTCTTCTGCATCCTAAAATTCTTCAATAGGAGGCATGGAATAGTTTTGGAACTAGGAGCGATCTTCCACTTCTTCCATATTGTTGCCTTGATCTTGCAGGATGACATCTGGGTTTTCGACTCTTGAGGATCCATCCTCAGCTTCATCTTCAACACATATTTCAATATGTTCCACCTCCATATCATTCTTGGTTATTTCTGCCTGGGCTTCCTTCTCTAGGTCACCTTCACGCTCAGACCCACTAGTATGGGAATTTTGAGTTGTAGTTTTAGGCAGAGAAGTTTCGCGATGTTCCTCGACCGTCTAATTGATCTCACTCATAGAGCTTTTCTTAGAATCTCTGGCATAAGTAAGATGATATATGGGTTCGCCCTTCCTATTGAGAATTGTGGTATTAGTCGACTTGGTAGCTAGAGGGTAGACATACCTGCACCATCCTGAAAGGAGTAGTCGATGGTCAATAAATTAAAACTTTTTTCTAAGCAAAAACTAAGAGGTAAGATTTGTTACTTTTGGAACATCAGCCCCAAAGCTGGAGTTGTGCTTTCGGGCTGACCTGCAGCTTTCTTCGAAAATTCCTCAGGAGTTGGCTCCAGTATTGTGGTTGGGCCAAAGCTTCGTCCATCTTGAGTTGTCTCTTCTTTTTATGTGGGGTTGCTCAACAGTCGGAGACAAGTCTTCATCGTCCGACTCAATCGCCAAGACTTCAATTTCTTTCGGATTTCCTTTTTTGGGGAGTTTCGGGTGGTTTTCGAGCACCCCGGAAAATAAACGTTAGAAATATAATGAAGCATATAAAAAAGCGAAAAAATCAGTAAGGGGGGTAAAATAACTTTGTTGTTGTTGTTGTCTTACTTTTTCCTTCCTCCTTCACTTCGACTAGTTTCTTGGCTGTTGGTCTCTTCGGTGGAATCTTCACGGCTAAAATAAAATAGGAGCAGTTATTACAAGTAAAAGAGAATGGGTAATGGAAATTTTTTGGTCGAAATCTTCCCCATTCCACACCTTCATATATTTTGGACTCAATGCGAACATCTTCGATTCCAATATGAAGGTGACCTTTGAAACTATCTAATATGTGCTTAGTCGTAACCACCCGCTGAGCACACTTTTGTGATTCTTGTTGAAGGATTTATTTAAAATCCCTACAGACAAACCAGTCTGGGAACGGAGGGCTACAGGCCACCCTAAAGTCAGCACTGGGAAGTCGAGGGAATTTGGGAGGATACGTGTTAAAATCTGTTTCGTATCGTTTCTTGGGAGGAACGTACAAACAGATCTTTAGATTCTCCATTTTCTTTTAAAAAAAATTCCTTTAAAGTAATAGCCGCGTCACAGACGGTTCGACCAATATCATTAGGCTATAAGCAGTTCCAAATTATTTCTAGAATGCTTGGATTTCTTTGATGTCCTTCGAAATACAAATCTTAACCTTTTCCTGGATAAAGAGGAAAGCCTTGTTAATAAGTTGAGTAAAAGCAGCCACGTCAAAAAATTATTCAGCATAATAAGCTTTCCACTTTGTTTTCTCTAATTTCTCTAGCCATCCTGGATAATCAGATGGATCCTTAAAAGATGGGCTTGCCCGAAATACCCTAAAGTTATTCATGTACCTAAGGTCAATTGCCTCTTCAGTTGGAGGATTGCTCTGATTAGAGGGATTGGGGTCCTCATTTCTAGCCCTAGGTTTTTTTAGTATGACTCATTGGTTTGTATTTGTGGTAAGGTGAGAAGAAATCCTTAAGTTTGTTAGGATCAACATTAACATCAGATAAAGGACCAAATAAATCGAAATACTTATCAATAAAAGTGAGAGGAATAAGTACTTGTGAGTCATAAATTCTTCTCTTCTCCTCAGCAAGTGGTTCAGGTAGATATTATTGATTTCCCACCATAGTTGGACCAGTGGTCGTGTCAAATGAAGGAAGTTAGGAAATCTTCTTAGGAACCTTCACATACTTAGTGGATTCCTTGGTGGCTTTGGTAACATCTTTGGTGGATTGGGTTGATGAAGCCATTGTTGAAATAGGAATAACTGGGTTCTTTGAAGGAGAAGAAGATTGTGAAGTTGAGGGTTCAGAAAACGTAAAAAGTGGAAAGAAATGAGAAGGGGGATATTTATAAGGATGGAAGTGGAAACAATTCTAAAGCGACATTAATGGTTAAAATTAGAGTGGGACACGTGTTCTACCCGATATCCTTGATGAAACGATGACAATTAATGCCTAGCCCCATGATCTCCTAGGGTCTAGGAAACATGGTGATGACAAAGATTTTCACGTGGGTTGAGGGGACTTTTCAGAAAAGTGTAATCATGACCATGACGTCATAGACGTGCTATAGAAGGAGAACCATTTTACAACATTGAGTCATCAGAAATGTCGAATCACACATGGATCATTTGAAGCATCAAATAAGGCTATCAAAAAATGTCTTTTTCTTCAGTGCTGTCGAAAAGAACAGTTTTGAGGGGCAATTTGTTAGCTCCCAAATTCGACACCTAGTTTTTATAAATGGAAATAATAAAGAAAAGTTACATGAAGTTGTGAGAGGTTTCAACAAAATTATGAAACTTGTTTGTTTTGGTCGAAGCCACCTTTTTGTATAAAGAGAATATGCTGAATAAGATTTGGAAAAATATTCTAAGTATTAAAAGTTGGTTCGACAGATAATTGTTGACGATGTTTCGACATGAGATTTGAATTCAAATAAAGGAGGGAACTTTTATTCTTATCCAGATTTTTGAAGGAAACACGTGGAGCATTTTCAAGGAAAGAAGACATGTCGAGCGCCACTTGTCTTATTTTTGTAGGAAGACCGTTAGGGTCAGTTATTTTCGATCATCATAAATAGAAAGTCCTAGTGTTAGGATTATGGTGTTCAAAGTTGTACAGAATCTCTAGAATTACTCAAAGTACCCGTGTGTAGAGAAAAGAGTGTGTCGAGAAAATGTACGTTTGACAAACACCATATTTTTAAACTTTAATTCAAGTTTTATCTTTTTACCATAAGTTTATCTTCTTTATTGCTCAAGTTATTTTCAAAGCATTTAATTGCTTTTGATTAAGTCTTTGAAATTTACTTTTTCTGAATTTTGAAGTTTGTTAACTATTAGATCATGAGTACTGTCAAAGTATTCACCATTTTCCAAACTTTAATTTAAGATTTATTAGCACATGTCCTAGGATCTATATGGTCGATCCTGTAAGTAACCCAATTCTTTTTGATTTGGAAAGACCAGTAGTTGTTTACTAAATTTCACGGTAAACAACAGTTAAGGTCATTCTCTGGGGATTCGAGTTTACCTTGGGTGTTCATTTCAATTTTATCAAAAATTTCATGGTAGGGATTAATATAGGCTTTTTTTTGGATTAGCGGTAGATTTCTTAATTATAAGATAGAGTCTCTTCCATCTAAGCTTCTAGGCTTATCAGTTTGTTTCAGTATCCATTTGGTGGTTACTTGGGAACCGTTCTTAAACCTTTTTTCTAGGCGGTTGATTTCTTGGAGGCATATGTATATTGGTTTGGAAGGAAGAGTTAACCTGCTCAACTCATTTTTGAATGCCATTCCTATCTTCATATTATATTATCATAATATGTTTGATGAGCCATGGAAGAAGTTGGTTAATATTCAAAGGAGGTTTCTCTAGGGAGGGGTCAAAGGGGAATATAAGATTTCTTGAATTTATTGGTTAAATGTTTAAAAGCCTAAGGCGAGAGGTGGTTTCATTGTCCATGATCATCACTTAGTTAACTTATATGTGCTTAGTAAATGATGGTGGAGGTTAATCTCTTGTGTGTCAGGTCTTTGGTCAAATTTTATTTCTCCTAGATATGGTTCTCGAGCTGTCTACTCCCTTTTTGGCGCTAGATCATCATCTTCACGTCCATATTTCACATGATGGAAATATAGTTCTCTTTTGTAGGCTAAATTTGGTGACCATATGGAATGGTTTGTTAATGGTTTAAGAAGAAAGTCGAGAAATGATGTTCACATAAATTTTTGGGTGGATACTTGGGTTGGAGACATAAAAAAGATGATTTTTTCGGTTGACTTGACTGATTCCACACATAATAAGATGAACCAACCTTTAGTATCCTTTCTCAATAGTAAATTTTATTATTCCTCTTATTTAGGAAAACTTAGCTCCACATAAGGTGGTTGCGTTTATTGATAGGTTAAACATATTTAGAAGGAATGTCATTGTTGATTATGAGGGTGTAAGGAACTGTGTGTGTGTGTGTGTGTGTGTGTATGTGTGTGTGTGTGTGTGTGTGTGTGTGTGTGTGTGTGTGTGTGTGTGTGTGTGTGTGCATGTGTGAGGGCGGGGGGATGAGTTAGCCAACTACACATTTATTTGTTATTTGTGAGTTGGCATCCTATCTAGGGTCTAAGATATTTAGATGGTTATAGTGGTGTTTTATGCTTCCTAGAAATTTCCCGACTCTTTTTTAGCCTTTTATTTCTTTATGTGAGCTTTCTAGGATTAGAGGGGGCCTAATCATGATCTGACACTCACTAGTTTGGGCTTTGTGAAAATCCTGGAATGATATTATTTTCTTTATAGTTAAATATTGTACTATGAATGAGGTGGAAGAGAAAAGCATCTTCCTTACTTGGAAATATTATCTCAGTAGATTTGAAATTAATTCCAATGCTTTCTCCAATTTCATTGAAAACTTTATTCTTTGTCTAAGTCAATAGTGGGTTAAGAGTCTTCGGCTGGAGTTTTTGGCTTAACGTTATGTTTGCTTATTTTCTTGATGGTGGTTCCTAAAACCCTAGAAACCCTATTCTGGGGTTTTATGTTTTTTGTTATTGATGGTGGTTCCTAAACCTGAGATCAAGCTTATTTTCTTGTTTGTTTGGTGTGTTTTTTCTTGGTTTTGATTCAGTCTTTTTGTTCACTATGTGTTTCTCTTTGTCGCTTTTGTTTTAGTGTTCTTAGGTAGTGCATCAAATCATCACATCTTATACCTTTTTTGTACTTTTGGCTTTATATGCCCTGCTTTTTGTTATATAAAAATTTTCCATTAAAAAATTCTTAAAATTAACATATAATTTTCTAATTTAAATGGAAAAACATCTTAATTTTTTACTTATATTTTGAAATGTAACACAAAGAGAGTATTTTTCAACATGATTTAGGATGGGATTTACCGATTTGGTGGTCCCTCGTCTTAAATATATTATTGATACTCTAGTTTTTGCAGAAACATCAATTGAAAATCTTTTTCTAGTTAATAATATCCTCCATGGGTTTGAACTAGCCTATGGGATTTAGGTTAATTTTTATAAGAGTAGTCTTATTGGTTTTAATGTCGATCCAATATTTATGAATTTAATAGAAGATTTTTTTTCACCGTAGTAAAGATTCCCTCCCTTGTCTCGAAACTATTTGAGAACATTTGGTTAGTCTTATTACTATATGGCTACTTTGAGGAGTCATAGGTATATTAGTTTGAAGGAAAGGGTGGTATATATATTAACTCAATCTATAATTTGTTCCATATTTTCTTCTTGCAAAAGGGCAATCAAGATCTAGATAAGGAGTCTTTGGAGTGGGGAGAAAGAAGAGGCAAATATATCTTAGGTTACATGGTTTGATGTGTATAAGCTTAAGAAGATAGATGGTGTGAGAGTTTATAACCTTCACCATAGTAACTTGACTATACTAGATAAGTGGTGATGGAGATTGATCTTCTATGCTACTTGTTTCTGGCATGATATTTTCTCTACGACATATGGTGATCAGGTGGTTTCTTTCTTTAAAGGGGAATATCAACTAGTTTCGAGCATCTTTTTTCTAGTGGAATAAATTATTTCTTCTAGGCTCTATTCCCGTGGCTTCTTACTTCCTTTTAAGATGAATTTGGGGTATGGGATATTTCTCTTTAGGTTAGATTCTATATGTTGTATCTCAATTCTTTCTAAAGGATGAGAAAATAGGTGAGTTTGAGCTTTCATTTAATGGAGAATTAGCATGCGATATTCAAGAAGGAACACTTTTTATATGCCTTGGAACAGGAATTGGCTAACGACCTTTTCTTGGCTATTCAAGATACTACATTTTCCCTCGATAGGGACCACTGGTGGCAACCACATGGGAATGAGGATGTTTTCTCGGTTGCCTCGACTTCTATTACCTTCGTTGAGACAAATATTAGTGTTGTCATTACCTTATATATTATATAGTTGATATTGCTCTTATTTTGGGGTAGCTAGGCTCCTTCAAAAGTAGTTGATTTCTCTTGACAACTTTTATAAGACAAAATACCAACAAGATAAACCTTCTTAAGCTGCGAGTCTTATACGACATTAGTGGTATCTCCTGCAGATTGTGCTATGGCCCTATAGGGCCCATTTATCATATTTTTATGATCTGTGATATTTTGGCTACTTTGTTGTATATGCTTTTTAGATGGTCTGGGTGGTCGTTTGTCATTCCTAAAGTTCTTCCTTCTCTTTTTGAAGTGTTTATTTTATCGGAGTTGATATAGAATTACGCATTACTATGTATAAGTGATTTGACCTTGGTTAGAAAAGGGGGTTTACCTTGGTTTGGTTAACGAGGTAACGAAGGGTGTCATAGAAAGTGCGACACTTTCCCCTCGGTTGAAATATTAACTGAGGGAAAAAGTTGTATTGATCATGAATTCGATCTCCAATAATAACATTTATGTATTTTCTTACAACATGCTACTTTTCCTCTTGGTTATATATATATATATATATATATATATATATATATATATATATATATATATATATATATATATATATATATATATATATATATATATATATATATATATATATATATATATATATATATATATATATATATATATATATATATATATATATATATATATATATATATATATATATATATATATATATATATATATATATATATATATATATATATATATATATATATATATATATATATATATATATATATATATATATATATATATATATATATAATAACTTTTTTCATACAAACTCATTGACAAACTCTAAATCTTCTTCATCATCATCATCAAGCACTTGAAGTTATTGATTCTCAAATTCTAAGCTTTATTGTACACCCATGTACCTTTCAAACTCAATGGCTTACATGTATTTTTTTTTTATATAAAAATAACAAAGGTTAGATGAAAAAGATAATGTTATAATTTACAAGATAAGAGATTAGGTAAGGAACCACCTTAAACTAATTTTTTTCTACTCTTGCATTCCATTTCAAAAATTATTTTCACACTTCTTTAAGTTTGCATTTACCATTTTTAAACCAATTGCTTTCATTATCACCATTTTCCTTTCAACGCTTTACATCCAACATATATCCTTGTGCGGTCACGTTCCGATTGGCTAGAGAGAGTTTCACACATATCACTGATGTTTCATTTGAATTGATGTGTTATCAATGTCTTGATCGCTGTTACTTTATAAATGGACCGTAAAGACTCATTTATAGACAAAACTGAATTATGTTTCCCCTCATATTTTTATGATCACCAAGGTAATAAGTTATTTATTTTTTAAATGAAAAATATAATAAATTTAGGATATTTTCTCTAAGTTTATAAACCAACCAATGTAATAGATGACTTATATTGCAAAAAAAAAAAAATTAGTGAACGGAAAACAAAATTGAAAAGGAAGCAGTAGCATGTATTATTTCTTTTTTTTTTTTTATAATTTTTTTTTACCATTCACCGATTTATTTATGGGTTGCAATACCTTCTCAATATTTTAATATCTTTAAAGTTTTGGCTTTGAATATTAATGTCAAGTTTCAAACATATTCATTTACCGAGTAAAGGGAATTTTGGTATTAATATTCGAACAAAATTACAACAGCAATAACATTACTTGACATGACAAATGATATTTTGGAGATGAGTTAGGTTTAGAAAAAAATTAATGAACATATTACTTTTGTAGATAAGATTGAGTTATGTTTCCTCTCTGTTAATAAGGTTACCTGAAGGAAAAATTAATTTAATTTAAAAATAAATATAGAATGAAGACACAACTTTTTAACGAATAAAACACAAAGTTGCTAATGCTAGAAGTCAAAGTTTCCGTCTCTGAGAAACTTTTCCCCTCGATTTTCAACACACCAAAGGGAATAGATGAATTTCAATGCATGCCCAAAAAATGGTAAATCGTAATGAATATCACTTATAGCCTTTTAGAATTCACCACTTTCTTTTTGGATTGCAATATTTTCACAATATGTTTAGGAATATGTTTCTCAATGTTGTTAGTTAAGAAAAGCAATAAAACATTGAATTTTTTCTTGGATGACAATATTGAGAAATTATTCACAAATATAACAATGAATTGCAAGAGGTGGAATCAACAACTACAATGTTATTTTGTGAGATAAATTGCAAGAGTAGAAAAAAAAATGTTCAAATTTTGTAAAATTAGTTTCTTCAATCCATTGATTATGTGCACAAGATGAAGATGGAAGAAGAGACAGAAGAGAAAGAATAAAAAACGTCCACTACTCTTGCAGAACAGTTATAGTGTATGGTTACTCCACTACTTGCTGCTACCACTATTTGCTCACACTACAACTATTGACAGCTATATTAGTTTATATATACAAACAATAATGCCACGTAGGTAAAATTCTAACCTAAACTAGCTAGGTTAAGCTTAACAAAAACTACTACTAATGCTGAATATAAATTACTTCTAACACCATCACTTAATTCATATTCAGCTAATCAAAACTAACAACGCCAATTCCACTCCTCAAGTGGAGAAATTGATCAGTCATAATCGCCTTCGTCAGGACATCTTCCAGCTGCTTCTGGGTGCTACAGTGCATAACTTCTAGCACTTCATTCTGGACTTGACTCTAAAGAATGATACTTAATCTTAATATGCTTGCTTCTCCCATAACACATTCGGTTATTGGCAAAATTGATTATAGACTTGTTATCAATTATCATCTTCAGAGGCTTGTTTACCTTGATCTTCAAATCCTGTAGTAAATTTAAAATCCAAATAACTTGATATGCAACCACAACACCTATAATGTATTCAGTTTAACAAGTTGACAAAGCAATAACTGGTTGCTTCACAGGCTCACACCTAGCTTATCTGCAGTTCACTTCTCTAAAGGAACAATTTCCTTTAGCTTTTTGGTTGGACACGTGTTGAGCACATATGCTGCAGTGGCAACAACTTCTCCGCACAAGGTGTGAGGGAGATTCTTCTCCATCACACTACTTGTTGCACTAAGGCATTCAGAGTCTGCAATTTTAACATTTTCCATACCTTCATCATTGAGGTATTTAACATCAGCAAATCTGATCTTTGTACTTTTTCTAGAGTCAAAATCAACCAGCCATTTCTTATTTCCAGTAAGGTGATTTGAGCAGCCAGTGTCCATATAGCACCAGTCTGTTAAAAATGCATCATCATATTCAGAAGCCACATATAGCACATATTCATCATCAAAATCTCCTCTGGCTACATTTGCTTATTTTTTACTTCCTTTCCTTGTTTGACCAACAATCAGCAGTGAAGTGGCCAAAATTCTTACAACAGTAGAATTGAATCTTCCTATTGTCATACTTCTCCTTCTCCTTATGATCACTCTTCTTTCTTTCAAAATTTGAGGTTTCTGAATTCAAAACACCATCATATCTCTTCTTATATTCTGACTAAGACTGTTTCTAGTATTTCTTACCAGAAATTGCTTTCAGAGGCTGCTGCTCTATCACTCTTTCAAGGTTTCTCTCAATCAGATGCAACTTTTGTGCCTCTAGATTGCTTTGCAGCTGTTCAATTCTCATGGTGATAAGATCCTTAAAATTTTCAATTGCTACAACAATGTAATCAAACCGAAGAGTAAGAGATCTAAGTACTTTCTCAATGATATTTTCATCAAAGAGAATTTCTCCATACGACTTCATCTCATTTATGATAAGAATCACTCTGGAGATGTAGTTAGGTACCTTCTCATTGTTCTTCATGCTGAGATTCTTATACTACTTACGTAGAGACTGAAGCTTCACCTTTTTCACTAATTCATCACCGTCGTAGCACCATACCAGTGTGTCCCATGCAGCCTTCTCCATCATCGAATCAAGGATCTCCTTAAATACAGTCGCATCCACACACTGATGGATGCATAACAACGCCTTCTGATCCTTCTGACTTAGATCACACTGAGCATACCTTTACGCATCCGTTGCATTTTCCGGAAGTGTAACCAGAATGTAATCGTCTTTGACGAAATCAAGAATATCTTGAGCGCTAAACAACACACACATCTGAATCATCCACTGATTCCAAATCTTGTCATCGAACACTGGAAGCTTAGTACTCAGATTGTAATTTCCGCTCATCTTCAACCTTGTGTAATTCACTCAGATATCACTAAAAACTAGTGTTTCCCAATCCTGCAGAATCAAGAAATGTGATTCTGTTATGATTCCGATCAAAATTCAATATGGATTCAAGAAACGAAATCAATCACACAACATGTAGATGAAAAAGAGATCCTGCTTGAGGGGGATGATGCGTAGAATCAAAAGTAAGTATTTTGTTATCGTATACAGGGACTAGTGTGATATCACTGTCGTTCAACAGTTAGTATGATTCTAAGTGAAATGATTGTATATATTTGTTTTCAGAATTTAAATGAATGCAAAAGCGATTAATGATAATGAAAGTATCATAGATATGAGCTTGATGGGATTACATTTTACTAACCTAATGCGCATGTATCTTCTTGATCATTTATATAGAGCCTAACTATTAATCAATATTATCACGTATCACTCACCAACATTGTTTATGTCTAAACCATGTTGGAAATTCAATTGTATTGTTTAAATGACAATCTCTCAGCCTGTTAATCAATAAAGTAGCATTAAGGATCGATACTTTTAATAATTGTCAGATCCAAACCTATCTCTAGAGTAAGCTTCTAACATATGATTATCCTAAATCAAGATTCAAATGATATTTCTCAATAACAGTTCAAATTCAAAAGGTTAAATAATTGAAACAAGGATAATATCAATATTGATGAATAACTGATTCATATATAACAATGATCAAAATAGATACACGCGATTACAGTTAATTACATATAATCCCAACAAGAGAGAGAAAGTGAGAGGGAGAGAGAGAGAGAGAGAGATTTAGTTACTCATTGTCACGGTATCCTTGTAGAAATGAGAAGAATACAGATGAATGAGCATCAATGTTGATTTCTCAACAATTATTGTGTGTCCACCTTCGATCCTTCAAGTTATGGCTCTCCCTTATTTTTTCTATGTTTTTCTGTCAATGAAAAATGATAAGTATTTTGGTTATGTTTTGAATGGTATTTTTTCTCTCACTTAGTGACCTAGTATCTCGCCTAACGAGATGACCTTTCTTAACTATGAATATTTATGCCACATCAACATTAAACTGCATTGCCTTACTTAACGAGTGTTGGCTCGCCTAGCGAGATTTCTCACTTTAACCTTGCTAGCTTTCACTAAGCAAAACGATTGATCTTAGTAATGTTAGACATTCTGACTTCACTCCACTGGAGCTCGCTGGGTCTCGCTAGGCGAGAATGGTGATTCTGAAGGTTTGAGACATTTTGACTCCACTCGCCTAAAGCTCGCTAAGTCTCGCTAGGAAAGAATATTGATTATGAAGGTTTGAGACATTCTGACATCACTTGCCCTGAGCCCGCTTGGCCCTTGCTTCTGAGGCTCTCTTTTTCCTTCGTTTAAGCTCGCTAAGTGAGGTTACTGAAACTTTTCTTCTTGCTTTGATTGAACTAATATCCTATCTTGCTAAAAACACCTATAAAATACATTGAAATTAGGTGCACAATGTGAAAACCAATTGTTATCCTACTAAGCTAGTATTTTCACAATTTCTGCAGTTTTAATACGTGAAACTTGCTTAACAAGTTAGTAAGTGTCATCATTCAATGTGTTCTTTTACCATATTTTGGCACTTATCATAGGAATATTAGGGATAGATTTACACTTGAGGGGAGTGTTGATAAAAACAAGTGTAAATTGAAAGTGTTGTGTGGGGAAATCCCACATTGATTAGAAAAGTGGAGACTTGGGTATTTATAAGCGAGAGAACTCACACGCCTATCACCTTAAGGTTTTAGGTGATTACGTGGCGTGTCTTTCCCAAGGTCTGTTGCTCATAAGAAAGTCTCAAATATAAAAATGTTCTCTTATGGTAACCTCCAAAATATAATAACTAACAAATGAAATAGGTTTGCCATTTGCACAATTTTATTTTCAAGATTAAATCAATTAATCATATTAATATTCTAAATTATTGTGAAAGACAAAATATTTCATATTCTTTTAAATAAATATTCTAAAATTTTACAAAATACACCATTTTAAATAAACAAAAAAATCATAACAAAAATTTTCAGAGTAAATAATATGTGCTTAAAGTTAAAGAAATCTAAATAAATTATATTATTATTTAAACTAATGTCAATTTTATTTAAAAAAATTAATTTTAAATAATTTACTATTTTAGGTAGTAGAGTAAAAATTCTTAAAAATATTAGTATTAATTAACTTCTTTTTGCTTTGCAGTGACAAGATTAAGGGTATAAGTGGATCAAAAAACTGACCAAACCCACAACTCAAACAAAACTAAACAAAAAACAACTATTTATGGTTCAGTTTAAAAATCAAACTGATCCAATGAAAATGGAGGTGGTTTGGTTCTTGATTTAAGATTTTAAGAACCGATGAACTAAACTGATGGCTATAGTTACTCACTTAATATTTTATTTAGCCCATTAAGCTCAAATTTTGTATCGGTCTAACCTTTCTTCATCTTTATTTATGTTTTCTTACTTTCAGCAAATCACACATGCATAACCAAACTCCAAACATAGAAAGTGAAAGGAAATCACGATATGAATGCAACATAAAAACCAAAATTTTCCTTAAGTCGATCTTTATGAATGATCATGACCTGTGATAAAAACAGTTACGTCTTATGACAATTAAATTTTTTGATGTAGAATCAGATGAACGGTCACAAATGTTAAACAAAGAACAATGCTTATACTCATTTTACACTAACAAAAGTGCCTTCAATCTCATTGCTAGCTGCTAAAAATGAAGACTGTATGAAAGAGAGAGAATACAACTTGAATTCAAAACCAAATTTCATCAAGTGTGAAAACTTCTGCACAAGGATTGTATTTATAAAACAACTTATGTGGGCTGTAATCTAAAAATTCTACTTAAGTGAATTGTACCTTATAGTGTATTGTATTTTACTTAAGCACACGATACCTTACCGTATTCCACTTAAATGCATTGTACCTTAAAGTCTTCTATAATTCACTTATGTGCATCGTACCTTACGATGTTCTGTAATTCTCTTAAGTACATCGTACCTTACGGTGTTCCTTATTTCACTTGTTTATTTCATCTCTCATCAATATGTCCTTATGTGGCTGACCATGTAGGTTTTTATGGCATTGAAAATGATATTAAATCACATATTTAATATAATAAATAATGAACGGTATCTAGCAACCATCACTCATACTCAAGTCACAAAAATGTCATGTGATATGGAAAAATCTTTCTGTGATAATGCTTTTGTGTAAAATTACCCTTTTGCCTTCATGTCTATATTGAACACAAGACATAGGTCGTGTCACCCTCGTCATGTTCAATATTGAATCCTTAGGATTTTATCCTATTACTCATGAGAAAATTCCATCTAGCTCACTCATGTCCCTCATCGTGGTTTGTGGAGGAACCATCAATTGTCTTTATGGTCATTCGATTATGAACAATATTTGATCAGCAATAATATACCCAAGTCCACATCTAGGGTACATAATGGTTTCAAGTCGAAGGGTGATATACATCACTATCACCATGAGAATAACTTATGAAATTTTGTATAAATATAATATTCAATTATATGTGAAATCTTGATAATTTTTTGTCCATGATCCGTGAGATTGTTCATCAGTCTATCCACATAATAGTCTCAATGTTTTAATGTTATCCCACTTTACAATAAAGCACGACTGTGTATACTTTATGAATATTGTTCTTATGTTTAATATGATCTCATGATTAAATCTTACTTAATATTTCATAAAACGGACTATCTATTCTAGAAACTTTATTATTTTGAAGAAAAAAATAATAAAGAAATGCCTTTTAATTATTAATAAATAATTCGGTATAAATATCAAGTTCTAATAAAACTATGACCTCTAAGGCTTACATCAATAGAAAGTAGAAACCATAAGTCACAAAAACTCGTTCTCATCGATCAACTACTCTCTCCGAGCGCCATTACTCACCGTTGTTGCTCTTGTCACCGTCGTTCTGTATGTTTCGATCGCCTTCTTCGTGTTCAAGTTCTCTTCGTTACTTTTCATCTTTTTTGTTTCTTCTTCTTTAATGAAATTTCTTCTAGTCTTGCTACGAAATAGTTTTAATATGTGTTTGAGGTATGAAACAGGTTAATTTATGTGTATTAAAATCTTTTGTTTTTTATTTTTGTGTTTTGTTTGTTAAGTTTTCAAATGCTCTCCCAATCTTCTGATGCCAAGTGCCAATCTTTGTATTTGATAATAAACTTATTTTACGGTGCAATGAAAATCATGTAAGTGTTTTGTATAGATTAAAAAAATTTTAATTGTAAGTTGTTTGAAAAGTAAAACATAAAATATATTATTTAAAAACTAATAACATAAAATACTAAAAAAAGAATAAAATGTCGTAAAATAAATAGGTAAACATAATATTAAAAAAAATACGTCGCCAACCAAACGGAACCATGATTAGTTTAATTCAATTATATTTTTAAAATACATTTAAAATTAAACCAAATCAAACCAATAAAAATACCATCAATTTAAATATTGTAAAAGAAAAAGAAAAACAAACAGATACAAACCGAAACGATGACACCCTAGGCAAAACTCCCCAAACCTATTTACTTGCATACTTGCCTCCGCCAGTACCTACACTAATTTTATTTGTGGGCCATAGTATTGCCCTTTAAAAAATGTTTTAAAGTATATATTTATTTTTAAATAAATTTTAATAAAATAATATTACTATTCTCAATACATATGTAATATAAATATTTTAAAATTGGTCAAACGTAGACCTTTACCATTAAAAATCAATATTAATAAAATATAATATCTATTTCACTTTGTATTATTATAAAATTAATTACTTTACTAAAAAAATATAAAGGTTCATCATTCAACCTTTTTTCAAAGACCTATATAAAACAAAATTCCTATTTTCCATTTAAAATATTATAAAAAAAAACTATTTTACCATAAAAATCATAAGAAATGTTATAATATTAAAACAAATATTAATTCAATAAACAAAAAATATAAAATACTAATATGATGATTAAGAAAAGTGTTGGTTTCCCAAACGGAGTCATTAGTCAAGTCTAACGCATATGGTTTTACTTCTCTTCTCCCCCAATTTTATTAATATCATTATTATTAATTATTAATACTAGTAATTAGTAACCTAAACTATTAAGTAATAATTAAATATTTTTGTGATGAAAACTACACATTGTCAAATAATAACTGATTGAAATTGAATAATCTCCATGACCAAGACCAAACCCAACAATAAAATCTGTATTAATTCCACCTCTTCCCATCATAATAAAATCACAAACTTTCCCAATAATATTATTATATTTATTTGACTATAAATCCTACAAAACTTCAATTCCTTCTTTTCTACCATTCTTTCTCTCTTTCTCTCTCTATTTTTTCTTTCTCTCACAAGAACTATAGCCATGGAAGATACCAGCGATGAAGAATGCAACACTGGTTTATATCTTGGATTAGGAATCAAAAGGGAGAAGAAGAAGCAGAAATTAACTAATAAACCTTGTTTCGACCTAGCTTTCGAGCTTTGTCCGAAAACTGAAGCTATCAAAGTACATACTAGTCATAACAACAACACTAACGATAACAACAAAAAAGGTGAGAGATTCAGTTTGGAGTATTATCCCAATGCAACAACATGCAGCACCGATTCCGATAACAACAACAACACCGATCGGAGAAAGAAACTCCGGCTGACAAAGGAACAATCCGCCATGCTTGAAAACACCTTCAAGCTCCATAATACTCTTAATCCGGTATGTCCTCCATTCTCAGAACCCTGAAAACTACCTGTACGTGAATATTCAGTGATTATTACCATTTTGTCTGCAATCTGAACATCAAAGTTATCTTTGATTTTTAGTGGTTATTATCATTTTTTTCGTCTGCAACCCTAAACATTAGAGTTATGTGTCTGTGAATTTTTTGTGGTTATTATCATTTCTTGTGCAACCTTGAACATCAGAGTTATGTGTCTATGAATTTTGAGTGGTTATTGTCATTTCGTCTTCAGGTGCAGAAAAAGACACTTGCAGATCAATTGAAGCTAAAGACTAGACAAATAGAAGTTTGGTTTCAGAACAGGAGAGCAAGGACGAAGCTGAAGCAAACAGAGATAGATTATGAATTGCTGAAGAAACAATGTCAAAATCTAAGTGATGAGAATAAGAGATTGAAGAAAGAGTTGCAGGAACTGAAAGTAAGACAATCTCCATTATGCCCTCAACGTTTATCAAAACCTGTTTGTTCTTCCTGCGACCAGAAACTGTTGAAGCGCAATGAAGACAACAACAACAGCAATTAATTGATATATTAAACGCTAATTTTTTTCATTTGCATAATCTTAGATTATTATTATATGAAAAATTTAGAAATTAGATTTTTTTTTCTAGCAAATAATTTCAAAAGAAAAAAACACGTGTATTCAAAAGTCTTGACATTAGGTTTTTCTTTGACACGTGTGTTTTTATTTATTTATTTATTATTACGTGTCTCTCACTCTTTTATTAATTTTATATATCAAAATTTAGTATAAATATTTAGTTGTTTGGTTTAATAAATGCCATTCATATTTAGTTAGTCCAGATAAGGAATAAGTGTTTGAATGGTTGAAATTCAAAGAGATTGATCAAATAATAATTTGTTAAGTTAGTCCACTAATTAGTATGATGATTAAAGTTTGGAATAATATGAATCTTAGCTATATAGATTGGATTTTGTCAACGATTTTATTCAATTAATCCATGTCCTACATATATATTATATACCCATATGAATTATGAACCACTATAAAAACTAGGTTCTTTATATCTTTCTTTATCAATAATATATGGTGTGTGGTCCTAAGAAATTCCTACCTAAATTTCGTAATAAAGTTCTTGTTGTTGTGTTTTTAATTTTGTATTTATTTATAACTTATATAGTATACTAGTACTTCTCTTCATGGAGTCATGGTCTTAGCTATAATGTATAAGTTATTAATTTTTAATCAAACATTATTTAGAGGATAAAACCTACTACGCGTTTATAAAACGGGTTATTTACTTAATTAACTACTTTTTTTACAAATGTTTTTTAATGGTTTAATGGTGATTAACAATGAACTTAATAAGAAAGTTCAAGGGTGAATCCCTCCCATCGAGAGTGGGTTGGAACTATTTAATGATAGAATAAACCATTGAATAAGAATAAACCATTGAATCAGATTAGTTGATCGATTAGATATGGTGAAAATTCAAAAATAGTATGGAAATAAAGGATTATGATATCTATATATTGGAAATGGAAAAATGTTTGATATTCTTATTATATTATTAATAAGGTGATTTTCTATCATCTTTCCTTTTCTTTTTTGTTGCAAAAGGATTTAACGGTTTGTTAAGTAGAGTTGTTAAGTTAGACCTTATTTACGACTTTAGGGTTGGATAATCTAATTTGATGGTTATCTATTTCATATGCGAAAGATGTTCTTATTTTGATTGTTTCATCAATTGATAATTTGTGTAGTATGGAGTTTATTCTTAAGGGTTTTTAGATAGCATTGGGCTTTCCAGTTAATTTTCTTAAGAGTAGTCTAGCATAAGTCAATTAAATTCCGTCGTTTTGTAATTAGTTGGTGAATTTCTCTATTGTAGGCTTGACTGTCTTCCTTTTAAAAGCATGGGTATGCTAATCCGTGGTTGGAAGCTACCTAGGACTCTCTAGTTTATTTTATGTCTAAGAGACTCAATTCTTAGAAACATAGGTATGTTAGTTATGGGGTCGAGTAATCCTTCTTAACTCCATGTTTAATGTTATTATCATATTTTTATTGTCTTTTTCTAAAATTTCTTTTGGGTTAGTGAACTCAAGAGTAACGATAGCTTGGGGTTAGTGAACTCAATTTGGTTAATTGGACTATTTTGGTCAAATGGACATGGATATTGATTTCTGATGTTTATGGTCTTTAGTTTGATATTCTTGTAGTTAGTATGATACTTAGGACTGACAATGAACCGAACCAACTCGAAAATAGTTCGGAATTCGATTCGATAATTAAATCGTTGAACTAGGTTTCATGAACCAAATGAGTTGAGTATGAGCGAAAAATTAAGTTCGTTAATTAAATGAGCTGAACTTGAACTATACATAGTTCGACTCGCTAGGTTCATGAGTCAACTCGATTAGATATGAGAAGAATTATACTGTCTTTAAGATTAGGTTTAAATATTTACTCCAAATCTTAGACAAATTAAATCTTCAATTTAGTAGTTTTTGAATTAGACTCTCAAATGTATCTCTTGAAAGTTGTGTAGGTTTTGAATTAGTAGATTTCGAAGATAAAGTTAAATTTCAATATGATAACTTTTATTTTATTTTAATATTTTATTTTTAAAAAAAATATTTATTTAAAATGTCAAATATACTAAAAAATATATATATTTTAAAAAAATAGTTTTTAAGTCTGTGAATCATGTGAGCTGAACCTAATGAGATGAACCTAACGAGTCGAACCGAACTGTTCGTGAACTTATAACGAGTCGAGTTTGAGCTTAAAAAAAAGTTCGTGTCGAACTCGAACAATTCTTAACGAGTCGAGCCGAGCTGAGGTGAGTTCGACTCGACTCGACTCATTTCCAGCCCTAATGATACTCCAGTTGTTTTCTCTTTAAAAGAGGTAGGTATTCATGTTTGCGTTATGTGTCCGCTTGGTGGATAAGAGTGTCTATTCTTAGGTCTAAAGAAGAAGATCCCTCAAATTAGTTTGTGAAAGAGATCATTAAGAGGGTGAGATGTTCCAATGAAAATAACAAGTGTAATATTATCGTAGCCATAGAGACTGGTTGTATTTTAAAGTCTAGTTCAATAGTTTTTATGATTCTAAGTAAGAATTGTTTAGAGTTGATTGGTTGCAAAAAATAAAATGAGAGAAAATAAATTGACATTTTTGTGTTAATAGTGAGAAAACTTGTTGGGGTTAGATTTCGTCATCCTTATCCTTATGTATAACCATTGGTCAGTAATATGCTATTCTACTAAGTTATTAATACGTATACCTATTGCTCTCGTCGCAAATCATCTTTGGCGTTAACATCATGATATCAATTGTATTGCCATATAGTCAATCTCTTGATCTATTAAATACAACAACATTAAGTTCCAACAATGAATAAAGATATTGATATCAATTATCAGGATTATGCAAATATTAAACCTAACCTTATCTCTGTACATTAACATACAATAGATGGAAACTTGGATCCAGTAACGATTCACATCTCTTGTATGCCAAGTTGTACCATTAGAACATGTTTTAGGTAGCTAATCTAAAAAAGCATTACGAACAAAGAATCGTCAATATTGAAGCTTGAGTAGAATTACATAACACTCTATGATCTTAATTAATACACGAGTATAAAGATGACTACATATAACCCCCAACAAAAGAGAATTAACTACGCTTACTCATTGTAGCTTTATAGTTAAACCCCAGAAGAAAGAGGTTGAGCAACATCTACAACGACCTCTCGAACAACGCTTCCACCTTCGATCTTTCTCTCCTTATTCTCTCCTATTGAGATTCATAGTGAACCTACTACCTTAAATCCACAAGAACTCCCTTTGAAATGAACCTGACACACCCTATTATAGGCCTGAGAACGGTAGGTTCGTTAGGCGCACAGTCCATATCAGCCTAGTGTGCCTTCCTTCTTCCCAGTTAAGTAATGTCAACTCATCCTAACCGCCTTAGCTCTCTAGGTGAACCTCCCATCTTTGACTAGCGTATAAAACTTTTCTTCACCATGAAGTAACTTAGTCTCGAAGTCATCTCTTCCATGTGCTCCCCTAGCGTGCCCATGGACCTGGCCTAGCGAACTCATGATCAACATGATATTATTTCTAATGCAAATTCATGATCAACATCATAAATATCCACAAACTCTAGCATGTAGATAAACTACTTGTTTGACTAAAGTAATAGTTTTAAACATGTTTAGATCAACAATCGATTATTCGTTAGAATCATGATCTCACTGAGTATCTCTTAATGGTTAGTATTTTCCTCATAATTTGGACAATGAACGAACTATAAAATTATTTTGCATTTCATATAAGAAATATTATGAGATACATTATCAATCATGGATCACTAAGGTCTTTCTTTTAGTTATAATGTGGTTGAGCTTACAAAAAAATATTGGTTTATTTTCTTAGTTTAAAAAGTCTTAAGATAAGAGAGACAATTTTTATTGTAAATCTTTATTTTTCAAAAAGTCTTTTTCTTTGCTTCTACTTTTTACAACCATTCTTATTTTGGTAATTTTCTATTGTATATTTTTACTTTTAATTTCTTTCTTTTTGTTTTATCAAAATCATATTTTTTCTTTTTTTCTTTTCATTATAACTATTTGATTTTTCTCACTACTATAAAATAAGCTTTTCGTAACACCAATATTACGACGACCATAATGTTAACCGTGGTAATAAATTAATCTTGGGCACAAATTTGTTATTTTATTTATTAGAGGACATGTCACAACGGTCAAATGTAGTAACCATAGTGAAAAATACACTGAGTGAAATGATTTGAATTCCATCACCAACGATTAGCCATTTATCGTGATAAAAAAATGTTATTAACCATGTATATCACCTCGGTTTTTATTACCAACCGTGAGGAAATGTGATATTTATTTATATATAAGCGAAATTATCTATCGCTTCAGTACATAACAACCGTCTCTCTCAAAACAAAACCCTAACAATTCGTACACTCGTCTCTCAAAACAAAGCCCTAACAACTTTATCACTCGTCTCTCTCATATGGAAACCCCAAAGCGGTACCATAACAACAAATCTTAGCCAATGGGTATTTACAGGTTCATTTTCTCTGTAGTTTTTTTTTCAAAATCTATTTTGATAGCTTGTTTTATGATGTTTGAACTTTCTTTTTTCGTCTTGTAGGTATGGATGCTTATTGCAATAAAGAGGACGAAGATAAATTTAGCCTGAAAAACTTGTGTCAAAGATCCAGAATAACATCGATTTAAAATATACATATGTTTGCTGATTTAAATTTATCTTCATCCTTATTTCATTGTTGACACGCCATTATGGGACTTGACATGTATGGTATGCTTCTGAAGCATTTTATGCTTTGATATGTGTGTTGTATTGTGTTTGTTGGTTATTGTTTGTTGTTGGTGAATGTTTTTTATGAATGTTGTTGTTAATATCGGTTTAAAAGATAAGTTTATTATATATTATGTGGTTTGAGTTTTTTTCCAATCCCTTACTGAATATATAACTTTCCAAACTGCATTAGAAAGTTATGATATGATAGATAAAATTATATTTTTCACGCTGTTAACTGCATGTTGTTATTTGACTGTTAGAACTTGGTTTAGTGATTGTAGATCTTCAACCACTCCTCTATACACCTCTAATTTTGTTTGCAAAGTAAATAATATTTTGCAATAACAATTAGAGGTGAAGACAAGGGCAGTTGAAGAACTAGGATCATTAAACCAAGTTCTTATTGTTAAAGAACAAAATACAGATAAGGACTTGAAAAACTCTTTTCAATCATTGAACATGAACTTACTCTTCTAATATAACTTGATTTGTCATATTATAATGTTTTAGTGCAGATTGGAAGGTTATGTGTTTAGTGAACATTGATGATGACGAGAAAACGCATCGATTATATCGCTAGATTTCATTGACGTTTTATCGCGCTTTCACCGTTTTAACGCTCGAATTTTCGAGTTTTTCTTACTATTTTGCAGGTACATCGTTATGTGAGGCCGAATCATGAATTAAGAGGAAAGGAACGAAAGAGACCACAAGGAGATGAAGCAAGGCAGAAGCCTGCAAAAAGTCTGCATAATTTGTTACAGCCACGGTCGTTACAAGGGTGTCACGACCGTGACACCCCAATTTGGGCCATCACGACCGTGAGGAAGTAGTCACGACCGTGACACTTAAAATCCTCTAATAAACGAACGTGAAGACCTTGTCACGCCCGTGACAAGGATAAAACTTGGTTTTGACTCAGACTGCGTCAAGCCACCACTGAAGACCACTTCTCCTCTTATTTCTCCTCAAGGCAGCACGTGAAGACGACTTCTCCCATTTTTTACTGCCACGTTCCAGCATTTCCTCAACCACTTCAGCAAGGCCCAAGCAACAAAGGACCAAGACTCCAGCCCATTAAAGGCTCTATAAATAGTACCAGCTGAGGTGAACTCAAGGGGGGGAGACTTCATTATCCAAAATTCCTGCGGAAGCTCTGCCGAATTACCTTACGAACCAGAATTTTCATTCCAGCATTATTTTATTTTCTGTCTTGTTTTATTTGTATCCAAACCAACCGTGTAACAATTTCCAACATTAGGGAATTGTTATACTTTTATTTGTTTCCAACCTTCAACATTCGTTTTAATTTTTATTTCCGCCTACTCCAAGCCTTCCGGTCTGTGGAAGAAGGAGTCTACTCAGATATTTGTTAATCAGGTTTTTCAATTTATTGCACTTTAATTTAATTATAATGTCTATTTATTTTTCTGCCATGAGTAAGTTATTATTTAATTCTGTGTCTGATTCAACCTCGATGAGTAGCTAAATACCTTAGGGCGGTATGTAGTTATAACAAACTTAACCGGTAAAATATAACCATAGGCTAAAATAATTAATCACTTAACATTCTGGCTGATACTTTTTAATTAAAATAGACCTTTCCGTTACGAGAGTAAGAAAAGGGTATTAGGTTGGGTCAAGACCACGAGAGTGTGAGATTTTAACCAGATAGCTAAAGTTAGGCATTTAAATTAAATACAGCGAGAGCGCTTTAAGATAAATTAGAATTATTTAGTTTCCAAAAATTACCTCTAAACACTTATGGGCTAGCGAGAGCAGGCATAGGGCTTTAGGGATAAGATCTGATATAAGACCACGAGAGTGTGAGTTGAGGGTATTTAAACCGGTAATCTCTACCGAATAGATTAAGTGAACATCTTTATAAGCCTAGGTTAGATTGACCCACCTAAGTTAGTATAATTACATACCGACCGTCTTAGTACTACTTTATTAAAAACTTAAATTTAATTCCGCCTTTAATAGTCTTAAAAACCAACAACAATCGTGACAACCATTCGCCTTAGCTAAACTAGAAGTTCATCTAGCACTAAGTAACAATAGAATCCCTGTGGATCGATAATCTTAAATATTACTTCGATAGGCTGTGCACTTGCAGTAAGATATCGCTAGACGCATAAGTAGACACGTCTTTAGCCCATCAATTGACGAAATAAACATTCAACATAATTTATAATAAACTCAAGGCTATATTTAACAACGGTTGTCTAGAACAACCGTTGTTAAATATTTTGCATTTTAATATACCACAACGATTGTTTAAAGTAACCGTTGTGGTAGGAATCACGGTCACATGACTGTGGTTGAAATCATCATGCATACAATCACACCTTACGTCACAACGGTTGGACCTTTGTGATGGTATCCCTTTTCCAACTGTTGTGATATGGGTTTTCCGTAGTAGTGTCTTTTTCATACATTTCCTTTTCTCCCCAACTTTGTTTTTGAAATAGTCTTGTTTTTTAAGTGTCATCATATTCTTAAGATAAGGTGGTTAACATTGTTTTTCTTTTTTGAAATTGGTTAAGGGTTTCAACGTTAAAAGAAAAAAAATCATTCTGGGCTCAAAGGGGTTGTCAGCAGATCACACTTTCACTAGGCATGCTTCTTAGTCAATTAGCTTTTCACTATAAATCAAACACTTCCATGATTATATCCATGACTTCAAACCTATCATCTAATAGCAAGACTGGTACAACATCTACATAGTTAACATGCATGTTTAGTATTTTTATTTATGTAAAACATGAAGTTTAACACATCTCAAGTTGGCAGACTTAAGATTCTTGACTCACATTAATATGTTTCCAATAGGCAACTAATTCATAGTAATGCTATAATTCACAAATACTAAAACATTAATCATGAATGAAAAATTTAAAAGAATAAAATCTTTTTTTATTTTATTTTTTCTTGACCTTCGCCACTAATCTGACTTTTTTCATTACCATGCATTTGAATTTCAGATCATTAAATGAACCATCTGCAAGCAAACCTTTTTAAATAAAAAATTTCAAATTATTTTTAAAATAGAATAATTATTTTAATCATTAAAACTATTTTAAATTTCACCCTATGCATTTCACCCTATGCAGAAAATACATGTTTTCCTTCATGCATCAAAAAAGGCATAACTTTTGAAGGGGTTTCTCTCCTAGCTCAGATTTGTAGGGATTCTTTGCCTAGCTCTAATTTTCCGCAAAGTGTGCTAGGCGCACTCAAGGGCTCGCCCACAGATCCTTCCTCTACAACTCATATACATGTTTTGCTTGTCCAATATTCTCATCATAGACATATTTTAGTTCAAGAGATAAAAGTGTTTAACGTCAGAATACTCAAATGTAGTTTGAAACTTGGATGTGGTTATGTACTTGGTACAACATGACCAACACACCTAAGTCTATTTTGCAATTGTTAGTAACAACATACAACATAAAAATAACAAACATAAATTGTTTAAAAGATAAATAAGTTAAAAGTCATAATAACTTTGCAATGATAAGGTTGATGTCACGATCATCAGATTCATACTCCTCAATATCCTCTTCTTCCTCCTCTTAGTTTTCATTGTTGCATCCACTTCCACCCGCACCTTCATGCAAATGATTTGGTCCCATTTCTTCAATATATAATGGCTTGTTTTGGGTCATTTAAGCTCATGGTAAAACTATTCTCGGCCTGGCATATGACCAAAGGGATAATTTGAATGTTGTTTTTTTAATTCTAATCTACTCATGGATTCTTACAAAGAAAGCAAACCTCTACATTATGCATCACTAATATCTCACTCATGAGTATGATAAGTTTGTAAGTTACGATTCACATTGTTAAAGCTCAAAGGCTTCTCTTGGTTTTGTCTCGTTCTTAAAGGTAAAATAGTTGAACGACTTTGTATTTTATTGTTTCTTTTCATACATTACTGTCGAACAGAGTCTTCGTCCATTTTTGTATATAAGCAAAGATAGTAGCCAATCCAGGAATCAATCTAGTAATCAATTCAGGAAAGGCTAAGGGAGGTTTGAAAATTGAGTGTACAATTTCTCAAATTCTATATGATATGACTTTGGATATATCTATCTCATACTTGGTCAGAATGAACCAGTTCCAGTCGTCTTCTCCGGCGAGGTGGCTGGAGTTCAAGTCATCAGATCTCAACCAAACTTCACAAAAGTGGTACCAAATTAAAGTCGAACTCACGTAGGTCATGAATCCAAGATCTAATCATCCGAAACCTTCACAAATTAAGAGAATCGAACGCAACAAGTTTGAGATATACATATGAAAACTCAACCAAACATGAACAATAATGGATCAAACATGGCCTACACGAGGTAGGGCTTCAGATGCAACCAGTATGAACCTAATTCATGGCCTAGAATGAGAGAATTATGGATTAGAAGCTTACTGAACGAAGACACTCCGTTGGTGCTTCAGATGAGTGCAAGCTTGCTTCCAATGCTCCAGATCCACTCCAAATTCTTCAAGGAAGCTTAATTGCTCTTCAATTGGACTTGATTTGCAGAGAAAAGTGAAACACGACTTTGAATTTTTCTTGAGAATTTGAAATATGAAAATGCTCTCTCCAACTTCAATTTGCACTTCTGAGCTCTCAGGGAACGTTTTGAACTTATATACAATGGATTTGAAATGATTTTGAAGGCCCGTGAAGACTTATTTGGTGAATTTGAAAAATGCCCAAAAATGGAAAGCTCCTCATGCACACATGAATTGCTTGCATACACATACAAAAATCACTTAATTCTGCAGCTGGTGAGTTCAATTTTACATTGGAGATGAATTGGGCTTTTGATTTAATCCAATTTGGAAGTTTGAAGGTGAAACTTCTTTGTGAAGAAATTGGAAAATGCACGTGTTTTTTCTCATCATGTGCCAAACCAAAATGTGCAATCCTCTTGTAAATGTATTTTGAAGTGAATTGAATCAAAATAAATCATAACCATGACCTATAATGCATTGAATTCAAATCACACTTTAAAGTCCATTTTTCTCTTGAAAATTCATCCACATGTCCATAATCAATCATAATTCACATAATCCTTAAGTTTTAGGGTGTAAATGAGGTCTTTAGGAGCAACTTTCATGTTGATTGAAAGTTCATTTGAAGTACATAAGTGCATGAAAATGACCTTTGTAACAAATGACCTATAATCAAACTTTCCCAAAATACCCTTGCCTTGTAAAATCCATAACTTGAGTTCCACAAATGATATCAAGGACTTCTAGGACTTTTTGGAAATATAATATCATGAGGAAAAACTTGCATGTTCACTTCAAGTTGAGGAGAAACTTGATTCTAGGTCAAAAGTGCCTTGGAAGTAAGTTGACTTTTGGTTGACCAAAAATATGTTCATCTAAGACCTCTAACTTGATGGCATCATAACTTGAGTTCCACAAACCCAATGGATGAGTTCTAGTACTCAAAAGAAAGCATAGAAAATGCCTTACAAGTCTCATGTTTGCATGAAAATGAGATTCAACTTGTATCATAAGGTAAATGGTCCTTGAAGTTGAGCACTAAAGAAGGGGATTTTACACTGAGATCCTCTGAAACCCTAATTTAGTAACTTCTTGAACTCTTGATTCTCCTTGATTTGAACTTGATATGACATCCTAGATGTCTCAAAATAACTTCCCATAGCTCCAATTACTTAAAACCAAGTCTCAAACTCTCTCAAGTCCACAGTTAACCTTGAGTTGACCAAATGAAACCCTAGGTGCACAACCTTTTCTTGTGACCTCTTGGAAGTGAAATAAATGTCTAGATGAGCTCCACAATGGCTTCCAAAGCACTCAATGAGCTTCTCAAACATGTTTTATCCATAACCATGAACTCATAAGCCCCTGATGATCCTCAGTTGACCTTTAAGATAGGAGATAAGAAACACACATCCATATTCTCTCTCAAAGAGCTTTGACCACTTCCTGATGATTGTAAGTACCTGATGACTTGAATAAGCACTCCTGCGTGAGCTTAAAACCCTTGAGACTCTTCTTTTGAAAGGCACACCTCTCTTGATCCCCTGCAAAGGACAATGATATGCAAATGCAAATGCTAAAATGAAAAGAAACATAAGCCAAGTAAAGAAAAAGGTAGGTCAAATTTTGGGGTACAACAGCTGCCCCTATTCAAGCGACTTAGACCTGAATGAGTGAAAAACGAACGACTTTCAAACGATCAAGGTAAAAGACGGTTGAATACCAAAGAACCCGGAAATTTGCCAACCGCAGAAATAAAACTGCAAACTTGTTACTGGGAACAAAAATCTCCGGAAATAACTGTATCAAATAGCTGCAACGGCAACAAGCTAGCTGATTATCAATCAGAAAGCCTCAACACGCATCCGGAAAAACATCTGCTAACGCGCAGGCAACAACACTAGGTCAGAAAGATCATCTGATTTCAACATCAGGCATCTGCTGAACAAAACAGGCATCGAACCCGAAGGCCGGATTAACACGAAGTTGAGAACATCTGCTAACCAACAGGCATTTGTTAAATAAAAACAGGAATCGAACTCGGAGGCCGGATCAACACGAAGTTGATAACATCTTCTAACCAGCAGACATTCGCTAAATAAAAACGAGCATCGAACCCGAAGGCCAGATCAACACGAAGTTGATAACATTTGCTAACCAGCAGGCATTCGCTAAATAAAAACGAGTATCGAACCCGAAGGCCGGATCAACACGAAGTCGATAACATCTTCTAACCAGCAGGAATTCGCTAAATAAAAACGAGCATCGAACCCGAAGGCCGGATCAACACGAAATTGATAACATCTGCTAACCAGCAGGCATTCACTAAATAAAAACGAGCATCAAACCCGAAGGCCGGATCAACACGAAATTGATAAGTGAATATAACAACAATTCACAAGAAACCTTCGTTGGGGAAAGAGAAACTTAAACAAGCAACTATGTTGGGAAGCACCTGATAAGATGAACACATCCGTCAAAAGATTTTTCCGTGGTCTGGATATCGCACGGGCTCAGGAATTAACATCACAAAATGCCGGGGTATGGATACCGCACGGGCTTAAGAATCAAATCACGATCTGCCATGGTTTGGATACCACACGGGCAAAGTAAATTAACCGTCTGCTGAAGATACACCTGAAAACAAAGAGGTAACAACCTGACTTATGTTTCAAATGCATATGTTTGAATATGGCGTAATGCTCCATACAAAATGGAAATGCTACGCGATTCTGAAGATGCTATGCACGAATGCAAAATGCAACGGAACCAAATCAGCAAAATAAATGCTGAAGAACAAAGCCAACCCCGTCGGGGAGGGATGGAACATGCCAATCACGATTGGACTTAAGCTGGGAACACAAGCCCTAGATGGCCTCCTGGAAAAGAACTTTCATGGGTAACATTATTCTGACGAGAACACAATCCACTCGACTGGGGATTAAATGAAAACCTGCTGAGGAAAACGCCGTGAACGGCCTTCCAGAATACGACTCCTCTGGGGAATAGACAACCCGGCTGGGGAAAGACAACCAACCGTTGGAATCAAAATCAACCTACTGGGGAAATCAACGACTCTGCAGGGGAATCACAATCAACCACTGAGATTCGCCTGCGCTCTAATGGGGAAAGCAGCCCTGAATGGCCTCCTAGAACACCGAAACCTTCTAGGGTATAGAACAAATATCTAGGGATAAATCCACTCCACTAGAGATTCAAATCCACACTACCAGGGGTTACTCAGGGGGAAATCAACATCAACCTCTGCTAGGGATACATGAATAACCTTCTCGGAAACAATTCCCACCTACGGCGAAGAACCTACTCTGCTGAGGAATGGTAAACTTTGCCGACTTTGCTGGGGAATAAGTAGTAAGGGAAACAACATCAACCTCTGCTTGGGGATTAAGTCAGCAATCAAACTCTGAGGGGACACAAAGTCAAACATTCGGACTCTATGGGGAAACAAAATTCTGAGTTTGCTCCGCCGCTGGGGAAATAGTTCCACACCTGCCTGATAGAGAGAAATCCAGTCTTGACTCTCTGGGGAGTTAGTGCATATCTACAATCTGTTGGGCACACACTTGACCTGTGTGGGGGATATCAATCTCAACCCTCCGGGGATGACTTTATTCTATCGAATAAGTCAATCTTGAACTGCTGAGGAATAAGTGCGTACATGCAATCTGCCAGGGATACGTGTACACACTCAACATGCATATCTTTTTGTTGCACCCTAATTTTTGACCTTAAGGTCCCACCTCCTTGTGCATTTTGTTACGCGTTAGCTTTATATTTTTGTATGTGTGTTCGTTTATGACTAACCACCTTTTAACTCCTTTAATCTGCATCATTAGCCTTTCCACCCCTATTTAAATCTTTTTTTTAATCAGCATCTAATAATTAATAATCTTTTTAATTTAACCTCTAATTAATTAACCTTTTTTATTATTAACTTATTTTATATTTCATTTATTTCATCAACTCATGTTATTATATTCTGTTCATATTAATAAAACCTTTTGAAAATAACCTTTATAATAGCAACCTTTTCTTCAATAATAAACTTAAACTTTTTAATTTAATATAACTTTAATTCAATAAAACATCCCAAACTATTTCTCTTTTGATGACAGGATCAAAGCTCCTATTTGTTCGAAGGTTCTACCTTTTTAAAATCAAAGTCATACTTATTACAAGTTTCAAAATAAGCAAGTTACAACAGCAGCAACTCTGTGGCCAACCAACTGTCTGAACAAAACAGAATAAACCACATCAAAACCCAAATCCAAGATCCCCTTGCGAATCAAGAAGTTCAAGGTTCTTTTAGTACATTTATAAGATCAGTATGTATTACAAGAGTTTGGAATTGAAGTCTAAGGATCCACTTCATTTTCTTGAGATCAAATCCTATCATAATCAACTTTCCTTTCAAAAGAACCCTATTTTTACTTCCTAAGATACTAAGTGAAAGCTATAAACCTCAATCTCACTGTAAACTACCTTTTTTATATACAATGATCCCCGGATTGTATCACAAGATGATGATAAGCAAGTTTCATTAGCAAACCACCAAACCTCCGGCATCAACTAATAATAACTACAAGCAATACGACCAAACGACAGTCAAAGAGAAAGCAATTCCCAAGGCTGTTGGTGTTCGAGAAGTTTCCGTCAAAAACCAAAATGATGCTTCGTCGGCGTAATGCAGAGAAGACAACAGGAAGTGCTCTCAAATCACCCTGCCGGAAGTGGTGGAAGCGATTGAAGAACTTAGCTTTCAGTTTCTCTTCATGGTTTTATTAGTACAATAGCGGCTTCACGCGGAACCAGTGCATTCTCCAGCGTATCGAAAATCTGAAACAGAAAGGAAAGGGGTCAGGTATGATGTCGGCAAATTCCAGCTACAAGGTCGCGGTTTTCGCGAATAAGTTCAACAAACCTACAAAACAGCCTTGAGTCATCAATACTAGAGAATAATAAAGGGAGCAACTTCACAATATTGATCTGGGAGAAGTGAATATAAGAGAAATTCCCAAACCATCTTGGAATTATGCGGACACGACAAATACTCCACCATTCCACGAGTTCCCTGTGCCTCTCCCAATTTCACCAGCAGGATACGATAAGACAGTGAGGTTATCAACTCAGTACGGTACTTGCTACCGAACGAAGAACGAAAGGAGATTACCACCTAGCAGAAGTCGTGTCCAAGTAACCCCTCTTCTTGATTTAAAGCCCAACCAACGTCATTTATGTCTTGCACGATAATAAAGCACCGTGTCTACAACTTCATTTATTACAACTTTGTGCACAACAGCCTTTGCTTTGAACGATCACGATCGCCTATCCGAGCAGCTCCAAATGTTGTTGTCAAGAGTAACTGAAACAAGAAACCAGGATGGTTATAAAATTAGAAACCCTCCAATAGAATCTACATAATCAGTAAAATAGACAAGGCCATGGCTGCCACTTCTAGATGCCAAAAGAGTTTCGAAATAAACCGAGAGCTAAAAAAATATCCAAAGGCAGAGGTTGTTTGGTGCCAAGAAGAACCAATGAATATGGGTGGATACACTTACATCATACCCCGACTCTTATATGCCATGACAGTTGTAGGCAGAGGCGATTTTGATGATGTCAAGTACGTCGGTCGTGCTCCATCTGCACCCTCATCAACTGGTTTCCTCAAGGTTCACCAGAAAGAACAAGCCGAGATTGCTGAGAAAGTTACAAACAAACTTACAGGTACCTCCACAACAGGACAGTTAAAACCTGAATGGAGCTTACTCCAAGGACTTCCAAAACGGTCTAACAGCCAACACAACAACTTTTGAGTTCTTTCCAAAACCATAGCCAGCAGAGCATTAATGTACGAATACAGCAAAGAGGCAATCATCATCAGACAGGTTCCCTTTTTTTTCTTTCTCCAAAGCGGCCACCGACAGGTCCCTGTTAAGAAGGAAACTCATTAACCATCAACATATTCAAGTATGAGAGAATTGGAGACATGTTTTTGCAAAAACAGAAACATTTTTCAGAGTCATAAAGAAGGATCCTCAACAAATTCGAATCCTTCCAAAAATAACTCACAAACATTGAAATAGGAAATGTTCAATATAAAAATTATATCAGGCAAACTCGACACAATCAGACATAAACGGAAACAATTTCAAGCAACTTCTAAAAACAGTCACAGACAAGAATCACCGGATTTGGAAACCTCTTCATTCTTCTTCAATTCGTTTTGCCTCCCGAAACCCTATATAAGAAACCAAATCAGAACACACAAAGGAAGAGAACTCAGAGCAAAACCCCAAAATTCCACAGAAAAATCCCAATCGAAAAAGCCCTAGAAATCAAATCAGAGAAGTGGTACTTATCTTAATTGAAGGAACTCTCCACCGTGAAACCATCAGAAGCTCCTTTGAAGGCCCGTCGCCGGAAATCAACCGCTCGCGACCATCCCAAGCCATCACCGCCCGCATAACAGCTGCCTTGCGATCGCGAACCTGCGCTATCCAGAACTCGCAGTAAACTGTTTATTGACGTCAAAATTTATTGAAATCTTTGATGGGTTGTTTATGTTTCAGGTTTTGAAAGAAAAGCGGACGGAAGCTGAGAAAATGGTGGAAGGAGATGCGAGGAAAAGAAACAAGGAAGAGAAAAGAAGGGAGATCGTGTGAGCAGAAGAAATAGGAGAAGAGAGTTCGAAGAGGGAGATGGATCGGCGAAAGGCGATTTAGGGGGGGGGACTAGGGTTTTTTCCCTTTCTGAAATATTCTTGTGTAATTTTGTAACATAATCACATACACTCCCACACACGATAACCACCGTACACCCTCACCATATCACCGTCCATCCCTCACCGTAACTATCGTACGATCCACTCCGTAGCTTCACGGTAAAACCTCACAACCCGCGCCTCACTGAACCATACGCCCAGTACCTTAATCCTAATTAACCTAATTAATCAACCCTAATTAACCTAATAATTAACGTTTAATATAACCTTTTTTTAATAATTAGTTCTTTTATTTTATTAACCAGTTAATCTAATTTTAATTAGACTCTTTTTTTTATAATAAAAACTAGTAACATTTTATAATTAATTAAATCAACTTTTTCTATTTTATTAATTCCCTAATATAATATTTATTCAAACTCATTTTCCTAAATAACTTAGAAGTGTAATAATAAAACTTTTTTTTAATTTAAAATCAATCTCTAGTTTTATAATTAAGAACTCTTTTTAATAATAATAATTTCTATATAATAAAAAAATCCATTTCATAATTAAGCCAACTATTTTATTTTTTTCACTTCATGATCTATTTATTTTATCAATAAAAATAATCTTTTATAATTTTAATAAACCTTTATAACAAGAAAACCATTTTTATAATAACATTTGGTAATAACAATAATCGAACCCTTCTTTTAAAGACATTTCCCTTAAAACCAATCTCACCAAAATAATATTTTCTCATAAATCGATTCAACCTTTTTCTAATCAACACCCCTTAAAATCAACCCAACACTGTAAAACTCAATCCATCGCACTCCGCTTCCACACATCACTCACATATTCACATTCACACACCTTAGCGATTTCATGCGTGTGTATGACTTTATTTTCCGCAATTTATCTTCCGCAATTTAACATTATCGCAATTTATATTCTCGCATCGCATTCCGTCCAAAGGAAGAATCTGCGCATGATCTAAACAATTATGCGTATGCATCTCATTTGCATCATTTCCCCATATGATCCTTGATCCCATTCAAGTCGATCTTCTAAGTTAGATCCTACCACATAGGAAGGACTTTTATCTTTTACAACTTAGACAAAACAATTCAACAACTCAAATCAAACACTATCCAAACACATTAGAGAATAAGATGTTAATCATCTTAAGTGGGATAAAACTCCTACCCCATAACAATTCAATCAATCAATTCGTAGGGACTTTGCCTTAAGAGAGATAGAGGCGTACTTGTTGATTAAATTCCAAGTGCTTGAGCCTTTCTCTTAAGACGATGCAAAGATTATTTTCCTACAAAGTTGTGGCGGTTAAATCAAAGTAATCTCCCTTAAAATGACAACCCATCTTTTCTCCTAAACTCAGTCAATCAACTACCCTAATTCCGTAGGAACTTTGACCACAGTCAAAGAACTCCTCAAACCCTTTAGGGGAACTACAAATACTCTGATTCCATTCCCGTAAGGATATGTAGGCATAAGATGCGATACCTTATCGAGTATACTTAGAATTAAACCCCTAGGTCTTTCATCCTTAAGCAGATAACCTATAGCAATAAACAAACATACAACAAGAGGTTCCTGTAGAGTACTACAGAAACTTAGGATGCTAGCACCTTCCCTAAGTTTAACCAACCCCCGAACCTATAACTCTCTAACTTGCATTTGCATTGCATTATGGGAATTTCGATCTTTATCCCTTCCTTTGGACAAATCAAAGTTCGGTTGCAAATGAATAAGATTCAAGCTCATTAATAGCTTGGTATCCAAATTTCACCGCGACACTTTTCCCTGTGGAAACAGACTCTTGCTAGGGACAAGATGCATTCGGACCGCTGAGACTAGGTGCATAATTTCCTCCTGTTGGGGACGAATGAGTATTAAGTACACATTTTCCTTCTGTGGGGATGGTGATCCTACCGGGGATACACCTCTGAAAAACTTGCCCCAAGGGTAACGACCCTGCACATGAACAAATAAACAAGATATCCTGAACAATGGAAACTATCTCGGTCACCATCCGTGACATTGTTCAAATAAGTCAAAGTTTTAATGATTATTAGCAAAGCCTGCAAGTTTATGTATGCAAAATTTTATCAAAACATCGGGGGTTTTTCGCAAACAAAACAGTAAAGTCTAAAGCAAGAACAACAATTTACTGAATAGTATATGCTTTATTGACAGATGGCCTATAAATAGGCGGATTTTACAACAGATGCAACCCCTGAAAAGAGGAACCTGCGCAAAAAATTACAGAGATGCATAGAAATATACAAAATGTCGGCAATGTGGGACATACAAACACCATGTATCGATCCATCTATAACTCGCCTGACTTTAATCCTTCTCTGATGCTTCGTCTTCTTAAGAGATTGATTTGGCTGAACGGCCCTCAGGTCCTCCCTCTATCCACCATACTCTGAAGATCAATATGCAGACCGCAGTCATTTTCTTTTCAAATCCCTAACTTTTTCCCGAATCGCCCTTTCGGGTTTTCAATTCACCGGGATACCCATTTTTGCCAAAGTCGCTTTTTTAGGGTTTCAACTTTGCGGGTTTACATCCTTTCTTTTTATATCCCTAATTTTTGCCCGAACCCATTATTTTTATAGTTCGCCGGGATGCCCCATTTTTTCCTGGATATTCTTTTTTCTTTCCAGCGGGTCTCTTTAAGCAAAGTATTTTTTAACTGCGTTTGCGTTCACAAGGGATGTGAAATCTTCACCATCCATGGTTGACAACAGCAAGGCTCCTTTGGAAAAAACCTTTCGCACAACATATGGACCTTCATAGTTGGGAGTCCATTTGCCCCTGTGATCTGTTTCTGGAGGGAGAATCTTCTTCAACACTAAATCACTTGTCTGAAAGCTTTGAGGGCGCACCTTCTTATCAAAAGCTTTCTTCATCCTGCTCTGATATAAACGGCCATATGCAACAGATGCCATCCTATTCTCGTCCATCAGGCTGAGCTGATTCAATCTATTCCTTACCCATTCTGCCTCATCAAGCTTGATGACAACCAGAACTCTCAAAGAAGGAATATCGACTTCCAATGGTAGGACAACTTCCATATCATACACCAGCAAGAAAGGGGTTGCCCCAATTGAAGTACGTACTGTAGTACGATATCCATGCAAAGCAAAGGGCAACATCTCATGCCAATCTTTATAGGTCACAACCATCTTCTGCACTATCTTCTTTATGTTTTTATTGGCCGCTTCAACGGCGCCATTCATCTTCGGACGATAGGGAGATGAGTTGTGATGCTCAATTTTGAAACTCTGGCACAGTTCCTTCATCATCTTGTTATTCAAGTTAGAACCATTATCAGTAATGATTCTTTCAGGCACTCCGTAACGACAGATGATGTCCTTCTTGATAAATCGGGCTACCACTTGCTTGGTGACGTTCGCATAGGAAGCTGCTTCAACCCACTTAGTGAAATAGTCAATTGCCACTAAGATGAAGCGATGTCCATTGGATGTGGTCGGCTCAATCTTGCCGATCATGTCGATGCCCCACATGGAAAAGGGTCAAGGCGACGTCATGACGTTCAAAGGACTTGGCGGCACATGAATCTTATTAGCATAAATATGGCATTTATGGCACTTTTTTACATAATTGAAGCAATCATACTCCATAGTCAACCAATAATACCCTGCTCGTAACAGATTTCGAGACATAGCATGTCCGCCGGCGTGCGTACCAAAGGCACCTGCGTGGACCTCTTCCATAAGCAAACTTGCTTCTTTTTCGTCCATAGATCTCAATAGAACTAAGTTAAAATTCCTCCTGTAGAGTACACCATCTTGGTTCAGATAGAAATTTCCAAACAACCTCCTCAAGGTCTTCTTATCCTGGGTCGACGCCCCTGGCGGATACTCTTGGTTCTTGAGAAAATTCTGGATGTCATAATACCATGGCTTGCCATCAAAAGCTTCCTCTATTGCAAATACAAATGCCAGCCTATCAAGGCGTGAGATGACTATTCTTGGAGCATCATTCCAATAGTTCACCTTGTACATTGAAGATAACGTCGCTAGAGCATCTGCCATCTGATTCTCTGCTCTTGGCACGTGATGAAACTCTACCTGATCAAAGAAAGGCAACAACCTCCTTGTGTAGTTCATATAAGGAATCAGATTAGGATGCCGCGTCTCCCACTCTCCTTTAATTTGATTAACAACCAAAGCTAAATCACCATAGACATCAAGGTTTTTGATTCTCAAATCAATCGCTTCTTCAATACCCATGATACATGCTTCATATTCAGCTTCGTTGTTAGTGCAGGGAAATGTCAACCTGGCAGTGAATGGTATACGATACCCATGGGGAGTCGTGATGATTGCCCCAATTCCACTTCCATAGGAGTTAACAGCACCATCAAAAATCATTTGCCATTGAGAGCCTAGCTCAGGACCTTCGTCAGGTAACGGTTCATCACAATCCTTTATCTTCAGAAACATGATGTCTTTGTCAAGAAATTCAAACTTCATCGGTTGATAATCATCAATCGGTTGTTCGACAAGATATTCTGATAGAACACTCCCCTTAATCGCCTTCTGGGAAACATATTGAATGTCGTACTCTGTCAAAACCATCTGCCACCTGGCAATCCTTCCTGAAAGTTTCTGTTTTTCAACGACATACTTAATCAGATCCATCTTCGAAATCAGCATGGTTGTATGATTTAGCATATACTGTCTTAGGCGTTTGGCAGCTCAAGCGAGTGTGCAACACGTCTTTTCCAACATTGAGTACCTGGACTCACAATCTGTGAACTTTTTATTCAAGTAGTATATGACATGCTCTTTTCTTCCGGTCTCGTCGTGTTGACCGAGAACGCAACCCATGCTGTTCTCAAGAACCGTTAAATACATTATCAATGGTCTTCCAGCTACTGGAGGTATCAGTATCGGAGGCTCCTGCAACTACTCTTTTATTTTTTCAAATGCCCTTTGGAAATTTTCATTCCAGACGACCGTCTGATCTTTCTTTAACAATTTGAACATGAGTTCACACGTGGCTGTGAGATGGGATATGAACCTAGCAATGTATTTCAATCTACCCAAGAAACCACGAACCTCTTTCTCTGTTTTCGACGCTGGCATATCTTGAATTGCTTTTATTTTTGCAGGATCGACCTCGATTCCTTTTTCACTGACAATGAACCCCAGCAACTTTCCTGACCGTACACCAAAAGTGCACTTATTCGGATTCAACCTCAGTCTGAATTTCCTCAACCTCTCGAACAACTTCAAAAGATTCACCAGATGTTCCTCATCCGTCTGTGACTTTGCAATCATGTCATCAACATAGACCTCGATCTCATGATAAATCATATCATAAAAGAGAGTCACCATCGCCCGCTGATAGGTCGCCCCTGCATTTTTCAACCCAAAAGGCATTACCTTATAACAGAAATTCCCCCACGGTGTGATAAAAGTTGTTTTCTTCATATCCTCCGGCACCATCTTAATCTGATTATAATCAGAAAAACCGTCCATGAAGGAAAACACTGAATACTGCGCGGTATTATCAACAAGTACATCAATGTGGGGGAACGGGAAATCATCCTTCGGGCTCGCTTTCTTCAAGTCTCTGTAATCAACACACATCCTTACCTTACCATCCTTCTTAGGTACAGGTACGATGTTAGCGACCCACGGAGGGTAGTTTGTCACGGCGAGAAATCCTGCGTCCAGTTGCTTCTGGACTTCTTCTTTGATTTTTACCGCCATGTCTGGACTGGTTCTCCTGAGCTTCTGCTTGATAGGTGAACATTCTTCAAAAAGAGGCAAGCGATGAACCACAATGTCTGTATCAATACCGGGCATATCTTCGTATGACCAAGCAAAGATATCCTCATACTGTCGGAGCATTTCAACCAATCTTTGCTTGACATTACTCTGCAATGCATCCCCTACCCTGACTTCCTTTCTGGCTTCCTCGGTACCCAAGTTGATGACCTCAATTTCCTCCTGATGAGGCAGAATGACTTTCTCTTCCTGTTTCAGTAGCCTGGCTAGCTCTTATGGCAGGTCTTCATCTTCCTCAATCTCTTCTTCGGCTTGAAAGATCGGATTATCAAAGTCAAAGCGAGTCATAGATGATTATGGAGCGGTGTCATCTGCAATGTGAAACCTGCAATGATGATGATTTAATGCTTAAAATGATATGCAAACAAGCACAAACCACATTGTCATTTTATTGTTAAAATAAAACAAGAAAAACAGAGATCACAATATTTGAATGCAAGAAAAACGCCCTTTGATTAATTGATAAAATGATTGTTCAAACATAAAAGATTAGGCCCTGTAGACAAAGACCACTATGCTCTGGGTAGAACATAGGGCTACACATAATCAAGAAAACAAATCATTACTCTTCTCTAGTCACTTGGATGACTTCCTTGACAGTCCAGTTTTTTAGGATCTGACCCGGAATACATGGCCGAATCCATGCATCCATGTCGCAATCGCTATCCCCTTCTTCATCAGATACATCATTGATTTGCTCAAAGATCACCCCACCACTGGTGAATTGGACGGGTCCCTTGTAGCGTGGCGCACTCTGTGAAGAGGAGGATGGGCTATACCCCAGTCCAAATTTGTCTTGTTTGTTGGGGATGCTCAGAAACTGGCCCCAACCCTGAGATGCTCCGGATTTCACCACTGCTTGTGCTTCTTTAAAAGATGACATGGCAACCTCGGGCGCCTTGGCTACAACTGGTGTTTTCTCCTTAATCTGCACAGTCTCGAAATCCTGACACAATGTCTCGTGGATCTCACCATTAACTTCAACATATTTGAACGAAGACAAATGACTAATCATAATATCTTCTTCCCCACAAACAGTAACAACACTGCCACCCACCATGTATTTCAACTTCTGGTGAAGAGTTGACGTTACAACGCCTGCCGAATGGATCCATGGTCTTCCTAACAGACAACTATACGCTGGATGGATATCCATGATATAAAACACAACATCAAAAACATCCGGACCAACCTGGATCGGCAAAGTCAATTCCCCAAAGACGAACCTTCTGGTCCCATCAAAAGCTCGTACCACCAAATCACTTGGGGTGCACATTATCCCTCGGGTATCTAGCTTCATTAAGGCTTTCTTGGGTAGCACATTCAGTGATAACCCAGTGTCTACCAGCACGTGTGACAACACTGCCCCTCTGCATTCAATGGAGATATGTAGTGTCAGGTTATGATTCCTTCCTCTGGGCGTCAAATCCAGATCAGTAAACCCCAGCCCGTTACCCGCATTTACATGTGCCGCTACTCCTTCGAGCTGATTCATAGATATCTCCTGTGGCACGTATGTTGTATTCAAGATTCTTAAGAGAGTGTTTCTGTGTGCCTTTGAGCACAACAACAATGACAGAATGGAAATCTTTGACGGTGTTTGCTGTAAGTGATCTACAATCTTGTAATCACTCTTCCTGATCAAGCGCATAAACTCTTCCGCATCCTTCATCAAGGACTCCTTCGCACTAGCTTGAGAACTCTCCTCGACCACGACTTTTCCTTTACCCTTATCAGATTTCTCAGCACTCACTTCGGGAGGTGAAAATACTCTTCCGCTTCGGGTTATCCCCCCAGCTCCTACTAAGTTGTCAACCGAATCCAACGGTGAACCTTTCAGTTCCTGCTTCTGTCCATTACAGTAGACCTCGACTCCGTAATTCCACAGAATTGCCTTGGTGCTCTCATAAGGTACGGGTCCAACTTTAGTAATAATGATGGTTGGCGGCCTTGGAGGCGCATAAATAGTGATTGTCTTGTAAGGAATCAAAATCGTGGCAACTTCATTCTTTTCTTCATCAATTATTTTCTCATATTTATTTTCCGACACTCTGTCAAATTGGAGAATACCATCATTCATCAGCTTCTAAACCTGACTCTTCAACTTCTTACACCCCTCAGGATGGATTAAACACTCTGCACAAGCTTTATCACAACTAGGAAATACCCCTCCACTCAACAGTTTAGCCCTTACAAAACTCAACGGAGTCTTCAAATCTTCAACATCAGCTACCAAGTTCAAACTCTCATCCTCAATAATGGTACTAACCCCAGCTGCCCCATGATTAGGCATGGGATTTTGCACTATGTTGGGCGCATCATGAGAAAATTTGATGGCTTTGCTGTCTATAAGGTCTTGTACCTTATGTTTGAATGCTTTACAATTGTCAATGTTATGGCCGGGAGCACCTGAATGAAAACCACACCTAGAATTCGCGTCATATCCGAGTGGTGGTGCACCAGTCAAAGGAGCCAGAGTCCTTTTCTGAATCAATTGTAATTGCATCAAGTGTTGAAGCAACTACGAGTATGGCATCGGTGGTGCATCAAACTGCCTGTTTACTGTTCTGCCCCGATCTTGGAATCTGTGAGGAGCATAGTTTTGTTGTCGCTGCTGTGGTTATGGTTGTGGTAATGCTTGAATTGTAATGCTTGCAACCTGGGGTTGCCGTTGACGATACTGCTGACTTCTACTCTTATTTTTGTTTCGGAAACCTGAGACTGCATTGGTTTCCCCCTCTCTCCTCTTATTGCCAAAACTTTTCTTACCTCCTCCAGCTGAGGATCCTTCACCGGCTTGAATTTTACCCAATTTAATTTCGTTCTCAACTCTTTCTCCTGTAATGATTAGATCCGAAAAACTCCCCGACATGTTGCCGATCAACTTCTCGTAATACACCCTCGGTAATGTGGCAACAAACATGTCTATCAACTCCCTCTCCACCATGGGAGGTTGCACTCTAGCGGCCAATTCACGCCACCTCTAGGCATATTCCTTGAAACATTCATTATTTCTTTGAGACAAGTTCTGTAACTATACCCTGTTCGGTGTTAGATCACTGTTGTACTGGTAATGCTTAACAAATGCCTCAGCTATATCCCTCCAGCTTCGGATGTTAACTGGCTCCAGCCCCATGTACCATTCCAGAGACGGACCAGAAAGGTTGTCCTAGGAAAAGTGCATAAGCAGCTTCTCATCGTCAGAATAGGCGGACATCTTGGGATAGTAGGAACAAAGATGAACCCTAGGACAGGTTGTCCCCTTATACTTATCAAAGTCCGGGACTTTGAACTTCAGCGGAAGCTTCAAGTCTGGGATCAGCCCCAGATTTGCCATATCCAACCCCATAGAGTTCTGATTTTCGTAGCTTCGCATCTTCTCCTCAATCATCTTAAACCTCCTGTCTTGTTCATCCTGTTCTAACTACAGGCCAACATTCCCGTGTACAACACACGTCACTTTAGGACAATGAACTCCACCTACATTACCTTCTCTTGGAGGGATAATAACTGTAGGAATAGTATTAACGTGTGGCGTGCCACCATCATTACGAGGAAGATTAGTAGCAGTTCCACCATGAAGCACACCGCTTTCATCAACCCTAGCAATTAACGGTTGCACCAAAGTTCTCAGCTGTTCTTGGCCATTCGCGACCCCTTGCATCATATCCATGAATTGGGCCATCCTGTCACAGAATTTCTAAAGCTCAGTTTGAATCTGATCCATAATCTTGCGTTGATTTCCCCTGGTTGCGTAGCGATGAGTCATTTGGTTGTCAATCCTGAAACAAACTGAACAAACCACAGAAATAAGGTTAACGGTCCCGAAACCCCTGCGATGCAAAAATGAGAAATGATGCAGTACGCAGACATGTAAATATGCGTTAGGGAAAATTTCCCCTTGATTCTAGTTCCGCGAGAAAAGCAAGACAATGGGAAACCAACAGATAAGCATAGAGCAAACTTCTCATAAATAAAATGAGAGCCAAGAGTCAATGTACAAAGCACATCACTGAATACAATGGAACCAAAATGACCTCAGCCAACAGATCTGGTGATGGTAAAAATACATCAAAACAACAAACTATAAAGAGAGGAAAACATCACATATGATGGCGAGTCTGGAAATCCTCCAACAACTCTCTCGTATCTGAATGATCTGGCCTAGCAACCAACCCCTGGATTAGCAACTCTCTCCGATTAATGATGATCTGCAAGCTCTGAGCATAATCCTCCCAAGCGCCTTCACCAAAGGCTTCCTCAAGCTTAGACCTCTTCACATTAGCTCTTGACTTATAGTCCTCCAACGTTGCAAGAGCTTCATTCAGTCTGCAGTCACTATCGCGTCGGCGTGAGGATTCAGCTATAACTTTCTCATCCCTCACCTGAAGCTGAGTCTTCAACCTAGCAATTTGTTTCCGCAGTCTGTCTTCTCGCTCTTTGTTGTTAGTTAGAATGGCATTCCATTGGTCATTAAACTTTGAGATCTCTACATATGCTCTGTCCAGCTCTTTCTTCTTAGAACTAAGAACATCACTGACGCACTTCAAATATAAGTCCACACGCTCTCAAGCGCAAATCTCTGCAGTTAGCTCTCTACCTAACTTGTTCACCAATTCAGTTTGCTTCTTAGATGAAAAAGTGGCTTGATTTCTCTCGCTTCGAAGCTGAATAATCTCTTTTTCCAATTCCTCGTTTGCGTTACACAACTCCTCCTTCTCGGACCATAACTGATTATACATTTGAATATCAACAGTAGTCGGCTCCTCAATCATCAAAGGATATAAAGACTCACAAATTGGAAATGGCATCAATAACCTCTCAGCACCCTCCTGAATCCATACCATATAAGGTTCATAAGCTCTACTGTTACTCTTACCCAAAGAATCCTTCCCTCTACGACGAGCCTTGTTCCAAGCTTTCTCCACTCTGATCAGGGTCTCATTCTCAAGCAAGCCAGTGAAATACAGAGATTCTTGTATCTCCTCATCCTTCGGAGGTTCCCTCAGAGCATACCCAAACTGCCTTACTGCAATTGCTGGGTTGTAATTAATACCTCATTTCTTTCCAATCAACGAGACGTTAGGAAAACCACCACAACTGTAGATAATCTCTGTACCCAACTGATCTCTGTCAAACCATACGATGTTCTCAGAAGTCAAGCCCATAAGTCTCTCAAACCACTCAGAGCTACCTGCAGTGTCAACAAAAGGACCAACCTTAGGCAGGTGACTTACAAACCATCTGTATAAAATAGGTACACAACAAGACACATTCTTCCCTCTCTGATTCTCATTCTTGTAATGCACAAAATGATAAACATCTCCCAGAAGTGTAGGCACAGAATTTCCTGAAACAAAGATGTGGAAAGCATCCAAATCCACAAAGTCTGGAATATTTGGAAACAACATTATACCATATATGCACAGAGCCAAGATGGAATTAAAGACAATCCAACAACCCTCTTTCGCAAAGTGTTGAGCCTTACCAACCAAGAAAGGCAATGGAAATCCAGGCATCCCATTCCTCCTAACCAACTTCCCTTCCAACTCAGAAGCATCTAGATGAAGAGCATTAGTAAGCTTAGTCAAATTAGGTTCAGCTTCAGTATGATAAAAAGGCATCTGATCCAGAATAGGAACTCCTAATAGCATAGAGAACTCCTCCAAAGTAGGCATCAACACATAACCCGGGAAAGTGAAACATCTCAACTGTGGATCATAAAACAGAAGCAAAGTGTGAAGACCTCCCAACTCAAACATTGAGGCTTTGCAGACACAACCCAAGAGCTTCCCATATGAATTCTTGAAATTTTCCATCACAATACGATCAGCAACAGAAATCAAACTGAGCAGAGGTGTTATGTCAGGAGTAGGATACTTGTACACGACAATCTTCTTCAAACTAGGCTCCATGTTAGAAGTGGAATAAGATCACTAGAATCGAGAGGAAAATATACACTTGTAGCATAAATACATGTAAATGTTAATATGCAAATGAAAATGCAAATGCAACAGGGGATCAGGATTGTTGTGTTGTTGACTGAGAAGAACCAGCGCTTCGCTTCAGCGAGAACATAACACAACACCGATATAAGGAACCCACTGTATCAAGGATCAAAAGTTCACACTGACAAGAAAATCAAGTAGGTTGAAGGTCAAGGTTTCCTGCATAACCCTCCCCACTCACAGGTGTGAACCTATCTCTGACAAGGTCTGGCATCCTATGCGGTCATCAGCGTCACATACTTTCGAGAAACGATGATACTTTCACCATTTTTGGTTTGGCATCATAGTCTAACGAAGCGGTCTCACTTAGCTGACTTTCAAATGATCGGTCCCCAGAGTTGACAATCCTCAGATCCAACACCCTCTCAACTGTCCGAAACAGACTAGAAAGGTAGTCATCAAAGAGAATCTCGTCTGAGCGCGAATTTCGTGAGAACTAGTGCATGCCAAACATACAGGTTCATCACTACTTTCCACTTCTAATGCTATGGTTATACTCAAGCCTGGGTTTTGGCTTATCACACAATGGAACATTCCCCCCCAACAGCACATCAATATGATAATATAACAATGCTGGAAAGTAAAATGCAAATGCAGATAAAGTACAACACATATATACACATCCAAAGATAAACACACAAGCGCTAGGATTGACTCGCATAAGGGATGCGATTTATCCCCAACAGAGTCGCCAGCTGGTCGCTACTGTGAAAAAGGAAGTCGGCGGAAGACAGAAGAGTCGCCACTGTTTGTTATTTATCCCAAAAAGAGGGAAAGGAAACGATCAGAGAAAACCTACGAAAAAGGGAAAAGACAGGTCATCGCAACCAAATCTCGGGTTCGGGAGTCGGTTACACAAGGGGAAGGTATGAGCACCCCTCACGTTCGTCGTACTCGATGGGATCCACGCTTGTTATTTATCTAAAAGGGTGTTAATCTATAAGGCTGGCCACAAGGACAAAAGAAAAGAAAAGAGACTCGATAGAGCATCGTTGCTCTATGCCTACGTATTCCCTCATGCAATGGGAAAGTCAGAGTCAACGTAGTTCGGAAAACTACGGGTGAAAGGTGGGGAAGGTTGCTTGCCAAGACATCGTCGTCTTATGCCTAAGTATCCTCATCTAGTATGAGAAATCAGAGCAAACGTAGTTCGGGATGACACGACCACAGGTTGGTTCAAGTGTTTTACCCGAGTAAGGTTAAACCTTAGTTCTAGCAGTTAGGTGTATTGCTGCTCGACCATTGGAGACTTAGGCGTTACCTGTTTGCGGTAGAACCAAGAGTTAACAACACTCTCTTTATGAAAATGATTTTCCATTAATCCCAAAGGATAAAAAGGTTTGATGTTTGTTTTTGAGTCTTTTATGAAGAAGAAGTGGATTGAATTGTGTTTGTAATTCATGTTGCACTAAAGACTATGACTTAGGAGCGAATGCGTCGCATATCTCCCACAGGGCATACGCTAAACACTCTAGACAATTAAGAGGAGGCCCCCCAATCATCATTTCCCAAATGCTTAAGGCTCGTAGCGTACAACACTTATTATCCTTTATTACATGTTTTGAAGAAGTTTTGAGATGAGAGGAGAGAAGACACAACTAAGGGGAAACTAACTCAACCCTAATGTTATCATGCAATGTGCTCCTATGATTGAGATTAATAGGGGAAAAGACTATCCTAATGTTATCATGCTTGGATTGAACACTTAATGTCTCTCTTACTCCCGAGGGACTAGGAATCCTAAGGGATCATGGCAAAGAAAACCAAGTAAACACAAGATAAATCAATCACAAAATGAAATGCAAGAAAGAGATGAAGATGACTTAAACAAGTCAAGAGAAGATGCAAACATGATATGCAAGATGTAAGACAAATAAAAGATGCAAAAGAAATGACTTAAACAAGTAAAAAAGAAAGTGAGATGAAATGGGAAAACAAAGAAGCTCAAAGAAGAAAACAAAAAAGCCAAAGGGTAAACAAAAAATCTCAAAGAAGAAGCCATGATCAAGATGAGGATGGGAAAATAGGCTTGGGCAGAAAGCAACATAAGAAGAATTTCAACCAAAAGCATCAAATTGATCATGCAAAAAGAAAGCACAAACAAGTTCTCAAAGTGGCATCTCATTCAAGGCAAACTCAAAGTACAACCAAGGAATACCAAATCACCTTGAATGAGTTCCAAAGTCCAAGGGACAGAAGTGAGAACAAGAGAGGAAGGTTCACAAACCAAAGAAGAAACAAAGCCAAGACGAGTAACAAGATAGGGCAAGGGAAAGAACCAAAGTTCAAACCACTTTCAACATTCAAACACAAATGGAATGCCCTAAAACAACATGACTTGTAACACAAACCAAGCAAGTGTATGACCTATAAAATTGAAACCAGCATCCTAAACATGTCAAGAATGTGAATCAAGAAGCATAAGATGCAAATGGGATCCACAAAGGTCATCTCCCAAAGGAACTAGGTCAACTAGTTTATATGAACCTCAATTAGGGTGACTTGACTTGCAAGATTCACCAAAAATAGAAGAACTGTTCAATAAAATCTCAAATAAAATGCACAAAGCTCATAAACAAGTTGGAAACCAGAGGCCAAAACATCCAAACCAAATTCCAATCAAGGCATCACCAAATGATTTGATCAACTAGGGTGCTCCACCTTGAGGGTCAAACAAAAGCAACACAAAGTCAAACAAAAATTGATCAAACATGGACCAAAGTCAGCCTCAAAGGTACCTCAATCCATCATCAAAGTGGAGAAGAAACCTTACTCATTGGTGATTGCAAATTGTCCACAAAGCAAGCATGATCAAAGAAGAACCATATTAAAAACACTTCCAATTGCAAAATTAAAATAAAATTGCAAAATAAAAGAAAATCAAAATATCAAATTATGGAAAATTAATTAAGACTTCAAAGTGTTGGAAAATATTTTTTGTTAAATTTTCTAATATTTGAAAGTATTTTTAATAAAATAAAATCAAAACAGAAAATAAAATAAAAAGAAAATAAAATGGAAGAAACAAGGGAGGTGCACTAGCAAATCAGATAACAAAGCAACACAGTTCAGCGCATTTAGGCTCAAAAGCCTGGGGGTGGCAATAACAAAGAAAGCCCAGTCCACAAGACAACTCTGATTAAATGAAACACAATGTTTCATTTATTCCATGTGGAGTCAAAGTTACACGCGTGCAAGGTTAAGCAAATAGAAAGCCAACACATAAGCAAGTCAAAGCTTTAACGGATCCACCTCATATATAACCTGAAAAATAACCAGATGCCGGAGCCCTAGCTCCGGTCGTCTTCTCAGGCGAGGTGGCCAGAGTTCAAGTCATCAGATCTCAACCAAACTTCACAAAAATGGTACCAAATTAAAGTTGAACTCACATAGGTCATGAATCCAAGATCCAATCATCCCAAACCTTCACAAATTAAGAGAATCAAACGCAACAAGTTTGATCAATAATGGATCAAACATGGCCTACATGAGGTAGGGCTTCAGATGCAACCAATATGAACCTGATTCATGGCCTAGAATGAGAGAATTATGGATTAGAAGCTTACTGAATGGAGACACTCTGTTGGTGCTTCAGATGAGTGTAAGCTTGCTTCCAATGCTCCCGATCCACTCCAAATTCTTCAAGGAAGCTTAATTTCTCTTCAATTGGACTTGATTTGCAGAGAAAAGTGAAACACGATTTTGAATTTTTCTTGAGAATTTGAAATATGAAAATGCTCTCTCCAACTTCAATTTGCACTTCTGAGCTCTCAGGGCACGTTTTGAACTTATATACAATGGATCTGAAATGATTTCGAAGGCCCATGAAGCCTTATTTAGTGAATTTGAAAAAAGCCCAAAAATGGCAAGCTCCTCATGCACACGTGAATTGCTTGCATACACACATGAAAATCACTTAATTCTGCAGCTGGTGAGATCAATTTTACATTGGAGATGAATTGGGGTTTTGATTTGATCCAATTTGGAAGTTTGAAGGTGAAACTTCTTTGTGAAGAAATTGGAAAATGCACGTGTTTTTGCTTATCATGTGTCAAACCAAAATGTGCAATCCTCTTGTGAATGTATTTTGAAGTGAATTGAATCAAAATAAATCATAACCATGACCTATAATGCATTGAATTCAAATCACACTTTAAAGTCCATTTTTCTCTTGAAAATTTATCCACATGTCCATAATCAATCATAATTCACATAATCCTTGAGTTTTAGGGTGTAAATGAGGTCTTTAGGAGCAACTTTCATGTTGATTGAAAGTTCATTTGAAGTACATAAGTGCATGAAAATGACATTTGTAACAATTGACCTATAACCAAACTTTCCCAAAATACCCTTGCCTTGTAAAGTCCATAACTTGAGTTCCACAAATGATATCAAGGACTTCTAGGAACTTTTGGAAAGATAATATCATGAGGAAAAACTTTCATGTTCGCTTCAAGTTGAGGAGAAACTTGATTCTAGGTCAAAAGTGCCTTGGAAGTGAGTTGACTTTTGGTTGACCAAAAATATGTTCATCTAAGACCTCTAACTTGATGGCATCATAACTTGAGTTACACAAACCCAATGGATGAGTTCTAGTACTCAAAAGAAATCTTAGAACATTCCTTACGAGTCTCATGTTTGCATGAAAATGAGATTCAACTTGTATCATGAGGTAAATGGTCCTTGAAGTTGAGCACTAAAGAAGGGGATTTTACACTGAGATCCTCTGAAACCCTAATTTAGTAACTTCTTGAACTCTTGATTCTCCTTGATTTGAAATTGATATGACATCCTAGATGTCTCAAAATAACTTCCCATAGCTCCAATGACTTAAAACCAAGTCTCAAACTCTCTCAAGTCCACAGTTAACCTTGAGTTGACCAGATGAAACCCTAGGTGCACAACCTTTGCTTGTGACCTCTTGTAAGTGAAATAAATGTCTAGATGAGCTCTACAATGGCTTCCAAAGCACTCAATAAGCTTCTCAAACATATTTTATCCATAACCATGTGTTGCACCCTAAAATTTGCCCAACCTTATTCACTTGGTTTATGTTTCAATGTCATTAGCATTTGCATATAGAGTCATGTGCATAGTCTAATCATCTGCATAGCATAAGCATATCAAGTCATACAACAGGGGGATCAATCATTATTCTCATCTCTAGAAGCCTATCAAGAGGTTATTATCCCAATTCAATCTCATTCAAGTCATCATGAAAGAATTTGAAAGCAAAGAGTTCAGCAGATCAAGCCTTGAGTCCATCTCCTAGCTGAGGGTATCTGAGGGTCAACAAGAGGGTTGTGAGCTGTGAGTTGAAGGCATGGAGAGTATCTAGACATTATGAGAGACTTAGAAAGTCATTTAAAGAAGGAGACAAGTCATTGATGAGAGCACAAGAGCTATAGCTGAAGGCAGTCAACTAGGGTTTCATCTGGGTCAACCCTAGGTCAATTGACTGATTTAAGGGGCATTCAAGTCTAGTGGAGAGATGTGGGGTTCATAATTTGACATGTAGAAGAGGATATGGTGATATGCCAAGAAGAATTCAAGAGAAATCAAGGAGAAGAGGAGCTTATAAATTAGGGTTTCTGTGTAAAATCCCCTAGTTTAGGTCAAATTTCCAAGCAAGATAAGTCAAAATGCTAGCTTCAAATGGATCCTTGGCCAACATAACACTTGTAGAGGATCTCAAGACCTTTAATTTGAGTGGTGGAAGACATCAAGGAGATTTATAGAACTCAAGTTATGGTCCTTGCAAGTTACAGGTCATCTGAGGTATCTGAAATTTTGTCTGTGAAAGTGACTTGACTTCCAAGCTAGTTTTACCCCTCAAGGAGATTTCAAATGAATTTCTGGTCAACATAGGAATTGTTCCTCATTGTCTTAGCTTTATAGAATGGTGTGGCATGCCTTCATATGATGTGTGGAACTCAACTTATGGTCTTGGCAAGCAAAGGGTATTTTGGTCATTTGTGAATTACAGGTCATTTTAACCTATGTCCAAAACTCATACAAGGAGGCCTCAAATGGAAAAACTTACAACATCAAACTTGCTCCAAATGACATTTTGAGTCTAGAAAGAAGGTCACAAATTGTTGGAAAAGCTCATAACATGAAGTTGCATGATTGGTCAAATTTGAACTAAAATGGCTTATAACTTAAATAAAGTCAAAGTGAAAAATGGTTTGAGAGATTTATAAGTCCAAATGGAGACTTCCCATATATGATTTTGGGTCCAAAACACATTCTAAGAACAATGGTTCAAGTACATTTTTGAGCTTATTGGAAAAAATCAAAGTTATGTAGGGTTACTTGTAGTTGAAGAAACATAGCCAAAATGGATCAAGCTTGGAATGCAAGGGAAAGTGCAAGAATGTTCTGGAAACTTCCATAGAGGTCTATATAAACATGAAATGGAGATTGATCAAGGGTTGGATTCATTTTTCACCAAAAATTTCCCAAAGTTCTCTCATTCTCCAAGTTGCAAGCTCACTTCAATCTCACAAATTCAGCATCAATTCTCATCAACATTGATCCTCCTACATTTCACCATCATCATGGATCAGAATTGAATCAAAGATTTGGTGGATATTGATCATTTTCGTGCACTTCCATCAAGAACACACAAAGTGCAATTTCAAGTGGAGATCAAGATTCAAGGCAAGATTCATCAAGGTTTTGCAAACAGAATCAAGCACAGCACTGGTGGATCAAGATCCAAGCATCAAAAGCCTCAGATCCACGAGTTCCATCAACATCTCCAAGCCTTTGCATCAGGTGCATTTTCTCTGCCATTGCTTGATTTAGTTAGTTTAGCATAGTTTTATTAGTTTAGATGTGATCTAGGTTGTTAGTAGAACGATTAGGATGAGTTTGGTGCTGTTTAGTGATAATTGTTAACAGGTGCTTGAAACTGTTAGGATTTAGAACTCATAGCATAGTACATTATAACCTTAGCTTGTTAGTTTAGAATAATCACCATTAAGTATAGAAGAGATTAGTATAGGTTTGGTTGAGGTTCTTGAGGATAGGTTGCAGAGCATTTCCATGATGGACAGAACTTGTAGCTATCGGTTTGAGTAATATGGTGAGTTTCAAGACAAACTAAGACTACAGCCTTGTAGAGCTTGAAAAATGGAGCACTTTTCATGTTTACATCGTGAGGATTCATGGACTGGAGAGAGAGAACAGAGAGCTTGAAGTATGCGTGCATGGTTATTCATGGTGGAAACCCTAGCTTCATGAAGAAAGGAGGAAGAAGACACAATCCTAGCCGTTCAGCCCATGAAGACTTTTGACTCAAAGCCTAGATCGTGTGGCTCTCATTCATACTGAAGATTGGAGGGAAGTTGAGTGCCCTAAAACGCACCGTTTCATTTAATGAAACGGGCGGGCCTAAGTCAGTTCGCTATGCACACCTCCCGTATATGGGCCCAGTTCAATTTGCACGTGAAAACCCTACTGAATACACCTCCCACCTCCTTGATGGTTTTTTTTTCGTTTTTTATTAATTCAGACTCAAGCTGGGCTTAGTAAAGAAGTGCTACGCGCACCCCACCCTCCTGGCCCATCCAAAACATAACTGAGCGCATCTGCTATTAGTACCCCCTCCCTCCTTCTCTTGTCTTTTTTTTACTTTTTAATTTTCTTCATATTTCATTAATCTTCTAAAAATCATAACTAAATGAAAAAATATTATTTTTAACTCATTCTTTTTTTAACACTTTCATTAAAATGTCTAGAAAATTATAAAAAATAAAAATTGCATTTTATTTTTTATTTGATATTTTTCCCATATTTTCCAAATAAATAGCATTTTAAAAAGTTTCATTTCATGCATGATTTTGTTAATTTTTGTTCTATTAGATGCTTTCATATTTTTTGTTCATTCTTTTTAGGTTGCTTAGATGAGATATTGAACTTGTAGATTCAATTTAGTTCCCATTTTTAGAAATTAAATTTAGGTGCTTAGTGTAGGTTTGAACAAACATGAACAAATTAGGGTTTTTAGGTGATGACTTAGGAAGTTTGATTCTTTCCCTTAGGACTTAGGATTTAACTAGATTAGTTATGGGACTATAGGGGCTATGGGTAGTTATTAGATCCCTTAGAGAAAAGTCAGGCCTCCCCTACTGCTATTAATACTCTGTGTATGTCTGATTGACTGGTGTGGTGTGCCCTCTGGGGATTATTGATTTGTCTGTGTGGGTATTGGGATTGTCTGGGAACTTGGGAGAGCTGAAGACTTGAGGAGATGAAGACCATTGGAGATTCAGAGATGAAAGGTCAACTGCCAGAGTTGAATAGGAGGTTATTGCTAGCAGCTGCTGAGGAGACTAGGGTCTAGGAGCTAGGCAGAGCTCTAGAGTAGAAAGCTTGCTTCTCAAACATAGGTGGCTTTGTTTGCCTCTATCCTTTCTCTATGATTCAAAGTCTCTTTCAAATATCCACCTCCTTCCTTTGGAAGGATCAGTGAATATATTTGAAAGATAGAACTTTTGAGAGGAAACTTTCTGTTTAATGTTAACAGTTGATGAACCACCATTGGTAGGTAATTAACTGTCTAACATTCATTCACTTCACTCTTGTGACTGATTCCTCATCCTGGAGGTTTGAACTTGAAGAAAAGCCATTGCAGATAGAAGACTGATGATCAAAACCCTTACCTGAAGATCATGAAGATGGAGATTGATGCTTGTTGAAGCTCATGATTGATTGGAAATTACTTGAAGCCAGATGTTGATTCAGAGCTGCTGATGCTGTTTCTTTTGCTGTTGTATTTCATTGCTGATGTATTGTTTGGATTTCCTGGTTGTATTGTTTGCTGTTTACCCTGTTAGGTTGAAAGTGAAGCCTGTTCACTTTCGCCTATTGTTTTCTAGGTTCGAGGTTGAGTGGGACTCCCTTGCCTCGCTTGTACTGTTGCATCCATGCATTTTACCGCTTTATTATATCTGTTATTGTTTCTGTTTCTGCCTATCCCGTAGGATCTCTGTTTCTCTCTGTGCAAGAGAGGAACATGATAGACACTAGGTCTTAACCCATGCATGATAACATTAGGTTAGTTTGATTCCCTTCGCAACCGTAGGTTAGAGTTCTGTCTCTTCTCTCTCAAAACAAACAGAAAAACACATAAAGATTTCAAACACAATAAAAGACACTTCTTCCGTAAAAGAATGTGAACTCATCAAGACGTTATTTTTTGTCCGCTGGGACTGTTAATCAGAAAAAACCTTTTTCAGAAGGAATAAAATCAATCAGACAGACTTGTGTCGTACGTGGCCCGAACTACGTTTGCTCTGATCTTCCATGCAGTGTGGAAGTACGTAGGCATAGGATGCGATATCCTAGCGAGCAACCTTCCCCTCCTTTCCCGTAGGTAGGCGAACTACGTTGACTCTGATTTCTCGTTCCAGACGGGAATACGTAGGCATGAAGTGCGATACTTTGCCGAGTCATTTTGTTTTCACTTTCTTTCCTTTTAACCCCAGACCTTTAGCGTAGATAGAATAACAATCCATACCCGAAAACAAGCGTGGATCCCGTCGAGTACGACGGACGTGAGGGGTGCTAATACCTTCCCCTTGCGTAACCGACTCCCGAATCCAGGTTTTGGTTGCGACGACCATACCTTTCCCGTGTTGTGCGAGGTTTACTCTGAGCGTTTCCTTTCCCTCCCGTGGGATAAATAACGCACGGTGGCGACTCTTCTGTTCAGTCGGCGCCGATTTTCGCAGTAGCGACAGCTGGCGACTCTGCTGGGGATCCAACGTCCCCTGGCTGCTAAGAACTGCGATGGTTCTTATGCATTTGGGATCCAACGTCCCTTTGAGCGAGTCAATCCTAGCGCTTGTTTTCCCGTCGAGGATTTTTGTATGGAGTTATTGTATATTTCTAACCTTGTATTTTCAGCTTTGTATATTGATTATTATTGCTGTATTTGGGGTGTGACGGGTGTTCTGATATTGAGAGATAAGCCGGACCTAGGCTTGAGTGCACCTAGAATTAGCGTAGAAAGTAGTGGGCGCGTGCCGGCTTTGCTTGCATTAGTGTCTCATGAAATCTACACTCGGACGAGGTTCTTCTGGTTGGCTTCTTTTTCTACCCTTTGGGTCGAAGGGGTTGTTGGTCAGCTGAATTGTCGACTCCGGGGACCGATCACTTGGAAGTTGGCTAAGTGAGGCCTCTTCAGGAATTGATGATGCCACTCCTTCTGGGAATCGTATCATCAACCCTGAAAGTCTGTGACGCCGACGACCGCATAGGATGCCGTACCTTGTGCCAGTTATAGGGCCACCCACCTGTGAGGGGATTTGGGGTTATGCAGGTAACCAGACCTTCAGATACCGGTTTGTTCTCGATCAGAGATCCTGGGTATTTATGGAGAGTTATGAGGTCTGTCAGAGACCATTTGGAGATGTGTTCTGAGGTCTGTCAGAGACCAATTAGAGATGTGATTTGAGGTCTACCAGAGACCAGTGGGAGTTATGGTTTGAGGTCCATCAGAGACCAGTAATGGAGCTTTGTTTTAGGTCTGTCTGAGACCAGGGTTTGAGGACTTCTGGAGGGTCTATCTGAGATTTCTTGATTGGGTTCAGGCTATTCAGCTACAGCTTTGGTCCCTGTTGCATGTTACTTGCATTGCATTGCCTGCATATCCATTACCATTTGCATTTCACTAACGTGTGTCTGTGCTGCAGGTGCATTTGCATTTCCCTAGTTCTAGTGCCCAGACTTCTGAGTATTGACTATGGCTAGTTTGAGGAAGACAGTTGCGTATAAGCTGCCTTCACCTGATATTACTTCCTTGCTTGGTCTGATATCTCTTGCCGATGAGGAGGTTAGGAGAAGCTTCAGAATGAGTCATGGGAGATTACTGAGATTAGTCTGCAAGCCCACTGCTGATGAGATGAATGGGCTATACACCTTGATGCAGTTCTATGATCCCGCATTGAGATGTTTTACGTTTGCTGACTTTATTCTAGGGCCCACCATTGAGGAGTATGTGGAGTTTACCGAGCTTCCCGTGCAGAACAAGGTTCCCTTTATTCACTCTGCGGCTGAGCCCAAGTTGGAGGATTTAGCCAGAGCCTTGCATATGAATGCTGCTGAGCTGTTGGTGACTTCTTGGCTTGGGGTTCCCGGTTTCTCTCTAGCTTTTCTGGTTGGCAAGGCTCAAGAGTACGCCAAGAACGGTTGTTGGGTAGTTTTCAATGCTATTTTGGCTTTATGCATTTATGGAATTGTGCTGTTTCCTAACTTGCCCAACTTTGTGGACCTGGACGCTTTCTATCTGTTTGCTGCAGGCAACCCAGTGCCAACGTTGATCGGAGACTTCTACCACTCATTGCACTACAAGAACGAAAACCGAAGGGGAAAAGTTGTTTACTGCTGTACTCCTCTGTTGAATATGTGGTTCAAAAGTCATCTCCCTATGAAGGGACCCTTTGCAGACAGTGCAACCTCAGCCAGTTGGTCAGAGCGCCTGATGAGGCTATATTCCGAAGACGTTGTGTGGTTTGATCGAGACCTGTTGGGGTCTGAGCTCATCTTTAGTTGTTCTGGGTACCCTAATGTGCCGCTGATAGGAAGAAAAGGGTGTATCAATTACAACCCTTCTCTATTCATTCGTCAGTTTGGATATGCGCTGAAGAATCCACCTCAGGAGGAAGAAGTACAGGAATCTCTGTACTTCACAGGTGACGTGAAGGGGGAGTTATTAGCCAAGTTGCAACATGCCTGGACGCGTATTAACCGCAGAGGGAAGCCTTTGTTAGGTAAGAACGATTGCCAGGCTTATGAACCTTACAGGGTTTGGATCCAGGAACGAGCAAGTCAGTTATTAATGCCATTTCCAGCTGCACCCGTCATTGTTCCCGTCCCGGCAGAAGAGCCAACTACTGTTTCTAGGGAAGTCTACGAGCAAGTTGTGAAGGAAAAGGAAGCCTTGGTGAAGATTAATGAAGGGTTAGAGCAAGAGTTAGCCCAGGTACGCAGCGAGAAAAACAAGGCCGTATATGCTTTCCAACAACAAATCGAGCTGCTAAACAGGTTAGGGGCTGAGTTGACCGAGGAAAAGAAAAAGCGTGAACGTCTGGGGCAAGAGTTCAGAAGCTCCCATGACATGCTGGAAGCCAAAAAGAAGGCGCTCGACGCAGCACACCGAGAAATCTCCTCCTGCAATAAGACTTGGAACGCCACACTCACCAACAATAAGAAGAGGGAAGATAAGCTGAAGCAGCAAATTTCCGACCTCGAAGAGAAGTTGAAGTCTAGCATCGAGAAGTGTGAGGAGGAAGTGATGACCCGGTATAGTGTCCAGCATGCACTGAACAAGGCAATCAAATCCAGAGATGAAGCAGTGTCTCAGAAGCGAAAGTTAGAAGATTGCTTCGGAGAAGCAACATGGGAAGAAACTGCTGAAGACGTACGCCGTGTCCTTAAGAGGAGAAACCAGCTTGTTGAAGGGCTGCTTGATCGACCAAGCCATCCGGAGACCAAGAAGTTGATAGAGGAGTACCAGACTTTTGGGAGGATTTGATCATTTCATGTAGTAACTTGTATGCTTTATTTGCATAGTGCTGACCATCACCAGGATTGTTGGTTGAGGTCATGCCTTCTTTGTACTCTCAGTGACATTGTACCCTGGGCTTATTGATTCTCCCTGCAATATATGAGGCTTTCTATGATTCAGCTCCGATATTCCTATTGTCAACACTATCACTGCACCGGCACCTTCACACTAGAACTGGGGGAATGAATCACCCTAATGCACAGGTGTCATACCCTAAATTTATCCCACCTGTATAGTTTTCATTTGTTCATCCATTTATTCAAAAATCCAAAAAAAATATGTTGTTCCTGCTCTAGGCGTTGCTAGGTTGAACTAAATTGATCCAAGTTTTCATTTAAGGATTATCAAATTAAGAGAGGTGTGTATTGATTGAAGTTGATTGGTTTGGACCTGATTTATTGATTAGGCAAAATTTTGTTCCCTGACTGAAGCCAGGGTGTACATAGTTCAAATGATGAGAGGACTGAGGGGTAAATCTGGGTTTATGCAGTCCTAATGCAGTGTTGTGTTACTCATTTGGTTCAGGGCTTGATGCAAGTGGTAGAGTTCGGAGTTGATCCATGACTGATTCGTGGTGGACTTATTACTTAAGAAGTTATTCATGGTTCTAAGCTCAAAGGTCCAAAATCGTTGCATAGAAGATTGTGTTTTTAAAAAAGGGTCATTCAACTTCTGAGTAATACACTATTGATTTTCTCTAGTTCATGATAAGGCACACGGAATTATTACAGATATATCCACAAAGATACAAAACAAGAAGAGAGAAATTCCATTTTTGAAATAAAGCCCATCATCATTTTGACATGACCATTTGCACATAATTACCAAATATAATAATTACAAAGAAGGAATTGTCACTGTCCGGCCCATATACTTCAAGTTGCATCGGTGGTCTCTCATGATTCATGATTACACATTGCCTAAGGGTTAGCTCATATCAACATCACATAAGCTGTGAAATTCACATTACAAAGCCATTCATGGTTGTAAAGCAATTGAGAAAAAAGAAAAGACAAAAGGAAATGCAGCGTGATTCTCCATAAGAGTCCAACATGGTTTATGCTAACCATTACCTCAAACCAGTACTACAAAGCCTGCAACAACAAAAAGAGCAGAAATATCAATTACCATACACAGCCAACAAATCAGGAACAACTTGTACCATAGCATGGCCCCACACAATTTTTAATATTACAAGTTATTAGAAAGGAGAGGAACATGGCTATATCTAAGAGCCACTTCAAGTTTACCTGTCCTACAATTTGGTAATACTTGCTACACAAAAAACAACAGCACAGAACATTGGTGCTCCAATGGGCACTTATTAGATAAGACAGAAGAATTGCAGGCTGTTGTGTACCCAAATCCAGCTATCTTGTGTTTTGATAAGAGACCCCACAATGCCGTACGCACCACACCCTATACTACCATCAAACCAAATCCTGCAATGCCTGCGACCTGTACGACTTGCAGCCAGCACCAACGCCGCTCCAACCACAAAACTGTTTCGTACCAGCGACACAGCTCATACGAGATAACACGCCTCTTCATTCTGCAGAGTGTACCGACTGTTTTGGAGCCACAAAATAGTACTTCCACCCATTGCGCAATGCTGCCAATAACAGCTACAAAACCTGTGAGATAAGAAAAAAACAGAATAAAATAGGAGAAGAAAGTGAAAATTCTGAGGAAAAAAAAACTCTCCAAGACCTGCTAAAGCAAATTTCAATCACCCACCACAGATCTGTTCCCTCCATTTTCAGCTTCATTCAATACAGCTCTTCTACTTCTGATTCTACTTTAGATCTAAACATTCTGGATTAACTTGTAAGGTGGACTGTGATCTAGCTTGGGAGTTTTGATGAAGTGAGGTTAATTTACAAGCTTTTCAGAGTCATATATATGCTCACAGTGGTTGGATATAACCCATCAGAAGTTTGCCGAAGAGATACTTGGGATAATCCTGCAGAATGTCATTCCGTAGCATAGTTCGTGACGTTCGTGATAGCTTTGGGAGCTTATCTAGGCGTAGTTTTGATGTCAAACTTACTGGTCATCATCATAGAGGAAAATCTCATGGTTCGGTACAGGATCTGCATGATCAGCCGCTTGTAATTCAAAATAGTTGCTGGGCGAGCTTACCCCCAGAATTACTCTTTGATGTCATTCGACGGCTAGAGGAGAGTGAGAATACTTGGCCTTCACGGGAGCATGTAGTTGTTTGTGCTTCTGTTTGCCAGTCTTGGAGGAATATGTGCAAGGACATTGTTAAGAGCCCTGAGTTCTGCGGCAAACTTACATTCCCCGTGTCCCTGAAGCAGCCTGGGCCGCGAGATGGAATCATTCAATGCTTTATCAAAAGAGATAAATCTAACTTAACATACCACCTTGAGCTGCAGTTACAATAGAATAAAAAAAGCAATGTCCAAAACCACCAGCACAAACGGACAAACCCCTGCTGCCGTGACAACTTTACCACCTGCAAATAGGTCCCCATAAATTTTCAAATAAAACACCCTTCACAGCAACATGTCTTGCACCATCATGCTTGAACCACCAACCAAAACCTGCAAAACAATAAAACCCCACAACACATATCCACAACCTACATGAACAGACAAGAGAGTTAGTTACGGCGCGGCATTTGAGCCAATGTTGCTTAAACTGCAAGGCATGACATGTGCCTCAAAGCAATATTCAATATGCAGACTCACTCCAAGGACAGGTCTACTTTCATGATGTTTTTTTTGCAAGAGAAAGCAATTTCCAAGTTCACGCGCAGCTGGTGCCATTTTGCGTTTGCAAGGCAAAAACGCAGTAGTATTACCTCAAAGTGATTGACAAACAATAGCAAATTAATATACAAATTGTGAAGATTTGCAAAAAAAAATGAAGAACTGAAAGAGGCAGCAGAACATTTACCATCTCGTTCACACATTGCTGTTTACAAGGCACTATACAAGGGATTAGGAGGATTTGCTGCAGATGTTGTTGCAGCTATCGATCAGGCAGCTCAAGATAGAGTTGATATAATATGCTTGTCAATCACTCCAAATAGGCGTCCTCCCGGTATTGCAACTTTCTTCAACCCAATAGACATGGCATTGTTGTCAGCTATAAAGGCTGGTATTTTAGTTGTGCAAGCTGCTGGAAATACTGGACCTTCAGCTATGAGCATGTCCTCCTTTAGCCCATGGATCTTTAATATTGGTGCCACCTCTCATGATCGAGTTTACAGCAACTCGCTATCTCTTGGAAATAATGTGACTATACTCGGAGTAGGACTTGCACCTGGCACGTCTGAGGACACAATGTACAAATTGATTCACGCGCATCATGCTTTGAACGATGGCACAACAATTGCTGATGATATGTATGTTGGCGAGTGTCAAGATTCAAGTAAGTTCAATAAAGATTTGGTCCAAGGAAACCTCTTAATGTGTAGCTACTCAATGCGATTTGTGCTTGGTCTCTCCAGCATCAACCAAGCCATAGAAACAGCCACAAACCTTAGTGCTTCCGGGGTTGTTTTTCCGATGAGTCCTTCTGTGAATGGCTGTCAGCTTAACCCAACTCCAATGAGAATTCCTGGCATAATAATTCCGTTAGCAAATGATTCCAAGATACTATTAGAATACTACAATTCTTCACTGGAAAAAGACGGTACTTCAAAAAAAATTGTTAAACTTGGTGCTGTTGCTAGCATTAATGGTGGACTTACGGCGAGCTATAATAGTGTTGCTCCAACTGTTATGTACTACTCCGCCAGAGGACCAGATCCAGAGGACAGTTTTCCTCATGAAGCTGACATTTTGAAACCCAATCTGGTAGCTCCAGGAAGTTTTATATGGGCTGCTTGGAGTTCTGTTGCCACTGATTCAGATGAATTTCTAGGTGAGAATTTCGCAATGTTGTCTGGCACAAGCATGGCTGCACCTCATGTTGCTGGTCTTGCTGCACTAGTCAAGCAAAAGTTTCCCAATTTCAGTCCTGCAGCCATTGCATCCGCACTTTCTACTACAGCATCACCGTCAGATAACAGCGGGAAGCCAATCATGGCGCAGCGGTCATATCCCTCTCCAGACCTAAACCAATCGCCAGCAACTCCATTTGACATGGGAAGCGGTTTTGTGAACGCTACTGCAGCATTAAACCCTGGATTGCTTTTCGATTCAAGTTATGATGATTACATGTCTTTTCTATGTGGTATCAATGGTACACTGCTGCCCAAAATCTCTGCAGAACCTCACTACCCTCTAAACGTACCAAAGTTGTTGCCCCAAACCATACCACCAAAGACGCAGACACAACATGTTTTTCGTACCTTGCAGACAAGAAGGTACACATCGCAGGTTTTGTTTTTCACCAAACCACAAGCAAACAAATGGTCATCTGCTACAGCCAACCAACACCTGCAGAGGTTGTACCACAACTGTACTACTGCAACATCAAGACAAAAATTCACAGCTAACTCCAAGCCACACCAGACAAAACCTGCACCTGAAAATGACTGGACATCAGCAACAGGACAATTTGAAAACTTAAAAGAGGGAGGGGGAGTTGATTCTTTGGGGGGCCATCAGTTTTCAAAGAGAAAAAAACATCATCAGAAAAAACTTACCTCAGAAACCTCAAAACATCTCCCATCTCCACAACCCTCTTTCTCCATCAAAACATCAAACTCCACCATGAACACTCATCTGAAACTCATTAACATCTCAATTAGACAACACAGACCCTAGCCTCCTTTCTTTTTCTCCCAACTCCTCTCTTCACCTTCTTCGAAAACTCCCAACTTCATCCTCCTGAAATTCACTCAAAATCTCCAATGGACCTCCATCAGCTACCGTCGGAGTCGATAACCCAGAAAATCACCTTCCCAACCTCACCTTCAGCTCTCCCTCACTAATTTCGAGCATCACTTAATCGGAAAACCCCAATTTCACTTCAAATCTTTTTCAAAGCCCAGAAACCGAAAACCCCAATTGAACAACTTCAAACTCAATCAAAAAAACTGAATCTATTCTCTCAACTGCAACGACCATCATCGCCTCACCGAACGAAACCCACCCTTTCTCCATTTCAACCGTAAAACTCAGCTTCGGTAAACTCATAACCATATCCTCCATAACTCGAAACCCACGTTGCATCTGCTCCATCCTAGCACCCAAATCGAAACACACCCCCGTTCTTCATCAACTCTCCAAAACCCCCAAACTCCAAACGCAGATCAAACTCATCAAAAAAACCTAACTCACGCCTTTCTCCTCAACCCACAACCGTAACGACCCATTGCACCCAGGTCTGGAACAAGAATGATGAAATCAGAGATGAAAAGAGACCCAAATCAAGAATGAAATCCAAAATGAAAGAATGAACGTACCAAAGCCGGAATACGAAATCGAGTTAAGGAGAACGGTGTTGCTGTCCTTCGAATGTACTAATGTAGGTTCAACATTTTTATTTTCTTTCTTCTTTTTTTGAAAACTCTGTCTAAGGCTTTTTTTTTTTACTTTTCTTTGTATACTTTTCATGTTGGGAAATGTTCTTTTAAATGTACGATGAATTTGTTTTCACGTTTTTTTTGAGATGTGAGTTTGGCTGTGTTGCTGAGTACGGTTGTGTTGCTAGATCCGGTTGTGAGGAATAGACGAGTGGGTTTAAGGTCCATGATGACTCCCTCCAAATTCTCTTTACACCCTTCCATTTCAGTTCTTACCTCACTCTGAGGGTGATAGGCTTTTAAGCCCATATGATCTCCTCCTGTTTTTTATCAACCCCCCTTTATTTTTGTTTTCATACCCCCCGGTCCAATCGCACTACCCCTTTTTTCTCTTCTCTCTTAATTTCTTTTTAGGGTTTTAATATAAGTTTATGATAATTGATTTTATTAAGATATCATTTATTTTATGTGTTTATTTTTAAATATAACTTTCTAAAAACTTTATAATATAAGTTTGGGGTTTGATTTTATTTTTCTTTTATCGTTGGACATTTTATTTCATTTGTTTTCGGTCGATGACGAGACCTCCGTAATTCATTACCAGTCAAATTATTGATAAGTAATGTTGGATCTGAGACCACTTCTTTTCTCTCTTCATTACTTGTCCCGATTCGATTCAAAACTTTGTCAAATAATTTTCAAAATCAAATTATCTTTGTATTGAATTTAAAAGAGGGGATTAAGTGTAGACTTTCTTCCTCTCCGAGTGTTGGGATGCCCACTGTAGTGAGGGTGGTTCCGACACTCGTCTTTCAATACGAAGACGCTTCCCGTCCATTTTCAAATCTCATCTCCTTAAAATCATTTCTCTTTGTATCGAATTAAAGAGAGAGGATGGGGTGTAGACCCCTTCTTCTTCGAGCGTAGGGATGCCCACTGTAGTGAGGGTGGTCTCGACACTCGTCTTTCAATACGAAGACGTGACTTCTTTATCCACCATCTCGCTTTCACAACTTCATCCCGCAATCCTTGTCACCTAAAACCTCGGTCCGGTACCGAGTGCATTTTCAAATCTTTCATCATAAAACTTGAATGGTCGTGGAGTGGTTAGGCGTAGGCCTTCTCCTATCCCGAGTGCTGACGTTTACCGTAGGGTTCTCTGTCGCAAAGCACTTACCATTCAAAACCAAAAACATCTTTAATAAGAGAACGAAGTTCTCTTTGCATTGAATTAAAGAGAGAGGATTGGGTGTAGACCTCTTCTTCTCCGAGCATAGGGATGCCCACTGTAGTGAGGGTGATTTCGACGCTCGTCTTTCAATACGAAGACGCCTCGTTCACCACACCCTTTTATAACAAAAAACTTTGAGACAAAGAATTGGGTACTACCCGTAGGGGTTACTATCCGAGGACATGTCTCTCCCCCTAAAAAACAATCCAATCAATCAAACGTGACTTCTTGCCCCGCGTGGCGAAAACTAATCAATCTTTCAAAAAGGATATGATACGTCCGTTCTACCGCAAACAGGTAACGCCTAAGTCTCCAACGAGCGAGCAGCAAAACACCTAACTGCTAGAATGCGCACGTTAGCATCATCCATAAAAAACATCAACACACCGTAGGCCGAACTACGGCTGCTCTGATTCTTTACTTCGTTCAAGTAAAGATACGTAGGCACAAGGGCCACAATCCTTGCCGAGCACATTACCCCCAATATCTGTAGTTCCCCGAACTACGTCGACTCTGACTTTCTCACATCCGTTGAGAATACGTAGGCCTAGGACTGCGAAGTCCTACCGAGTCTGTTCTTTCTTTTTTCTTCCCCGTTCTCTCTTTCCTCCTAACTTTCCTGTTTCTAACCCCTCTTTTACCCTGTGGAGCACTTCTTGTAGCATAATGTTTAAGCAAATAATTTCACACATCGGCAAACAAAAGGTTCCCATCGAGTACGATGGATGCGAGGGGTGCTAATACCTTCCCTTCGCATAACCGGCTTCCGAACCCGTTCATGGTTGCGAGACCATCTTATCCGTTTCTTTCTTAAGGTTTTCTCGATATTTTCCTTTCCCCTCATGGGATAAATAAAATTCGGTGGCGACTCTTCTGTCTATCTTTTTCGCCTCCCCGTCGTTGCGCGATGCATTTTTCGAGTAGCGACAACAGGCACACACATTGCATTGCATTCATATTCATATTGCATTACAGGTAATTATTAAATTGTATCTCATCTCCTGTATCCACCAGGTCCTCCAAGATTAGCGACCGAAGAATTCCCTGGCGTTCAACCAGAAGCAGCAGCAAGGAAGTCATGAGTCAGGATCCGACTGAGATGCAAGAGGTGCGCGACCACATAACGCGGATCATACAGGTAATGGAAACCATGGCCGAGAGTCAGAAGCAGTTGCAGGATACGGTGCAGCCTCTGATGGCACGGGCTAATGATAGAGCTGCCGGCTTTGCTCAGCTAGAGAATCAAGGTTTTCTCCCAGGCCGCATACGCCAACTTGTGGGGGTAGCCATCAAACAGGTTCAAGCAGAATTAACGGGTGTTCGAGGCCAGCTGGGGCAGTTCACGAAAGATATGCAAGAGTTGCGCTCGAATCAAGAGACGCTAGAAGAAGAGAACTGCCGACTGAAGGCACAGATAGGGTTGATGGCTGAAGTATTAAGGAACGTACTCCGGAGAGAAGGAGGGCAAATGTCGGAAGACGCGGCTGGATTATCTGTTCCTCAGGGGTCTGAAGAACCATTACCCACGCAGGATAGGCTTAAGAGACCTTCCCCAGGATTCGAAGCTCAGAATTCTCCTCGTCAGCAGTCGCAATTGATTTTGCAGGATAACTCAAGAAGGTGTGGTAAGAGGATGAGGTCTTCTAACAGAGTATTTGATGAGATCCCTGTGGATTATGATCAGTTGGTGCAACTCTTGTTCCAACTTCAACTGGTTGAGCCCCGCATTTTGGTTCCACTGACAGGGCAGCCGCCACCAGACTATGACCTGAACGCCCATTGTGCCTTCCACTCCGGAGCACCGGGGCATAACATTGCAAACTGCAAAGCTTTTAAGCATAAGATTCAAGATTTGCTGGATGAGAAAATAATTGAGTTCGTACCGGGGGGCATAAAAGTTGCAGGGACTGATATTCCCATTTCTCCGCCAGAGGTTGCAGATGAATCGAGGTATATCCCAGAGCCACTGGAAGCTAAGTCTCCATGTCCACAACAGTTGCCGATGCCAGGGTTGAACTTAAGGATGATAACGCGTGAGCCCAAGGAATCGCTCGAGCAAAGCTAGCAACATACAAGATGCCAGTATACGACTCAGCAAAGAATTCGGGGAAAGAAGCCGAGGAGGGTGTTTGAGAAGCCTCCCTCAACGTACGCAGATTTGTTACAGACACTACTAAGATTGAACTTGGTGGAGAAAAGAACTCTGGCGCCAATAACCGGCACTCTGCCGGATGGCTATGATGCGAGCAGGCACTGTGAATTCCACTCCGGGGCTCCCGGACATGATATTGAAGGTTGCCACGCATTCAAGCATAACGTCCAAGATTTAATCGACAGCAGGGTCATTAATTTCTCTGACAGGGTTCCCAAGGCGGTGCAAGGCCATCGACAAGCGAAAACCGGGGTGATGAAAAAGTTTCCTAGATTTGATCGGGCCGATGAAAGAAGATCGAGACAGCAGTAGACTACCCCTGATGATAGCTTCTGAGGATGGTTGACTCGCCAATAAGTCAGAGTGCAGGAAGTCCAGTTCTGAGACGCCGACATTTTTCATGTTATCTTGTTCATGTCCTCGCATTTGTAGTTTCTTTTCTGTGTAATTGCAAATTTCGCTCTTAAAACTTGTTGTTTTTCAATTGATATTAATAAACGAAATGAATATGCATGTTTTGAATTAATCCAGTCGTGTTCACTCTTTGTTTTTCTTTAATGCTTAATGCTTGTTTTAGCAGGAATCTGGGGAGGATGACGAAAACAGATGACGAATAATATTCCGATCGTATGCTTTTGGATAAAGAACCTGTTGATGAGATACAGGCATTGTTTCAATCCATAAACACCGGAGATATAAGGAAGATAATCCCTTGATAACCCCTTTGAGCCAGTAGTAGGAGTTTCTTTTGAAAATGAAAAAAACCTAAATCTCAACCCGGGGCAGGGTAGGTGTCAGTTAGTTTGACCAAGCGTTCGAATCGTAGAAAGAGTGTCCGGTTGAGGATAAATCACACTTGTATAAGTCGTGCCTAAAGAACCGCAATGGTTAAACCTTGCCGACAAAGAGTGAAACAGTCATATTACTCCACAAGAAGTCAGACAAACCAGTGTCACGCGACTTGTTCAAAAAAAAAAAAAAAAAAAGAACGAAAAGCAAAAAGAATCAAAAGCCCGCTAAGTCAAAACTTGAAAACAAGCGACTTAGGCAAAAATTAGGGCATCCCGCTGGACTAAAAAAAAAAAAACAAAAGATACTCAGTCCAGGCAAAAGTTAGGGAACGAAAAAACGAAAGACGAAAAGGATCGTCAAAGAAAAGAAAAATCCTCGAAAAGGACAAAGTCGTGTGACTCTAGGTACCCAAAGACGAAAAGCAAGTGACTGTCACTCAAAAAGAAGAATGTGCGGTATCCTGGACCATCACTCCTATCAGTTCACCTCTAATAGGTGAACGCTGAAGTCAGATTAGCTGAACATAGGATTGGAGAACATCACGAAGAATGGGTGGGTCGAAATAAATTTTGAGCCTATATCTTTCCTTGTTAACCGTGAACCTGACCACGTTACAACCCGAAAAAGTCCTAATTGAAACAGGTTTTGGTCAAGAGCATACGTCAGTAAAGATCTCGTCAATTCTGACTCCTAAAAGGGTTCCTCTTACCAGCTTTCATATTGACATCTTGATAATTGATTCATTACATGTCACAAAATTTTTCAGTGAACAGACTTGGATTTTGAAACTGTCATATGCATTGTGTTTAATATATCTTTTATGCAGAACAACTTGTTTTACTTGCGAGTAAGCGCATGCCGACAGGAAAGATTCCTACAGTGGAAGGTATGATCGGGATAAAATGCAGAATGCCCAAATGTTTCGTGAACTGGGGCAAGCTATACTGATTAATTCAGGTAGAGTCAGTCATCCTAGAATCAGTAAATCTGGGGCAGTCAGGTCAAGGTGTGGCAAATCTCTCATAGCTATGGGCAGTACTCCACGACTCAGTCGATCAGAGACAAAAGGTTGTTACGAGACCGGGGCAGGTCACCCTAGAAGCATGAAAGTTATGTTCTTGAAACACCCCTTCAAGGTCCGAAATGTAGAAGTCGTCCATGTCTGGTTGTCAAGATACGAAGACTGTAGGGTCCATTCCAAAATGGTTGCAGATTCAGGGGCAAGCTATACAAAATACAGACTGGGGGCATGTTAGTATCCCCGAAGCGGGGTTCTCTCTTTTCAGCAAGTGTTCTTTCCTCCCAGTGGAACTCGAAGATCAAGACTCTTCCCAGCAGAGTTGATAGTGGGTCCTGGCATTTATTTTGTCAGGGATACTGTGTAATATCAGTTCACTCTCCAGCAGAAATCCAATCGTACTGTGCACATCTGCTATTCCCCAGCAGAGTTATATTCCCCAGCAGGATGCTACTTCAACAAGGTGTTTGGTTTAAGTTCCTAATTTCCTAGCTGAGTCGACTTCACTCTTACAGCATTTATTTTGCTGGAATAATTCTGTAGCACCTGGCTATCCCCAGCGAAGTTGGCAGTATCTTCAGCATTTATTTTGCTGAAGCGGTTCCTGTATCCCAGCAGGTGGGGAGAGCACTTTCTCAAATGAACTACCAAACACTCAAGATCTCGGCATGAGATATTCAATGATAATGTCAGTTTCGGCGGTATTCCCCACAGAGTTACCAGGATAAGTCTCTCTTTATTCCCAAGCAGAGTTATTTGTCATCAAAAGGTTTCATGAACCAGAATTTCAGAAGTGGCCTCCGGGCATCAGAACAGGCATCCGGTAGTTTGGTTTCCAGATATCCCCAGTAGAGTCCGCCTCAAAGTCGCTGTCACGTCAGTGCTAAGAAGTTTGTGGGTCGGGACCAATGAAGAAGTGAGTCCTGACGTGGACAAGTCGTATTTCCCCAGCGGGTCGAAGATGCCTGAGTCCTGACGTGGACAAATCAAGACGAAACATGGGTCCTGACGTGGAACGAAGTTGTTTCCTTACGTGGACGATGTAGTCCTTACGCGGACATATCAAGCCGGAGTCCTTACGTGGGCAGATTCAGATAAAGATATTCCTTACGTGGAATGATTGGAGTCCTTACGTGGACATATCAAAAGATATTCCTTACGTGGAAAGATTGGAGTCCTTACGTGGACAGATAAAGATGGTGGTTCCTTACGCGGAAAGATTGATTCCTAACGTGGAAAGATTGAGTCCTGACGCGGACATATCAAGATGAGATTCCTAACGTGGAAAAGAAGATGGTTTCCTTACGTGGAAAGACGAATTTATTCCTCACGTGGAAAGAAGTTGGTATTCCTTACGTGGAAAGATTGAGTCCTTACGCGGATATATCAAAATGGATTCCTTACGGGGAAACAAGTGCATTCCTAACATGGAAGAGCTTAGTCCTGACGCGGACAGATCCCGACGAAGTCCTATTCCTTACGTGGAAAAAGGGTGATTCCTTACGTGGAAAATAGATTGACTCCTTACGTGGAAAAGTTTAGTCCTGACGCGGACAGATGGAGAAGAAGTTGATTCCTGACGTGGAAAGAGAAGGTGTTTCATTACATGGAAAAGTTTAGTCCTGACGTGGACAGATCAAAGTTTGATTCCTAACATGGAAAGATTGAGTCCTTACGCGGACATATCAAGAATGATTCCTGACGTGGAAAGAAAGTGATGGCTCCTTACGTGGAAAGATTGAGTCCTTACGCGGACAGATCAAAGAAGTTATTCCTAACGTGGAAGAAGACGATAGATTCCTTACGTGGAAAGTTTAGTCCTGACGTGGACGGATTCGGAAGAAAAATGGTTTCCTTACGTGGAAAGATGGAGTCCTTACGCGGACATATCAAGATTGATTCCTGACGTGGATTCCTTACGTGGAAAGAAGAAGTATTCCTGACGTGGAAAGAAGCGTGTTCCTTACGTGGAAGAGAAAGATAGTTATTCCTTACGTGGAAAGATAGAGGCATTCCTAACGTGGAAAAAGTTTGATTCCTAACGTGGAAAGATCAGAGTCCTTACGTGGATATATTAAGAGCACTCCTTACGTGGAAGAAAAATGGTTTCCTTACGTGGAAAGAGTGGAGTCCTTACGTGGACAGATTAAGATGGCATTCCTTACGTGGAAAAATGTAGTCCTGACGCGGACAAATCGGAAAGAGTTGGTTTCCTTACGTGGAAAAATTTATTCCTTACGTGGAAAGATTGGGGTCCTGACGTGGACAGATTCGAGAATAGTCGATTCCTGACGTGGAAGAATGATGTACTCCTTACGTGGAAAGTTGAGTCCTGACGTGGATAGGTTCAGAACCGAAGTTGTATTCCTTACGTGGAAAGATTGGAGTCCTGACGCGGACATGCCGAGTGGTATTGGAGTCCTGACGTGGACAGATTGATATAGTTCTCCTTACGTGGAAAGAAGATTGCTTCCTGACGTGGAAAGATGAAAAGTTTAGTCCTGACGTGGACAGATACAGAAGCGATGTTATTCCTAACGTGGATGGTGTTACTCCTAACGTGGAAAAGTGAGTCCTAACGTGGACGGTGTTATTCCTAACGTGGAAAGGTTATTCCTAACGTGGAAGAGTTTATTCCTAACATGGATGATTTTATCTCTGACGAGAAGGCAGACGAGCCATCCCCAGCAAAGTTATTGAGGTTTTTCCGAGTTGACAGCAGATAAGAGTCCTGATGTGGACAAGCAAAGGACAAAGTTTCTGATGATTCAATCTTTTTCAGAACGATGAAAATAATCCCCAGCATGGTCGCACGAGGTCAGTGGGTTACTGTAACGGTCAGATTCAGCTAATGAATGTCGTTCCCCGAGCAGCGGCGCAGTTTATTTCTGCGGTTGGCAAATTTCTGGGTTCCTAGTATTCAACCGTCTCGTACCGCGAATGCCTGAAGGCTCCGGGCTCTTCACCCAATCGGGTCCAAGCCGCTTGAATAGGGGCAGCTGTTGCACCCTAAAATTTGCCCAACCTTATTCACTTGGTTTATGTTTCAATGTCATTAGCATTTGCATATAGAGTCATGTGCATAGTCTAATCATCTGCATAGCATAAGCATAGCAAGTCATACAACAGGGGGATCAATCATTATTCTCATCTCTAGAAGCCTATCAAGAGGTTATTATCCCAATTCAATCTCATTCAAGTCATCATGAAAGAATTTGAAAGCAAAGAGTTCAGCAGATCAAGCCTTGAGTCCATCTCCTAGCTGAGGGTATCTGAGGGTCAACAAGAGGGTTGTGAGCTGTGAGTTGAAGGCATGGAGAGTATCTAGACATTATGAGAGACTTAGAAAGTCATTTAAAGAAGGAGACAAGTCATTGATGAGAGCACAAGAGCTATAGCTGAAGGCAGTCAACTAGGGTTTCATCTGGGTCAACCCTAGGTCAACCCTAGGTCAATTGACTGATTTAAGGGGCATTCAAGTCTAGTGGAGAGATGTGGGGTTCATAATTTGACATGTAGAAGAGGATATGGTGATATGCCAAGAAGAATTCAAGAGAAATCAAGGAGAAGAGGAGCTTCTAAATTAGGGTTTCTGTGTAAAATCCCCTAGTTTAGGTCAAATTTCCAAGCAAGATAAGTCAAAATGCTAGCTTCAAATGGATCCTTGGCCAACATGAAACTTGTAGAGGATCTCAAGACCTTTAATTTGAGTGGTGGAAGACATCAAGGAGATTTATAGAACTCAAGTTATGGTCCTTGCAAGTTACAGGTCATCTGAGGTATCTGAAATTTTGTCTGTGAAAGTGACTTGACTTCCAAGCTAGTTTTACCCCTCAAGGAGATTTCAAATGAATTTCTGGTCAACATAGGAATTGTTCCTCATTGTCTTAGCTTTCTAGAATGGTGTGGCATGCCTTCATATGATGTGTGGAACTCAACTTATGGTCTTGGCAAGCAAAGGGTATTTTGGTCATTTGTGAATTACAGGTCATTTTAACCTATGTCCAAAACTCATACAAGGAGGCCTCAAATGGAAAAACTTACAACATCAAACTTGCTCCAAATGACATTTTGAGTCTAGAAAGAAGGTCACAAATTGTTGGAAAAGCTCATAACATGAAGTTGCATGATTGGTCAAATTTGAACTAAAATGGCTTATAACTTAAATAAAGTCAAAGTGAAAAATGGTTTGAGAGATTTATAAGTCCAAATGGAGACTTCCCATATATGATTTTGGGTCCAAAACACATTCTAAGAACAATGGTTCAAGTACATTTTTGAGCTTAGTGGAAAAAATCAAAGTTATGTAGGGTTACTTGTAGTTGAAGAAACATAGCCAAAATGGATCAAGCTTGGAATGCAAGGGAAAGTGCAAGAATGGTCTGGAAACTTCCATAGAGGTCTATATAAACATGAAATGGAGATTGATCAAGGGTTGGATTCATTTTTCACCAAAAATTTCCCAAAGTTCTCTCATTCTCCAAGTTGCAAGCTCACTTCAATCTCACAAATTCAGCATCAATTCTCATCAACATTGATCCTCCTACATTTCACCATCATCATGGATCGGAATTGAATCAAAGATTTGGTGGATATTGATCATTTTCGTGCACTTCCATCAAGAACACACAAAGTGCAATTTCAAGTGGAGATCAAGATTCAAGGCAAGATTCATCAAGGTTTTGCAAACAGAATCAAGCACAGCACTGGTGGATCAAGATCCAAGCATCAAAAGCCTCAGATCCACGAGTTCCATCAACATCTCCAAGCCTTTGCATCAGGTGCATTTTCTCTGCCATTGCTTGATTTAGTTAGTTTAGCATAGTTTTATTAGTTTAGATGTGATCTAGGTTGTTAGTAGAACGATTAGGATGAGTTTGGTGCTGTTTAGTGATAATTGTTAACAGGTGCTTGAAACTGTTAGGATTTAGAACTCATAGCATAGTACATTATAACCTTAGCTTGTTAGTTTAGAATAATCACCATTAAGTATAGAAGAGATTAGTATAGGTTTGGTTGAGGTTCTTGAGGATAGGTTGCAGAGCATTTCCATGATGGACAGAACTTGTAGCTATCGGTTTGAGTAATATGGTGAGTTTCAAGACAAACTAAGACTACAGCCTTGTAGAGCTTGAAAAATGGAGCACTTTTCATGTTTACATCGTGAGGATTCATGGACTGGAGAGAGAGAACAGAGAGCTTGAAGTATGCGTGCATGGTTATTCATGGTGGAAACCCTAGCTTCATGAAGAAAGGAGGAAGAAGACACAATCCTAGCCGTTCAGCCCATGAAGACTTTTGACTCAAAGCCTAGATCGTGTGGCTCTCATTCATACTGAAGATTGGAGGGAAGTTGAGTGCCCTAAAACGCACCGTTTCATTTAATGAAACGGGCGGGCCTAAGTCAGTTCGCTATGCACACCTCCCGTATATGGGCCCAGTTCAATTTGCACGTGAAAACCCTACTGAATACACCTCCCACCTCCTTGATGGTTTTTTTTTCGTTTTTTATTAATTCAGACTCAAGCTGGGCTTAGTAAAGAAGTGCTACGCGCACCCCACCCTCCTGGCCCATCCAAAACATAACTGAGCGCATCTGCTATTAGTACCCCTCCCTCCTTCTCTTGTCTTTTTTTTACTTTTTAATTTTCTTCATATTTCATTAATCTTCTAAAAATCATAACTAAATGAAAAAATATTATTTTTAACTCATTCTTTTTTTAACACTTTCATTAAAATGTATAGAAAATTATAAAAAATAAAAATTGCATTTTATTTTTTATTTGATATTTTTCCCATATTTTCCAAATAAATAGCATTTTAAAAAGTTTCATTTCATGCATGATTTTGTTAATTTTTGTTCTATTAGATGCTTTCATATTTTTTGTTCATTCTTTTTAGGTTGCTTAGATGAGATATTGAACTTGTAGATTCAATTTAGTTCCCATTTTTAGAAATTAAATTTAGGTGCTTAGTGTAGGTTTGAACAAACATGAACAAATTAGGGTTTTTAGGTGATGACTTAGGAAGTTTGATTCTTTCCCTTAGGACTTAGGATTTAACTAGATTAGTTATGGGACTATAGGGGCTATGGGTAGTTATTAGATCCCTTAGAGAAAAGTCAGGCCTCCCCTACTGCTATTAATACTCTGTGTATGTCTGATTGACTGGTGTGGTGTGCCCTCTGGGGATTATTGATTTGTCTGTGTGGGTATTGGGATTGTCTGGGAACTTGGGAGAGCTGAAGACTTGAGGAGATGAAGACCATTGGAGATTCAGAGATGAAAGGTCAACTGCCAGAGTTGAATAGGAGGTTATTGCTAGCAGCTGCTGAGGAGACTAGGGTCTAGGAGCTAGGCAGAGCTCTAGAGTAGAAAGCTTGCTTCTCAAACATAGGTGGCTTTGTTTGCCTCTATCCTTTCTCTATGATTCAAAGTCTCTTTCAAATATCCACCTCCTTCCTTTGGAAGGATCAGTGAATATATTTGAAAGATAGAACTTTTGAGAGGAAACTTTCTGTTTAATGTTAACAGTTGATGAACCACCATTGGTAGGTAATTAACTGTCTAACATTCATTCACTTCACTCTTGTGACTGATTCCTCATCCTGGAGGTTTGAACTTGAAGAAAAGCCATTGCAAATAGAAGACTGATGATCAAAACCCTTACCTGAAGATCATGAAGATGGAGATTGATGCTTGTTGAAGCTCATGATTGATTGGAAATTACTTGAAGCCAGATGTTGATTCAGAGCTGCTGATGCTGTTTCTTTTGCTGTTGTATTTCATTGCTGATGTATTGTTTGGATTTCCTGGTTGTATTGTTTGCTGTTTACCCTGTTAGGTTGAAAGTGAAGCCTGTTCACTTTCGCCTATTGTTTTCTAGGTTCGAGGTTGAGTGGGACTCCCTTGCCTCGCTTGTACTGTTGCATCCATGCATTTTACCGCTTTATTATATCTGTTATTGTTTCTGTTTCTGCCTATCCCGTAGGATCTCTGTTTCTCTCTGTGCAAGAGAGGAACATGATAGACACTAGGTCTTAACCCATGCATGATAACATTAGGTTAGTTTGATTCCCTTCGCAACCGTAGGTTAGAGTTCTGTCTCTTCTCTCTCAAAACAAACAGAAAAACACATAAAGATTTCAAACACAATAAAAGACACTTCTTCCGTAAAAGAATGTGAACTCATCAAGACGTTATTTTTTGTCCGCTGGGACTGTTAATCAGAAAAAACCTTTTTCAGAAGGAATAAAATCAATCAGACAGACTTGTGTCGTACGTGGCCCGAACTACGTTTGCTCTGATCTTCCATGCAGTGTGGAAGTACGTAGGCATAGGATGCGATATCCTAGCGAGCAACCTTCCCCTCCTTTCCCGTAGGTAGGCGAACTACGTTGACTCTGATTTCTCGTTCTAGACGGGAATACGTAGGCATGAAGTGCGATACTTTGCCGAGTCATTTTGTTTTCACTTTCTTTCCTTTTAACCCCAGACCTTTAGCGTAGATAGAATAACAATCCATACCCGAAAACAAGCGTGGATCCCGTCGAGTACGACGGACGTGAGGGGTGCTAATACCTTCCCCTTGCGTAACCGACTCCCGAATCCAGGTTTTGGTTGCGACGACCATACCTTTCCCGTGTTGTGCGAGGTTTACTCTGAGCGTTTCCTTTCCCTCCCGTGGGATAAATAACGCACGGTGGCGACTCTTCTGTTCAGCCGGCGCCGATTTTCGCAGTAGCGACACCATGAACTCATAAGCCCCTGATGATCCTCAGTTGACCTTCAAGATAGGAGATAAGTAACACACATCCATCTTCCCTCTCAAAGAGCTTTGACCACTTCCTGATGATTGTAAGTACCTGATGACTTGAATAAGCACTCTTGCTTGAGCTTAAAACCCTTGAGACTCTTCTCTTAAAAGGCACACCTCTCTTGATCCCCTGTAAAGGACAATGTTATGCAAATGCAAATGCTAAAATGAAAAGAAACATAAGCCAAGTAAAGAAAAATGTTGGTCAAATTTTTTGGGTACAACAGAAGGTGATACAAATGCAGTTACAGGATACAGGAATAGAAACAGGAACAAAGCTCAGCGCTAACAGCAATATCAGCCTCAACAACAGCCACAGCCAGCACAACCATTGCAGCAGCACCTCAACAACAACAAAATTATGCACCGCGCCGGTTTCAGGACTGAGGAAGAACAGTTAATAAACAGTTTGATACGCCACCTATGCTGTATTCTCAACTTCTACAACATCTGCTTCACCTATATCTAATCCAAAAAAGAACCTTGGCACCACTTACAGGCGCGCCGCCTCTAGGCTATGACGCGAACGCAAGGTGCGATTTTCATTCGGGCGCTCCGGGCCACAATATAGACAATTGCAATGTGTTGCACCCTAAAATTTGCTCAACTTTATTCCTTGGATTTATGTTTCATCATCCTTAGCATTTTGCATATAGAGTCATGTACATAGACTAACCATCTGCATAGCATAAGCATAGCAAGTCATTCAACAGGGGACCAATCATTGTTTTCATCTCTAGAGGCCTAGCAAGAGGTTATTATCCTAATTCCATCCTACTCAAGTCATCAGGAAAGAATTTGAAAGCAAAGAGTTCAGCAGATCAAGCCTTGAGTCCATCTCCTAGTTGAGGGTGTTTGAGGATCAACAAGAGGGTTATGAGCTATGAAATGAAGACATGGAGAGCATCTAGACATCTTGAGAGACTTATAAAGTCATTTGGAGAAGAAAACAAGTCATTGATGAAAGCACAAGAGCTATAGTTGAAGACAGTCAACTAGGGTTTCATCTGGGTCAACCCTAGGTCAATTGACTGACTTAAGAGGGCATTCAAGTCTATTGGAGAGATGTGGGGATCAACATTTGATATATGAAGAAGGATATGGAGATATGACAAGGAGAATTCAAGAGAAATCAAGGAGAAGAGGAGTTACTAAATTAGGGTTTCTCTGTAAAATCCCCTAGTTTAGGTCAAATTTCCAAGCAAGATAAGTCAAAATGCTAACTTCAAATGGCTTCTTGGCCAACATGAAACTTGTAGAGGATCTCAAGACCTTTAATTTGAGTGGTGGAAGACCTCAAGGAGATTTATAGAACTCAAGTTATGGTCCTTGCAAGTTACAGGTCATCTGGGGTGTCTGAATTTTTGTCTGTGAAAGTGACTTGACTTCCAAGCTAGTTTTACCCCTCAAGGAGATTTCAAATGAATTCTTGGTCAACATAAGAATTGTTCCTCATTGTCTTAGCTTTCTAGAATGGTATGGCATGCCTTCATATGATGTGGAGAACTCAACTTATGGTCTTGACAAGCAAAGGGTATTTTGGGCATTTGTGAATTACAGGTCATTTTAACCTATACCCAAAACTCATACAAGGAGGCCTCAAATGGAAAAACTTACAACATCAAACTTGCTCCAAATGGGATTTTAAGTCTAGAAAGAAGGTCACAAGTTATTGGAGAAGCTCATAGCATGGAGTTGCATGATAGGTCAAAATATGAACTAAAAAGGGCTTATAAAGTGAATAATTTCAAGTTGGAAAATGGTTTGGGAGATTTACAAGTCCAAATGGAGACTTCCAATATACGATTTTGAATGGAAAAACAATTCTAAGAACAATGGTTCACCCACTTTTTTGAGTTTAGAAGGAAAAAATGAAGTTATCCATGGTTGCTTATCATTTAAGAAACATAATCAAAAATGAGCCAAAGTTTGAAAACAAGGGAATGTGCAAGATGGATCTAGAATGTTCATTTGGGGTCTATATATTCATGAAAGGAGAATTTGGCAAGGGTTGGCCTCATTTGCACCAAGATTTTCACAAATTTCTCTCATACTTTTCATTGAAGTTTCATTCCAAATCTCACAAATTCCTCACCAATTTTCATCCACTTCAATTCAATCTTATTCAATCATCATCATAGATCATAATTGAAGCAAAGACTTGGTGGTTAGGATTCATTTTCGTGCATTATCTTCAAGAACCTCAAAACTGCAAATTCTGTTGGACAGCAAAATTCAAGCAAGGAATCACCAGAATATTGCATACAGAATCGCATACACCAAGGATAGATCAAGATCCAACACCTAGAAGCTTCAGATCCATATCTTCCATAGCTGTTTTTTCAAGATTTCTCACAAGGTAAGTTTTCATTCAAACTGCTCGATCCAGTTAGTTAGACCTGATTTTGTTAGTTTAGATGCAATCTAGGTGGTTAGGAGATTAGTTTAGATGAATTTGGAGAGGTTTGGTGATGGTTGTGAGCAGGTGCAATGAACTGTTAAGATCAATATCTCTTAGATTAGGGTGTTATAATTGTGGCTCGATAGCATGTGTTGATCTCCAATAGATGTAGTTTAATTTAGGCTAGGTTTGAGGAAGATTGGTGATGATGCATGTCAGTGCATTTCAATGGAGACCGAATGTTGATCCAATCGTGTTTGTTGATGTGGTGAGTTTCAAGACGAATTGATGCCCTAAGCTTGTAGAGGGAGAGATTTGGAGCAGATTTCATGTTCACATCGTGTGGATTGGCTGCGTGTAGATGGAGAACAGAGAGGAAGAAGGTTGCTCGTGCATGGCTTCCATGGTGGCAGAAACCCTAGGTTCAGGTTGAATGAGGAAGAAGAGATAATCCTAGCTGTCCAATGAGTGTAAGACTCTTGACTTTTAGAGTGATCCAAGGGCCTACATTCAATCTGAAAATTGGAGGGAGATTACCCTGGCCCTAAACGCACCGTTTCATTAATTGAAACGGGCGGGCCTGAGTTGGATTGTTATTCCCACCCCCGTGTGAGCCCAAAACCATTTTTCTCACGTGATTTCTATACTTTTCTCACCCCCCAGCGTGTGTGGAACTCTGAGTTGTTTCTGGGCCTTGTCCAAAACACTACCAGCACCCCCCTTTAGGAGGCCCATCCTGGACTGAACTGAGCGCGCCTACTATTCTAACCCCCCTCCCTCATTTTAATTCATTTTATTTCTTATTTCATTTTAATTTTTACTAATCTTTGAAAATTCATAGATAATTCATAAAAAATGCTTTTTAATTCATTCTTTTTACCATGTTTTCATTAAAATGTCTAGAATCTTATAGAAAAATAAATTTTCATTTTTAGTTTTATTTCATATTTTTTTCATATTTTCTAAATAAATGTCATAATAAATAGATTCATTTCATGCATTATTTTTATGATTTTTGTTCTCTCACATGCTTTAATATTTTTGATCATTATTTTCATATTGTTTAGATGAGATATTAGGCTTATAGAAATATTTTAGTCCCCTTTTTTAGGAGTTAGTTTTAGGTGATTAATAAATGCTTGAATATCATGAATAAAACTAGGGTTTTAGGTGACAACTTAGGAGTTTGATTTCATTTCCCTTAGGACTTAGGATTTAACTAGTTTAGTTATGGGACTATAGGGGCTATGGGTAGCTATTAGATCCCTTAGAAAGAGTTAGGATTCCCCTACTGCTATTATTACTGTCTGTATATCTGCTGTCTGGTGTGGTGTGCCCTCTGGGGATTGTTGCTTGTTTGTATGGGTATTGGGTTTGTCTGGGGCCCTGGGGAAGCTGAGGATTTGTGGAGATGAAGCCATTGAAGATTCAAAAGATTGAAGATCACTTCCAGAGTTGAAGAGAAGATTCTTGCTAGCAGATGCTGAGGAACTAGGGTTTAGGAGCTAGGCAGAGCTCTAGGTTAGAAAGTTTGTTTCTCAAACATGGATTGCCTTGTCTGCATCCATTCTTCTCTGTGATTCAGAGTCTCTCTAAGACACTCACCCCCTTCCTTTGGAAGGCTTGGTGATAGTGTCTATGAGATAGAACTCTTGAGAGAAAATGTCTCTTGTGTTAGAAGCAGTCTGTTCACCACCTTTGGTAGTCAACTGATTGCTTAACACCCAATTCACTCTTGTGACTGATCCCTCATCCCGGAGTTTTGAACTTGAAGAAAAGCCATTGCAAATGGAAGACTGATGATCAAAGCCCTTGTCTGAAGGCCATGAAGATGGAGATTGATGCTTGTTGAAGCCTGTAGCTGATTGGAGGTTGCTTGAAGTCAGTTGTTGAGTCAGAGCTGCTGATGCTGTTTCCTTTGCTGTATTTCATTTGTTGATGTATTGATTGGTTTTCTGAACTGTATTGTTTGCTGTTTACCCTGCTGGGTTGAGAGTGAAGTCTGTTCACTTTTGCCTATTGTTTTCTAGGTTCGAGGTTGAGTGGGACTCCCTTGCCTCGCTTGTATTGCTGCATCCATGCATGTTACTGTTTTACTATATATCTGGTATTGTTTCTGTTTCTGCCTATCCCGTAGGATCTCTGTTTCTCTCTGTGCAAGAGAGGAGCATGATAGACACTAGGTCTTAATCCATGCATGATAACATTAGGTTAGTTTGTTTCCCTTCGCAACCGTAGGTTAGAGTTCTGTCTCTTCTTCCTCAAAACAAACAGAAAAACACATAAAGATTTCAAACGCAATAAAAGACACTTCTTCCGTAAAAGAATGTGAACTCATCAAAACGTCATTTTTGTCCTCTTGGACTGTTAATCAGAAAAACCTTTTTCAGAAGGAATAAAATCAATCAAGGACAGACTTGTGTCGTACGTGGCCCGAACTACGTTTGCTCTGATCTTTCATGCTGTGTGAAAGTACGTAGGCATAGGATGCGATATCCTAGCGAGCAACCTTCCCCTCCTTTCCCGTAGGTAGGCGAACTACGTTGACTCTGATTTCTCGTTCCAGACGGGAATACGTAGGCATAAAGTGCGATACTTTGCCGAGTCATTTTATTTTCTTTTTAACCCTTGACCTATAGTTTAGATAGAATAACAATCCATACCCGAAAACAAGCGTGGATCCCGTCGAGTACGACGGACGTGAGGGGTGCTAATACCTTCCCCTTGCGTAACCGACTCCCGAATCCAGGTTTTGGTTGCGACGACCATACCTTTCCCGTGTTGTGCGAGGTTTACTCTGAGCGTTTCCTTTCCCTCCCGTGGGATAAATAACGCACGGTGGCGACTCTTCTGTTCAGCCGGCGCCGATTTTCGCAGTAGCGACAGCTGGCGACTCTGCTGGGGATCCAACGTCCCCTGGCTGCTAAGGACTGCGATGGTTCTTATGCATTTGGGATCCAACGTCCCTTGAGAGAGTCAATCCTAACGCTTGTTTTCCCGTCGAGGATTTTGTATGGAGTTATTGTATATTTCTAACCCTGTATTTTTCAGCTTTATATATATTGTTTATTATTGCTGTATCTGGGGTGTGACGGGTGTTCTGATATTGAGAGATAAGCCGGACCTGGGCTTGAGTGCACCTAGAATTAGAGTAGAAATTAGTGGGCGCCCGCTTGCTTTGCTTGCTTTGGTGTCCCATGAAATCTACACTCAGACGAGGTTCCTCTGGTTGGCCTTCTGCCCCTTCCTTTGGTTGGCGTGGGTTGCTGGTTAGTTGGATTGTCGACTCTGGGGACCGATCATTTGGAAGTTGGCTGAGTGAGGCCTCTTCAGGATTTGATGATGCCACTCCTTCTGGGAATCGTATCATCAACCCTGAAAGTCTGTGACGCCGACGACCGCATAGGATGCCGTACCTTGTGCCAGTTATAGGGCCACCCACCTGTGAGGGGATTCAGGGTTATGCAGGTAACTAGACCTCCAGACTACCGGTTATTTCTTGATCAGAGATCCGGGTTATTTATGGAGAGTTATGAGGTCTGCCAGAGACCATGTGGAGATTTATTCTGAGGTCTGCCAGAGACCATGTGGAGATTTATTCTGAGGTCTGCCAGAGACCATGTGGAGATTTGTTCTGAGGTCTGTCAGAGACCATTTGGAGATGTACTATGAGGTCTGTCAGAGACCAATTAGAGATGGGATTTGAGGTCTATCAGAGACCAGGTGGAGTCTGTCAGAGACCAGTGTTGGAGTTTTATTTTAGGTCTATCTGAGACCAGGGTTGATGACTTCTGGATGGTCTATCTGTGACCTTTCTTGATTGGGTTTAGGCTATTCAGCTGCAGCTTTGGTCCCCGTTGAATGTTACTTGCATTGCATCCCTGCATATACATTATCATTTGCATTTCACTAACGTGTGTCTGTGCTGCAGGTGCATTTGCATTTCCCTAGTTCTAGTGCCCAGACTTCTGAGTTTTGATCATGACTAGCCTACGGAGAACGGTTGCTTACAAATTGCCTACGCCTGATATTGTTCCTTTACTGGGGTTGATCTCTCTTGCTGATGAGGGTGTTCGTAGGAGTTTTCGGATGAGCTATGGTAGATTATTGAGATTGGTGTGCAAACCTACAGAGGTAGAGTTAGATGGGCTGTATGCTTTGATGCAATTCTACGACCCTGCTTTGAGGTGTTTTACGTTCTCTGACTTTATTATGGGACCAACCCTGGAGGAATACGCTGAGTATGTTGAGCTGCCTGTGCAGAACCAGGTTCCGTTCATTCATTATGATGCCAAGCCTAAGCCGGAGGAATTGGCAAAAGCCTTGCATGTTGATGCTTCTGAACTTGTGACTACTGTTTCCCGTGGAGTTCCAGGCTTCTCATTTCAGTTCTTAGTTGGTAAAGCCCAAGAGTATGCTAAGAATGGGTGCTGGGTTGCTTTCAATGCTGTGTTGGCCTTGTGCATCTATGGCATAGTACTATTCCCCAATATACCGGATTTTGTGGACTTCGATGCTTTCTACTTGTTCGCCGCTGGTAATCCTGTGCCTACCTTACTCGGAGATCTCTACCATTCACTGCATTACAAGAATGAGAAGGGAAGAGGGAAGAATGTTCATCTTTGTGTACCCTTGTTGAGTATGTGGTTTGAGAGTCACCTTCCTAAGAGAGGATCTACTGCAGAGACTACAGTTCCAGTTGGTTGGCCAGAGCGTCTGATGAGGCTATCGTCGGAAGATATGGAGTGGTTTGATAGAGATTTGTTGGGATCCGAGCTCATCTTCAGTTGTTCTGGGTACCCTAATGTACCGTTGATAGGAAGAAAAGGGTGTATCAATTACAACCCTTCTCTATTCATTCGCCAGTTCGGATATGCGCTGAAGAATCCACCTCAGGAGGAAGAAGTACAGGAATCTCTGTACTTCACCGGTGACGTGAAGGGGGAGTTATTAGCCAAGTTGCGACATGCTTGGACGCGTATTAACCGCAAAGGGAAGCCGTTGTTGGGAAAGAATGACTGTCAGGCCTATGCACCTTATAGAGCTTGGATTCAAGAGAGGGCTAGTCAGTTGAAGATGCCATTTCCAGATGCACCAATTCTTGTTCCTATTCCGGTAGCGGAGCCGACCACTGTTTCTAGGGAAGTCTATGAACAAGTTGTGAGGGAGAAAGAAGCCTTAATGAAGATTAATGAAGGGTTAGAGCAAGAGCTAGCCCAGGCACGCAGTGAGAAGAACAAGGCCGTATATGCTTTCCAACAACAGATTGAGCTGGTAAACAGGTTAGGATCTGAGTTGACCGAGGAAAAGAAAAGGCGCGAACGTCTGGGGCAAGAGTTCAGAAGCTCCCATGACATGCTGGAAGCCAAAAAGAAAGCGCTCGACGCAGCACACCGAGAGATATCTTCTTGCAATAAGACTTGGAATGCTACACTCACCAACAACAAGAAGAGGGAAGATAAGCTGAAGCAGCAAATTTCCGACCTCGAGGAGAAGTTGAAGTCTAGCATCAAGAAATGTGAGGAGGAAGTGATGAACCGGTATAGTGTCCAGCATGCACTGAACAAGGCAATCAAATCCAGAGATGAAGCAGTGTCCCAGAAGCGAAAGTTAGAAGATTGCTTCGGAGAAGCGGCATGGGAAGAAACTGCTGAAGACGTACGCCGTGTCCTTAAGAAGAGAAACCAGCTTGTTGAAGGGCTGCTTGACCGACCAAGCCATCCGGAGACCAAGAAGTTGATAGAGGAGTACCAGACTTTTGGGAGGATTTGATCGTTCCATTATTTGTATGCTTTATTTGCATAGTGCTGACCATCACCAGGATTGTTGGTTGAGGTCATGCCGTCTTTGTACTCTCAGTGATATTGTACCCTGGGCTTATTGATTCTCTCTGCAATATACGAGGCTTTCTATGATTCAGCTCCGGTATTCTTATTGTCAACACTGTCACTGCACCGGCACCTCGCACTAGAACTGGGGGAATGAACTTCCCTAATGCACAGACACATTGCATTGCATTCATATTCATCTTGCATAACAGGTAATTTATGAATGGTGTCTTATCTCTTGCTCTGTATCAGGTACTTAACAGGATTCCAGATCAACATCCGCACCGCTATTCTACACGATCCAACTGTCGGAAAGTCATGGACCAGATTCAGAACGAGATGCAGGATGTACGCGAGAAGCTCGCCCTCTTCATGCAGACCATGGAGGCTATAGCAAAAGGGCAAGAGAACTTGCAGGCCATGGTCCAGCCTCTATTGGCTCGCAACGCTGGTCATGGTAACGAAGATCATCAGTCTGTCCGGGTTGATACTGCTCATGGAGACGGCACTCCAACGCCAGTGGCTCCGCCTGTCGTCAATGTGAATGCTGCTAACGTCAACAACGCTACCACTGCTGTGAATGGTAACGTCGGAGGTGGAAATGAAACTGCTGTCCATAACGCTGGGCTGGGTGATGTCAATGTGGGAGATAATCTCGGAGGTAATGGCTTTGTCAACGCTGGGTTCGGATTCAACGATCAGGGATTCGACAACACCGGCAAGTATGGCTTTAATGCTCAAGGCTTTGGGCAAGATGGTTATGGTATGGTCAATCAGGGCTACGGAGGTTTTGGAAACGGAAACGGTGCTGGTTTTATGGCTGGTGGTCCTGCTGGAGGTATTCAAGGGTATGGCAACAGAGGTCGAGTTCCGGGGATGAATCAGGTCAGAGCTGGACGTAATAATGCATATGATGGATACGGGGCTGGAAACGGTATATGGCAAGAGGATCAACAGGAAGACGCCTTCTCTGGAGGAGGCTTTGAAGGGCCGATGGATGATTCTCAAAAGATTAGAATGCTGGAAGAGCAAATGAAGGGAGTCCTAAATCAGAGTGCTGTAGGACTGGACATGGCAACAATGGGCTTGGTACCTGGGCTGAGGGTGCCAATCAAGTTCAAAGCGCCTGCGTTCGATAAGTACAAAGGAGATACATGTCCGAAGGTTCATGTACGAGCTTATTACAGAAAGATGTCTGCATACTCCACTGATGAAAGAATGCTCATGCATTTCTTTCAGGATAGCCTATCGGGTCCTTCCTTAGAGTGGTACATGGGGTTGGAGCCCACTGATATTAAGACTTGGAAGCAATTAGCGGAGGCGTTCGTAGCCCATTACAAATATAACAGTGACCTGGCACCCAATCGGGTCCAGTTGGCCGGGCTTTCGCAGAAGAAGGGGGAGAGTTTTAAAGAATACGCGCAAAGGTGGCGCGATATGGCTGCCAGGGTCCGTCCTCCTGTGGAAGATAAAGAAATGAACGATATGTTTGTTGGTACATTCACCGGGCTGTTTCATGATATGTTGTTTCATACGTCTCTGGCTAGTTTTTCAGATCTGATTTTGATGGGTGAAAAGATTGAGCGGAACATTAAGCAAGGAAAGTTCCAAGTTGACGAGTCAGCTGCATCTGGCAGTAATAGGAAAGCTTATGGGGGGCGCCGTCAGGGCGAAGCTAGCGCGGTATTTGGAGGCCGAGGCCGAGGCCGAGGCAGGGGAAGAAATCAATATCGTCAGCCGCAGCAAGTGTCGAGTGTCACCATCCCTTATCAACAACAACCAATTCAGCAACAACAACAGGTTCAGCAGCAACCAATGCCACAGCAGCAGCAGCCTCAGCAGGGGGCACAGCAAGCTCAGAGAAGATTCCAGGGTGGTAAGCCGAGAAGGGTGTTCGAGAAGCCTCCCTCTAACTATGCTGATTTATTGCAGACCTTGTTGGGATTGAATCTGGTGGAGAAAAGAACCTTGGCACCAATAACGGGAACTCCCCCGTTCGGCTATGATGCGAATAGACGCTGCGAGTTTCATTCTGGGGCCCCGGGCCATGATATTGAAGGTTGTCATGCTTTTAAGCACGTTGTGCAGGATCTCTTGGACAACAAGTCTATCAACTTCGGAACGACCGGTGCGAATATAGTCCAGAAACCCATGCCTAATCATGGGGCGAACGCTGTGCTGACTGAGGAAGGTCTGAATCTGATTATGAATGTTGAGGATTTAAAGACGCCGCTGAGCGAAATAAAAAGCCGACTGTTGCGAGGAGGTGTTTACCCGGGTTGTAATGAGTACTGCTTAGATTGTTGGGCCCGGTCTGGGGGGTGTGAAGATCTAAAGAAAGGCATTCAGGCCTTGATTGATGAAGGTGTATTGCAGTTTGATAGAACAGCAACTGATGAGCCGGCAGGGGCAGTAATGGATAATCAGAGTAATGTTGCCACAGTGACAATTCCCAGGAAGACGATCACTATTTCAGCACCAGTTCAGCGACCACCGATTACTATAACTAAAGCCGGGCCAATCCCGTATGAGAACACGAAAGCGGTCCCATGGTCATATGGGCTAGAGGTATATTGTGACGGGATTAAAATCGATGTTAACAAGCAGTCGGCGGAGATTGTGGATAATGTTGTGGGCTCAGGAGGCATGACAAGAAGCGGCAGGATCTTTATATCTCCTGAAGTGGAAGCCGAAAGGCTAGCGAAAGGAAAGGGGAAAGCGGTGGAGAATGTTCCGGTTCAAGCAAATGAAAAAGAAGCAGCATCTAAGGATGTCGAAGAATTCATGCGCTTAATTCGGAAGAGCGACTATAAAATCGTGGAGCATCTGCAGCAAACGCCATCCAAAATATCTATTCTGTCATTGCTGTTGTGTTCGGAAGCTCACCGAAATGCTTTGCTGAAAGTCCTGGACACTTCTTTTGTACCACAGGATGTCTCCGTGAACCAGCTAGAAGGAGTATTGGCACACGTAAATGCAGGCCACAGTCTGGGCTTTACTGATTTCGACTTGACTCCGAAAGGAAGGGATCATAATATGGCATTACATGTATCTGTTGAGTGCAGAGGGTCGACAATGTCGCACGTATTGGTTGACACCGGGTCGTCTTTGAATGTGCTGCCTAAGAAGGCTATGATGAAGCTGGATGTTCGAGGGATTTTGTGTACACCAAGTGATTTGGTGGTCAGAGCGTTTGACGGCACGCGGAGGACAGTCTTCGGATCGATTACCTTGCCTCTGCAAGTGGGGCCGGAAGTGTTTGCCACGGAGTTTTATATCATGGATATACAGCCTGCGTACAGTTGCTTGCTGGGAAGACCTTGGATTCACGGGGCAGGGGCAGTCACGTCAACCCTGCATCAGAAGTTAAAGTATATGGTCGGAGACAGTGTAGTCACCGTGTGCGGAGAAGAAGACATCCTGGTCAGCCATCTTTCTTCGTTTAAATATGTGGAAGTCGACGGGGAGATCCACGAGACGCCATGCCAGGCATTCGAAGGTTTGCGCATAAAGGACAAGAGTCCCGGGCCAAGCAAAGCGCCAGAGATAGCTGTTTCTTCGTATAAAGAGGCTCAAGCGCTAGTGAAGGCAGGAGAAGCCAAAGGCTGGGGCAAAGTATTGGACATTCCGGTGAAAATGGATCGGTTCGGACTGGGGTACCGACCATCGTCATCAACTCCTTCTGTGGGGGCCCCTCATTTCAGAAAGTCAATCACCATCTCTGCCAGTGGAGTATGCCCTGAATCTGTCAATGCTGCTTCAGAATCCGATGAAGGGGACAGCGACTGTGATATGGATGCCTGGATTCAGCCAAGCACGCCAGGACAAGGACTATGCAACTGGTCCATTCAGGAGCTTGTTCCTGTGACTTTTAAACAGTAATGCTTTGCTTTATTAATTGTTGAATAATCTGATGTCTTGCCCGGGGCATCAGGATTTGCTTAGGGCTGTGTTGTTATAAACATTGCTTTGTTAATCATTAAATAAATGGCGTTTTTTTTCATGTGTAAATACCGTAATCCCTGTCTTTCTTGTTTTGTATTTTTCAATAAAATGGCAACGCGGTTATCTGCTTTATACGCATTTTGAAGCACTTAACCCTTCCTTTTGCAGGATGACATTTTCAGATGACATCCTTGAGCCACCTATGACTCGTCCCGACTTCGAGCACCCGGTATTCCAGACCGAAGAAGAGGTTGTCGAAGATAGCGACGTTCCTGAAGAACTGTCTTGGTTAGTGAAGCAAGAGGAAAGAGCCATTCTGCCTCACGACGAGGTTATCGAAATTATCAATTTGGGGTCGGAAGGGGTTGAGAAAAATATTCGTATCGGAGCCGCACTGCAGAGTGATATCAAGCGAAAACTGGTTGAAATGCTCCGAGAGTATAATGATGTATTCGCTTGGTCGTATCAAGATATGCCAGGGCTCGATACAGATATGGTTGTGCATCGCCTGCCACTGAAAGAAGACTGCCCGCCTGTCAAACAAAAACTTCGCAGAACTCGACCAGATATGGCAATGAAGATCAAAGAGGAGGTTCAGAAACAGTGGGACGCTGGGTTCCTGGCTGTGACGAAGTATCCCTCATGGGTTGCTAACATCGTACCAGTGCCAAAGAAAGATGGCAAGGTTCGAATGTGCGTGGATTATAGAGATTTGAATAAAGCAAGCCCAAAAGACGATTTTCCACTTCCTCATATTGACGTGTTAGTTGATAATACCGCTCAATACTCTGTATTCTCCTTCATGGATGGCTTTTCAGGCTATAATCAAATTAAAATGGCGCCAGAGGATATGGAGAAGACTACTTTCATAACGCCTTGGGGAACATTTTGCTATAAAGTGATGCCCTTTGGTTTGAAAAATGCTGGGGCAACATATCAGCGTGCGATGACAACTCTCTTTCATGACATGATGCATAAAGAGATTGAAGTTTATGTTGACGATATGATTGCCAAATCCCAGACGGAGGAAGAGCATCTGGTGAATCTGTTGAAGTTGTTTAAAAGGCTTAGGAAGTTCAGGCTGAGGCTGAACCCTAACAAATGCACCTTCGGGGTGAGATCGGGTAAGCTCCTGGGGTTCATAGTAAGCGAAAGAGGAATAGAGGTCGATCCTGCTAAAATAAAAGCGATTCAAGAAATGCCGACGCCTAAAACAGAGAAAGAGGTGCGCGGGTTTTTAGGGAGATTGAACTACATTGCCCGGTTCATATCTCACCTAACGGCCACGTGTGAACCATTATTCAAACTCTTGAAGAAAGATCAAGCTGTAACGTGGAACGATAATTGTCAAAAGGCGTTCGATAAAATAAAGAAGTATCTGCAGGAGCCTCCTATTTTGATACCCCCAGTGGCAGGGAGACCCTTGATAATGTATTTGACGGTTCTTGAGGGAAGCATGGGTTGCGTTCTCGGTCAACACGACGAGACGGGAAGAAAAGAGCATGCAATTTACTATTTGAGTAAGAAATTTACGGACTGTGAATCTCGATACTCAATGCTGGAGAAAACTTGTTGCGCGCTAGCCTGGGCCGCCAAGCGTTTGAGGCAGTACATGCTGAATCATACAACCATGCTCATCTCGAAGATGGATCCGATCAAATATATATTCGAAAAGCAGGCGTTGTCAGGTAGAATTGCCCGGTGGCAGATGATCTTGACTGAATACGATATTCAATACGTCTCGCAAAAGGCAATAAAGGGGAGTGTGTTGTCTGAATATCTGGCGGAGCAGCCTATTGAAGAGTATCAATCGATGAGATTTGACTTTCCTGACGAGGATATCATGTATCTCAAGATGAAGGATTGCGAAGAGCCGTTGCCAGACGAAGGACCAGAGCCGGGGTCCAAATGGCAGATGATATTTGACGGAGCTGTGAATGCTTACGGTAGCGGAATAGGGGCAATTATCACTACGCCGCACGGGTCGCACATCCCGTTTACTGCCCGATTGACCTTTGCTGTTACCAACAATGAGGCCGAATACGAAGCTTGTATAATGGGGCTTGAAGAAGCCATTGATTTGCGAATCAAACATTTAGACGTATACGGAGACTCAGCTCTGGTGGTGAATCAGATCAAAGGGGAATGGGAGACACGGCAGCCCAATTTGATACATTACATGAATTATGCAAGGAGATTGTTGCCTTTCTTCGACAAAGTTGAATTGCATCACGTGCCACGGGCAGAAAATCAAATGGCTGACGCCCTTGCCACCTTGTCTTCCATGTACAAGGTCAATTTCTGGAACGAAGCTCCCCAGATCACTATCTCTCGGTTGGACAGGCCAGCTTATGTATTTGCTATTGATGAAGCGTCTGATGACAAACCGTGGTATTTTGATATCCTTAATTTCCTGAAGAATAAAGAGTATCCGGCTGGGGCATCCAGTCAAGATCAGAAGACTCTCAGGAGATTAGCGGGTAATTTCTATTTGAACCCGGATGGCGTCTTGTACAGAAGAAACCACGACTTGGTGTTGTTGCGTTGTGTGGACGAGAAGGAGGCAAAGCTTCTCATGGAGGAAATTCACGAAGGTGCCTTTGGTACGCATGCTGGCGGGCATGCTATGACGAGAAAACTGCTGCGGGCAGGATACTTTTGGCTGACGATGGAAACTGATTGTTTCAAATTTGCAAGAAAGTGCCATAAGTGCCAAATTTATGCTGACAAAATACATGTGCCTCCGAGTCCTTTGAATGTGATGTCATCTCCATGGCCATTCTCGATGTGGGGAATCGATATGATTGGAAAGATTGAGCCGACGGCTTCTAACGGGCATCGGTTCATTCTCGTAGCAATCGATTATTTCACCAAGTGGGTGGAAGCAGCGTCTTACGCAAATGTAACGAAGCAAGTGGTGGCTAGATTCATCAAGAGAGATATCATTTGCCGATATGGAATTCCCGAGCGGATAATCACGGATAATGGTTCTAATCTGAACAACAAAATGATGAAGGAGCTCTGTCAGAATTTCAAGATCGAACATCACAACTCCTCCCCTTACCGACCCAAGATGAATGGCGCTGTCGAAGCGGCCAATAAGAATATCAAGAAGATTGTCCAGAAAATGGTGGTGACGTATAAAGATTGGCATGAAATGCTACCTTTCGCTTTGCACGGTTATCGTACGACGGTACGCACATCAACCGGGGCAACTCCGTTCTCGTTGGTATACGGAATGGAAGCGGTATTACCATTGGAAGTTGAGATCCCTTCTCTGAGGGTATTGCGAGACGTTCAGCTGGACGAGGCAGAATGGGTAACGAATAGATTGAACCAACTGAGTTTGATGGATGAGAAGAGGCTAGCTTCTCTGGCATACGGTCGTTTGTACCAAAGACGAATGAAGAAAGCGTACGACAAGAAGATACTTCCGCGAAGCTTTCAGACGGGCGACCTTGTGCTGAAAAGGATTCTCCCGCCGCAAGCAGATCACAGGGGCAAGTGGACCCCCAACTACGAAGGGCCATACGTTGTCAGTAAGGTCTTTTCAGGAGGAGCTTTATTGTTGTCCACCATGGACGGGGAAGACTTTGCATCACCTGTGAATTCGGACGCAGTTAAAAAATACTTTGCTTAAAATAGACCCGCTGGACAAAAAAAAGAGAGTCCAGGCAAAAATGGGGCATCCTGGCGAACCAAAAACAGAATGAAAGGTTCGGGCAAAAGTTAGGGATAAAATCGAAAAAATGTACACCCGCGAAGTTGAAAACCTACACTGGGCGGCTTCGGCAAAAAGGGGTATCCCGGTGAACTGAAAACCCGTAAAGGGCGGTTCACGCAAAAGTTAGGGATGAGAAAAGCAAATGACTGCGGTCCGAATTTGGTATTCAATGAGCATCAGTGCGGGAGAATATGGTTGAGGAGTCAGTTATCGGATACAACCTCTTCAGAAGACGGATACCGGGAAAGCATTAGAGTCGGACGAGTCATGGGAGGGTCAGTTCGTGATGTTCATCTGCATCCAGTTGCCGACATGTGTACAAAATTTAAGTTGTCAATATTTATGCTTCTTGTGAATACTTGCATACTTGTATATTTGCTTTGTGTAGCTTCCTCTTTTCAGGAGTTACATCCCGTGTACAAAAACTCCGCCCATTCAGGGGCCCAATCAATGAAAATGTGTTATTCAGTACTCGATGCCTGTTCTTTACTGTTTTGCGCATGATAAAACGCCTAAGTTTATTGAAGCTAGCATGAGTATAACATCACTGGCCCTTGCCAACAATCGTTAAAGCTTTGAATTAACTGAGTGTAACGTCACTAACCTGAATCGATTTGATTGCATAGGCTTGTCGTGTCTTGTTTGTGTTGTTGCAGGTTTCATAACCGTACGAGGAAGGTGATCAAAAGATTACGATAGTGAAAGGCTTGATCCCCACGCAGGTCATGCATGTTCTTCCTGAAGAAGGATAGAATTCTCCAGCTGGCCGTAGCTTATCCAAAGGACGTGCTCCAGAGAAGTTAATCGACCTCAGCAGAGTTGGGTGATTCCAAGATCGTAAAGCTGTATTCAGACAGGTTCATCTCCCCCCGCAGGGTCATGCACTCTCCCCCGGCGGAGTCAGTAAATTTTCCCCGAGAGAATCCAGCCATCCCCAGCGGAGTTCTCTTTTCAGCGAGTGTTCTTTCCTTCCAGTAGAATTCGAAGGTCAAGACTCTCCAAAGCAGAGTTGATGGTGGGTCCTGTCATTTATTTTGTCAGAGATACCGTGTGATATTAGTTCACTCTCCAGCAGGGGCTCAATCATATCAGGCGCATCTGCTATTCCCCAGCAGAGTTATATTCCCCAGCAGGGGGTTACTTCAACAAGACGGGTGGTTTGAGTTCCCAACCTCCCAGCAGGGTCGACTTCACTCTTCCGGCATTTATTTTGCCGGAATAATTTTGTAGCATCAGGCTATCCCCGGCGAGTCGGCGTTACCCTTCCAGCATTTATTTTGCTGAAGTAGTTTCTGTACTCCAGTAGTTCAGGTGGAGAGAGCTCTTGCTCAAATAAAGCACCAAACAGTCAAGATCTCGGCAGGAGATATTCAGTGACAATGTCAGTTTCGGCGGTATTCCCCCACAGAGTTGTCATGATAAAACTCTCTTTGTCTCCAGCAAAGTCATTTATGCAAATGCATCTTATCTTCCCCAGCCAGAGTGGCCAGGATAAGTGTCTTCTTATCCCCAAGCAGGGTTCGTTTGTCATCAACGAGTCGCATGAATCAGAATTTCGAAGCAGGTGTCCGATAGTGGGTTTTCAGACATCCCCAGTAGAGTCCGCCTCAAAGTCGCTGTCACGTCAGTGCTAAGAAGTCTGTGGGTGAGGATCATTGAAGAACTAAGTCCTGACGTGGACCATTTATTCCTAGAATGACGGGATTCCTTCAGAAGTGGGCGTCCTAACGTGGACAGGTTTGTTTTACCGGATTGGTAAGGTGTGTTAATCCTGACGTGGATAGATTCGGTCTTTTGAAATTTGGAGAAAGGGAGGTCATGACGTTGACAAAAGATTGGTTACTCTTCGTGTTGGTGTCCTGACGTGGATCATTTGTTTCCAGCAGATATCTGTATTCGTAATGGTGAAATGTGCGTCCTGACGTGGACAAGTTTGTAGTTCTTTGTGATGACAAGATACAAGAATCCTGACGTGGACAAATTTATCCTTCTTCGCGTTGTTGGCAAAGTGTAAGTCCTAACGCGGATATTTCCCCATTGAGTCAGACGTGTGAGTCCTTACGTGGACAAGTCTTATTTCCTCAGTGAGTCGAAGACGCCTGAGTCCTAACGTGGACAAATCAAGGCGAGATCAGTGTCCTAACGCGGACAGATCAAAGAGATTATTGTTCCTAACGTGGAAAGAAGAGAGTCCTTACGTGGACATATCAAGAGCATTCCTTACGTGGAAGAAAGATGGTTTCCTGACGTGGAAAAATGAGTCCTGACGCGGACAAATCAGAAAGAAGTTGGTATTCCTTACGTGGAAAGATCAGAGTCCTTACGTGGACACATCAAGGGCATTCCTTACGTGGAAGAAAAATGGTTTCCTTACGTGGAAAGACGAGTTTATTCCATACGTGGAAAATCGATTGATTCCTGACGTGGAAAGAAATGGATTATTCCTGACGTGGAAAGAGAGTTCGGTCCTGACGCGGACAGATTGAAGAAGATATTCCTAAAGTGGAAGAAGGAAGTTAGTCCTTACGTGGATAGATGCAAGAAAAGTTGAGTCCTGACGTGGACAAGTTCAGAAATAGTTGTGTCCCTTACGTGGAAAGATCAGAGTCCTGACGCGGACATGTCGAATGGCATTGGAGTCCTTACGTGGACAGATTGATGCAGTTCTCCTTACGCGGAAAGAAGATTGCTTCCTAACGTGGAAAGATAAAGGCGTTACTCCTAACATGGAAGAGTGTTATTCCTAATGTGGGCAATTCAGTTTACGGAAATGCAGACGGATTATCCCTAGTGGAGTTGCTGAGATTTTCCTGGGTTGACAGCAAGTGGAGTCCTAACGTGGACAAGTTTTAGTTGAGATTTCTTCGTATCGACGACAGACAGAGTCCTAACGTGGACAAGCAAGCAATCTGTTATGACAGAATCCTCTTCAGAACGATGAAGCCAATCCCCAGCACGGTCGCGCAAGATCAGTGGGTTATTGTAACAGTCGGATTCAGCTGACGAATGTCATTCCCCAAGCAGGAGCGCAGTTTATTTCTGCGGTTGGCAAATTTCTGGTTTCACTAGTATTCAACCGTCTCGTACCGCGAATGTCTGAAGGCTCCGGGCCATTCACCCAATCGGGTCCAAGTCGCTTGAATAGGGGCAGCTGTTGCACCCTAAAATTTGCTCAACTTTATTCCTTGGATTTATGTTTCATCATCCTTAGCATTTTGCATATAGAGTCATGTACATAGACTAACCATCTGCATAGCATAAGCATAGCAAGTCATTCAACAGGGGACCAATCATTGTTTTCATCTCTAGAGGCCTAGCAAGAGGTTATTATCCTAATTCCATCCTACTCAAGTCATCAGGAAAGAATTTGAAAGCAAAGAGTTCAGCAGATCAAGCCTTGAGTCCATCTCCTAGTTGAGGGTGTTTGAGGATCAACAAGAGGGTTATGAGCTATGAAATGAAGACATGGAGAGCATCTAGACATCTTGAGAGACTTATAAAGTCATTTGGAGAAGAAAACAAGTCATTGATGAAAGCACAAGAGCTATAGTTGAAGACAGTCAACTAGGGTTTCATCTGGGTCAACCCTAGGTCAATTGACTGACTTAAGAGGGCATTCAAGTCTATTGGAGAGATGTGGGGATCAACATTTGATATATGAAGAAGGATATGGAGATATGACAAGGAGAATTCAAGAGAAATCAAGGAGAAGAGGAGTTACTAAATTAGGGTTTCTCTGTAAAATCCCCTAGTTTAGGTCAAATTTCCAAGCAAGATAAGTCAAAATGCTAACTTCAAATGGCTTCTTGGCCAACATGAAACTTGTAGAGGATCTCAAGACCTTTAATTTGAGTGGTGGAAGACCTCAAGGAGATTTATAGAACTCAAGTTATGGTCCTTGCAAGTTACAGGTCATCTGGGGTGTCTGAATTTTTGTCTGTGAAAGTGACTTGACTTCCAAGCTAGTTTTACCCCTCAAGGAGATTTCAAATGAATTCTTGGTCAACATAAGAATTGTTCCTCATTGTCTTAGCTTTCTAGAATGGTATGGCATGCCTTCATATGATGTGGAGAACTCAACTTATGGTCTTGACAAGCAAAGGGTATTTTGGGCATTTGTGAATTACAGGTCATTTTAACCTATACCCAAAACTCATACAAGGAGGCCTCAAATGGAAAAACTTACAACATCAAACTTGCTCCAAATGGGATTTTAAGTCTAGAAAGAAGGTCACAAGTTATTGGAGAAGCTCATAGCATGGAGTTGCATGATAGGTCAAAATATGAACTAAAAAGGGCTTATAAAGTGAATAATTTCAAGTTGGAAAATGGTTTGGGAGATTTACAAGTCCAAATGGAGACTTCCAATATACGATTTTGAATGGAAAAACAATTCTAAGAACAATGGTTCACCCACTTTTTTGAGTTTAGAAGGAAAAAATGAAGTTATCCATGGTTGCTTATCATTTAAGAAACATAATCAAAAATGAGCCAAAGTTTGAAAACAAGGGAATGTGCAAGATGGATCTAGAATGTTCATTTGGGGTCTATATATTCATGAAAGGAGAATTTGGCAAGGGTTGGCCTCATTTGCACCAAGATTTTCACAAATTTCTCTCATACTTTTCATTGAAGTTTCATTCCAAATCTCACAAATTCCTCACCAATTTTCATCCACTTCAATTCAATCTTATTCAATCATCATCATAGATCATAATTGAAGCAAAGACTTGGTGGTTAGGATTCATTTTCGTGCATTATCTTCAAGAACCTCAAAACTGCAAATTCTGTTGGACAGCAAAATTCAAGCAAGGAATCACCAGAATATTGCATACAGAATCGCATACACCAAGGATAGATCAAGATCCAACACCTAGAAGCTTCAGATCCATATCTTCCATAGCTGTTTTTTCAAGATTTCTCACAAGGTAAGTTTTCATTCAAACTGCTCGATCCAGTTAGTTAGACCTGATTTTGTTAGTTTAGATGCAATCTAGGTGGTTAGGAGATTAGTTTAGATGAATTTGGAGAGGTTTGGTGATGGTTGTGAGCAGGTGCAATGAACTGTTAAGATCAATATCTCTTAGATTAGGGTGTTATAATTGTGGCTCGATAGCATGTGTTGATCTCCAATAGATGTAGTTTAATTTAGGCTAGGTTTGAGGAAGATTGGTGATGATGCATGTCAGTGCATTTCAATGGAGACCGAATGTTGATCCAATCGTGTTTGTTGATGTGGTGAGTTTCAAGACGAATTGATGCCCTAAGCTTGTAGAGGGAGAGATTTGGAGCAGATTTCATGTTCACATCGTGTGGATTGGCTGCGTGTAGATGGAGAACAGAGAGGAAGAAGGTTGCTCGTGCATGGCTTCCATGGTGGCAGAAACCCTAGGTTCAGGTTGAATGAGGAAGAAGAGATAATCCTAGCTGTCCAATGAGTGTAAGACTCTTGACTTTTAGAGTGATCCAAGGGCCTACATTCAATCTGAAAATTGGAGGGAGATTACCCTGGCCCTAAACGCACCGTTTCATTAATTGAAACGGGCGGGCCTGAGTTGGATTGTTATTCCCACCCCCGTGTGAGCCCAAAACCATTTTTCTCACGTGATTTCTATACTTTTCTCACCCCCCAGCGTGTGTGGAACTCTGAGTTGTTTCTGGGCCTTGTCCAAAACGCTACCAGCACCCCCCTTTAGGAGGCCCATCCTGGACTGAACTGAGCGCGCCTACTATTCTAACCCCCCTCCCTCATTTTAATTCATTTTATTTCTTATTTCATTTTAATTTTTACTAATCTTTGAAAATTCATAGATAATTCATAAAAAATGCTTTTTAATTCATTCTTTTTACCATGTTTTCATTAAAATGTCTAGAATCTTATAGAAAAATAAATTTTCATTTTTAGTTTTATTTCATATTTTTTTCATATTTTCTAAATAAATGTCATAATAAATAGATTCATTTCATGCATTATTTTTATGATTTTTGTTCTCTCACATGCTTTAATATTTTTGATCATTATTTTCATATTGTTTAGATGAGATATTAGGCTTATAGAAATATTTTAGTCCCCTTTTTTAGGAGTTAGTTTTAGGTGATTAATAAATGCTTGAATATCATGAATAAAACTAGGGTTTTAGGTGACAACTTAGGAGTTTGATTTCATTTCCCTTAGGACTTAGGATTTAACTAGTTTAGTTATGGGACTATAGGGGCTATGGGTAGCTATTAGATCCCTTAGAAAGAGTTAGGATTCCCCTACTGCTATTATTACTGTCTGTATATCTGCTGTCTGGTGTGGTGTGCCCTCTGGGGATTGTTGCTTGTTTGTATGGGTATTGGGTTTGTCTGGGGCCCTGGGGAAGCTGAGGATTTGTGGAGATGAAGCCATTGAAGATTCAAAAGATTGAAGATCACTTCCAGAGTTGAAGAGAAGATTCTTGCTAGCAGATGCTGAGGAACTAGGGTTTAGGAGCTAGGCAGAGCTCTAGGTTAGAAAGTTTGTTTCTCAAACATGGATTGCCTTGTCTGCATCCATTCTTCTCTGTGATTCAGAGTCTCTCTAAGACACTCACCCCCTTCCTTTGGAAGGCTTGGTGATAGTGTCTATGAGATAGAACTCTTGAGAGAAAATGTCTCTTGTGTTAGAAGCAGTCTGTTCACCACCTTTGGTAGTCAACTGATTGCTTAACACCCAATTCACTCTTGTGACTGATCCCTCATCCCGGAGTTTTGAACTTGAAGAAAAGCCATTGCAAATGGAAGACTGATGATCAAAGCCCTTGTCTGAAGGCCATGAAGATGGAGATTGATGCTTGTTGAAGCCTGTAGCTGATTGGAGGTTGCTTGAAGTCAGTTGTTGAGTCAGAGCTGCTGATGCTGTTTCCTTTGCTGTATTTCATTTGTTGATGTATTGATTGGTTTTCTGAACTGTATTGTTTGCTGTTTACCCTGCTGGGTTGAGAGTGAAGTCTGTTCACTTTTGCCTATTGTTTTCTAGGTTCGAGGTTGAGTGGGACTCCCTTGCCTCGCTTGTATTGCTGCATCCATGCATGTTACTGTTTTACTATATATCTGGTATTGTTTCTGTTTCTGCCTATCCCGTAGGATCTCTGTTTCTCTCTGTGCAAGAGAGGAGCATGATAGACACTAGGTCTTAATCCATGCATGATAACATTAGGTTAGTTTGTTTCCCTTCGCAACCGTAGGTTAGAGTTCTGTCTCTTCTTCCTCAAAACAAACAGAAAAACACATAAAGATTTCAAACGCAATAAAAGACACTTCTTCCGTAAAAGAATGTGAACTCATCAAAACGTCATTTTTGTCCTCTTGGACTGTTAATCAGAAAAACCTTTTTCAGAAGGAATAAAATCAATCAAGGACAGACTTGTGTCGTACGTGGCCCGAACTACGTTTGCTCTGATCTTTCATGCTGTGTGAAAGTACGTAGGCATAGGATGCGATATCCTAGCGAGCAACCTTCCCCTCCTTTCCCGTAGGTAGGCGAACTACGTTGACTCTGATTTCTCGTTCCAGACGGGAATACGTAGGCATAAAGTGCGATACTTTGCCGAGTCATTTTATTTTCTTTTTAACCCTTGACCTATAGTTTAGATAGAATAACAATCCATACCCGAAAACAAGCGTGGATCCCGTCGAGTACGACGGACGTGAGGGGTGCTAATACCTTCCCCTTGCGTAACCGACTCCCGAATCCAGGTTTTGGTTGCGACGACCATACCTTTCCCGTGTTGTGCGAGGTTTACTCTGAGCGTTTCCTTTCCCTCCCGTGGGATAAATAACGCACGGTGGCGACTCTTCTGTTCAGCCGGCGCCGATTTTCGCAGTAGCGACACAATGCTTTTAAGCACAAGGTGCAGGACCTTCTTGACACTAAGGCAATTAACTTTACCAATGAAACCCCAAAAGTGGTCCAGAACCCAATGCCTAATCATGGGGAAGTCGGATTTAACGCCATTATTGAGGAGGAAAAGCTGAATTTGATAACTGAAGTGGCAGAGTTGAGGACGTCACTAAGCTTTGTTAAAAGCAGACTGTTGAAAGGAGGATTTTTTCCGGTTGTGTGGAAGGTTGTGTAGCTCACCCTGAAGGTTGTGTTGATTTGAGGAACCATATTCAATGTCTGATGAATGCAGGTGTGTTGTAGTTTGATAGAATTGAAGAAGGAGGAGATGTGAAAGAGATTAACAGTGATCAGGATGAAGTCGCCATGATTTCAATCCTTTTCAGAACCATTAACATTTCAGCGCCTCCAAGGCCAGCGCCTGTGATTATCACTAAAGTCGGACCGGTACCTTACGAAAGTACCAAAGCCATCTCCTGGAATTATGGGGCAGAGGTATTTTGTAATGGGCAGAAGCAGGAATTGATAGAAGCGTCATCCGAAAGTTCGTCTATGGATAATTTGGTTGGGGCCGGAGGTTTGACCAGAAGCGGTAGAGTGTTTTCACCTCCATAGGTTAATGTGGAGAGAAATGATAAGGCAAACGGAAAGGTTACAGCGGAAGAAAGTTCGCAGCAGGGAGAACAAGACTCTTTAATCAAAGATGCCAAAGAATTCATGTGTCTCATCCGCAAGGGCGACTATAAGATTGTGGATCATCTGCAGCAAACTCCCTCGAAAATCTCGATTTTGTCCTTGTTGTTGTGCTCGGAGGCACATGGGAATGCATTGTTGAGAATTATGAACACGGCCTACGTGCCGTAGGAAATTTCTGTAAATCAGCTTGAAGGGGTTGTAACCCATATTAACACCGACAATGGCTTGAGTTTCACAGATCTGGATTTGACTCCCGCGGGAAGAAATCATAACCACGCTCTGTACATCTCTATTGAGTGTATAGGAGCTGTTTTGTCGCACATATTGGTTGATACTGGGTCATCACTTAATGTGTTGCCCAAGAAAGCTTTAATGAAGTTGGACACCCAAGGTGTGATTTGCACGCCCAGTGATATAGTTGTGAGAGCCTTTGGTGGTACGAGAAGATCAGTGTTCGATGAAGTTACGCTACCAATTCAAGTGGGCCCGGAAATTTTCAATGTCATTTTCTATATCATGGACATTCAGCCAGCGTATAGCTTTCTACTTGGTCGACCATGGATTCATTCTGCAGGAGCAGTTACTTCGACCTTGCATCAGAAGCTGAAATACATGGTTGAAGGGAAGATTGTCACCGTGTATGGTGAAGAGGATATAACGATTAGCCAGTTGTCATCCTTCAAATATATAGAGGTGGATGGAGAAATCCATGAGACTTTGTGTCAGGCATTTGAAGCGGTGCAGATTAAAGAGAAGCCTCCTGTTATGGACAGAACTCTTGAGATTTCAATGTCTTCTTTCAAAGAAGCATGAAATGTTGTGGAATCTGGTTCTTCACAAAGGTGGGGTCAAGTGCTCAACATCCCCAATAAGCAAGACATATTTGGTTTGGGATATAGCCCATCTTCCTCCTCACAGAGTGCTCCGAGGTACAGAGGACCGGTGCAGTTGACTAGCGGTGGGGTCATCTTTGATAGGATCAATGCCATGGGAGAGGACAAAGGAGATAGCGACTGTGACATGGATGCGTGGATTCAGCCGTGTGTTCCTTGTCAAAGCTTGTGCAATTGGAATATCGAGGAAGTCGTTCAAGTTTCTTTTGAAGAGTAATTTATCTGTTTTGATTATGTGTGGCTCTGTGTTCTGCTCAGGACGTAGTGGTTTTCCTTTGTAGGGCCCTTATTTGTTTATGTTTGAACTCTTTTTATCATTAATGAAAGGAATTTTTATGCATTCAAATGTTTTGATCCCTGTTTTTCTTATTTTATTTTGACAATAAAATGGCAATGTGTTTGTGCTTGTTTGCATATCATTTTAAGCATCAAAACATCAATCATGCTGGTTTCACATCGCAGATGCCACCGATTCAGATTTGGCTATAACTCGTTATGGTTTTGACAATCCTATTTTTCAAGCTGAAGAAGAGATTGATGAAGACAAGGACCTGCCTAAAGAGCTTTCTAGACTGTTGAAACAAGAGGAAAAGGTCACTCTGCCTCATCAAGAAGAAATTGAAGTTGTCAATTTGGGCATAGAGGAAGACAGGAAAGAAGTCAAGATAGGGGCCGCATTGAAAGACGATGTCAAGAGAAGATTAGTAGTGATGCTCCGTGAGTATAAAGACATATTCGCTTGGTCATATGAGGATATGCCAGGGTTGGATACAGATATAATGGTACACCATTTACCTCTTTGAGTGGAATGTCCACCTGTAAAACAGAAGCTGAGAAGGACCAGGCCTGATATGGCAGTTAAGATTAAGGAAGAGGTCCAGAAGTAGTTGGACGCCAGTTTTCTTGCTATTACGAACTATCCTCCGTGGGTCGCTAACACTGTTCCTGTATCTAAGAAGGATGGCAAGGTCAGGATGTGCATTGATTATCAATATTTGAACAGAGCGAGCCTGAAAGACGATTTCCCGCTCCCCCACATCGATGTCTTAGTTGATAATACTGCTCAGTATGCTGTGTTTTCCTTCATGGATGGCTTCTCCGAGTACAACCAAATCAAGATGTCCCTAGAGGACATGGAGAAAACAACCTTTATCACGCCGTGGGGGACTTTTTGCTACAAAGTTATGCCTTTTGGATTGAAAAATGCAGGGGCAACTTACCAGCGGGCGATGGTGACTCTCTTTCATGATATGATTCATCATGAGATCGAAGTATATGTTGATGACATGATCGCAAAGTCACAGACGGAGGAAGAGCATTTGGTTAATCTTTTGAAGTTGTTTGAAAGGTTGAGGAAATTCAGATTGAGGTTGAATCCGAATAAGTGCGCTTTCGGGGTGAGGTCAGGAAAGCTATTGGGGTTTATCGTCAGTGAAAAAGGAATCGAGGTAGATCCTGCAAAGATAAAAGCAATACAAGAAATGCCAGCGCCGAAAACAGAAAAAGAAGTTCGTGGTTTTCTAGGGAGATTGAACTATATTACAAGGTTCATATCTCACCTTACATCCACCTATGAACCATTGTTCAAGCTGTTAAAGAAAGATCAGGCGGTTGTCTGGAATGAAAATTGTCAAAAGGAATTTGAAAAGATAAAAGAATATTTACAAGAGCCTCCGATACTAATACCTCAAGTTGCTAGAAGACCGTTGATTATGTAGCTGACGGTTCTTGAGAATTCCATGGGTTGTATACTCGATCAACATGACGAGACAGGAAGAAAAGAGCATGCTATCTATTGCTTGAGTAAGAAGTTCACAGATTGTGAGTCCAGATACTCGATGCTAGAGAAGACGTGCTGCGCACTCGCTTGGGCGGCCAAACGCCTAAGGCAGTACATGTTAAATCACACAACCATGTTGATTTCAAATATGGATCCGATTAAATATGTGTTTGAAAAGTAAGCACTTTCTGGAAGAATTTCTAGATGGCAGATGGTTCTGGCGGAATACGATATTCAGTATGTCTCCCAAAAAGCCATTAAGGGGAGTGTTTTGTCAGAATATCTCGCAGAGCAGCCGATTAATGACTATCAACCAATGAAATTTGAATTTCTTGACGAGGACATAATGTTTCTGAAGATGAAGGATTATGATGAGCCTCTACCAAACAAAGGTCCCGAGATAGGCTCTCAGTGGAAGCTGGTTTTCGACGGTGATGTTAACTCATATGGCAGCGGAATTGGGGCAATCATTACGACTCCCCACAGTTCCCACATACCGTTTACCGCCCAGTTAATGTTTGCCTGCACCAACAACGAAGCTGAGTATGAAGCGTGCATCATGGGTATTGAAGAAACTATTGATTTGTGAATCAAGAACCTTGATGTGTATGGTGATTCAGCTTTGGTAGTTAACCAGATTAAAGGAGAATGAGAAACCTGTCAACCCAACCTAGTACCCTACATGAATTATGCAAGGAGGTTGTTACCTTTCTTTGACAGGGTGGAGTTTCATCATGTGCCAAGGGCCGAGAATCAGATGGAAGATGCTTTGGCAACCTTATCATCGATGTACAAAGTGAATTATCGCAATGATGCTCCAATGATCACTATCATACGCCTCGATAGGTCGAATTTCATATTTGTAGTAGAGGAAGCGTCGATGGGAAACCTTGGTATTTTGATATCAGAAATTTTCTCAAGAATCAAGAGTATCCTCCTGGGGCGTCGAGTCGGGATAAGAAAATTCTAAGGAGGTTGGCGGGAAATTTCTATTTGAACAAGGACGGTGTGCTTTACAGAAGAAACTTCAACTTGGTATTGCTGCGGTGTATAGATGAAAATGAAGCAAAATTGCTAATGGAAGAAGTCCACGAAGGATCCTTCGGTACACATGCTGGTGGACATGCAATGTCCAGAAAATTGTTGGGAGCAGGTTACTATTAGATGACTATGGAGTCTGATTGTTTTAAGTACGCCAAAAAGTGCCATAAATGCCAGATTTATGCTGACAAGATGCATGTACCACCAAGTCCTCTGAATGTCTTGTCAGCTCTTTGGCCTTTTTCTATGTGGGGCATTGATATGATTGGTAAGATCGAACCGACCGCATCCAATGGGCATCGCTTTATCTTGGTGGCAATATATTATTTCACCAAGTGGGTTGAAGCAACTTCTTTCGCCAATATGACTAGACAGGTAGTGGCTCGATTTATCAAGAAGGACATCATTTGTCGTTATAGAGTGCCCGAACGAATCATTACTGATAATGGTTTGAATTTGCATAACAAGATGATGAAGGAACTGTGCCAGAGTTTTAAGATCGAACACCACAACTCTTCTCCGTATCGTCCGAAGATGAATGGTGTTGTTGAGGCAACCAACAAGAACATTAAGAAGATTGTGCAAAAGATGGTAGTCACGTACAAAGATTTGCATGAGTTGTTTCCCTTTGCTTTACATGGTTATCGTACTTCAGTGTGTACGTCGACTGGGGCAAATCCCTTCTCGTTGGTATATGGTATGGAAGCAGTCCTACCATTAGAAGTCGAGATTCCTTCCCTATAAGGGTGTTGGTTGATGTGAAACTTGATGAGGCGGAATGGGTGAAGGCTAGGTTAAATTAAATTAGTCTAATTGATGAGAAAAGGTCGACAGCTATTGCTCACGGCTGGCTATATCATAGCAAAATGATGAAGGCATTCGATCAGAAGGTGCACCCTCGACATTTTCAGGCAGGAGATTTAATGCTGAAGAGGATCCTCCCTCCACAAACAGATCACAGGGGCAAATGGACTCCCAACTATGAAGGTCCATATGTGGTAAGGAAAGTCTTCTTCGGAGGAGCCTTATTACTTTCAACTATGGATGGCGAAAATTTTACGTCCCCTGTGAACGCAGACGTAGTCAGAAAATACTTTGCTTAAAAGAGACCCGCTGGAACAAAAAGAAAATCTAGGAAAAATGGGGCATCCCAGCGAACCATAAAAAGAATGGGTTCGGGCAAAAATTAGGGATAAAAAGGAAAAAGAGTAAACCCGCAAAGTTGAAAACCTGAAAAGACGACTTTGGAAAAATGGGTATCCCGGTGAATTGAAAACCCCCGAGGGCAATTCAGGAAAAAGTTAGGGATTTAAAAGCAAACGACTACAGTCTGTGTCTGACCTGTGAGCAGTTGGATTTCTTGGAGGACCCGAGGGTTGACAAGTCATTCTCTTCAGAAGACGAGACATTGGAGAAGCATCAAAGTCATGCGAGTTATAGTCGAATCGACACATGGTGGTAGTCTGTTTCCACATTGCCGACATTTGTATATCTTTTGCATTTATACTTTTTGCGCAACTTTCTCTTTTCAGGAGTTGCATTTGATGTAATTTGCCTATTTACAAGTCATTTTCAATCAATGAGTATTTTCCACAAATAGCTTTTATTCTTGTTTTAGCTTTTTACTGTTTTGTTTGCAAAAAGACGCCTGATATTTTTGATAAAACTTTGCATACATAAACTTGTGGGGCTTTGCTAATCATAATCGAAATAATGATTTATTTGAATGATGTCACGGACGATGACCGAAATAGCCTTATTGCATACAGGACACATTTTTTGTTTGTCATTTGCGGTGCTCTCACCACTAAGAGTTGTTTCAGAGGTGGTTCCCCAGTGAAGTCGCCATGTCTCTATCCCCACAGGGTGATGATGTTAGAGCAGAAGTATCTCGCCAGCAATAGTGTGCAGTTATCCCCAGCAGGTTGAGGTTGAGGTCATCCCTAGCAGGTTGAGTGTGTGGTTATCCCTAGCAGGTTGAGATCAAGGTTTCCCTAGTAGGCAAATTTAGGATTACTCTCCTAGCAGTGAGACAGGTTCAGTGTTGTTTCCCCACAGAGTCTAAGACTTAATTCTCCAAGCAGAGGTTGATGTTGATGAGTATTATTATTATTTCCCCAATCAAAGGTTGATGTTGATTCCCTATAATGAGTATTGGTAGATGTCCGCAACAGATTACAGTGGTTATTGGTTTTCTTTAGAGCGAGAGTTCGAGATAACTCCCTAGAGAATTTTATTCTCAATCTTCAGCAGAGCGAGAGTTTGGGATGATTTCCCAGTAAATCTTACTCTTAATCCCTGGCAGATTGGAATTAATCTCCAATAGAATCCCCGGTAGAATGGATTATCTCCAGCAGAGTGGAAGTTTCCCCAAGAGAGTTTCATGCTGAAAGGCCGTTCAGGGCATTTTCCTCAGCAAAGTTTGATCCCTGGCAGAGTGGATTTATTCCCCAACAGGATACTATTCCCCGAAAGAGTTTTATTCTGGAAGGCCGTTCAGGGCGTTTTCCCCAATAGAGTGGGTTTGTTCCCCAGAGGAGTTTTATTCTGGAAGGTCGTTCAGGGCATTTTCCTCAGCAAAGCAGTTTTATCCCCAGAAGAGTTCTTTTTTGGGAGGCCATCCAGGGCTTTTCCCCAGCACGAGTTTGCTTGCCATTTATTTCGACACCTTTTGCGGTGGTGTTCTTTTGCATTTGTGTTGTGCATAGCATCCTCCCAAACGCGTAGCATTTTCATTTCGTATGAAGCATTACGTCATATTCCAACATATGCATACGAGCATAAGCCAGGTTGTTACCTGTTGTTGCCGTACATCTCTCCAGCAGATAATGGTGTATTTCATGAGCCTGTGTGGTATCCAGACCCCAGCAAAATCATTGTTACCTGTTGTGGATCGATTGATTCTTTTACTGGCGATTGTCGAGCCTGCTTGTTATCAGATGTTTTTACCAACCGAGTGTTGAGCCTGCTTGTTAGCAGTTGTTTTACCGACTTAGCGTCGAGCCTGTTGTTTAACAAATGTTCTTCCAACTTTGTGTTGAGGCTGTCTAACTTGTTTTAGCAGTTGTATCTTCTGACTTAGCATCAAGCCTATTGTTTAAAAGATGTTCTTCTAACTTTGTTTTGAGGCTGTCTAACTTATTTTAGCAGTTTTTTTACCGACTTAGGGTCGAGCATGTTGTTCAATAGATGTTCTTCCAACTTTGTGTTGAGGCTGTCTAACTTGTTTTAGCAGTTGTTTCTTCCGACTTAGCGTCGAGCCTATTGTTTAACAAATGTTATTCCAACTTGGTGTTGAGGCTGTCTAACTTGTTTTAGCAGTTGTTTCTTCTGACTTAGCGTCGAGCCTGTTGTTTAACAGATGTTCTTCCAACTTTGTGTTGAGGCTGTATAACTTGTTTTAGCAGTTGTTTCTTCTGACTTAGCGTCGAGCCTGTTGTTTAACAGATGTTCTTCCAACTTTGTGTTGAGGCTGTCTAACTTGTTTTAGCAGTTGTTTTTTCTGACTTAGCGTCAAGCCTGTTGTTTAACAATTGTTCTCCCAACTGCGCGTCGATGCTTTCTAACTACTGGATAGTTAGCTCATTTCTCATAACCTTTTAGATACATTTCTCAGGTGATCCTGATCGACGGGTTCTAAAATTTACCATCTCGCGATTGGCAAATTTCTGGATTATTTTGTATTCAATCACCTTCTACCTTGAACGTTTAAAAGTGGTTGCTTTTCATCCCTTCATGTCCAAGTCATTTGAATAGGGGCAGCTGTTGCACCCCAAAATTTGACCAACCTTTTCTTTCTAACTTGGCTTATGTTTCTTTGCATTTTACATTTCTACATGTCATAGCATTTGTTCTTGAGGCAAGGGATCAATGTGCTTTCATGGCTTGGAGTTCCCTCTTAGTGCAAGAGTCTAAATAGCGAGCGTCAGGGGCGCAGGCATTTATTTTGCCCATCGATCGAGTGGCCGATTTTACTTTATTCAGCAGGTTAATTCTCAGCTCAGGAGACAACACACAGGGTATCTCAGGAGTTCTTATAGTTACCATGTTCAAAAATGGGTTTCAGGGGCGTAACAGGGTTCAGAATGAGTGGCAACGGGCAATTGTGCGGGATTCCCTCCATTTGGCGCCAAATTTGAGCATTTTTGAACAGGGTAACCGGTTACCCTATATTGAGTAACCGGTTACTTCGAGCAAAATTGGCCAAGAAATTTGAATTTTCAGCATGTTCAATTTCCAATCATTTTTAACCATTGATTTCACTTGATCATATTTGGAAGGATCTAGAATTGCTCAATTTTCACCATTTCCCTCCATATTTCAAACACTCAATTCCTAATTCCATCCCTAATTTCCATTCCAAATTCTAATCCTCATTCCAAACCATATTTTGATCCCAAACCTAGAGCTTATTTAAGTGAATTTACTCCAAACCTCACACAATTACCTTCACAATTGCATTCATTTTCAGATTTCACTCTCACTCTTGAGAATTTTCTCTCCACTTTTGTCACTCCCAAAACCTCTATTAAAGCTCTCTCACTTGAGTTCTTTGATTCTCCATTGGAATCATAGAATTCTAGAGCTAAACCTCCATCCTTCATTTCCATTATCTTCAATTCACCATTTAATTTTCGTTTGGTTTTGGATCTGAATTTGGAAGTTAGTTTGGAAGTGCTTTTTTGGATCATTTTTGTTTGATCTTGCTTGATCTTCACTTCTACAACAAGAAAGCTCTTGGATCTTGAATAAGCTCTGGGTTTATTGCTTGGATCTACTAATTTGAAGTGGATCAACACTCACCAAAGCAAATCTCTGCTTTGTAGGTTGGCAATTCTAGATCTAAATCTGTTTTGAGCTTATTTGCATAATCACAATGTAGATTTATGACTTTTGATGCTTTTTTTATCCATTTTGTTGATTTGGATCTTTGTGACTTGTGATTTCATTGCTTGTATGTGTTTGCATGATGTTGGATCACTGTTTCTTGATGATAATTTCGTGCTTGATTGATATCATGTTCATATGGATGATTGGATAAGTTGTTGGATGTTGAAAATAGATTTTGAAAGTTGATTTCCTGGTTCTGGTTCAGTGGTAACCGGTTACCCTATATTGAGTAACCGGTTCCTCAATGCAAATCTCTTATTTTCAGCCTTTTTCAACAGGGTAATCGATTACCCTATATTGAGTAACCGGTTAATCAGTGTAAATTTCACGTTTTTCAGCTATTTTCAACAGAGTAACCGGTTACCCTGTTTTGAGTAACTGGTTACAACTAAAGAAAAATGAGCTTTTCTTGCATTTTCTTTCTTGTTTGATATCCTTTTCGCATGTAAACTTCATGGATTCATATGATGCATTGATGTGAATTATTTTTGACATGTTTCACTGTCCTTGAATGTATGACCTCGATTCTTCGACACGTAATGCTTGGTTTCCACTTGAACGTATATCATGTGGATGTTGTTCAAGTGATGAGTGATAATTTGTTTTGTTTACTTGATCAAGAGTGAATGTTTGGTTGAGATAATCTTGTTGTGGTCGCTGCCCCATACTACTTCTCCCCTCACCTCTTTGACTGTGCTCCTTTCCTTAGCACCTTTCTTGATGATTGATGGTATTTGGTTGTAGGAGCTTGCTTCTCCCATTTTATCTCATCTCTTTTGACTTGTTTAAGTCCTCCCTCGGGTTTTTTTTACATTGTTTCATATTTGCATTTGTTTTTGCATTTCATTTTTTTTTCATTTTGCATTGACTTGTTTAAGTCTTTCATTTCGTTTTCATTTGTGATTGATTATGCATTGTGTTTACTTGTGCTTCTTGCCATGATTGTAACACCCTTTTTCTACCCCAAAAATATCAAGGCAAAATAACACATAAATCAGAGTGAATAAATAAATCTCATTAAAAAGCCACTAAAAGGGTGTACATTCCTCAAAGTCATCAAAATTAGTCCATACTCCGTAACTACGGGTTTTTCCCAAAACACATCAAAGCATCATAAACAGCGGAATTCAAAACATAGTTCAAAGTTTTACCCAAAACGGGAAATTAATCAAAATAACTTCAACAGTATAAAATCAACTCAAGGAACCCAACCCGATGTTACATATCAGAGCAAGACCCTCTAAGCTGACCAAAAGACTAAAACGCTCAAAAACTTCAAAACTAACTCCTCGCCGGCGTCCACGACTAAACTGGGTCATCTGCACGTTACCCACGTGGAGGTAACATTCAAACAGGCAGGGTGAGTAAAACAGTTCATAATAATCAATGTATGACAATTAATGCATAAACGACAACATATTCATATTCAACACATTCATATTACTCACATATGCCTCAAAGGTCACAACATCATAATTTATACACAAAGACTCAAAAATGCAATGCAACACAACTCAATGCATGTGGTACCAATCATCACAGCTCGATGGACACTGGGCCATCAACCCTCTATAGATCCCCATCAATAGGATCGGAGCATGTCAAAATACTTCACATCCAGACAATGGGATTGAAGTCAAAGCAATCGAGGTCCTGAACCGAAGTCCGGATGCACATGAATGCATGATGCACACGTCACAATAATAATCCTCACAATACATCATATGGTGCATCATCATTCATCATACTCATCATCAGCATATAAAACCATCACATCTCATGTTATCACATAGTTCATCAAATCATGGTAATTTCATCATATTAACTCAATCGATACATCATAGAAAACTGTCATAACTTCATGTACACATCACCTAAAACCCACTGTCATACTCATGGCAACTCATCCTAGAAATCCCAGAATCACACATCACGACATCGTTGCACAACAATTAATTTCGCGAACTCTGCTAAGTTCACTGGCTTGCTCGTTAGGCGAGTCCCGTAGCGAACCCCTCGCTGGCTTGCTCTCTAGGCGAGCCTCTAGTGAATCCTCGCTGGCTTTCTCACTAGGCGAGTCTTGTAGCAAACCTTCGCTGGCTTGCTCGCTAGGCGAACAGTGCGATGACAACAACTTCTACTACGCACCAGAACTGATTTCCACCCCAAAACTCATACGATTCACACATCTCATACCCCTAAAACATCCCGAAATCATCCCTAAGGTCATACGGCAATAACGGTACAAAATCTATGTTTCATTAGGCTAATCCGGCAACATTTGCACTGCCTAAAACACTATTTTCCTGCAATTGCTCTGAGAGCATCAGAGTTACTCACATTTGAATATTCCTATTCCTACAGGGTCAAACATATCACAATTCAAGGTTTTGGCCACGAAGGCCTAAGGTTTCCAAATTCATGTTACACATCAAACAGTCCGATAAGTTTTCCTAAATTCATGTCAATATTCAGGGATACATGCCATCAATCATCACCTCAAAGTCTATTCATCAATTTCCCTAATTCTCCCAAATCAACCCAACATACCCTAAATCATAAAACCCACCATAAACACACCGAAAGGCATACATAGAAAATCATGAAATGTGATACTCCCCATACCTTAGTCGATTGGCAGCTTTCACGATTAACTTTGGGATCTTCTGCCTCCAACCTTTCCTTCAGAGCTCTGGCCACCAAACTTTCACGGTTAATACCAAAATGAATTCAATTTCCCTTTCAGAACTCTATTTTTTCCAACTTAGTCTTGGGCCTCACAAATTGGGTTTTCCCCTTATTACCCTTACTAACTTGCTCAAATGCCCAAATTGCCCTTATTTCACTTATATTTCATTTAATTAATAATAATACTAATAAATTAATATTATATGCTATTAATCAAATAAATACCCGAAAATGCACATTTTCCAATATTGACAGAACCACCGGAAATTCACCGAAACATGAATATTCTCAATTAAATAATTAATTAACATATTTCGATTAAATTTGGGGTGTTACAATGATCCCTTAGGATTCATAGTCCCTCTGTTTAAGATGGGAGTAGGAGAGACATTAGGCTTTCAATCCTTTGTATGATAACATTAGGTAGTTCCCTTTTCAATCCCAACTTTATGACCATTTTGCATGACAACATTAGGGTTTATAGTTTCCCTTAGAGTCTTGTGTCTTCTCTTCTCTTCTCAAACTCTTTAAGACACTTAATAAAGGATAACAAATTTTGTACGCTACGAGCCTTAAGTACATAAGGAATGATGACTGGGGGGCCTCCTCTCATATTGTCTAGAGTGTTTAGCGTATGCCCTTTGGGCGATATGCGACGCATTCGCTCTTATGTCATAGTTTTTAGTGCAACATGAGTTTTAAACTAACTCAATGCACTTCTTTTAAAAAACACAAACAAAATTTAACCTTTTCATCCTTCGGGATTGTTCAAATCTAATTTTCAGAAAGAGTGTGTTAAGTTTCTGTTCTACCGCAAACAGACATCATCCCTAACTACTAGAATGAAGACTTAACATCGCTCATTAAAACACTTGAACCAACCATTGGTCTAGTTCCCGAACTACGTTTGCTATGATTTCTCATACCAGATGAGGATACGTAGGCACAAGACGACAATGTCTTGGCGAGCAACCTTCCCCACTTCACCCGTAGTTCCCGAACTACGTTGACTTTGACTTTCCCATTGCACGAGGGAACACGTAGGCATAAGGCGGTGATGTCCTATCAAGTCTGTTCTTTTTGTTTCCCCTTGTTTAGCAGCTTTTAGATATGTTTCACCCATAGATTAGACAACAAGTGTGGATCTCGTTGAGTACAACGGACGTGAGGGGTGCTCATACCTTCCCCTTGCGTAACCGACTCCCGAACCCAAGATTTGATTGCGATGACCTTGTCTTTTCCCTTTTCGTCAGGTTTTCTTCGATCGTTTCCTTTCCCCTATTTGGGATAAATAACGTTCGGTGGCGACTCTTTTGTCTGTTTTCCGGCCCTTTTTCGCAGTAGCGACAAGTACATCTCTAATATTTCCCACTCGTTTCTTGCAAGTTTTGTCTCCGTCTGTAGTGTTATCACAGTTGGCTATATCTTGAGGCCCGTCGTTCTTTTTATTACTAATAATGGTATTATGTTTACACTTGCACCTGAGTCAATGAGTGCATTTCCAAATTTAGTACTACCTATAGTGACATATAATATGACTACTCTAGGGTTTGCTTTCTTTTGGGGTAGAGTTTGTTAAATATTTTCACATATTTTCTCCTGCAATTCTTCTAGTTCTGGTTCTTCTTCACCCTTTTCCATGACTTCAACAACAGTGATATGTTAATCCCCAACCACACTTCAATGCTCTTTTGGATTTTTCTTGGTGTTAGCACTGAATTTGTTGCTTGGGATATTAGCTAACTATTTAGCTAATTGGCCGACTTGCGTCTCACGGATTTTTGTGGAGGCTTCAATGATTTTCTGGATGGCTATAGACACCTGCATAAACTGACTAAGTAATCCTCCAACTTTGTTGCTCTATCTTGTTGTGGAGGTGCTTGTGTATAGTGTTGAAAATGTTGTCTATTGGATGGAACAACTTTAAATCTCCATTGTTGATTGAAATTATATTCCTTGGGAAGTCGTTGTTCGGATATTTCCTAGGGCTTTGTTGATTGCCAAAATAATTGGTTTCTGCATCAGTTGGGGGGAAAATCTGATTAGATGATCTTCACTAAATTATTTTCAAAATGCAATCTACCTTTGTTGAGGCATTTCATGCATCTTCTTCAATTATTTGTTTCAACAACTTAACTTGTGCCAGAATAGCACTGTTGGTGTTTAAATCCATGATATCATTATTTCATTGAGTATAGTTTCTATAATTTTTTCATTAATGATCATTGAGTTTCATTCGCTCAATGATTTCAATTGGATATTCAATCCTCTTGAACATGAAAGAACCTTCATCAGTAACATCTAGCAACAACTTTGTTTGTGATTGTAGTCTATTTATGAATATGTGGATCTGCGTAAGCTCATCAAAAATATGGTTTGGATATCTTCTCAACATGGACTTGCATCTCTCCAATTCTTCATAAATCATTTCAGCTGCATCTTGGGAGAACACCTAAATGCTTCATAAATCATTTTTATTTAAGATGATTTCCTCCAACGCATTTAAATTTGTCATTGTCGATGTTGGTTATTCTGAATACCACTCATTTGATTTTCCAATTAGTGAATATTGAAACAATATCAAGAATATCGCTTCCTCTTCATTCTCTGAGGCTAGTAATGTCCCATCAATCTCATAACACTTCGTGAGGTATGTGTACGAGTTTTCATGATTTGAACATACAAAAGGGTTAGCATAGAAAATTTGCAACAATCCCCTTTTCATTTTTCGTTTGACGGGAATTCCATTGTGGCTTAGCTATGTATATTAAACGTCTTAGATTATTGTGGCATGGCATGCCAATAATATTGTTTCCATTGTTGTTATGTTGTTGTTTTGATTGCTTTTGTTATATGTGTCAGTCATGTTTTCTTGTTTTTAAAAAAAAGAGCATTCTAGATTTAGCAATCTAGCTTTCAACTTTTCCTTTATGATCTTACAAGCGGTTCTTTTTATTTTAGAATTTAATAGAAGTTGTTATGTCAAGTACTTTCCTCGCATAAATAAATAAAACTAGCTAATATTATTAGTAGGTTCTTAACTATAAATAAAATATACAGATATTGGCAGATATGAAAAGAAATCTTAAAATTATAAGACTAGTGTAATGTCTTTATAAACTAATGTTAGTCCTAGATAACGAACATTTTTTGTTGGAATGCAAATAAGAAGAGAAATATTTTCGTAACCCCGACAAAACATAATTAGATATACTTAATCATCGTATCTTTGTAGTTAAACTCTATAAGAAAGAAATTGAGTAGCATCTGTAGCGATCCCCCAAGCATCCCTTCCACCTTAGATATTGCTCTTCTTATTCTCTCTTATTAAGATTGAAGGTGAACCTATTACCTTTCTATACTACCTTGAATTCACCAAAACTCCATTTTAACTGAACCTAGCACCCTATTTATGGCTTGAGAAAGGTAGGTTCGTTAGACACACCACCCATCTTCATCTAGTATGCCTGCTTTTTTTCCCTTTTAAACAACGTTAGCTCACCCTACATCCATCCCTAGCCTCCATAACTCATCAGGCGCACTGCTTATCCTCGACCAGCGCATAAACCCTTCCTTCACCATGAAGTAACTAATGTTTGAATTCTTCTCTCTTTTGTGCTCGCCTAACAAGTCCATGGACCTAGCCCAATGAGCCCTAATGGTGAGGATGAAAGGCTTATTTTAGTTCTAATTTAGAAATTATATTTCTTCTCCCACAGACAACCTTTGGTCTTGGAGTTCCTCTTTGTCCTTCAAGGGACGACTCTCACTCAAGATAGGGATAAGTGCATAAGGTATCAAGCTAGAGATGGTATTTTCATTATTGTTACTGCTTATCAAGTCCAATTGAATCTTAGCAACTTTTGTTCTCTTTCTCGTCCGATTGAGAATTTGACTTTTCCCCTTAGGAGAAAGCTATAATATTAGAGGAGGGTTTATCATAATTTGGCACTCAATTTCCTAGATGATTTGGATTGTTCGTAATGATATCGGTTTTTCATGCTCTTCAACAAACATGATAAAGGTAGAGGAAAAAAGTATTTTCCTAGCTTGATATTGGTTTTTGGGTAAATCAGTGGTGAACTCATGTAATTTTTTTGATTACCTTCATAACCATATCACTTGTCTTAATAAATAGTAAATAAAGTGTTATTTGCTTGGTTTTATGGTTCTTCTATGGTTTTGGTGCTTCTCTTGGAGGTTTTTATTGTTGATAATGATCATGGAGGCTGTAGATCTAACTTGAGTCTATTAAGGGGTGGGGATTTTTTAGTATGGTTTTCTCTAGTGTTGTTCCTTTTTTATTTTTAGTTATTGGTCTCATATTTCTATCCTTGTTTTGTTTTTTCTTTGTTTGTTTTCTCTAGTATTGTTGAATTTTAAATTTCTAACTATGTGTGTGTGTGTGTGTGTGTGTGTGTGTGTGTGTGGAGGACATATCCTATGAGAATGTCATTTTTATGTGAGAACATGAGAATGAATCTGAACCATTAGATTTTAAAATAAATGGTAGAGATTATCTGTGAGTTTTTTCTCTCTCCCCCCCCCCATTGTTAAAATAAATGACGGAGGAGAGAACTTTTCTATTAAAAAAACTTTGAAATAAAAAGAGGTGTTGTAGTAGATGTAATAAATTAATAGGGCGATTCAATTATCTTTCGTAGTAAGTGATACTAAAAATATATTATATATCTAAATTAGTACCTATTGTGACTTAAACTAAAGAGATCTTTTCTCCCTTGTTATGTTTCTTTTTGTTATGAAAAGTTTAAGTGGTTTAACTAGCCAGATTGTGGAGTTGAGTTTTTTTTTTGGGTTTTAAGGTGGGCTCCTCTGACGTGGTACTATCTCATCTTCAATATGAAACTAATATTCTAATCTTGATAGAGAACTGTTGGACTATAATGGTTATGAAGGTGTAAAAAGTACACAAGAAGGGGGTGGTGAATTGTGTTTCTTGTTTTTCTTTTAATTTAACTTCTGATTAGAGTTTCAAAATCAGAACGAATGTTCATATTCTGTTTTAATTCATTGGCAGCAGATATAACATAAGTAAATAAATAACAGCAGAAGACACAAAATATTTATATTGATTCCTCCCTTAACTGAGATTTTTCGTTATAACCACTTCATGATTACAATCACTTATGCTTCTGAATAAGACTTTTATAACTACTCAGACCAACTATCTTAGACTTACCTTACTTAGAGCACATGTCTAAGACTTTCCCTTACCACACCTTCTGACCGAGCCACCTACTCCAATGTCTTCTGGTTGAGACTCCCCCTTTTCATAGAGCACATGTCTAAGACTTCTCTTACTCACACCTTCTAACTGAGCCATCCACTCTAATGTCTTCTGGTTGAGACTTCCCATTTTCTTAGAGCACGTGTCTAAGAATGTCCCTTTGCTCAAGCTCTTTTGAGACTTCTTGCTCATGCCCCTCAAACGGGGATTTCCCCTCTGTTTAATCAGACTAGCAGAATAAGACTTTCACAGCTCAAACACTTAAGTAATGAGACTTACATGGCTTAAGCATTTTGGTTCAAGACTTATTGTTTGAATCCCAATGAGACAAGACTTTTGCTCAAGCACATAGCAAGAGACTTAATCTAAACTACTGAAGGCTCGGCAGAATAGAGGACAAGTTGTACATGATGCAAGTATCAGAGGTACAGGAAATCACCATAACAAAGACCTAAATCTCTTAAGATTTCTAATATATTTAATGGTGATAAATCTTAAGGCTTTTACAATTACAACCTGTGTTGTATGGATTATTGTACTTCTAGTTTCCCACATAAGATCTCTCGACCTTCAAAGCATACCCATTTTGCCTGCATATTTTTGCAGGCCAAGCCAAGGTTTCGAAGGTGTGAAAAGTACACAAGAATGAGGGGGGGTTGAATTGTGATTCGCGTTTTCTTTAATTTAGCTTCTGATCAGAGTTTCAAAATTAGAATTGGTGTTCAAATTCTATTTTAATTCATTGGCAGTGGATATAAAAGAAGAAAATAAATAATAGCAGAAGACACAAAAGATTTATCTTGGTTCCTCCCTTAATTGAGAGTACTCCAGTCCCCTTGTCTCATAAGAGATTTTCATTATAACCACTTCACGATTACAATCGCTTATGGTTCTGCATAAGTCTTTTACACTTACTCAAACTAACTATCTGAGACTTTCTTGCTTATAGTACATGTCTAATAATTTCCTTGCTCACACCCTCTGACCAAGCCAACTACTCCAAAGGTCCTCTGGTTTAGACTTACCCTTGCTGAGAGCACATGTCTAATACTTCTTTCTCATGCCTTCTGACCGAGCCACCTGCTCTTTTGACCATCTAGACTGAGACTTCCTTGCTGAAGAAGCACTTGAGACTTCCTGCTCACACCCCTCAGATGGAGTCTTAACATTGCTTAATTAGACTAGCTGAATAAGACTTTCATAACTCAAGCACATAAGCAATGAGACTTATGTGGCTTAAGCATCTTGGCTCAAGACTTGTTGCTTGAATCCCAATGAGACAAGACTTATGCTCAAGCACATTGTATGTAACTTGATCTAAACTAATGAAAGCTCAGTAGAATAGAGAATAAGGTGTACATGATACAAGTATCAGAGGTATGAGAGATCACCATAACAAAGACGTAAAGCTCTTAAGATTTCTAGGATATTCAATGGTAAGAAATCTTAAGGCTTTTATAATTACAACCTACAACAGAAAATATACATATTACAATAGAGTTGATAATTGCTTAATCTTGCCACTCCTTCTTCAGAAGAATCCTTGTTAAGATTCAAACTTGAATCTTCAGCCATATTTATAGCCTTTGCTGAAACTAGCCGTTGAAGAGGTAACTTGATCAAGTATCTTTTCCTTTACTCCAAAGTACAAGAGACATTGAAGATGGATGCACAACAGATTCTGAATCCAGCGTGTAACACGTTTAACCTTTGAGTCTTCAAGAGGTTTTTATACTGATAGAGTTGTTGAGAGAAGATACCCGTAGAGCATGCCAACCTTTCTTGAGACTTGCAATCTTATAGACTCTAGTTGACAAGCTGATAAGACAATACAACTTGCTTTCTACAGTATGGACAACCACAACTTTATCACCAACTCTGAATGGTAACGGATGTTGATATACAACTACCAAGTGCAGTAACTCGTCTGAATGGCGAGGCCTTCAGCTCAGATTATATGCCAAGCCACACTAGCAATTTTTCTTCAGACTCTGCCACCAGAAGCTAGCAATGAAAGAAACTCCCAAGTGTGTTCATGTAATACAAATTTTGATTATTTATGTACAATGGTGTAGAACCTGCATAAATAAAATACACATCAAATAAACTATTGTTCTTTCAATACTTTTGTTACCATCAAAACTAAAAGAGAATATATCATGAACAAATCTTGTTCTAACAGGTTTTATAGTTGCACCTCTTCTAAGCCTAATCTGCTATTGTGTTTTTTATTTGTCCAAGTATACACATTTCTCTAGTAGCAAGTGATGTAAAAGTAAGAGTATCAATCCCACAAATATTCTATTAACTTTAATTGATACTCAAGGTAAAATTTTTTGAATGGTTGTAACGACCCATATAGTATATATCTAGAATAATATCATATAAGAGTTATTATTTGGTACTGACACAATCTTAAGTGCCTATTGGTAACATTTACATACTTGACCATTTCTAAAATAATAAAACAACCTATGGTATAAAATATGGAAAATGTCAAAACAAGAAAATCTAAGATCTAAGTACAATACCCTTCATTGTACAATATTCCCAGCGGAAGAACCTAATCTAAGCTTCCCTTGAAACATCCATGCATAGCTCCAATCGCAACTAAACCTGCAAACAGTACCTAAAAAACAACAATAATGGAGTGAGATAATAATCTCAGTGAGTTCCCATATCCTATGGGTTCACTATGCTCTACATGGTTCTAATTAAATTATAACTCAAGTCTTTATTTCTCATTACTTGTGTATCATCACACAAGATAACTAAGAAACTTATGTATCTAAGGGATATTCGTAATGTATGGAAACATGCCACTGAGTTTTCTCAACTCAAACAATCACTATTTGGATTCAAGAAACATTAATCCTTGAACGGACCTACGTCTAAGCCAGGCTCGGATCATGCATACTCGTATGATTCGACTTTCACTATGGATATCGGGCCTTCTATGAGACTCAAACTCAGTTCAAGCGACCATCACCTGTTTGGGACTCTAACCCACTTAGGGTATCTTTCACCGTATGAGACTTTAACCCACTTAGGTGTCCACCTTTCCCCCATCTCCGCCATGGTTGAGACTCAATCCCAATTGAGGCACAAATCATTGGTTCCACATCCTTGCTTACCGCTTTACCTAAGCCTTTGAAGTGGTATATGCACAATCACATCTAAATACGTGATTAGTTCTCAACAACAACAAAAATAGGACTTTCGGAGCAAGGCTCCTCACCAGATATCAAACTAACCTCATGGTGTTCATCAAAATATTAGGTGTTCATTTCATTCATTCATACATTAATCCACATGTTCCATACAAAGCATATTGATTCGTTAAGTAGGAGAATACTTGTATGTGATACACACTGAGGTACCGTTGCGTCCAAGCATCATTGTATATTCATTCTCATAACCTAGTTTATATTTCTAATCCATTTACCTAGTTATAAACCTAGGTTTCCTCACTCATCTTCATATTGTTTTAAGCATGTTATTACATAACCAATACGTCCCAAGGTACAACAATAATCCAAGCATGAACTATAAAATGCATCCCATAAGCAAAACAAACACATATAACATATAATTCGTAAACATGCATATTGCTATTTTCCACCAAGAATCCTTGATTTTATTCATGGCTTCACAATAAATATATTCCACAATTAGTTCGTAAGTTATGAAGAAAACAAGAAACAGGAAAACTGAACTATGTCATGGTCGCACATCGACCGCAAAGCGAGGCTGACTTGCTTTCAGTTCGCACAGTGAACACAAAGAGAGGTGCATACATTAATGAAATTGGTTCATGGTCGCCTAGAAAACTCAAATTGAGGTGCTCGCTTTCCATTCGCTCAAGGTTGCTTTGTGACCATAGCAGAAATAGGTCACCTTGGGGTCGCGTAAGCTCGCACGGCGACCCAAGTGAAACTCAAAATCTAGTAGCACGAAAAGAAGGTCATTTGTGGCCAAAACTCACACACACATGTTCAAACAACATCCAAACACTTAATTAACATGGTATACCATCATATAGGCATGAAATTCATCATGTTAACATATTTCAGTCAACCTAATCCCAATATCATACAAATGTTTCCCCAATTTCTACCCCAAGTTTCTAACTAATGAAAATCACCTTATTGTTGTAAGGGATGATGAAGAAATTGATGAAGATGATGAATCAAAGCTTCCTCCTCCTTTTTATCTCTTCCTCTCTTCTTCTGTTTTCCTTCTTTCTCTTATTCTCTTCTAATATATATATATATATATATATATATATATATATATATATATATATATATATATATATATATATATATATATATATATATATATATATAGATATATATATATATATATATATAGATATATATATATATATATATATATATATATATATATATATATATATATATATATATATATATATATATATATATATATATATATATATATATATATATATATATATATATATATATCCACTTGATATTTTGTCATCTAACACCAATTGATCAATAATTAGAGTTACCAAAATATCCTCTCTTATACTTATTAGTTTTGGTATGTCTCTCTTATTAATAATTGATCTCTTTAGAGTTCACTAGTTACTCTATAGGTCCAAATTGATAACATTTAGAGCACTTAGGAGTTCTAATTGTTCTAACTGAAAAAAGGATAAAGTGCATAGGAACTCAGTTGATCTCAACTGACACCTAATCGAGCATTTAAGGGAATATGGGATATTACAATAGTCATGAGAAAAGAATGATAATAATGTTTGGCTGTCACAAATTCTAATGAATAAGAGTAAAGAAGTTAAATTAATAGTGAGACGAATATTGGTCAATAATCCATTTAATGAGTTTCACCTTTTGTGTGTAAACGATTAAATATGTCGTGATAGATAAGACCAAAAAGTGATCTAGTCGTATATGTCTATAACATCAAAAGCATATGCTCTAAGATAAGGAACAAATCTCTAAGTCTTACAATAACATTAATGCATGTGTTGTATGAATTTTGATTTTTCCTGTGGTTGTAGCCCATTATGTCTAAAGTGACTAATATAGTGAATACGTCTATCCTACTATTTTAAACCTCATTTATCATGAGTTCCACTTGTTAAAGGATCTCTCAATATTAATAAGATTTTACCTATTCTTAAGATGATCATACAAAGAAACATATATAGAAACATTTCACATGATAAAATGCATAACAACCATTGATTTGGTCTTGATCTGTTATCATCTTTAGGAATTCTTTCCTAATTCCAAAAAGTGCATAAACATGCAGATACATAAGGAAACAAATTTGGCGCTTGATTTTCGCACGTCGCAATAGTTTCTGGTGCAGAATGTTCCATCATGTGTGCGACATTTGGAACCGCATCTTTGTGACTTGTTTTGAGCGCATAGAGACCATATGTCTCAACAGTATGTCATGACATCTTGCATAACATGCTGACTATAAAAATGTGTCAATCACTTGTAACAACACCTAGTTTATGAGGCTTTTCCATGGTGTTTGGTATCTTGCTATCCAAAATCTGGGCACACAAGGGATGCTTTGGCTGACTTTTTTATGGTTAGTTTTATGCTTAGTCCAGGGAATGAATGTGTCTGTTTCTAACTCCACCGTGGCTCTAGTGAGGAGTTTGGTGCTTTATGCTCCTGTACTGATTTTTTGATTTAGGATCCTCGTCCCTTTTAGTTCAGTTAGGCTCTGGGTCGCTAACATGGGTTATTCTTGATATAGCCTTTTGGACGATATTTCCTCGTGGAGGACCATTTTGGTGGCTTTATTCTAGGCATAACAACATTTCTTCAAACGCAAGAGAGTTATGCTGTCGAACAATATGGTACAACTGGAGGTAGAATTTGGTGTCCAATCGGACAAAATTGGACATATCCATCCATTAAAGGTGCTTGAGTTAGATTTGGATGCAGTGGAATCACCACTTCTAGATTCATAACATTTTGTTGAGGAGTTAGAGGTAGAGGTGGCTTATTTATCATTGCTTGAGGAGCAAAAAAGCTTCACGCATAGTGGCAGATCGAGTATCTTTAGATCCATTCATCATTTTGAGTAGTTGGAATTAACTATACTTTATTGGATGGAATGCGGAAGATCTCCATGTTCGATTATGAATGCTCTTGATTTGGTTACCTGAGGAGGTTGTGAGCTGATGACCCATAAAATGTGAGATCATAATCATAAGTCGATTCCCATAGACTGCATCATTGTTTCGTTATGAAACCAGAAGTGGATTGATAATCAGAAGTGATGGTGGATCTGAGTTTTTGCGATGGAGAGGGATAATTGCAAGGTTAACACTCCAACACTTAAGTCAGTATGTGAGAAAGAATAATGAATTTTGAAACTTGTTACCTCAATTTGGTGTCTTCTCTATGTATATAGATAGAGGAAGTAATAAACTTTGCTATTTATTAGGAGAGAATTATAGAGATCCGTTGTATGTACTTGAAGTTGAAATCTTTGTAAATGTCATGAGGAAAACCTTGTGTACTGACAAGATTCTGGAAGAATTTATATTCCCTCAGAGTGGTCAGTCGAGGTCAATATGACCGGTTCAGAACAAATACCATCTCTATCATGCTTACAATTGCACTGATTTATTGATCAATGTATTTTAATGCATATTCTATTATGTTTGTACTAGAATTTCCTTAGTTTTTTTTGTTTACTTTACTATTTTATTACATTTTTAGAACTAAGTCTTTGTTTGCGTTTAATCTATTTCCGCAACTTGTTTTCAGCATTAGTGATTATTTGATACCTGCCAATTGTTCAAATCATAACTGAAGCTACGAGAATCGAATTTACATGTTCTAATATACATTGGAAAGATGAGACAAAGAGCTATAACTTTCATGTTGTAAGAAGAAGCTGATTCAGAGTGTAGCAAACTCTAATAATTCGTTGAAGTCAGGACCGAATTCTGTCTTTAGGAATATTTAATTTTGGGCAGGTTTTTTATGTTTTTCAACCCAGTTGGGTTAGAACCGGATTTTTTGATGCTTTCCTATAACTAGTAGCAGTCTTGGTACTGTTCATAACCTTCTTTTCAAGATTTTACTTTGCATTTTACGATTGTAATTGAGAACTAATTCCCACGGGCAAATCCTGTTGTATATGGTTCCATCGCGTTGAGATTATTCTAATACCAATTTAAATTTGATTCCTTTCAATCCTTTTCTATGAAGTCATTTGCTTAACTTGATTGCAAATTTTTTCTTAATTCGATAAAGAGGAATATAATTCATTTGATTTTGATAAGTGTTTGTCTAATTGATCTCATAATCGAATAAGATCGAAGTTGCTTAAGAATTGGTGTTATAATAGTCGATGATAAGTCGGAATCCGAATAAGTAGGATTAGTCGTTTTAGCTTAATTGATAATCACTTTTTCTTTTCTTTTATAAATCAAAACTTAACCCCCCCCCCCCCCATTGTTCATTCACTTGGTTAACAAAAATACAAAAATCCTTGTGATACAACATCCGAGTATCACTTCTCATTACTATTGTTTTAAAAAATACTCGTTTTTTATCCGTGCGCGACAGCGGATCAAATTAGCACCATTCCCGGAGATTCTTGTTGATTTTAGCCAATTTAAAAATTTTGTTAGAGTTTTTTTTGCGTGTTAATTTGCAGGGTTACAGTGTAGTGGTAAGCGTTTCAGCCTATCAGGTAAGTTGGAAGCTACTGTTTGATTTGCTCTGAATTTTTTCTAGAAAATCAGAAACAAATCAACAAACAGTACTCCTTTAGAATAGAATTCTAGAAGATTTTGACCTTGAAAATCGCAAATTCCTTATTTTCTATTTTATTTGATTTATTTTCTATTTTCATATTTTCATAAAAATTCGAAATTTTTCGTAGAGACTTATTCTGATGTGATTTGATTTTTATTTATATTTTCGTAATTTTTATATTTTATTTTATTCGATTTTCTATTTTTCCATTCTTTTTCTTAATAGAGACATTGTTGGTATTTTCTTAATTGTTGCTGCATTGCTGAATTAGTTATGTGTTTTCTTTTTCTTTGTTGATTTTTTTTTTCTTATTAAATTTAATATGGCAGACCAAAGAATACTTATAGAACTTGCTGCCCATGATATGAATTGTAATGCTTTATATATTGAATATTCTGCTGTTGTTGTTCCTTTTGAATTGAAATCTAGTTTAACACACTTGTTGCTAAGGTTTAATGATTCTGCAGGTGAGGATCCGCATAAGCATCTGAAGGAATTTCAGGTTGTGTGCTCTACACCTTCCAGACCTTCACTAGAAGACATTTTCAAGCAAATGGCTATAAATAATCTCTAGTCTCAACAAAAAATAAATTCTAATTTCCAGGCTTTGCAGACACAGATTGAACAACTTGCCACTTCAATGAATGCCATGGAGCAAACTCAAGAATCAAACCAACTACCTACCCAAATAGTAGTGAATCCAAAAGAGTTTCTTTCTAATTTAGTTGATGATACTTATTCTGAATTGTTGTCTGATTTTCCACCATTAGCATATTTTAATGATACTTGCTCTTGCGATTCATGTACCGACACTAGCATTTGCTCTGTTTGTGCTGAGATTAATGTTGCCTTGCAGGATGATGCGTTTCATGATGTCGTTTATGCAACTGAAGCTCTTGATATCCTGACTTCCCCGACCATGCCTTCCATCGAACAACCTTCATCCTTAGAGCTTAAACCACTTATGGACAATCTAAAATATGTCTATTTAGAGAGGAATGAAAAGCTAGCTGTTATAATTTTTTTTACCTTGATTTCGATCAAGAAAATAAGCTTTTGCAGATTTTGAAGAAACGTAATAAGGCAATTGGATGAACCTCGATTGAAGATAAAAGAAAAGCAGTGAGGCATCCCCTTAATCCTTTAATCTCTGATGTTGTGGAAAAGAAGATCATGTTCACGTGCCCATTCGACACTTTTACTTATCGAAGATTCTTCTTTGATCCTGGAATAAAAAACGAAGGCACTAATAAATATTTCAAGGTCAATGGATGCTACCCAAAGTAACTTTATGACATCCCCACTTTAGAAGAGGAAACTGTAGAAGAGCTCTCTTTGGGAAAGGCTGCTTATGTAATCACTTATCCGCCTTGACTCCTCAGGTGTGTTCTTTCCTTTCTCTCACTCTTATTTTATATTTATTGTTGTGAATCGGATGTCTTGAAAAAAAATATATAAATGGTTTCTTTATGATCAAGAAACACACAAGGGTTAGGATTAACAAAGATAACAAGGTAAAACAACAAGGAACAACAAGGATTGGTCATAAACTGTTATTCTTTCCTTTATCTTAGAACAAGATTATAAGTATACAAGAATAACAAATAAACTCTCTCTCTTGAATTAGGATTTTATCTTCCTATTTTTCTTTATACTAATATGAGAGACTAGCATCCTATTTATAAGAAAAATAGCACACTAACCTAATGGGCTTTTTAACAATTATCCATTACAAGCTAACTTGGGGTACAAGCTAACTTAAACAATTGGGCTTACAAGAAAGACCCAATTTTACATGCTAACAAATGTAGAAATATTTACTAATGTGTTAGAAAGTATTATGCGGTAGTGTTTTATCGTATCCACAGGAATTGAAGAGAATATAGATGCTTGTCGTTCAACGGTTTAATGACTTAAGAAAAAGGGGGGTTTTTAGAATGGTTTCAATCTTGTAACAAAAGTTTGCAATAAATAAAGCGGAATAAAAGTCGGTCTAAGTTTGATAAAATCATGTCAAGATTAGGGTTCTCTAGTTCGTCCTAAATGTATCCAACCAATCAAATATGTGAACAAAGTTCTAACCAACATAACCGTGTATCCTCGCAAAAATGTTCACCTCTAAAGCGATTTCGTGAATGTTATTGTTTCGACCGTTAAATGATCTCTCTAAATAACAATCGAAACAATAATCGTTAAGATCGATACAAAGCGGATATCAACTTTCAAATCTATCTCTAGCATTTGTATAGTTGATAGATGAAGATATTAGGTCAAGACTTGAAAAGTTCATGTCTAAAGCAATCCAAACCATAAATGTACAAATGGTAGCAAATAACTTCATCTACATTGATTATAACATTGTTCACATACAAGAGATTAAGAAGAATACATAAAATCTGAACCAACTACTCCTAACCTTGACAAGAGAAGGATTTAGCCACTCATTTCCATGATAGCTTGAGCAACAAATTTTGGGAGAAGGTTGGTCAACATCTGAGTCGAATAATCGAGATTGGATGAGAATTCACCTTCTTTTTGGAAATTATTGCTAAGAGATGATGAGAAATGAAGAAATGGGTTTTTAGGTCAGAAAAATCCTCTCAAATGCAAATACAAAAAATTAGATATTTTTACAAAAAGTAGCCCATACTACTTATAGAAGGGTCTGCTGAGTTGTCATGTTCGCTAGGCAAACAAAGTGGTTCACCTAGCGAACCCCAAAAGTGCCACCTGAAGTGCCTGTGTCCTGAGGACTCTCCCTAGACAAGTTTCCAAAAGTTCGCTAGGCGAGTAATCCTTCGCTTAGTGAAGACTTTGCTCTGAACTTCCCCTAGCGAGTTTATGGCCCTTTCACCTCTGTCCTAAGTCTAGGAGTGTTTGCTGAATGCTCGCTCCTGCTTCGCCTAGCGAGGTCTTCGCTACCTCCCTCTCCTAGCGAGTTTATGGCCTTTTCGCCTCTGTCCCAAGTCTGGGAGTGTTCGCTGGCTACTCGCTGCTTCTTCGCCTAGCGAGTGCTTTGCTGCCTCCCTCGCCTAGCTAGTTTAGGGCCTTTTCCATTCTGTTGTGAATAGTGCCTTGATTCCTTGCCTTCGCTACATAGTTCGCCTAGCGAACTTTGTGAAGTTTTGGAGGGAGCTTCGCTGGCAAGTTCGCCTAGCGAACTTGCTGTTGTTTGCTTCCTGTCTTGGTTTCTTTGCCATCTTTCTTGTGCCTAATTCTTGCACAATAACAAAAAGGTGTGAAAGATGCCCACATTTGATAGCTCAAATAAGAAAAATTGGGCATCTAACAACTCTCCCCAACTAGATTCTTGCTTGCCCTCAAGCAAAGTATGACTCTTGATGAACAAGAGGATTTGCTTAAGAAAAAGATTTCTCCAAAATTGGATCAAATGGCTCAAACACAAAAATGCAACCAGACACAAGTTCCCAATGGTTAGAATAACACAATACACAAGAACAAAAGCCTTAAAGCAATGCAAAACATATACCAATCCACAACATTGTTATCCTGAATGAATCACCCTATCTTTCCTCTTCGAATAAGGATTGAAGAAATTACGCGTTTGCAACCGCGGGGACAATTTCACTCTCCAACAAATAATGCCAAAATCAATTCAATTCATACAATATCTAACAATTATAAATGAAAATATGGAAGCAAGGAGATCACTAAGGTCTTTTCCGGTTGTAGCTTGGTCGGATTTACAAACAAGGGACATATCTAAGGCCATTGAAAACGAAATTGCCGATGCAAAAAATACATTCACTGTACAAGTTATTCACACATCTCAACTTCATTCCACTTGTTTCTCATTTGAAAACCTTCTCAACTCTTATTTCACAACTCATTTTTGTTTTTCACTATTTTTCTTCCAATCAAGCATTCTCTTTCTTTTTTTTTCTTTTACACACCATATTCACAAAACAAATGTTTCTCTTTATGTTTTTTTTAATGCTTGCTCGGTTTTTCAAGAGTTGTGGCAACCTACCGAATTTCATTTCCGTTCTCCCCAACTTATCTTTTACTCAACCCTCAAGTGAATGCTCTTGACTTTTTACGGCAAAAAGAACAATTAACATAAAATTCAGGGGTTCAAGAAAAAAGATTTTGAAATCTCGCATTATTTCAAGCTGAGATTCAACTTTTAAGCTCAAGGGGGTTCACGAATACTCTCTGCTCACGGGTAAGTTGTATTTGGAACTGGTTGTGCTCGAAATAAAACAAGCGCCTTGATCATTTATAATTGCTTCCACAAATTCACAATAATAAAAGACAAAGCATGAATCAAATGAATCAACACAGTTTATTAGAATCCAAAATTTAGTGTACAATGGAGGTTTCCTCACAATTTGTGGTTCTAAGTCCTAGGTGAACCATTCATTCAACAATGTTGCAAAAAGAACAATATTCAATTACGACAAGATTAAAGTTCTTAATGCATTCTAAAATTCTAACCGAAGGTAACCATGTACCTTAGCATTATTCGCTTGTTATTTTTATCATTGCCATCCAAACTCGGATGCACCTTCATTGGATACTTCTTTTTGGAGAGCAACCAATCTAGAAGTTTTGACAACTCAACAACTAGAAAAATATTTAAAAACTTAAACTAAACAAAATAATTCAAACATAAAAATTTAACATTACTCCAAAGAAATAAAATGTGCGTGGGGGAAAAACACCCCAAGATAGTACAGAACCCAAAATATCTGAAATACAAAGCAATAAAACCATAAAGTCAAAAACTTAGTCCTCATCGGACTCAGTCCCATCTACACTACCAGAACTAGAACCAGAGCCATCCTCATTATCATCATCCTCGTCATCATCATCATTAGCATTCACCTCAGCACCACCATCACCAAGACCACCAAAAACACCCGCCCCCTCTCCGAAAACAGGCCTGACCTCAGGCCAGCTCGCGTTTTGCAGGAACTGCACATGCGTTATCATACTGCGCTCCACAGAAAGGTCACGACACTGCAACTGGAGTACCTGCATGGAATCATGAATGTCAATCATGGTGCGCTGAGTCGCCGCCATCCAATCCTAATTATAGTTGCAAACAGCCTGCTGGAATGGATCAAATCCCTGCGAAAAAGCAACACCAGGACCATCAGTAGTCCCAGTATCTACAGCAACTGCACTTGCTCGAAGTTCTTCGACCGACAATACTTGTCCACATAATGATCATCGACCACGGCTGGAATCGTCACCTGCCTGCGGGAGGGTAATTTCACCCTCGACTGAACACACAAGGCCATGATGAGACACGGGAAAGCAAGGGGGAAATTAACTCGCGCCCCCGCTTTCTGCCCACTCTCAACCACAGACTTCAACTCATCAGTAATGATTCTCGCCACGTCAATCTGCACATTAGTTAAGATGCAGTGAACCAAGTGTGCCACTGGGATCAGCACGGTTGAAGTGTGGGATTTTGGCTTGATATTGTTCAAAATAAGCAACAACACCAACTGGGCTAGAGGTGTCATGTCCTCACGGTGGTACCTCCTAGGAACCCTAGATGGGTTCAGCTCTACAGTCTTGCCCTCCAACAATAGGGCCTCAGAAATGACATATGTTCTTCTATGGAGCCTCAAATCTCGGTGATAATTATCAATCTCATTTGCACCTAAGTTGAGGGGTCTTCCAAGCACCCTATTTATAGCATCTCAATCAAACACCACCTTTGTCCTGCCACCTTCATGGTCCAGGTGAAAGGTTCATCATCATTCGGAAGTGCGTTAGCGTAAAATTCACACACAATCTCAATGTTGTAGCTATCAGTTAGAGTGACCAATGTATCCCACTTCTTGTTGTTGATTAGTCCGGTAAACATTATGTACTCGCCCTCTGGATGAATAAGAAACCTCTTTTCAGGCAGAATTTTATGCTTCTCCAGAGCCACGTAGTTCGCGGCTTGTTTTGGACCAACAAGTCTTTCGGTATCATATTGGATAGGTGGAGGATGAGAAGTGCTTCCAACCTTTCTTTTTTTCGAAGCCCCAAACCTGGACGCCATCTGCAACATACCACATAAGAGAAACAAAAAACATCCACAAACAGATTAGCAATCAGAGCAGAAAAACAAAGTTTTGTCATGTTCGCTGCAAGCTTCGCCTAGCGAAGACCCAGCGAATACTCGCTACAGGTTTGCCTAGCGAAGATGCTAGCGAAAGCTGCGGGTTTTTGATTTCTCCCACTATTATCAATCCAAAACCAGACAATCCAAAGGTTTTCTACCATAATTCAAGAAACACAAATATTTGGCATGTTAAGAACTTGTCTATACACACATGCAACCCTAAATCTTACAGATCTGTAACTCACCAATTACAACCCATATGGTCTGTTCTTCTGAAATTTAAAATAGTATAAACAAAGAGAAATGGAAACAGAGGCATACCTGATTGCAAGGGGTGATTGGGTTTGAGATGAACAAGTAGGGCTTGCACAGAGAAATTCTCAAGAGTGATTTGAGTGAGATGAAGGTGTGGCAATTGTGAAAGTGAAAAGAGAGACCCTAAAAACTTCAGACTAACAACAAAGCAAAATAAAACGGTTTTGGGCCCGAATAGGTGGCCCACTGACTTAAAATAAATTAACCTGTTTCGCTCTGTTCGCCTAGCGAACATGTTCGCTACTGTCTTCGCCTAGCGAAGGTGCTAGCGAACATGACATGTTTTTGTTTTTTAAAACAAACAATGCACAACACAATTCAGCAAAGGTCCACCATATTAAACACCAAATTCACATAACAAAAAGCCATAAAAACTTACAATGTTGGGGTGCCTCCCAACAAGCGCTTTGTTTAACGTCGTTGGAGCTCGACGGTCTGATGCGATCACTGATCGCCGAAATGCATGGAGGTGGTGTCCCGCTCAAAATCACCACCTAAGTAAACCTTCAACCGCTGGCCATTGACAGTCCAATTCTCTTTGGTCTTGATATTTTCAATGATAATAGCCCCGTAACTCAAAATGTCGTGAATCTGAAACGGACCCGACCACTTGGATTTCAACTTACCGGGAAACAATCTCAACCTCGAATTGAATAACAACACCATCTTCCCTACCTCAAATTTCTTGGTCACAATCTTTTTGTCATGATACACCTTCACTTGGTCCTTGTAAATCTTGTTCGACTCATAAGCTTGCAGGCGAATTTCTTCCAACTCATGAAGTTGGTTTTTTCTCTTGTTGTCACTCAAGTTATGATCAAAATTTAGCAACTTCAATGCCCAAAAGGCTTTGTGCTCCAATTCCACCGGAAGGTGACAATTTTTACCGTAGACCATTTTAAAAGATGTGAGACCAATCAGGGCTTTAAAAGTAGTTCGATAGGCCAACAATGCATCGTCAAGCTTTCTTGACCAATCCTTTTGTGAGGTAGACACAGTTTTTTCCAAAAAAAAATTAATCTCTCGATTCGCTACCTCCGCTTGTCCGTTAGCTTGCGGATGGTATGGTGTAGTAACTCTGTGTCGCACACCATACTGCTCTAAAGCTTTGGCTAACTGAGTGTTACAAAAGTGCGAACCACCGTCACTTATTAACACTCTCGGAGTACCGAAACGAGAAAATATGTTTTTTTTCAAAAAATTTATTACGGTTTTCCCGTTTTCCTTAGCGCTAGCTATGGCTTCCACCCATTTGGAGACGTAGTCCACCATAACACGAATGTATTCATTTCCAAATGACGGTGGAAATGGACCAACAAAATCAATGCCCCAACAATCGAAAACTTCGATTTCTATCATGTTTTGCAGTGACATTTCATTTTGTTGCGTTATCCCACCGATCCTTTGACATTTGTCACAACTTTTTGTATGCGCGTACGCATCTTTGAATAAGGATGGCCAATAAAATCCCGATTGAAGGACTTTAGCGGCCGTTCTCGTATTGTTAAAATGACCTCCATACAGAGAGTTGTGACAATGCCACATAATATCTTTGGCTTCCTCCTCAGAAACACATCTCCGCAAAATATTATCGACACCAAGTTTAAAAAGATGTGGTTCATCCCAAACAAAATACTTGGCGTCTGACAAATTTTTTTTCTTTTGGTGACTAGTTAGACCTTCCGATATCAATCTGGTGGCTTTGTGGTTAGCCATATCAGCGAACCAAGGCCTAACTGTTACCATATGCAATTTTTCGTCGGGGAACTCCTCCCTCACCTCTTTCTCATGCTTTGTGACTTCATCATTCACAAGTCGGGACAAGTGATCTGCTACCAAATTTTCAGACCCTTTTTTATCACGAATTATAAGATCAAATTCTTGAAGTAAAAGAATCCAACGAATTAATCGTTGTTTGGAATCCGGTTTGGTAAGCAGATACTTGATCGCCGCATGATTGGTGTAAACCACAAATTTCGATCCAACCAAATAAGACCTAAAATTTTCTAATGCGTACACTATAGCAAGCAATTCCTTCTCCGTTGTTGCATAATTAATTTGAGCTTCATTAAGAACCTTGTTTGCATAATGTAGCGCATGGAAAATTTTGGTTTTTCTTTGACCTAAAATTGCACCAACCGCATAATCGCTCGCATCACACATAAGTTCAAAATCATTTTTCCAATTTGGTGCAACAATTATGGATGCATTTATTAGGCTTTGTTTCAAAGAATCAAAAGTTGTCATGCAAGAATCATCAAAAAGAAAAGACTTATCTTTATTGAGCAGGTTGCTCAATGGCTTTGCTATCTTCGCGAAGTCCTTGATGAATCTTCGATAAAATCCCGCATGACCTAGAAAGCTTCGAATTCCCTTCACATTCATAGGTGGCGGTAGCTTTTCAATCACTTCCACTTTATCTCTATCAACTTCAAGTCCCTTTGAAGAAACCTTGTGCCCGAGCACAATGCCTTCCGTACCATGAAGTTGCACTTCTCCCAATTAACCACTAGATTAGTATCCACACACCTCTCCAAGACAACATCAAGATTTTTAAACAAAGATCAAATGACGGCCCAAAAATAGACAAATCATGCATAAACACCTCTATCGTCTTCTCACTCAAGTCCGAGAATATAGCTTGCATACACCGTTGAAAAGTCATTAGTGCATTACACAAACCAAACGGCATCCTCCGATAAGTAAAATTCCGAAAGGACAAGTGAAAGTTGTTTTTTCATGATCTTCTGGATTGACAATGATTTGATTATACCCGGAATACCCATCCAAAAAGCAATAATATTCTTGACCGGAAAGCCTCTCGAGCATTTGATCCATGAAAGGAAAAGGAAAGTGATCTTTTCTTGTAGCTTGATTTAGCCTACGGTAGTCAATACACATTCTCCATACTGTTACGGTTTTTGTTGGAATTAACTCATTCTTTTCATTGTGGATAACTGTCATTCCACCCTTCTTCGGCACCACTTGAAATGGACTCACCCATGGACTATCGGAAATAGGATAAATCATGCCGGCATCCAACACCTTGACAACTTATTTCCTTACTAATTCTTTCATAGTAGGATTCAATCTTCTTTGCGGTTGAGCTACCGGCTTGAAATCTTCCTCCATAAATATACGATGCATATAATAGGAAGGACTTATACCTTTCAAGTCGGAAAGAGTCCAACCCATTACCTCTTGATTTTTCTTCAACACCACAAGTAATTTCCTTTCTTCATCCATGGTTAACTCCACACTTATGATCACCAGCTTGTTCTTTTCTTCATCAAGGAAAACATACTTTAGATGAGATGGTAACAACTTCAACTAAGCTTGCCCTCCTCATTATTCTCTTTTTTCAAATTTTCCACCTTTTCTTTCAAAGGTGGGATTTCCTCTAACTCTTCGAGTTCCCACAAACACTTTTCAATTTCACGTTCTTCTTCTTCATTGATTTTTGAAAGGGCATTGGTAAGAACTTCTTGTAACGGTGTGGAAACTTGTAATAAGTCTTTGACTTCTTCAATTTCCACTTTCGTTGCATCAATTCTAAAACAATCGGTTTTGTCTTTAGAGAGCTTCATGGCTTCAAAAATATTGAAGCAAATCTCCTCATCAAGAACTCTCACTTTCATGAGACCATCATCCATATCAATCGACATACGCGCGGTCTTCATAAAAGGTCGACTAAGAATCAATGGAGAGTCTTCATCTTCTTCCATATCAATTACCACAAAGTCGATTAGGAACAAAAATTTATCAACCTTTACCAACACATCTTCGGCTACACCATGAGGGCGAGTGGTAGATTTGTCGGCAAGTTACAACGTCATTTGAGTAGATTTCAATTCCATGTATCCCAACCGCTTCACAATAGATAAGAGTATCAAATTTATGCTAGAGCCCAAATCAATCAACCCCTTGCCCACATAAGTATTTCCATTTGTGATAGGCAATGTGACTTGTCACTAATCACTTTCTTTCCTCGGGAGAGTACGTTGTATAATTGCGCTACAACTAGCATCCACCATGATTGTCTCTTGATCCGTGTATCACTTCTTCTTCGTGAGAATGTCCTTCATGAATTTAGCATATTTTGGCATTTGCTCCAATGCTTCGGAAAATGGAATATTAATTTGCAATTGTTTGAATATGTCCATAAACCGAGCATAATGTCTAGCATTGTCTTTTCTTGTTGGAGCATGTGGATAAGGCAAATTTTGAATAGGAATAGGGCTCATTTGCTCTTTTCCTTTGCTAGACCTCTTTACTCTTTCGTCTCTCTTACTTTTCTCTCCTTCCTCATTTTGTTTCACTTTCTCATTTTCAACTAATTCTCCCTCAATAATTTTTCTACTTCATCCCCAACATTTTCAATTTCTTTTTCAACTACAACTTCCTCCGCCACAACTTCTTCACCTGCGCCCATGTCAATTTCTCTTCCGCTCCTTGTAAGAATCGCCTTGCAATGCTCCTTCGGATTTGGAGTAGCGATAGCCGTAAAAGGCCTTTTTTGTTGGTCAGCCAATTATTTTGATAATTTTCCAACTTGTGTTTCCAAATTCTTAATAGCCGCATCGGTGTTCTTTTGATTGGACATTGACATTTGCATGAATTGAGTAAGAGTTTCCTCCATCTTTGATGGTGCACTTTGAGTTTGTGGAGGTTGAGTGTAGTTTTGATATTGTTGACGATTTGAAGTTTCGGCTTCTTGCGGCCTCCAAGGTTGTTGGTATCCTTGATTAGGTCTTTGATAACCTTGGTTTGCTTGTTGATAAGGTGGTCTTTGTTGATATTCTTGATTTTTATTTCCGACATAATTGGCTTCTCCCAAAACAGGAGGACAATATCCGGTAGGATGGTCACCTTTGCATAACTCACAACTTTCCACTTGGATTTGAGTAGGAACTTCTTGCATCTCTTTGATTTGTTGTGGAAGCTTTGACATTTGTTGAGTTAAAAGCTCCACTTGTTGCGTAAGAAGTTTGTTTTGGGCAAGAATAACGTCATTCGTACCTAACTCGAGCATGCCTGATTTTCTTTGAGCTACCCCAAAGTTATGATTCCCTTGGTGATCATTAAGTGTCATCTTCTCAATAATTGCAATTGCATCATCGATGCTTTTAGACATCAAAGAACCTCCCGCCGTAGCATCCAATAAGGTCTTGTGGACCGAAAGGAGACCATTGCGGAAAATATGAACTTGAGTAAGTTCATCAAAACCGTGTCCTTTGCATTTTCTTAACATAGACTTGAATCTCTCCCAAGCTTCATTGAGGGATTCACTTGCTCCTTATGAAAACACAGCTATCGCAGTTTTAGCCTCCATAAAACGGTTATGTGGAAAGAACCGTTCAAGAAACTTTTCTTCCAAAAGATTCCAATCCGTCATGACTGTTGTAGATTGATCAAGATACCATTCCTTTACTTTTCCAATCAAGGAATGAGGAAATAGCCTCCTGAACAATGACTCTTCGTCAGCTTCGTTTGCTCCCGTTGCACCCGCAATCTCATAAAATTTTGTAAGATGAGTAAACGGATCCTCATGATCTAATCCCGTGAAAGGATTTTGATAGATAAGTGCTAGGATTCCCATCTTCATCTCAGCTTGTCTTCCATTTTGAAGATTACGTGCGAACTGAGCGGTGTGTCTTGGACTGTTTGTACAATGGACAGAAACTCGAGGTGGAGGTGCTGCCATAATTGGTGAATTAGGTGGAGTGGATGAAGAAGATTCTCCGTGCTCTTGTCATTCGATAGCTTGTTGCCCTCTTCGCCTTGTGCGACTATTGGCACGCCGAGCGGTTCTCTCAATCTCTGGATCGAAAATAAGGTTTTTTGGCTGAACCTGTCCATGCATAAACGAATTCTGCACACAAACTAACAAATTAAAAAGCACAAAGAATTACAAAGATAAGAGATTCACAATACAAAAATCTTAAAATCAGTAAACTATTGCAATGCTTGCAATATTCAACTAACAATCCCCGACAACGGTGCCATTTTATTAGAAAGTACTATGCGGTAGTGTTTTATCGTATCCACAGGGATTGAAGAGAATATAGATGCTTGCCGTTCAACGGTTTAATGACTTAAGAAAAAGGGGGTCTTTAGAATGGTTTCAATCTTGTAACAAAAGTTTTCAATAAATAAAGCGGAATAAAAGTTGGTCTAAGTTTGATAAAAGCATGTCAAGATTAGGGTTCACTAGTCCGTCCTAACGTATCCAACCAATCAAATATGTGAACGAAGTTCTAACCAACATAACCGTGTACCCTCGCAAAAACGTTCATCTCTAAAGTGATTTCGTGAATGTTATCATTTCGACCGTTAAATGATCTCTCTAAATAACAATCGAAACAATAATTATTAAGATCGATACAAAGCAGATATCAACTTTCAAATCTATCTCTAGCATTTGTATAATTGATAGATGAAGATATTAGGTCAAGACTTGGAAAGTTCATGTCTAAAGCAATCTAAACCATAAATGTACAAATGGTAGCAAATAACTTCATCTACATTAATTATAACATTGTTCACATACAAGAGATTAAGAAGAATACATAAAATCTGAACCAACTACTCCTAACCTTGACAAGAGAGGGATTTAGCCACTCATTTCTATGATAGCTTGAGCAACAAGTTTCGGGAGAAGGTTGATCAACACCCGAGTCGAATAATCGAGATTGGATGGGAATCCACTTTCTTTTTGGAAATTATTGCTAAGAGATGATGAGAAATGAAGGAATGGGTTTTTAGGTCAGAAAAATCCTCTCAAATGCAAATACAAAAAATTAGATATTTTTACAAAAAGTAGCCCATACTACTTATAGAAGGGTTTGCTGAGCTGTCATGTTCGCTAGGCAAACAAAGTGGTTCGCCTAGCGAACCCTAAAAGTGCCACCTGAAGTGCCTGTGTCATGAGGACTCTCCCCAGACAAGTTTCCAAAAGTTCTCTAGGCAAGTAATCCTTCGCTTAGCGAAGCCTTCGCTCTGAACTTCGCCTAGCGAGTTTATGGCCCTTTCACCTCTGTCCTAAGTCTGGGATTGTTCGCTGAATGCTCGCTCCTGCTTCGCCTAGCGAGGTCTTCGCTGCCTCCCTCTCCTAGCGAGTTTATGGCCCTTTCGCCTCTGTCCCAAGTCTATGAGTGTTCGCTGGCTACTCGATGCTTCTTCGCCTAGCGAGTGCTTCGATGCCTCCCTCGCCTGGCTAGTTTAGGGCCTTTTCCATTCTGTTGTGAATAGTGCCTTGATTCCTGGCCTTCGCTACATAGTTCGCCTAGCGAACTTTGTGAAGTTTTGGAGGGAGCTTTGTTGGCAAGTTCGCCTAGCGAACTTGCTGTTGTTTGCTTGTTGTCTTGGTTTCTTTGCCATCTTTCTTCTGTCTTAATTTTCTACTCTTTCTTGCCTAATTCCTGCACAATAACACACAAATTAAAGGTACCAAGATACTTTCACATAATGTTGTAAACCAACCAAAGCAAGAGTGATTTTGAATACTTTCTTGACAAAAAGGAGTGAAAGATGCCCACATTTGATAGCTCAAATAAGCAAAATTGGGCATCTAACATAATACATGTTAGAACAAACTTCGACTACAACATGCATTACTCCGACAGCAACACGTGAGCAGACTTCGACCTCATGCTTAATTCCTGTCGAACCAGAAGCTATCCTTCGACCATAATAGAGTTTGATCCAATATCTCACAAATCTCCACCTTGGATCTAAATCTATAACATCAAGAAACTAGCTTTCTTCATGCATCTTTATCAACTGCATACATTTCAAAAACTTGCAACTGGGAAACGTCTTGGTGATCATATCAACAACATTATGGTTTATCAAAACCTTCAGCACTTGGAATTCTCCATGCTCAATTACCCCTCTGACGAAATGCAGCCTCACAAAAATGTGCTTGGTTCACTCATGATAGGCTGAATTCTTCGACAGGTGTATTGCAATTTGACTATCACATTTAACAGTAATAACTCTACCTTGAAGTTCCAGCTCATTTGCAAAACCTTCAAGCCACAACGCTTCCTTCATAGCTTCAGTTTGGGTGATATATTTCTCTTCAGTGGTTGATAAGGCAACGACCTTCTGAAGTGTTGCTTTCCAAATGATTGTTGTCCCAAATATAGTGAGCACATATCTAGAAATAGACTTTCTGGAATCCATACAACTTGCATAATCAGGGTCGACATATCCTTCAATTGTTACTTTACTATCTTCACCCAAGACTCCACCATAAATTAAGATTCTATTCTGAGACCCATTTATGTACCTTAGAGTCCACTTTAATGCTTGCCAATGAGCCTTTCCAGGATTTGCCACGTACCTACTTACAAGACTTACTGCATATGTTATGTCGGGTTTAGTACAGACGATAGCATACATCAAAGAACCCACTATATTAGCATATGGAATAATATTCATATAAGATCATTCGACATCAGTATTAAGACATTGATCTACACTCAGCTTGTATTGAAGGTTTGTCGGAGTCACAACAGGCTTTGAATTCGACATACTAAACTTTTCGAGAATATTCCGTAGGTATGCCTCTTGGTATAAGCATAATTTCGACTGCTTTCTATCTCTTCGGATGTCAATCCTAAGAATCCTGGACGCAGCTCCCAGATCCTTCATGTCAAACTCTTTATTGAGTTTAGCCTTCACCCTCATTACATCTTCGACATTGTTGCTTGCTATTATAATATCATCCACATAAAGCAATAAAATAAAAAATAAATTACCAGGTTAAAATATGAAGTAAACACAGTGGTCGAACAGACTTCTAATGAAACTTATGCGTGCCATGAACTTGTCGAATCTCCTATTCCACTGTCGAGGAGATTATTTCAATCCATATAAATATTTCTTCAGTTTTCACACATAATCTTCCTTCCCTTTTTCGACATACCCTTTAGATTGCCTCATCAGGATTGTTTCATCTAAATCACCATACAAGAATGCAATCTTCACATCCATTTGTTCCATTTCAAGGTCGAACTGTGCCACCGTAGCAATCAACATTTGAATGGATTTGTGCTTCACAACAGGAGAGAAAACATTATTGAAGTCGACACCTTCTTTCTGAGTGAACCCCATAGCGACCAATCTTTCCTTGTATCTCTTCGACGCCACTCCTTTGATTCCTTCCTTAACTTTGAAATCCATTTACAACTGACTAACCTGGCTCCAACATGTTTCTTGATCAGTTCCTAGGTGTTGTTGTCATGATGAGATTTCATCTCATCATCCATGACCTTCAACCATTCAGTCTTCTTTCGACTCCTCATAACTTCCTTATAATCTCTAGGTTCTTCGTCTAGAACCTCATTTGCAGAGATTAAGGCATGAGCTATAAGATCTGCATACCCAAGTCTCTGAGGTGGCTTGATGACTCTCCTCGACTTGTCTCTTGCTAGAAGGTAGTCATTATCAGTCTCCTCATCTTCGGCAATATCTTCTGTGTCTTCTTCGAGTTCATCTGGGGTACACAATTCAGCATCAACATGCTCCACCCCAACATGAATCTCTCTCTATTCCAGCTCTTCGTCAGCATCATCAATTTTCTTAAAAGTCATTTATGCTACATTGAAAAACACATCTCGACTTGTGATACACCTTTTATGACCTGGCTATAGGCACCATAGCCTATAAGCTTTTACTTCTTCAGGGTATCCCATGAACATGCATTTCAAAGCTCTAGGTTCGACCTTGTCTTGCCTAATATGAGCATAGGCCACGCAACCAAATAATCTCAGTCTATCGAGACTAGGTGGTTGTCCTGACCAAACTTCTTCAGGTGTGTTCATTCCCAAGGCAGTCGAGGGACATCTATTTATCAGATAAGCTGTTTTCAAAACAGCCTCCGCTCAAAACACCTTCTTCAATCTAGCACTAAACAACACACATCTAACCCTTTCAAGGATTGTTGGATTGAATCTTTCAGCTAAATAATTTTGTTGAGGAGTACCTGCTACAGTCTTATGCCTTGCAATCCTATACTCAACACTATAACTGTCAAACGCTTTATTGCAGAACTCAAGGCCATTGTCGGTTATCAACCTCTTAACCTTTCTGCCAGTTTGAGTTTTGACCAGAACCTTCCAACTTTTGAAATTCTCAAAAGTTTCATCCTTTGTCTTCTGGATGAATACCCATAGCTTTTTAGAATAGTCATCAATGATGGATAGAAAGTACCTTGCACTTGAGTGTGAAGGATTCCTTGCAGGCCCCCAAAGATCAACATGAATGTAATTCATGGATTCATGTGTTATTTGCTTGCCTTTGTTAAACGTCACCCTACAGGATTTACCAAATACACATGATTACAAAACTCCAACTTTTCGACTTTGTCACCTCCTAGCAGGTTCTGCTTCCCCAATTCGACCAAGCCTCTTTCGCTGACATGGCCCAATCTCATGTGCCATAATTTTGTCTTCGACATAGGTTTCATGGATGCAACATTTGTCGAACCACTTACAACCTCAACCTTAAGGGTATACAATCCTTGTTTCTTCACGTCTCTTAAGACTTCTTTCGAACCCTCCATGACTCTTAGGATACTTTTCTCTCCTTGAAAAACATATCCCTTTCTGTCAAATTCACCAAGAGAAATCAAATTTTTCTTCAAGTCAGGTACATACCTGACTTCAGTAAATAACTTTATTGACTCATCATGGAGCTTGAATCTCATATATCCAATACCTGCAATTTTGCAAGATTTGTTGTTTCCCAGCAGCACCGATCCACCATCTTAATCACATAGCTCCTCGAACAATTCTCTGTTTGGAGTCGTGTGTCAAGTGCAACCTGAATCCACAACCCACTCTTTTCTTGAGTCTCCACTTGAAACCACAAGAATATCATATGAGTCGAAGTCATCTTGAACAATGGTTGCGTTTCCATTACCTCCATGATCTTTCAGGCGTTTATGACAGACCTTTCTTGTGTGACCTTCCTTCTTACAATGATAACATCGAATACCAGATGTTTCGCCACTATAAGATTTCTGTTGACTTTTACCTTTCTTCTTGTCAAACTTACCATCCTTTTGCAAGAATTTTCCCGTAACGGCCAAACCTTCGCCCACCGTCAAAGGTTTATGCTCCTTTCGTTTGTTCAAGTCCTTAGAATACAAGGCTGATTGAACTTCTTCAAAGGTCAAGGACTCCCTTCCATACAAGAGAATTTCTTTGAAGTGAGCATGTGTTCTGAGCAAAGCACACAACAAAAACAGTGTTTGATCTTCATCATCGATCTTCACATCAATATTTTCAATATCAAGAATCAGCTTGTTGAACATATCCAATTACTCAGCCAACACTTTGTCTTTACTCATCTTGAATGAATACAAAGCTTTCTTCAGGTAGATTCGATTCACCAGAGATTTGGTCATGTACAAACTTTCAAGTTTCACCCATAATCTCGACGTTGTACTCTTCTTTGATACCTGTTGAAGAACCTTATCACCAAAGCTATAAAATATTGCATTGTGGGCTTTCTCAACCATGCCTATATTTTCTTTTGTCGTTAATGTAACATCCATGGCTGCCTCTCCCTTTAACGCTTCCAAACAACCCGTTAAACCAGTAGGACTTTCATCTTCAAGCGCCACAGACCAAAGTCGTTCACTTCGGTGAGATTTTCAATCTCATACTTTGTTGAAGGCATCTTTTCCATACTCAACGCACCAATTTGTTATGAATCGGATGTCTTGAAACAAAATATAAACGGTTTCTTTATGATCAAGAAACACACAAGGGTTAGGGTTAACAAAGATAACAAAGTAAAACAACAAGGATTGGTTATAAACTGTTATTCTTTCCTTTATCTTAGAACAAGATTACAAGTATACAAGAATAACAAATCACCTCTTTCTCTTGAATTATGATTTTATCTTCCTATTTTTCCTTATACCAAGATGAGAGACTAGCATCCTATTTATAGGAAAAACAATACACTAATCTAATGGGCTTTTTAACAATTACTCATTACAAGCTAACTTAGGGTATAAGCTAACTTAAACCATTGGGTTTACAAGCAAGGCCCAATTCAACATGCTAAGAAACCTAGCAATATTGACAAATGCATGTTAGAACAAACTTCGACTACAACACGTATTACTCTGACAACAACATGTGAACAGACTTCGACCTCATGCTTAATTCCTGTCGAACCAAAAGCTACCCTTCGACCATACTAGAGTTCGATCCAATATCTCACATTTATGCTCTTTCATTGAGGATAATGTATGCTTTAAGTGTGTGTGGGGGGGGAGGGGACCATTTCTTTGTTTTGTTTTGTTTTCTTTCACTTTTTGTGTGTTTTCTAAATAAAAAAATTTAGACTTATAAACATAATGCATCTTTTGAAATTTTTAGGCTATAGATCAATTTGAGGTTAGATTGTGGAGACTTGGGAAACTTTTATAAGACTGGTATCATTGTAACACTTTAAGTCTCCCGAATATAGAAATCAATTTAAATACTTGTTATGACATAGGCTTGAGTTCCCATCCTTTAATAGCTCTTAAGTAGTTTATCTAGCAGTCAACACCATCTAAAAATCACACACTAAGTAATTAAGCTGATGCAAATAATTGAATGATCTCGTGCTTAAAAAGAAATCTAAATAGGAATCCGCCTTTTAAGTTAGGTGACCCTCACCCGGTCACTTAGACTAACAGTTGTCAAACCTTAAAAAAAAATTGTTGTTGCTAAATTGGTTAATTTTGAATTCTTTACAAGATATGGATCATAGTCACTAACAAGTTTATTTACCATGTGTATGAATAGATAACGGGCTTAATGTGATTGCATCAGAATGAAAAAGAGCAAAAAGAAGGATGAGTAAGTTAGGCTTAAGCATAATAACATGATTCAAATTGGTTTGTATAGGAGGGAGGCTTATGACTGCATAATTGTGGATTTGTGTTCTTACGATATCCTTAGTGTGCAAAATTAGTAAATATCGATTAAATATTGACCGAAGAAGAGTTTGCAGCGTAGAATGAGTATCTGAATGCTATTGTTTTTCATGAGTCTTGATACTATTTTGCTTGGAGTGCAAAAGTTCAAGTGTGGGGGAATTTGATGAGGGCACTTTAGTGTAAATTCTTTTATGTTTATATTTAGACATTTCCTTAGTTTGTTTTGTTTATTTAACTATTTTATCATGTTTTTAGAACTAAGTCTTTGTTTGTCTTTGATCTATTTTCGCATCTTATTTTCAGCATTAGCGGTTATTTCATACATGTCAACTGTTTGAATCATAACTGGAGCTACGAGAATAAGGTTTACGCATTCTAATATGAGTTGGAAAGCTAAGAAAAAGAGCTACAACTTTTACGAGAATCAGGTTTACGCATTCTAATAATGTAAATTACTTTGCTGTTTATAGAATTAAGCAAACAGTTAAGAATATGACGAGTTAACGAATTAAGCAAACGATAACACGCAATTAAATTTAGGAACATGCATACAATCGAATTTAATCAATTGTATCCTATGAACAACAATCGAATTAAGCAAACAATTGCAATCAAATTAAGCAAATGGCTTCATAGAAAATTATTGAAAGGAATTGAGTTTAAATTGGTATTAGAATAACCTCAAAGTGATGGAACCCGTAAGCAGCAGGATTTGCCTTCAAGAATTAGTTCTCCATTCAAATCGTACAAAAAAAAGAAGCAAAAAAAATTGTGAAAAGAAGGTAGATATGAACAGCGCGTGGCTGATAGGTATATGAAAGCATCACTAATTCCGGTTCTAACCCAACTGGGTCAAAAAACATAAAAAACTCGGCTCAAAACTAAATATTCCTTAAGGAAGAATTTAGATCCTGACTTCAACGAATGATTCGAGCCCCTTTCACTCCGAATCAGCTCTTCTTTTTTTTAGAATAAAGAAACTTTATATAAATAAAAAAAGAGGAATATACAAGGGTACAAATGACCCCAACCACAAAACAACCAAATAAAAAAACCCCACCTACTCTAAAAGCAATTGAGCTATATGATGTCTCATTCTAGTATTAACCCACCCTCTATTTCCAAGGGTAGAAGTGACTAAATCTTTAATCTCCAAAATATTCATCGTATTGCCAAAGACGACATTGTTACGATACCTCAAAACTTCATGGATGGTCTCCGCTACAGAGCTACGCAGTATGCACTTCCTCCAGCCTTTCCCTTTACAATGTGTGATTAACCACTCAAGTGCTTCACGGCAATCACAAGGGAACTGTTGATACCCCAACCACACCAGAATTTTTTGTCAACAGGTTTTAAACGGCAGACAATCGAATAAAAGATGGTCAATTGTTTCCTCCTTGTCGCAGAATTTACAGCTGTCATCGGTCGTAAGGCCAAGTCTTTTGAGTCGTTCCCTTGTCGCAAGTCTACGGTGGCAAGCCATCCACATAGTAAAAAGGGCTCTCAGTCTAGAAATATTGTTGGATAACATGTGTTTCCATCCAACATCAGGATCATCCTTCTTGAGGTACTAGTACACCTTTCCCACCGAGTATTTCGCCATCATTCCGTTCCAATCATCCATGCCATTAATGATGATTCTATGTCTAAGAATAACTTTTAAAATCCAAGACATGCCCTATTTTTTCTGGACCTGCATAATAGCTGTTGTTTTGAAATAAAACGCATGGATCCATTTCACCCAAAGAGAATCCTTTTTGTTGCAAAGGTTCCACAGCAGTTTTGTTAAACAAGCCGCGTTCCATTCTGATAAATCCACCACATCCAGACCGCCCTTCCTCCGAGGCTTACAGACCATTTTTCACGCAATTAGGGATTTTCTCGACTTCTCCTCGCTGCCTGTCCACAGAAAAGTCCTGCAAATAGAATTAATGGTTTTAATCACATGCTTGGGGAAGGGGAGGCAACTCATCCAGTATGCTGCTATAGCAGTAATGGTGTTATTAATCAGTTGAAGTCTTCCTGCATAGCTCAGTAATTTGGAGCTCCAATGACGAATCCGGCTAATAATTTTGTCCACCAAACTCATATAATGATGCGTAGAAAGCCGTTTACATGTGAGAGGAACACCCAAGTAACGAAAAGGTAAATCCCCTTCCATAAACGAAGTAGAAGCCAAGATGTCGTTTTTGGTCTCAGTATTCACCCCCCCCCCCCCCCCCCCCCGAAGTACACCCTACACTTCGCAGGGTTAACCACTAAACCAGTGGACTGGGAGAATGTTTGCAGTTGATCCATAAGTAACTTAACAGATTTGCTGTCCCCACGGGTAAAGAGGAGAACATCATCCGCAAAACTAAGATCAATAATTTGCATCTTTTCACACTTTTCATGGAAGTTGTGATTAGGGACCTTGCTTAACTGGTGCAGGAGTCTGTGGAAGTACTCCATAGTTAAAACAAAAAGAAGGGGGGATATAGGATCACCTTGTCTAAGGCCCCTTTTCGCCTTCATGCTTCTAGTAACACTGCCAGCAACATTGAACTTGTACGACATTGTTGACACCGCCAGCATAATTCACTTGGTGAATTTGTGAGGGAAACCAAATTCCTTGAGGATACACTCAATAGCATACCAGTCCAGGGTATCATAGGCTTTTTGGATGTCAAGATGTAACATACATCTAGGAGTACCGCCCTTTCTGCTGTAGACTTGAATTAGCTCGTACGCTAATAAAATATGATCATGGATGTTCTGTCCAGGAATGAAGGCAACCTGGCTTTGACTGACAATACTGGTAAAAACCTTGCTCAACCTTCTAGACAAGATTTTAGAAATGATTTTGTAAAGTGTAGTACAGCAGGATATCGGTCTAAAGTCCTTCACACAATTCCCACCATTACCTTTAGGAATCAAGGATACAAGAGTATAGTTGACATCAGGGTACATCTTGAAGTTGGTGAAAAAATCCATAACTGCAGCAATGGTATCCTTTATAATGATACTCCATGAAGCTTTGAAAAATTTTGCCCCAAAACCATCAACACCAGGGGCTTTCAAGTCACCAATGTCATGTAGGGCACTATAAATTTCTGCTTCAGTGAGGGAACATACCAACATATCTTTCTGATCACTGGTAATGTGAGGGCCATCTCTCATTGCAGTCAGGTTTATACCCTCCAAGTCATTATTAGGACACCCCGTGATTCTGCCATAGTAGGACAGCACCTCATTCTCAATGTCCTCAGTCTTGCTAAGCAAGTCACATGTCACAGAACACAGCTCAATAATAGCACTGCCGGTATGTCTCGATTTAACCTGGGCATGAAAAAACCTGTTGTTGCCATCTCCCAGTCTGAGCTAACTGATTTTAGATCTCTGCCTAAGAACCTGTTCCTCAATTTCAGTCCAATAACATACCTCGGCTGATCTATTTTTAACAAGGTGAATGACTTCAGGGTTGTCAAGGTCCTCACTGAGCTACAGTTGGGCCTCTTGTAAATTCTGTCTAGCATTCTTGAGAGCAGCAGTGGCACCCAACAAAGGCTTGCTAATATTTTTTACAACATTTTGGATTCGAAGCAGTTTCCTCCACATTACAGACATGGGACTACCCTGGATAGGGAGATTCTAGCTATTGGCAATGTGTTCTTGGAACCCCTCAACCTCAGTGGAACAGTTAAGGAACTTGAACTAGGAGGTTCGATTCATAGTATTTTCAAAGCCAAAAAGCAGCAATAACGCATGATCAGAAATGCCAGGGGTAAGGATCTTAAGGCACATACTGATGTATTTTTGAAACCAATCAATGTTAGCCAACCCATGGTCAATCCTAGAGTGAATGATATTGTCACCTTGCCGATTGGACCATGTGTAATAACCTCCAATAGTATCCATTTCACTAAGGCTACACTTGTTCATCATATCAGTTAAATCTGCATACTCTTTTATCTGCACCATGGATCCACCTCTTCTGTCAACAGTCTGAACAACATTGTTAAAGTCACCAATAAGGAACCATGGCCCATGTTGGTTATGGTTAATATGTTCAATATCACTCCACAACTTCTTACGATGATCCAGCCTGTTTGAACCATACATTGCTGTGAGCCAGAATTGAAAAATACCCTGCATATCATAGACACCACAATGAAGTAATTACCCAGTGCTAGTGACTTTCCTGATATCAGTCTTAGCATTGTTCCATAATATCCATATTCTTCCATTAACGTGATCAGTATAGTTATCCATAAACGAACCCTTAAGCTTCATTTTGCACCTAATTTTGTCAGCCTTATCTTGCTTCACTCTAGTCTCAAGCAAAATACAAATCAATGGGTTAAGAGAACGGAGGCGGGAGCTAACCTCTTTAGTCTTAACCATTTTATTCAGGCCCCTTACATTCCAAGACACAAGCATTGATTAGTGTTTTGGCTGCTTCCAGGAACATTCAAAATCCCCAGCAGCCCAAAACCATTTTGGCATTGGATATTGTCATCCTCATTGGCAGAACCTTTGACCTTCCCTTTGCTGTTGCTAGTAATCATCGTCCACACCTCATCATTCTGTTGGATGTCCATATTAGTGGCCCCTGTTGTTGTTGTTCCAGTACAAGCGTCCCCTAGTGCTGTTGTTCCACTACTAGTGTCCCCTGTTGCTGTTGTTACACTTTGATTAGCATTGGCTTGCACCCTTTCCTTTTGTGTTTTTTCTTTCACCTTCATCTTCCATTCTTTAGCAGGCCTAGAAGGCTTATCACAATTATGACCGATCTTGTGGCAACATTGACAGTAAAGTGGTTTCCACTCATGCTCAATCGGCTGGTTCAGTCGCGCCCCTTTTTTGTCTCTTATCAAAATGTGTGTCTTAAGCTCTTGTGTGATGTCAATTTCCACCAGGATACGAGCATATGAAACCTTGAGCTTGTTTGTCGTGCACTCGTCTGTTACCAGAGGTGTTCCTAACGTACTGCCTATTTTACTAAGGCTTCGCGCGCCCCAAAGATGTAAGGGTAGCTGGGGTAGTTTCACCCACAACGGAACTGTTCTAAGCATATCCTTGCTCATACTGAAATCAGGTTTCCACTCACGCAACATCATTGGTCTATTACGGATTGAGTACGACCCTTTCATCAAAACTAGGTCTTTGTCTTGGAATGAGTGGAATCTGAGGATGAAGAAACCTTCCTCATTATAGAACATATCAGGTAGTTTCACAAAATTCCAGCTCTTGCTCATAAATTGTTTCACCGCATTCATGCTGAGGTCCACACCCAAGGCATACATGATAAGGGCAGATTCCCAGAATTTCACTTCCTTTTCAACATCTTCCTCTTCAATTTGGATTTCCATTTCTCCATCAATAATCTTAGGGGCAACGAATTCCATGGTGAGGCCCTTCGCCGGATTACGATTCTCATTGATGATATCAACCCATAGTTTCTTTGTTTGGCTAGTTTCCACCTCCATTCTTTCTTCAGTACTTTGATGACCTAGGTCTCCGGTATCAGATACATTCTCTATGTCCTCCTCCACCAGGTTACCCTTTTCCACTGAGTCATTTCGCACTTCATCGTCCACAGTAGTTTCCTCTTCTGTGACTTGCAGATTAGAGATGGCCGCCGTAGGAGTGCTTGTTGACGGTGGCACCAAGCGTGGCCGCCCTCGTCCTCTCCCTCTCCTACGACCCATCAATTTTCAATTATTGAATCAGCTCTTTCCTTCAACATGAAACTTGTAGCTATTTGTCGTAGCTTTCTAATACTTATTAGAACATATCAATCCGATTCTTGTAGCTCCAGTTATAACCCGAACAATGAACAAATATCAAATAACCGCTAAAGCTGAAAATAAGCTGCGAAAATATATTAAAGGCAAACAAATACTTAATTCTAAAAACATAATAATTAAACAGTAAAATAAACAAAACAAACTAAGAAAATGCCTAAGTACAAACATAAGAGAATGTGAATTAAAATGCACTGATTACTTATATCCAAGGTACGAGTGAGATAATACCTATGGGGGTACTAGGCTAAAAATCAAAGGGTTAAAAAAATTGAAAGGATTGCGGGAATTGAACTACAAGATACATCAATTGCTTTTAAACAACAACCTCACAACTTATTTCTCTTTTCTTTTCTTATTTATTCTTCTTTTTTTTCGGAAGAACTATGTAATGAAATCTTTCTCTTTTCTTTTTTCTTCAATTTTTTATTTTCTTTTTCTATTTTTTTTCTTTCTGCCAACATTTGGAACATCACAACAACATTACGAAAATGAAGTTTAACTCCACACAACTCCATACAAGACTCTTTCAACCCTTGATTAAGGTGATAATTTTGTTTTTTACTTTTCATATTGTAATGAGTTAATCACAAAAAAAAAAAGATAAATAGGCTCAAAATGATTTTCAAATAAAGGGATGATATTGATCAGGGTTGACTTTTTTTGGTTAAGTGGCTAAAATTAAAACAAAAAAAAACAAGTTGCCTTAATCATATAGTATGCATAAGTAAATTAAAAGCATCAACAAGAGTCAATTCAAGTTCTAGAGACTAACATACATGAGTGAATCACACAAGAAAGAAAGAGATGAATTTTGCATGTTATCCATACAAGGCTCAGAATTTAGTCTTATTTATCATACTAAGAATGCATAGAAAATTTTTCACATCACATCACAAAGCTCTATTCAAGAGAACTATGAAAAATACTCATACTTGTAACTCAAAAACCAAAGAAAAAAACATGCAAATTTTGTATATTTTATTTAAGAATAAAACCAAAATAAAGAAATGGTTATTTCTCCCACACTTAAAGCATGCATTGTCCTCAATGAAAGGATATAACTATTACATAAGAGTGAGAGACAGAAAAGAACACACCCAAGGATTCAAGGCGGATAAATGATCACATAAGCAGTCTTTTCCAAAAAGAATTCTACTACAGTCTCTTCTTCCAAAGTGGGAATCTCATACAGTAGCTTTAGGTAGCATCCATTGAACTTGAAATTATTATTAGTGTCTTCGCCTTTTATGTCAGGATCAAATAAGAATATTCAATAAGTAAAAGTGTCTAATGGACACGAGAAAATGATCTTCTTTTCCACAACATCAGAGATTAAAGGATTAAGGGGTTGTCTCACTGCTTTTCTTCCATCTTCAAACGAGGTTCATCCAATTCCCTTCTTATGTTTCTTTAAGAAAAATAATGGAAAAATAGAAAAGGAAATAAAATAAAATCTAAAAATTATGAAAATATAACTAAAAGTCAAATCAAATCAGAATAAGTCTCTACAAAAAATTTCAGATTTTTTTAAAAATATGAAAATAGAAAAATAAGAAATTTGTGATTTTCATGGTCAAAATCTATTAGAATTTTATTCTAAGTGAGTATTGTTCAGCAATTTTTTTTCTGATTTTTTGAAAAAAAATTCGGAACGAATCCAAACAGTAACTTCCAAACTTACTTGTTAGGCTGGAATGCTTACCACTGTATTGCAGCCCTGAAAATCAACAAGAAAAAACAAAAAACAAAAAACTCCAAACTAAAATTTTAAAATTGACTAACATCAACAAGAATCCCCCAACAACGGCGCCAATTTGATATGTTGTCGCGCACGGATAAAAACGAGTATTTTTGAAAAAGTAGTAAAGGGAAGCGACACTCGGATGTCGTATCATAAGGATTCTTGTATTATTTCAACCAAATAAAGAAAAGGTTTATGGAGGATTTTAAGTTTGATTTATAAAATAATGCAAATAAGTGATTATCAATTAAGCTAAAACGGCTAATCCTACTGATTCGGATTTCGGCTTATCATCAGCTATTATAAAATCAATCCCTAAGCGGCTTCGACCCTATTCGATTATGAGATCAATTAGATAAGCGCTTATCAAAATCAAATGAATTATGTTCCTGTTTACTGAATTAAGCAAACAGTTAAGAATATGACGAGTTAACGAATTAAGCAAACGATAACAAGCAATTAAATTTAGGAACATGCATACAATCAAATTTAATCAATTGTATCCTATGAACAACAATCGAATTAAGCAAACAATTGCAATCAAATTAAGCAAATGACTTCATAGAAAATTATTGAAAGGAATCGAGTTTAAATTGGTATTAAAATAACCTCAAAGTGATGGAACCCGTAAGCCGTAGGATTTGCCTTCGAGAATTAGTTCTCCATTCAAATCGTACAAAAAAAAAAGAAGCAAAATCGTGAAAAGAAGGTAGAGATGAACAACGTGCGACTTCTAGGTATATGAAAGCATCACCAATTTCGGTTCTAATCCAACTGGGTCGAAAACATAAAAAACTTGGCCCAAATCTAAATATTCTTTAAGGCAGAATTCGGGTCCTGACTTCAACGAATTATTCGAGTCTCTTTCACTTCGAATCATCTTTTTCCCTCAACATGAAACTTGTAGCTAACTGTCTTAGCTTTCCAACACCTATTAAAACTCATCAATTTGATTCTCGTAGCTCCAGCTATGATATGAATAGTGGACAAATATCAAATAACCGCTAAAGCTGAAAACAAGCTGCAAAAATAGATTAAAGACAAACAAAGACTTAACTCTAAAAATATAATAATAAAATAGTAAAATAAACAAAACAAACTAAACAAATGTCTAAATACAAACATAAGATAATGTGAATTAAAATGCACTAATCATTTATATCCAAAGAAAATAAATAATCTTATAGAACAGAAAGGAAATTACAAGAAGTTCCTCACGAACAAAGAAATGTATCCTCCATCTGAAATATATTTTTATTTTATTTTAATATCTAACTTTGTGACTAACAAATTTAAATTGGTGAATTCAATTGCGAGAGTTCCGTTTAAATCTAAAACTTATCCAAAACAAAATTCTATATGAATTTGACTCAATACATTGTATATTGTAGAATTCAAACATAAGACCTTAAACAAAGCATAGTTTCCAAAACCTCTATGCAAAAATGTGAGAAATGTATGTTGCAAATGCATATGCTGATCTCATAATAGAAAGTGACTCGAAACTTTTAATTAAAATGATTATGCTTAAAAGAAACAACTCTATCTTCCTTCGTCGTTTTCATAATCTCATTGATTTATATTGAGAAATTCTTTTTACGCTCATAATCTCCTCTTCGATGTCATGTCAACACTTGTAGTTTTTGTACTTTTCTTTATTCACAAAAAAAGCAAGTATAGCACCAATTCTTTTTTTCTTTCTAATTCTCTATATTTATATGAAAACAAAATTGCATCCATATTTTTCTAAGCGTCGTGTTCTTACACTATATACTTAATATGCAAAAATAAAAACTCACGTAAACTGAAACAACAAAATCCGCGCATTTTTTTTATTCTGGCTTAGCCAAAGTTTCATCTTGGCAAAATATTTAAAATTTGTTAAAATTTACATAAATATGAAAAATTACATCTCTACAAAATATAGTTTTCAAAAAATGGAAAAATAAAACTATATAACAAAAAGATTAAGAAAATAGTGTAAAAACAACGTAGGAAAAAGAAAAAGAAAAAACATACAATGAGAATATTGATAGAAAGTGTTTGATTTATAACCTGACAGATAAATACCGTCCATTAAAAGTTGTGTAACACCAACATGCAAGGTGCAAGGAGCAAGTATAAAATGATTAAAAAAAATTATTAAAAATAATAAGGGAAAAAAATAATAATGACAAACTTGGTTGAGTTAAATGATATAAAAACTTTCGGACATGGGACATGTCACAACTACAATTTTAATATATAATAGCACTAATTTAATAGTACTTTTCTGTAAAATGCTATTAAAAATGTTCACATATGGATAGCACTATTATGTAAAATGCTATTAAAAAAATTTATAAATAAACTTATGATAGCATTTTATTATCGGGCGCTATTATAGAGTGATATGTAAAAAAAAAAAGGCTTAATAGCCCTTTTGAATGAGCGCTATGATAGAGTTCCATCACACGTGTTTTCGCTCACTCATTCCAACCTCACACATCGTTCAAGAAATAGAGTAAAAAAAAACTTAGGTTAAATACCTTTTTTGGTCCTGTATATTAAGTTCGAAGTTCATTTTGATCCTTTAACTTTAAAAATGTTCATATTGGTCTCATAACTCGTAAAAATGTATCATATTGGTTTTTTTGTCTAATTAGCAACGAATTTAGTAACCAATTTCTGAGTTTTTCCGTCACTAATTTGACGAAAATGAGCAATATGATACGTTTTGAAGAGTTAAGGAATCAACATGAACATTTTTTAAGTTAAGGGACTAAAATGAACCTTGATGTTAACATACAAGTATTAAAAAAGTATTAAAAAACTCAAACCAAATATTAAAAAAAAAGTAAAAAAAAACTCAGACCTTGTTACAACATTCATTGAGTTGTATCACTCACACTCAAAATATTCGTTTCTCTCTTATGAAATATAGCCGTATAACCTCCTCACCCACATCTTCAATTGTTTTTCTTCTCAGATTCATCACAGACTAATCCTTTTTGTCTATTGGTCACTGTATTGTCTCACATTCACCGTAATCTTTTTCTTCTCAGATTCATCACAAACTAATCCTTGTTTCTTCACGCCTCTCAAGATTTCCTTCGACCCCTTCATTACCAAAAGAGTACCTGATCACACAATTCCTCAAACACGTCTTTGTTTGGAGTCATGTGCCAAGTACACCATGAATCCATAATCCACTCCTTGCTAGAGTCACTGCTTGAAACCACCAGGATATTAGATGATTCATAACCATCTTGCACAATGGTTGCATTACTATTATCCTTTCCACCATGATTGTCCAGTCCATCAGGGCATACTTTTTGTGTATGACCTTCCTTCTTACAATGATAACACTTAAGAGTAGGAGCATTACCACCATAAGAAGTTTGTAGAACTTTACCCTTCTTCTTCTCAAACCAACCATATTTCTTCAAAAATTTCCTCTTAACGGGAAAACCTTCACCAATAGAAGATGGCGTGTGCTCCTTTCGTTCTTTCAAATCGTTAGAGTATAAGATAAATTGAACATCTTCAAAGTTCAACGACTATCTTCTATACAAGAGAGTTTCTTTGAAGTGAGCATGAGACTTAGGTAAAGAACACAACAACATCAATGCTTGATCTTCATCAATCTTGACCTTGATATCCTCAAGATCAAGAATCAACCTGCTAAACATATCCAGCTGCTCAACCAAGGCTTTGTCTTCACTTATCTTGAACAAATACAAAGCTTGCTTCAGATATAGAAGATTAACCAATGATTTTGTCATATACAAACCTTCAAGTTTCGTCCACACGCCAATTGCAGTTTTCTCCTTTGAAACCTGTTAGAGAACCTTATCACTAAGGTTCAACACAATGGCATTGTGGGCTTTTTCAACTATTATTGTCTTCTCCTTCTCCGATAGGGAAGCATCCATCTTTTTTGATCCTTTTAACGCTTCTAACAAACCCTATTGAAGAAGAAGAAGGGCTTGCAACTTAAAGCGCCACAAGTCGAAATCATTCACACTAGTGAATTTGTCAATCTCATACTTTGTTGACGACATCTTCTCCTCCATACTCACCGCACCAGTTTGTGGTGAATCGATGTCATTAAGAAAAAACCAAAATATGAGAAAAAGATTGAGTTTCTTGAACAAACACAAGAAACCCTATTAGGTTTTACAAAAGGGATAGAAGAAGGAAGAATAATAAGAATTGGTTAAATCTGTTTTTCTATTCACTTTCTCAATAAGGGTTAAAAGATTATAGGTGAATACCAACAATTAACCTCTCTCAACAACCTGAGAGAACTAGTATATTTATAGACTATTAAGCTAACTTAGACTATAAGCTAACTTAACAATTGGGCTTACAAGAAAAGCTCAATTTGACATTCTAACTTAAATACAAAGCTAACATATTTCGAAAGCATGCTTGAGCAGACTTCAACTAAAGCATGCATAACTCCTGTCGAAGATCAAACAATGCTTTAGGATCACAAAATTGGAAAACTCCCTATCTCCACCAAAAATCTTAAATCTCTGACATTTTACTCATTCATAGTATGACTTACTCACTCACTCTTGAATCCAACAATCTCTTCAACAAATGAGAGCCTCATTCATTATATAATAAGATCAAATACATGGTCTAACTCTCTCACTAACCCACTAAACTAAATTAGACTTTCGTACCACTTGTTAGGAAAGTATGAAAAAGTTGGGAGAAACAACTAAAGAAATGTTCTAGAATCACAAGAAACATAGATATGATATATTCAACCAAAATCTCAAGACAGTAAATGTATATATCATCACTCTTATAAATTTAATATGTTTCACATTCATAATCAATTTAAAATTGAGATTAATTACTATGCATTGTCAGTGTAAAAAGTTTTCCATTGTCAGTTCATCAACATCATCCATTGATATTATTTTATTGATCATTAAAATAAAAGTCAAACTTCTTTTAACATCTAACGATTACGATTAACTGATAATATAAAATTTTTTTACACTATCAATACATTTCAATTAAATTCTTTAAAATTTAATCCCTCTCACATGAACCCAAACACAATATAGTTCTATAGAGAACAATCTATCTTAATGGTTCAATTGTTACAACACTAATGACAAATTTTATTTTTTATTTTAATTTATTATTTTTCACTTTACATTCATTGACAACAGATATACACTGACAATTAAGATTAAAAAAAACAAAAAAAAAAACTAGTTAAGTAAAATAACTATTATATGATGTTTGAATATTGTACACATAATAATTCCTATAATGCTTCACCTTTGGTCAACTCCAATGGTCATGCCAATGAATTGAATTAAACTGAAACAAAATTATTTGACCACCTCATTGAAAAGTTTTCTTCATTGTAAAGCTTACACTTTTTTTTTTACAAGAACTAAGACCCTAACGTTCATAAAATATTTTTACATCGGAATATATTTATTAAAAATTAAATTTTGTAAAGAATATTTCAACTCGAAAGAAAAACAGTGTTTTGAAAATAAACTAAAATAACAAATATTTCAACTATTTGCTTCATAAAAATTTTCAAATATGATAATGATATATGTCAAACTCTTTTCACACCGTACAAGATTTTGAGACCCATGTTGAATTTTTATTTATATTTTTCAAAGATAGAGATTTCTTCCTTAGTATTTAAGCAAAGTACGTAACTTAATATTTGTGTCATGTTGAAGTCTCAACAGTTGAACTTTGTTCATATAATATATATTTGAATTATGAAACAAGACCCACACTAATAAATAGATCACGAGATAAGAGCGTCTTTTACACACAATTATAAAGAAAGTTCTTGCAGCTATTGGACACCAATCATTTGGTCATCTCTTTCATCATCTTCCACCAACTCCATTACATTGCAATTCTAATGGGGTGAATATCAAATTTTCCACAATGTTATATTTCTTGACTGCTTCTGCTCATCAAACTTCATTTTAACTCTTTCCATTTGACTTTTCTTATCAAATTTTATTTTAATCTATAATAAAAAATAATGTAAATTATGGAATTCAAGCTGGATAGATAAAATTGAGAAGTCTCAAAGGTTTTATGTGACACAAAAGTAATGTTCAATTTGAATGGAAAATTTTATCAAATAGTCTTAAGTTATGCGATGTTGTATGTGACAAAATATTCGACGATTAAAAATCAATAATAAAATAAGTATAGCATAAGAATGTAGTGTTGTATGTGAGGTAAGACTAAACAGTTTAAGATTATAAATGACAATATAAAAAGTGTTAGAATAAGCCATATACTAGAAAAGATGGTGAAAAATAAATTTTAAATTCTATAAAAGTTATAGACTTTATCTACTTTAGATTGATTTAATTCATCTTTTATAAATTAGTAAGATGGGTATGTTATGAAGGTGTGTTTTAGCAAACTTTAATTAAAAAATAGTTAAATGCACTTTAAGGTGTATGTTACTAAAACACACCTTCTAAAAAATAAGTGGGTGTAAGTTAGCATCTGCCTTAGACATTTTCTATAATACACTTATTTATTTTTTAGGAGGAGTGTGTTAACAATTAATAATTAAAAATTTATTAAATACATCTTAAGATGCATGTTGCTAAAATACACCTTTGTAAAAATAATTGAGTGTATTTTAACATAACTTATATATATATATATATATATATATATATATATATATATATATATATATATATATATATATATATATATATATATATATATATATATATATATATATATATATATATATATATATATATATATATATATAAAGATGAGTATCGGTGCTAATGGTCTTTCGAACATATTTTCAATTTTTTATGGCAAGAGAGAGATGGTACAAACAAACCAAGATTCTGTTTGGTTATGAAGACACACTCAAAGTTGTAAATGGAGTTTAAAAACACACCGTAAATACAACTAAATCACAAGAATATTTATAAGAAAGAGAATGAAATAGATTGCAAGGCAATATACTCAATGCAACTAAATCACAAAAGAATGTTTATAAGAAAGAGAATGAAATAGATTGCAAGATAATATACTCGATACAAGCAGTAGTAGACAAATTGCTCAGGTTGAGAATGCAAATGAGGCATGGTAAATCATGATCAAATACTATGAAGGAGGTGACAAAGTGAATGATGTTAAATTACAATATCTGAAAAACAAGATGAATTATTATAAATAGAGAAGAATGAAAATGTTGTGCCATTGGAGTCAAAGATTCAAGGCTTGGTTCGCATAACAAAAAGTTTTGGTCAAGTGATGACTAAGAAATTGGTGGCTGAAATGGTGATGAGGATATGCATTCCACATTTTGATCATGTGATAGTTGTTATACAAGAATTTGTCATTTTAACAACTATTAGGATGGAAGATCTTATAAGATATCTAGAAGCACACGAGATGAGGTTTCTTGAAGAAAAAAAGTCAATGCGAGAAACAATTTAAGCCTTCCTTGCTCAAATGTTCAAGAAAAATGTGGTTTTTATTGAACAAGACTTTAAATACAAAAGGGAGATTGAATTGTGTTATTCGAAAAATGAGATTTATTTATAAAATTTTGGTAATTGAAAATGTTTATATTAGAAGGTATAAATACACAGAGATATAGCTAGGGGAAGGTAGAAAGAAGATGAAGAAGAAGAGAGATATGTTGGAAATGTGACTCCACACATTAGAGGAGATGAAATGTGACTCCACGAACAAATGAGATTTTATATCGGGCTTATCTCAAACTAAAGCAAGCTTTTAACTAGGCTGAGTTTACGAACCAAATTGGGGTATTTACCAGGATAACCTCAAACTAAGTTGAGATATTAAACTGGGATAAACTCAAACAAAAGAAAGATTTTGAAATGGCTGAGCTTACGAACCAAAATGACGAATTAAAATTTAAATCCCCAAACCAAAACATTTAAAGGGTTTAGCTTTGAACCCAAACAAACAATCCTTTATGGATACATTATTCAACCAAGATAAAAATACTGCTCGGTTATTTTACAATAGTACCCTTTGAAAATACAAATTTTTTCAATAAACAGAAGCTCTTTCTCGGAAGCGTTACTGCTAAAATATGTGAGAGAAAGTTTGAAAATATTTTAGAAAGAGAGTGAGGAATGAGATAGAATCACTACTACAAAACGCGCAAACAACAATGCCAGGTTTACAACGCATTCATATACACCATTGTAATATGTTAAAATTTTCACGCCTAGTGAGTAGCTGGATTTATAAACAGTAATTTAATGATGGTTGTCTTAAAACGTCGTAGTAATAAATGATGTGTAGCAAGCTTCGATTCTCATCAACTACATTTTTTTCCATTTTTTAGAGTACATTAGCGCGTATCACTTAAGTCCATTATTTAAAAAATAAATTGTAAATGATTTTACAACGGTGAAGTAAACCAACCGTTGTTATAGGACTTACAATTCCACTACGATTGGGTTGTCCAACCGCGGTTACAGGGTTTACTAATAAATTAAAACATAACTTATTATGTATTTCTTTCATAAGACCCCCTAGGCGAACAAGCGATCCAGAGACGACAGCGGTGGTGTAATCTTTACCTTCTTCGTATCTATTAATTTAGAGCTCAAATCTTCACCTTCTTCATTCATTTGATTCTTTAGCTTCGAAGTACGGTACTCTTCAACATCTTCATTCCTTTTTTCTTGGTCTATGCTGTATATGCTTAAATATTCACCCTTTTCATTCATTTGATTCTTCAACTTCGAAGTACGGTACTCTTCAACATCTTCATTCCTTACGTGCATAAGATTCTTCAGCTTCGAAGTACGATATTCTTCAACATCTTCATTCATTTTTTCTTTGTTTATGTTGTATATGCTCAAGTCCGTATGAGAGTACATATTTCATATGCTTTAGATTTAGATTTGCATATGCATATGCTTAAGTTTTTGGATTAGATTTTGGTGTGTCATTCATATTATTATACGTGAATAAATTTCAGAAGTTGTTATGGATCGTAGTTGGATGAAAGCTTATAGATTAGGTCCAATTTATAAGAACGGAGTTCTTGAATTCCTTAAATACGCTGATAAACATCTTCCCAATAATAATGGTATTTTTTATTGTCTATGTGTTGTTTGTGAGAATATCAAAAAGGGTATAAAGAAAGAAATATTCTATCACCTTTGTTGTGATGGTATATGTCAAAATTATATAATATGGATGTGGCATGGTAAGGTGGATAAAGAGGAAAGTCGGGCGTCACAAAGTCAAAGAGTGGATGAATATGAATACATGGAAGATCAACTAGAGGATATGTTTCGTGATATTAGGGAATCTTCTTTTAAAAATGCTCATATTTATGATACTTTATATAGTGATAAAGATACCCCTTTATATAAGGGATTCACAGATTTTACATGATTCTCGGCGGTGTTAAAGTTGTTTAATATGAAGGAAAAAATGGATGGTCGGATAAAAGTTTCACGAAATTACTTGAATTGCTAAAGCAAATGTTACTAGAAGATAACAAGTTGTCGGATCGTTGGTATGAGGCCAAGAAGATATTGTGTCCAATGGGTCTGGAGTATATCAAAATACATGCTTGCCCTAATGATTGCATATTATATCAGAAAGAGTATGAAGACTTGTATTAATGTCCAAAATATGGTGTGTCGTGTTACAAGCTGAAGGCCAACAATGGTGATGACAATGACTATGACAATGTTAGTAGAAAGCATCCTCCTGCTAAAGTGTTATCGTACTTGCCAATAATTTCATGATTTAAGAGACTTTTTTCTAATTCGAATAATGCAAAGAATCTTAGATGGCATGCAGAAGAAAGGACTCGTGATGGAAACATTCGCCATGTAGTTGATTCGTTGCTATGGAAGAAAATTGATTCGTTGTTTCTGGATTTTGGAGTTGAGCTAATAAACCTTAGGCTTGGGCTTACCACCGATGGAATGAACCCCTTTGGTAATCTGAGCACTAATCATACTTTGTGGCATGTTCTTCTCATTATTTACAACCTATCTCATTGGTTGTGCATGAAGCATAAGTATATGTTATTAAGTATGATGATTTTTGGACCACGACAACATGGAAATGACATAGATGTTTATCTAAGTCCATTAATTGATGAATTACGACTCTTGTGGGATGAAGGCGTTGAAGTCGATGATTAATATTCTGGGGAAAAGTTTAAGATACGTGCAATGTTATTTTGCACAATCAACGACTTTCCTGCTTACGGTAACTTGGTTGGATATTGTGTCAAAGGACATAGAGCGTTTCCTATATGTGAAGATGATAATTGTTATCACCAACTTGAGTTTGGAAAAAAGAGAGTTTATCTTAGGCATCAAAAATTTATAAAACCTGGTCATCCTTATCGTAGATTGCGGAAGGCTTTTAATGAAGAGCAAAAGTTTGATGAGGCTCCTGAAGCTTTAACCGGGGATGAATTTTATCAACATCAGGAACACATTAATGTTTTCTTTGGGAAGAGAGAAAAATAAAAAGGGGAAGTTGCAAAAAAATATATGGAAAAAGAGGTCCATCTTCTTTGATCTTCCATATTGGTCAAGTCTTGATGTTAGACATTATCTTGATGTGATGCACGTGGAGAAAAAGTGTGTGATAGTTTGATTGGCACACTTCTAAATATTCCAGGTAAGACTAAAGATAGTAAGACTTCTCGTCTTGATATGGAGAAGATGGGTATACGAAAACAGTTGGCTCCAATAGAGAAAGGAAAAAGAACTTATCTGCCTTCAGCATGTCACACTCTATCTAAAAAGGAAAAAAAATTCTGGAGTGTTTGCAAGGTATTAAAGTTGCACAAGGTTACTCATCAAACATCAAGAAAATTGTATCAATGAAAGATCTCAAGTTAATTTCTTTAAAATCTCATGATTTTCATGTATTGATGCAACAACTTTTACTTGTGGCTATTCGTGAGATCCTACAAAAAAATGTGAGAGTAAATATAACGAGATTGTGCTTATTCTTCAATGTCATATGTAATAAAGTTCTTGATTTCAAAAAATTAGATGAATTAGAAGATGAGGTTGCCATAATCTTGTGTCAATTAGAGATGTATTTTCCTCCATCATTTTTTTGACATTATGGTTCACTTACTTTTTCATCTAGTCAGAAAAATTAGAATTTGTGGTCCAGTTTATTTAAGGTAGATATATCCAATAGAGTGATATATAAAGATCTTTAAAGCATATACGAAGAATCATCACCGACCGGAAGCTTCGATTTTTGAAAGTTACATCACAGAAGAAGTTGTTGAGTTTTGTACAAACTATTTGTCGAACGCATATTCTATAGGAATTCCAAAGTTTCGTCATGCTGACACAGACGAAAGCGGTATTCAAGGTCTAAATGTTAATTCAATGGCTTGGGATGTAGTTATTCAAGCATATTTCTATATATTGAATAATATAGATGAAGTTCAACCTTTCATAGATTCCCACAAAAGACTTTTAAGGAAAAAATATTCCCGAATGAGTGACAAGTTATTGTTGATAGAGTATAATAAGAGATTCATAGATTGGTTTAATAAAAGTGTATCTAATGACTGTAGTGCATCTGAGATACTTAAATGGTTGCCGTACGAGCCAAAATTTTGTGTCATTACTTGGACTGCATACGACATTGGTCATTATACCTTTTATACAAAATCAATAGATGATCGTAGTACGATGCAAAATAGTGGGGTTATGGTTGAAGCCGAATCAATGTATTCCTCTAGTTCGAAAGATAAGAATCATGTATTGGCAACTACCGGATTTTATGGTGTCATTGATGAGATTTGGGAGATTGATTATGTTATTTTCAAAGTGGCTTTATTTAAATGCAAGTAGGTTCCCAATAATAGTAATGGTGTACACATTGATGACTTAGGATTCACCCAGGTCGACCTTGGCAAGGCATCTTATATGACCGAACCATTCATCATGGACTCTCAAGCAAAACAAGTTTTCTATGTTATCGACTCATCAGACATATCGGGGAAATGGTCAATCATTCTCCAAGGAAAACACATTCCTCTTAGTGATGAAAGTCTTGATATTCCGTCCACACCTTCTTACACAACACAAGTTTCTACCTCATATGATGAAGTTGATGGAGATGTCGTGCATGCTATTCGAATCGATCATGAAGAAGGCATATGGGAAAAGTAACAAGTATGTAATTTATTTTGTACTCATAATATATTAATTGTATGTTATAGTTTCTAAGTATTTTTACTAACAATATAATTATTTGAAATGATAGGTCTTTAGTGACAAGTAGGGCTGGCAATGAACCAAACCAACTCGAAGATAGTTTGGAATTCGACTCGACAATTAAATCGTTGAACTAGGTTCATGAACCAAATGAGTTGAGTATGAGCGAAAAATTAAGTTCGTTAACTAAATGAGCTGAACTTGAACTATACATAGTTCGACTCGTTAGGTTCATGAGTCAACTCGATTACATATGAAAAGAATTATACTGTCTTTAAGATTAGGTTTAAATATTTACTTCAAATCGTAGACAAATTTAATCTTCAATTTAGTAATTTTTGAATTAGACTCTCAAATGTATCTCTTGAAAGTTGTGTAGGTTTTGAATTAGTAGATTTCGAAGATAAAGTTAAATTTCAATATGATAACTTTTATTTTATTTTAATATTTTATTTAAAATATATATATTTATTTAAAATGTCAAATATACTAAAAAATATATATTTAAAAAAAATAGTTTTTAAGTTCGTGAACCATGTGAGCTGAACCTAATGAGATGAACCTAACGAGTCGAACCGAACTGTTCGTGAACTTATAACGAGTCGAGTTTGAGCTTAAAAAAAAGTTCGTGTCAAACTCGAATTCGAACAATTCTTAACGAGTCGAGCCGAGCTGAGGTGAGTTCGACTCGACTCGACTCATTTCCAGCCCTAGTGACAAGACACCAAGAGACAAGAAACCAAAACACCAAGTTAGAATTATGTGATGTTATGTAATGTGTAAACTGTAGGTTGTTTGTTCTGATAAATTGTAGGATGTTTGTTCTAATACAATTGAATATGATACAATTATGTGATATTATGAATATGATACAATTATGTGATATTATGAATATGATACAATTATGTGATATTATGAATATGATACAATTAATATTATTATGATAACTTTATCACAAATGTGAGTTGTATTTTCTGTTGTGATATGGTAAACAATAATACAGGTTAAAAAATGGGATTAATTATAAAAGCAGAATAATATTTGTTAATTTTGCAGAAAATGTAACCGCGGTTATATATCATAACCGTTATAATATCTCATGCGCTGTCCAGAAAAAATAAATATCAAAACGGAGCAGCTGAGAATCGAACATATGACCATTATTTTTATCACAACGGTCTTTCGGAAAACCTGTTGTGATACAGCGCGTGCTTTCCAGTTTATTACAAGGGGTACTGGGTCGTGATTGTAAGTATCATATATACAACGACACTCTACATAACAACGTCTGGCCCCCGCGTGATTATATATCTTTCTCAACCGTTGTTAAATGGGTTTTCCGTAGTAGCGAATTCTCATGTTTATGGATGTGAAAAATAGAAGGGGAGAGCCTTTATTTATAGGCTAGAGGTTGGTACAATTCTTAGGCCAGAATTGATGAGCCAATTGATTGGAACTTTTCCCTAATCGATTGGATGACCTAAAAACAATCGATTAGAAAAGTAAAAAAGGAAAGAAAGATTCAGAGACGTTGTCATTCATTAAGACTTTGTCCTAAACATTTAACACTACTATAGAAAATATATACAACAATGGTTGGTAAAGATATATTATCACGCAGGACCGATTGTTGTTATGTAGCATGTGGTTTGTATATGCGTTAATTACAATTACGATCGTGTGACAGTTGTAGAAAACCTGAAAGAGCGCGACATATAACCATAGTTGCTTTAACTAACCGTTGTAATATATTAAAGGTCACAGGTTTGATTCTCAGCAGCACCTTTTTGATATATATATTATTTTGAACATCGTTTGCTATATAACCACGGTCATATTTAACAACCTTCATTAAATTATCTACTATTTTAAAATATATTTTTATGTTTTTTTTGAAATTTTTCCATTTTTTCACCTGTATTTTTATGAATCGTATCAGAACAGAAACATCAATTGTATCATAACAAATAATTGTATTGTATTACATCAAATTCATACATTAGATTAAGAACCAAACATTGTATATATATTACATCAAAAGAAAAATGGTACAAAACAACCTATAAACATTATATAACATCACATAATTGTATCTTATATAGTGTTTTGGTTTCTTTGTCTCTAGGTGTCTTGTCTCTTGGTGTCTTGACTTTAAACACCTACAATATCAAATAATCATACTCGTTAGCAATAAATATAATTAGAAATAATAACTTACATTAAATTATGAATAAATAATAAAATACTTACTTGTTAATTTTCTCATATGCCTTCATTATGATCGATACGAATAGCATGCACATCATCTCTATCAACTTCATCATATGTGGTAGACACTATTGTTATGTAAGAAAAAGTAGAAATAATATCAAAACTGTCATCACTACTAGGTCTTTTCCTCGGAGAATGATTGACCATTTCTCTGATGTGTCTAAAGGGATGGTCACATAGAAAATTTGTTTTGCTTATGAAGCCATGATGAATGGTTCAGTCATATAATTTGATTTACCAAGGTCAACCCGGGTGAATCCTAAGTCATCAGTTTGTACACCATTAAATTATTAGGAATGCACTTACATTTAAATAAAAGCACTTTGAAGATAACATAATCAATCTCCCAAATCTCCTCAATGAAAACATAGAACACGATAGATGCCAATATTGGATTCTTATCTTTCGAAATTAAAAAATACATGGATTTGGCCTCAACCATAACTCCACTATTTTGCATTGTACTACGATCATCTTTTGATTTTGTATAAAAGATATAATGACCAATGTCATATGTAGTCCAAGTTATCACATTAAATTTTGGCATGAACAACAACCATTTAATTGTCTCAGATGCACTATGATCTTTTGGTATCCTTTTATTAAACCAATCTAGGAATTTCTTGTTATGCTCGATCAAAAACAACTCGCCACTCATTCGTGGATATCTTTTCATCAAAAGTCTTTTGTGAGTAGCCACATAAGGTTGCAATTCTTCAATATTATTCAATATATATAAATGTGCCTAAATAAATACATCTCGAGCCATTGACTTAACATTTAAACCTTGAATACCTCTACCTTCAGTGTCATTATGACAAGACTTTGGAATTCCTATAAACTCTGCTTCCGACAAATAGTTTGTACAAAACTCAACATCTTCTTCTGTGATGTACCTTTCAACAATTGAAGCTTCCGTTCAGTGATGATTCTTTGTATATCCTTTAAATATCTTCATGTATCGTTCTATGGGATACATCCACCTTAAATAAATCGGACCTTAAGAATGACCGTGTTTTAGAAAAATTTTATGCCCAAGGTAAACGGTCTTTTTTCCAAACTCAAGTTGGTGATAACAGGTACCAGATTCACAAATAGGACATGCTTTGTGTTCTTTGACACTATATCCATCCAAATTACCATATGTAGGAAAGTCGTTGATTGTGCAAAACAACATTGCACGAATCTTAAACTTTTCACCAGAATATGCATCATCAACTTCAACGCCTTCCTCCCACAAAAGTCATAAATCTTCAATTAATGGACTTAGATAAACATCTATGTCATTTCCATGTTGTCGTGGTCCAAAAATCATCATACTTAATAACATATACTTATGCTTCATGCACAACCAATGAGATAGATTGTAAATCGTGAGAAGAACAGGCCAAGAAGGATAGTTAGTATTCAGACTACCAAAGAGGTTCATTTCATCGGTGGTAAGCTTAAGCCTAAGGTTTCTTGGCTCAATTCCAAAATCCAGAAACAATGAATCAATTTTCTTCCATTGCAAAGAATCAGCTACATGGCGTGTGTTTCCATCATTTTTTCTTTCATCTGCATACCATATAATATTCGTTGTGTCATTCACATTAGCAAAAAGTCTCTTGAATCTTAAAATTATTGGTAAGTACCATAACACTTTAGCAAGAAGCCTCTTCCTACTAACATTGTCATTGTCATCACCATTGTTGTCTTTCTGCTTGTTATGTGACACCCCATATTCTGGACCAATAACACGACTACCATTTTCAATTGTTAAAAACTAAAAATAAAAGAAAAGTTTTTGCTTAAGGGAGAATCAAACCAATGCACTTTCCTTTAAAAGGTTTCCACATGACCACTAGACCACTTCATTTTAATTGTTAAATTTACATTTAAAATGTATATAATATTAATGAAATAGAAATTTTAAATATTATTTATAAAAAAATTTACACTAATTATCATTAAAATTATATTTTATTTAAATTAATAAATTTTAATAAATAAGTTATTCCTATAAATGTATCTTTTATTTTTAAAATAATATAATTGTGAAATTTTGACTAAAAAATAAAAAAAAAACGAGAAAATTGGGAGGGAAGTAACTTAATGATAAAAATAAACAAAAAATTATTAGTGACCGAAATTTCGGTCACAATTTTTTTACTAATTAATTTATATAAAAAAATGATTATTTGAGACTAAGAATTATGGTCACTAAATCTTAGTCGCTAATTCGGTGACTAATTTTATTTTGTGACCGATTTAGTGACTTTTAAAATTTTGCTAACAAGATGTCAAATTTTGATGGCTAATTCAGTCACTAGAGTGACCGAAATTTTTCAGTCACTAATTTGGTCACTAAAAGTGAATTTTCTAATAGTGGACATTGATCCAAATTTTCATACTCTTTCGCATATAATATGCAGTCATTAGGGCATGAATGTATTTTGATATACTCCAAACCCATTGGACACAACATCTTCTTGGCATTATAACAACAATCAGACAAACTGTTATCTTCAATTATCATTTGTTTTATCAATTAAAGCAATTTCGTAAAACTTTTATCTGACCACCCATTTTTCGCTTTCAGATTAAACAATTTTAAAACTGCAGGAAATCATGTAAAGGGGTGTCTTTATTACTACATAAAGTATTATAAATATGAGCTTTCTTAAAAGAAGATTCTCTAATATCACGGAACATATCTTCTAGAGGTCATCTATATATTCATCTTCATCAACTTAGTGACTTTGTGACGCACTATTTCGTTTTTTTCCACCTCACCATGCCTTATCCATATTGTATAATTTTCACATATACCATCACAAAATAGGTGATGAAATATCTCATCCTTTGTACTTTTATTATATTCCCGCAATTAACACAAGGACGATAAAAGATACCATTACTTTCGGGAACATTTTGATTAGCGTATTCAAGAAATTCAAGAACTCCTTACTCATATACCGGATCTAATCTATCAGCTTTCATCCAACTACGATCCATAAGAAATTCTGAAATTTATATCAAAACAATATTGTGAACGACACAACAAAATTTAAACCTAAAGCATATCGAAAAACTGAAGCATATTCATAACAATAATACAACTCTAAATCTTAAGCATATGGATATCCATTGTATAATATTTTTGCTCACTGTTAAATCCAACAAAAAAAACATAAAGCATATGAACTTTACACGAAACAGATTACAAAATCAAACAAGAATGAAGATAATGAAGATTATCAAGAATTAGGAAGATGAGGAAGAGAGTGAAGTTTGCGCGAAAGATACCGTACTTCAAAGAGGAAGAGACCAAGAATGAAGATAGTGAAGATTATCATGAATGAAGATTCAAATGAATGAAGATTGTGAAGATGAATATTTCGCTATCGGTATCGTTGTCGTCTCTGGTTCGCTGGTTCGCTTAGGGTTATGAAAGAAATAATGAATCTATTTTATTATAAATTTATCAGGAAAACCTTTTACCACGGTTTTTACATTCAACCGCAGTGAAATGTAGATCTTATTACAACGGTTGTATAGTAAAACTGTGGTTAAATAGTTTTCAGTTTTTTTATTTATTTACGAAATTAAGTGACACGTACTTTTTATAATAGGAAAAATGGAAAACGTGTAGTTGCTAGGATTCGAAGCTTGTAACACTTATTTTATCACCATAGTTGTTTACCTCAACCATGATTAAATCACTTTTAAAAAATAAAAAATATATCAGGCGCATCCAGTTTATGATATTACAACAGTGGAAAGCCTAACTGTAGTAGTATTAGTGTTACCGAGGGTGTATTTTGTAGTAGTGTAAGGTTAATTTTTGGAAAGCAAATAGTTGAAATTAATCATTTAAGAAAGAGAAAAGCAAACAATTTATGTAATTTTAAAACTGTAATTCAAAGTACAAGAAGGAAATTGCAACAAGAAAGAAAAAACACATAAAAGCAACAAAGCAAGAACAATTAAGAAAAAAACTAGCTTTCCTCTTCATCATCGTCCTCACTGGACATTATTAGAGATATGAGATTGGATGTTTTTAGTTTTTTGATGAGGTGAGAAAACTTTTAATTTTTACTCCTATGTATCCATATCATCAACTACTGGTCTTCACAGACGTCATTGAGGATGTTTGAGGAAGAAGGAAGAAGGCCATTGTTTGCTACTTGTTGCCTTGCTCTTGGTGGCGCCTTTGGAGGTAGATAAAGGATTTTATTATCTTTAATTTTGTACCTCATCTAACTCATAGTGCTCTTTCCTATTATTAATCCACTGATCTCTGATTCCTCTTCCTCCAAATCATAGCCAGAACATGTCAGGATTTTTTAGACTAGTTCATTGTACGGTAAAGTCGTGTTTCTATTTTTTTTCTATCACAACATTGTCCTAATTTTTCTCAACTCTTTTTTCCAAAAACCAAATCAGAGGCATGTTCGGTCTATTTATGTGGCTATAATTGCTCTTTTTTCGAAACAGAACATGATTCACCGAATAGTGAATTAATTGAATATCCGGGCATATCAAACCAAGGGCGAAGGGAGTGGGGATGAGGGATTTTTTTATTAATCAAAGAGGAATTAGTCATACTACTTTACAAAAATGCTCTTGTTCTTATACAAAACATTGATCACCTAAACATACACAATCACGCAAGCTTTCACACTCCATCTCTTTCACTCTCTAAAGCTTCAAGTAGGTGATTTGGTTCATACGGTACTAATGACAGATGTTGAGCCCATCATCCATCATGAATCCTTGATGAAAAAGGCATCAAAAAAGCCTAGGAAATAAGAACTAGTTGCAATTGAAATAAATAATACATGAGAGCTAATAAAATTTTCAGCTGATAAGAAGACTATTGAGTTAAAGTGATTGTTCAATTTGAAACATATCACAGGTGGACCAATTGCAAAACACAAGACCATACTAGTTACTAGAGGTTTCATGCAGAGAAAATGTATAGACTATTTAGAGGTTCATGCTCTTGTATCCATAAATGGGACGGTTAGGCTTATGATAGCCATATAAAATGCAAGGGAATGATCCATGTTCCACCTAGATGTCAAGTCAAAGTTCTTAAATGGGTCAATTGAGGAAGTAGTGTTTTCATTCAACCATCACAATTTGAAACCAAAGACAAATAATATTTGGTGTATATGCTAAACAAAGCACTTTGTGGCATTAAATGAGCAATTAGAGCCTGGAACAAGATACTAGATGGATTTATAGTTCAATTGGGCTTCAACAAATGCATGGCTGAGTATGGTGTGTATGTACATCAGACAATATCAAGTATAATTTAGATATACTTGTATTTAGATAACTTACATGTGAATGGAAGCAATAAATCTAAGGTAAAGAGATTGAAGGATCTCATGATGTCAAAATTTGAGATGACTAGTCTATGCTTGTTATCTTATTTCGGAGGAATGGGAATTCATAACACCTCAAGAGGATTGATTCTACACTAGAGAAAGTATGCTGGTGAAATAATCTAACAGTTTAAGATGGAAAAATGTACCCCTACGACAACATATATTGAAGCAAATCTCAAGCAGGAGAAAGGAGACAAGGAAGGAAAGGTGTACTCCATGATTAATAAGAAAATTATATGTTCTCTAAGAGATATATGCAATATCATACCGGTCATTTATTATTTTTTTTGTTTTGGTGATCAAGTTTATGGATGATCCAATGAGAACTCATATGATTGCAGCTTGAAAAGTATTAAGGTATTTGAGGGTCACAATGGATTATGGAACTTTGTTTACAACATCTGCAAAGAACTTTGATGCATAGATCATTTGCTACTCAGATGCATACTAGTGTGGTGATAACGTGGATAAAAGAAGCACAAAAGTATACTACTTTAAGTTCCTTGATTCACCAATTTCTTGGTTCTCAAGAAAACAACTAGTTGTGCCTCTTTCATCATGCGAGTTAGAGTACATAGTTAGATTCTATGTTGTATGTCAAGTCATATGGTTGGAGTCAATTATAAAGGAACTAAAAATTGGATTAAAAAGGTCAGTCAAGCGAAAAATTAATAATAAACCAATTATCAATCTAGTAAAAATCGAATTTTGCATGGTATGAGCAAACATATTAAGGCATTCACTACTACAAAAAAATATATTTCATGACAAAACTTTCACCTCACTGAACAAAAAACCGAGGTATAATTCCAAGACGCGCCATGTTTTATTTTACTATTTTAAATATCATGTATTCCCTCGATTTCTCAAATAACCAAGAGGAAAAATAATTCATAACATGCTTCAAATCACAGCAAATGCAGTTTATGTTTTTATTTCTTTAAAAGTTGTGACTATTTTATTGTTTATTTGTAAATCAAATGATATTTTCCTTCGATTTCTTAAATAACCAAGGGGTTTAGATAAGTAGGTTTTACTATAAAAGGACTCGTAAACCCTAAGTCTAACTCATCTACAGTCGTTTCAAACTCGTACACATCATTTTTGTTTCCACCTCTTGCAAAACCATTTTTAAATTTTTGGAATAACCTTTCTATGTTGTCAATTAAATAAAACACTCCATAATTTATTGTTTTTCTCGATTGACAACATTGAGAAATTTATTTTTAAACATACTGTAAATTGCAAGCAATGTTGTTGTTTCATAATACAAGTCCTTATTTGAATATTGCAGCACACAAAGAAAGTGGTGAATGGTAGAAAAAAATTGAAAAAGGAAACAATACATGTTACTTTTCAATTTTTTACCATTCACAATCTTTTTGCAAGTAACATATTACCTCTATTCTTTTATAAAACTGAAGGGTAAAAAGCCTCTTTTCACCTCGGTTTTGTTTAAAAATCAAGGTGAAATTGTTTACTCTGATATATATAGCTTAGCTTATAGCATTCAGTTTCACTTGCTTAAAAAATATATAATAAAACAATTCCCACATAACCCTAACGAAGTGGTCTAAACAACGAGATCCTTAAATACATATCATCCTCCAACTCCTAAAAAAAATAAGGAAATACAAAAATGATATGTGTTTAGAGATCTTGTTCGCTTCTTTTTCTTCTTCACAGATCTGGTATTTCTAACATCACAATTCATTCTACATTAATGTTATTATTTTTATTATTGTTGTTGTTGTTTGTTATTGTTGTTGTTGATCCCCAAAACCTTAGAGGTTTTAATCTTTTTGTTGTCTTTTGAGATCCGTTCGAGATTCTATCTTATTGTTGTTGTTTAAACTAAGATTGACATTATATGTGGTTGTTCTGGTTGAAATAAATACATTATAGGTTTATTGAATGCTAGCATAGCTAAATCATAATGTTATATAAATATTTATATGAAAATATAAAAATATTTTTATGCATAAGATAATACTATTATATGTTTTTTATAAGAACTACTACTTCGATGAAGATAAAAAATATCTTCTAACAATATCATTTATATTGGAGGAATCTTCCTGCCACCCCCAATATTTCAATAGTATCCAAGCTACCCTTGCGAGAAGTCAAGATTAAAAATCCGGATGAAATGTCTAGTAGTTGAAACAAAAAATTTGGTAGTGTATGCAAAATATTTGGCGTACCGAAGATCTGAAAATATCTGAAATATTTACATAGTACCGATTTTATATTAAAAAAATTGAAAACTGTCGAATATTTAGTCAATTATTGAAAAATTCGGTAGTCATAAAAGAGTGCTCAACTGAACGATTACGGCTTTTTTTCGATACTTTTAGACGAATGTGATTGCACCGACCATATTGTATGGTCCACGTCGACTCCAAAGTTGTATAAATAGGGTTCATGTGTTGTTAACTTGCATAACATCATAATTGCCTCTTCCTCAGTTTCTGTTCAAGGAAGAAGTATACTTCAACGGGATGAAAACTCTCGTAGATTTTCAGCTTCCGAAGGGTGCCACATGTCTCGCCTACTTCACATCCAAGCTGGATGAATTGTTGTCGGACACTGATAATAGGAAGCTGAGAAAGATTGAGTTTCACGAAGATTTGACTGATACTGATGGTAGGGTGAAATACAACCTTATTGAGTTAAAGACTAATGAAGATATGAAAGCTATATGGAAAGCATATCACTGTAGGCTAAGTAAGAGACCGGTCGAATTTGAGACGACAATTTCTAGATATATCGACAACATAATCAAGATGTTGAGACATCTAGAATCATCTGGTAGTGTTTAGGTTTTCTTATATATTATTGTTTTCTTAAGTTGTATAATCGTCTGCCTAAGTTATATAACCGTTTGTCAAATATTATGTTATGTTCATCATGCATCAATGGAAGTACAAAAATGTTATCTAATAAAAAATTGTGTAAATGTCTGAGTAGTACGGCACATGATATACAAACAGTACATAAAAATAATAATGATGTCTAAATAGATCCCCACGGGCTATGTGTGATGCATGCACTACCAAACTATAAACCTCTCTATATGGGTTCACCAAATCTATGAGGTTATCCATAATCCTGTTATCATCTGCAGGCACTGAGTGTCATCTGCACCATGTGAAGGTGGTGGAGGCGGCACAATGTCATTAGGAATTCCCTTATCATCAGCATAAGAAGAACCATCATGTGAAGATCCAACATGAGAAGGTCCAACATCATCTCCATGCTGCTTAGGTGGGATGATGCGAGGATGTGATACAGTAAGGTACCAATCCAAATACCCATCACACACTCCGAGGGGAAATCTACCTCCACTACATGATCTGTAATGGAACGTGCAGTACTCATAATGTTACCACAAAACCAATTATCAATTCTCTTAGATGAAATAGTAAGGACTGCTCGTCGAATGTCTTATACATATCCATACTGGCATGGATACCTCTGAGACAAGTTTCTAGCCACTAACTCCTCTCATCGCAGGTAACCGGAAAAAGTATAGCGTCATCGACCTCCTCATCCACTCTATGGCATGTGTAGGGTGTCCAGATGACATCATCTACGGTTAGCGCCTCAATCCTCCTCATGTACTCCACAACACCTCCAGAATATGCATGTGTCCTCATCCATATCTTGGCATGTGGGGACCCAAGAGTGGTGATAACAACATGTCTATCACAAATGGATGGGAAATGCTCATATACTCAGCATTGTATACAATAACAAATACTCATATAACTAGAAATAATATCATAAACATAACTAACATAATAAGAAATACTCATACCTGAAACAAACTCATATAACTGGCAAGCTGTCTGGTCTAAAAAACAGTTGCCTCTCCAAGGACAGAGTATAAAATCGTCAATGTAGCACACCATCATGCCCAAGGCTATTAAATAGCCACAATACTTAGCATCGATATATACATGTGACTTATCCGCTAAGATAGTACATCCTACAAGGTATAGCATGTATACCCTAGCAGTTGCCTCATACATAACCTGACACACTAGCTCTTTATAGCTATTCTGAAGCCAAGATATGCGAAAGTGAGCACCCCTCATAAACTTAAACTCATCTATCACCTACAACTCAATAACCCCCAAGTATTGTACAACTGCCATATGTGCGGTATCTTGACTAATAATATGAGCAATGAAGAAACTAATTTTCAGCGGAATATGGATAAGCGATGAGACATCATCCAATGTACTCGTCATCTCACCAAATAGAAGATGGAATGAAGATGTCTCCTTGTGCCACCGCTCAACAAATGTTGTCAATAGTTGATCGTCCAATATGGTAAGCAAATTGTCCACAAATGGAAAGAAACTGCACTCATCAACTATCTGCTTCACCTCTAGTGGCATCACAACGTCAAAGAACTTCTTCAGCTTCATCCCATGGGAGGGCACCTTATGCGGAATCCAGTTCTGTAACAAACAAAAGAAAAAAGATCAATTAATTTTAAAGTATCATTAATAAATAAAGTAACATGAACGGTATATCATATACATTCCTCTCCTTTCCATAACCTGAAAGCTCACATGGTCCACATATCTTGTGAGAACAGAAGTGTCAATGAACCCACCAGGAAACCCCTCATTTGTGTGTACAAACGGGTTTGTCGAAGCAGGAGTAGTGACATGTGTCTCAACAAGCGGAGTAGCCTTCACATCATAAGTAGGTGGCGCCTCATCATCTGTATGCGGAGTAACTTTTGTAGTTGTCGTTGCCTCAGCCTCATAAGGATGAGGCACCTCTGTCGGATGGGACACATTTGCTTCTACCATCATCTAAACGCATCATGAACCAGTGCAGATGGTGTCTGAATATCAAGTGGCTCATTCCCATTATCTCTCGTCCATCTAGTAGCAAGTATAGATCCTCTACGCTGGACAACGCATGGTGCACGAAACTGAGCATGATCAGCCAACCGCCTCCTGTATGAGCTGGTTCAGTACCACTCTCCCTGCCCTGAGATGTGAGTCTTCTACATCACTTCCACTCTGTCAACCAACAATCAAACCATCTGTGCTTCGAGTCTTCAGGGAAAAGAAAAAACAAAATTTTATAACCTTTCAGATTTTTCTAAATGTGGGGGGAAATGGAATTTTCGAACTTTTCTAAATGTGCGAAAAAATGCATAAACATTTTCGAATTTTTCAAAAAATGCGGAAAATGCATAACTATTTTTGGATATTTTGAAGATGCGGAAACATGCATAAATATTTCCGGTTTTTTTTAAATGTTCGTTTGAGTTATTTCATTTTTTCCAATTATTTTGAAAAATTCAAAAATATTTATGCCTTTTTTTTTGTTGCATTTTTTGAAATATATGGAAGAACTTTAAAATCCGACATTTTCAAAATATCCGAAAAAATATGTATTTTTTACAGGCTTTTTGGAATATTTAATAAAAATTTAAGAAAAATCTAGAAAAAACGTTAAAAATACATAAAAAATTCAAACTCACTTGTCATCACGCGGAAATATGCGATAGTGTCTCTAAAAAATCCGAAAAATTAGAGAGCTTTTATAAAAATTCAAAATTGTACAATTGTTTTTTCAAATGAAAATATTAAATAGTTCAAGGGTAATATGATAAAAAAAAACATAGACATTATGGAGGTATCAAGTACAAATGGGGTGAAAGAAAGATTCATCTTTACTTTGAAATATCTTTCACTTATTAAAACTTAGTATGTTATACTTTCTTTAAGAAATAATCCAAGAAAAGTAAAGCTAAAGAAAAACTAAAGAATTTAAAATAATAAAAAGGAAATACTGTTAAAGTATAAAAATTTAGTCAAACGCTTTTTCTTTTAAATATTTATAAAGTTATTCATGTATGCAAATGTGAGAAAAGAGAATGATTTTTTTACACGAGAATGTGAAATTAATTTAGACTTGCAATGAAAATGAAAACATAACAGCAAAGTGGTTACAATGAAAATGAAAATAAAAGCATAACTGTTTATTTATAAGCAAACAAATTGATAACAACTGATACAAATTCAAACAATTGTAAGAGCCCCTTACGTGAAGATGTGAAATAAAACTCGTACAGGAAATAGTAATAACTACTAAAAACTCGTACACATAACTACTGTAAAAATCAGGATTTAAAATCTTATGTTAACGTTTAACCTAACAATATCGACTTTTTATGAAGTGAGTTGAGATAAGATGTACAGGAACTATTGTTAATTGACTTATAGAGAAAATAAAAACATAGGTAAGGTTATTATTAATTCAAAAATCAAAAGTAAAATTGCATGGGAGAGACATAACATTCAAACAAAGGGTTTGTGATAGTTTTAACCAATGGCATTGCATTTTCATATTGAGAAGAGGGGAAAAAACATTTAAACATAAAACACAATAAAAGCAAAGGAGAGGATAACAAACAGGAACAATAAAATAGAGATGTAGAGAGACAAACCTGACCTCTACGTGTGAGAATGACACCGATGAGGTGAAGCTAATGTTACATACAATATAAAAAAAAATTCACAGAACCTCATACATCAAAATCTGTTAAGGTTCAAACCTACACCCCAAAGCCTGGTAAACTTATCTATTCTTCTAACATGTCAGAGAAACTTGATGAATAAGCTTATCCAAAGGATTTCCACATCAAACAAACGAAGAGACCGAGATCCAATGGACGAAATGATACCTGACTCTGCTGACTTCATTCATGGAGTGTGCATTCAATCATTAATGGAAAATCCTTTTCCACTATTCTGTTGATTCTTTCATGTTTGAACAATTGTCATTGCAATGGTGTAGAACTAAGAGTACACTTTTCACTATCCTCAATACACCTTTTCTCTTTTTTACCGCACAAAAAATAAACTCGTCCAAAGAGAGGAGTTTATGAGTCAATTCCTTGAATTTGTTTGCTGTAAAACCAAAGTGGCATAAATTAGTTCATTCCATGCATCAGGGACCCCGGGAAGACACCAATGACTGCAGTCTTGCCGCCTCATGGAGACTTTCTTTCCATCCACTAAGCTCTTGCTATAGACAGATGGGTGGCCATCCTTGCGGAAATTAGTCAGCCTTGTGACATTTAATAACTTTACTGGAATCTTCATTCTCTGAATCACTTCTTCCACTATCTTCATTTTCAATGGATAGTTATTCAAGATGGAACCACTCAAAACCGGTTCGGTTTCACCATTGCATGATCCACCTGAGTCCCAGTCTCCACCCCTGTCAAAGATTCATCAGCAATATGATATGACTCAAGAACAACGAATTTATGCAACAGAAAAATATCTAAAAAAAACTTTGATACCTGAAATGAGCAGAAGAATATCCACGATAGTAAACAGTCTGCTTTTCTGGATTGATATTATTGTCGATCCATTTTCCCCACGTCGCTATAGCCTTTCTGTATGCCTCAACTTGATCAAATTTTGGATATAGATAATCACCTTCTTTATAATAATTTATTCTGCACGAGATAAATGTGTTAGACAACAGTGTACGATATTTCCTAATGAGTATATATGACTGATAGAATTATACTGTTATGTATGGGAACATTCAGTGTTAAGAGAAGTTACAAAAACAGGTCAATAATCATGTGCGGCAATTATTTGAATGAATGCGGACATTACTTAACCATATTAGAATTCAATAAACATGAGGAAGACAAATGCACTCGCACAGCCAGTTTCCAAAACTGAGTGTACACAATTTGAATGCAAAAATCAATCAAAATATGAAATATGAAATAACTGTATCCTAACCCTCGAGCAGTTTTGCCATGAGCCCACCAGTGCCCGGTGTTGAAGACGAGAATGTCAGCCCTCTTCCAACGGTTAGATGTCTTGTCAATTCGATCTATTGATAATGTAGGATTTGAACTCCCTTGCGCATTCAAGCGAACTCCCTCCCTCACAAGGAAATGAGATCTCACAAATGACACTGTACAATCATAGTCCTGCTCAGTGTTTCAAAAGCTTAGCATAATGAATTGCAGCGCTTCAAAAGCTTAGAAGAAATATAATTACTCTAAGATACAAACTGGGTTAGAATTTGCAAACAATTTTTATTCTCGCCAATAAAATCTTGGAAGAAACAAACTTACCAAGGAAGTGAAAAGACTGAAAATAATTTTTTTTTCTAAAAGAAAATCATACAAAGTAGGTCATGCAATTGGTGCTTGCATGAATCTAGATATGCAAGAAAAGAAGGAAAATTTACCTCAAATTTGAAAATAAAGTAGCCTCTTCCTTTTGTTATGTTATGACCATGTATCTCATACATTTTGCTCTTATTGTGCAGGCCTTCACGAAGTATGCACAGAATGGACTCGAATTGGTTCCGGTTCATAGAATCTCCTACCAGCATTAGGTTTTTACCTCTCAGTCTTGACAAAAAGTCCTTGGCACTAAACCTACAGTAATATGTGAAAGAAGTGAATGGAAAACATAAAAAAATAACTTCCAGTAAACTACTAACACATGAGCAGTAAAGGCTAGCTGCTTGAAAAACACTATTGCATTATGAGTCTTTTGCTATTTTTGTCATTTGCTAGACAGAACTCAACTTTTCTCACCATATCAACAGAAGCTATGTTTGAAACTTTTCAAAATTGTTCCGAGTTGGAGATTTTACATGTCTTTTCCATTCCTGTCCAAATAACTTGAGACATGATTTTAACTTCTTTTCTATTTCCAGTGCCACTGCAACTTTCTGCATAATGCTTTTCTTTCTAATTTATAATCCTATCTTGTCCTATGTGACCCACACATTTAATATAACATTTTTTTTCCCCAACATTGAACTCATGGCTCTTTATTGTCCACTATTTAATCCAATACAACATTATGGTAAAACTTTCCTTTAAATTTGTAACAGCCTTCTCTGATGCATTAAATTTTAAAAATGACATTCTCAATAACACATTTTGATCATCAAAAGTTGAATCATATCACATGAAATGGAGCAGCAAAAGTGATTCTGAAAACCTAAAATTGATCTTGGTGTGATTGGAGGATCTAGAATTGAATTTGACTCAAATTGTTAGTAGTTTTATCTTCAACATACAAATAGTAATTTTAATCTTCAAACATGATTTTTACACTCAAACTTATTGTTCAACTCACTATCTTGTGCACATATCCAAACATTCATCAAATTATCTTAAATTCACATTAACTAAAACCAATCCTTACATTAATCAATTTATCTTAAATTCACATTTAACTAAAATCTATCCTTTTTTGGGCCCTTCAAAAGGCCCAAGACAAAAGGCACAAAGGCAAGATAGAGGAAGTAGGCGTGAGGAACAGATCAATTGGACAACTCTCTTACGCGCCATCCACCGTCCAGATCAATTGGATGACTGTCCGCACAGCGTGCCGGCTCCTTGTGTACAGTTTCAACCGTTCCCACTACATAAGAGAAAAAGTGCCCCATTCAAGTAATTTTAAATCCATCTCACTCATACATATTTCTTCTTACTGACTTAACTTGGGGAGTGTTAACCTTGCATGTCCACCCCGCACAACCACATTGGTGATCTGAACCACCGTAATAAGAGTACACTTCATCCGTTCATCGATAATTCTAGTTCCATAACCAAAGGAATCCACCCAAAATCAATTTTCACCCCACTAGAAACCAACCCACATTGGTATCTAGTAGCACCACATAACAAATGGAGTAGCATGTTATGACCATAAACCAAACCAAATTACTTCTGTTCTAGTTACCAAAGTAACATTGAAGAAACGACAAGTTTTTTTTAGTTACAACTAATCAAACATAAACACAGCTACTCTCAAAAAGGCGAAAAGCATTGCACATTCCAAATCACAAAGGAATCTTAAGAAACGCGTTAGAGAGATATACAAACCTTGGAAGATCACAACCATAAGGTTTCCACCGCCATTGAGTATAATGAGTATCATTCCTTCCATTGTTTTTGCAATCATAAGCCTCATCGACGTAAGGGCAAGAACCTGGTTCATATATCGGATAATTTTCATCCTCCACCCATGTTCCCGTGTACAAATCGCATCCCTTCAATCCTACACCTGCATCATCGGCATTCTCGGAATCAGTAACATCAACAGATTCGTGATCAGCGACACTGGCACCGACAGTGGAAGTGATGGAGGAGAATTGCGGCGGAGGTGGAGGAGGAGAGAGAAGAGAAGGTTTGACTTGGATATAGAGATCTGAAGGATAAGAGAGAGGTGTTTGAAGAGTGATTCTGTTGAAGAAAAAGAATGAGTAGAAAAAGATAGAGAGAAGGAACAATGCGAGGAAGAATAGCGTCGGAACAGTGTATCGATTATTCTGGGGAAGCATTTTCAGTCATGTTCATTCATATGGGTTCTGTATTTCGATTTGAGCATTCTCTATTACGCTTTTTCTTCTTCATTAAATTTGATAAATTAAGAGATTAAATACTTAAGACTTTACTACATCTTAAATGTCTTTTTTTTCTACTTTTATATATAAGTGCTTTTCTTTCACATTTCATTTGTTTTTCTACTAAATTTTTGAAGAGTTTAAATTCGAAATGTAAAATTTTAATAAAAAATTATTAATTTGTCATATTATATTAATAATTTAAAATTTACAGTATAATTTAATAGAATATATAATAGTGATTGATTAATAGTGTAAACAAATTTTATAATATTAGTATATATCAATTAAATTTAATTTTGAACCATCACTTGTTTGATTTTCTGTTTTTTCGAATATTTGTTTGATTTATTTAGGTTATTAGATTAATTATTACTCCTCATTTAATTTTTTTTAAATTAATTATTATGTAAAGTAATATCGTCAATTCATCAGGACCATTTGTAATCTAAAATACTTAGATTTAGTTGGAGATTGATATTTTTGTCCAATAAAACAATTCTATTTAATGTCATGTTATTTTTTATATATATTTTATTTAAAAATAAATTAATATTTTAAATTATTTTGCACTAAAGATACCAATATTCAACTACTTATGATGGGTACCTAAGAGTTTATCTATAAAATATCTTTATATTTATATTGTAATTAATTATGAAACAGAAGTCTTAAGACTATGTTTGGATGGATGGATAGAAATAGAACGGAGCTGAGCGAAATATATCTCACTCCATTATTTGGTTATTTTATTAAAAATATTTCATCCCATCACATACACTCCAATTTGGATGGAACAAAAAAATGAGGATTTGGATGGAATGTGATGGAATGAATTTTTTTTTAATATAACCAAGTATTTCAAATTAATTTTCAAACAAAATAAAATTTTAAAATATTTCTCAAACTAACCATATTTCAACGTTGGGTCGTCAATCCAATTGGCGAATGCACCCCCTCTTCAACCAAGTCGCCATTTGATCTGGCGAATGTGTGTTGGGCTTTAATGGATTCGCCAATCCAATTGGCGAATCATGCCTGTTCCCTTTTTCTTTTTTTTCGTTTTCAATTTTTCTTTTATATTTATTGGTTTTTATTTTTATTTTTATATTATTTGTTTTATGTGATATATTTAAATTGGTTTAGGTTTAAATATATTTAAAATAATAAATATATTTGTGATATAGTTTTAAAATATATTTTAAATATATTTGTGATTTAAAATAAAAATTGATTTAAATTGATTTAAATAATAAATATAGTTTTTAAATTATAAATATATTTAAAATTTTAAATTATAAATTAATTTAAATAATAAATATAGTTTTTGTGATATAGTTTTATAAAATAATACATATATTTGTATATAATTTTAAAACATATTAAATATAAATAGATTTAAATTTTAAAACATAATAAATATAGATAGGTTTTAATTTTAATACATAATAAATATATATTAACATATAATTTTAAAACATAATTCGTATATAATTAAATATATAAATTTAAATATATAATAGTAGGTCACCTTTGAATTTTGATATTTTTATATCTTACGTTGAAAATTTTTGGTATTTGTTGAAAAAAAGTATATAAATTTTGTAAGGGTATTTAAGACATATCATATGACGCACGTACTATTTAATTTTTCTATATATACGACTGCAAACGCATATATTTTTCCACAACATTTTATACCAAAAGACTGAAGTCTTTAATAATTTTGAGTGGAGTGGAGTCTAGAATGTCTGCATTTCTAAGTCAACGTTCTTCGTCGTCGTCATCAGCATCGGAGGAATCGTTTCCAACATTTCCTCTAATGAAAAGAAATGCCCTAGTTTATTTTTCAGCAACAAAGCTTCCGATGAAGGTGCTCATGTGGAATACACAGACGTTGAAGCATTTGCATAGGAAACTGAACCGCTGGCTAGAAGGAGATATTGCTGCAGGTGAAAAGATTAGGAAAGTTGAGAGGTTGGTCGAGGAGGCAGGGAGAAACGGAGTTACTCGCGAATGGAGAAAAGTGGAAAATGATGTTGGTGTCCTTGTGATGATGTTAACACCCAAGAAGATAACGTTGATGGTTGTGATATCGTAGACACCTTGATGCATTGTTCTGTTTTATGTCTTTATGTTGTTGTTATTTTTGGAATGTTGTTGTGATATTAAGTTATGTTTGTTTAATTTATGTTGTTTGTTAACTGTAATCGATTAAGTATGCTTTAAATGGAATGAAATTTGCTATTGATTTAAAGGACACGGTTACATATGAAACTATGATCTGCTGCTTGATCCTACGTTAGGACATTTTGTACGATTGTGTCCTGGTTGCTGACACGAACTACATAATCTTACCATCTTGTTTGCGGTATCCATCTCCATTCGAATGCGCGTGTTGTTAGGGCGACCATTTTTCTTTCTTCGCATCAAATCATTATGCCAGACAATTTCGCCTTCGTATTGAGGCCAATTGTCTTCCTTTGCTACCACCTGAAAGCTACATGTGTAGACATTGCATAGACTTATCACTTGGTGAACTGCAGAAAAAAGGTTGGCTGGGTCCTGGCGCGCCTTCGAACATGCTGTTATAACATGAGATGAGGCATACGAAATGCCTGAAACTTCCCACAATCACACCAGCTCTTATCCAATTCAACACGGTAACATCCCCTAGGCCTTCCTTCGTTGTGATCAATCGACTCGGCAAGACTGAACCAACCTTTATTACGGTCAAAGATTGTGACCATATGTGTGCTGGCTTTGGCAGCTTCGCCTTTCATGAATGTTGTTGAACTATCACTGTACAACTGACCAGATTGTAATACTAAACCCCACTTCGTACGTCTGCTATCAAAGAGTGCGCCTAGCCTAAAATATGTTGCCTTTACCAAGGCAGTTATCGGTAGGTTTCGGATTCCCTTGAAAACAGAATTCATTGATTCAACGAGGTTAGTTGTCATGTGGCCCATCGCACCCCATTGTCGTATGCCCGTGTCCATTTCTCCTAATCAAGGTTATCAATCCATCTTAATGCATCTGTGTTTGTTAGTCTGATCTCGTCACGGTAGTGTTTGAATGTGGGCTCTGTTAGTGCATATCCTACGTTCATAACCTTCTTCCGTAGTGTTTTGTCTTTGATTTCCCGCATGAAATTTTGGGTGATATGTCTTATGCAATAGACGTGGGTCGAGGGAGGATCCTGCCAACCGTTATCAAGGTTATTGTATGCACTCTCGATTGATAGGTGTCTATCAGAGATCAAATATAAGTTAGGTTGGGGAGACGTAAAAGCGGAGATTTTTTAAGAAAAAACTCCAACCCCCAGTAGTCTCCCTTCAACTATAGCGGAGGCTATTGGAAAAATGTTGTTGTTCCCGTCCTGTGCCATAGCCATGAGTAGGGTGCCCTTATATTTCCCGTATAACCATGTGCCATCAACTTGAATTATAGGTTTACAATATGCAAACCATTTGATACATGGTTCAAATGTAACACCCCATTTTTATACCCCAAAAATAAACAATTAAAATCATATAAGCAATTAATAAAAGTTTCATCAGAGTATAAATCAAAACATGGTATAAAAGAGGCGTATCACATTATCATCGAAACGAAACATAAATAATACCTGCTCATAAAGATATGTAACAAAAGGGGTAAATCTCAACTAAAAACAAAACATAGAACTTAAAACCCACATATCAACATTTAGAATAAAGCGGAAACATCTAAACATTGAAATAACTTCATTGACATAAGCATTATATACAACATTCAGACTAATTCAATTCATCAGTTAAGTTTACAAAACATTCATCAGCAGATACATACACAGATGTATCACAAAAGAATCAAAACAATTCCTAACTACCCAGTGTTACATATCAGAGCCATCTGACCAAAAGAAATGAAGACTCACTTCACAAAAGACCTCCAACATCCTACTCTGCAATGTCTCATAGAGCATTATAAAACAGCAGAAGGGTGAGAAACATTATCATAACAAACAATGCATAAAATTATATATATCATAAAACACAATTATAACATACACGCAATTCACATTTCTCACCACAACTCGTTAGAATACATCACAATATACACGTATATAATCAATCACATTCACCAATTCATGCTTCACAATTCATAGCATTCAACTTAAACATTTACAATTATGTTCATTTCACCAAAACATCATATAAAGATGATAATGCAACTCATAGAGACCGACTCACGACTCTATGTAGATGCAAATGCGGTACCGACTCGTTCAGCAGGTTCAATTGAAGAACCAAAATCGAACCATCGCTCGTTACCGAAGTAACTCCCCATCGGGCCTATGATGTTCACCCATCGCTCACACCCCACATGGCACACGATGTTTCAGGATTGCTCACACCCCACACGGGCACACAATCCGGTTGCTCACACCCCACAAGGGCACACAACTGTTATGCAGATTCTCCACGGAATCAAAATAAACCATCGCTCACACCCCACAAGGGCACACGATCATTTCTGCAGATCCTCCTAGGGATCAAAGTAACTAAACCATCGCTCACACCCCACAAGGGCACACGAGGTTTCTGCAGATCCTACGCGGGATCAGACACACAAGAATGCAATCATGATGCTACACATGCAACACGACTCAATACACCCTTAAATGCACACATGTTTACAAACATATTCAAGCATTCTTCACATCATACAAGTACATAAAATTATGCACATTCACATCAATATCACCATGCAATTCCATTTAATTCGAACAATTGCACAAATTTGCCAAACGGCCGCATACACATTCCACAGTTCACAATCTAGGATTCACGCCATACGGCTACCCACAACACAATATAACTCAGCATGATCAATGCCTCGAGCAAGAAAATAATCAAAGTCAAGTCGGAAACCCGACCTCGGATGGAAACATTAAAGAAAACACAACCTGCCACGTTTGCCACCTTCTCGCTTAGCGAACTCCTAGCGAGTATTCGCTACTTGTTCGCCTAGCGAACAAGCTCGCGAAGGCAAACAGAAGCCTCTGACTTCGTTCTCTACCTCGCTCGCTCAGCGAACCCCTAGCGAACCTTCGCTACCCCCATTCGCTACCAGTGAACACCACAACATGCATTCTGTCCAAGTCTGGGACCATTCGCTAACTATTCGCTACTGCTCGCTTAGCGAACGTTCGCGACCAGCTCGCCTAGCGAACAACTAGCGAGTGTCTGCGAACCAAAAATTCCTCACTGTTCAGAATTTCCCAACCTCTCCAAAACCGACCGATTCTCATCAAATCAGTTCCAATAGCCTTAGTCTATCACACCCTGACTATTCTACATCACTTATATCGGATTTTACCCGATAAAACATCCGTTCTACCGATTAAACTCATTATGCCCTAAAATGAAAAATGTGCAAAACTCTCCCCAATCCAAAACAAAACCAACAAGAACACACATAATCATACACATTGCAAGAATAATAAAGTTTCACACCCTTACCCGATCAATCGAAAGCTTAGAAGTGGATTCTTGATGATTCTAGGTTTTTCTCCTCTTTTCTCTTCTCTTCCTTTCTTTCTCTTCTTTTTCTTTCCTCTTGGTTTCTATTCTCTCTATTCTTTCTCTTTTCCACTTATACTCTTTCTACTCTATTTCTCTCAAAATAAATACTAATCAAGGATCATCTAAAACACCCTCTAATTAATTTCCAAAACTCTCCAAATAATAAAATGCCACAACATACACACATAACACATTATCACATAATTCCACAATAAAATAACAATTAACCAAATAAATTAAAAGACTCAACAAAATAACGGGAAATTCAGAATCGGGGCGTTACAACTCTCCCCCACTTTAGAAATTTTCGTCCTTGAAAATATTACCTGATCCAAACAACTCTGGATGCGACTCTCGCATCTTACTTTCCAATTCCCAAGTCATATCGCCTTCTGCAGCACCTCCCCATGCTACTTTCACAAGCGTGATATCCTTGCCTCTTAACTTCTTAATCTCATGGTCCAAATTTCTAATCGGCAAAGCTTCCACTGTAAGGTTATCTCTTACTTCAACCTCGTCCATAGGGATAACATGTGACGGATCCGGAACATACTTCCAAAGTTGCGAAACATGAAACACATCATGCAAATTCGAAAGATTCGGAGGCAACGCCACACGATAAGCCACAGTACCAACTCGTGCAATAATCTGATACGGACCGATGAAACGAGAAGTCAACTTCCTCGACTTCAAAGCATGACCCACACCCGTAACCGGCGTAACTTTCAAAAACACATGGTTGCCATCTTGAAATTCAAGATCCTTCCTTCTCTTATCATGATAGCTTTTCTGCCTACTCTGAAAAGCTCTCATCTTTTCTCGAATCAACCTCACCTTCTCCGTCGTCTGCTGTACCAACTCCGGTCCAACCACCGACCTCTCACCAGTCTCATGCCAACACAAAGGTGTTCGACATTTTCGACTATACAAAGCTTCAAATGGAGCCATACCGATACTCAAATGAAAACTGTTGTTATAGGTGAATTCAATCAATGCTAAATAACTATCCCACGCACCACCTTGCTCTAGCACACAAGCTCGTAACAAATCCTCCAACGATTGAATTGTCCTTTCGGTTTGACCATCTGTTTGCGGATGATAAGCCGAACTCAATCTCAACTGAGAATCCAAAGCCTTTTGCAAACTTTCCCAAGACCTTGAAGTAAACCTTGGATCTCTATCTGATACAATGCTCTTGGGAAGTCCATGCAACTTCACAATCGCCCGAACATAGATCTCAGCTAACTTCTCCAAAGGATAACTAATATCAATCAGAATAAAGTGAGCAGATTTAGTAAGTCTATCAATAATCACCCAAATTGCATTGTGACCTCTCTGCGTGTTCGGCAACCCCGTAATAAAATCCATCGAGATACCATCCCATTTCCACTCTGGGATATCCAACGGTTGCATTAATCCAATAGGTTTCTGATGTTCCACTTTCGACTTCTGACAAGTCAAACACGCATACACAAACTGAGCCACATCTCTCTTCAACCCAGACCACCAAAAGATCTTCTTCAAGTCTTGGTACATCTTATTTTCTCCCGGATGAATACTCAAATTACTATGGTGTCCTTCCTCCAATATCATTCTTTTCAACTCCGCATCATCAGGAATACAAATACGACCACGAAACCTCAAAACTCCAAAATTATCAACTTTGAAATCTTCATTCTCTTTGTCATCAAGTCAACAAACTTCAAATCCAACTTTTGCCTTTCGCAAACGGTTGCAAGAAAATCATTCGTGAGATGAAGCATACCAAGTCTCACGCTTCTCGGTGTCATATCACAAACCAAACTCAAATCTCTGAAATTCTCTAATAATTCCCATTCCTTTACCATCATTGCGGACACATGCAAAGACTTCCGACTTAAGGCATCGACCACCACATTTGCCTTACCCGGATGATAATTTAATCTAAAATCATAGTCCTTCAAAAGCTCTAGCCATCTTCTTTGCCTCATATTCAATTCCTTCTGATCAAATAAATACTTCAAACTCTTGTGGTCACTAAAAACTTCAAATCTTGCACCATAAAGATAATGCCTCCAAATTTTTAACACAAATACCACGACCGCTAATTCCAAATCATGAGTAGGGTAATTATTTTCGTGCACTCTTAACTGCCTAGAAGCATAAGCCACAACCTTCCCATCTTGCATCAAAACACCACCCAAACCAGTCAAAGAAGCATCACAATATACCACAAAAGGTTCTGTAGGATTCGGCAAAATCAAGATCGGAAATGTTGTCAATCTTCTCCTTAACTCCATAAAACTCTTCTCATAATCAACATCCCAAATAAAAGCCTTTCCCTTACAAGTTAATTGCGTTAACAGAAGTTCTAACTTCGAAAACCCTTCAATAAATCTCCGGTAATAACCTGCCAAACCCAAGAAGCTTCAAATCTCCGTAACTGTTCTAGGTGTCTCCCATTGCATTACTGCATCAGTCTTAGATGGATCAACACTAATACCATTTCCTGAAATAACATGCCCAAGAAAGCTCACTTCTGACAACCAAAATTCACACTTCGACAACTTGGCATACAATTGCTTCTCCCTCAAAATCTGTAGCACAATTCTTAAATGTTCCTCATGCTCTTCTTGAGACTTAAAATAAATCAGAATGTCGTCAATAAACACAACTACAAAATGATCCAACTGCTCATGAAAAATACGATTCATGTACTCCATAAACACACATGGCGCATTAGAAACTCCGAATGGCATCACTAAATATTAGTAATGTCCATACCGTGTCCTAAAAGCCGTCTTTTGAACATCTCCTTCCTTCACACGAATCTGGTGATAACCTGATCTTAGATCAATCTTGCTAAAAACCCATGCTCCAACCAATTGGTCCATCAAATCGTCAATTCTAGGAAGCAGATACTTATTCTTAATTGTCACTTTGTTCAATTGTCGATAATCAATACATAACCGCATACTTCCATCCTTTTTCTTTACTAACAACACCGGTGCACCCCAAGGAGAAACACTTGGTCTAACAAATCTCTTTTCTAACAATTCACTCAACTGCTCCTTCAACTCTACCAATTTTGATGCTGACATACGATACGGTACCATCGAAATTGGTCTAGTACCCAGAATTAGATCAATAGAAAATTCAACTTCCCTTTCCGGCGATACATCTGTAACATCCTCCGGAAACACTTCTGGAAATTCACACACCACTGGAAACACATCAAGTCCAACCTTGTCCTCTACCGACAATGATGCAAATAAACCAAACAACTGAGCTTCGTCCGCCAAAAGTTTCTTCAACTCTTTAGTGGATAGAAAACTCTCACTTTCATCATCTTCAAAAGAAGGAAACCTTACCAACTTATGATAGCAATATAAATGAACTCTATTAAATTGCAACCAATTCATACCCAAAATCACATCCAAGCCTTCCAACGGCAAACACACCAAATCCAAAAGAAAGTCTTTACCATACATGGTCAAGGGACAACTTACGCACACCAAAGAAGTAGTTACCGACCCTGAAGTAGGAGTCTCAATAACCATGCCACCACTCAAAGAAACCATGCGCAAACCCAAACGCTTATCACATTCAAGAGAAATGAACGAATGAGTCTCTCCAGTATCAATAATAGCAACTAAAGGCATATTATTAATAAAGCACATACCTTTAATCAAGCGATCCGCATTAGTAGTGTCTGAACCGGCTAATGCAAATGCTTTTCCACCCGACTGAGCTTGCTTTGGTTTAGTACACTTGGTGCTAATATGACCAACTTCTCCACAGTTAAAACACTTTACCACATTCATTATACATTAAGAAGTGGTATGTCCAAAACTTCCACAAGTAGCACACTTCTCTGTAGACTTCCCACACTCAAAAGATTTGTGGCCCATCACGCCACACTTGTAACATTTGATTGCACCCGAACTTCCACCTCCCGATTTCCTATCGAAGTTTCCCCTATACTTGCCCTTATCAACAGGCGTCACATAAGGTCCACTCTTCACTTGTTGCTTGCCCTTCTTCTCACTCAAACTCTTGTAGTGAGTAGAACGAGCTCTACTATCCTCTTCAAAAATCCTACAACATTCGGTCAAGTCCAAAAATTTTCGTATCCTCTGGTAACCCACCGCTTGCTTTATCTCCAGACGTAAGCCATTCTCATACTTAATGCACTTAGAGAACTCTGTCGTAACAGCTGCATAATGAGGATGAAACTGAACTAGTTCCACAAACTTAGTAGTGTAATTTACCACAGACATGTTGCCTTGTTTCAACTCAAGAAATTCCATTTCCTTTTTACCCTTCACACTCTCAGGATAGTACTTCCTCAAAAATTCAGTGCGGAACAAATCCCAAGTAATTTCTTCGTCATCCACCTCAAGAACTTGCCTCATACTGACCCACCAGTCATCAGCCTCTTCCCTCAACATATGAGTCCCAAATTTCACCTTGTTTCCTTCGGCACAGTTCATAACTCTAAAGATTCTCTCAACCTCCTTCGACCAGATCTGAGCACCGTCAGGATCAAACCTTCCTTTGAATACAGGCGGTTGATTCTTTCTAAACTCATCATTCGCATTCACATTCGGTGCACCTTGCATCGTTCTTGCCATAGCCTCCAATGCCGCAACCATAGCAGTGTCATTTCGACCAGCCATATTCTGAGGATTCCCAAAAATAACAACAAGGTCAAACAACCGTTTAACCAACACAATAAGAAGACAGACACAACTGACTCAACACTGACTCTGATACCACTTAATGTAACACCCCCTTTCTATACCCCCAAAATAAATAATTAAAATCATATAAGCAATTAATAAAAGTTTCATCAGAGTATAAATCAAAACATGGTATAAAAGAGGCGCATCACATTATCATCGAAACGAAACATAAATAATACCTGCTCATAAAGATATGTAACAAAAGGGGTAAATCTCAACTAAAAACAAAACATAGCACTTAAAACCCACATATCAACATTTAGAATAAAGTGGAAACATCTAAACATTGAAATAACTTCATTGACATAAGCATTATATACAACATTCAGACTAATTCAATTCATCAGTTAAGTTTACAAAACATTCATTAGCAGATACATACACAAATGTATCACAAAAGAATCAAAACAATTCCTAACTACCCAGTGTTACATATCATAGCCATCTGACCAAAAGAAATGAAGACTCGCTTCACAAAAGACCTCGAGCATCCTACTCTGCAATGCCTCATAAAGCATTATAAAACAGCAGAAGGGTGAGAAACATTATCATAACAAACAATGCATAAAATTATATATATCATAAAACACAATTATAACATACACGCAATTCACATTTCTCACCACAACTCGTTAAAATACATCACAATATACACGTATATAATCAATCACATTCACCAATTCATGCTTCACAATTCATAGCATTTCACTTAAACATTTACAATTATGTTCATTTCACCAAAACATCATATAAAGATGATAATGCAACTCATAGAGACCGACTCACGACTCTATGCAGATGCAAATGCGGTACCGACTCGTTTAGCAGGTTCAATTGAAGAACCAAAATGGAACCATCGCTCGTTACCGAAGTAACTCCCCGTTGGGCCTACGATGTTCACCCATCGCTCACACCCCACATGGGCACACGATGTTTCAGGATTGCTCACACCCCACACGGGCACACAATCCGGTTGCTCACACCCCACAAGGGCACACAACTGTTCTGCAGATTCTCCATGGAATCAAAATAAACCATCGCTCACACCCCATAAGGGCACACGATCGTTTTTGCAGATCCTCCTAGGGATCTAAGTAACTAAACCATCACTCACACCCCACAAGGGCACACGAGGTTTCTGCAGATCCTACTGTTAGAACAGTAGTAGAGTATCAGGTTTTTGTTATCATATCCACAGGGAATATAAGATATTGCCGCAGTTCAACAGTTGTAAAATTCTTAACTATTAGTAACAAAGGGGGGTTTTGGTTTTGGTAACTATTTCTTGCATGAAAAGTAATGTAAAGCGATAATTGTTAGAGTTTTGCGGTTTAAAGAAAGATTGTCAAAGTTAGGGTTCGATGATCGCTTTGCATGCACATGTTCGATCAAACAAGATTCATAAACTCCATTTGATGATAAATACATTCACAACATCCTCTCGATGTGATTATTTCTAACTCACATTGTGGGTTTTACCATTTTGATCCATTGTTGATTTCTCACACAATCTATCAAAATGGCAACATTAAAGTTTAACATTTTAGTGAACAAATTCATTCTTAACTATCTCTAGCTCAAGAACAAAGATGGATGAAAACCTAGGTTAAGAGTTGGAAAACATTTTTCAATCATAAACCAACACAAAGAGTTAACATGAAAGCAAAGTTTTCACCATACATTCATCAACCAAGAGTTTACAAATGATGATCAATATATTTACATACAGAGTTTGATGATCACCTACATCTAACCTTGACAAAAAGATGAACTTAACTACTCATTCTCATGGGTAGCTTGAACAAGAAGAAAATGAAAAAGATGAAGAACATCCACTTCGATGAATCGATGAAGGATGTGATTCCACTTCTCTTGATTACAAAGGTTGAGCAAAGAGAGAAAAACTAAACTATTTTGAGTTCTAGGTCTGAGTTTTTATGTTTCTAGATGATATATCCACATAGTACAAAGTATGGCACTTATAAAGCAATAATAAAGTACAAAACGTAGCTCTGTTTCCGCACATTCGCCAGGCGAACAGGAACCTTCGCCAGGCGAACATCAAGTAAACAGGCACTTCAAAGTGCCTCAGAAAGCAAACCGCCCTATGTGATATCACGCCTTCGCCAGGCGAATCAACCATTTGCCAGGCGAACCTTCGCTGGCTTCACTCGCCTGGCGAACTTCATGCCTTTTTGCCACTGGAATTGCCAATAGAAAAGCCAAGACTTCTTCGCCAGGCGAATGGTAGCGAAGCTTCGCTGGAACCTTCGCCTGGAGAACTTCCTGCCTTTTTGGTCTAGGAGTTAAATTTGAATTATTCGCTTTGGCTCGCCAGGCGAACATTCGCAGGCACTCGCTGAGCTTCGCCAGGCGAATGCTTTGATTTTCAACTTCTTCTGGCAGCTGTGACTCATCTCCTCCAAGGTTTTCCTATTAGTGTCAATCCTGCACACTAACAGCAATATTACAAGCACCATTCACTTGAATCTCAACAACATGAAACTAAACAAATTCAACTACTAATTCAACAATACTAGATAAAAAACAAGTAAAAATACTACTAAAAGAGGTCAAATATATACAATATTTGGGATCTAACAACTCTCCCCAACTAACTTATTTGCATGTCCTCAAGCAAAGTATGCCTCACAAAACAAAAAGGAGGATTTGCTCAAGAACCAATTCAACCCAAGTGAAAACATTCGGCTCAAACACACAACAAAAGCAACAAGGCAAGAGGTTACACATTTTCCACACTACACAATGTACAAGAACTTGATTCTAAGAAAAACAAATTAAACAATGCTTCAAGAAACAACTAATTCTCATGACATGTCATTTTAACACTCCACTTCGAAGAAGGATTGAAGTAAAAGCGCATGAAAGCGCGAGATAAAAATTCACTCCAATGACAAATAATGCAATACTACACAATTCATATAATATCTAAATGCTCACAACAAAATTATGGAAGTTAAAGATCACATAGAACTTCAAGGGTTGTAGCTTGGTCGGGTTACAATAAAGGGTCATTTATAAGGCCATTGAAACGAAATTGCCGATGCTCGGGAACACTCACTATACAAGTATTTACAACATCACACTTCATTCATCAAATGCCTATAAATGCCAACCCTCACAAGCCTTTTGCACACTTATTTTCTTTTTCTTCCCTTCAAGCAAGCATACTCATCTTTTTATTTTTTTATTTATTTTTTATTTTTTAAAATATCATTATGTTCTTTTTCTCTTCTCTTTCTTCTTTTTTTTTTTTATCAACTTTTGTTCACACCGCTTGCTTGAAAGATTTTCACAATTTTATTTTTCTCGACTTTCTCTGTTCTCCCCAACTGAATTCCAACTCCACCCAAAGTGAATTGTTCCAAGCTTTTACAGCAAGACTCAAGGTTCAAGAAGAAACCGAAAATTAGAAGCTCAAAAGATGAGCTTAAACAAAAAGGCTCAAAAGGGGCTAACGAAAGTCACACTCCTCACGGGACGTGTATGGAAATGGTTGTGCTCAATACAAACAAGTGCCTTGATCCTCTCTAAAACTTCCACAAAATTATAAAGAACAAGAGATAGAACATGAATTATAAGTATACGCAAAATTCATCATCCATCCATAGCATATGTATAATTAAAAAGGAGGATTCTTACATTTGTGATATAGGACCTAAATGACATATCAATCCTCAAAGTTGCAAAAAGAAGCAAAGTTACAAAAAATGTTCAAAGGATAACAAGTTCTAAAACATTCTAAACTCAGGAACAAGGTAACCAAAAACCTTGTCAACAAATTTGTGAGAACGATAATATCATCGCCGTCCCACTTGAACGAAATTATTGCATATCTACAAAAGACACTAAACGACGCCAATAGGGTGTTAAAATATTCACAACCACCCTTGAATAAACTTCACAAAAAAACTTAAACAATAAATAAGTAATAATAAAGAAAAACTCAAATATATTAATAATAATGCTGAATGGTAAAATGGGTGTATAACACCAACAATGTCAAGGGTACCTTAAAAGGTACAAGTACAAAACAGAAATTCAATCCAAAGTACATCACAAAACAGCTGAATGGAAATACAAGATAAAAATAAAGAACAAGATAAAAAACTTCACTTTGTAGCACAAAGGAAGTAACAACACACAGAGATCACTCCTCCTCCTCAGACATGTCATAACCATCATCATCATCCTTATCACCCTCGTCACCGTCATCATCATCATCATCTACCTCATCACCAGCAGGGTCATCATCCTCTGCATCCTCCCCCTACCAAAACTGGGCCTGTCCACAGGCCATGCAACATGCTCAAGGAATTGCTCCCTAGTCATCATCGTGTGGTTCCCGGTAGGATCACGTATCTGCAACTGCAAAAGCTACAAGGAGTCATGAAGATCACAAGTGGCACGCTGTTGAGCGGCCATCCAATCCCAATTATAAGTACAAATCTCCTGCTGAAATGGGTAGAAAGCAGGAGAAGCCTGACCAGATCCAGGAGTGCCCCCGGTACGCCTGCCGGCATTAGTACCGGCAGCAGAAGTTTCACCAACAGCAGGCCTAGCTCTACAAAATTTGTCAACATACTTATCATCGATTGCAGCAGGAATGGTCACCTGTCTCCTCTGAGGGATATCCACACCGGCATAAGCACAAAGCGACATAATAAGGCACGGGAAAGTTAGCGGGGCATTCTTGCGAGCCGCTATCCCTCCACGTCCACTTAAAACCACAACACGCATCTCATCAGCAATGATGCGTGCAATGTCAATCTGTACATTCTGCAGGATCGAATGAATCAAATGGGCAATAGGTATAGGCACCGAGTTGTGGTGGGACCTTGGCACAACATTCGTCAGTACAAACAACAAAATCAGTTGCACTAAAGGTTTCATATCAGTGCGAAGATATCGAATAGCCACCCCTGAAGAATTACGCACCACAGTGCGTCCATCTAAACATAAATCTCTGGTCATTGCATCCAAATCACGATGCTTGTTCAGGTCCCGGTGGTACTCATCTATCTGGCTTCCTGAAAGAGACAGAGGGTTACCCAAAGCATTACTTATAGCTCGCCGATCAAACCTTACCGTGACACCACGGACTGTCGAGGCCCAACTAAACACTTCACCATCATCCGGGATGGCATTTGCATAGAATTCCCGAACTATTTCAGCATTGTAACCATCCAGAGGAGTCATCAGACGCTCCCACTTTTTCGCTACAAAAAGCGTGTCAATAGCACGGTAAGATCCAGTGTCACTCAACTGGAACCTCTTTTCTGCCACGATGTTCCTCCTTTCGAGAGTTTTGTAGCGGGCGGCCTGAGTAGCACCGCAGAACCTGTCTAAATCGAAGCGGATCGGTACGGTACGAGAAGTGGAGGCCTTTCTCTTGTTGGGGTTGATCATCCTAGGTCCCATCTGAAAACAATGTTAAAAACAAACAACATAGAACCAAGATGTTAGAAAGAAACAGCCAATACTAAACAGCAAAGAAAGAAAAATTCTGCTGCATTCACCTTGGTTCACCAGGCGAATCTTGGTGAATGTTCGCTACCACTCGCCAGGCGAATGCCAGCGAGTGTGCGAAAAATCAGAAAAACAGAGATTGCACTTGTGCCATATTTCAACCAAAATGCATACAATCCCCTTTCACAAAATTGATTTGAAAAATGTTAACACTTTAATTTGAACAAAATCAGTGAAAGGGGGTTCTAAACCTAGCACAACTACAGAGGCAATGGCAAAGAGTTCTTACCAAAAGAACCAAGGAGAACAATAATAATGGTAAACAACATATACATGGTACAAAAATAAAAGGAAAATCAGAATGCATACCTGGAGATTGAAGTGCAGAAAACCTAAGGGAAAGAGAGAGCAAGAGTGAAGGTTGCAAAATGTGAAAGTGTGAGAGTGGAGGCAAAGGATGGAATGGTTAGGGTTTCAGAATAGAAAAATAAAAGAAACGGTTCATGGGCCCAGGTGGCCCATCCCAAAAATCCCCTAATTTTAACTGATGTGGCAATTCAGGATGTGCTGATACGCCACACTCGCCAGGCGAAAGCCAGTGAAGATTCGCTGAGGCTCGCCAGGCGAACACTCGCCACCATTCGCCGAGCGAAGGTTAGCAAACATGACAGCAGGATTTGGATCTGCTGCATGCTGTTTTCACACAAATTCACAACCAGCTTTCACAACAAGCAAAAATGAATAGAAAACATGTAAATACTTAAAATGTTGAGGTGCCTCTCAACAAGCGCTTGTTTAACATCGGATAAGCTCGACGGTCCAAGATGCTCACTCCGGAACATCTAGACGGAAGACACAACCATCACGATTCACATGGCCACCAAGATATACCTTTAAACGCTGGCCATTTACCGTCCAACTGTCTTTCTTTTGCAGGTCCTCTATCACGACGGCTCCATACTCCTTTACTTCAATTACACGAAATGGCCCCGACCATTTTGATTTCAATTTTCCAGGAAAAAGTCTTAACCTGGAATTGAACAACAACACCAACTGCCCCGGCACAAATTCTTTTTTTCAGAGCTTCTTGTCATGATATTCCTTAACTTTTTCTTTGTACAACCAACTTGAGTGGTATGCGGCATTTCGCATCTCTTCCAACTCAAGAAGTTGCACCTTCCGCTTTTCACCGGTCAACTCATTATCAAAATTCAAAAATTTTAAGGCCCATAAGGCCTTGTGCTCCATTTCAATCGGCAAATGGCAAGTTTTACCATAAACCAATTGAAACGGAGTTAGCCCAATTGGAGCTTTATAGGCTGTGTGATACGCCCATAGAGCTTCATCCAATTTTTGAGACCAATCCTTCCTAGAGTTCGACACGGTTTTTTCCAAAATTTTCTTAATCTCTCTATTAGAGACCTCAACTTGACCATTAGCCTGTGGGTGGTACGGAGTTGCCACTCTATGCGTCACACCATAATGTTGTAAAACTTTTACCAACGATGAATTGCAAAAGTGTGACCATCCGTCACTAATCAACACTCGGGGGGTTCCAAAACGGGAAAAAATATTTTTCTTTAAAAAGTTAATGACCGTTTTAGAATCCGCCCTTGGTGAGGCAATCGCCTCAACCCACTTTGACACGTAGTCAACTGCAACCAACAAGTATTCATTACCAAAAGAGGGTGGAAATGGTCCGACAAAATCGATACCCCAACAATCAAATAGTTCAACCTCTTGAATGTTTTGAAGAGGCATCTCATCTTTCTTACCTATTCCACCGCTTTGTTGGCAACTGTCACAACTTTACGCATGGGCATTTGCGTCTTTAAAAATAGAAGGCCAATAAAATCCCGATTGAAGGACTTTATTTGCCGTTCTAGCCCCATTGAAATGGCCGCCATAAGGCGAGTTATGACAATGCCATAGAATACTTTGTGCTTCTTCACCGGTAACACATCTCCTTAATAAATTATCACCTCCCAGCTTAAACAGATAAGGGTCATCCCACACATAGTACTTGACATCTGAGAGGAATTTCCTTTTTTGGTTAGGAGTTAGGTAGGGTGGCACAAAACCACTCGCCTTGTGGTTTGCAAAATCCGCAAACCACGGCCTTACTTGAACTTTAAAGAGTTTTTCATCAGGAAACTCTTCTCGGATTTCCTTTTCTAAAGTAGTCACCTCCACATTGACAAGGCGAGATAAATGATATGCTACCAAATTTTCTGACCCTTTTTTGTCTTTAATTTCTACATCAAATTCTTACAACAAAAGGATCCAACGGATAAGCCTTTACTTTGAATCCGGTTTGGTTAGCAGATATTTTATCGCCGCATGGTCGATATAAACAATCACTTTAGACCCAATGAGATATGACCTAAATTTTTCAAGTGCATACACTATTACAAGCAATTCTTTTTCTGTTGTGGCATAATTAATTTGCGCCTCATTAAGAACTTTGCTTGCATAGTGTATAGCATGAAATTTTTTGTTTTTCGTTGGCCCAACACCGCTCCAATAGCATAGTTACTAGCATCACACATTAGCTCAAAATTTGAATTCCAATCCGAAGCAACTATGATTGAAGCGGTGACCAATTTTTGTTTCAAAATCTCAAAAGCTTTTAAACATTCATCATATAAGAGAAATACCTGGTCCTTGGCCCGCAAGTTACTCAAAGGCCTAGCCACCTTTGAGAAGTCTTTGATGAATCGCCGGTAGAAACCGGCATGCCCAAGAAAGCTTCAGACACCCTTTACGTTAGCTGGAGGAGGCAACTTCTTGATCACATCAACCTTAGCATGATCCACTTCGAGCCCTTTTGATGAGACTTTGTGACTGAGAACAATCCCCTCTGTCACCATAAAGTGGCATTTCTCCCAATTTAGCACCAAATTAGTCTTCACACACCTTTCAAGCACGGTTTCTAAATTTTCCAGACATAAGCCAAAAGAACTACCAAACACCGAAAAGTCATCCATGAAAACTTCCATTGTTTTCTCTATAAGATCGGCAAAAATGGCTTGCATGCATCTTTGGAAAGTTGCCGGCGCATTACACAACCCGAAGGGTATTTTACGGTAAGCGAAGATTCCAAACGGACACGTGAAAGCCGTCTTCTCATGATCGGCGGGGTCAACTGCAATTTGGTTGTACTCGGAATAGTCATCTAGAAAACAATAGAATTGTTGTCCCGAGAGTCTCTCTAACATTTGGTCCATGAACGGAAGTGGGAAGTGGTCTTTCCGAGTTGCGGTATTCAACCGCCTATAGTCAATACACATTCTCCACCCTGTTGCTACCTTTGTTGGGATCAACTCGTCTTTCTCATTACGAATAACGGTAATGCCACCCTTTTTAGGAACCACATGCACCGGACTCACCCAAGGGCTATCCGAGATAGGGTAGATCATTCCCGCATCCAATAATTTGACAACTTCCTTCCTAACAATCTCTTTCATTGTAGGATTTAAGCGGTGTTGTGGTTGAGCCACCGGCTTAAAATCCTCCTCCATTAAAATTTTGTGCATGCAATAGGAGGGACTAATTTATTTGAGATCGGAAAGAGTCCACCCCATCGCTTCTCGATTCTTTTTCAACACATCAATTAAACGGGATTATTCACTTTTGGATAAAAGGTTGCTTATGATAACCGGCTTTTCTTTGGTTTCATCTAGGAATGCATACTTCAAGTAATTTGGTAACTCCTTCAATTTAATCATTGGCTTTTCATCTTCAACCTCCTTTTTCAACACTTCCTCCTCCACTTCCCATGGTTGAAACTCTTTAAAATTATCAAGTTCCTTGAGGCATTCTTCGAGGGCTTGTTCTTCTTCAACAGTAAAAACTTCAAAAGAGTCATCAAGGGCTAGCTCCATGGGAGTTATGTCATGAACATGTTTTACAACTTCAAAGGTGGCTTCTTCAATTACATCAATCCGGAAACTATCACGTTTGTCATTTGAATGCTTCATTGCTTCAAAAAGGTCAAAAGTGACTTCTTCGTTTTGTACCCTCACCTTCATCAAACCGTCGTCTACATCAATCATCATACGAGCGATTTTCATGAATGGTCTTCCGAGAATTAGCGGCGCATAATCGTCTTCCTCCATATCAATGACAGTAAAATCAACTGGAAAGAAAAACTTGTCAACCTTTACCAATACATCTTGAGCTACTCCATGAGGGTGAGTAGTAGACTTATCGGCCAATTGCAACGTTATACGGATGGCTTTAATCTCAATGTTACCAAGCTTTTTCACAATAGATAAAGGTATAAGATTGATGCTTGACCCCAAATCGATTAACCCATTTCCAACATAAATGTCGCCAATTGTAACCGGCAAGGTGACTCGCCCCGGATCAACTTCTTTTCTCGGTAGAGTCCTTTGGATGATGGCACTACAACTCGCATCCAGAACAACTGTTTCCGGTTCCGTATACCTTCGCTTTTTGGTGAGTATGTCCTTCATGAACTTGGCATACTTTGTCATTTGCTCCAAATCTTCGGCAAACGGGATATTGACTTGAAGTTGTTTAAAGATATCCATGAATCGGGCGTAATGCCGTTTATTTTCTCTCCTAGATGGAGCATGAGGATAAGGTAAATTTTGGACCGGAGTAGTGCTCACTACCTCCTTCCTTCTAGAATTTCACTCTTTTTTCTTCTTCACTTCTTCCACCACGACTTTTTCACTTGTTTTATTTTCAACTACAACATTTTTTTGATTTTCAACTTCAACCAATTTTTCTTTCTTTTCAACTTCACCATTTTTCTCATTATTTTCAACTTCATCCTCACTCCATTCCCCAACTCTACCATCAAGTTCATCAATTTTTTTCTCTACCTCTCTTTTTTCACTCTCGTCAACCAACTCTTTTCCACTTCTCGTTTTAATAGCCTTACAATTCTCCTTAGGATTTGTTTGCATATTTGCCGAGAAAGATGGTCCGGATTGTTGTTCTGCTAATTGCTTAGCAAGTTGACCAACTTGAGTCTCAAGATTTTTAATTGTCGCATCGTTACTTTTTTGATTCGCCATTGACGTTTGCATGAATTGCGTCAATGTCTCTTCCAATTTTGAAGCTACGACCGGTGGTTGTTGAGTTTGATAGGGATTTTGAAGGTTGGAAGGACCACCCCATAACCTTAGTTATGTTGATAGTTTCCCCTAGGTTGGTACCCTTTATTGCCTTGATAGTTTTGTTGTTGTGGATTTTGGTGGTGTTGTTGTTGATATGGTGGTTGTTGTTGTTGATGTTGCCTCGGTTGGTAATCTCTTTGATTTGCCATGTAATTAACTTCTTCAAAACCTGGAGGTGGAAAAAATTCGGTGTCGTGTTCACCTTTGCAAAGTTCACAACAAGCTATTTGTTTAGCTTTTGACGGTTCTTTTAACTCTTTTATTTGTTGAGTTAACAATTCCACTTGTTGTGAGATAAGCTTGTTTTGTGCAAGAATAGCGTCATTTGTTCCTAACTCGAGCACACCCGGTTTTCTTTGAGTCACCCCACGGTTATAATTCCCTTGATGATCATTAAGTGCCATCTTATCAATAATTGCAATTACATCATCTGCACTTTTTGACATCAAAGATCCTCCCGCCGTAGCATCCAATAAGGTCTTGTGAACCGAAAAGAGTCCATTGCGGAAAATATGAACTTGAGTGAGCTCGTCGAAACCGTGTCCCTTGCACTTTCTTAACATAGATTTGCATCGCTCCCAAGCTTCGTTTAGTGATTCACTAGCTCCTTGAGAAAATACCGCAATCGCAGTTTTAGCCTCCATGAATCGGTTATGTGGAAAGAAATGTTCAAGAAACTTCTCTTCTAGAAGATTCCAATCTGTCATGATCGTTGTCGATTGATCAAGGTACCACTCCTTCACTTTCCCAATCAAGGAATGAGGGAATAGTCTCCTAAATAATGACTCTTCGTCAGCTTCTGTTGCTCCCGTTGCGCCAGCAATCTCATAGAATTTTGTAAGATGGGTGAACGGATCCTCATGGTCTAGTCCCGTGAAAGGATTTTGATAGACTAGAGCTAGGATTCCCGTTTTCATCTCAGCTTGTCTTCCATTTTGAAGATTCCGTGCGAACTGAGTTGTATGTCTTGGACTGTTCGTGCATGGAGTGGAAACTGGAGGTGGTGGTAGAGGTGCTGCCATAGTTGGTGTTAAATGTGGTAGTGTAGAGGAACTTTCTCCTTGCTCTTGTCTTTGTCTAGCTTGTTGCTTCCTCCGTCTTGTTCTACTATTCAGTATCCTTGCGGTTCTTTCGATCTCTGGATCAAAAAGAATTTGGTCCTCAGGGATCTGTCCTTGCATAAAACAAAGGTTGCACACTAAACCAAACAGATTACAAGCACAAGTTAAAAATTCAAAGTTAAAAATTCAACAACTATTGCGATGCTCGCAATATCAATTTATATTCCCCGGCAACGGCGCCATTTTGTTAGAACAGTAGTAGAGTATCAGGTTTTTGTTATCGTATCCATAGGGAATATAAGATATTGTCGCAGTTCAAAAGTTGTAAAATTCTTAACTATTAGTAACAAATGGGGGGTTTTGGTTTTGGTAACTATTTCTTGCATGAAAAGTAATGTAAAGCGGTAATTGTTAGAGTTTTGCGGTTTAAATAAAGATTGTCAAAGTTAGGGTTCGATGATCGCTTTGCATGCACATGTTCGATCAAACAAGATTCATAAACTCCATTTGATGATAAATACATTCACAACATCTTCTCGATGTGATTATTTCTAACTTACATTGTAGGTTTTACCGTTTTGATCCATTGTTGATTTCTCACACAATCTATCAAAATGGCAACATTAAAGTTTAACATTTTAGTGAACAACTTCATTCTTAACTATCTCTAGCTCAAGAACAAAGATGGATGAAAACCTAGGTTAAGAGTTGGAAAAAAAATTTCAATCATAAACCAACACAAAGAGTTAACATGAAAGTAAAGTTTTCACCATACATTCATCAACCAAGAGTTTACAAATGATGATCAATACATTTACATAAAAAGTTTGATGATCACCTACATCTAACCTTGACAAAAAGAGGAACTTAGCTACTCATTCTCATGGGTAGCTTGAACAAGAAGAAAATGGAGAAGATGAAGAACATCCACTTCGATGTGTCACACCCTAATTTTTGACCTTAAGATTTTGCCTCATTATGCTTATATTCTTGCATGTTTTATTTTACTTTTATATGAATGTCTATTACGGCTAACCAATTCGCGCAGGTACAATATTGTCAAGTATCGATTCGTACAGTCAAACACCACAAGGTGACTGTGGGATTAGGGAGATCCTGAGTTTATTCTACTGGTCGTTTCCTTAAAACTTCTCAAAGGTTCCAGTGTTAGCCCAGGAGGTTTAAGTTATTAAAGACATGGCTCGTGCACCAGGATGCACAACTCAAGAGTTTTCGGATATAAGAATAGCTCAAACCATTTCAAGTATCATTCTTATGTCCATATCACGAATTCAAGTTTTTGGACGTACAGGTATTTTGTGGTAAAATAAAAGTGAACAAAGTCCAGGCCCATTTCAAGTATAACCCTTGAGTTTGAATTTCAGTTCATCATCATTTTGAAGTGTAAATTTGAATCAAGCCACTTATTATCCCTGGGAGTAAGGAGTTTGACAAGATTGGCGTCAAATTTTAGTTCAAGATGAAATTTAAGGTGCAAGGTGCTCTCCTTGGTTCAAATAAAGTTCAAGGAGATCTTGAGGTAAAAAAAAAACTCACAAGCTCAAGAATTTAAGTATCTGAGGAATTCATAAACTACTATATTTCATTACACCAAGATCAGGATGACGTACTGAAATTAATTCCAAATACAAGTTATCATCCAACACATACATAAAAAATAGAAGAAGGCTATAAAAGAGGGAAACTTCAACATGTCAATTAGCATCTCCTAAGTATCGCTAATCCCCTTTGCTACTTATACACGTTATTTTTACATCAGGTTTCTTTGTTACAATGGAGGGAGGACCCGGCCCCATTTATCTTCACCATGAATGGAACTGACGGAGTCTCATTAGTTGTCAACCTTTTCACTGCATCGATAGGAAATTGGAATTATTAAAGCACCTGCTTTTATGGCAAATACAAACAAGAGTAATGGCGGTTAAGTCTTAAACACCGGGCTGCCGAAAACACTTTCTCTTTTTGAACTCACCCATTTGAAGAAGCCGCTACACTCCGTGCCATGATCCCGTCTTCACTCATGCAAAAGAGAAGGAAGGAGAAGACACAAGTCATCCTGTAATTTGCGAGAATTCGAGCTACCACAAAGTGGGATGAAATCTTAAAAACTTATGTCATCACCAGATTCCAAGTAACAAAGTAGTCTTTCTTCAAGGTTTGGACTTGCACTTACGGCACCATTTCGCATAGCCCTAACAGAGCACCTCCAAGGAAGTTGAGTGAGCTAGAGTTTGTTCAACTTTTAGAATTTATCCATACTCACAACATTAGACCACATACGGCTCCGCGTCGGTAAACTTGGAGCTAATAGGCTTCAAGAGATTATGCTCCTTAACCTCACTTCGAGCAGCCTGCAAACCAAGCAACGTACCTGTCGTGACAATACGTTCAGAGTCAGTTTTTCATTCGGGAGCGTCAGATAAAGAATGGGAGAAGAATGTAGGTGTTTAAAAAAAATTTCAGACTGTGAGATGTGTCATAACTAATAAAGAAGAGGTACGAACCTCATGGATGTCGACAGCTTGACGTATGGAAAAGCATTAGTTGCTGCAAGCATTTTAAGCTCATCTCATTCGGAGACGTTTTCAGACAATGTCTTGATCCGGATGCCACCTTGGACCGCAACACCGAACACGGAAATCCTCCATACCTTAGGAGGCATCCACTGCAATAAAACCATCGATGTTATTAAAGGATTTTGAGTAACCATGATTACAAACAGAAGGAGATTTCTTACAATCACTTCGTAACACTTACAATAACTCGTTACAATCTCCAAGTTCTCCTTACCTCCAATCATAATCTGTGAAGCAAATTATACGGCAGTATACATAATCAAATGTGATCGGGTTACCAGCAACATCAACATGTCATCAGCCACAAGCATCGATAGCACGGCATCAGCAGAGCACTAGCTGCGGACGGCAACCGCGATTATCTCTACATCATCTGCAAACACCAACAGCAGCAATACAGAAGAACATCCCTCTTCAACCCCAGTTCTCAACCTGACATTGGACATGTGGTCATCAAACCAGACAGCAGGGAACGTTATTATTAGAGAACGCTTCGTTGATAGCAATTCCAGCTTACATAATCTTCTTCTCAATGTTGTTACCACACCGTTTCTTGATTCTGATGAACTCATTAAACAAATCTATAATGACCTGTTTATCTGATTGGCATTTGGAAGTTCGAATACAAACCCTTACACTCGATAAGTCTTTCTCAAGTGAGACCGTCAAGTCGCTTTGCAGTTGATGCACTGCAGACAATGAATGAAACTATTAGCAAAGTTCAGGAGTATGCTAAATTTGTGAAACATCCTGAATCTCACGAAGAGAAGTTTATGGAGCATAAGCAACAACTAGAGGTACCTAGCTTGGTGAACCTATTGATTGATGAAAATTATAAATGGGATACAACATACCATACGCTTGTAGCTACCTGTGAACTAAAGGAAGTCTTTGCTCGTTTATGACTCTAACTATGGACGACTGGAAGTAGATTAAAACTCTTTGCACATATTTGAAACATTTGTACGATGCAGCTTGCATTTTAACTACCCGACCGTATCCAATTGCAAACTTGTCTTTTGCCGAAGCGTCGAAACTTCATATGGAGTTGACTATTGCAGCCTTCAGCCATGATCTTTTTCTCAGTAGTTCGATTTTTCCCTTGCTCCAGAACTTTGATCAGTATTGAAGAGACAGCCATGGATAAGGATAGTCGATGATGGCCTTCATGAACTATTTATTGGATATAACACTGAAATGCTTCATCTTGCCACAACGACTGGTGGTGAAAAAGGGGATGAGATTATGTTAACAGTAGAGCCATATGAAGGGCCGGGTGATGGTTCTCTCTTTGTCGATGAAGGAGTCAGAAAAATGGAATAACCACCGTAAGCCCGCCTGATAATATTCTTTAGTTTTTCTACACAAACAGCAGCAAACATCCAAGCCACCAGCTTTCTGCAACAACACACTATGACACGTCAGCACAAATTCGAAATGATAAACAAAGAAAGAATCAAATAGTTATCAACACAATCAAACAATTTCAAAACTTCCCAAGTAAGCCCTAACATGTTCCAAACAAATTAACGCCATCATTTACAGCGGAATCAAATGCAATATTTCAAAAAATGGAAAGTTTGAAGCGGGAATGGAAGCTAATCAGACAAAGTTCGGGCAAATAAATAGCACTTCACTTCTTACCAAAACAACATCCAACATGTTCGTTCGAAATAGGAAGGTTCTTTATCACAAAGATCAGCATCAATATTCGACAGCCTATAAAAGGAGGAAGGATTCAGAAGTTAAAAGGGGACGAAATCCATAGAAGAAGTTCACAAAAAAAACCACAGCAATCCAAATAATTTCTACAAAGTACCAATTGAAACCCTAAAGTCCACGAACCAGAAAATCCCAAATCAAAACGGGAATCCAAAATTCGTAAAAAAAAAAGGGGAGGGACTTAGCTTTTAAGAATTCCGCCGTGAATCTTCAACAAAGCCTCTTCGTCAGCCACTGCCACCGCGAAATCGCCGGAGAATCGTCACCATCCCAAATCGGCAACCTGAGCACTTCAGTGTTGACCATCGGTAATGCTTTCCCTATTTGACATTATTATTTTTGTAGTTGATGTTGGTTTCTGTGTGTTTCCGACAGGTTTTAGTAAGGAATTTGAGAAACGGAAGCAAGGAAGGGAGAAGTGGGAGAACGGGAGACGAAAGGGAGAGACGATGAAGGCATCGCGATCAGAGAAAGAGAGAGGAGGATCAGAGATTAACGGCGCGGGGGGAGAAAAAATTGGGATTAGGGTTCCGTGTTTCATTTTTCTTATTTTTACTTGTTATAACGTAATCACACCACACACACACTAATTACACCACTCCATTCCCCCACTAAATCCACTAATCATCATTTAATTAACCATTAACCAATTATCCATTTACTTAATTAACATATTTGCTAACTAATCACCCTTTTTTCTTAATCAATCTAACTAACTTAATTCAATCCTTTTTTCCATTTAATATTTATCAAGTAATTAACCACCATCTTTTATTAGCCCTTTTATTTATTTTATTATAATCAAATCATCTTTTATTCCATTTATCTATAATCCTCATTTCAACAAGTTGATATTTATTTATTAGGCATAATTCATTCATTCTCTAAATAATAACATTTATTTTTAAATTTTAATAGCTTTTATTTAGGAACCTTTAATATACCTTTTATTAATTAATCCTATCAACTCAATATTTTTGTTTAATAATAATTTAATTTGTTCAATAAAAAAAATCTATTTCATTTGATTTATTTAAAATCTATTTAATTATAATAACAAAAAACTCTTTTACGAAAACCCCTTTTCTTAATTTAAATTAACCTTTTATAATAACAACTTTTATTCAAAATAATAAATCATTTCACATTTAAATTAATTTTATTCTTAATTTTGTTTAAAAAAAAATAAAACCTCTTAGATATTTTAGACCCTTTTTTACCACTCTTTAAAATTTAATTAATCGTCTAACGTTTCGTCCAAACACAAAATTAATATAATTTCTCTTGAAAACAATTTCACTAAAAAAAATAATATAACTTCTAAACAAACTTCTCGCTTAAAATCAATTCAACTCTCCTAAAATCAAATCCCGTCTAAAAGCAATCCGCTTAAAATCAAATCAACATTTTATCAAACAATTAAAATCAATCATGCACACTCACATTCACGACACACTCACTCTCACACACTTCAGCGCTTTCATGCGTATGTGTATGGCTTTATCATTCCCGCAATTTATTTTATAGTAATTTACATTACCGTCACTTATATTTCCGCATCGCATCCGTCCAAAGGAAAAACCTACACATGAGTCAACACTTGTGTGTAGTGCACATCATTTACATCATACTCCCACTTGATCCTTGATCTCATTCGAGTTGATCGCTTAAGTTTAGGACCTACCCCATAGGAAGGACCTTTATCTTTACAACATAGGAAAACAATTCAACAATACAACAAAATTATTCAAACACATTAGAGAAATATGTTAATCATCTTAAGTGAGATAGAATCTCCACCCCAAACAATACAATCAAACATGTAGGGACTTTGCCTTAAGAGAGACAAAGGCGTACTTGTCAAACAACCCGAGTACTTAAGCCTTTTTCTTAAGACGATGCAAAGACTATTTTCCTACAACCTGTGGCGGTTAAATCTCCCTTAAAATGGTAACGCATCTTGCCTCCTAAAATCAATCAATCAACTACCCTAAACCCGTAGGAACTTTGACCACAGTCAAAGAACTCCTCAAACCCTTTAGGGGAACTACAAATACTCTGATTCCATGTCCGTAAGGATATGTAGGCATAAGATGCGATGTCTTAACGAGTATACTTAGAAATAAACCCCCTAGGCCTTTCAACCATTAAGCAGATAAACATATAGCAATAAACAAATATAAAACAAGAGGTTCCTATAGAGTACTACAGAAACTTAGGATGCTAGTACCTTCCCTAAGTTTAACCGACCTCCGAACCTATAACTCTCTAGCTTGCATTTGCATTGCATTGTGGGAATTTCGATCTTTATCCCTTCCTTTGGACAAATCAAAGTTCGGTTGCAAAATGAATTAAAGATTCAAACTAATCAATAGTTTGGTATCCGATTTTCACCGCGACAGAAATGACGACTTCACTGGGGAACTCATAGTGGGTTTCCCTATCTTATTTTTTGTTTATTGCTTTATATATCTGTTCACCTGCTTAAATGTTTATTTTCTCTTGTGTTTATTCTTTTGGGATTATTGTCCTTGAGTGGTGAGATAAAGTTCTACACCCGAACTTGAGAGAAATTAAGATAGGATGGTGGTATATTCGAGGAGGCTTATAGGGAGTTGAATCCCGACTAAGTTAAATCGAGAATCCCGCTCAATTGAGGCCCTCTCGAAATAGTACTGTTGAACGAGTAATCGTGAAGACACTTGCTATTTTCGACCTTGGAGCCTATGATATTGAGGACCGTAGTTACCTTAACCCAACTTTGGCCTTTATTAGGACGTAGTGCGGGATTATGAGGGAGTACTCCCGAAATAGTGCTACGCGAAGCTACACTCGAAAGAAGTTCTCTTGAGAATATTATTAATCCTCGAGTTAGTTGAGAAATTGATAATATCCGAAAGACGGGCTGATGACTTTGAGTCCCCTTAGAACCTTGTTCTGCAGGTACAAACAACCTTTAGTCCATAACCTTTGGGAATGGGTATACCTTTGCTCCATGCTCGTTGTAAACCTAGGGTCTCCTTTATCTGTTTATTCTTTGTGTCCTTATGTGCTTACTTGTGTTTGTTGCACTCATATAGCGTCATATTGCATTGATTTCATGGAATCCCGAGTCTATTTATAAACATCATAGAACCAATAGGGATTACAAAAAATATTTTTGAGATATTCTTCTAAGAGTCCTAACTTGGATGTCCTAAGGAAGTAGGAGCTCAGTTTGAAAAGAACTCGAGACAAATATAAGAGGTTTTTCCTTTATTATTAAGGAGCAAATGAGGTTTCAAAAAGCTATCATCAACATTGAAGATCTAAGTAATCAAGGGCTTCCTCCCTTATTTTCCAACAAGATAGAGGATTTATTTTCCTCTATCACACTATTCTTTAGAAGTCAATCGTGGACAACTTATCTTCGAAAAGATTCAGTTAGAAGAGCAAACCAAGAAGCACGATGAAGGACTTCCTTAGGACTTTTTCTAGCTTTTTATTTTGCTATTATGTTAGGACTCTCATGAGAATATTTACTTGTAATCCAATAAAAATAAATTTTCTTTGGATGCTCCATGACGTTTATAAATACTTGAGTTCCATGAAACATTTCGTTTTGCATTCTCGCATTTTTGCATTTCGCATTCTGCATCAGCATAGCATTCTTTTCATTCTGGGAGGTTTCACTCTTGCTTCATCTTCACAGACAATCTGAGTCACCGATATAACACTCGAGCCAGTCAACGTCAAAAGATGGATCAATTGGAATAAGAGAATAGAGTACTCCGTGATGAAGTTGCAACTCTGAAAGAGAGTTTGGAAAGGTTGAATGGTATAGTTGAAGCTCTGTCTAACCAGTCTGCACTCAATAATCAAGAAGTTCAAGGAACCGTTATCTCCGAAGTAGTAACAACGCCGATCTCAGTGGTGTCTACTGTTGCTGAAGTAACCTACAGCATGCCGCCAGGTTTCCCATGGGGGATGCCTCCTTATTTCACTCCGGACGGTTATCGTCCACCTGTTCCCGAGGTCCCTGCCATGACCAATGTTCAAGCCATCCCTACCATTACTGCTGTAATGACTAGTGCACCTCCGCGTGTGAATATTACTCCACATATCCTAGACGAACCAATTTTCCATAGGGTACCCAGCGAAACTGTGGGTTTGGAAGAAAGGATGGATGGTTTTCAAGACCAATTTTCTGAGATACAAAAATAATTGAGAACCCTTCATGGGAAGGATTTGTTTGGGAAAAATGCTTCCGACTTATGTTTGGTTCCGAATGTCAGAGATCCGCCAAAGTTTAAGGTCCCTGATTTTGAGAAGTACAAAGGAAATACTTGTCCTTAGAGTCATCTCATTATGTACGCCAGGAAGATGTTTGCCCAAACTGATAATGATCAATTGCTCATTCATTATTTCCAAGACAGTTTAACAGGCGATGCGCTCAGGTGGTATATGGGATTGGATAATGCAAAGATTAGAACTTTCAACAATCTAGGAGGAGCCTTTATCAAGCAATATAAGTATAATGTGGACATGGCTCCCGACCGTGATCAATTGAGAGCTATGGCACAGAAAGATAATGAGAATTTTAAAGAATATGCTCAGCGTTGGCGCGAGTTGGTCGTGCAGGTCACACCACCGTTAGAAGAAAAGGAAATGACCAAAATTTTTCTGAAGACTCTAGGTCCGTTCTTTTATAAGAAAATGGTAGCAAGTGCACCCAGTGACTTCACCGAAATGGTCAATATGGGAATGCGTTTAGAAGAGGGTGTTCGCGAAGGAAGACTAGTCAAGGAAGGGAGTACCTCTAATAATGCTCGAAAGTATGGGAGTGGTTTTGTGAAAAAGAGAGAACATGAGGCAAGTGTTGTGCAACAAGGACGATCCAAGAGAGGGTATCCGCCACCACATCAGGTTGCCGCGGTTCATCAACATCAACAAAACCAACAAAATCAGAGTCGTGTACACAAAAGACCAGACTTTGATCCCATCCCGATGACATACACTGACTTGTTCCCATCTTTGATTCAAAAAGGTAACATCCAGACGAGAGATCCGCCTAAGGTACCCAAGAAGCTTCCATACTGGTACAAAGCTGACAAATTTTGCCTTTACCATCAAGGTGCTCCAGGACACGATACTGAGAACTGTTACGGTTTGAAGGCAGACGTTCAAAGGTTAGTTAAGTGCAGAATCTTATCCTTTGTGGGTCCCCATCCCAACATACAGGATAATACTTTACCTCAGCATGGTTCGTCCTCCGTGAGTATGATCCAAGGTTATTTGGGAAGCTCATATCAACGCAATGTCTGAAGATGAATCTAAAGGCCACACATCAGACAATTCTGCAAGCTTCTCCATCCCATGCAAAGGCTGAATAAAATCCTAAGAAAGGCTTATTAGGGTGTCTGCTTATGCGTATTTCATTTCTTTGATTAAAAGCATGTTTGGCTTGTATGGCTTGTTTATCTTGAATAATTAATGCAATAAAATGTTTGTCTTGAAGAAATCCATTTGTTTCACTCGTAAAACATTTCTCACAATTTATAATGCCGACTATACCCAATTCTCTCACTTTGGTGAATGATTGGAGGGAGGATGATGAAGTAAAACGCAGGATCTCTCGTTGTATGCTTTTGAATAAAAAACCTACTAATGATGTAAGGTGTTCCTATTTCAAATCTCCTAAAACACCAGAAATAGTCAACCTTTCTTTTAAGCCTTGAGAAAGAATCTGTTTTTTTTCTCTCCCAATCAAAACCTCGTTTTTAACCTGGGGCAGGGTATCATAAAAAATAAACACCTTCCAAAATTTGGGTGGGGACAAATATAATTTGACCTTTATTCTTCTGCTTTACAAATCATAAACTAAACCCATATACATGACCCATAAAGTCCTGATTGAAGTAAGGTTAGTTCAAAAGCATACCCGACGAAATATCGTTTCCTGACTCCTATGAGCTATGCTCAATTTGACGTTGGCATTATAAATTTAAATTAATATCCTAACTAGTGATTTTGTCACAAGTTATTGCGATATCTCTTTTAAAAAAAAAACTTCAAGACAAACATATGTGTTGCATTAACAGTTTCAGAATTGACATTTCTGACTTGCTAGATTTGCCTGATGTCTTAGAAAGTGAAGAAATCACCGATTTAAATTTGAAGACTTTGCTGACCTGGGGCAAATTATTTCCATACAAGTTTGGATTCACCTAGAACGCAAGTTTGAAGACTCGGTTATACCGTCAATCAGGGGCAGTTACGTCGAGATTCGACAAATCTCTTCAAGAGTTTGAAAATAGTGGGGCACTTGGACGCCATGTTTTCTGTAAAATCCTCTCAAGACGACCTTTTATCATGAACCATGTGACTTGGGGCATTTGAAAGTCGAAATGGGTTTCCGATTTAGCTTCACTCATCCAACGCATTCGACAACTCTGTTAACCCAGTTTTCCCCTTTGGATGGATATTTATTCTATCCATGAAGATTCTCCAATTAAGAGAGGGATTCGTTTCCGATAGGAAGATTTGAAGCCTAGAAGCAAGACTGTGATCCCATATAGGGTTCTCCACCTGTCTACGAGTGACGTTTCTATCTCCGAATATTGAGGGAATTTCAAAAGCAAGTGTACATTCTTCAAGCAATGTTTGATCTGTGAAGATTTGGGTTAAGTGCCCGGAGTGTTGTTTTCGTCTCTTTTGTTAGCGTACGCATATCATATAGATAGATAGCATGGCATATGCATTTTGCATCTCTGTTTTGTTTGTTCTGACACTTTTGCTGTGCTTATCCCTGAGTAATTTGGGTGTGTCTTCTCCTTCAAGTAGTGTTGTCAGCCCTAGGCAGAAAAAGCACGATGCTTCTATTTCCCCACAGAGTTCGATCCTCGTGGAAGACGGGTGTTTCAGTACAATTCCATTTGAGTTTATATCTCAATGGTCGAGTCTTGCTTGACAGTTTCTCTTCAAGTCATTCCCTGAATTGAACTTCGGTCCTTGGAAATCACATTGTGAACGTCTCAGTTTTTGAATATTGGGTTCAATGTGCACCTGGCTCCCCAGGAAGAGTTTTATGAAGACAACTGTTGAAGACAAACATGTTCTCCAATAATATTGCAAGTGATCTCTTTATTTGAGCAACTCGTTTTGACCAGGATTCCCCTCAAAACGACAAATGGCAGTCTCTTCAAGACAATTCGTCCATCCCTAGTGGATTTACCAAGATTACCAACTCATCAAAAGGCATTCTTCCAGAAATCTGCTAGAGAAATGCATCGAAGACATTACAAATACTTCTCTTTATTTGAGAACTTACATGGATACATATTTTACAACTACAGTAAAGATACTCCTCTGGAATGATTTCCCCAGTGAGTCTATCACACAAGCTTTTACTCCGTCAAGGGCATCTCTTCCGAGAAGTTCGATGAAGTTTATTTCAATTAGTCTCTCTTTATTCGAGAAGACCTATGTTGCTAATCAACTGGCTTACATCTCTTGAAGATCACCATTGAAGCTTTGTAATCTCTAACACACATAGCTTGGTCAGATACCTTTGCTTAGGCTGCCAAGATTGGTAGTAGGTCATCTTTCCTTTTGTATTACCTCAACTTAGGCTATCATATATTTGATAGTAGGTAATATACATTTCTTCTGGTCAAATACCTTTTCCTAGGCTGCCATATGTTTGGTGGTAGGTCATCTTTCCTTTGGTGTTCACCTTTTCTTAAGCTATCATATGTTTGATAGTAGGTAACACATCTTATGGTGGTTAGACGCCTCGGTTTAGGTTACCATATGTTTGGTAGTAGGTGATCTCGACATCTTCTGGGTTATACCTCTGCTTAGGCTATCATACATTTGATAGTAGGTAATACACCATTCTGTTGGTCATACGCCTTTTCTTAGGCTGCCATATGTTTGGTAGTAGGTGATCTTTCCTTTTGTTCATTACCTTTTCTTAGGCTTCCATATGTTTGGTAGTAGGTGACCTGTCTTTTCGGATATTACCTTTGCTTAGACTATCATACATTTGATAGTAGGTAATACACTTTGTTTTGACTATTACCTCCGCTTAGGCTATCATACATTTGATAGTAGATAATATATCGTCTTTTGGTCAAACACTTCGGCATAGGCTATCATATGTTTGATAGAAAGTAACAGGCATTTCTTGCTCCAACAAGATGTCTTTGTTTAGGCCGCAACACGCTGGTAGTGGGCTACCCTTCATCTTCAAGATCTAGTTTCACTGTTCAAGTTACTGTACTCCTGGTGGCATTATCATCTTGGAGAATCCACTATGCTGATCGTTGTCTCACGTCGCCGAGTCTGTTCTTCGTGTGTCGTGTCCGACCATTCCCCTGTGACCTCTTTTCCTCACAGGACCCCCGTCTTGCATCTCATATCATTGCATATCATGTCATTGCATATCATTTGCACTCGGTGGCATCTTGAGGCCAAAAATTCGTGCAATGTTTATATTTAAGTCCCTCCTATCTCGTCGAGATGAAGAACTCAATCTCCATATCTCCGGATAGAAGTAACTTAAATAGGGGCATCTGTCACACCCTAATTTTTGACCTTAAGATTTTGCCTCATTATGCTTATATTCTTGCATGTTTTATTTTACTTTTATATGAATGTCTATTACGGCTAACCAATTTGCGCAGGTACAATATTGTCAAGTATCGATTCGTACAGTCAAACACCACAAGGTGACTGTGGGATTAGGGAGATCCTGAGTTTATTCTACTGGTCATTTCCTTAAAACTTCTCAAAGGTTCTAGTGTTAGCCCAGGAGGTTTAAGTTATTAAAGACATGGCTCGTGCACCAGGATGCACAACTCAAGAGTTTTCGGATATAAGAATAGCTCAAACCATTTCAAGTATCATTCTTATGTCCATATCACGAATTCAAGTTTTTGGACGTACTGGTATTTTGTGGTAAAATAAAAGTGAACAAAGTCCAGACCCATTTCAAGTATAACCCTTGAGTTTGAATTTTAGTTCATCATTATTTTGAAGTGTAAATTTGAATCAAGCCACTTATTATCCCTGGGAGTAAGGAGTTTGACAAGATTGGCGTCAAATTTTAGTTCAAGATGAAATTTAAGGTGCAAGGTGCTCTCCTTGGTTCAAATAAAGTTCAAGGAGATCTTGAGGTAAAAAAAAAACTCACAAGCTCAAGAATTTAAGTATCTGAGGAATTCATAAACTACTATATTTCATTACACCAAGATCAGGATGACGTACAGAAATTAATTCCAAATACAAGTTATCATCCAACACATACATAAAAAATAGAAGAAGGCTATAAAAGAGGGAAACTTCAACATGTCAATTAGAATCTCCTAAGTCTCGCTAATCCTCTTTGCTGCTTATACACGTTATTTTTACATCAGGTTTCTTTGTTACAATGAAGGGAGGACCCGGCCCCATTTATCTTCACCATGAATGGAACTGACGGAGTCTCATTTGTTGTCAACCTTTTCACTGCATCGATAGGAAATTGGAATTATTAAAGCACCTGCTTTTCTGGCAAATACCAACAAGAGTAATGGCAGTTAAGTCTTAAACACCGGGCTGCCGAAAACACTTTCTCTTTTTGAACTCACCCATTTGAAGAAGCCGCTACACTCCGTGCCATGATCCCGTCTTCACTCATGTAAAAGAGAAGGAAGGAGAAGACACAAGTCATCCTGTAATTTGCGAGAATTCGAGCTACCGCAAAGTGGGATGAAATCTTAAAAACTTATGTCATCACCAGATTCCAAGTAACAGAGTAGTCTTTCTTCAGGGTTTGGACTTGCACTTACGGCACCATTTCGCATAGCCCTAACAGAGCACCTCCAAGGAAGTTGAGTGAGCTAGAGTTTGCTCAACTTTTAGAATTTATCCATACTCACAACATTAGACCACATACGGCTCCACGTCGGTAAACTTGGAGCTAATAGGCTTCAAGAGATTATGCTCCTTAACCTCACTTCGAGCAGCCTGCAAACCAAGCAACGTACCTGTCGTGACAATACGTTCAGAGTCAGTTTTTCATTCGGGAGCGTCAGATAAAGAATGAGAGAAGAATGTAGATGTTTAAACAAATTTCAGACTGTGAGATGTGTCATAACTAATAAAGAAGAGGTACGAACCTCATGGATGTCGACAACTTGACGTATGGAAAAGCATTAGTTGCTGCAAGCATTTTAAGCTCATCTCATTCGGAGACGTTTTCAGACAATGTCTTGATCCGGATGCCACCTTGGACCGCAACACCGAACACGGAAATCCTCCATACCTTAGGAGGCATCCACTGCAATAAAACCATTGATGTTATTAAAGGATTTTGAGTAACCATGATTACAAACAGAAGGAGATTTCTTACAATCACTTCGTAACACTTACAATAACTTGTTACAATCTCCAAGTTCTCCTTACCTCCAATCATAATCTGTGAAGCAAATTATACGGCAGTATACATAATCAAATGTGATCGGGTTACCAACAACATCAACATGTCATCAGCCACAAGCATCGATAGCACGGCATCAGCAGAGCACTAGCTGCGGACGGCAACCGCGATTATCTCTACATCATCTGCAAACACCAACAGCAGCAATACAGAAGAACATCCCTCTTCAACCCCAGTTCTCAACCTGACATTGGACATGTGGTCATCAAACCAGACAGCAGGGAACGTTATTATTAGAGAACGCTTCGTTGATAGCAATTCCAGCTTACATAATCTTCTTCTCAATTTTGTTACCGCACCGTTTCTTGATTCTGATGAACTCATTAAACCAATCTATAATGACCTGTTTATCTGATTGGCATTTGGAAGGTCGAATGCAAACCCTTACACTCGATAAGTCTTTCTCAAGTGAGACCGTCAAGTCGCTTTGCAGTTGATGCACTGCAGACAATGAATGAAACTATTAGCAAAGTTCAGGAGTATGCTAAATTTGTGAAACATCCTGAATCTCACGAAGAGAAGTTTATGGAGCATAAGCAACAACTAGAGGTACCTAGCTTGGTGAACCTATTGATTGATGAAAATTATAAATGGGATACAACATACCATACGCTTGTAGCTACCTGTGAACTAAAGGAAGTCTTTGCTTGTTTATGACTCTAACTATGGACGACTGGAAGTAGATTAAAACTCTTTGAACATATTTGAAACATTTGTACGATGCAGCTTGCATTTTAACTACCCGACCGTATCCAATTGCAAACTTGTCTTTTGCCGAAGCGTCGAAACTTCATATGGAGTTGACTATTTCAGCCTTCAGCCATGATCTTTTTCTCAGTAGTTCGATTTTGCCCTTTCTCAAGAACTTTGATCAGTATTGAAGAGACAGCCATGGATAAGGATAGTCGAGGATGGCCTTCATGAACTATTCATTGGATATAACACTGAAATGCTTCATCTTGCCGCAACGACTGGTGGTGAAAAAGGGGATGAGATTATGTTAACAGTAGAGCCATATGAAGGGTCGGGTGATGGTTCTCTCTTTGTCGACGAAGGAGTCAGAAAAATGGAATAACCACCGTAAGCCCGCCTGATAATATTCTTTAGTTTTTCTACACAAACAGCAGCAAACATCCAAGCCACCAGCTTTCTGCAACAACACACTACGACACATCAGCACAAATTCGAAATGATAAACAGAGAAAGAATCAAACAGTTATCAACACAATCAAACAATTTCAAAACTTCCCAAGTAAGCCCCAACATGTTCCAAACAAATTAACGCCATCATTTACAGCGGAATCGAATGCAATATTTCAAAAAATGGAAAGTTTGAAGCGGGAATGGAAGCTAATCAAACAAAGTTCGAGCAAATCAATAGCACTTCACTTCTTACCAAAACGACATCCGACATGTTCATTCGAAATAGGAAGGTTCTTTATCACAAAGATCAGCATCAATATTCGACAGCCTATAAAAGGAGGAAGGATTCAGAAGTTAAAAGGGGACGAAATCCATAGAAGAAGTTCACAAAAAAAACCACAGCAATCCAAATAATTTCTACAAAGTACCAATTGAAACCCTAAAGTCCACGAACCAGAAAATCCCAAATCAAAACGGGAATCCAAAATTCGTAAAAAAAAAAGGGAGGGACTTAGCTTTTAAGAATTCCGCCGTGAATCTTCAACAAAGCCTCTTCGTCAGCCACTGCCACCGCGAAATCGCCGGAGAATCGTCACCATCCCAAATCGGCAACCTGAGCACTTCAGTGTTGACCATCGGTAATGCTTTCCCTATTTGACATTATTATTTTTGTAGTTGATGTTGGTTTCTGTGTGTTTCCGACAGGTTTTAGTGAGGAATTTGAGAAACGGAAGCAAGGAAGGGAGAAGTGGGAAAACGGGAGACGAAAGGGAGAGACGATGAAGGCATCGCGATCAGAGAAAGAGAGAGGAGGATCAGAGATTAACGGCGCGGGGGGAGAAAAAATTGGGATTAGGGTTCCGTGTTTCATTTTTCTTATTTTTGCTTGTTATAACGTAATCACACCACACACACACTAATTACACCACTCCATTCCCCCACTAAACCCACTAATCATCATTTAATTAACCATTAACCAATTATCCATTTACTTAATTAACATATTTGCTAACTAATCACCCTTTTTTCTTAATCAATCTAACTAACTTAATTCAATCCTTTTTTCCATTTAATATTTATCAAGTAATTAACCACCATCTTTTATTAGCCCTTTTATTTATTTTATTATAATCAAATCATCTTTTATTTCATTTATCTATAATCCTCATTTCAACAAGTTGATATTTATTTATTAGGCATAATTCATTCATTCTTTAAATAATAAAATTTATTTTTAAATTTTAATAGCTTTTATTTAGGAACCTTTAATATACCTTTTATTAATTAATCCTATCAACTCAATATTTTTGTTTAATAATAATTTAATTTGTTCAATAAAAAAAATCTATTTCATTTGATTTATTTAAAATCTATTTAATTATAATAACAAAAAACTCTTTTACGAAAATCCCTTTTCTTAATTTAAATTAACCTTTTATAATAACAACTTTTATTCAAAATAATAAACCATTTCACATTTAAATTAATTTTATTCTTAATTTTGTTTAATAAAAAAAATAAAACCTCTTAGATATTTTAGACCCTTTTTTACCACTCTTTAAAATTTAATTAATCGTCTAACGTTTCGTCCAAACACAAAATTAATATAATTTCTCTTGAAAACAATTTCACTAAAAAAAATAATATAACTTCTAAACAAACTTCTCGCTTAAAATCAATTCAACTCTCCTAAAATCAAATCCCGTCTAAAAGTAATCCGCATAAAATCAAATCAACATTTTATCAAACAATTAAAATCAATCGTGCACACCCACATTCACGACACACTCACTCTCACACACTTCAGCGCTTTCATGCGTATGTGTATGGCTTTATCATTCCCGCAATTTATTTTATAGTAATTTACATTACCGTCACTTATATTTTCGCATCGCATCCGTCCAAAGGAAAAACCTACACATGAGTCAACACTTGTGTGTAGTGCACATCATTTACATCATACTCCCACTTGATCCTTGATCCCATTCGAGTTGATCGCTTAAGTTTAGGACCTACCCCATAGGAAGGACCTTTATCTTTACAACATAGGAAAACAATTCAACAATACAACAAAATTATTCAAACACATTAGAGAAAGATGTTAATCATCTTAAGTGAGATAGAATCTCCACCCCACAACAATACAATCAAACATGTAGGGACTTTGCCTTAAGAGAGACAAAGGCGTACTTGTCAAACAACCCGAGTACTTAAGCCATTTTCTTAAGACGATGCAAAGACTATTTTCCTACAACCTGTGGCGGTTAAATCTCCCTTAAAATGGTAACGCATCTTGCCTCCTAAAATCAATCAATCAACTACCCTAAACCCGTAGGAACTTTGACCACAGTCAAAGAACTCCTCAAACCCTTTAGGGGAACTACAAATACTCTGATTCCATGCCCGTAAGGATATGTAGGCATAAGATGCGATGTCTTAACGAGTATACTTAGAAATAAACCCCCTAGGTCTTTCAACCATTAAGCAGATAAACATATAGCAATAAACAAATATAAAACAAGAGGTTCCTGTAGAGTACTACAGAAACTTAGGATGCTAGTACCTTCCCTAAGTTTAACCGACCCCCGAACCTATAACTCTCTAGCTTGCATTTGCATTGCATTGTGGGAATTTCGATCTTTATCCCTTCCTTTGGACAAATCATAGTTCAGTTGCAAAATGAATTAAAGATTCAAACTAATCAATAGTTTGGTATCCGATTTTCACCGCGACACGATGAATCAATGAAGGATGTGATTCCACTTCTCTTGATTACAACGGTTGAGCAAAGAGAGAAAAACTAAACTATTTTGAGTTCTAGGTCTGAGTTTTTATGTTTCTAGATGATATATCCACATAGTACAAAGTATGACACTTATAAAGCAATAATAAAGTACAAAAAGTAGCTCTGTTTCCGCACATTCGCCAGGCGAACAGGAACCTTCGCCAGGCGAACATCAAGTAAACAGGCACTTCAAAGTGCCTCAGAAAGCAAACCTCCCTATGTGATATCGCGCCTTCGCCAGGCGAATCAACCATTCGCCAGGCGAACCTTCGCTGGCTTCACTCGCCTGGCGAACTTCATGCCTTTTTGCCACTGGAATTGCCAAGAGAAAAGCCAAGACTTTTTCGCCAGCATCTTCTCCAGGCGAATGGTAGCGAAGCTTCGCTGGAACCTTCGCCCGACGAACTTCCTGCCTTTTTGGTCTGGGAGTTAAATTTGAATTATTCGCTTTGGCTCGCCACCACTCGCCAGGCGAACATTCGCTGAGCTTCACCAGGCGAATGCTTTGATTTTCAACTTCTTCTGGCAGCTGTGTCTCATCTCCTCCAAGGTGTTCCTATTAGTGTCAATCCTGCACACTAACAACAATATTACAAGCACCATTCACTTGAATCTCAACAACATGAAACTAAACAAATTCAACTACTAATTCAATAATACTAGATAAAAACAAGTAAAAATACTACTAAAAGAGGTCAAATATATACAATATTTGGGATCTAACACCTACGCGGGATCAGACACACAAGAATGCAATCATGATGCTACACATGCAACACGACTCAATACACCCTTAAATGAACACATGTTTACAAACATATTCAAGCATTCTTCACATCATACAAGTACATACAATTATGCGCATTCACATCAATATCACCATGCAATTCCATTTAACTCGAACAATTGCACAAATTTGCCAAACGGCCACATACACATTCCACAATTCACAATCTAGGATTCACGCCATACGGCTACCCACAGCACAATATAACTCAGCATGATCGATGCCTCGAGCAAGAAAATAATCAAAGTCAAGTCGGAAACCCGACCTCGGATGGAAACATTAAAGAAAACACAACCTGCCATGTTCGCCACCTTCTCGCTTAGCGAACTCCTAGCAAGTATTCGCTACTTGTTCGCCTAGAAAACAAGCTCGTGAAGGCAAACAGAAGCCTCTGACTTCGTTCGCTACCTCGCTCGCTCAGCGAACCCCTAGTGAACCTTCGCTACCCCCATTCGCTACCAGCAAACACCACAACATGCATTATGTCCAAGTCTGGGACCATTCGCTACCTATTCGCTACTGCTCGCTTAGCGAACGTTCGCGACCAGCTCGCCTAGCGAACAGCTAGCGAGTGTCTGCGAACCAGAAATTCCTCACTGTTCAGAATTTCCCAACCTCTCCAAAACCGACCGATTCTCATCAAATCAGTTCCAATAGCCTTAGTCTATCACACCCTGACTATTCTACATCACTTATATCCGATTTTACCCAATAAAACATTCGTTCTACCGATTAAACTCATTATACCCTAAAATGAAAAATGAGCAAAACTCTCCCCAATCCAAAACAAAACCAACAAGAACACACATAATCATACACATTGCAAGAATAATAAAGTTTCACACCCTTACCCGATCAATCGAAAGCTTAGAAGTGGATTCTTGATTATTCTAGGTTTTTCTCCTCTTTTCTCTTCTCTTCCTTTCTTTCTCTTCTTTTTCTTTCCTCTTGGTTTCTATTCTCTCTATTCTTTCTCTTTTCCACTTATACTCTTTCTACTCTATTTCTCTCAAAATAACTACTAATCAAGGATCATCTAAAACACCCTCTAATTAATTTCCAAAACTCTCCAAATAATAAAATGCCACAACATACACACATAACACATTATCACATAATTCCACAATAAAATAACAATTAACCAAATAAATTAAAAGACTCGACAAAATTACGGGAAATTCAGAATCGGGGCGTTACAACTCTCCCCCACTTTAGAAATTTTCGTCCTCGAAAACATTACCTGATCCAAACAACTCTGGATGCGACTCTCGCATCTTACTTTCCAATTCCCAAGTCATATCGCCTTCTGCAGCACCTCCCCATGCTACTTTCACAAGCGTGATATCCTTGCCTCTTAACTTCTTAATCTCACGGTCCAAAATTCTAATCGGCAAAGCTTCCACTGTAAGGTTATCTCTTACTTCAACCTCGTCCATAGGGATAACATGTGACGGATCCGAAACATACTTCCGAAGTTGCAAAACATGAAACACATCATGCAAATTCGAAAGATTCGGAGGCAACGCCACACGATAAGCCACAGTACCAACTTGTGCAATAATCTGATACGGACCGATGAAACGAGAAGTCAACTTCCTCGACTTCAAAGCACGACCCACACTCGTAACCGGTGTAATTCTCAAATCAATCGAGAGCTGAGCTTGCGATGGTCCAGCATCGCATTCGAGATTATGCAAGTGTGGGTTGGACCCATTAACCCTATTTTCTAGGAATCACTTCTCTTCCTGAAAGACGCTGTAATCAGAACGGGCACACCTCGTTACAACAATAGATCGTATACCAAGTCGGATTTGTCCGATTGACTCTATAATCAGCTGACAACTCCATTTGATATTGTTTAATTGCCCTGACACAATCTTCTTTGGTACGAAACTCATCACCCTCTTTTAGTTGCCCTTCTGTTGTGTAGTTGGGGTTGTAGAAAATATCTGTTGAGGGTTCATCGTCACCTAAGTCGAGAGTTGTCATGTGTTGAGGTGGGCAATAAACATGGTCGGGTGGAACCCCCTCTTCCTCGTTGTTCACCATCTCGTCAACAGTGACTTCAACTGCTTCTTCTTCTTCTTCAATGACATTGACTTCAACATGTTCCTCATCAGATTTGCAAAAAACTTGAGAAGAATCAAGTTGTTGAGACTGTTGATGTTGTAACGTAACATGTAACACGATATCTGAGAAACCATAATACTCGTGACTGCGGAACATGTTACGCACATCTTCATCGTCTCAAACCTTTAATGGGAAAATTTTGCATTCACCATACCCTCCAAAAAACACTGGATTTTTGTATATTATTTGGCCAATTGGACCACATTGCAGTTTTTTTTCTAATCTTGACTTCAAGTGTAAAAATTTTGACCTTCTGTCAATTAAAAATCTCGTAACATCAGTGTTTCTGAAATTGTAACCGGCTATGTCACATTCAAAAACTCCACCGTTAAGATGTGCACTAATCATGTATTGTGGTGTTTGAGACATAGCAAAAATTGTGTTTGGAAAGACTGTTTTACTAATTGATATGATAATAATACATATCTATCTACTGTATTAATAACAATTTGGTGAGCTGCATGACAAGACAAGACAAGACAACACTCTGCGCGCCACAGTGTGCTGCATGACAAGACAACACTCAGCGCGCAACAGTGAACTGCTTAACAAGACAACACTCTGGCTACCATCTGCCCTCTGTCTACAGTAACCGATTCCCTGCATACCTACCATGACCCTGCAGGCCTACGAGATTCTTACTACAAAGAATAGTAACATTAAAAATATTATGTTTACATTTATTAACCCAATATTATTATTAAAATATTATAATTAAAAATATATTAAAGCTAATAACGAGTAAGTCTTAATAGAAGACGCAATTGAGTTTATTTTACTTGAATGTGTACAACAAACGGAGAAGAGAATTAGTTTGTGTGAGTCGTATGCAGCATGCTTGACAAGACAACACTCTGGCTACCATCTGCACTCTGTCTACAATAATCGATTCACTGCATGCCTACCAAATTTATGCAGGCCTACGAGATTCTTACTAATAAATGTATGTCACATGGCTACAGTAACCGTCTGTACTCTGCATGCATGACAAGACTGAACAATATATAATGCATTTTTGAAATTAAATGTTGAATATATTTGTTGCTGCATTATTTGTAATATTATGTTTGACGTTAAATAACATAGTAACATTAAAAATATTATGTTTGACGTTAAATAGCATAGTAACATTAAAAATATTATGTTTACATTTATTAACCCAATATTATTATTAAACTCTGACTAATTAAAAATATATTAAACCTAATAACGAGAAAGTTTTAATAGAAGACGCAACTGAGTTTATTTGAGTCGCCTACAACATGCTTGACAAGACTATACTTGCACGCCTCCCTTAATGCATGTCTAATGACACTCTGCATGCATGCCAACACCACAACATGCCATTTCAAGACAAGACTATACATGCACGTCTCCCTTAATGCATGTCCTCTGCATGCCTGATGACACTCTGCATGCATGACAACACCACAACATGCACTACCAAGACAAGACTAAACATGCACGCCTCACATGCATCAAGACACTTGCTCTGCATGCATTTACATGTCACATGCATTAGTGACACTTTCTCTGCATGCATGTACAAGTGACATGCATTATTGACACTTGCTTTGCATGCATTTATAAGTCACATGCACTATTGACACTTACTCTGCATGCATTTACAAGTCACATGCATTCGTGGATTATAAATAGAGGTTCTTTAACTCTCAAACTCCTCTCATTCCAGCAAAATCTGCTTATCCTCATACTCTCAAACTCTTCACATACGAGCAAACTCTTCTCATCCTCATACTCTCAAACTCTGCTCATCCCAGCAAAATCTTCTCATCCCAACTCTCAAACTCTTCTTCACCCAGCAAATTCGTAAACCACAATGTCTCTACTCACAATGGATAACTCTCACAATGGGCTCCCCTCTTTGTGTGGACACAACTGAGGCAGAACGCGAGGGTCGCCCAAGGGGTCAGGGAATAAATCTTAAATACCTCAGACAACACTACAACAATATTGTTTTTAGAATTTGTAGATAAGTGAATGTATCTTTGGTACTCCAATCTCAAATTTGAACAATAAAAAAATTCAATGGTTTTATATATAAGCAAAAAGTCATTTATATTTATTATATTCTGATGGGCTAGAGACGTGTCTACTTATGCGTCTAGCGGTATCTTACTGCAAGTGCACAGCCTATCGAAGTAATATTTAAGATTATCGATCCACAGGGATTCTATCGTTACTTAGTGCTAGATGAACTTCTAGTTTAGCTAAGGCGAATGGTTGTCACGATTGTTGTTGGTTTTTAAGACTATTAAAGGCGGAATTAAATTTAAGTTTTTAATAAAGTAATACTAAGACGGTCGGTATGTAATTATACTAACTTAGGTGGGTCAATCTAACCTAGGCTTATAGAGATGTTCACTTAATCTATTCGGTAGAGATTACCAGTTTAAATACCCTCAACTCACACTCTCGTGGTCTTATATCAGATCTTATCCCTAAAGCCCTATGCCTGCTCTCGCTAGCCCATAAGTGTTTAGAGGTAATTTTTTGAAACTAAATAATTCTAATTTATCTTAAAGCGCTCTCGCTGTATTTAATTTAAATGCCTAACTTTAGCTATCTGGTTAAAATCTCACACTCTCGTGGTCTTGACCCAACCTAATACCCTTTTCTTACTCTCGTAACGAAAAGGTCTATTTCAATTAAAAAGTATCAGCCAGAATGTTAAGTGATTAATTATTTTCAGCCTATGGTTATATTTTTCCGGTTAAGTTTGTTATAACTACATACCGCCCTAAGGTATTTAGCTACTCATCGAGGTTAAATCAGACACATAATTAAATGATAACTTACTCATGGCAGAAGAATAAATAGGCATTATAATTAAATTAAAGTGCAATAAATTGAAAAACCTGATTAACAAATATCTGAGTAGACTCCTTCTTCCACAGACTGGAAGGCAGAGAGTAGGCGGAAATAAAAATTAAAACGAATGCTGAAGGTTGGAAACAAATAAAAGTATAACAATTCCCTAATGTTGGAAATTGTTACACGGTTGGTTTGGATACAAATAAAACAAGACAGAAAATAAAATAATGCTGGAATGAAAATTCTGGTCGTAAGGTAATTCGGCAGAGCTTCCGCAGGAATTTTGGATAATCAAGTCTGTCCCTGAGTTCACCTCAGCTGGTACTATTTATAGAGCCTTTAATGGGCTGGAGTCTTGGTCCTTTGTTGCTTGGGCCTTGCTGAAGTGGTTGAGGAAATGCTGGAACGTGGCAGTAAAAAATGGGAGAAGTCGTCTTCACGTGCTGCCTTGAGGAGAAATAAGAGGAGAAGTGGTCTTCAGTGGTGGCTTGACGCAGTCTGAGTCAAAACCAAGTTTTATCCTTGTCACGGGCGTGACAAGGTCTTCACGTTCGTTTATTAGAGGATTTTAAGTGTCACGGTCGTGACTACTTCCTCACGGTCGTGATGGCCCAAATTGGGGTGTCACGGTCGTGACACCCTTGTAACGACCGTGGCTGTAACAAATTATGCAGACTTTTTGCAGGCTTCTGCCTTGCTTCATCTCCTTGTGGTCTCTTTCGTTCCTTTCCTCTTAATTCATGATTCGGCCTCACATAACGATGTACCTGCAAAATAGTAAGAAAAACTCGAGAATTCGAGCGTTAAAACGGTGAATGCGCGATAAAACGTCAATGAAATCTAGCGATATAATCGATGCGTTTTCTCGTCATCAAACTTCCCCAAACTTAAACCTTTGCTTGTCCTCAAGCAAATAGTCGGTTGAAAATCGGCGGACAAGATTTTACTCGCGCATACTCGTAACCAACCGTACGGTGGATCGTTTTGTCGGATAGTCCGGTACTTTGATAGAACACTACCGATACACTAATGACACAAGCAACAAGCTATGTCGTCGACTTCCCGTCAAGCGAAACAATCGGCGATCACATTACGATTTCACCTAGAGTTTTTCGATCTTATTTCGCCCGGTTTCGTTCTAGCGCAGTCACATTAAGCCCTTTGCCTTAGCACGCACGTAGTGGAGTAGCCGGTTAGCGATTTTGATCCCTTTTGAGCACGGGGTCTGGTACACGAGTGTGGTAACCCTTCATGTTTTATCCGATTCGGAGGTTGTGGGGGATCGAGCCGTAGCACGCCCTACCGAGTTCAGAACCAGTACCTCTGAACCAACTCGAAACGGATTCCTTCTCATATTTCTCGTTTCTTATCTGCGACCGTGTACTTTGGTGCAATTTCTTTTCATTTTGCATCGAGATACGAAGGATCGTTATTGATTAGGCATCAAACGCTTATATTCATCGGCTCCCCACGTGGTTTGTGTTCAGACGGTGCTGACTGCTAGTATAAACTACTGGGGGTTACTTTTGAACTGAAACTAAAGGTGCACTCGCAATGGTGATCGGGATGGAATTTCTTAAGCAGGGGGTCGAAGATGTCAAGATTGTATTGGTCTTGTTTAATCGTTCCTGGCTTCGTAGTTACGAACCATTCGGTGGTAAGTCGGGTAATGCGAGTAATTATTGATTTTTCTGGTATAGCTTAATAATCGGGGAAAGCTCGAAATTAAAGAAAATAGCGCACAGATTTGCTCATTTCATTGATTTGCTAAAAGGAATACAACGGAATTGAAAGTACAACGAAAATGAAAAAGTGCTGAAATGAAAGGTACCTCTCCCACACTATATCAGACATTGTCCTCAATGTTGTGATATAAATGTGGCACAAATACAGTACAAGGCTAAAGTGAAAAACAACATAAAAGTAAACTACTGCTGCTGAGGACCGCGGGCTCGGCCTCTGGTGCGAGAGCGGCGGCTGGAGGGAGTCGCGTCGGGATCAGAACCGGTGCCGGAGGTAGCAGTGATGCTGATGCGGAGCGCTTCGAGCTCGCCGAAAAGTTCTCCAAACCGCTCATTAGTGGCCTCCTGGTTGGCAGCAATAGTGCCGAGTAAAGCATCATACTGCGCCTTCTGCCGTCGCTCCAGTGCGACGTTCATCTGGTTCTGCTGATGAATCGCAAGGAGGACTTCCTCAAGTGTAACTGCGGGAGCAGGGGGCTGTCGGGTAGATGTCTCTGGGATATCCTGGACAGGCTCAGCTGCATCCATAGCGTCCTGCATCTCGTCCGCTGGAGCGTCTGCCTGATCATCATGAACCGGGACGTGATCGGCAGCAGCTGGTAAAGCAAAGAGCCAGTTGGCTCGGTTGGATGGGTCGATGCGGGTGCGGGACGGCAGAGTGATGTGGTGGAAAATGGTGCCATTGACAACAGGGCTATACCTGCCATCCTCTCGCTGCGCGATCAGGTGGGCGGACCGGCAGTAGCTCATGGTCAGGAATTCGGCGGCGAGGTGAGGCTGATTAGCGAGCGCGTCACCAAGCCCCAACTGGATGGCGAGGGCGGTGACAATGCCGCCTATGAAGAACGGGGAGGAGCCTCGCTGTGCAATGGCCTGGATGTGATGAAGCATGAACGGGGCAGCGTTGATCGGCTCGTCATGAAGAGCGCAGTATAAGAACAGAAGCTCCTTGGAGTTGAGCTTGTGGTTGCTTTCTCTAGCAAAAATTGTGTTGCAGATGACCCGGTGAAAATAGCGGATAGCCGGGTTGTGGATGTGTGTGGCGTTGAGGCTCTGGAAGGTGGATGCACGGGTGTTGGTAAGGTCGTGCCATAGAGTGAATGCTTGTTCACTAAAATTATCGGGCACGCGACGGTGGGCTTCGGTTCCGTGATCGAAACCTAACAGCTCGGCGATCCTGGTTTGCGTGAGGTTGAACTCCTGGCCGTGCAATCTGAATGTTACGATGCCGGTAAGCTGACTCTGAGAACCGGGAGGGGTGATGTAACTGTAAGAGCTGAGGAACTCCAGCGTCAGAAGTTCGAAAGTAGGCTGAGGCTGACGACAGAGGTCCCACAGACCGACCTTTTGCTGTAGGCTTTAAACGCTGGACAACATTCCGAGTTCTCGCAGACAGTCAGTGGCAATGTAGCGGGTAGGTTGCAGACCGCGGTTTTGGAAGCGGATGAAACGGTCTCTCTGGTTTACTCCAGCTTCACCTTCTCTAAAAGTGATGGAATCCATAACATGCAAGAGTGAAGAGTGAGGGTGGAAGGATTTTGTGAGGTTTTGTGAGAAAAATGGTAGAATGAGGGAGATAGAGGTTCGGGTTAAATACGGGAGAGTGTTAATGAAATGGTTGATGAGAATGGAGGATTAATGGGGGTAGTGGAGAGGTTACGGCGGTTGTGGAATGAGTGGGTAGTGTTTTGGGTAGGTTATGGATGGAGAAGAAGAGGGGACACGATGAGAAACAGTTCTGTTTCTCACGATTCCTGTAATAGAGGTCGTCACGGTCGTGACAGGGGCGTGACGGTCGTGACACGCTAAATGAGCACGTCACGATCGTAAGTTAGGTGTGACGACCGTGAGGGCATGTTGTGCTGAATATTTCCCAGAAAAGAACATTGTCTCACGTTATGTATAAATTGATAATAATTTATTTTAATTAGTAACAATTAAATACACACCATATTGTATATCGTGTGCAACACAGTAGTATACGAACCTAAGGTTGTATACATGAAATAATGCAGTCATACAGTATATAGAAAAAGCATATAGGTTGCTAAAAATGAAGAAATAATTGAAATAAAAGGTGCATGGCATAAAGTAAAAAATGAAATTACAGAAACGGAAATTATATTATGAAATTGTTGCGAAAGATAAATTTAACTGGAAACGAAAATAATGAGAAAAAATAATGAGAAAAAAAAATAATAAACTAAATCACTGATAGCCGTTTCAAAGGCGTTTCTTCAGGTCTTCGATGGCGGAGTCCAAATGATAGAATTGTTCGCAGGCCATGTCAGTCAATCCTATGATGTCCAATCGCATACTCTTAATGTCTTCTTTGAATAGATTAATGTCAGTTTGGTAGGCATTGAGAGTGTGCATGATGTTTTGTAAGTTGTTAGCATAATCTCCTTGATTCGCTCCAGGGGTTTCATGTACTTTGTCAGTTGGATCAATGTCATGGTAACCAGGAGGTGTCTCGGGGTCAGTTTCAACAGCGGTCATTATATCATCTGTTATCCTGTGAGACTGAGGTGTTTCAGGAGTGGCTGGATAATCAGGTGGGTTTAACTCATAAAGCCAGTTATCCTTATTATGAACACTTACTCTAGCATGATTGGGCAATGTGAACAGGGTGACTACTTCGTTCCGGATTAGGTACTCAAAAGGTGGGCGTCCTAAATTCCTTATGATATGTCTATTAAAGCAGAATTTAAGATTCATTGGGCGGATGGTTCCCAGACGGGTGCACCTGTCCAGTTGGTACCTAAGTCCTAAGGCATCAGTAATCATGGTTACAAGACCTCCTACCACTATAGGTAATTCAGGTTCTTCTTGGATGCGGGTGAAGGTTTGCATCATGAAAGGTACACCATTAACAGACTGTCCATTAGTGAAACATGACATAATAAATAATTCATCCTTAGAGACTCCGGTAATGTTTTCTTCTTTTCCAAAGAAGGTATGGGCGAGGAATTTGTGGAAGTAACGGAGAGCAGGATTATGGATCTCATCATTGTTCATGTCATTTGGTTCAGGGTGGTAGTTTCCGGTTAGAGTTCCCCAAAAGAAATCTAGCTCCACATCCATCAATTCTACCTGTGTGGTAGTAAAAGCAAAAGGTCCACTAGGGAATCCTAACAGGTCAGCTAGTTCTTTATGGTTAAAGTCGTATTCTATTCCAAATAGGCGGAAACTAATAAATCCTTTCCTAAATCCAAAACCGCGCTCAGGTAGGTAAAGTAAGGAGCTAAGGAACTCAAGGGTAAGCTCGCGGTAAGTCGCAAACTTATGTTGGATCAGTGCATTCTCTCATCCGAGTCGGTTGAACAAGTACATGACACTATCATGTATACCTAAGGTTTCCATGGTCCTATCATCTGGGTACAGGGTCAAATCCATCTGCCTCTGTGATAACTCTTCGAACTTCATTCTTTGGTTCCTACCTCTAAATTCGGTTTCCATATAGTTAATTGGTTGGTTAGCCATGGTCAGTGAAAATACGGGGGAAACAAATCGGTGGAAAAGACTTTAGAAAATCTGTAAAAAGTGATTTAAGATAAAAATAAGAAAATGAAATGCATAGTGTAATGGCGATAATAGTAAAACTGACAAAACAATTTAAACAAATAGTAAAACGATAAATAATAATGCTCTAAAAGAAAAGAATAGTTTAAAAATAGGTAAATAAGTAAATGAGTTGCCTCCCACTGAGCGTTGTTTTTATTGTCAAAAGCCTGACGTAATGTCTTGGTTTAGATTAATCAGGGGAATTAGTGGACAATTCTAAAAGCTTTAGATTATTCGCATAATCTCTATTTTCAACTTTATGATAGTGTTTTAGACGTTGTCCGTTTACTATGAATGATTCACTATCCTTACCCTTAATTTCTATTGCTCCACTTGGGAATACTTTAGTTATATCAAAGGGTCCTGACCATCTAGACTTTAATTTTCCAGGAAAGAGCCTAAGTCTTGAATTAAAGAGGAGTACAACGTCTCCCACACTGAATTCTTTCCTAGATAGGCGTTTATCATGCCATCGCTTAGTTCTTTCTTTATATATCTTAGCATTTTCATATGCATCTAACCTTAATTCTTCTAATTCGTTAATGTCTAGGATTCGCTTTTCTCCTGCAGCATTATAGTTTATATTGAGAGTTCTGATCGCCCAATAAGCTTTGTGTTCTAGTTCTACTGGGAGGTGACAAGATTTTCCATAAACTAGTTTGAAAGGTGTAGTACCTATGGGTGTCTTGTAAGCGGTCCTATAAGCCCATAGAGCTTCATTAAGTTTAGATGACCAATCTTTCCGAGATATGGCGACAGTCTTTTCTAAGATTTGTTTAATCTCTCTGTTTGAGACTTCGACCTGTCCACTTGTTTGTGGGTGATATGGTGTAGCCACACGGTGTCTTACTCCATACTTAGATAGTAATTTGTCAAAGATTTTTGAAATGAAGTGCGAGCCACCGTCACTTATGACGAGTCGAGGCACACCAAATCTGGGAAAGATTATATTTTTGAAAAGCTTTATTACTACTCGTGTATCGTTTGTAGGAGAAGCTATGGCTTCGATCCATTTCGAGACATAATCAACAGCTACGAGTATGTAATTATTACCGAAAGATGATGGGAATGGTCCCATGAAATCTATTCCCCAGACGTCGAAGATTTCTACTTCTAAAATTCCCTTTTGGGGCATCTCATCTCTTCTGGAAATATTGCCAGTGCGTTGACACCGATCGCAATTTATAACAGCGATGTGGACATCCTTCCATAGATTAGGCCAGTATAAGCCGGCTTGCAAGATTTTTGCACAAGTCTTGGAAGTGCTTGCATGTCCACCATAAGGAGATGAATGGCATTGAGCAATGACATCTTCTATTTCTTCTTCGGGAATACATCGGCGAAAGATTCCATCTGGTCCTCTTTTGAATAATAATGGTTCATCCCAATAGTAATGTTTCAGATTATGAAAGAATTTCTTTTTCTGCTGATAGGTTAGATCTGGTGGAAGAGCTCCTGCGGCTAGGTAGTTGGCAATGTCAGCGTACCATGGCAGTCCTACAGTTTCCTGTAATGTTTCCATGGGTTCTGGTTCATTTATATCTAACTGAGCTAGGTCGCTTCCTATTTGTGCTATCAGTTGTTCATACGGAAAATCATCGTTAATCGGCACTTGTTCGGGTTTAATACCTTCTATTCTAGATAAATGGTCCGCTACGACGTTCTCAGTACCTTTCTTATCTTTTATTTCTAGATCAAACTCTTGTAAGAGTAAAATCCATCTTAAGAGTCTTGGCTTAGCATCTTTCTTAGTTAATAGATATCGGATAGCAGCATGGTCTGTGTAAATGATTATTTTCGCTCCAACTAGGTAAGAGCGGAATTTGTCAAGCGCAAAGACAACTGCTAGCAATTCTTTTTCTGTAGTAGCGTAGTTCATCTGGGCAGAATCCAAGGTTCTACTGGCATAGTAAATCGCATGGAGTTTCTTTTCCTTTCTCTGGCCCAGGACTGCGCCTACAACATAGTCACTCGCATCGCACATGATCTCGAAAGGTAATTTCCAGTCAGGGGGTTGCATGATTGGTGCGGTGATAAGGGCTGTTTTTAGAGTTTCGAATGCTTTAAGACAATCTTCATTGAATATGAACTCAGCGTCTTTCATTAATAAACCAGTAAGAGGTTTAGTGATTTTCGAGAAATCTTTGATGAATCGTCGGTAAAAACCGGCGTGTCCTAAAAAGCTTCGTAATTCTCGAACGGTTTTAGGGGGTTGAAGATCCTTTATTACTTCAATCTTAGCTTTATCAACTTCAATTCCCTTGTCGGATATTACATGACCTAATACTATTCCTTCGTTGACCATAAAATGACATTTCTCCCAGTTAAGCACGAGATTTACTTTTACACATCTTTCTAACACCATTTCTAAGTTCGATAAGCATCCTTCAAAGCTTTGCCCGCATACAGAGAAGTCGTCCATGAATACTTCCATGATGTTGTCTATAAAATCTGTGAAGATTGACATCATACATCTTTGAAAGGTTGCAGGAGCGTTGCATAATCCAAAGGGCATTCGCCTATAAGCGAACGTTCCATAAGGACATGTGAATGTAGTCTTCTCTTGATCATCAGGATGGATAGGGATTTGGAAAAATCCTGAGTAACCATCAAGGTAACAGAAGTAAGAATGCTTGGCTAATCGTTCCAACATTTGATCTATGAAAGGTAATGGGAAATGATCTTTTCGAGTGGCTTTGTTTAGCTTATGATAATCTATGCACACTCTATATCCCGTCACTACTCTTTGCGATATCGATTCGCCTTGTGCGTTTTTCACCACAGTGATACCTCCTTTCTTTGGCACTACATGTATTGGACTAACCCATTCACTATCAGAGATTGGGTATATTATCCCGGCATCTAATAATTTCTTGACTTCTTCCTTTACTACAGTGCTAAGGGTTGGGTTAATTCTTCTTTGAGATTCTCTGGAGGTTCTGCAATCTTCTTCTAGCAGAATGCAATGCATGCAAACTGAAGGACATATTCCTTTGAGATCAGATATGTTATATCCTAATGCAGTTGGATATTTCTTCAAGACATCTAAAAGTTTCTTTGTCTCTATAGTTCCTAAACTGGAATTTACTATAACTGGTCTTTTACATTCAACGTCTAAGAATTCGTACCTTAGGTTATTAGGTAAAGTTTTTAATCCTAATGTAGGTTTATCTTTACTTGGCATGGGATCCGGTGTAAGTGCTAAACTTTCGCTTAGACTATCATCCTGATACGGTTTTCGCCAATTATCATCTTCGAAAATCGGAGGGATTTGAATTTTCATTATTTCAGAATAAGTGGTCTCCTTCAGCTTCATTTCTCTTACGCATTCGTCAATTACGTCCAGTAGATAGCATGTATCCTCTATAGCTGGTGATTGTAAGAATTGTGTTAAAACAAATTCAACTTTCTCTTCACCTACTTCAAAGGTTAGCTTTCCTCTTTTTACGTCTATTATGGCTCCGGCGGTAGCTAAGAATGGTCTTCCTAGTATGATAGGTGTAGTGGAGTCTTCAGAGATGTCCATGATTATAAAATCAGTAGGGATGTAGAATTGTCCTATTCGTACTGGGATGTTTTCTAGTATGCCTACAGGATATTTAACAGAGCGATCGGCTAGTTGAACAGACATTTTAGTTGGTCTTAGGTCTCCCATGTCTAGCCTTTTGCAAATTGTTAAGGGCATAACACTGATACTGGCTCCTAAATCGCATAGAGCTTTGTCAATGACGAATTTTCCTATTACACAGGGTATAGAGAAACTTCCTGGATCTTTTAGCTTAGGAGGCATGTTATTCTGAATTATGGCGCTACACTCGGCAGTGAGTGTAACTGTTCCGTTATCCTCTATCTTTTTCTTATTGGATAAGATTTCTTTTAAAAACTTGGCATACGAGGGTATTTGGGTAATTGCTTCTGTAAACGGAATAGTGATATTCAACTGTTTCAGAAGTTCGACAAATTTCTTAAATTGACCCGTCGTCTTGGAACTTATTAATCTTTGAGGGTACGGAACTGGTGGTTTATAGGGTGGTGGAGGCACATAAGGTTGTTCTTTCTCCACTACCTCTCGACTTTCATCTTCCTTTTCTTCTGGATCATTCACCACTTCAGTCGGTTTATCCGGTTTTTGGTACATGGCTGGATTGTCAAGTCTTGGATCGGTAGGTCCGTCAAGTTCCTTGCCACTTCTTAATATTACAGCGTTAGCATGTCCTTTCGGATTAGGTTGAGGTTGTCCAGGGAATACTCCAGCTGGTGCAGCAGTAGGTGCTTGTTGTTGAGCTACTTGTGAAATCTGAGTTTCAAGCATTTTGTTATGTGTAGCTAATGCATCTACTTTGCTCACTAATTGTTTAATCTGCTCACTAGTGTGAATGTTTTGGTTTAAGAAGTCCTTGTTTGTCTGAGATTGGCTAGCTATAAAGCTCTCCATCATCAATTCAAGGTTCGATTTTCTAGGGATGTTAGGAGCAGTCTTTTGATATCCTGGTGATGTAGCTGGTGCTTGACCTGGTGCGTAATAAGCATTGTTATTCTTATAGGAGAAGTTCGGATGATTCTTCCAACCTGGGTTGTATGTGTTTGAGTAAGGGTTTCCTTGAGCATAATTCACTTGATCAGTGGGAGTTCCTGTCAATAGTTGACAATCAGAAACTTCGTGTCCTGGGACTCCACATAACTCACAGTTAGGTGTTACTGCAGCCACGGTGGCTGCAGGTGTTATGGCCAAGTTATCGATCTTTTGGCTTAGTTGGTCAAACTTCGCATTGACTTGGTCCATACTACTTACTTCGTACATACCTCCCTTTGTTGGTTTCTCAGTTGCGACTCTCTCGCTTCCCCAAAGGTAATGATTTTGAGCCATACTTTCGATAAGTGCATAGGCATCTCTATATTCTTTGTCCATCAATGCACCACCCGCGGCAGCGTCAATTGTCATTCTTGTGTTGTACAAGAGTCCATTATAGAAGGTATGGATGACCATCCAGTCTATTAATCTATGATGTGGACAAAGTCTAAGTAGATCCTTATAGCGTTCCCAAGCTTCGAATAATGATTCACTTTCTCTTTGCTTAAATCCGTTGATCTGAGCTCTCAGCATGGCTGTCTTGCTAGGTGGAAAATACCTATTCAAGAAAACTTTCTTAAGTTCTGCCCACGTAGTTACTGAGTTCGAAGGCAGAGATTGAAGCCAAGCTCTTGCTCTGTCTCGAAGCGAAAAAGGAAATAAACGTAGTCTAATGGCTTCTTGGGTAACTCCATTGGCTTTTACGGTATCTGCATATTGCACAAAGATCGAAAGATGAAGATTCGGATCCTCGGTAGGATTTCCGGCGAATTGATTTTGTTGCACGGCTGATATCAATGATGGTTTTAGTTCGAAATCATTTCGGTTGATAGCCGGCGCTGCAATGCTTGAATGCGGTTCACCTTGCGAAGGATTAGCGTAATACTTGAGTGGATGAGTTTGTTCTTCAGCCATCCCTGCGTCTGGTTTTACGACTGGTTTAGGCGGATCTAATTGAAGATCTGGAATATTGGAATTATTTTCGAAATCGAATATACGTCTTCTTACGTGTAAGAAGCGCTCCGATTCAGGGATTAGAGGTTGCAAGTCTTCGCTTTTAGAGCGAGTACTTGGCATACACTCGGAGATTAGATTAAATTAAATAGTTGATACCTTAGTCTAGACAATGCTACCTAAATGCACTAGTAACTAAATTAAGGAATCCCCGGCAACGGCGCCAAAAACTTGATGGGCTAGAGACGTGTCTACTTATGCGTCTAGCGGTATCTTACTGCAAGTGCACAGCCTATCGAAGTAATATTTAAGATTATCGATCCACAGGGATTCTATCGTTACTTAGTGCTAGATGAACTTCTAGTTTAGCTAAGGCGAATGGTTGTCACGATTGTTGTTGGTTTTTAAGACTATTAAAGGCGGAATTAAATTTAAGTTTTTAATAAAGTAATACTAAGACGGTCGGTATGTAATTATACTAACTTAGGTGGGTCAATCTAACCTAGGCTTATAGAGATGTTCACTTAATCTATTCGGTAGAGATTACCAGTTTAAATACCCTCAACTCACACTCTCGTGGTCTTATATCAGATCTTATCCCTAAAGCCCTATGCCTGCTCTCGCTAGCCCATAAGTGTTTAGAGGTAATTTTTTGAAACTAAATAATTCTAATTTATCTTAAAGCGCTCTCGCTGTATTTAATTTAAATGCCTAACTTTAGCTATCTGGTTAAAATCTCACACTCTCGTGGTCTTGACCCAACCTAATACCCTTTTCTTACTCTCGTAACGAAAAGGTCTATTTCAATTAAAAAGTATCAGCCAGAATGTTAAGTGATTAATTATTTTCAGCCTATGGTTATATTTTTCCGGTTAAGTTTGTTATAACTACATACCGCCCTAAGGTATTTAGCTACTCATCGAGGTTAAATCAGACACATAATTAAATGATAACTTACTCATGGCAGAAGAATAAATAGGCATTATAATTAAATTAAAGTGCAATAAATTGAAAAACCTGATTAACAAATATCTGAGTAGACTCCTTCTTCCACAGACTGGAAGGCAGAGAGTAGGCGGAAATAAAAATTAAAACGAATGCTGAAGGTTGGAAACAAATAAAAGTATAACAATTCCCTAATGTTGGAAATTGTTACACGGTTGGTTTGGATACAAATAAAACAAGACAGAAAATAAAATAATGCTGGAATGAAAATTCTGGTCGTAAGGTAATTCGGCAGAGCTTCCGCAGGAATTTTGGATAATCAAGTCTGTCCCTGAGTTCACCTCAGCTGGTACTATTTATAGAGCCTTTAATGGGCTGGAGTCTTGGTCCTTTGTTGCTTGGGCCTTGCTGAAGTGGTTGAGGAAATGCTGGAACGTGGCAGTAAAAAATGGGAGAAGTCGTCTTCACGTGCTGCCTTGAGGAGAAATAAGAGGAGAAGTGGTCTTCAGTGGTGGCTTGACGCAGTCTGAGTCAAAACCAAGTTTTATCCTTGTCACGGTCGTGACAAGGTCTTCACGTTCGTTTATTAGAGGATTTTAAGTGTCACGGTCGTGACTACTTCCTCACGGTCGTGATGGCCCAAATTGGGGTGTCACGGTCGTGACACCCTTGTAACGACCGTGGCTGTAACAAATTATGCAGACTTTTTGCAGGCTTTTGCCTTGCTTCATCTCCTTGTGGTCTCTTTCGTTCCTTTCCTCTTAATTCATGATTCGGCCTCACATAACGATGTACCTGCAAAATAGTAAGAAAAACTCGAGAATTCGAGCGTTAAAACGGTGAATGCGCGATAAAACGTCAATGAAATCTAGCGATATAATCGATGCGTTTTCTCGTCATCATATTCAATGTCATTACTTTAAATATACCTTTTTTTTCTTCTTCTTCATATTTTTATGTTTTTAACGATTTTCAATGCAAAAAGCAGGGGGTAAATTAGAAAAAAAAAATGAAACTTAAATGCATTTAAACATTTTTTTTAAAAGGGTGAACTTTTTTTAATAAAAATTATTTATATATAAGACTAGAAGGAGTGTATGGGTTATATTATAGACACATAGTGTTACTACCTTTCATGTCTAATAGGATAAAAATGTATTACCTCCGTTCTTTTTTATAAGAGACGATTCATATTTTAGGATTATTGAATAATCAATATATCTAATCTATAAACTGACTAAGTACATTAATTATTCAATAAACTTAAAAAATAAGTTGTTTCATAAAGAAACAGGATAGTTTTTTTTTTATACTATGAGTCTATCTAAGTAAGGAAACCAAGAGCATGTATAATACTAAATTATTTTTTCTCTTAATCTTTAGATATTAGATTTTTTTTTACATTAGTTGATATTGTATTATTTGACATGCCTTTTTTATTTATTTTAAATTTATTATAAGTTGTAATCAAACAATAAACATCTTCAACCCTATTTCAACTATAATCAAACACTCAAATCACTTCTCGCCAAAGAACAACAAAACTCTCTTCAAACCAACTTTGTTATGCAAACATTTCGTAGAAAATCCATTGAATGATATATTTTATTTTGATTCTTTCTTTAAATGATATATTTTTAATAGTATGACACTTTATGGTTTATATAAATTTCTTGGATTGTTTGGTAAAATACAAGAGGATGTTGTACCTTACATTAGTTTTGTTGCACTTTCTATAATAACTAGATTGGAGATGATTGAATTAGTGTTCTTGTAGTGAAATTGAATCTACTATTAATATTGATTTCTTGCTTAGGCAATAAAATTGTGTTCCCCTAAAAACATCTATGGCCTAGATATCATTTTCAAACCTCTTTGTCTGGTTTATTTTCTATATGAATATTTGTTCGTCTATTTAATTTAATTTAATTTCTCATATATTTTACCTCTATATTTATTATACATGTGTTGATTGCTTTGAAAAAGGGTGCTCAATTGCTTAAATATGGTGGTAAAGGAAAACCGAAGGAAGAGGCTCAGTTTGATGTAGGACATGAGAAAAGAGAAATAGTTATGGGAAGAGGAGGAGACTTTGATTGATGCAGAGAAAATTAGAAGAATTGTTATATTTTTTTACACATTATTAACCATTTACGGGAGTTTAAATCTCTTGAAAAAAAACTCTCCAATTTAAACAGGATATCAGCTTTTTTTAATACACATATTTTGACTAATTGTCTTGTTGTCATGTCCTGTATGTATAAGTTAATGTTTTTTTCTCCATAAAATCTAATAGAAATGACCATTTATACTGACATATAATGTTTTTTAATAAGAGATTAAAGTGAAATATTAAATTAAATTATAATGTTCTCATATATTTCAAGACAATGTATGAATAGTGTTTTTCTTTAAAATTGGCTAAAGTTTGTAATTTTTCAAAAACAAAATTTTCATGTTAAAAATCAAAAGAGTTCTCAAAGGATCGTATTTTCACAAGGTAGGCTTTATGGTCAAGTAGTTTTTCACAAATTGATTTTTTTCCACTCCCTACCATAACATTGACTAGTTTCACACCAAATTATTCCTAATTGCTCACTTAGCGCTCAAATTTTCTTCACCCTTGAGACATGTCAGCTCATCCTGCAAGTTTTCTTTGTTGTCTATCCTTACTTAGTGTGTTTATAAGCTCGCGTAGTGGGAAAACCCTTCCTTGGTTTCATACCTCAATTTTGCCCCTCATTTAATAAATGGATACATCCATCATGATATTCGTATCAGCATCATAGCATAACATACATTTCATCATGCATAATGCTTAAAATGTTGACCAAAATAAATTTCGGATCTACAAACAGACCGTTTGAACTAATTTTCAAATGTACGTGAAACTAGCGGGCGGAAACTTTCAAAATTGAGTTTATAGGCGTCAATTTTATTAATCTAAGGTTCACGTAGTTTAACCTGATATGCTCGTTTTAGTTTTTTTACTACTTTTTTGGCCGCATTTTGATCAACCTGAGCCTTTTGACCGACCATTTTTTATTTCAAAATTTGATCAAAACTTGTATGTTTTTAGAGATTTATTTTGCGTAGGTCATTGTAATACATTCATTTTTATTTTTCGCATATTTCGCATAAATTTATTCCTTTTATTTTTTTTATCAAAATGTTCAGAAAAATAAATAGGATTAATCATAATTTTGTTTTAATTTTATCATGTTTATTTAAATTTGTTTGATTTTATTGCATTTAAATGTTTCTAAAAACTCTTTAATTCACAAAATATCTAGAAGGAGCATTTTGGTATCATTAAAATTTTAGTAACCCTAAACTCTCATGTATATATGTTAACACATCACAAAAAACTTGCCACATATCTCTCACTCACTTTTCTTTTCATACTCACTCAGTATATCTCCTTTCACATCACTTTCTTTCCCCTCATTCAAAATCAATTATCCATACTAATTACTATCTCTTACATCAATATCAAAAAGAAGGAAAGGAATTGAATTGAAAAAGTTTGAACATACTGAAACGTGAACACACATTCTTCATTGTTAATGCTAATTAAAACTCCACCTTCATATTTCACTACAACCTAAACTTTCTTTGTTTTTTACTTCCATTTTCCTTCATACTCTCTTTCTCATCAACATAAAAACGTCTACTTCATGAACTCTCTTCACTACAACACCTTTCCCACCAGAAAAAACGTGTCGCTGGTAACTATCTCTTTCTCATGCTTCTCTTGTTGTTAATGTTTGAAGAGAATTTAGTTTAGTTTTTTGAATGGTGAAAGTTATTTTTTGATTGAGGGAACAACAAGTTGAGAGAGTTTATGATTTTCTTTCTTACTGAAAATAATGTTTGCGCTCCCTAATACATGCAGGCGCACTAGTTTTATTTTCTTTGGTTTTCTTTTTAGTTTTAATTATTAATTACTTAATTGATTGAATTTTTTGTCTAATTATTTGATTAATTAATTAATTGTTTTTATTTAGTAGATTATTTGATTTAAATATGTTCAGTCATTTTCAAACCATTTTCACTATCCCAACTTCTAAAACATTTCACTTTGAATCATTTTATAACTCATTCTGCATTACAAATAAAACACTTTATCCAATGTGAAGTTCTTTTCACAAAAATTCAAAATGACTAATAAATAACTTTGACCATTTCAAGATTGAAAGGAAAAGGCTACCTGGGTGAAAGGTTAAGTCATTGTCCCAAGTGTTAGACCTAAGTTGTAAGAGCTTGTAAGTCATAAATATTTGTTTTTCGCTAAAATAACCAAACGTGTCTCTCTTTCTTAATAAATTGGAAGAAAAAGACTACATGGGTGTAAGATCCAGTCATAGTCCTGAATACTATGCTCAAGTTGTAAGAACTTGCAAGCCATAAGTGTTTGTCTTTTGTTGAATTTCAAACACGCTTTAATTTGATCCATAATTATTGGCATTTTTCATCTCAATTGTTATGTTTTGTTGGATTTGTCCCATGTTTTCATGCTATTCTTCAAATATGTTGCAAATACTTTTGGTTGCTTTGATTTGTATGTTATTGTGCAGGAATTAGGCATAAAACATCAAAGTGCAAGACACAAGTAATTTGACAAAGAAGCCAAAGAAAATGTGAAGTTTTAGCATGTTAGCTGGGCGAACAACCAGCGAGGACCAACAACGAATGTTCGTTGGGCGAGAAATTAGCGAAGCCCCAGCGAACCCTTTCAAATTAGAGGCAGAAAGAATAGGACTATAAGTTTGTCGGGCGAACTTGAAGCGAATGTTTGCTAGGCGAGGTTACAGCGAAGGACCAGCGAACCATCCTAGTTTTGTGGCAGTAACTAAAGAACCCTAAGTTTGTTGTGCGAACTTGTAGCAAAGTAGCTCGCAGGGTGAAGAATAGTTTGCTAGGCGAGTTTAGATATTTCCTCAGGGGCGGTTTAACTGTTCAGAGGCACCTCGAGTGCCATAAAGTAGAGTTTGCTGGGCGAACTTAGAATATTCTAGTTATACTATATAAGTACTTTCCACACTCTTTGGGGATCATAACCCATTTTTCACATAGAAACCTTATTTTCAGCATTTCTTCACCAAAGAGTGATATTTGCAAATAGAAGCTGGATTCGCGTCCGAGTTCGATTCTTCGACATGGGTGCTCATTCATCTTCTCTCTTTACTTGTAAAGTAAGCTACCATGGTTATGGGTAGCTAATTTCCCTTATATCAAATGTATAGGTAGTCTACCTTGGCTTTATGTATTTCTTTTGATTGACCTTGTATGTGAACAAGTGATGATAAATATATGATGAATATTTTTGTTCTTAATGATCCATTCTTGTTTTGTAAAACTCTAGACATATATTTTATGAAACTTGGCCTAAAATATTCATCTATCGATTTATAAATTTGAGAGATCGGTCTATGATTGATATCTGTTTTGTATTGAACTTAAAGCTTACTATGTTGGTTGTTATATGGAGAGATCGTGTAGTGATGAATACGGTATTTCTCACGACGCTGGTCTAGAGATAGACAGTGTTGAGAGAATACGTGATGATATTAATCTTCGACTTCACATGCAAGATTGAAAGAATACGTATAAGTTAGGGTAGATGAAAACTAATTTTGATATACTTTGTTAATCAAACACTTTAGAATATATAAGCTTTGCTACTAAAAATCGTGACAATTTATGAACCAAAATTTGAAACCCTTTTTCTTAGAACTGTAAACTATTGAAAGAAAAACATCAAGATATCGAACAATCCTTGTGGAGACATTAACAAAAATCCACCTATAACTATGATTCGAACATCTTCCCTTCAAAAAAACTTTGTAAATATTTAAACTCTTTCATAACAAAATTAGAAGAAAAAGACAATCTAGGTAAAAGGTTCACTCATAGTCCCGAGTATTATACCTAAGTTCTAAGAGCTTACAAATCATAAATCCTCGTTTTCCAACCCAAAAAGATATCCAACACATTCAACCCATTTTACCTCTTGGCACAAATCTCAAACCCTTTTTCAAATGAAAGATGTTTCATCTCGAGACGATGTAAAATAATGCTTCGTCCATAATTGTGTGAGTCGAGATAAGTGACGTTTTCCCGTGAATGTTGATATGTAGAAATCCATTCAATGTGATGCAAATTATAACACCCTTTTCTACCCACAATTAAAAGGCACATTTTTCACATATATCAGAGTAAAATATTAAACTCAATAAAAGCCACTGCAAAGGGCGTACATTTCCCAATAACTCAAAAATAGGTCAAGACTCCGTAAACAACGGGTTTTCCCAAAAGACATTAAAAATTGCACAAAGGTAGCGGAACTCAAAAGGCATAATCCAAAGTTTTCCTTATACGGAAAGATAATCAAAATAACTCAACAAAACATAGTTTAACTCAAAGACCCCAACCCGATGTTACACTATCAGAGCAAGACCCTCTAAGTTAACCAAAAGGCCAACAACTCAAAACATCAAAAGTCCTCAACGACATCCACGAATAAACCTGGTCATCTGCATGTTACTCCCGAGGAGGCAACATTCAAACAGGCAGGGTGAGTAAAATGATTCATAATAATCAATGTAGGAAATCAACATATAAAATGGAGTCATTTTCATATTCAACATTATCATATTCATCAAAGGACATCAAAGGCCACAACATCATAATTTACTCAAAATCATCTCATAAATGCAAATACAACAAGACTCAATGCATGTGGTACCAATCATCACAGCTCGATGGACATTGGGTAATCAACCCTCCATAGATCCCCATCAATAGGATCGATTCTACTCGAGAACCGGAGCACATCAATATATACCTCACATCCGCACAATGGAATTGAAGCCAAAATAATCAAGTACCTGAACCGAAGTCCGGATGCACATGAATGCATGATGCACACGTCAATAATCATCCTCATAATAACATCATAGGTGCATCATCATTCATCATAATCATCATCACAATCATCATTATATATCATGTCATCATAGAGTTCATCAAAACTCAGGGTAATATCATCATAGTTATCCAATCATTACATCAAAGGAATCATCATATAATCATGTACACATCACATAGAATTCACAGTCATACTCATATTAATTCATCACAGAAATCACAGCATCAAAACATCAAGGCATCACTGCACAAATTTAGAATTCACAAAATTCTGCTAAGTTCGCTCACAAGTTCGCTAGGCGAGTCTGGGGCGAGTTTCTTCGCTGTGCGAGTCTGGGACGAAATCGTTCGTTGTTCGAAGGATTCTTCGTTGTGTGAACAACACGATGACAGCAAAACACTGTTACGCACCAAAACCTAAAACCAACCCAAAAGCCTCATGATTCACTCCCCCAATCCCCCCAAAACATCCCTAAATCATCCCTAAGGTCTTACGACGATAAAGACACAAAACCTACGGTTTCTTAGGCCAATCCCGTATCATATTCACACCCTAAATCCTAAATTTTCTTACAATTACACCACACTCATTAGAATTACTCACTATCTAATATCCCTACAGGGTCAGACAAATGTCAAATAAGAGTTTTTGGCCACGAAGGCCTAATTTTCCTTTTACCCAAATAAATCCCTATAGTTAAAATCTCAATAACAGGTTTAGGCCACGAAGGCCAAATTCCCTTTTTCCCATAATCAGCCTCAAACCCTTAAACTCTTAAATCGAACTTAAATACATTGAATTTACACATTAAAAACAATGAAGGCAATACTCCCCATACCTTAATTGCCGACTCAAAGCCTTCTCGAATCTTTCAGAAAACCTTTCCAGGCTTTTGCATCAAATCTTCCTCCTCAGAGCTCTGGCCTCAATTCTTTTCACGGTCTAACAAAATGAATCATAATCCATCACAATTTCCTTTTTGTTGAATCTAGCCTTGGGCCTATAAATTGGGCTTCTCCCATATTACCCTCACTAACTCCGCCTCAATTGTCCAATTTGCCCTTAGTTAGCTTATATTTATTTTAATCAATAATAATACTAATATATTCATATTATATACTATCATTTAAATAAATAATCCAAATTTCATTAATTTCTAATATTCCACAAAACCACCGAAAATCACCAATATGCGAATATTCTTATTTAAATAAACTAAATAAATATTCCAATAAAATTAGGGGTGTTACAACTCTCCTCCACTTAAAAGAATTTTCGCCCTAAAAAATTACCTCAAGAAAACATAGTCGGATACAACTCCCTCATCTGATCTTTACGCTCCCAAGTCCAACTTTCTCCAGCTGGTCCTCCCCAAACAACCTTCACCAAGGAAATCTCCTTACCTCGTAGTTGATTCACTTCTTGTTCATCAATCCGAACAGGCAATGCCTCAACAGTCAGATCATCTTTCACTTGTACATCATCCATCTGAATCACATGCGGCGGATCTGGAACGTACTACCTCATTTGAGACACATGAAACACATCATGTAAATTTACAAGTGACGGCGGTAAAGCAATCTGATATGCTACTTCCCCCACCCTCTGCGAAATATGATACAGAACAACAAAACACGATGTGAGCTTTCGAGACTTCAAAGCTCAGCCAACACCCGTTACCGGCGTAACTCTCAAAAACACGTGATCTCCCTCTTGGAATTCAAGTGTTTTCCTCCTCTTATCATGGTAACTCTTCTGACGACTCTGCGATGCTTTCATCTTTTCTTGGATCATCTTGACCTTTTCAGTCGTCTCTTGCATAATCTCAGGTCCGAGTACAACACTCTCGCCTGACTCATACCAACACAAAGGAGTCTTACACCTCCTACCATACAAAGCCTCATACAGTGCCATTCCGATACTAGAACGGTAGCTGTTATTGTAGGTAAACTCAACCAACGGAAAATGACTATCCCACGATCCACCTTGATCCAACACACAAGCTCTCAAAAAATCCTCTAAAGACTGGATAGTTCTCTCTGTCTGTCCATCCGTCTACGAATGATAGGTAAAACTCAACCTCAACTTAGTATCCAAAGTTGTCTGCAAACTTTCCCAAAACCTCGACGTAAATCTCGGATCTCTATCAGACACAATACTCGAAAGAATACCATGCAGTTTCACAATCTGATCAATATATAATTCGTCAAGCTTCTGCAACGAATAACTGATCCTCACCGGTATAAAATGAGCCAATTTAGTCAATCTATCAATAATCACCCAAATTAAATCATATCCCTTCAAAGTCTTCGGTAAACCTATCACAAAATCCATAGAAATGCTATCCCATTTCCATTCTGGAATATTAAACGGTTGCATCAGACCCGACGGTCTCTGATGTTCAATATTCGACTTCTGACAAGTCAAACAAGCATACACAAACTCTGCAATTTCCTTCTTCATACTCGGCCACCAAAATAACTTCTTCAAATCTTGATACATCTTTGTGGCACCATGATGAACACTTAGCCCGCTTCTGTGACCTTCCTCAAGAATGATCTTCTTGATTTCTGGAACATCGGGAACACACACTCTATCTCTGAACCTCATCACACCATTCTCATCAATCCGAAAATCACCCCCGTTACCTTGATTGATCAACATGAGACGATCCACCAAACTCAAATCAGATTTCAGACCTTCTCTGATTTCTCAGAGAATACCACTAATCAACTTCAGCATGCCCAATTTCACACTGTTAGGAGTCTCTTCACAAACCAAACTCATATCTCTAAATTGCTCAATCAGTCCTAACTCTCGAACCATAAGCATCGACATATGTAAGGACTTCCTGCTTAAAGCACCAGCCATAACATTAGCCTTACCAGGATGGTAACTCAATTCAAAATCATAATCCTTCAGAAGTTTAAGCCATCTTCTCTGCCTCATGTTCAACTCTTTCTGAACAAACAAATACTTCAGGCTCTTGTGATCGCTGAACACTTTGAGCCTAAACCCAAAAAGATAATGTCTCCAAATTTTCAACACAAACACCATAGCAGCCAACTCTAAGTCATGCGTAGGATAATTCCTTTCATGAACCTTCAGTTGTCTGGAAGCATAAGCAACAACCTGACCATTCTGCATCAATATGCCACCAAGACCCATCTTCGACGCATCACAATACACTACAAAGGACTCACTCGGGTTTGGAAAAATCAACACTAGAGAAGTCGTCAACTTCTTCTTGAGTTCTACAAAACTCTTCTCACAAGCAACATCCCACACATAAGCTTGACCCTTTCGAGTTAATTGAGTCAATGACAGTGCCAACTTTGAAAAGCCTTCTATAAACCTGCAACAATAACCATCCAATCCAAGGAAACTTCGAATCTCAGTAGCAGACTTTGGAGTCTCCCACTGCAACATAACATCAACTTTCGACGGATCAACAACAATCCCTTCACTAGAAATCACATGGCCAAGGAAACTCACTTCCTTCAACCAAAACTCACACTTGGACAACTTGGCATAAAGCTTCTTGTCCTTCAAGACTTGCAATACCACTCTTAAATGTTGTGCATGCTCTTCCTCGGACTTAGAATATATCAAGATATCGTCAATGAACACTACCACAAACTGATCCAAATAAGGATGAAAAATCCTATTTATATACTCCATGAATACACCAGGTGCATTAGATACACCAAATGGCATCACAATATATTCATAGTGTTCATACCTCGTCCGAAAAGCTGTCTTCGGAATATCATCAGGCTTAACGCCAATCTGATGATAACCAGACCTCAAATCAATCTTGCTAAACACACAAGCACCCACCAATTGATCCATCAAATCATCAATCCTCGGAAGTGGATACTTATTCTTAATTGTCACTTTATTCAACTGCTGATAATCCATACACAATCTCATGCTACCATGTTTCTTCTTCACCAACAACACAGGAGCACCCCACGGAGAAACACTCGGTCGAATAAACTTCTTCTCAAGCAGCTCTTCCAACTGTTTCTTCAATTCTTCTAACTCAGATGCAGACATCCGATAAGGAGCCATCAACACAGGACTAGTGCGCGATATCACATCAATAGTAAACTCTACCTCACGTTTAGGAGATAAGTCACTCACGTCGTCTGGAAACACTTCTGGAAATTCCCAAACATCTGGTAGCTTCACGCTCATTGCTTCATAATCAACTTGAAGTGATGCAAACAATGCAAACATCTGAGCCTCATCTTCCAAGAGTTCTTCTACTTGCTTAGCAGATATAAACATCAACTCTCCACCATCACCAAACTTTGGGAACCTCATAGTCTTGTTGTAGCAATCGATATGAACATAGTTGTATTCCAACCAGTTCATTCCAAGAATAACATAAATTTGATGCAAAGGTAGATAGACCAAGTCCATCACAAAATTCTTATCATAAATGGTCAAAGGGAAGCTTAAACAGACTAATACAGTAGTCACAGAACCATTAGCCGGGGTATCGATAACATACTCCCAATCATATAAGATAATTTCAAATTCAACCTCTTAGCACATTCAAGCGAAATAAACGAATGAGTAGCACCAATATCAACTATAGCAATCAATTCAACATCATTAATAAAACAAGTACCTCTGATCAAGTTATTTGTCCTGGGTTCTTCTTCACTGCTTAAAGCAAACACTCTACCATTTGTCTGAGCAGCAGTAGCAGTTTTCTTCGGCTACTGACACTGGGTACTGATATGACCCTTCTCTCCACAGTTGAAGCAAGTCGGAGCTTTGTATTTACAGTTAGTAGCTCTATGACCTCTCTTTCCATAACGATGACATATCAACGCCCTACAAACCTCAGCACGGTGACCTTGCTCGCCGCACTTATAACACTTACCTGGAGCAGTAACCGCTCCCCCACTTGACTTTTTCCCATCTGAAGCCTTCTGCTTCCCTTTATCACCAGAAGTCACATACATTTTCCCTCTATACTAACCTTTTTCTTTCTTCTCACCCAGTTCCTTGTAGTGAGTAGATCGAGCTCGGCTATCCTCATCATAAATTCTGCTCTTGTCCACCAGTTCCGCAAACCGACGAATATGCTGGTACCCAATTCCTTGCTTAATCTCCGGTCTCAATTCATTCTCAAACTTGAGACACTTTGACATCTCTGTGTCAGCATGATTGTAATGCGGACAAAACTTTACCAAAGACTCAAACTTTGTCGCATACTCAGCCACGGTCATATTCCCTTGTTTCAGCTCAAGGAATTTCACCTCTTTCTTTCCTCGAACATCTTCCGGAAAATACTTCCTAAAAAATTCTTCCTTAAACACAGCCCAAGTTATTATAATGCCAGCACCTCCCAATCTCTGACGAGTGTTATCCCACCAGTCCTCAACTTCCCCTGCTAGCATATGCATACCAAACTGCACCTGCTGAGCATCAGTGCACGCCATAACTCGGAAAATATTCTCAATCACTTTCAGCCACTTCTGCGCACCATCAGGATCATGAGTGCCCATAAAAGTCGGCAGATTGTTCCTCTGAAACTTTCCCAAAGCACAAAACTCATCTGGAGGTCCACCATTCTGGGTCATCACTTGGACAAGTCATTCCAACGCATCAGCAATAGCATGATCATTTCTTCCAGCCATCTGCAACCACCAACAGGGTTAGAAGAAACAACTCACCCAATAGTGTTCTCACACTATTGACTGACAGGGAACTAACAACGTAAAAACTTGGCCGGACGGGCCGACCTGCTCTGATACCACTAATGTAACACCTGTTGCGGTGGAAATAGGATATCAAACTATTAATTAGTTTGAATCACAATTCTTGATTCACAACCGCTCTTTGATTTATCCGAAGGAAAATGTCAAAAGAGGGAAAACCTATTTTTTTTGCATCGTAAACACAATGCAGGGAGAGACCTAGGTAAGGGGTTGGTTAAGCTTAGGGAAGGTACTAGCATCCTAAACTTCTGTAGTACTCTACAGAAACCTTTTGTTTATTTTTACTATTTTTACTTTATTATCTGCTTTAATATATATTGAGCTAAGGGATAGAGTGACCTATAAAGACCTAAGGGTTAGCCCTAAGTTTACTCGGCAAGACGTCGCATCTTGTGCCTACATATCCTGACAGGAATGGAATCAGAGTAATTATAGTTCCCCTTGAAAGGGAGGTTAGAAACGTCTTGACCGTGGTCAAGGTTTCAAGGGAAAGTAAACGTTTCTTAAGGAAGCACTTACGTGGAGTTTTGAAACTCATATTTCTACGCTGAATTTGTAATTGAAAATTAGGGTTAAATTAGGGATTCCACGGCGGGAAACCCTAAACAAAGTACGGTGACTCTTTGACCTAATGCTAGGGTAAAGGGCAATTTCGTCCAGGGCGGGACACATAGGCTAATTAGGGTTTTGAAATGTTCAAAGGTTAGGACTATTGACTCGGCGGTCAAACAGTTTAGACCTAATCCTTCGGAAGGCGATAACGGTAAAATAGTACAACAGATGAATTATTATCATATGGCGAAATTAAAGTGCAGAAAGATAAAGAAAACGGTAAAAGAAGCCTCGCGACGATCACTCGCGTAAATTACAAATCCCAAAACCAATGTGAAAATAAAACTAACTGCGATCATGGTCTCGTATAAATTACATCCATGCCAAAAAATAGTACGAACAAATGAAATACTGAGGAGCTGCAACAAAGAGATTAATGGGGGTTAGACGAAAATCAAACGGCTAAGTCAAAACTTTATTTTTCTGAAAAATTTATTTAAAGGAAAAAGAGTTGATTTTTGCATTAAAAGGGAGGAATTATTTTTAATTTTTGATATATTTTATTTTATTTCATTTTTTAAAACTTGTTTTAATTGGACTAAAGAAAAATGTTTCGATGGAGAACAACTTGTTCTACTTTTATTGTGATTAAAAAATGTTTTATAAGAAAAAGGATTTAATTTTACCATACCAAAAATATTCTAACGTTAGTTATAAAAACGTTTTCATTTCAAAACATAAAATATTTTAACTTAGAAAAATCTGATTAATTAATCATAAACAACAAGTCTTCTTCCCTTTATCCCTTATTAATCCACCATTATGGAAATAGCAACGTAGTGATTAATTAAATAATAAAATAAAATAAAATATAAAAACAAACAGAAATCAGACAAAAGGGCGTTTGCTTTGATTGCCCTTCATTCTCTAAAGTTTCCAAGACTCCTCACTCTTCTTCTTCGTTTGCGCCGCCGCTGCCATGGCTGGTTCACTTCGAAGCTTTTATCCGTTTTTCTTTCTACTTTCTCTGTCTGATCTTCTTTCATCTGGAAAAAAAAACACACACAAAATCGTGAATCATCCAGAGCTTACGTCTTTGCGATGAGATTGGTTGGTTGGTCTGCCGCGGCTGTGGGTCCGTTTGATTTGCAGTGAGTGGCCGATGATGTGGAAAACTGAGGCGTTCACGGATTTTCCCGCCGGTGAGGTTTGGCTAGTGTTTGAACTCCTGTGGGTTCCGCCGCCGCCGATCCGGTTCGCCAGTGACGCCTGGGTTTCGAAGTCGCGATGATGAGCGAAAACTCTTCTTCTTCTTTCTTCCGCTCTGGGGACGATGATGATGGATCTCGGATCCTCTGAGTCCCTGTTCAACCGCCGCCGTCGCTGTTTGTGACGAGGGTTTTGATCTTGATCCCCTTTGAAACCTAATTATGGTGGCTTTTATATGATTCTTTGTGGGCTGGATTTGATTTGCGAGACGCGAAAATGTCGGCGGTTTTGCTGTTGTTCTTGCAGGATTTACGGCTTGACTTGTTGATACATTAGCTTGTGGTTGCCGTTGGGTTTGTTGGAATCTTTCCGTAAAAGTTGTTAAGGGGCTGTTTGGCTGAGAAGCAATTTGGTGAAATAAGCGCCTTTCAAATAAGTGATTTTTCCCAAACCGACTTTTCCAAATAAGTGTTTTTCCGCAAAACTTCTTTATCTCTCTCTCTTAGTTGCCTCGGAAACATAAGAACAGATGCTGTCGGTTCTGGTCGAGACCGAGAATCGAACACCCGATGATGATACCGTTCTGAGGGTGTCGAAGTAACCCGATAAAACTTTATCTGTTTGTTTTGTTTGCAGGTTCGGAAGGAATAATTGGACGAGTCGGAAAGTCGGAGAAATCGGAAGAAAAAGTAGGACTTTAGAATTTTTATCTTATTTTATGTAATTTTTGTAATTTATTTAACTATTATTTTTTTTAGAAGTAACAAATGAAAAAAAAAATGTAAATTGATTAGTTATAAAAAAATGAAATATGATTATTATGAAATGTATTTTTATTATTATTTTCCTTTTTAAAATGAAATGAATACAAACAAATAAATTAATTAGAAACATGAAATAATATCAATTTAACAATCACAATAAAATTATAAAGATGCAAATGCAAATGAGAACAATATTATAAAAAAGTGAAGTGGAAACAATATTTAAAATGATACAAAGTTATTTAAAAATGAAGTTATTTAAAAAATAAAATAAAAAATGAAATGAATTGTTTGGAAATGAAATGAAAATAAAGTTTAAGAACTGGCGTAGAAATGATTTATAATGAAAATGAAAATGCAATACAATGGATTTAAAATGAAATGAAACGAAATGAAATTCCCAATTTTTACTAATTTCCAACTCCTCTAATTTATCTGACTAATCCCGTCCCGGCCATAACTTCCGATTAAACCTTCCAGCACTTCACGTCGGCCCTGGCTTACATCAACCAACTCAAACGACTCAACTTTCTTGACTACAACTCAAAATTCGTAAATTGACGACCGGCCGCGAGCAAATGACCATTTTGCCCTTCATGAACTAAAGAGCGTGCCACATGATATTTTCCTACAAAAATCAACCAACTGCACCACCCGTTAGTGGTTAGTTTAAATGCAATGAAAAATGAATTGGAATGCAAGATGAAACGACTAATCTTAGGGCAAAATTTGGGGTATTACAATTGCCCTTATTTAAATAGCTTCACCAGATGATTTGAGCGACGAAGGCTCGAGAAATCATGGTGGAGGGATTTAAATATAGATAATCGAAAATTTTGCCCTTAGATGCAGTGATATGCAATGCTATGGACAAACGAAAATATGTTATAACGCTGGCGATGCCATGAATCTAGTATGATGCGTATGATGGAATGATAACTGCAAGGATGCAGGCGACACGACGACACAGGGGATTGATGCAACGAACAAACCACACTGGGGAACATGACGCACTGGGGAAACAGCACGACACAGGGAATTCTAAAGTGATAGTCAACTGGTGCGAACACGATCAATTGTCACTTTTAGAAAATGAATGGTAAGACGGAATCCATAATGGAGATGGCACCGAAGAGATGGCCTCCACTGGGGGATATCTAAGAGTAAATATTCAACAGGTTCAGGCATGACCGGCTAATACTCTAGGGTAAAAAGTAAAACTGGATCTACACGACTGTAGGATCGATTAACAGGATGCTGGAGCATTGAGCAAAGAATAACATCTGAGCTTCTGTAAACTTTCCCTCGTGATAGGATCAAATGGAATATTTAGGAATCCGTAGAAAATATACGGGGTAAAACCGGTTGTATGCCAAAATAAATGGACTTTAATGGGAACCCTGATAAGCTTCTCGAGAGAGAACTGCCACTTATCGTTGGAAGGGACTTATATGCCAAACTGGATAAGCTCTCAAATAAAGAGGTTGTTGCTTATCTGTGGATAATAGATAAAAACTTGATTGATGAGCTCCACTGGAGGGATCGTCGCTCATATGATAAAATAAGCTTCCATGATCGAACATGACTCAGCTCCTTCTTTTACTAAAGGATAAAATGAACTTCCTCACGCTTCAAGATTTTGTGCTCTCCTGAATATGATTCAGCTCCTTCTTTTACTAAAGGATAAAATGAACTTCTTCATACTTCAAGATTTTGTGCTCTCCTGAATATGATTCAGCTCCTTCTTTTACTAAAGGATAAAATGAACTTTCTCATGCTTCAAGATTTTGTGCTCTCCTGAATATGATTCAGCTCCTTCTTTTACTAAAGGATAAACTGAACTTCCTCATGCTTCAAGATTTTGTGCTCTCCTAAATATGATTCAGCTCCTTCTTTTACTAAAGGATAAAATGAACTTCCTCATGCTTCAAGATTTTGTGCTCTCTTGAATATGATTTAGCTCCTTCTTTTACTAAAGGATAAAATGAACGTCCTCATACTTCAAGATTTTGTGCTCTCCTGAATATGATTCAGCTCAAACCTCCCCGCACTTTACGACGAAACGGAAAATGGAAACCAAGTTGCTCGATGGAGATGGCCATTTGCTGCGAGTCATAACGAAGATAGGATAAGCTCCTCAGGCGAGAAATACCGCTTATTTGCAAGAGCGGCAATGATTAAGCTTCTCGGGTGAGAACTGCTTATAGAGGTGGTAACAGGTAATGTAAATTGTAATGAAGGTTGTAATGAAGGCTGTAATGAAAGTTGTAATGTAAATTATAATGAATGTTGTAATGAAATTTGTAATGAAATAATGAGCTTCTTGTACGAGAAACCAATTGTAATGAAAAATTGTAATGAAAGTTGTAATGAAGGTGATATAATGTAGAAATATGGAAATATTTTATATATCTTGTAAAGAATACATAAAAGGTATTTATAGACTATACATTTATCTAAATAAGGGTGTAATTATTCTCCTATAAATGCTAATTATTCATAATAAGTTGTATAGGATAGCAGCTCATAATGAGCTGTATGATATTCAACATATTCTAATAATAATAATACTAATATTACAACACTCCCCCTCAAGCTGAGGAATGGATATCTATCATCCCCAGCTTGCAAGTAAGATCTCGAAACCGCTCTAAGGGGAGTCCTTTGGTGAGCACATCAGCTAACTGGAGTCCTGATGGGACGTACTGTGTAGAAATAAGACCACTGTCCAATTTCTCTTTGATGAAGTGTCGGTCTATCTCTATATGCTTTGTTCTGTCGTGTTGGACCGGATTGTGAGCAATACTAATAGCAGACTTATTATCACAGAAAAGTCTCATAGGAGCTTCATATTTTATTTTCAAGTCATCTAGAATAATCTTCATCCACAACAATTCACAAACTCCTTGAGCCATGGCTCTAAACTCTGCCTCTGCACTTGATCTGGCAACTACATTTTGTTTCTTGCTCCTCCATGTCACTAAGTTTCCACCTAAGAACATACAATATCCAGTGGTGGATCTCCTGTCAACAATCGACCCTGCATAATCTGCATCAGTATAGACCTCCATAGACAACTGCTCACTTTTCTTGAACAATAGACCTCTTCCTGGGCTCATCTTTAAATACTGCAGGATTCTATCCACAGCCTGTAAGTGCCTCTCCTCTGGATCATGCATGAATTGACTGACAACACTAACCGGATAAGCTATGTCAGGCCTGGTGTGAGATAGATAAATGAGCTTTCCCACAAGTCTCTGGTATTGAGCTTTATCAACCCTTGGACTTTCCTCATCACTCCCAATCCTGTGGTTTTGCTCTATAGGCACTCTGCTGGGTTTACAACCCAACTTGCCAGTCTCTTTGAGAAGGTCAAGGACATATTTTCTCTGAGAAATGAAAATGCCTTGTTTTGAGTATGCTACTTCCATACCTAGGAAATATTTCAACTTTCCAAGGTCCTTCATTTCAAACTGAGCTGCCAACTTCTTCCTCAAGTTCATCTTCTCAAATTCATCATTACCTGCTATGATCATATCATCTACGTAGACTAACAAAAGAGTGAGTTTACCATTTTGAGAATGCTTTATAAAGAGAGTATGATCACCTTGGCTTTGTTTATAACCCAAGGACACCATAACATGAGTGAGCCTTCCAAACCAAGCTCGAGGTGATTGCTTGAGCCCATATATGGCCTTCTTTAATCTGCAAATCTTATTACTTCCTAAAGTAGGGTCATATCCAGGTGGGATCTCCATATACACCTCTTCCTTCAAATCTCCATGCAAGAAAGCATTTTTCACATCAAACTGTTGCAACTCCCAATCAAAGTGAGCTGCCAAGGAAAGAATGATTCTTACAGTGTTCATTTTTGCTACTGGAGCAAATGTCTCTTCATAATCAATTCCATAGGTCTGGGTGTATCCCTTTGCTACTAGCCTCGCCTTATATCTGTCCAGTGTGCCGTCGGATCGATATTTTACCGTATATATCCATCTGCAACCTACTGGCCTCTTGTCATTTGTCTTCTCAATAATCTCCCAAGTCCCATTTTTCTCTAGTGCCTGAATCTCTTCATTCATGGCTTGAATCCAGTTCTTATCCTTTAATGCTTCTTGTACTGATGTAGGGACTCTAATAGAGTCAATAGCTGAAATAAAACTCTGATGCTGCACAGAAAGTTTTTCAGTAGACACAAACTGGGATATAGGGTATTTAGTACAAGACCTTTTTTCTTTTCTCAAAGCAATAGGTAGGTCATCAAGGTTCAGCTCACAAGAATTACTAGGCTCAGGGTTAGGAACACTTACCTCAGGTTCAGACGATTGGACTTGTTGGGGCAGAACGGGTTTACCTTTCCACCTTTTTCGCTGGAACTGTAACTTGTATCTGTCAACGTTATTATGCACCGGTATTGGCACATCACCACCATCCTCATCATTATTATGCACCGGTATTGATACATCACCACCATCCTCATTAGGCATCAAAGGCTCTTGTATTACAGGAATAACAGGAAGAACAGACAATTCAGGAGACGACTCTGGGTCCTGTATTAGAGGAATAACAGGAAGAATAGACAACTCTGAAGACTCAGCTTCTTGATTATTCTCCCCCTGAAGCTGAGGATTGGGATAAAAAGACTCTGATTCCTGAAAAGTAACATCCATGGATATATAGACACGACGACTAGGAGGATGATAACACTTGTACCCCTTCTTATCTGAAGCATATCCTATGAAAATACATTTAATAGCTCGAGGATCTAACTTACCTCGATGAGGGCCATGAACATGGACAAAGGCAGAACAACCAAAGACACGATTCTGAAGACTTGACAAGATGGGCACAGACGGAAAGAATTGAGTCAGGACCTGCACAGGACTAACACCAGATAACACCCTAGAAGGTAACCTATTGATTAAATAAGCAGAGGTCAAGACAGCTTCCCCCCAATAAAATTTAGGAACATTCATTTGAAAGCGTAATGCTCGGGTGATTTCAAGAAGATGACGATTTTTTCTTTCAGCAACCCCATTTTGTTGTGGAGTGTTAACACAAGTCAACTCATGAACAACACCATTAGTTTTGAGAAAATTGTAAAAATTTTGGTTTACATACTCCTTACCATTGTCTGACCGTAACCGTTTAATAGGTTTTCCAAACTGTGTTTTGACCATTTGAAAAAAGTTAACAAACAATTGACACACTTCAGACTTATCTTTCATAAGAAAAACCCATGTAACCCGAGTACAATCATCAATAAAGGTAACATACCATTTTGCCCCAGAAATATTGGAAATGGATGAAGGCCCCCATACATCAGAATGAACAAGATCAAAGGGTTCGACACTCCTAGTATTACTAGGGGAATAGGTTGCTCGATGAGATTTGGCAAACTGACACACATCACAATGAAAGGAATCAACAGACACTTTGGTAAATAAGTGAGGGAATAGAGACCTGAGCATCTGGAAAGGAGGATGTCCAAGACGCCTGTGTTGGAGCCATATTTGAGCATTTGCCCATGACTCTGAACCAGCCTGATGACACTTACTTTCCTTATGAGGCAGACAATATAACCCGTTCTGTTCCTCAGCAATTCCAATCGTCTTACCTGTGGCAAGATCCTGAAAAACACAATGAGAATGAAAAAAGGTTACTACACAGTTCAAGTCTTTAGTGAGTTTATGGATGGACAAAAGATTGTTAGAAAGCTTAGGGACATGAAGCACATCATTTAGGTGGAGAGATGGGCTTAGGTGGATGTTACCAGATCCGACAATCGGGGTTTGAGACCCATTTGCAACGGTAATATGGCTTTTATTAGGTAAAGGTGAATAAGAAGAGAGATATGACATATATGGAGTCATGTGATCAGTTGCACCAGAGTCAATAATCCAGATATCTTTAGAACAAGAGGCATTAAAAGCTAAGGAGCTAGAATTCTTACCCATCATGGTCAGAGAACTAGTGTTAGAGAACTTACTCAAGGAGTCCATAGAGAGAAACAAACCGTCTCGAACCAGGAGAGGATCGAGATCTACTGTTAGGAGAGGATCGAAGGGCTGCCAATTAGAAACACCAACAACGATGACAACCGAACAATCAAGGGCTGCAAACAGCAAGTAAATAGAGGTACGGCAATAAAGGTTGTCCTAAAAAAAAAGATGAAGGTGAAAACGTCCGGATCTGCAACGGTGGTTGAGCGGTGCACGATGGCTGCAAAGTCACCAAGATCACTAGGGTTCCAAGAGAAAGGGAACCTTGAAAAAAAAGGACCGTAATAAGAACGGCTAGTGTTTTGAGCGCGGAAGCAGAGCCCCTAGAATCGGGAGCTCTGATACCATGTAGAAATATGGAAATATTTTATATATCTTGTAAAGAATACATAAAAGGTATTTATAGACTATACATCTATCTAAATAAGGGTGTAATTATTCTCCTATAAATGCTAATTATTCATAATAAGTTGTATAGGATAGCAGCTCATAATGAGCTGTATGATATTCAACATATTCTAATAATAATAATACTAATATTACAACATATAATGATAGGTTTCTCGGCTGAGAACAGTCGCATACCGGTTGTTGTAAGATGTACTGTAATGACAATTGTAGTGATAAGCTTCTCAAGCGAGAACTGTCGCATATCTGTAAAGGATTGTGAAGGCTTTTCTTGAAAGATAATGCAAAACAAATGCACGCCCAGGTATGTTCGGCGACCGACGGGACCGAAGTTCGATCTAGGATTAGGCTAGAAAGAACTGACGAACAAGACTCCATTGAGGAAATGAACTCAAATGGGGATTATCTTATCCTATCATGGAAAGATAACTGGAATAACCATCGTCCACGAGGGTCGAACTCTGTGGGGAAACATGGAACAAACAAGTATTTTATGCTTAGGACTGACGATCTACTTGGAGAGAGTGGACAAACCCAGTTACTCGTTGGTAACGACAAAGGATGACACAGGTAGCAAAACAATGTAGATGCTAATGCGTATGCCAAAGTGCATACTAATGTGTACGTTCATGTGTATGAAAATGTCATGCAATGAGTATGCAATGCTTAGGCTCATGCACATGCTGACAAAACAGACGAGAGGAGGAAACATGAGATGAAATAAACATCTCAACGGAGATACCCGGGGACCTCTGCAACGATACATCTATCGAGGGATAAGAAGAGTTGGTGGTAGAACCAAATCTTGCTTCAAAATTCCAACTTCCCTAGGGAGAAACTATCCACTTGAGGGTTACGGCATCATGACTTCCTTATGAGGCTACGATACGACTTTACTGGATAGTACGACACCATGACTTCAACTGGGGATCCATAACCTCCGCATGGGGATAAGATGTCATGACTTCACGTGAGGGATTGCTATCATGAACCATAATCAGCCAAAGAACTCTTAAGATCAGAGACTTCCGGGGGTAAAATAAATATCCGCTGTATGGGGAAGATGTGGAGCTAGGCAGCTTCATGAATGAAAGTGTAGCAACTTCATGGGGATAGTACATCGGCTTCCTATGGAGAAGGTACATCCAACTAGGGGATAAAGTATATCAAACTTCCCTGAGGAGAGGTCATCAGACTTGCTGGGGAGAATTCAACAGACATTCCTAGGGAAAGTATCCTGACTTCTTAGGGAGAAAATTGCAATCTCCTGGGGAATATTCCTGAGGAAGGTAAGGCAATTTCACCGAGGAAAAGATAATTTCACTGAGAATGGGTCTTCCAGAACATATATCACTTGGAGGATACCGGGATATCTCTGTAGTCTTGAGGGTCACTGGGGATTTATTGGATGGATCCCAAAAGTATAGACAACTTAGAGTCTCGCTGGGGACTATCACTGGGAAGATGCTGGTAAGATCTTGAAAGTTACTGGAGATTACCGGCTCAGTCCAAAGGGTTGTCAGCTTATAGTCTCACTGGGGACTGTGTCGGCTTAAAGTCTCTCTGTGGATTGTGTCAGCTTAAAGTCTCTCTAGGGACCGTGTTAAGACAAAAGTTAAGACGTAGATTCTGTAACAATGAGATTTACTGGGGAATGAAGACCGTCGGGAGTAAAATCTGTCGGGTGCATAAAGAAAGTTGAGAAACAATCTAGTTTTAATCTTAATGGACTTTGTAGTAGTTGCAATTTTGAAAATAACGTGCCCCAGAGTACCTGCTTTGTAAGAAGGTCATCTCGAGGGGATTTTACAGAGAAACATGGAGTCCAAATGCCCCACTGTTTTCAAGCTCTTTGAGGGATTCGCCAGGTCTCGACGTAACTGGCACAGATCAACCGTGTTACGACTGAGTCCACAAGAATAGCTCTTAAGAAAGTCAGGCTTGCATCGGTAAGCGATTTGGAAACCACCTTCCCCTGTTTAGCAAGATCTCTGAGTTCCATTGTGGATGTATGTATGTAAGTTTCTAAGATATCAAGCAAAATCAACACGCATGAAATGTTATCTTGAAACTATCAATGCAACAATATTTGTCTCGAAAATTTTTGTTTTTATCTTGAAAAAGGATATCGCTATAACTCATGACCGAAATCACCAGTTAGGATATGAATTTTAATTTGTAATGCCAACGGTGAATTGAGCATGGCTCGTAGGAGTCAGGAAACGTTATCTCGTCGAGTATGCTTTCAAAAGAATTCCTACTTCAATTAGGTCTTTTAAAGGTTGTATCGTGGCTTGGTTCACGGTTTAAGAAACAAAGGATAGAGGCTCAAAGTTATTTGTACCCACCCCTCTTCGTGATGTTCTCTAATCCTATTCAGTTAACGGGATACGAGCACTCATATCTCAATCGGATTTGATATGGTCGAGAACTCATCACGGCTTTGGACAATGACAGTCACTCACCTATTTCTCTTTGTGTTTGATCAACACGACTTTGTTCTTTATTGGGGTTCTTTATTGTAATCCCTTGTTTTTATTATATTTTTTCATTCGCTAACTTTTGCTTGGACAACGTCTTTTGGATTTGACTTTGGAGTCCAGCGGGATGCCCCAGTTTTGCCTAAATCTCCTTTATAGGTTTCGACTTAGCGGGCTCTCTATATATATTTTTTTTATATTTTTTATTTTATTTTATTTTTTGTTGACTAAGTCGTGTGACTCTTTTGAAAGGCTTGTGACTTCCCTCCTAAAATATTAAGGATAAAATGGATCATCGAAGGTTCGTTCCTCCCTTTTGAGAGACTGAGCCCTCAGTCAATTTAACTGAAAACTACCCTGCCCCAGGTTAAGATTGGGGGTTTATATTTGGAAAAGAAGAAAACTCCTACTTCAAGGCTCAAAGGGTTTAATCGAGGGATTATCACCTTATATCTCCAGTGTTTGGGATTTGAAACAATGCCTTACATCATCAGCAGGTTTCAATCGAAAGCATACGACAAGAAATCTAAAGTTTTTAGCTCATCATCCTCCTCCCAATTCTCTATCAAAGCAAGAGATCGGGTAAAGTTGGCATTATAAGTTTATAAAAAAATATTTTTGAGAGTGAAACAAATGGATTTATTCAAGACAAACATATGCATCACATTAATTAATCCAAATAACAAGTTCATACATGCTAATTATGCTCAATCAAAGTAAAATACGTATAAATAACAAAATGAACTGTCTCAATGTGTTTATGAAGTCTTTGTATCTAAGACCGACATGGTAGTGGTTTCCTCTGGCGGAGCCTCACTGGAATGAGTCGTCTTGCTTTCCCCAGCTATGTTGATCTGAACTACATCAAGAATAAGACCTTTCAACGAACGAGTCGTCAACAGAGCTAACAACCCCATGGTTAGGCAGAGGGTTGCTTTTGACATTAGGTTGCGGATCGTTGAAAGACAAAATCTTCTTTTCCATCAGCTCTCTGACAATATCCTTCAGAGCATAACAATCTTCCAAATCATGTCTCGGTGCCCCCTTATGAAATAAACAATGAGCGGCGGCGTTGTAATTGGCAGGCAAAGGATTACGAGGCGGACCCATTGCTCGGGTAGTGATTAAACCTCGTTGCACTAAGTAAGGATACAACTCGGTGAACGTCATCGGAATCGGCGGACAAGGCATGTATTGTCTCCTAACGGAGCCTTTTGACGAGGTGCTTGATTCCTCGGTTGTTGATTTGAAGGAGCGTTGGATGCTTGCTGATAGTTAGGTGGAGGTTGTTGGTAAACTGGAGGCGGATAAACAGGAGCCTGTTGCATAGGCTGGTAAGCAGGAGCTTGAGGAACCTGTTGACTAAAAGATGGTGCAACAGCAGCTACATATGGAGGCGGAGCATACTGAACCGGGTAACCCTGTGGTTGAGCATACTGCGGGTATTGATACTGCCTATTCCTTCTCTTACCTGACGATACAACATGAGTCTCTCCTTCCTTCTTTTTATGAGGATTGAAAGAAGGCTTCTTAGCTTGATCTCTTGAGCTCGAACTACCAACACCACTAGACATTTTTCCACTTTTCATAGCCAATTCAACCTTTACCCCAACAGCAACAATATCAGCAAAATTCGTGGTCACACTACCCACCATCCTCTCGTAGAATTCGGGACGAACGGTGTTAACAAACCAATCAGCTAGTTCTTTATCAGTCAACGGAGGTTCGACCTGAGAAGCAGTTTCCCTCCATCTCTGAGCATATTTTTTAAAGGTCTCAGAATCCTTCTGATTCATACTCAACATTTGTCTCCTGTCGGGAGCTAAATCCATATTGTACTTATAGTGCTTAATAAAAGCATCGGACAAATCCTGAAAAGACTTGATGCGAGATTGGTCCAATGTCAAATACCACTTCGATGAAGCCCTTTTTAGACTGTCTTGAAAACAGTGAATCATCAATTTATCATTTTCCACGTGGACAACCATCCTACGGTAATACATTATCAAATGGCTTTTCGAACAAGTAGTCCCTTCATAGCAGTCAAAGTTCGGAGTCTTGAACTTTGATGGAATAACTAGACCGGAAACCAAACAAATGTCTCTAGCAGCAGCACCAAATATCTGTTCCCCTTCCATCTTTCTCAATCTTTTATCAATAGTAACAACTTCTTCACGAAGCCTGTCACGTGGTTGTTATCCTCCATCATTATCATCCAGAATTTCATAAACAGGCTCATTAAGATAAGGCTGCACATGAGCGTGGACATTAGCTGGTGTGAAAGTAGAAACCACTTTAGAAGGCACGGAAACCAAAGGCATAGTTTGCTGAACATTTTGCATGACAGGAACAACTTGTTGAACGGATGCAATAGGAATAGCTGGCTGAGCTAATGTAGCAACAGGAGGAGGTACGAAACCGGGTTGTAAACCATAAGGATAGGCATTCTCCACAGTGACCACCGATGGAGGTTCTGCAACAGTAGCGGCAATCTCAGAGACCACAGTAGGCTGAGTATCCATCTTTGCGTTGATCACTTGGAGCAACTCCATAATTGTTCCTACATTCCCTCGAAGATATGCTAATTCGTTGTTGACACGGTCAAATTCTCGATTCTGGTCTTCCATCCTCTTTCGAGCGTGAGCTCTAGTGTAGTATCGATGCAGAGAACTCAGGGTGACAAAACTGGAAGGCGAGAGAATCGAGTATGAGAAACCGGGAGCCACATGGAATACAAAAATATGATGCTAAGATGCCAATGAAATGATTTCATGGAATTCAAATATTTACGAATATTGCAGAATACCAACGAAATTTTATTTATTAATTGAAAATGGATTACAAATAATATTCTTAGAAAAGTCTTGGCATAATAGTTAAATAAAAGCTAATAATGACCCTAAGGAAGCTTCTTGTTCTGCCCCTTGATCTGCTCTTCTAGCCGGGCCTTTTTTAGGATGAGCCTATCTTCAAAAGGTAGATCGAAAGTTAGAGGAAAATAAATCCTTCATCAAAACCAAACAACGGTACGTTGGAAAAGTCTTCGCAATTGTTAGTGATCATATTGCCCTTGATATCGGATACCTTCAAGCATATGGTTTTAGAAACGTCTTGTTCTTTAGGGTTCACCTCCAAGAAAAGGGAAATGAGATCCATCCAACATAGGTAGCCCTACGAACTGAGTATATTCTTCCATAGTAGGTAATAGTTGATAATCGGGGAATATGAAGCAAGGATAATCTGGCTCCTAGAACTGTAACAAAGCAGAGAGAAGTCCTTTGTCTACTTGAAGCTTCAACAAAAATAACGGGCTTCCATACTTGTTTCTGAATCCTTCTTGATCTTGGGCTAAAGATCTTAGCTTCCTTAGGTCATCTAGCTTAAGACTTTTAAAAGAATATCTCAAAGTGTTTTTTTTATTGTAATCCATAGTATCCTTCGATATTCATAAATAAGGTTTGAATTCCATGAAATGTAATGCAATATGATGCCTTATGGATGCAATGTATATACACAAAGTCCTAGGTTAAATGTATGTGCGAGGAGTTAGTGTCTAGCCATCCCATAGGTATGTACTAAGGTTAGTTGTACCTGCCTAACAAGGTTCTAAAGAAGTGCCTAAAGTCATCAGTCCATCCTTCGGATATTATCAACTTTCTGACTGACTCGGGAGTCGATAATATTCTTAAGAGAACCTCTTTTGAGTGTATCATCGCGTAGCAACTATTGTAGGACTACTCCCACATAGTTCCCGCACTACGTCCTATATAAGGCCAAGGTGGTGTTAAGGTACTATGGTCCCCAGTATCACAGACTCCAATCGAAAATAGTAAAAGTTTTCACGACTAACTCGTTCAACCGAACCATTTTCGAAAGGGTCTCAACTGAGCGGTAATTCTCGAGTCAGCTTGGTCGGGACTCACTCTCGGCAAGGCTCGTCGAATATCTCACCTTCCTATAATAAGGTCACTCAAGTCCGGGTGTAGGACTTATCTCATAATAAAATAGATACCCCAAGCAAGGTACAATAAATATATATACAAGCAAACAAATAACAAAGTAGATAGCATGCAATAAACAAAGTAGGGATAACCCTTAAAATTATTGCCATGTTTTCCACAGTGAAGTCGCCATTTTCTGTTGCGGTGAAAATAGGATATCAAACTATTAATTAGTTTGAATCATAATTCTTGATTCACAACCGCTCTTTGATTTATCCGAAGGAAAAGGTCAAAAGAGGGAAAACCTATTTTTTTGCATCGTAAACACAATGTGGGGAGAGACCTAGGTAAGGGGTTGGTTAAACTTAGGGAAGGTACTAGCATCCTAAACTTCTGTAGTACTCTACATGAACCTTTTGTTTATTTTTACTATTTTTACTTTATTATCTACTTTAATATATATATTGAGCTAAGGGATAAAGTGACCTATAAAGACCTAAGGGTTATCCCTAAGTTTACTCGGCAAGACGTCGCATCTTGTGCCTACATATCCTGACGGGAATGGAATCAGAGTAATTGTAGTTCCCCTTGAAAGGGAGGTTCGAAACGTCTTGACTGCGGTCAAGGTTTCAAGGGGAAATAAACGTTTCTTAAGGAAGCGCTTACGTGGAGTTTTGAAACTCCTATTTCTACGTTGAATTTGTAATTGAAAATTAGGGTTAAATTAGGGATTCCACGGCGGGAAACCCTAAACAGAGTACGGTGACTCTTTGACCTAATGCTAGGGTAAAGGGCAATTTCGTCCACGGCGGGACACATAGGCTAATTAGGGTTTTGAAATGTTCAAAGGTTAGGACTATTGACTCGGAGATCAAACAGTTTAGACCTAATCCTTCGGAAGGCGATAACGGTAAAATAGTACAACAGATGAATTATTATCATATGGCGAAATTAAAGTGCAGAAAGATAAAGAAAACGGTAAAAGAAGCCTCGCGACGATCACTCGCGTAAATTACAAATCCCAAAACCAATGCGAAAATAAAACTAACTGCGATCATGGTCTCGCATAAATTACATCCATGCCAAAAAATAGTACGAACAAATGAAATACTGAGGAGCTGCAACGAAGAGATTAATGGGGGTTAGACGAAAATCAAACGGCTAAGTCAAAACTTTATTTTTCTGAAAAATTTATTTAAAGGAAAAAGAGTTGATTTTTGCATTAAAAGGGAGGAATTATTTTTAATTTTTGATATATTTTATTTTATTTCATTTTTAAAACTTGTTTTAATTGGACTAAAAAAAATGTTTCGATGGAGAACAACCTGTTCTACTTTTATTGTGATTAAAAAATGTTTTATAAGAAAAAGGATTTAATTTTACCATACCAAAAATATTCTAACGTTAGTTATAAAAACGTTTTCATTTCAAAACATAAAATATTTTAACTTAAAAAAATCGGATTAATTAATCATAAACAGCAAGTCTTCTTCCCTTTATCCCTTATTAATCCACCATTATGGAAATAGAAACGTAGTGATTAATTAAATAATAAAATAAAATAAAATATAAAACCAAACAGAAATCAGACAAAAGGGCGTTTGCTTTGATTGCCCTTCATTGTCTAAAGTTTCCAAGACTCTGTTAGACTATGGCAGGGATCTAGAAGGGGGGTTGAATAGATCCCCAATTAAAATTTGAGTCGGCGCTACCAATTTAAAATTGGTTTTAAAATTTTTTTAAGTGCGGAAGCGACCGAGGAAAATATAGTCTAAAACGAATGGTTATTGGAAAACCGGATATGCGTAAGCCTTTGGATTAATGACAATTTGGAAAATAGAATCACAACACTAATCACACTTATCAATTATCTACTTCAGTTGTAAGGATTCCTAGTTCCAATGATTCAAAGAGCAAACCAAAACTAGATACACAAGTAAGATAATTTTGGTTCAAGCAATATGTGAAACACTTGGTGTGCAAAATACTCCAAGTTATATTTATGTTGAGTAAGTGATTCCAACTAGCCTAGTACAATGTCTTGTTGTACTTTGGAGTCAAAAACATAGTTTTAACCTCTTATTCAATTGATATCACAATTTTGACAATAGAGCTTATACAAAAATCACTTATGTTGAGCTATAACGCAAATGCTGAAAAGTAGAGAAGACAAGTATTTGGTGAGGCAGTTCCCCCGTCGTCCTCGCTTCGGGGTACGTCTGCCCTCAATTCTAAAACTAGAATTGAGATAGATTTTATAGATATCACCTGTTGAATGTAACAATTTATACAAGGATTGAGCTGCAAATATACAACAGAAATCTCAATGTGTTGAAAGTTGCTTTCACTCCTTGCCCCTTGATTCAAGATGAATCAAGTCCTTCAATTTGTGTTGATGGACCTCCGACTCCAGCCACCTTATTGAATAACATGTTGTTGTTCAAACCTTCGGCTGATCTCAACAGCAACAAATCGACCCCGAGATCTTCCCTTCAAAATCACCGAATCCGCTACTAGACTTGTGAAGAACACCTCTTCACAATCACCTTCGCTCGGTTGACCCTTGATGAAGAATCTCGTCCAAAAACCCCCAAAATTCAAACCAATCTTGGAGGGTAAAACCCCAACGGTTTTATTCAAGAAAGAACCTGTCACAAGCTTCAACCCGAACTTGATTCTCCAATCTAAGCTTCGAACCTTATCACCTTGAATCTCTCACAAATGCATTTCAAAAATGATTGTGTGTAATTGAAATGTTGTGAGATGTTGAAGATGAAGATGATGAATCTTGGACACCTATTTCACTCTTTCTTATTTTTGAACACATGAATCAAAAGATTATCAAATGTTAAAATGACACAAGTGGTTAAACAAGTATATATAGTGCCAACCCAATTTTAGACATAACAGTATTTCAAATATAAGAGGGAAACATTTAAAAACAGAATTTCCGCGTGAACGGTCGACCGCAGCAGGTCTGTGCGTCGATGCATGGCCTGTGTTGTTTGGAAATCTGGAAAATTCATCAGTATGCATCGACCATACAGTCGGCGTGCGCTGACCCGTTGAAAACTATTTCCCTTATGCGCCGACCCTATGGTCGACTCATGCCTTTACGCGCTGACCCGTTGGAAAGTTTTTCCTTCATGCGCCGACCCTATGGTCGACTCATTGCCTTGTGCGCTGACTAGTGGAGAATTGTTCTGATGCATGCGCCGACCCTATGGTCGACTCATGCCCTGTAAACCTGCAAAAATTCATCAGTTTGTTGTCTTTCATGCCTTTGGTCATGATTGCATTTTATCTACACATAGTATATTCATTTTAGCAGTTTTAAGACAAGTATAAAAGGATATGGTGGGTGATACGTTGCATCTGTTTTAGTAGATCTGAAGTTCATAATTTCCAATCTATCCAGGGAATTTGTCATCATCGAAACCTGCATTAACCAATATCTTGCAGACTTGTGTGATGTGTGGCGATTTGCCTCCATAATCTCCCCCTTTTTGATGATGATAACCTGTATACACTAAAACACCAAATATGCAATGTATACACACATGTATACACAAGCTCCCCCTTTCTTTTGTAATATAGGGCTGTAGAACAGACAACCATCAATTGTTGTTAATATCCTGACTTGGCTTTGGTGTTGGCTAGCTTGCTACATGTTCTTCTCCCCCTTTGACACCATCAAAAAGAGAAGGAGAACGCATCAATTAACAGGGAACAGACAATAGGTGATAGTTAATTACCAAACTTCACACATAAGCATGATAATGAACAAAAGTAACTTGAATTAATAGATAATTACGAGAACATGCAAAGTAGGTGAAAATTCAGGCACACATAATACGAAAAAATGAAAAGTACATAGACGAAACACATATGCAATTATGAAATATGTAACTATGAAACTAATAGCCCCGACCCCGACCTCGGCCCCTCCCCTGGTATGCAGCATCGGGATTGCGGTAAGGATCCGAGAAGTCCAGAAAGGCTTCTACGGACATGTTGAGGTGATGAAGAGAGTCGGTGATTTCCAAATCTTGCCTTTCATGTGATTCAACCAGAGCTTCAATACGGGCGTCCATCCGAGTCGAAAATGAATTTAACCTTTAATTTTGGGTATGAAGCTCAGCTCTAATCTGCTCCATTTGAGTATCTTGACTCCTCATGAAATTTTGTTGATCTAACTGCATGGACTGCAGCATATTGATGACTTCAGAGTTGTCTGAAGGTGGAGGAGGTGATGAATGTTGGGAAGGTTAATAGTCTTAAGGGTAGCCGTGATATGGGTCGTAGAATCTACCCAGAGTAGTCCAGCCTGTGTATTGCCGTTCACCCCATCCCTGATTTGTATAATCGCCTTCTTGTGCTTCTGATGGAGCTGAATACTGGACCCAATCGGTATTTGGAGGCGTATCTTGAACTGGAGATTGATAATAGTCTTGAGACTCACAGACAGGTTCTTGTACCTCTGCAGCTGTATCTTCTTCATCATCGTCTTCTTCACCTTGTTCTTCACTTTCTTCTTCAGAGCTGTCATCGGAGCTGTCACGAGGCACCGAAGGAATATTGGCGCGACGGACAAATCTGTATGATCGTCGTTCAACACACCAAAAATACCCCATCATTGCAAGGGTTTTGGTGCTAAATTCTTTGTCAGAGGGGACTGAAACACAAGGAAATGTTGGCTATACAGCATTTGCTGCGGCAAGAATTTCCAAAATAAACGACCCGTAGGCTAAGGCAGTGCCTCTACTTGAGTCTCTCAGAGCAAAAATCCTGCTTGCAATATAGTATGGCCAGTTTATTTTGATCTTATGTTTCAATATATAGATGAGATGTACCTCAGCTTGTTCGTCACGGGACAGTCCACCCTTTTTCGGTCGTAGTATGCGAGCGACAATCCACTGAAGGATGCGCTCCCCTGTACTGAGTTTCCCGGCTGTGACCGTTCTAGGAAAAGCATCATTGTTGACAATGGCATCTGGATAGGGTCTTTTGAGCATATCATTCAGAGCGCTCTTAAATTCATACCCTAGCACCGTACGAGTGTCCGTTACCTCATGTAGAGGTGGTGCATCAGCATCAACAGTCAAATCAAAATACTTGTTCCATACTTCAGAATTTATGTTTACCAGTTTATTGCCGATAGAAGTGTGGAAATGTTGATCTTGAAAGTTACCCCGCAGATTTTTGTAGAACACCCGGATCAAATCCTCACTGTACTTTGTGTTGCACTCCAGAAAATTGAAGAACCCCTGAACTTCCAGCAGAGACAGAATTTGGGTGAGATGCAAGCGCTCACCTGTTTCCTGGTAGAAAGCATGTTGTGGAACTATGGCTCTTTTGTTGAGACTCTTGTTGAAGTTTTCAACAGCCGGTGGATGAACTAGTGAAACAGCGGTAACGGGGACTCAAGCAGATGAAGATGAGGCCCTTGATCTCTTACCTGTATTTTTGCGGAGAAAAGAAGCCATTGATGATGATTTTTGGAGAAGTTGTAGAGATGAATTTTGAAGAGAGTGGTTGAGGATAATTTTGGAGAAGATGAAGACTATTCCCTTTAATAGGAGGAGGTTTTAGGGTTTTTGGGAAGAGGGAGGAGACAAGAGGACACAATAGATGCCTAGATGCAATTTACAAGACAAATGCCATATCAAATCATAACAAAAGTTGACTGCACATTAAATGTAGAGGAAAGGAAACTTGGAACGGTTTTCAAAAGAAAAAAAATTCTGGGTTTTTACGCGAGCCGTCGACCATAGCCCCTGCATGCGTCGACGCATACTGTACATTTTTTGATAATTTTGAAAGTTTACAGCATGCGTCGACCGTTGTCCTGTTTAGGTCGACTCATAGCCTTCAAAAACCTAAATTTTCAATTTCATATTATCCAGAATGCCACACTTGCCTATTTATCATGCCTATTCACCTTTTCACAATATGATTTGCATTCAACACACATAGTATCAGGCAGCAAAAGTCATATACATATATATAAGTACCATGATTGTCGAACGATATAGTTAGTTTCAAGTCATGAATGTTTTAGAGAGGGAGAGAGAGAGAAAGGAGCAATATCACCTCTATACCGACCACACTTATTAATCACGGATTTGTACTTGCAACAAACTCTAAACTTGTTAGTGGTACAAAAGCATAATTGTAAATAGATTAATTATGAATGTAGTAATTGTTAAACTCGATCAGAAATGTCGAGAATACCAAGTTCTCGACGGATATGAAAGAAGGGCTCATTGGCTAGCGGCTTTGTGAAAATGTCCGCTAGTTGGTTTTTAGTATCAACATGTTCAAAGAAAACGTCACCCTTCTCTACATGGTCCCTCAGAAAATGGTGTCGAATTTCTATATGTTTGGTACGCGAATGTAACACCGGATTTTTGGTAAGATTTATAGCACTGGTGTTGTCACAAAATATTGGAACACGTTCTAGCTTCAAATTGAAGTCCAATAGTTGTTGTTTAAGCCATAGAACTTGCGCACAACAACTACTGGCGGCTATGTATTCTGCTTCAGCGGTTGACAGAGCAACAAACACTTGTTTCTTGATGTGCCAACTGACCAAGGAATTTGAAAATAAGTGACACGTACCACTAGTGCTTTTCCTATCCGATTTGCAACCGGCAAAATCGGAATCGGAGAAGCCTACCAATGAACAATCATTACCTTTGGAATACCACAATCCATATTTCGGAGTACCAGATAGGTATCGAAGTATGCGTTTGACAGATTTTAGGTGGGATTCCTTAGGACATGATTGGTATCTGGCGCACATACATACGCTAAACATAATATCGGGACGCGAAGCAGTAAGATAGAGAAGCGAGCCAATCATACCTCTGTACCTTTTTACCTCAACACTTTTACCACTTTCATCTTTACTCATATTTGCACATGTTGGCATAGGGGTGTCTATGGCCTTTGAATTTGCCATGTCAAATATCTTGAGAAGATCCAAACAATATTTTGTTTGGCTCACGAATGTTCCTTCCTCCAGTTGCTTGATTTGCAAACTGAGAAAGTATGTGAGTTCACCCATTATACTCATCTCGAATTCACCCTTCATAAGCTTAGCAAACTCTCTTACGAGATTCATGTTAGTGGATCCAAATATGATATCGTCAACATAAATTTGTACGAGGATTAAGTGTTTTCCTTGACGTTTAATGAAGAGAGTAGTATCAACCTTTCCTCTTGAGTAGCCTTGATCAAGTAAGAATTTGCTTAGTCTCTCATACCAAGCTCTAGGAGCTTGTTTGAGACCGTATAAAACTCTTTTCAATTTATAAACATGATCAGGATACTCATGAGACTCAAAACCAGGTGGTTGAGCAACATAGACTTCTTCATTTATGAACCCGTTAAGGAACGCACTTTTGACGTCCATTTGAAATAACTTAAAATCTTTCGCACAAGCGAAAGCGAGTAAAAGGTGTATAGCCTCGAGTCGGGCAACCGGCGCATAAGTTTCCTCATAGTCGATGCCTTCCTCTTGGTTATACCTTTGCGCGACTAAACGCGCTTTGTTGTGAGTTATTACTCCGTTCTCGTCCAGTTTATTTCTAAACACCCATCGGGTGTCGATTACTCGATGACCTCGCGGAGGAGGGACAAGGTCCCAAACCTCATTTCTAGTGAACTGATTCAGTTTCTCCTGCATAGACAAATACCAATGTTCATCGAGTAGGACTTCCTTAGGGTTTTTAGGTTCCATCTGTGACACGAAAGCGAAGTGATAACAGAAATTACTTAGCTTCGATCAAGTTGTTACACCCTTTGTGATGTCTCCAAGAATGTTTTCAATTGGATGGTCTTTAGATGACTTCCACACTTGAGGGAGATCATTGTTTGAAGGCGGATGAACTTCCTCTGTTACATCACGGTGTACATCTTTATCCTCCTCAATTTTGGCTTTGTCAGGTTGATCAATTCCCGTCTCGCCACTTTTGAGTATGTCTTCAGTGGATGTACCTGCACCATGAACAACACTATCCTTTCCGAAATTTCTCGGGTAGGACTCATCAAAAGTAACATGCACAAACTCTTCTACAACAAGTAATCATTTATTATATATTCTATATGCTTTACTCGATTGAGAGTATCTGAGAAAGATACCTTCATCGGCTTTGGACTCAAATTTGCCCAAGTTTTCCTTTTCATTTTTTAATACAAAACATTTGCATCCAAACACATGCAAGTGAGAAACATTTGGCTTTCGCCCTTTTAAAAGTTCGTACGGTGTTTTATTTAGAATGGGGCGAATAAGCACCCTATTCAAAACATAACACACCGTACTAATGGCGTCGGCCCAAAAATATTTAGGTAAACCACTTTCGTTAATCATTGTTCTTCCCAATTCTTCTAAAATACGGTTTTTGCGCTCCACAACCCCGTTTTGTTGAGGAGTGCGTGGAGCGGAGAAGTTATGATCTATACTATGGTTACCACAATATTCTTCAAATAAGTGGTTTTCAAACTCACCTCCATGGTCGCTCCTAATTGACACTATGTTTGTATTTAACTTATTTTGGGAAAGCTTAGCAAACTTTTCAAAAGCGGCAAATGTATCACTTTTACTTACTAAGAAGATGGTCCAACAAAACTTAGAAAAGTCGTCCACTATTACGAACCCGTAATAGTTTCCTCCTAGACTTTTGATCCTAGACGGCCCACACAAGTCCATGTGTAGAAGTTCAAGAGGTCTCATTGTTGAAATTATCTTTTTGGATTTAAATGAGATCCTCGTTTGCTTCCCTTTTTGACAAGCATCACAAAGGTGATCCTTGGTGAACTTTATTTTGGGAAGTCCTAAGACTAGGTCTTTTGAGACTACCTTATTGAGTAAGTCAAAATTAACATGCGCTAAACGCCTATGCCATAGCCATGAGTCTTCACTAATAGTTATGAGGCATTTGTCGCTTGTTAATGATACTTCATTTAAGTCAAGCATATATACGTTGTTTACTCTAAAACCATTAAACATATTCTTCTTATCATTTTCATGCATAATTTTGCAACAATCTTTTGAAAAAGATACATTGTATCCTTTGTCGCATAATTGGCTAATGCTAAGCAGGTTATGTTTAAGGTTTTCGACAAGCAACACGTCGGAAATCATAGTAGAGGCGGGATTACCTACACTACCTTTACCTAGTATTGCTCCGCGGTTGTTATCACCATAAGTTACATACCCTTTCTTCTTAGCCACAAAGTCTATGAATAAGGATATGTCTCCAGATATGTGTCTTGAGCACCCACTGTCGAGAACCCATCTTCTCTCGGTGGTCTCGACACATTTCACCTATCAAAACATAATTAGCACAAGGAGGTACCCAATGGAATATTGGGTCCTAATAGGTTAGCGACAAAATGGTTGCGTTTGGGCAACCATTGGTAGATGCCTTTAGGAACAAGAAATCTCCTAAACCGGCATTTACCAATGGAGTGGCCTTTCTTGCAACAATATAAGCATACAAAATCGACTTTAGAGTCACTTTCACTTGCTTGATCCCTAATTACATATGCATATTTTTGGTATGGGTTAATCATACTTTTTCTAAAATCCTTTTTATCAATAGCAAATGTAATTTTAGGCTCAAGTGCCTTGTTTAATTTGGCCTTGAGGTTTCTAACCTCACCTTGCCAAATATGACAAGTATCACACCCAAAGTTGAAAGGATTTCTATTGTCCTTACAATCCGATTCATTGCCTTTCACAATGGAAGCCTTAAGGTCCTCTAATCTCTTTTCAGACTCTTTAACTTTGTGCTCTAAATACGTAAAAAAATTCTTATTAGAGGCAAGTTTCTTGAAGGCTTCAACTGCTTCATTATGTAAGGCATTAAATGCGGTTTGTAATTCTGAATGCGACATATTTGAGGACTTATCATATTTAGAGTGACGTACCTATTTTTTCTTATTTTTCTGATGAGCGGAGAGGCATAGATTCAAAAACTCTTCTTCATCACTAGAGCTTTCATCAGAGGAGGAAGAGCCGCTGTCGCTTTCCCACGCTATGTACGCTCTCCTAGGCTTTGATGATTTCTTGTGTGACTTTGATGATTCCTTGTCCTTTCCCTTTTTGTTCATCGGACAGTCCGGTTTGTAGTGACCGGGCTTTCCCCACTTGTAGCACGTCCCTATAGTCTTTTTACCTTTTGAGTCACATCCTTGGAGTATCTCGATTGTTTCCGGAAGTTTACCAAGTTCTTCTCGGAATGTTGGATGTCGTTCTTTCTCACGTAACGGTTATACCGTTTGACAAACAACCCCATATCTTCGCTCTTATCCTCTTCTTCTTCGTCGCTTGAGGAATAATCACTTTGCTCTTTTGCTTGAGACTTCGAGGAGGAAGTCTTGAGAGCTATTGATTTCTTTTCACTCACCTTCATTTTGTCTTTCTTTTCCATCTTTTCGCGTTGGTCTAGGCTCAAGAGTACCTGTTCATGCTCTTGTAGTTTGCCAAACAATGTTGTCAAGTCTAATAAGGTAAGATCATGTGCTTCTTTGATGGCGGTCACTTTAGGCTGCCATTCCCTGTTAAGACATCTTAAGATCTTATTAGTAGCAATATCATTGGAAACAGGCCTACCTAATGAATGTAAACGATTGATGAGATGAGTAAATCTCTTTTGCATGTCAGCAATGGTTTCCCCTTGCTCCATGAAAAAGAGATCAAACTCTTGTGTTAATGTGTTGATTCTAGCCAACTTAACATCGTTTGTCCCCTCATGGGCTATTTGTAGTGAATCCCACATGGCCTTAGCAGTAGGACAATGGGATACACGATAGTATTCATCTACACCTAATGAGGAGATTAAGATGTTTTTAGCTTTCCAATCATAATTGTATTTTTTCTCATCGTCATCGGTCCATTGTGCTTCGGGCTTTGGCACAACTACGTTATCCGCATTGGTCATAGTAATTTCTATTGGACCATTGAGGATAACGTTCCATATTTTTCTGTCTATGGAGTTTATATGCACCCGCATACAATCTTTCTAATAACTATAATTTTCACCGTTGAAAATGGGAGCCCTATTGTACGCCCCTTTTGGTTCGTTAGCCATTTTCTATCTACGTTGTATTTGAAGCACCGAATAACCGGAGCTCTAGATACCACTTGTTAGACTATGACACCAATCTAGAAGGGGGGGGGGGGGGGTTGAATAGATCCCCAATTAAAATTTGAGTCGGCGCTACCAATTTAAAATTGGTTTTAAAAATGTTTTAAGTGCGGAAGCGGCCGAGGAAAATATAGTCTAAAACGAACGGTTATTAGAAAACCGGATATGCGTAAGCCTTTGGATTAATGACAATTTGGAAAATAGAATCACAACACTAATCACACTTATCAATTATCTACTTCAGTTGTAAGGATTCCTAGTTCCAATGATTCAAAGAGCAAACCAAAACTAGATACACAAGTAAGATAATTTTGGTTCAAGCAATATGTCAAACACTTGGTGTGCAAAACACTCCAAGTGATATTTATATTGAGTAAGTGATTCCAACTAGCCTAGTACAATGTCTTGTTGTACTTTGGAGTCAAAAACAGAGTTTTAACCTCTTACTCAATTGATATCACAATTTTGACAATAGAGCTTATACAAAAATCACTTATGTTGAGCTATAACGTAAATGCTGAAAAGTAGAGAAGACAAGTATTTGGTGAGGCAGTTCCCTCGTCGTCCTCGCTTCGGGGTACGTCTGCCCTCAATTCTAAAACTAGAATTGAGATAGGTTTTATAGATATCACCTGTTGAATGTAATAGTTTATACAAGGATTGAGCAGCAAATATACAACATAAATCTCAATGTGTTGAAAGTTGCTTTCACTCCTTTCCCCTTGATTCAAGATGAATTAAGTCCTTCGATTTGTGTTGATGGACCTCCGACTCCAGCCACCTTATTGAATAACACGTTGTTGTTCAAACCTTCGGCTGATCTCAACAGCAACAAATCGACCCCGAGATCTTCCCTTTAAAATCACCGAATCCGCTACTAGACTTGTGAAGAACACCTCTTCACAATCACCTTCGCTCGGTTGACCCTTGATGAAGAATCTCGTCCAAAACCCCCCCAAAATTCAAACCAATCTTGGAGGGTAAAACCCCAACGGTTTTATTCAAGAAAGAACTTGTCACAAGCTTCAACCCGAACTTGATTCTCCAATCTAAACTTCGAACCTTATCACCTTGAATCTCTCACAAATGCATTTCAAAAATGATTCTGTGTAATTGAAATGTTGTGAGATGTTGAAGATGAAGATGATGAATCTTGGACACCTATTTCACTCTTTCTTGTTTTTGAACACATGAATCAAAAGATTATCAAATGTTAAAATGACACAAGTGGTTAAACAAGTATATATAGTGCCAACCCAATTTTAGACATAACAGTATTTCAAATATAAGAGGGAAACATTTAAAAACAGAATTTCCGCGCGAACGGTCGACCGCAGCAGGTCTGTGCGTCGACGCATGGCCTGTGTTGTTTGGAAATCTGGAAAATTCATCAGTATGCGTCGACCATACAGTCGGCGTGTGCTGACCCGTTGAAAACTATTTCCCTTATGCGCCGACCCTATGGTCGACTCATGCCTTTACGCGCTGACCCGTTGAAAAGTTTTTCCTTCATGCGTCGACCCTATGGTCGACTCATTGCCTTGTGCGCTGACTAGTGGATAATTATTCTGATGCATGCGCCGACCCTATGGTCGACTCATGCCCTGCAAACCTGCAAAAATTCATCAGTTTGTGGTCTTTCATGCCTTTGGTCATGATTGCATTTTATCTACACATAGTATATTCATTTCAGCAGTTTTAAGACAAGTATAAAAGGATATGGTGGGTGATACGTTGCATCTGTTTTAGTAGATCAGGAGTTCATAATTTCCAATCTATCCAGGGAATTTGTCATTATCGAAACCTGCATTAACCAATGTCTTGCAGACTTGTGTGATGTGTGGCGATTTGCCTCCACAGACTCCTCACTCTTCTTCTTCGTTTGCGCCGCCGCTGCCATGGCTGGTTCACTTTGAAGCTTTTATCCGTTTTTCTTTCTACTTTCTCTGTCTGATCTTCTTTCATCCTGAAAAAAAACACACACAAAATCGTGAATCATCCATAGCTTACGTCTTTGCGATGAGATTGGTTGGTTGGTCCGCCGCGGCTGTGGGTCCGTTTGATTTGCGGTGAGTGGTCGATGATGTGGAAAACTGAGGCGTTCAAGGATTTTCCCGCCGGTGAGGTTTGGCTAGTGTTTGAACTCCTGTGGGTTCCGCCACCGCCGATCCAGTTCGCCAGCGACGCCTGGGTTTCGAAGTCGCGATGATGAGCGAAAACTCCTCTTCTTCTTTCTTCCGCTCTGGGGACGATGATGATGGATCTCGGATCCTCTGTGTCCCTGTTCAACCGCGGCCGCCGCTGTTCGTGATGAGGGTTTTGATCTTAATCCCCTTTGAAACCTAATAATGGTGCCTTTTATATGATTCTTTGTGGGCTGTATTTGATTTGCGAGACGCGAAAATGTCGGCAGTTTTGTTGTTGTTCTTGCAGGATTTACGGCTTGACTTGTTGATACATTAGCTTGTGGTTGCCGTTGGGTTTGTTGGAATTTTTCCGGAAAAGTTGTTAAGGGGCTGTTTGGCTGAGAAGCAATTTGGTGAAATAAGCGCTTTTCAAATAAGTGCTTTTTCCCAAACCGGCTTTTCCAAATAAGCGTTTTTCCGCAAAACTTCTTTATCTCTGTCTCTCTCAGTTACCTCGGAAACATAAGAACAGATGCTGTCGATTCTGGCCGAGGCCGAGAATCGAACACCCGATGATGATACCGTTCTAAGGGTGTCGAACTAACCCGATAAAACTTTATCTGTTTGTTTTGTTTGCAGGTTCAGAAGGAATAATCGGATGAGTCGGAAAGTCGGGGAAATCGGAAGAAAAAGTAGGACTTTAAAATTTTTATCTTATTTTATGTAATTTTTGTATTTTTTGTAATTTATTTAACTATTTTTTTAGAAGTAACAAATAAAAAAAAAGAAGTAAATTGATTAGTTATAAAAAAATGAAATATGATTATTATGAAATATATTTTTATTATTATTTTCCTTTTTAAAATGAAATGAATACAAACAAATAAATTAATTAGAAACATGAAATAATATCAATTTAACAATCACAATAAAATTATAAAGATGCAAATGCAAATGAGAACAATATTATAAAAAAGTGAAGTGGAAACAATATTTAAAATGATACAAAGTTATTTAAAAATGAAGTTATTTAAAACTAAAATAAAAAATGAAATGAATTGTTTGGAAATGAAATGAAAATAAAGTTTAAGAACTGGCGTAGAAATGATTGGCGTAGAAATGATTTATAATAAAAATGAAAATGCAATATAATGGATTTAAAATGAAATGAAACGAAATGAAATTCCCAATTTTTACTAATTCCCAACTCCTCTAATTTATTCGACTAATCTCGTCCCCGCCATAACTTCCGATTAAACCTTCCAGCACTTCACCTCGGCCCTGGCTTACATCAACCAACTCAAACGACTCAACTTTCTTGACTACAACTCAAAATTCGTAAATTGACGATCGGTCGCGAACAAATGACCGTTTTGCCCTTCATGAACTAAAGAGCACGCCACATGATATTTTCCTGCAAAAATCAACCAACTGCACCACCCGTTAGTGGTTAGTTTAACCGCAATGAAAAATGAAATGGGATGCAAGATGAAACGACTAATCTTAGGGCAAAATTTGGGGTATTACAACACCCTTTTCTACCCCACAATTAAAAGGCACATTTTTCACATATATCAGAGTAAAATATTAAACTCAATAAAAATCACCGCAAAGGGCGTACATTTCTCGATAACTCAAAAATAGGTCAAGGCTCCGTAAACAACGGGTTTTCCTAAAAGACATCAAAAATTGCGCAAAGACATCGGAACTCAAAAGACATAATCCAAAGTTTTCCTTATACGGAAAGATAATCAAAATAACTCAATAAAACATAGTTTAACTCAAATACCCCAACCCAATGTTACACTATCAGAGCAAGACCCACTAAGTTAACCAAAAGGCCAACAACTCAAAACTTCAAAAGTCCTCAACGGCATCCACGGCTAAACCTGGTCATCTGCACGAGTAAAACGATTCATAATAATCAATATAGGAAATCAACATATAAAATGACGTCATTTTCACATTCAACATTATCATATTCATCAAAGGACATCAAAGACCACAACATCATAATTTACTCAAAATCATCTCATAAATGCAAATGCAATAAGACTAAATGCATGTGGTATCAACCATCAGAGCTCGATGGACACTGGACCATCAACCCTCCATAGATCCCCATCAATAGGGTCGATTCTACTCGAGAACCGGAGCACATCAAAATACCTCACATCCGCACAATGGGATTGAATCCAAAGTAATCAAGGTCCTGAACCGAAGTCCGGATGCACATGAATGCATGATGCACACGTCAATAATCATCCTCATAATAACATCATAGGTGCATCATCATTCATCATAATCATCATCACAATCATCATTATATATATCATGTCATCATAGAGTTCATCAAAACTCAGGGTAATGTCATCATAGTTATCCAATCATTATATCATAGGAATCATCATATAATCATGTACACATCACATAGAATTCACAGTCATAATCATATTAATTCATCACAGAAATCACAGCATCAAAACATCAAGGCATCACTGCACAAATTCAGAATTCGCAAAATTCTGCTACGTTCGCTAGGCAAGTCTGGGGCGAGTTTCTTCGTTGTGCGAAGGATTCTTCACAGTGCGAGTCTGGGACGAAATCATTCGCTGTGCAAACAACGCGATGACAGCAAAACGCTGTTACGCACCAAAACCTAAAACCAACCAAAAGCCCCACGATTCAGTCCCATAATGCCCCCAAAACATCCCAAAATCATCCCTAAGGTCTTGTCGCTACTCGAAAAATGCGTCGCGCAACGACGGGGAGGCGAAAAAGATAGACAGAAGAGTCGCCACCGAACTTTATTTATCCCATGACGGGAAAGGAAAATATCGAGAAAACCTTGAGAAAATAATGGATAAGATGGTCTCGCAACCATGAACGGGTTCGGAAGCCGGTTATGCGAAGGGAAGGTATTAGCACCCCTCGCATCCATCGTACTCGATGGGAACCTTTTGTTTGTCGATGTGTGAATTTATTTGCTTAAACATTATGCTATAACAAGAGTGTTCTAAAAGATAGAGAGAAGGGTTTAGAAACGAAGAAAGGAGGGATAGAGAGATAATAGGGGAGAAAGGGGAAAGAACAGACTCGGTAGGACTTCGCGGTCCTAGGCCTACGTATTCTCAAAAGATATGAGAAAGTCAGAGTCGACGTAGTTCGGGGAACTACAGATATAAGGGGGAATATGCTCGGCAAGGATTGTGGCCCTTGTGCCTACGTATCTTTACTTGAAAAAGTAAAGAATCAGAGCAGCCGTAGTTCGGCCTACGGTGTGCGGGAAAATTCTGTTAGACGATGCTATCGTGCGCATTCTAGCAGTTAGGTGTATTGCTGCTCGCTCGTTGGAGACTTAGGCGTTACCTGTTTGCGGTAGAACGGACGTAGCATGCCTTTCTGGGAAAGGGTGGAAAAAGAAAAGGGTGCTCGCTAGGATTGTCACAATCCTATGCCTACGTATTCTCAACATGCAAGAGAAATCAGAGCAACGTAGTTCGTGCCTATGGTGCGGATAACCGATGTGTTTGGGGATGATGTTATCGTGCACGTTCTAGCAGTTTAGGTGTTTTGCTGCTCGCATGTGAGGAGACTTATGCGTACCTGTTTGCGGTAGAACGGACGTAACGTATCCTGTTTGAAAGGTTGGTTTTCGCCATGCGAGGCAAGGTATCATGTTTGATTGGTTGAGATTGTTTTTGGGGCGAGATAGGTCCTCAGATAGTAACCCCTACGGGTAGTACCCAATTCTTTATCTCAAAATTTTTGTTGTAAAAAATGTGTGGCGAACGAGGCGTCTTCGTATTGAAAGACGAGTATCAAGACCACACACACTACAGTGAGTATCTTGACACTCGGAGAGGAAGAAGACTACACTCAATCCTCTCTCTTTAGTTCAACACAAAGAGAACTTCATTCTCTTATTAAAGATGTTTTTGGTTTTGAATGGTAAGTGCTTTGCGACAGAGAACCCTACGGTAAACGTCAGCACTCGGGATAGGAGAAGGCCTACGCCTAACCACTCCACGACCATTCAAGTTTTTGTTATGAAAAGATTTGAAAATGCACTCGGTACAGGACCGAGGTTTTAGGTGTGTAAATTGTGGAAGGAAGTTGTGAAAGGAGAGGTAGTGGAAGGAGTCGCGTCTTCATATTGAAAGACGAGTGTCTAAACCACCCACACTACAGTGAGCATCTCGACACTCGGAAAGGAAGAAGTCTACACTTAATCCTCTCTTTTTAGTTCAATACAAAGAGAAATTTATTTTAAAGATGGTTTAAAAATGGACTCGGTCCGAGACCGAGGTTTTTTAGGAAGGAAGGTTTGAAAAGTCACTCGGTGCGGGACCGAGGTCTTAGGAGGAAAAGGGGTGGAAAAGTCTTCGTATTGAAAGACGAGTGTCTAAACCACCCACACTATAGTGAGCATCTCGACACTCGGAGAGGAAGAAAGTCTACACTTAATCCCCTCGTTTAATTCAATACAAAGAAAATGATTTAAAAGATAGTTTAAAAGGGACTTGATACAAAGACGAGGGTTTTTTAGGATAGGAGGGACTGAAAACGTCTTCGTATTGAAAGACGAGTGTCGAAACCACCCTCACTACAGTGGGCATCCCAACACTCGAAGAAGAAGGGGTCTACACCCAATCCTCTATTTTTAATGCAATACAAAGAAAATATGACTTGAAAATATTTTCGAAGTTACACTCGGTACGAGACCGAGGTTTTAGGAGGATAAGCGTTGAAGGCGAAATGGTCTCAGATCCAACGTTATTTATCAACAGTTTGACTTAATAACGATTTACGGAGGTCTCGTCATCGACCAAAACAAATGAAATGAAATAAAGTCGAAAAGTGAGAAAGAGGAAAAAGTCGGTCTCGGATCCTTCATTTCTCATCAATAATTTGACAGAGAATCGAAGGGAATGTCGTCATCGACCCAAAACGGCGAAAAAATGAACAATAACAAATGCGAAGTAAGATCAACTCTAAAAATAAAAGTACTATTAAAATAAATAAAAAGAACCCTAATGTCAAATATCATAAACTTCTAACAGAAAATAAAACTAGAAAATAAATATATACATATAAAAGAAACTTTAGAGATTTAAAAATCCAAAAGAAACTAATTTAATAAAACAAAGCATATTAACAAAACTTTCTACAAACTTAAAACAAAAATAAATAAATAAATAAATAACAATAACAAACTGTTATATATATAAAAAAAAAAATATTAGTTATATACATTAAAAAAGATATTCTATATAATAAAAAAACTAAAAGAAAAGGGGTTGCAAAAGAAACGTGGAGATGGTGTATTATCTTGTGGGTTTGGAAAGCCCAAGTTAATTGAATAATAAAAAATAAATAAATAAAAAGAAAAGAAAATAAAAGTAATAATAAATTTAAAAAAAAAAAAAAAAAAAAGAGAAACCAACAACTACAATGAAATGGCTCAAACGAGAAAGCTCAGAAGCCACCGCTTCATCATCGCTTCCAACAGCGTCAACGAGAACGCAGCGAAGCTCGAACCCTCCTTTAAGCACGGATTTAAACCACACTCGGATTTTCGTGACTTTGAGTGTGGTTCTGATTTATCTTGACATGCTCAATCTCTCTACTTCTTCTCCTTCTGTTAATTCTGAAATGGGTTGTGTTAGATTTTCGCAGGTGAAATGGATCTGTTACGATTTGTGAAGGTTTTGGTGACGTTAATGAAGGTGTTTGTTGTTGGAGTGATGGGAGATGGAAGAACAGGTTTATTTGATGAAGATGATGGGTACTGAAGGTGGTATAAGGTTTGGTTTTGTTTGAAGTTTTGATTAAATGAGTTGAAGGTGAAGGCGGATTTCAGTTAGACTCCAGGTTGTTGATGAACAAAGGGGAAACAGGTTTGTGTAACAGCGGAGTTTTCAAAATGTTTTTAGGATTGTTTGATTTTAAGAAAAGTAATTATTTGAAGGTTCGAAAATGGAGGATTGGTTGGCTCGAAGGTGAAGAAGATGGCCGAATTTGGAGGTAGATTCACGGTCGTGTGTTTGCGAACGGGAAAGGATTGATGGGCGGTGTTTATGGATTTCGTTTGAGGTTTGAAGCTTGACTGAGAAAGATGGTGTTGTTTGAAGGTTGGAGAAGGAGTTAGGGCGGCTACTAGGGTTGGTGTCCTAGGGTTTGGAGGCTGCCTTTTCAGATTAGGGTTGTCCCTGGGAAGGTGAATAGTGTACTCCTCTATATAGGACTGCCACGTGGCAACTAGAGAGGTTAATGGCTCATTAATGCTGAATTAAAAGACTAATAATATATTAAACATAACTTAATTACTAATCTGAATAAACAATTAAATAATTAATTAAAAACTAATCTAAACAAATGATTAAAAAAAGAAAATAAAAGTATAATTAATAAATAATAACCTTGATTAAAACATTTGATTAATCTAAAATAAACAACCTGACTATTAATAAAAACTAATCTTAATTAAATTAATAAAAATCTAAAAAAAATCTAATTAACTCTAATTAATTCTAAAAACTTAATAAAATTCACACAAAACAAAAATTCTATATAGAAACAAAATAAAAGTCTATTTATCTCCTAATAAACTAATTAAAGTTCTAATTAAACTAATAATAATATTTACACTAAAAATAATATTCTAACGAGCTAATCTAAATAAGTAAATAAATGAAAATAACTTTAATTAATTCTAAAAAGTCTTAATAAAACTTCCAGAATAAAATTCTATATTAAAATAAAATAAAACTCTATTTAGCTCCTAATAATAAAAATCACTAAAAATTATATTTAACCTAAAAGCTATTTCTAAACTATATAATTAAATCTAATAAAATTAAAAACGGTTAAAACTCTATAATCAAAATCAAAATCTAAAAACTATCTAAAAACTATCTAAATCCTAAAATATCTCTAACAATACTAACTTAATTCTAAAATCCTAAAATATCTCTAACAATACTAACTTAATTCTAAAATCCTAAAATATCTCTAACATTACTAACTTAATTCTAAAATCCTAAAATATCTCTAACATTATTAACTTAATTCTAAAATCCTAAAATATCTCTAACATTAAATCAAATCTAATATTAAAATAATTCTAAAAACAAATTAAATCTATGCTATAAAAATAATCTATTTCTATTCTAAATAAATAAAAAACTATTTCTAATAAAAATTCTAACTAAATTAAAAAATCTATTTAAAAACTATTAAAATAAAATCTATTCTAAAGAAATAAATAAATAACTATTCTAATTCTAAAAATATAATAAAACAAAATTCTACATCTAATTAAATTAAATAGGTGATAAAAATAAAAAAAGAACAAAATAGTAATATTTGCAAGGAAAAAGAGAAAATAAAAAGGATTGAAATATTTACGAAAATGCCCTTAGGCCACGTGTCGCGCTCCCATTAGGCAAAATAAATCAAGTTTTGAAAAACGCTCAAAGTGGACACATGTCTAGACGGCATGAAATTAAGTGAAAAAAAGCAAAAATATTTACAAAAGCTGGCGGGCAAATTTAGGGTATGACAGATGCCCCTATCTAATCGGCTTAGACCGAGTAAGATGAATTACTGCAGCATTCATCTTTCAAGGTATAAGTCGATTAGATACAAAGAAGACCCTGAATTTGTCCAAAAAAGGAAAACAAAAATTTGAGAAATGAAATACAGACAAACCTGACACCCAAAAGGATGTAGGGAGATAAGCTTCACCGAAGAGATTGCCACTTATCGCTGACTTTAAATGATATGCCCCTGACTGGGCTAAATTTGTCGTTGAAGATTTAATTAACCATGGGGTTGAAATACATCATGCGATACACCCATGGTCTTGAAAAGGTGCCCCTGTCTGGGCGGAATTTTGCTTTGATATTCTTGAATTTCGTGGGGAGACCCGCGGTCTTGCGGAGATTGCCCCTGACTGGGCTGATTATGATCTTGAAAATCTTCGAGATTAATCCTGGATCTGACCTCGCATACGCGGATGCTTGATGAGAATGATGTTTCATATCAAATGGAAATGCAAGTGCAAATGCTAATGCACGGAGATGCAAGAGCTGAGGAAATATGATATGATTATGGGTATGCATATGATGCAAGATGCTTATGAAGTCGAATGCGATGCATATGATGCGTATGATTGCAGGCAGGTGATTGGAAATGCAGGTGGTTGGGAAATACAAGTTGGACTTTGGTGGTTGCCAATGCAGGTTGGACTTTGGGTTTGAAGTACCAGATGAGGGCTGGTATTCGGAGGGTAGACCACCAGACGAGGACTGGTTGGCGAAAGGTTAATTTGTCGAAGGAGGGCTAATTTTGTGGCTTGCCAGATGGGAGCTGGACTTTGGGACGAGGTTTACCAGACAAGAACTGGTTAAACGGTAGGCTAAAGGAAGGGTAACCAGATGAGAGCTGGTTTAAAAGCTGACATATACCAGGCGAGAATTGGTATTCAGCGAAGGGTTGACCAGATGTGACTGGTTTGAAGGTTATTTTCCAGACGGGAACTGGACTTTGAAATGATTTGCCAGACGGGAACTGGGCTTTAAAATGATTTGCCAGACAGGAACTGGGCTTTAAAATGATTTGCCAGACAGAAACTAGGCTTTAAAATGATTTGTCAGACGGGAACTGGACTTTAAAATGATTTGCCAGACGGGAACTGGACTTTAAAATGATTTGCCAGACGGGAACTGGGCTTGGAAATGATTTGTTACACGGTTTTGACAGGTAACAGGTTTAGGCTGTGGGATGACGGATCCGATGACAGCAAGGCCTTTTCGGAATGTTAGGGTTATTAGGTGAGATGACGGTATGATTCCTCGACACTTGTTTTGAACTCAACAGTTGCTGATGATGATGAACTTGCTAGAGTAATTTGCCATGAGACGACCTCGAGGTGGCTTGCCCCAGAGTTTGTACCACGAAAGGATTTATCATTGTTTAACCAATTCTTGTGGTGATTGGCTTCAATATACTCTTTAGAATAGCTTGCTCTTGAAAGAGCGTTGAAGCGACTTGACTTATCCTGACTGAACATTGGAGGAATCTATCCTCAAGTCAAAGAAACTATGGGTGGCCTGCCCCTAATTGGTATAATTCACTTTTGATCAACCGCTTCTTGAATGATTTGCCCCATGATCGACTATTGCTTGGGGATTTGCCTCAGACTGATCCAGACTGCTGAATGATCCAGTCCTGCTTGATTGCTTCGTGTTGTAATTTCCTCTATGCCAACTACTAACTTGCAATTAAAATTGTTTGTTCACAAATGGTAATTTTAACGCGAAGTTCATGCAAGTTTTTTGAAAGAATTGTCGTTTATTGAGTGTCGTGGTAGTGAGACAAATGGACCGTTAGTCCAAACGTTGTGCTAATTTGATTGGTGTAAAAGATATAGCAAGGATATTGACACCAAATCTGATGATTAACAAATATGTGAGGAGTCAGGTTACGCAACCTTGCGATAGTATGCTTTCAGAATAAACCTCGACTCAATTAGGTCTTTCGAGGGTTGTAACGTGGTCTGGCTCACGGTTATAGAAACAAAGGATATTAGGCTCAAAGTTAATTTGTACCCACCCCTTCTTCTTGATGACTTCCAGTCCTACGTTCAGTTAATTCTACACCTATTTGACGGTGTAAGCTTAATGGTTTCAAGGTTTGCTTGAAATGGCAGCCACCTTATTTTGCTTTTTGAAGGATGTCAGTAACCCTTTGGGGTGACCACTGAATGTTATTTTGTTTTTGGTTGAGGATTTGAGGACCTCTTTTGATTTTTATTTTGATCCCTAACTTTTGCATGGACTGACTTTGCTTGTCAGATCCATCGGGATAGCCTTGATTTTTGCCTAAGTCCCCTTTTGAGGTGTTTGACTTAGCAGGCTTTTGATTGATTTTTTTTTGGATTTTGTCGGAGGATTGTGACTGCCATGTCATGGGTCATTGATGAACGACCATCTTGTCTTTTGGATTTTTGCTTTGTTGATTCGAATGCGGGGTTAGATTAACTGAACACTACCCTGCCCCAGGTTGAGTGTAAGGGTTTGAATATCCGAAGGAAACTCCTACTTCTAGGCTCGAATTGGTTGACTAGGGATTAACTCCTTATATCTCCGGTGTTTATGGGAATTGAAACAATGCCTGTACATCATTGACGAGATTTTATCCGAAAGCATACGGTTTACAACTATGGGTATTTCGTTTTCGTCATCCTCCCTTCAATCTTTGCTAAAACAACAGTGATAAAGTGGAGTGGATAAAAAATGGATGTGTATGTGATTGTGATAAATGGAAAAATGAGCGAATGCGACATAATTGATTCGGAAAATGCATAATCACTTCATTAATATTACCATTCAAAACAACAATGTTTAAACACAAGTAGCAATTAACAGGAAATAAACTACAAGATGCAGATGATAAAAGCGTTCGAGGACTGCCAATGTTGAGGACGTCTGCCTGTCTAGACCACTGGCTTCTGGAAATGACCCTTGGAATCTTCGAGCTTAGACAACTGAGAGGTTGACATGGACAACCAAACTCCCATCGGGAAAAGATATGTACCCTTTGTCAATCAACTGTTGCACTTTGGCTTGGAAGGCTTTACATTCTTCAGTCGAGTGCCCCATGGATCCACCATGATACCCACACTGAACATTGGGATTGTACCCAGGAGGGTAAGGTTCTGGCACAGGCTTAAGAGTTTTAGGCTCCACCAATGAGTTTTGAATCAGATGTGGGAGAAGCTGACTGTGCGACATAGGGACTGGATGAAGAGGAACAGTCTTTCTTTCCAAGTTGTTGTTGGGCCTATTCTGATTTTGGCGCTGATTCGGACGACCTCGACTATGGGCTCGTTGATTTGCATGAGGAGCGACCCATGGCTTGTGGGATGAAGCTTTAGGCATGGCCGATTGTCCATGAGGATAACATGGCACTGGTAATGATGCCTGTTGAGCAGACGAGGGACCATAGAGTTTTGTTGGTACATCGTGAGAATACTCAACATTCGCTATGAGTGCGCCGGTTTCATCCTTCTTTTCCTCATGGAAATCATCAGAAGATTCAATCTCACTGGCCTGACTGCTTGAGGCGTCTTGGATTTGTCCGCTTTTAAGGTAGCTTTCAATGCGCTCTCCTACAATCACAAGGTCAGAGAAGGTTGATGTCGTACAACCAGCCATTCTTTCAAGATAAGAACCATGCAAACTGTTGATGAACATGTCAATCAGCTCCCTTTCTGAGAGTGGTGGTTGCACTCTTGCTGCGAATTCTCTCCACCGCTGTGCATATCCCTTAAAAGATTCATTTTCATTTTGAGATAGGCTTTGCAACTGCATGCGGGTGGGAGGAGTGTCTAGATTAAACTGGTAAAACTTTAGAAAAGCATTGGCTAGGTCCCTCCATGATTGGATATGACTCCTTACTAAATCTGTGTACCAACTTAATGATGCCCCACTCAGACTTTCTTGAAAACAGTGGATCATCAACTTATCGTCATGAGTGTATGGGGTCATTTTTCGACAGTACATCACCAAATGACGCCTCGGGCAACTAAAGCTTGTGTACTTCTCGAAGTTGGGTACCTTGAATCTCGGAGGGATCACCAAGTCTAGCACTAGACACATATCAGCAACATCGAGGTTGGGCATGTCAAAAACTCTCATAGATTGAATTGTCTCCTCAAGGGCCCGAAGTTTTTCTTCCATGGGATCAGTCATTGGCATCCTCTGGGGTCGAGTAGGAACATTTACTTGCGGAGGATGGCCATCCGGCGAAAGATCATACAGTGGATTGTTCGTCACAGTAAACCCTGGCGGGGACTCAACATTCTGGCGGTCGTTCTCTGGCATAGCTACCTCAGTTTGCATTGTCTGACTGACCCTTCAAGGCGTCTATGCTCCTTTTGCTTCAAATACTTCACAACTCTCACGAGTTCAATAGGAGTGTCGGGAAATCAACTGCGGGTTATGAACAGAGGATGGGTAAGCTCTTGGTACATGGGAAGGAAATGCAAAAATGATGCAGAGATGCTTATGCAAATGCAATGCAATGTAATGAGTGCACACGAGAACAAATCCACATCAAGGATCAAGGTCACAGATCCTGCAAGACAACAACAAAAGGTATCTCTCCCACCGGGTGGGCAATCTATTGGTTTATAAGAGGGTATCCCATAGGCTTTAAAACAAAGTCCCATGCACTAACCCTCAAAAGTTTTCCATCAGAACGCCTACTCGTAAGACGGTAATCCTTTCAAAGGATGAGCACAGAGTCATGTTTTAGCAACCTTTGGAATAAGGTTCTACAAAGGTCCTCAGAGTCACGGACTCCCACGTCGAAAATAAAAACGTCATTACGACTACACGTAAGACATAATCATCCCAACGGGGTCTCATCTGAGCGGTGGAATTCGATCCAACTCAACGAGTCCTAAGCCTCGCAAATCAGAAAGAATCCACCTCCTAACTTAGTGTATACTCGAAAGCTCGGGTAGAAAGCTTTTATCCTCACAAACCAATCCAATAAACCCAACAGGTTAGTGAACACAACATAAAGAAACAGATAAAAGCAAACAAAATCACACACGCGACAAACAAATTAGGCTTGGCTCGCTATGAGTCCCCAGCAGAGTCGCCAGCTGTCGCTACTCGAAAAATGCGTCGCGCAACGACGGGGAGGCGAAAAAGATAGACAGAAGAGTCGCCACCGAACTTTATTTATCCCATGACGGGAAAGGAAAATATCGAGAAAACCTTGAGAAAATAATGGATAAGATGGTCTCGCAACCATGAACGGGTTCGGAAGCCGGTTATGCGAAGGGAAGGTATTAGCACCCCTCGCATCCATCGTACTCGATGGGAACCTTTTGTTTGTCGATGTGTGAATTTATTTGCTTAAATATTATGCTATAACAAGAGTGTTCTAAAAGATAGAGAGAAGGGTTTAGAAACGAAGAAAGGAGGGATAGAGAGATAATAGGGGAGAAAGGGGAAAGAACAGACTCGGTAGGACTTCGCGGTCCTAGGCCTACGTATTCTCAAAAGATATGAGAAAGTCAGAGTCGACGTAGTTCGGGGAACTACAGATATAAGGGGGAATATGCTCGGCAAGGATTGTGGCCCTTGTGCCTACGTATCTTTACTTGAAAAAGTAAAGAATCAGAGCAGCCGTAGTTCGGCCTACGGTGTGCGGGAAAATTCTGTTAGACGATGCTATCGTGCGCATTCTAGCAGTTAGGTGTATTGCTGCTCGCTCGTTGGAGACTTAGGCGTTACCTGTTTGCGGTAGAACGGACGTAGCATGCCTTTCTGGGAAAGGGTGGAAAAAGAAAAGGGTGCTCGCTAGGATTGTCACAATCCTATGCCTACGTATTCTCAACATGCAAGAGAAATCAGAGCAACGTAGTTCGTGCCTACGGTGCGGATAACCGATGTGTTTGGGGATGATGTTATCGTGCACGTTCTAGCAGTTTAGGTGTTTTGCTGCTCGCATGTGAGGAGACTTATGCGTACCTGTTTGCGGTAGAACGGACGTAACGTATCCTGTTTGAAAGGTTGGTTTTCGCCATGCGAGGCAAGGTATCATGTTTGATTGGTTGAGATTGTTTTTGGGGCGAGATAGGTCCTCAGATAGTAACCCCTACGGGTAGTACCCAATTCTTTATCTCAAAATTTTTGTTGTAAAAAATGTGTGGCGAACGAGGCGTCTTCGTATTGAAAGACGAGTATCAAGACCACACACACTACAGTGAGTATCTTGACACTCGGAGAGGAAGAAGACTACACTCAATCCTCTCTCTTTAGTTCAACACAAAGAGAACTTCATTCTCTTATTAAAGATGTTTTTGGTTTTGAATGGTAAGTGCTTTGCGACAGAGAACCCTACGGTAAACGTCAGCACTCGGGATAGGAGAAGGCCTACGCCTAACCACTCCACGACCATTCAAGTTTTTGTTATGAAAAGATTTGAAAATGCACTCGGTACAGGACCGAGGTTTTAGGTGTGTAAATTGTGGAAGGAAGTTGTGAAAGGAGAGGTAGTGGAAGGAGTCGCGTCTTCATATTGAAAGACGAGTGTCTAAACCACCCACACTACAGTGAGCATCTCGACACTCGGAAAGGAAGAAGTCTACACTTAATCCTCTCTTTTTAGTTCAATACAAAGAGAAATTTATTTTAAAGATGGTTTAAAAATGGACTCGGTCCGAGACCGAGGTTTTTTAGGAAGGAAGGTTTGAAAAGTCACTCGGTGCGGGACCGAGGTCTTAGGAGGAAAAGGGGTGGAAAAGTCTTCGTATTGAAAGACGAGTGTCTAAACCACCCACACTATAGTGAGCATCTCGACACTCGGAGAGGAAGAAAGTCTACACTTAATCCCCTCGTTTAATTCAATACAAAGAAAATGATTTAAAAGATAGTTTAAAAGGGACTTGATACAAAGACGAGGGTTTTTTAGGATAGGAGGGACTGAAAACGTCTTCGTATTGAAAGACGAGTGTCGAAACCACCCTCACTACAGTGGGCATCCCAACACTCGAAGAAGAAGGGGTCTACACCCAATCCTCTATTTTTAATGCAATACAAAGAAAATATGACTTGAAAATATTTTCGAAGTTACACTCGGTACGAGACCGAGGTTTTAGGAGGATAAGCGTTGAAGGCGAAATGGTCTCAGATCCAACGTTATTTATCAACAGTTTGACTTAATAACGATTTACGGAGGTCTCGTCATCGACCAAAACAAATGAAATGAAATAAAGTCGAAAAGTGAGAAAGAGGAAAAAGTCGGTCTCGGATCCTTCATTTCTCATCAATAATTTGACAGAGAATCGAAGGGAATGTCGTCATCGACCCAAAACGGCGAAAAAATGAACAATAACAAATGCGAAGTAAGATTAACTCTAAAAATAAAAGTACTATTAAAATAAATAAAAAGAACCCTAATGTCAAATATCATAAACTTCTAACAGAAAATAAAACTAGAAAATAAATATATACATATAAAAGAAACTTTAGAGATTTAAAAATCCAAAAGAAACTAATTTAATAAAACAAAGCATATTAACAAAACTTTCTACAAACTTAAAACAAAAATAAATAAATAAATAAATAACAATAACAAACTGTTATATATATAAAAAAAAAATATTAGTTATATACATTAAAAAAGATATTCTATATAATAAAAAAACTAAAAGAAAAGGGGTTGCAAAAGAAACGTGGAGATGGTGTATTATCTTGTGGGTTTGGAAAGCCCAAGTTAATTGAATAATAAAAAATAAATAAATAAAAAGAAAAGAAAATAAAAGTAATAATAAATTTTAAAAAAAAAAAAAAAAAGAGAAACCAACAACTACAATGAAATGGCTCAAACGAGAAAGCTCAGAAGCCACCGCTTCATCATCGCTTCCAACAGCGTCAACGAGAACGCAGCGAAGCTCGAACCCTCCTTTAAGCACGGATTTAAACCACACTCGGATTTTCGTGACTTTGAGTGTGGTTCTGATTTATCTTGACATGCTCAATCTCTCTACTTCTTCTCCTTCTGTTAATTCTGAAATGGGTTGTGTTAGATTTTCGCAGGTGAAATGGATCTGTTACGATTTGTGAAGGTTTTGGTGACGTTAATGAAGGTGTTTGTTGTTGGAATGATGGGAGATGGAAGAACAGGTTTATTTGATGAAGATGATGGGTACTGAAGGTGGTATAAGGTTTGGTTTTGTTTGAAGTTTTGATTAAATGAGTTGAAGGTGAAGGCGGATTTCAGTTAGACTCCAGGTTGTTGATGAACAAAGGGGAAACAGGTTTGTGTAACAGCGGAGTTTTCAAAATGTTTTTAGGATTGTTTGATTTTAAGAAAAGTAATTATTTGAAGGTTCGAAAATGGAGGATTGGTTGGCTCGAAGGTGAAGAAGATGGCCGAATTTGGAGGTAGATTCACGGTCGTGTGTTTGCGAACGGGAAAGGATTGATGGGCGGTGTTTATGGATTTCGTTTGAGGTTTGAAGCTTGACTGAGAAAGATGGTGTTGTTTGAAGGTTGGAGAAGGAGTTAGGGCGGCTACTAGGGTTGGTGTCCTAGGGTTTGGAGGCTGCCTTTTCAGATTAGGGTTGTCCCTGGGAAGGTGAATAGTGTACTCCTCTATATAGGACTGCCACGTGGCAACTAGAAAGGTTAATGGCTCATTAATGCTGAATTAAAAGACTAATAATATATTAAACATAACTTAATTACTAATCTGAATAAACAATTAAATAATTAATTAAAAACTAATCTAAACAAATGATTAAAAAAAGAAAATAAAAGTATAATTAATAAATAATAACCTTGATTAAAACATTTGATTAATCTAAAATAAACAACCTGACTATTAATAAAAACTAATCTTAATTAAATTAATAAAAATCTAAAAAAAATCTAATTAACTCTAATTAATTCTAAAAACTTAATAAAATTCACACAAAACAAAAATTCTATATAGAAACAAAATAAAAGTCTATTTATCTCCTAATAAACTAATTAAAGTTCTAATTAAACTAATAATAATATTTACACTAAAAATAATATTCTAATGAGCTAATCTAAATAAGTAAATAAATGAAAATAACTTTAATTAATTCTAAAAAGTCTTAATAAAACTTCCAGAATAAAATTCTATATTAAAATAAAATAAAACTCTATTTAGCTCCTAATAATAAAAATCACTAAAAATTATATTTAACCTAAAAGCTATTTCTAAACTATATAATTAAATCTAATAAAATTAAAAACGGTTAAAACTCTATAATCAAAATCAAAATCTAAAAACTATCTAAAAACTATCTAAATCCTAAAATATCTCTAACAATACTAACTTAATTCTAAAATCCTAAAATATCTCTAACAATACTAACTTAATTCTAAAATCCTAAAATATCTCTAACATTACTAACTTAATTCTAAAATCCTAAAATATCTCTAACATTATTAACTTAATTCTAAAATCCTAAAATATCTCTAACATTAAATCAAATCTAATATTAAAATAATTCTAAAAACAAATTAAATCTATGCTATAAAAATAATCTATTTCTATTCTAAATAAATAAAAAAACTATTTCTAATAAAAATTCTAACTAAATTAAAAAATCTATTTAAAAACTATTAAAATAAAATCTATTCTAAAGAAATAAATAAATAACTATTCTAATTCTAAAAATATAATAAAACAAAATTCTACATCTAATTAAATTAAATAGGTGATAAAAATAAAAAAAGAACAAAATAGTAATATTTGCAAGGAAAAAGAGAAAATAAAAAGGATTGAAATATTTACGAAAATGCCCTTAGGCCACGTGTCGCGCTCCCATTAGGCAAAATAAATCAAGTTTTGAAAAACGCTCAAAGTGGACACATGTCTAGACGGCATGAAATTAAGTGAAAAAAAAGCAAAAATATTTACAAAAGCTGGCGGGCAAATTTAGGGTATGACAGGTCTTACGGCGATAAAGGCACAAAACCTACGGTTTCTTAGGCCAATCCCGTATCATATTCACGCCCTAAATCCTAAATTTCTTTACAATTACACCACATTCATTAGAATTACTCACTATCTAATATTCCTACAGGGTCAGACAAATGTCAAATCAGAGTTTTTGGCCACGGAGACCTAATTTTCCTTTTACCCAAATAAATCCCTATGGTTAAAATCTCAATAACAGGTTTAGGCCACGAATGCCAAATTCCCTTTTTCCCATAATCAGCCTTAAACCCTTAAACCCTTAAATCGACCTTAAATACATTGAAAACAATGAAGGCAATACTCCCCATACCTTAATTGCCGACTCAATGCCTTCTCAAATCTTTCAGAAAACCTTTCCAGGCTTTTGCCTCAAATCTTCCTCCTCAGAGCTCTGGCCTCAATTCTTTTCACGGTCTAACAAAATGAATCCTAATCCCATCACAATTTCCTTTTTGTTAAACCTAGCCTTGGGCCTATAAATTGGGCTTCTCCCATATTACCCTCATTAACTCCTCCTCAATTTTCCAATTTGCCCTTAGTTAGCTTATATTTATTTTAAGCAATAATAATACTAATATATTCATATTATACTATTATTTAAATAAATAAACCAAATTCCATTAATTTCCAATATTCCACAAAACCACCGAAAATCACCAATATGCAAATATTCTTATTTAAATAAATTAAATAAATATTCCAATAAAATTTGGGGTGTTACACAAACGGTCTTTCCTCACCTGCTTTGGATAAAGTAATTTTTTTCTCCGTATATTGCGACAAAATAGCTTTTTCTAAAATTGACCAACAAACTAACATTTTCTACCTAAAGCTATGTAGTCTTGAGTTACCCATTGCATTCGGAGATACGTAGGAGCAGAATTTTGAAATCTTGTCAAGCACATTAATAAAATATCCAAAAACATTTCTTTTTTTTTTCTCGCTCAAATAAGTAGAAGTAAACTAACATCACTCTAACATTCATTTGACACTAGACGTGAGGAGTGCTAATACCTTCCCCTTGTGTAATCGACTATCGAACCCTAATTTAGTTGCAACGACCAATATCATTATCGTTCTTTATGGGTTTTATCCATTTTTCCCATTTCTTTTTTAGAAATAAATAAAGTTCGGCCATGACTATGTTATTATATCGTTTTTGTGAGCGTGGGATGCGTCTCGTGAGGTCGTATTTTTTGAGGTCTAAGACTTAGCCAAGAAGTAACTTCGCTCTTAAGTCTCTAAACTGTCATATCTCCCTTAGTACACCTGATACTTGGTTAAGTGAGTTTTGTTAATTATCCTTGAAGCTACTTTGCTCTAAATTCTTCTTTTGTTGCCTTTGCTTGCTTAGTGAGGCCCTGTTCTTGGCTAAGCAAACTTTGGTGTTTGAAATGTGCTTTTTGTTTATTTTTGGTGTTTTCTTGATATTTTTTACATGTACGTAATGAATACACTGGGAAAAAGTCCATACATATGTTTTATTGTGTTTTACTGATAAATTAAAGGGGTTTTCATTGATTACTTGCAAAATAAACTAATAAGCCATTATGTATTTTGTGTACTTTTTCACTTATCACAGAGATATAGTCTAATAATTGAGCGAAACCCTCTGCTTGAGTGACATACTTATTGCAAAGATTATGATCCCAAATAGTTGACTTTTTTTAATTTATGAAAATCAGACTTCATTTATCCATTTTCAAGTTTTGATTCAGTCTTCTAATAATGTTTCTTCTTACAAGTTGCATTTCATTTTTTAATCATGCAAGATTTGAAACAAATTGGAAATTGAAAGTGTTTGATTGTTTAAAAGTCTTGCATATCTATTATGCATAATGATATTTGAAACTTTTTTAAATTAACTTTTGTAGGATTTTTGTTTCAGTACAAGGAAAGTCCTATACTGGATAAAAATGATAATTGTCATATTTATTTTAGTCTTAATATATTTTAGTGGCGCATGTTAAACTAAATTGATCGAAAACATTAGATTTTTCCCCAAGTTCTTGTACATATTTATCAATTATATTTTTATTATAAAAAATGGGTATTTTTTTTTACATCTTTTCTTTATTTAATAGGTTTAAAAACAAAGCAGTTTAGAGTTAAGAGATAACTTGAATGTTGGAGAAAGGAATTGAAGAGTTTGGATACTAAAGAATTTTCTAAACGCTTATCAAATGGCTTAATGAATTGGAGACATTAAGATTGAAAACTTAAACAAGATAAATTTGCTTCGTGAAGTGTTATCTCTTTTAACCTTTGATGAAAAAATGTTAATTATCTAAACGAGCATAACTTAACTTGATGAACTCTCACTCAAAATTTACTCTATTTCTTATTCTTATTATTTTAGTTTTTTAATTTCTCCTCTATTTCTTTTATGATTACCTCTACTATTTTCTCTTATGAACCTTAGAAAATTTATTTCCCTCTACTTTTATTTATTAAAATATATAGTAAATTAACTTTAAAACTAAGTTTTTACCAAAGATTTTTTTCACTTTTATTGTGAGATTTTCCTCATTTGCTTACAAAACACTTCCCTTAACTTTTGTTAACTAAACAAAAGATTCTTAATTTAAAACTTTGAACATGTTTCTTCTACCATGTGAGTTGTAATTTAGGTACCATTCGTTCACCATGACCCACCCTTTGTTCACCAAGATCTATAGTTTGCTCACCTTTCTACGACGATAATTTTGTTTATACGATGAGGCGCATAATTAAAGTCTCCCACCATTCACCATTGTTCATTCTCTTTTTGTTCGTCCTTCTCTTCTCTTCTCTTATACATTGAACAACTACCTTTTTGTTACTCTCTAAGTTCCATTATTTTTCTTCTCTCCTTCTATAATTTCTTGTATTTCTTTCTTGGGCTTTCTATTTTTTCTTCATACTTTAGGGTTTGTGCTTTGTAAAATATTTGATTATTTAGGTCATTTTAATTGTGTAATTTCTTTACATTTATCTTATATATGTTTGTGACTCTGATTGATGATCGTGACTTTGTGTGTTTATCAAATTATCTAACTGCAAGTGCACAGTTGTATCGCGTAGTTTTAAAAAATATTTGAATCATGCTATTATGGCTCAACCTATATCACTTATCCTTTTTTAGCCTTTTTTCAATCGAGCGCAGTCACATTAAGCCTGTTATTTATTCATACACATGGTAAATAAGTCCGTTAGTGATTATGATCCACATTTTGTTTTGCATTTCGAAATTAGTCATTTAGCAACAATTTTTTCTTGAAGGTTTCACTACTGTTAGGTTAAATGACCGGGTGAAAGTCACCTAACTTTAAAGGAGGATTCCTATTCAAATTTCTCATCAGCTTACTTACTTAGTGTGATTTCTAGATGGTGTCGACTGCTCATATAAACTAATCAAGAGTTACTTAAAAACAAGAACTTAAGGTTTTTGCATAATATGTACTCAAATAGAGTTGCATATTTGGAAAGCCTAAGGTGTCAGGACGGTACTGATGTTGTCGAAACTTTCCCAAATCTTTCTAACATAGCCTATATTATAACAACTTATATACTTTCAGAGTTGTGTCATGAATCAAGAAGAAATTTTTTGTTAGGGGACCAATTTTAAGGGGAATTCAATAATCAACTGAAAACCACACATAAAGACTCGACAACACATGCAATGACTTGACTAAACACTAAACACAAATGAAATCCATGAAATAAACTAGAAAACATTAAATCTACCTAGAAAGCGATAAATGAAAACGGTAAAGTTCCTCCACACACTTAAATCAAACATTGTCCCCAATTTTTTTTTATGAAAGGTGAAAGAGGAAAGATAGAACCTATGAATACTACTTCTGGCCTCCATGATCGTCTCTTCCCTAGTCTTGCTCATGATGGCCATGTCATGTGTGACGACTCTTGCTGCGATGAAGGGAACTCTAAGACACCTCGAGTTGTTGGACTCGTGCTGATAATGAGACGTTGGACGCTTGTAAGTTGCGAAGGTGCCATATCATAATTGCTTGGTTAGCTTGCATAAGAGTGAAGTTACTTATCTATGAAGCTTGTTGACGTTGCAATTGAGCTGCCAGGTTGGCTTGGGCTTCTAATACCAATCGCAAAGATCGGTTTGTTTGGTTTTGCGCATAAACTCCATCTATCTTGTTGCTACTCATACATAGCATAGAACAATCTATCACGCTCTTCCTCACATGTTCTTTGTTCCCTCATCATGTCTTCATTATAGCTGCTTCCAGAGGAAGTACCTGCAAAAGTTTGAACATAACCATGTTTAGTGTGTGCATATGTAGCATGTTTATAAATATGGGCGGAAGAATCTTGCTCCACCCAATCAAACTCATCATCATCCATCAGTCTGACCACCCATATTATCCTGCACAAGTATGTCAATATGGGCAGGATGGCCAGGTTCTGGGGTGGTTAGATCATAAATCCAGTTATACCTGTTTTGCACATCAGTACGTCCAGGGTAAGGCAAAATAATACTTCTAAATTTACAGTTTCTATCCATAAAAAAGTATCGGTCGTCTTGCCTAGCTTTAACCAGACGTATGTTTCGGCAAGCAATAATATTAAGAAAGGGTGTCTTAGGGGCTGCAGGGTTTCCAGTTCGGTGTTTAGGCCCAATGCATGAGCTATGGAGGTCCTCTAATGCAAATGGGGCCTTTCCCTTTGGTGTATACAGATTGCATATGTGTAAACATAAATGGAGTTGCATTGACTTGTGTCTGTGTGAATACACTGTGCATAAAGAACAACTCTTTAGAATTCACCCTTCCATTGTTTACCCGGCCAAATACAGTGTTTTCTAATATGTGGTGTAAGTAACGTATGGTCGGGTTGTGGATTCATGTAGATTTCATCCCTTGCCAATCGATTGTGGCCTCACCTGTCAGTTGTTTCCAAAAGATGAATGCCTCTAACTGCCACTCCCTTTCTAAGGGCCCTTCGCATGATATACCATCCCCATGGGGAAAGTGTAGCAGGTCAGCAGTAAAATCATGAATCAACTTGCGTTCGTTGTTAAACATCCTGAATTTCATAGTGCCTACAATGTTATAACTTACCATTGGCGTGGAATAATCAAAAGAGCTCGGAAATTCAAGAGTTAATTTAGCAAAAGTGGAGTCACCCAGTGCACAAAAATGGGTCAGTTCTAACTTACTCAACATCCAGTGCACATTGCTAAGCAAACTAAAGCTACGCAATCAGGATTCATCCGTATACCTTGTCGGAACGACCGAACGGTTGAACAACTTGATATACCTTCTCCTTTACCTCTCACCATCTTCTCCCTCTATGAAAATAATGTTCATGAAATCGAATATCGATCCTTCCACTCTTGGAGGCATTGTGAGAGGGTTTGGAAATAGGATTGGGTTTGTGGTTGAATGAAAGTGTGAAATTGAGAATTTGAGTTTGCGGTGGAATGGGGAAATTGGAAATTTGAAAGCTTAGAGGTAGTGTGTAGTGGGTGTGAGTGGAGGAGTTAAGAGAGTTAAAGGAGATAATGGCTTTGGGTAGTGGTAGGAGTGATTTCCGTGTGGAAAAAACTTTCAAAATCGTGTTTTTACATCTGATACGCTCATGGAGAACGCCATGGGTCTATGGCAAATGCCATGGACCTTAACACGTGTTTTGCAATTTGATATGCTTATGGTGAATGCCATCAACCTTAAATGCATGTTTTTTATGCTTTAGGGATAGAAAATGAGTTTTATAATGAATTTAATTGATTTTTAAGGCTAACTTTTGGTGCATTGTAGCTCATTTATGTACATGGCCTTAAAAATAATCAATTAAATTTGTAAATTAAAGTTAAATGAAGTGAATAAAGCAAATGAAGTGATTAAAAGTAAATTGAAATAAAAGTTGAAAGATAGAAAAATTGAAATGGCATTATTAAAGTTGAAATTGTGGGTTGCCTCCCACACAGAGCTATGTTTTACGTCGGTAGCTCGATAAAAAATTTAAAAACCAACTCCTAAATTAGAAAGCATATCAAATTCTAATTAGAAAAGGGGAAATCCTATTCTAGAAAAACAGGAAATAATTTCCTCTCCCACACTTGAAAGCAGCAGTGACCTCACTATTTAAATGTAAGGTAGGAATGCAGTAACAATAAAGTAAAAAATCAGTCACTTTGTATTATAGCAAGATCTAAGAATTTGCAGATGGAGTAAAACTCCTGATAAAGATGATCAGACTTTTCATGTGTCACATCCATAAAATCGTGGAAATCTTGCCGAATGGTAGTGAAATCAACTCTAAGAGTAGCAGTTTCATTCATAAGGGCGTCAAACGCAACAGTATGATTGACGAGAGGAGGGGCACCTCCAACAGAGGAAAATGAAGATGCATCAGAAAGAGGGGTTGGGTGGTATTCATAGGCTGGAGGAGTCTCAAGTGGAGTGGGTGACTCATTTTGACCTTCCAAGTCATATAGCCAGTTGTCTCGGTTATGCACATTGGTCCTCTTATGGTTAGGCAAAGTAAAGTGGTGTACCACTTCAAGGTTTATCAACAGCTCAAGCTCATTTTGTCCTCGGTTTCTTATAAAACTGCGGTTGAAGCAAAAATACAATGTTCATTGGTCTAATACCTCCTAGTGGGGTTAGATGGGAAAATGGAGTTCTAAGTCCTAGAGCTGCAACGATCATGGTAACAAGTCCTCCTATCAAGATGCGTCTGCGGGTAGCATGGGCAAACTTATCTAGGTTAGCTAGCATAAAGGTCGCAACATTGACTGGCCTAGATTTAAAAATACAAAACATGATGAAAAGCTCTTCTCTAGACACAGAGGTAATGTTCTCCTCCTTCCTGAAAAGGGTATAGGCTAGGACCATATGGAAATACCTAATAGATGGGTTGTGGATACTGTTAGAATGCATAGAATCAGGTGCAGGATTTGCATCCCTAGAAATGCTACCCCAAAAGTCATTAAGCTCATAATCAAGGAACCTATCATTAGGAACTACAGTGTAAACATCAGGGCCATTAGGAAATTCTAAAAGTTCAATTATCTCACGGTAGTTAAAATGGTAGGTGTACCCAAACAACCTAAAGGTGGTCAGGCCTATATTAAAACCTATCCCACAGTTTGGATCATAAAAGAAAGAACTCAAAAATTCAAGGGTTAGCTTGTGGTAGTTCGAAAATATCCTCCTCACAGCGAAGCTGTCCCACCCAATTTGGTTGAACATAAATCAGACACTCTCTCTAATGCCTAGGGAGGACATAGTCGGGCCATCGGGATACTTAGTTAACGTTATCTCTCTATGAAACAGAACTTCGTAACTCTGCCTCTGAGCCTCGTTTCTGAAACTTATCACCATATTCTCTACATTATGCATCTCTAAAGTTAGTAGGAAATTTAGCTTGGGGAATGGATGTAGCCTGAAAGGATACATGAGTCGAGTTAGTATTGATCAATACATTTAAATATAGCGCTTATTATATTGGGGAAAAATAATAAGAATAAAAAAATGTGGGTTTCCTCCCACACAGTGCTTCATTTAATGTCGGCAGCTCGACACATTTTTAATTTGACTAATCTTGTGAGAGATCGGGTAGCTTTTCTAGCTTTAAACTAGTATAGTAATCCCTATTTTCGACACAGTGATAGTGTTTAAGTCGTTACCCATTCACAATGACTGTCTCATTATATTTACTTCTTATCTCGACAACTCCATTTTGGAAAACTTTGGTTACCTCAAAAGGTCCAGACCATCTAGAACAGAGTTTTCCCTGAAAAAGCCTTAATCGAGAGTTGAAGAGAAAAACCAGTTCACCCTATTTGAACTCTCTCTATGCTATACGCTTGTCATGCCACTGTTTAGTTCGTTCCTTATAGATCTGGGAATTCTCATAGGCATTTAACCTCATTTCCTCTAACTCATGTATGTCTAATATTCGCTTTTCATCTACGACCGCATAGTCCATGTTTAGGGCTTTAATGGCCCAATAAGCTTTATGTTTTAGCTCAACCGGCAGGTGGCAAGATTTACCATATACTAACTTAAAAGGGGTGGTTCTTATGGGATTTTTATTAGCCGTTCTATAGGCCCATAAAGCCTCGTGAAGTTTAGAAGACCAATCTTTCCTCGATGCTCCAACAATCTTCTCTAATATTTGCTTGACTTCTGATGACGCGAAATCGTGTCGTTTATTTGGCTTGATTTACATGCATTTATTTGTGACTATTGTTAATTTATCTTGATTTATGTTCTAGTTTACGGTTAATTTACTTCGTTGTGCAGATTGTAGAGAATTTGGATTAAAGAAAGAAAAGAATAAGAAATGGAAGGAAAAGAGAGAAGAAAAACAGAAAATAAACGAGAAATGGATTTTGTGCGTGTGACGCTCGTCACAGCTTCCTCACGGTCATCACATCCGTCACGGTCGTCACAGACCCTCACGGTCGTCACGTGCAAAACGGTCGTCACAAGAGGGTCACGACCGTCACGACCCCAAGTTCAGTAACATGCAAAAACAGAAGTGACCACGAGCACGTCCAACTTAATTTCTTCCTACGACTTCGTCCTTTTCTCCTACACTTTCTCCACCAACTGCCCACTACTGGAAGTTACTCCCATTTTCCCCATAACTCTTGCATGATCTCTGGAAGTTGAGAAAGGAAATATCTCCTATAAATAGGCCTGAGATTCACAGCATTTAGGGGGAGGCTTCGACGTATCGAAGTGCTGCCAAAATTCCTACTGAAGCCATTTTTATTTTGTTTCTTTTATTTTCTTTTCTTTTTTTTCCTTTAGTTCAGAACCTTGTAATTTCTTCCTGCAATTTTATTTCGCCAAAGTAGAATCCTGCCGACATTTTGGAGGACTACTCTTCAATCTCAGTACTACTTTCCAGGTTCTTATTAATTGAATTATTATTTTAATTTCTGTCATAATGCATGTTTTATCATTTTGATGTTTATGTTTATTTCCGTTTGCACTAATTACCATGTCTAATTAAATCGCATAAGTCGGTATGTAATAAATTAGTAGGACGATTTGATAGTAACCGGTGTCATGCTTTTTACAAACACTTTTCTGGCTGTTAGTTTTTAATCTAATCTTCTAAATAAACCTTCATCGCGAAAGCGAGAAATTATTTACAGTAGTTTCGCCACGACAGTGGGAAACTCATTAAGGCACGAACCGGCACGCGAAAGTTGGGGTTCAAACCAAATAGTAAGAACTAGGCATTTATTTTAAACACAGCGAAAGCGCTTTAAAAGAAATTAGAATCTATTTGTTTTCAAAAAGTAGTTTTAACCCTGAATGGGACAGTGAAAGCGTACATTCCGCCCTTAGAATTATGACCTGAGTCAACAACCATCGTGAGACGAAGGTCTTTAAACAAGTATTTTCTTCTGAAAAGTGTTTGCAAAGACTAAAAAGCACCGGCGACCTGTCGAATCCCCGAAAATTAAAACATTACATACCGATATCCCTTTACTGCTATTTCTAAAACTAAAAATCTTTATTTCCTTCGCATTTAACCTTCCTAATTCCATTAGCCTTAGCTTTACGCCGCGACAATAGATAACAGTAGATTGACATTGGTCTCTGTGGTTTTGACAAATCTTTTATATTACTTCGATATATCCGTGCACTTGCGGACGCATCAAGTTTTTGGCGCCGTTGCCGGGGACCAACAGTCAATATTGTGATTCCGTTGTTGCATAGTATAGACTAAGGCACTCTTATCTCCATTACTATGTATAACCCAAATTTTTCTTATAACTACCACCCCCAATATTATAACTACCACCCCCAATATTTTGAGGAACACAAGATTCGCCTAAATCTGACCTCGAAATATTATTAGAAGATTTCAATACGACGCACTCTCACCCAAATTCCCTCTACAATGAAGACTCTCAATACTGTGAGGAATCGTAAGATTTTGACACATCCAACCTCGAACTATTACTAGAAGAATTCGATGCGACGCTTACTCACTCTAGGATAGAATCTATGATGGAACGCTTTGTGGAGACACAAACTCTCCAAAATGAAGATTTTAGAAAACAACATCTCCAAATTAATGAAAATCTCAAGCAGATGAGCAATATGGCCGATTCCCTCGTGATTCACAGCAAGGCTTTGGAGACTCAAACCTCCCTGCTTAGACAAACACCTCTAGGACCCTTCCCAGAAGGACATGTGAATGTTGTAACAACCATTAACGAAGAACAAATAGAAAATACTAGGGAGAGAGATCATGAGTCAAAGGAGAGTTTTGGTGAGAAAAGCATAATTATTGAGAAAAATCCACCGACACCACCCGAAAGGGAGGTTGTCGAAGAGGTCGAGAAGGAAGCACCTATTGTTGCACCTCCTCCCTATACCCCACCTATTTCCTTCCCACAATTGGTTGTGGAAGCTAAGGTAGACTCCCAATCCAAAACACATGTGGAGGTGTTAGAAAATATCCACACCAATGCACCTTTGTCTAAGCCCTTCATAAGAAAAGAAAATTCGAGGACCATGAAACTAGGGTCATCATTACTATTAAAAGGGTAAGATCAACATTTGAGGTGGTGAATGAAATAACTAAGCCCAAATTTGAAACACTGATACTCAGGATAGATCCAGAACCACCACCATAAGTTCAAAACAATGAACCACCCTACAGAAGAAAGAGAAGAAAAGGTGAGGGATATGAGAGATGGCTTGATAAATGGCCATGGAAATCTAAGACTATTCAAAGTTCGATCGAGGAACCACTCTCGAAAGAACCACCATGAGTACTTGCAACTCCTTGGTCGCCGAGCTATCGACGTTAAACAAAGCGATGTGTGAGAGGAAACCCACAAGGTCTTTATTTTAATTTGTTTGTTTAAATTTGCAGAAAATAAAGAAATGTATCGCTTGTTACGCTTTAGCTATATCAAGGCGAAAACTCTCTAGATGACGATCTGAGAAGATGAGCTATGCCCACGGACATTCCTACGAGTGTCGCTGGTAGTGGGGACACTGATGATGAGTACTCCTTATTGAAGCGAGCAACATGATGAGATGGTTCGAGAATTACATAAACAAAGGTATCTCAAAATGCCCGCCGTCGAAGTAGAAGTGATCAACAAAGACAAGGATAGCAAGAGCAGTAGCACTCATACAGGTTTTATCTTTCCTTTTCCACCTTTTACTAAAACATTGAGGACAATGTTTGGTTTAAGTGTGGGGGAGGAACTCTATTATTTTACATTTTATTTCATGCTTCTAGGAATTTTATCTATTTTTAACGTTATGTCAAAATCTTTGCATGTGTTGTCGAGTCTTTATGCGTGGTTTTCGCTTGTTATTCAATTTCCCCAAAATTTCAAATTTTCAAAATTCTAACCTCCAACAAATTTTTGCTTCGATTCATGACATGGTTCTCTGAGAATATATAGGCTGTTCAGGCTATGTTATAAAAACGTGGGAAAGTTTTGATAAAATTGATACCGTCCTAACACCCTTAACCCCCTAAATATGCAAAATCAATTTGAGTACCCATTATGCCGAAACCTTAAAGCTCCAGGTTCTTGTAGTAATCCCTAAGTAGTTTATTTAAGCAGTCAGCACCATCCTAAACACACTAAGTAAGAAACCGATGCAAATAAGTGTATAATCTCTAGTTTAAAATGAGAAATTAAGAAGAAGAAAAAAATCATGAAGAAAAAGACATGTTCCTTCTAAGTTAGGTGCTCCTCACCCAGCACTTAGCCTAACGGTACAAACTCTTTAAGTTCAATTGATGCTTAAGCATATTTGCAGAGAAAAAATGAAATAGCATCGAGATCATAGTCACTAACAGGTTTACTTGCCATGAATGTGTATGGATAACGGGCTTAATGTGATTGCACTATAATGAAATGGGGTGAAAGAGAGCATGAGATATTGGTTGAGTTATAATGGCATGATTCCGATTGGTTTGCATAAGTAGGGAGTTTTTGAAATTGTGTCATTACGGTATCCTTGGTATTGATATTTAGTACCTATCGATCTAACATTAGCCTAGCAGCCACGTATGATTAGAGTCTCATCATGTTTTTGTTTCGAACTATGCTTATTTCTTTTTACCGTGTTGGTTGGTTGCTTGAGGACAAGCAATGGTTTAAGTGTGGGGGTGTTTGATGACGCGAAATTGTATCGTTTATTTGGCTTGATTTACATGTATTTATTTGTGACTATTGTTAATTTATCTTGATTTATGTTCTAGTTTATGGTTAATTTACTTCGTTGTGCAGATTGTAGAGAATTTGGATTAAAGAAAGAAAAGAAGAAGAAATGGAAGGAAAAGAGAGAAGAAAAACAGAAAATAACAGAGAAATGGATTTTGTGCGTGTGACGCTCGTCACAGCTTCCTCACGGTCGTCACATCCGTCACGGTCGTCACAGACCCTCATGGTCGTCACAAGAGTGTCACGACCCCAAGTTCAGTAACGTGCAAAAACAGAAGTGACCACGAGCACGTCCAACTTAATTTCTTCCTACGACTTCCTCCTTTTCTCCTACACTTTCTCCACCAACTGCCCACTACTGGAAGTTACTCCCATTTTCCCCATAACTCTTGCATGATATCTGGAAGTTGAGAAAGGAAATATCTCCTATAAATAGGCCTGAGATTCACAACATTTGGGGGGAGGCTTCGACGTATCAAAGTGCTGCCAAAATTCCTACTGAAGCCATTTTTATTTTGTTTCTTTTATTTTCTTTTCTTTTTTTTTCCTTTAGTTCAGAATCTTGTAATTTCTTCCTGCAATTTTATTTCGCCAAAGTAGAATCCTGCCGACATTTTGGAGGACTACTCTTCAATCTCAGTACTACTTTCCAGGTTCTTATTAATTGAATTATTATTTTATTTTCTGTCATAATGCATGTTTTATCATTTTGCTGTTTATGTTTATTTCCGTTTGCACTAATTACCATGTCTAGTTAAATCGCATAAGTCGGTATGTAATAAATTAGTAGGACGATTCGATAGTAACCAGTGCCATCCTTTTTACAAACACTTTTTTGGCTGTTAGTTTTTAATTTAATCTTCTTAATAAACCTTCGTCGCGAAAGCGAGAAATTATTTACAGTAGTTTCGCCATGACAGTGGGAAACTCATTAAGGCACGAACCGGCACGCGAAAGCAGGGGTTCAAACCAGATAGTAAGAACTAGGCATTTATTTTAAACACAGCAAAAGCGCTTTAAAAGAAATTAGAATCTATTTGTTTTCAAAAAGTAGTTTTAACCCCGAATAGGACAACAAAAGTGTACATTTCACCCTTAGAATTATGACCCGAGTCAACAACCATCGTGAGACGAATGTCTTTAAACAAGTATTTTCTTCTGAAAAGTGTTTGCAAAGACTAAAAAGCACCGACGACCTGTCGAATCCCCGAAAATTAAAACATTACATACCGATATCCCTTTACCGCTATTTCTAAAACTAAAAGTCTTTATTTCCTTCGCATTTAATTTCATTCGCATTTAACCTTCCTAATTCCATTAGCCTTAGCTTTACGCCGCGACAATAGATAACAGTAGATTTACATTGATCTCTGTGGGTTCGACAAATCTTTTATATTACTTCGATATATCCGTGCACTTACGGACGCATCAAGTTTTTGGAATGGGACAGCGAAAGCGTACATTCCGCCTTAGAGTCATGACTAGAGTCAACAACCATCGTGAGACGAAGGTCTTTGAACGAGTATTTTCTTCTGAAAAGTGTTTGCAAAGACTAAATAGCATCATGACCTGTCGAATCCCCGAAAACTAAAACATTACATACCGACATCCCTTTACCGCTATTTCTAAAACTAGAAAAATCTTTATTTCTTTGCATTTAATTTCATTTGCATTTACCTTTCCAAATCCTATTAGCCTTAGCTTTACGCCATGACAATAGATAACGGTAGGTTGACATTGGTCTCTGTGGGTTCGACAAATCTTTTATATTACTTCGATATTTCTGTGCACTTGCGGACGCATCAAGTCACGACCCCAAGTTCAGTAACATGCAAAAAACAGAAGTGACCACGAGCACGTCCAATTTAATTTCTTCCTACGACTTCCTCCTTTTCTCCTACACTTTCTCCACCAACTGCCCACTACTGGAAGTTACTCCCATTTCCCCCATAACTCTTGCATGATCTCTGGAAGTTGAGAAAGGAAATATCTCCTATAAATAGGCCTGAGATTCACAGTATTTGGGGGTGGATTCTACGTCCCGAAGGGCTGCCAAGGTTCCGTTGAAGTCATTTTCCCATTTTTATCGTTCCTTTTATTTCCTTTCCTTTTTCCTTTTAGTTCAGAGCATTGTATTTCTTTCTGCAATTTTATTTGGCCAAAGTAGAATCCTGCCGACATTGTGGAGGACTACTCTTCAATTTCAGTATTACTTTCCAGGTTCTTTTTGATTTAATTATTACTTTATTTGCTGTCATAATGTATGTTTTATCGTCTTCCTGTTTATGTTTATTTCCGTCTGCATTAATTATTATGTCTAGCTAAATTGGTCCTATCGGTATGTAATTGAATTAATAGGACGGGATTCGATAACACCCGGTGCATCTTACCTTCTTACAAACAACCTTTCTGGTCGTAGTTTTTAATCTAAATTCTAAATAAACCTTTGTCACGACAGTGAGAAGCTATTTACGATGGTTTTGCCACGACAGTGGGAAACCATATTAAGGATCGAACCGGCACGCGAAAGCTGGGGTTCGAACCAGATAGTAAAAACTAGGCATTGATTTTAGACACAGCGAAAGCGCTTTAAAAGAAATTAGAATCTATTTGTTTTCAAAAAGTGTTTTAACCCCGAATGGGATAGCGAAAGCGTACATTCCGCCTTAGAGTCATGACTAGAGTCAACAAACATTGTGAGACGAAGGTCTTTAAACGAGTATTTTCTTCTGAAAAGTATTTGCAAAGACTAAAAAGCATCAGTGACCTGTCGAATCCCTGAAAACTAAAACATTACATACCGACATCCCTTTACCGCTATTTCTAAAACTAGAAAAATCTTTATTTCTTTGAATTTAATTTCATTCGCATTTAACTTTCCAAATTCTATTAGCCTTAGCTTTTCGCCGCGACAATAGATAACGATAGGTTGACATTGGTCTCTGTGGGTTTGACAAATCTTTTATATTACTTCAATATTTCCGTGCACTTGCGGACGCATCAAGTTTTTGGCCTATTTGAAATTTCAACTTCACTACTTGTCTATGGGTGGTAATGTGTTGTTATTCAGTGTCGGACTCCATATTTAAGCAATAGTTTTTCAAAGATTTTTGAAATGAAATGATACCCACCGTCACTAATGACGAGTCTAGACACATCGAATTTAGGGAAGATATTATTCTTGAAAAGCTTAATCATAACTCGTGTGTCATTTGTAGAAGAAGCTATAGCCTAAATCCATTTTGACATATAGTCAACTAGAACGAGGATGGGAAGGGGCCCATAAAAGAAATATCCCACACGTTGAAGACTTCCACTTCTAGGATGTTTTTCAATGGTATCTCATCACGTCTAGAAATGTTTCCAGTGCGTCCGCACTAGTCACATTTAACAATTGTGGTGTGGACATCTTTCCATAGGCTAGGCCAATAGAGACTAGATTGTAGGATCTTTGCACATGTCTTAGACGTGCTTGCGTTCCCTCCATAAGGTGCATCATGGCAATGGGTTATGATATTATCGACCTCTTCTTCAGGGAGACGACGACGGAAAATACCATCTGTGCCTCTTTTTAATAGGAGGGGCTCATCCCAATAATACTGTTTTAGGTAATGGAAAAAGAATTTCTTTTGTTGGTATGTTAATTTAGGTGTCCGACCGCTAGGTAGTTGACAAAGTCAGCATACCACGGGACTATGGGTTGGGCAAATGCGGCTTCCACAATTTCTTCATTTCCAAATCTAGAGTTTTCTTTTTCAAAAGGGTCATCATTTTGAGAGCATCCAAATGTGTTATTTTCTAACTGGGGGATAAGTCGGTCATATGGAAAATCATCATTGGCGGGCACTTGTTCAACTTTTATATTATCGAGTCTAGAGAGGTGATATGCTACAACATTATCGGTTCCTTTCTTATCTTTGATTTCTAAATCAAACTCTTGTATTAGCAAAATCCATCTCAACAACCTTGGTTGGTATCCTTCTTACTTAACGAATACCTAATAGCGACGTGGTCAGTGTAGATAATCATTTTAGCTCCTACTAAGTAAGAGCGGAATTCATCTAACGCAAACACTACATCTAGAAGTTCTTTTTCTATTGTGGCATAATTCATTTGTGCTTCATCCAAGGTTCTAGTCTCGTAATAAATAACGTGAAACTTTTTATCTTTTCGCTGTCCTAAGACAACGCCTATAACGTAATCACTCGCATCACACATTATTTCAAAGGGTTCATTCTAATCAGGTGGTTGCATAACAGCCACAGAGATCAAAGCTTGTTTGAGTAGTTGAAATGCTTCTAAGCATTTGTCATCAAATATGAATTCAACATCTTTCATCAACAGACTAGTCAGAGGTTTAGTTATTTTAGAGAAATCTTTAATGAAACGTCATTAAAAACTGATGTGTCCTAAGAAACTTCGTATCTCTTTGACGGTTTTGGGTGTTTGAAGGTTTTCTATTACTTCTATCTTGGCTTTATCCACTTCAATCCCCTTGTCTCACACTATGTGTCCAAGTACGATTCCTTCTCGAACCATGGAGTGGCATTTTCCAAGTTGAGTACAAGGTTGACTTTTACACACCTTTCTAGTACAATTTCTAAGTTCGCAATACATCCTTCAAAACTCTGCCCGCAAACTGAGAAGTCATCCATAAACACTTCCATGATGTCATCTATAAAATATGCAAAGGTCGCCACCATGCATCGTTTAAAGGTTGCGGGAGCGTTATATAATCCAAATGGAATTCGTTGGTAGGCGAATGTACCATAGAGACATGTGAAAGTGGTCTTTTCTTGGTCGTCAGGGTGAATTGAGATTTTGAAGAATCCTGAGTAGTCATCCAAGTAACAGAAGTGAGAGTGCCTAGCTAGTCGTTCAAGCATCTGGTCAATAAAGAGTAAAGGGAAATGATCTTTTCGGGTGGCTTTGTTTAATTTCCTATAGTCTATGCACACTTTCCACCCTATCTCAACACGCTTTATTACAACTTTGCCTTTCTCATTTTGACTAGTGCAACACCTTTATTCTTAGGTATGACATGTACCCGGCTGACCCATTTACTATCAGATATTGGGTATGTGATTTCTGCCTTTAGCAACTTTAGTACCTCCTTCTTAACTACATCACTCATGATGGGGTTGATTCTCCTCTGGTGTTCTCTAGAGGTTTTCGAGTCTTCCTCTAGCATAATTCGATGCATGCATACTGTTGCGGTGAGAATCGTGATGTCAAGTTATTGATTAAATTGAATTTTAATTCATTAAATTCACAACCGGACTTTGATTTATCCAAAGGAAAGGTTAAAGAAAGAAAGAACTTTTGAAAAATGTAACAACAACGCTAAGAGATTTGGGGATCGGGGGTTGGTTATGCCTAGGGTAGGAATTTCACATCCTAAACATCTGTAGTACTCTATAGGAACCTTTTGTGTGTGCGTGTGTGTATGATAAACTTGCTATGGTTATGCTATGGCTTGGGATTAGGGTACAAGTTTAGGTTAAGACCTAAGGATAACTTCTAAGTTTGCTCGCAAAGATATCGCATCTTTTGCCTATGTATCCTAACTAGGATAGAATCAGAGCAATCGTAGTTCCCCTCACCGAGGATTAAAAAGTACTTGACTATAGCCAGGACTCTAGGGGAACAAACATAACAATGCTTGTGTAGAGTTTAACCAAACTCTCTAGATCTATATTGAACACTCAAGAATGGGGAGTAAGTAATCATCACCATGATTCTTACATAGATTTTAAACAACTCTACCTAATTCTATGTTGTAAGACCAATTGGTTCTATCTAGACCAAAAGGAGGAAGGAGGCTCTATCAAGGCCTATAAAGATTGACTATGACCGCGTCAGGGGTGTGCTCGTCAAGATATCGCATCTTGTGCCTACGTATTCCCATTAACCAATGAGAAATCAGAGTGGTTGTAGTTTAGACATGACTAAAGAAGAAGAACTCTAAACCTAAGTTCTAAAGGGTAAATTTCTCTATCAAGACCTATAAGGGTAATGAGCTATCTATGACCCAGAGGTCAATAGAGAGACTTTCCTTTGGACACAAGGGATACAAACAACTTGATGTGAACTAACAAGTTCCATCACTGGGGAATAACTTGACAAAGTTGAAGAAATAAAGTAAGAGCATGTAAAAAATCATGATAACAATCAAGATCAACATTTAACATCTTAACAAAGATCAAAAGACATAGAGGTAATAACCAACAATGTAAGCAAAGAACATGTGTAACAACAAGTTCATCTATAACATTCATATGAAATTGATGCAAAAATTTTACAATAAGCATGTAATAAGAATCAAACAAGATCAAATGTAACAACATAAGACCAATGAAACATTTATTTAGGACAACCAATCAAGCAAAACAAAAGAGATGTTACAATAGTTCAAGTATGAATTCATGATTTCATGGGGAGAAGTAAACAAGTTTCATGGTAACAACCAAATTGAAAATCAAACCCTAGAATGTTATGGTTCTAAAAAGACACATAAAAAATTCAAATGAGGCATGATAAACATATTCAAGAGGTTACAACATCAAGGATCATGGCTAAGTCCACAGATGAAGTTCAACAGGCCATTTTCACATATATGCATTCACAAAAGCAAGTATGAACATGGTAAGGCAATGAATCAAGCATATTTGAGAATTTAAACATGTTAAAAAACATATATGAATCATACAAGATCAATATCATAAGAAAAATCAAGTTACAAGTTGAAAAAGTTCAAGAACACCAAGGTAAAAACCCTAAAAACATATGTTTTTTCAAGTGAATCAAAGTCTTTCTAGGATAACAGTCCTTGAATTATTTCTTCACTCAATGAAAATATACATGATAAGGAGTAGTTTACAAAAATAGTGGCATCAATAGAACAAAAATTGAGCAAGTTATGATCATTCCAAGTTGGTGCAACAAGAGGGCAAAAACTAGGGCAATGCTAGGTCACAACCTAACCAAATGGATTGGAACTCAATCAATCCTTAACCAAATGGAGTGAAACAAAAGTGAAATTTTTTTATTTTTTAACAAGGAGTTCAATGGTACCATTTTGTTTTCATACCATACACCCACAAGAAAATTCGATAGCCTCAAGTTTAGGGCAAGTTTGGTGACAACCAAAAACGTGAACATGTGAACAGTCATGTTTAGTGGTGTGCTTGGTGAAACAAGTGTACAAACATCACATATACATCATATTAATATTTTATCATAAAATAAATCAAGATATGCACACATGGTTTGACATATTGGATGCAAAATGCAAAAAGTGACTAGGTTGGGCCTAGTTTGTTACATAGCTTGTGACCAGAATTTGACAGTTCCAAAACTACATGTTTTGATGCAAGTAATGGTTCATACATGACATATAAAATACATAAGACATGTTCAAACAATGTACAACACCAAATCATAGCTAAAAGTCATGGTAGCATGTGAAACGCAAGTGAAAATTTTATGTTTTTTGTGTTTTAGGCTTACCTCTTGAAGTAAGCTTGGGCAATAAGAAAACCAGAGACTTTGAGTTCTCCTCCAAGGTTTAAAAATGCTCCAAATATGGTGAATGAGTTCTCCAAATGAACTCCAAGCAAGTTGTTGGGCAGAATGCCTTGTAAATGAAGAAAAACCTCCAAAATCCAATGATTTTCAAAGACAACTCCTCCAATCCTTGTTACATAAGTGTGGATTGATTATGGAAAGCTTCAATATGTAAAATATGAAGTGTTAGAGGTCTTAAATCTCAAGGAAAGGCAAGGGATCAGTGGATGTTCTTTAAAATGCAAAAAAGTCAACAAAATGAGGTTTTGATGGTTGACTTTTGGATTGGATGCGTTTCTGGTCAAGGTGATGGTTTGGACAGATCTAACATATCATTTGTAATGTGTTTGAAGCTTGTTTTGAGTTTTAAAGTGTTTGGAAAAGGTTTTAGGGGTGAAAGTGTAAAATTAGATCTTGTGCACTTTGGATTTTTGATGAGATTTTGCAAGAACTTTGCAATTGTGGGAAGGAGAACGTTTCAGCTGGTTTCAAGCATTTCAATGGTGTTTCTTGGATGTAAGAATGATTTTAAATTTATAGGCAAGGCTTTGGATCATGAGGTATGGGCAGAATGTGGTCAAATGCCAAGTTTAGCCTTCCATCATGAAAATCTTGGAGTTTTCCCAAGCAATCTCCATTTCTGACCTTGAGCCATCCTAACAAGAGCTTCTCCATACCCTATAGGTCATTTTCATAATAATTAAGGGGATAGAAGGTGACTGGTTGTAGCCAAGTTGGTGGTTTGATGATGGTAGCCACCATTTTTCTCTTTCCACACTATTCACTTTTGCAACTTGCATTTAAATAATGAATTTCTTCATTTCTCATACCAATTTCGTGGGAGTTGATGCTAAAAATGTTAACAAACAATGTGAACATCAGAAATGAGGCTTAATTATTGATTAAAATGGATTTGGGGAGCTTTGGAGTTAAAACACTCATGCTGAACTAGTTTTGCCAAAGTGAGTTTTTGCCAACTTGTGGAGCTTGGTTCTCTCTAACCATGAAGAGTTATGGAACCCACTTATACTTTTTTAAAAATCCATCATTAGGTACTATAATATTTATATTTGATGTAGGAACCCAATCCACTTGAAAGTAGGTCAAAAACCCTTGTGAAAATGCTGCAAACTTGACTTACAAGTCAAGAAATCTTGAAATTTATAAGTGTTTTCCCCCTCTTGCCTTGTTTTTGCTCATGACTCAAACTCCATGCATTTTATGCTCATGGGTGCCTATACCACTTTTGAAGAACTCATTGAGACCTTTCTAACAAGCTTTGAACCACTACATTTGGATGTGTGGTTAAAGAGTTGTGGCTTAGCTCTTTTCAAAACCCTAATTTCCCGACTTTTTGATTACTTCTCAATTCTTGATCAATTGGTCACCAAACTTCATGATTAGACATTAAATTATGTTATGAAAACAGTTGGCTTCAATTTAGGGTCAAAACCCTTTTGTTCAAAGGGTTGACTTTTCAGTTAGACGAACCGAACAATCGAAAACCTCTGAATTGGCTGTCGGTGTTCTGGGTTCCCTGAGGCCTTGCAACTTCTTGTGTAGACTTCATTAGGTCATATGATCCTTATGGACCATGATTCAAGCTTTGGAACACCTTTTAGATCAAAATTTAAACTACAGTTGACTTTCCCCATCAGAAACCCTAATTAGGGTTCTTATACTGCCCTGTTCTTCTTTCTTCGGTGACAACCTCAAATTGGATTCATTCTTGATCCAATGTGATATCCTTTATGACATGAAGGCTTGTTATGTGGAGGACCAATCCAAAACTTTGACTGATCAACCCCTTGAAACCTTGATTTCTAACTTTGCGAAACCCTAATTCACCTGTATCTTGACAAAGATCAAACTTGAAATAGGTTATGGTTAGATAAAAAATGTTGATGCTCCTAGAATGATAAGAGGATCTAGGGGTCAAAATTTAGGGTATAACACATACCGAAGGACTGATTCCTTTGAGATCTGAGATGTTATATCCTAAAGTTGTAGGATACTTCCTTAAAACATCCAATAGTCGCTTAATTTCTTATATACCTAAGTCTACGTTGATTATTATTGGATGTTCAAGCTATTAATCTAGGAATTCATACCTTAAGTTTTTGGGTAGTGTCTTAAGTTCTACAACAGGTTTCTTTGGGCAAGGCATATGGTTGAGAGTTAGTGCGAGACAATATTTCAAACTATCGTCCACATATAGTTTACACCAGTCATCATCTTCTAATATAGGAGGTGCTGGAACTTTTGACTTCAGTATCCTTAGGTGGTTCCATCTCTATTTCCTTTATGCATTCGTCGATTGATGTCTATGAAAAACAGGTATCGTCTATAGGAGGCGCTTTTAGGAATTATGAAATAATGAATTCTATTTTCTCCTCACCAACCTCGAAGGTTAGTTTTCCTCATTTTACATCAATAATGGCGCCAACAGAGGCCAAAAAGGGTCTTATTAATATGATCAAAATGTTGGGATCTTCCTTTATGTCCAATATTATGAAGTCTGTGGGAATGTAAAATTGACCAATTCGTACGAGAATATTTTCTAGCATGCCTACAGGAAATTTAACAGAGCGACCAGCTAGTTAGGGAGACATTCTTGTGGGTCTTAGTTCACCTAATTTGAGTCTCTCACAAATTGAAAGGGGCATTAAACTGATACTGGCTCCTAAATCACAAAGAGCTTTGTCTATGACAAATTTTCCGATCACACAAGGTATCGAAAAACTACCTGGGTCCTTTAACTTATGGGGCATGTTGTTTTGAATGAGGGTGTTACACTCTGTCGTAAGCGTCAATGTCTCATTATCCTTAAGTTTTTTCTTATTAGATATGATTTCTTTAAGGAACTTGGCATAGGAAAGCATTTGTGTAATAGCTTCTGTAAAGGGTATCATAATGTTTAGCTGTTTCAGGAGCTCTAAAATTTCTTAAACTGGCCTTTGATTTTGGACTTAGCCAATCTTTGAGGATATGGAATTGGTGTCTTATACGATGGTGACGTGTATGGTTTCTCTTTCTCGACTGCCTCCTTGGTTTGTTTTTCCTGCCCATTTTTAGTTGGTTCTTCTGGTCGATCATCGTTTATTACCTTTTTCAGTTTCTTTTTCAGTTTTCTGTCCCATTTCACAGTATGATAGCATTAACATGACCTTTCGGGTTAGATTTTGTTTGGCCAGGAAAAACTCCAGTTGGGGTTGTTGTTTCTGCCTATTATTGGTTTACTTGAGAAATTTGGGTTTCTAGCATTTTATTATGAGTAGCCATAGAGTCAACCTTAACTGCCAATTGCTTAATCAGCTCATTCATGTGAATGTTCTGGTTTGTAAACTCTTTGTTTTATTGGGTTTGGGTTGTAATAAAGTTTTCCATCATTAGTTCCAAGTTTGACTTTTTAGGTGCTTGAGGAGCAGCAGGGGCTCCTTTTTGATAAACATGAGGGATAACAGGTGTTGTGCTTGAAGCAAACAACACATTGTAGTTCTTATAAGAGAAGTTGAGATGGTTTCTCCAGCCAGGATTATAAGTGTTGAAGTATAGGTTTCCTTTGGAATAGTTCAATTGGTCGGATGGGATTCCAGCCAATAGGTGACATTCGACAATAATATGCCCAGGGGTTCCACATAGCTCATAGTTAGGTGTCATAGTAGCTATGGTAGTTGCTGGAATTATGGTCAAACTCTCGATCTTTTTAGTGAGGGAATCTACTTTAGCATTGACACGATCTATGCCATTAACTTCGTACATTCCGCCTCTTGTTTGTGATTTCTCCACCGAAGTTCGCTCACCTCCCCACTGATAGTGATTTTGCGCCATATTTTCTATGAGTTGATAGGTTTCTTGGTAGGGTTTATCCATATAGCACATCTAGCTACAGCGTCTATGGTTAGTTTGGTGTTATACAGGAGACTGTTGCAAAATGTATGGATAATCAGCCATTGTTCAAGTCCATGATATGGGCAGAGCCTCAACATATCCTTGTATCTCTCCCATGCTTCGAAAAGAGATTCTCCATCTTTTTGCTTAAATCCGTTGATTTGGCTTCTTAACATAACTATTTTGCTAGGTAGAAAATATCGTGCTAAGAAAACTTTCGTCAATTTGTTCCATGTAGTAATGGAGTTGGATAGTAGAGACTAGAGCCAAGATCTAGATCTATCTCTCAAAGAAAAGGGGAAAATACGTAATCGTATGGCTTCAGGATTAACATATTTCACTACAAGAAAACTGCATTTTAGCGTCAGCCAAAATCCCTCGCCAAAAGGCTAAAAATCGATGCTATCGCGTGTTATCGACGCCTTAGCATCGAGGTCTGGGCAAAAAATTTAAAGGTGGAAGCAAAGCATAATCACGAGTTGTTGCGACTGTTAGTGTCGACTTTAGAAACGCTAGTGTGACGGTAAAATACAAAAACCAACGCTATCTTGCAATTTTTTTTCATCTATAGCGTCGGTTATTATCAACATAACTTTCACACGGTGGAGGTTTAAAGCGACATTTAAACATTCTCTTCAATGTGTCAGCGAAGGTTCTGAGCAACACCTTTCTCTAACTATGGCCATGTAGCGTCGATTATTAGAAACACTAGTTGTGACTTTTTTGAATCATAATGTTGCTAAGAACCAACGTTATATATATCAATACTCGTGTATTATAGGGTTACTAAGAACCGACGCTAAGGTTTTTGTTTTTATTTTTTTATATGGTAGCGTCAGCTATGGGTGACGTTATATCCTTATAATTGTATGTTATAGTGACAGATATAACTGACGCTAGTGTTTTTTTTTTGGTTTATTTTATTTAAATTTAAACTAGTTTAAAACCAAATTTATTTGCTACATTAAATTTACCAAAACTTGATTTTAACTTCAAACTATTCATTGATATATTATCACATCAAAATTCCAATACAAGATAAAAAAAACTTATGTAAATCCATGATATTACTACATTAATTAAGATTTCAAAGTTACATCAAAATATTGACACAATATATTAAACTTGTCCCCATCCATAATATTGCTACATAAAGATGTCAAAGTTACATCAAAATACCAACACAAAATATCAAACCTGTGAAAATCCACAATAATTTGAACAAGTTCTAAAACTAAGAAAAAGGCAATGCATGTGACTCAACATCCATCACTCATTTCTTCTAGATCCACAAATACTGATTGATGAAGGTTCGATTCTTCTGTACAGCTACCAGAGAACTGGTTCTATTGTACGGTTTGCAACAATGAATGTTTTAACTCGAAATTGCGTGCCTCGATGGCAAGGGGTACAATGCTCGAGTGTATTTCATAAACACTGATAGATGAAGGTTCGAGTCTTCTGTAGGGCTACCAGAGAACTGGTATTGTTGTACGGCTTGCGACAATGAAGGTTTCAACTCGAAATTGTGTGCCTCGACGGCAAGGGGTGCAACGCTCGAGTGTGGCTCCTCTTGAGATAGAGCAGCATTGTCCTTAAGAGGACGGTCTTGTGGGCCTTGCATATTCGGTTCCAGGATAACTGGGTTATTTGGGTCTGACATGTTATATTTTATGCGATATTCTCAGATTCGGCATTCTGAGGATTACAAAACACTCGATTTCTTCGATCGATTGCTCTAAGTCTTCTCCTTGTGAATGAGTGTTAGGCATACAATCGATGAATTAAAGGGAAAATAGTTTCCTTAGTTTATACTGCACAATAACATAGTTACGATATTGACTAAATTAGTCCCCGACAACAGCGCCAAAAACCCGATCGCGACTTTTTGTGTCTATCGAATTATCTAACTACAAGTGCACAGTTGTATCTCATAGTTTTAAAAGATATCAAACCCACAGGGACCAATAATCAATCTTATCATTAACTATTGGTGCTATGTAAATCTAAGGCTATGAATATTTAGATTAGGGGGAAATCAAAACTGAAATAAAGCTTAGAAAATATATCAAATAGGAGAGACCGGAATCTGGATTCCAGTGCACCTTAGGGACTCAATAATTCATTGGTGCATGTTACGTGTTAAATTACTTTTCAGCAGAACATATTAGTTAAAAAAACCTTTATCTCACAATGTCTTGCTATTGACTCTAGCTATACTTCTAGACCATAAATGTTTTGTCGTTACTGACCCATTTGAATCAAGAAATACTTTTTGAAAACCAACAAGTCCTAATTAATTCTAAAGCACTCTCGCTGTATTTAGAAATTAATTTCCAATTTTTACTATCTGGTTTGAGCCTCACACTGTCATGCTATTGAATCGAGACCTTTATGTTTTCACTGTCATGCAAAACCTTTTAGACTCAATATTAAAACCCGAGACCAGAAATTTTTTTTATAAAAGGTTACGCCAATTCATTACTGAGTCTTGTCAGAACGATGGTCCTCACATACCAGACTCAAAACAATTTATCCAGACATGATTTTTAAATCAAACATGCAATTGTAATCGTTAACAACAACCATATACATACTAAAAGTTTGGAAACGGTTTATAGCAAACATACAATTCTCGGGACAAGAACAATAAGAATATATGAAATAATCATAAACAGAACTAACAATCAGAATAATGGTAAATAATGGAACCTGTAAAATAAAGCTGAATTAATAGAACGAAATAACTTCAAATTATGGTCAATAATCTTCGAGCACAACGAACGGAAAATTTGAAAATAACTTCTAATGTCGACACGCTTAATCTGATTTAAGCTTATAATATAACTCCTAAAAACTATGGTGTGATAATCCCACGATGTGAAAGCTCTATCACTTCGAAAGGTAAATTTCTGCTTAAAACTAAACTGCTTCTCTTGCGTAGAAACTTGGATGCCAAAAACTGATGAAAACTGCAAATATATAGTCAATGATGCTCCTAGAAAGTGTCCCAAGTCGAGTGAAATTCGTGGAGGAAAAAATAGGGAAGGTGGGTGAAGACTGAGCAATGTTGTTTCCTAATTTTTCTGCACTGCTGGTTCATGGTGAACGCCATGGGGTGATGGCGAATGCCATCCTGTTAAAATGTGGAAAAAATGGCTCTGAGGTCCATGGTGAACGTCATGCACCAAAAAATGTCATTTTCTGCCTTTTCTCTTCATTTCTTGCTCTTTTATCCGATTTCTCACAAAAATGCTTTTCTTTAATAATTACTTGAAACTACCAAACAATACCGACATAATATTATGAAAAACATAAAATCGACACTAAAATGCATGCGGATTGAGTCGAAATATATTATGTATTTTCACGTTACTAATTGATTATTCCTATGGGATGTAATTAATATGAAACATTGTAAGAAACAATAATTAGGTATTTCACCTCATAGATATTTAATAATTATAATTGTTTTAGAGTATTTACTTTTGGGTTTGAATATCCACTACTACAAATAATACATTTCATGACAAAATTTTCACCTCACCCAATAAAAATCTGTTGGGGGAGTTTTTCACTAGGAAGCATTGAAAATTGTGAGACTTTTTATATTGGAGCAACACCTTTGTGAGAGACACACCACATATTCATCCAAAAATATGGTGGGCAGAATCAGTTGCTAAATCTTGCTACGTAGTAAACTGATCCCCATATCTAGTTTAGATAGGGACACACATTATATGGTGTGTTCAGGTCAACATGCTGACTGTGATCGACCCAAATTTTTTAGATGAACAACTTATTATCACGTCAAGGATAACAAACCTGATAATAGAGCTAAGAAATTCTAAGATATGCATAAGGGGTCAAAGGATATATCCTTTGGAGTGTATAAGATTCTAAGTTTATGATTAACAGAAAGGTTACCTTTGATGAAAAATATATGGTGCCTATTGATGGTGATATTAAAATATCAAATCAAGTAATTGAGATAGAATCTAAAGACCAACCAGATTCTAGTCATGTTCAGGTGGAGCATACTGGTGTTACTCAAGATACCGAGGATGATGAGCTTGATCATGAAGAGGTTCAACAAGAAAATACACATACATTGTAACAACAATAACACGAATCTTTTAATACCACTAGGCCAAAGAGGAACTATAAGTTATTTTAGAAGTTGGGTTAGACAAACCTCTAGGGCATTATGGGAAGTTAAACTTAGTTGAATATGCACTATCAATTGAAGATGATGATCCAGGCATCTTTAAGAAATCTATAAAGGAAAAAGATAGAGATATTTGGTTGGTTTCTATGGAGGAAGATATATAATATATTCATAAGAACAAGACATGGAAGGTGGTCCTATTGCTCGTAAACAATACTGCTATTGATTGTAAATGGGTGTACAAAAGAAAGGAAAATCATAGTAACTTTGATAATATAATGTATAAAGCTAGGCTACTGTCCAAGTGATTTCTAAAAAAAATAAGGGATTGATTACGAAGAGATATTTTCTCTAGTAGTAAAACATATTTCTATTTGAGTGATATTAGGTCTTGTTGCTCATGGTGATCTTGAACTAGAATAACTTGATGTGAAGACATCCTTCTTATACAATGATTTGGATGAGAAAATCTATATGTATCAACGTGAGGGATACAAGGTTGAGGGTAAAGAGAGTCATGTGTGTCTCTTAAGGAAATCACTTTATGTATTGAAGCAATCTCCTCGCTAATGTACAAGCGGGTTGACTCATTTATGTTAATGCAATGTTTCTCTATAAGTGATTATAAATTTTTTTATACAATTGTAAGCTTTGCGATTATATTTATATTCTATTGTATTTGGATGACATGCTTATTGCTTCACAGAGCAAGGTGGAGTTAGACAGGTTAAAAAAATCAACTTGGTAAAGAGTTTGAGACAAGAGACTTGGGAGTTGCAAAGAAAATATTGGGCATGGAGATTAGATAAGAGAGATCAAACCGAAAATTGTTTTTGAGTAAAAAAGGCTACATTGAACGAGTTATTGAAAGGTTCAGAATAAAAGGTGCTAAGTCAGCAGTGACTCCATTAGATCCACATTTTAAGTTCTCTAGTAAACAATCTTCCACTACATCGGAAAATAAGGCATACATGAAATGTGCTTCTTATGCTAGTGTAGCTGGCAGTTTAATGTACGCCATAATGTGTACACATCCATATATTTTCATAAGCAGATAGAATATATATTTAGTAGATTCATTGCAAATCTGATAAAAGATCATTGGGAAGTAGTGAAATAGGTTTTAAGATACTTAAAGGATACTGTTGACACGTGTTTGTGCTTTAGGGAAGATACATGCTAGTTAAATGACATTGTTGATTCTAATTATGTTGGTGATCTAGATAGACAACAATCTATTATTAGCTATGTATTTAAAATATATGGTGCTCCAGTTAGTTGGCAGTCGATGTTGCAAACTACGATGACATTATACTACTGAGACAAATTACATGACCGTAACAAAAGGAGTGAGGGAAGCATTTTGGCTACGGGGTCTTCTAGATAATTTGAGGATTAAACAAAAACATGTGGATCTAATTTGTGATAGCCAAAGTGCGGTTCACTATGCTAAAAATCAAATTCATCATGCACGTATAAAGCATATTGATGTTAGATATCATTTTCTTTAATATATCATAGAGGAAAGTATATTTCTCTTACGAAAATACACATTGATGAGAATCCCCATGTTTTAAAATTGTGTAAGGTAGCAAGTTTCAACACTGTTTTAACTTGTTAAACATTATTTCATATTCGTCCAAATTTTAAATATTTTGAATTATAAATAAAATAGAGAGTTCTCAGAAATATTTACCAAAAATTTATATATAAAAAGATGAAAATAGAAATGTAAGTTATTCATTGAGTAATAATAAGAAGAAAAGTAAACTTAAATGCTTATACTTACATGTAATTTAGTTCTCAAATTATAGTATGGAACTTACTATACTAAGCCTGAGTTTGTTGATAATAATAACAACAACAATAGATATTGAAGTTTTTTCACTATGATTCTCACACTAAACCATATGGGTCACATAGGTTCTCTTAAGCGCTGACCTCTACACCTTTTCAAAATGGGAAAAGGGAGTGTGAATAGGTAAAACTGCCGGCTTTAATGAAGTATCAACTGTCGTTTCATTAACCTACCAATACCATCCCATGTTGTCTCTCTTTCTCCCATGAATTATTTCAACAACGTTAATACATGTGTTTATGAAATATGAAATGTAACACAAACTAAATACAAGAACAACTTCAAGTACCGTTGGTTATGATTTAAGAAGACGTGTATGAAAAGCAAAGCGTTGTTGATTGATGAAACCAAATTGAATGCTGTATGTTATGTTATTATGTTACAGTCAAAACCAGCCATTTAATTCTTCTGCAAACTCCTTTTTTTTCTCAATGAGTGTCAGCTTTTGAAGCATGGTCCTTAATTCCAGCATCACGTGGTAAACCTATAGCTACTATATCTCCATATTCAACAAGAGTTTCTCCTCTAATCCAATCTTGTTTATTGTTCTAACTAACTAGGAAATGGAATGTTGTGCTTTTTTTTAAATATTATTGTTATACTATTGTTTTGTCAAGTAGAATTCAAGTCAAATTAATGAGGTTTGGTGAAGTTTCTGACTATAGAGATGTCATGTTTCAAATTCAAAGTCTTTTACTGCATATATCCGAGGTACCATAGTTAATGTTCCATTCTCATAACATATCAACACTCTCTCTCTTTCCCTCACTAAACCAATTCCTTTTGCTTCCTCTTCCTCTCTCTCTCTCTCTCTCTCTCTATCTATCTCTCTCATTCTTCTTCATCTCTTTGCCACCATTCATTCATTATATATATTTTTGATCTCAAGAAAATGAAACTACTAGAGGTGTTACTTGTGATGTGCATTTTGTTTTGGGCTTTCATTGGTTCAACTACAGTTGCGGCAAGGAAGACAGTTTTTGTTGGAAATTTGCTGGATGGAGCTAACAAGAACAAGAACAATAGTAGTGTGACAGTGTTTGATGATGATGTTCATAGATGCACCAACAAGAAAACACACGTGTCTTCTTGCTACAATGACACGTCATCCTCGGAAGACAAAAGGGTTGTTCCTACGGGTCCAAATCCATTACACAACAGGTAGTAGAAATCATCAACATTTTTCAACAAGCAAAGACATCATGGATGAATAGAGACAAAGACAACGTTAATCTATGTCTTCCATGAAGTAACATATGTAACATAGTTTAGATCATTTGGTCTATGTTTGGAATGCTTGTTTAGATTAAAGTTCATCAATGATGTAAACATGTATTTAGTGTATATTTAGATTAAAAGTTAGTTTTGGGAGAATCATGTTGCGTTTGTAAAAGCTACATTTTGAAGTTTTAACAAAAATTATAGTAGCTACTTTGCTATTGTAATTTTGTGAAACGCATTCTAAATATACACTTAATTTTTTTTGGAATCAATGTGTGTATTTTCTTTTAATATATTTACTTAATTTGTAGGCCATACTTTCAAATTTTCAGTTTTTGTTTTATTTATTTTTTTTAAATTTATTTACTAAATATATTTAGTCTATACTCAATATATAACAATTATAAATAAATTTTACATACCAAAGTGACTATCTTGTAAATTGTAAGTGAAATTATATTAGCAAGAGGTGTTTAAGTACGGGTGGCAAATAGGGCGGGGCGGACGATTATGGTTGAGGATACAGGTCTAAAATTTAAGTCTGTCTTGTAAAAAAGTGACGGCGGAGTGAAAAAATCTCGTGGACACTGAAACTTTTAAGTTTAAGCACGCAAAAAATTTTATATGAATGCTTACCTTTGCAAAAGCCTGCAAAAAAAACGAGATGAGACATAACCAACATAATAGAGAGTGAGGACTTAAATTTTTGGTCATTCCCACACTACAATTCGTGTAAATCACCTCATTTGCCTATGCAACGGTCCGGTCCTGTTTTACCATCGGCATTTTTAGAGTTCAATTTCGATAAATCAACTCATTTGATATTTATGCAAAGACGTCTGAGCCCGACTATAAGAGTGTAAATTAAAATGTGCAAAATCTTATTTATTATTTGGATAGGCGTTTAAAAAAAGTTTTTATGGGTCTAGCTATATATTGGTGATAGCAACTTGGAAATGAATTTCTTATATTAGAAAATCAAAAGAGGCTAGTATATATATGCAGAATTAAATGATGTGCCTATTTTGATGTATATGCTTTGCGTTTGAGCTCCACCCAGTATGGGCCAAAAAGTTAAAATTTTTCCCATTTCCATGAATAAAAACATAGCAGTTATTATAAAGAAAAGTGTGAAAGGAAAGAGAATTATGAGAGAATGACATGAGAAAGGGTCACGTACATTTTATGTGAGGGTGTGAAGTGAAACATAGGTTAAAAAGAGAAAAGAAAAAAAGTGGTTGCGACATGATCCATAAACCTGTATTGTTATTCAAGAAACGACATTAAATGTTGTGTCGGGTTGAGGGAGAATTGAATGTCATGACTCATCACTGCCAATGTAGATGAAAATATTAATGCATTATTATTATTGTTTTCATTATTATTTTGTTTTGTCTTTGTCTCTCTGTTTGTATCTAAGCAAAAGCTACTTTTTGATATGAACCATGGTGCTTTGCCATTCTTGTTTACGGTCACTTTCTCACGTTGTATATCTCGAGGTTATGTTCTGTTTATATAGTAACATTTTATTTCTATGTATCATATTTTCCCTTTTGGCAATTTAACAGAGTCAAATAGTAATAATATTATTATATGTGGAGGGGGAAACTAGTGTTTCTTTCTTCCTTTCTTTTTGTCTCTTAGATATCTCTTGGCCCACTTTTCATATGTGATTGTTTTCATGGAAGCTTCGGAACTATCAAGGGGGAAACTAGAAAAATTGGGTCCATTGTTTTTAATAAATAGTACTTAATTACTCCATTGCTTTTTGATTATTCCTTTGCATGAAGGATTCAATCTAATGTTCATTATTGATTTTTTAATAATATGTTTAGTAGTTGAAGAGAAAGAAATGTATTAAATAAAAGACTATGTAATTGGATATTATAAAAGTATAAATAATGATTTTTTTTTAATTTTAAAAATAAATATATTGATAGTGAAAAAGGACAAGAGACGTATTTAAGATTGATAAAATTTTCATAGAGAATTTGTTGATTAAGAGATATAGAGTTTTTTTTAAAGTCAGTTAGAGTTCGTGAATGTCGTGGTATGTCATAATTAATAAAAAAAAGAATGAAACTTGATAATTTGAAATGCAAAGAAAGTCACTTTTGAGAACTATTAATCAATTATTCAACTACTTTTTAAGCTATGCAGTGTATTTGGTATGTGTGTTATGATATGATATAAGTTTCAATAATATGGTTCTGCCATCAGCTTCAACATCAAAAAGTCAAACTCTTGATCCACTGAAAACTCAAAGAATCACATCATTTATGACTTCTCAGTAATTTTTGAAACCCTTTGGTTGATCCACTCAATCAATTAGTGATTATATCTTCGTACCTAATAAAAACCAATTTGACATAGAGATATATGACATTGTGTATCAGCTCCCTCAATAATTTATTAACATTTTTAAACTCATAACATGTAATGAAGTTACATGAATCAAGGAGTTATGGACCAATCAAACTAATTCTTCTGACAATTTTGATGAAATAACAATTAAATGAGTTTGTTCGTATTAGACTTATTAACTATTTTCTAATATATTCTTGGGATAAATTATATACATTTAAATTATCATTGATATCTTTGATCATTGATCATCGTACATTAGTTATTCATAAATAGCAATGAAATATTTATATATAATATGTCTTTCATTATCTCTATATCAAAAGCAATACACAAAAATATAAATAATTACACCAAATTTCAACAAAAGAAATATTTAATTAAATATTCATGAACGTAACATCAACGACTAATCTATGGATTCTTTGTTGTCGAATCTATCTTAAAACTTCCTTTTAACTCTAAAAGTATATATCTTTGCCTTGCACTTATATTATGCAAAATGTTACAAATAATATCTTCTTAATTGAAGAGCAAATATCTTTACATGTGTAAATTATAATTGTAGTGAGAGTTCATTAAGAAAAGTTATTCTCCCTTAGGAAATTGACGTTTCTTCATTAAGAGTTAAGTTTAGTTATTTCTCTAGAGTTAGTAAAGTTGTTACAATTCTCAAGTAGAAGTTAACACTTTGCAAATGGAATATGTCCTATTTATTTACGTAACTAAACTCAAATCATATCATTAATCATCTGTTGCTCAATACAAGGAGAAATGAAATGAAAAACATTGCACCTAATCTAAGAATTGACCTCTTTATCTAACAAATACGCAACTATATTCACTTGGCGTTTGAAAAACTTCACCTTGAAGTTGGAATTACAGGCTAATATGTTCTTAATACAAGAAATAATAAAATTAAAGTAGATGGGAAACCGATGGTGCCCATCTACATATCTTCACTCCATGGATATCTCCTCTAGCCATTTCTCCACTCATGAGTGTTCATAGTCATTCTATTGTCAAGCTAAAGAGGTATGGGGAAAGCGGATCTACTTGTCTCAATCCCCTTTCCGTTGAATTGGTCATACTCTATCTGAATTAACCAGTATTGAATAATGTATGTTGGTTACACACCTAATCACCCAATGAGTCCAACTACTGACAAAAATCATTCAACTTAGGACACATTGCAAATAACCCTAGTCCACTTTATCATAGGTTTTACTTACAATAATCTTGAGAGACAAATTCTCTTTACTACCCCTTGTCTTACATTTCAATGTATAGATGATCTCGATGGTGTTAAAGGTGTTATCCAATATGTAACTTCTGTGGTTTTTGTATTGATAACATTTTGGTAAAACAATATGTTGTTAGCAAGATGTTAAACCAGATGTTCTACCATGACAGTCAGGCATCATGTTCAGTATGATATTGTGACATGTGTCAGAACATGTTATACCAGAAAATTAGGGCATACCTATTTTGGTATTTTTAGTGTGATTTTTTAGTGTGGTTTAATTCAAACGTTTGTGTTATCCAAAGGAGATATTATGGGAACTTCTGTTTTGACAGATTGTGTTAGTTCTCGAAAAAAGAATCATTGAGCCTTTTTAGAAAACTTTGTATTTTGTTCCTATTATTATGCAGGAATTGGTGCTGATGATTAGAAGCTATTTCCTAGTGGTTTGTGTTTTATTTCGAAGCCCAATCCCATGCAACTTTGATGCTTATTTAAAGGAGGATTTAAACCTAAAGAAAGTGTGGATTTTGGGTAAAATAGGATTAGCCGTGTATTGGAGTCTCTTTAGTGTTTATTGTGTTTTTAATTGTATCTCACTCATGTATCTTCTGATACATTGAGGTTGACTGATTGTTCATTATTAGTTGTCCACTCTAAAGCTTTTAAGTAAGAATGTATTGTTCTTAGTTGAAGCTTTTAAGCAAAACCAAGTATTGTAATTGGAAGGGTTGGTAATTCTATTTTGGGTAGTTGTTGAATTTTCACTAGGATTATGACTGATTAGGAAGTGAGAGGGGGATCTCATATCTAGAGGGCGTCTAGGTAGAAGTTGCACAAGGTAGTGATTAGGCGAAAATTTGTAAACAGGGGAGTTTAGCTTTGAACTAATACTATATAGTGGATTTCCTTCTTGGCTTGGTATCCCTTATATGTAGGTGAGTTGCACCGAATTGGGTTAACAACTACTGGTGTTATTTTACTTTTATGTCATTGAAGTTTCTGCATTTTTATTTGTGATCAAGCTGTTTTGATCCCAGTATTGTGATATCTGTCTCAACATCTGGTATCTGTGTGCCAGAATTTCAATTGACATCAGAGCAGGTCAGCCTGTTCTATTTTTGGGTGAGCTTCAAGGAGTTTTTATTATGGTACTATGGACAAGGAAGGAATAGGAAATGTTAACAGGCCCCCAGTCTTAGATGGCACTAATTATATCTATTGGAAGGAACATATGGTGGCTTTCTTAAAAGCTATGAATAACAAAACTTGAAAGGCTATCATCAAGGGTTGGGAACATCCTGTAGTAAAAGATAAAGATGAGAATGAGTCTTTGAAACCTGAAGAGGATTGGACCAAGAAAGAAGATGAGGTTGCTCTTGGAAACTCCAAAGCCTTGAATGCTTTATTTAATGGAGTTGACAATAAAATGTTTAGGTTGATCAACACTTATATTGTGGCTAAGGATGCTTGGGAAATCCTCAATACAACTCATGAAGGCACATCTAAGGTAAAGATATCTAGACTTCAGGTGCTCACTACCAAATTTAAAAATCTAAAGATGAGGAAAGATGAGAGTATTCATGACTTTCACATGAATGTTCTTAAAATAACTAATTCTTTTAGTGCCTTGGGAGAAAAGATTTTAGAAGAGAAGTTGGTAAGGAAGATTCTTAGGCCTCTTTCTAAGAAATTTAACATGAAGGTCACAACCATTGAAGAAGCCCAAAACATCAGCAATATAAGAGTTGATGAACTAGTGGAGTCACTTCAAACTTTTGAATTGGCCATGAATGATAGAATTAAGAATAACAACAAAAGCATTTCTTTTGTATCCAATGCTGAAGATAAAAAGGGTCAAGCTAACTGGATACTGATGAGGGACTATCAAGTACTATTGTTTTACTTGGGAAGCAATTCAATAGAATTCTGAAGATAATGGATAGAAAAGGAAGAATAGGTGTCAAAGACATCACACCTGACATCAGGAATAACTATGATTCTTAAAAGAATACCAGAACTGAAGAAAAGTCAGATCAAAGTAAAGGGATTCAGTGTTATGAGTGTGAAGGTTTTGCTCACATTAGGCCAGAATGTCCCAACTATCTCAAGAAGTAGAAAAATGGGTTAACTGTTTCTTGGTCTGATGATGATGAGTCAGAAGATGAATCTAACACATAGAATGTTGAAATTGTTACTGCTTTAATTAACAAATGGGCTGATGATGTAGAAGCTTGTGATGAAAATGATCTCTATGAAGATTTGGATATGTTTTACAAGGAAACCTACAACAGGTGTGAAGAACTGCAGAAGACAGAAGAAAATCAGAAAAAGGCCATAGATGAATTGGAGAATAAGAAGAAGGAACTCTTAGGTGTTGTCTCTCATCTTCAGAGTGAGATGACCATCTTAAATTCTAAGCTCAATAACTTGACAGATTCCTCAAGAAGTATGAAAAATAGGGCTGATCTTATAAAAGATACTGGAGATGTAGGAGTTCATTATCACACTGATAATAAACAAAGGAGAATGTTTGAAGAAAATTTCTTTCCTCCTGAAAGGAAGAAGATGGTCACAATGTATAACCACATTTTACAACATTTTGACAGACATAATGAACCTCTAAATAATTACCAATCTTGTTGGAGATTTCACTACTGTGGAGAGTATGGTCAAATGAAGCATTTCTGTTATAAATTGTATGGAAATCAAATATCCTTAGTTCATTCCAAGGATAAGCAAGTTAGAAAAAAGAGAAGTGTTAAAGATAGGGGTGTTAACCTTATAGCTCACACGTCCTTGAGAGTCTCAACTAGAGAAGACTGGTACTTTGACAATGGATGTTCTAGACATATGACAGGAGTTCATAAATTGTTAATGGTATTAGGTCTCTTCCTACAGGTGTTGTCATACTTGGTGGCAGTGTTAAAGGGGAAATCAAAGGAGTTGGTAGATTGATGGGTGCTAGATCACTTAGTTTGGGAGATGTTCTTCTTGTGAAAGGACTAACTGTTAATCTCATAAGTATTAGTCTGCTGTGTAATCAAGGTTTGTAAGTACGCCATGCTAACGTGCCTTGGATGGTCCACATCTCAGGGTCAGGCACCGATGAACACATTGAACTATCTATATGGCTGATAGCCCTCACAATCTAGGTACAACGATGCAATTATCAAGGGCACGCTATACCGCTAGGCTAATAGCCCGTTGTGTAGGCCCTCAAAGGGGCCCACTATGTTAAAAGTGAGAGAAACCCCATCTCTCTCTTTCCCCTTTATTTTCCCCATGTTGCCATTTTCTCCCAATCAGAATGTTTTGTCAAAGATGAGAAAAATGTTGTTCTGATGAAGGGTATAAGGTCTAAGAACAATTTCTATCTATGGAAACCTTATATAACTACTTACTCTTCCACATGCTTAAAAACCCAAGAGGATGAAGTGAAGTTATGACACTAGAAGCTTGGACATCTTCATCCCAAAAGAATGAAGGAAATCATATATGTAAGAGCCATTAAAGGAATGTCAGATGTAAAGGTTGAAGAAGGGAAAGTATGTGGTTAGTGTGAAGTTAGGAAGCAAGCCTTGATGTCACACCTAATGTTGCACCATCAGACTACTTCAAGAGTACTGGAACTTCTCCATATGGGGGTTATGGGACCTGTGCAGACTGAAAGCCTGGGTGGAAATAAGTATGTCTATGTGGTTATAGATGATTTCTCAAGGTTTACATGGGTAAACTTTCTTAAAGAAAAATCAAACATCTTTGAAGCTTTTAAAGACTTATGTCAAATTGTTCAAAAGTAGAAAAAGAGTAGGATTGTCAAGATTAGAAACTATCATGACAAAGAGTTTGAGAACTCCCAATTTACCAAACTCCGTGAGTCTGAAGACATCAGTTATAATTTTATTCTCAACTAGATGGAATTTTTGTGCAAAAGACCTTGGATATACAAGAATCAGCTAGAGTTATGCTTCGTGATAAGCAAGTACAGAGTCACTTTTGGGCTGAAGCTATGAACACTGCATGTTATATTCATAATTGGGTCACCTTGAGAGAGGGAACTTCAATCACTCTCTATGAGCTATGGAAAGGAAGAAAGCCTACGGTGAAGTACTTCCATATTTTTGGTAGCAAATGCTATGTCCTAACTAACAAAGACTAAAAGGGTGAGATGGATTCCAGAAGAGATTAAGGAATATTTATTGGTTACTCTTTAAGCAACAGAGCTTATATAATCTTTAACTCCATAACTGGCATGACAATGGAACCTATCAATATGGTGATTGATGATTCAGTTACAACACAAAAGATGGATGTTGAGGACTATGTTTGAACATCCTCTGTGCAGAATAAAGAGGCAGGAAAAGAGGAAAGGTGTAATTTCTCTAGCATTGTGTTAGATAAATCTCACGTCATTTTAGATCCCTCTAGTAAGGGTAATTTTGATCAATACAATGATCTTAGTGCAAGACACTCTATTGAAAGAAACATTACTAGGTTTACAAAGGAAATATCAAGCTCATGTCTTATCTGCAAGCTTGAACCTAGAATGAGTTTTGTTGTTCTAGAGAAGAAGATATTGAATTGCACCACTGGAATAAGGTATTGTGATATGCATCACTCCTACATCACAAAGGTTATGCTGAGAAAATTATGCAAGGTTGAATGGGTGAGTGATATATATGACGGTTTATCTTTGATAAAAAGTATAACTGCTTGGGTTAACAAGAAGAAAACATATGTTTCTTGGTGTACTACTGAAGCTGAGTATGGTGAAATTATAAGAAGTTTCTTTCAATTAGTATGGATAAAGCAGATGTTAGAGAAACATGACAATATGGTTGATGTTCTGACATTATATTGTAAGGGTATGAGTGTTATCGTATATTTCATCTCGAACAAGAATCCTGACAGGTATAATAAACTAATTAGGAGTCTTGATGAAGGAAAGGTTGTTATTTTGAAGTATGTGGAGACTAAGGATCGGCTGACTATTATGTTTCTAATGCTTTATATGGAAATGATCTTGAGGACATAAGTTGTGAAGTGAGAACTGTTATTGTTGAGGAGTTGTAGCAATTACAGAAATGGAGGAATATAACACATATTATAACTTTTCTCTATTCTCTGATGTCTGGGAGGCCTAAGCAAGTCACAACTATTAATGGATGGAATAAAAGATCTCTGCAAGATAAAAGGATTGGTTTGAAGAAGATGTATTTTAAGGTTGTGATGAGGGAGTTCAGTATCAACACTCCCTAATCATGTGATAACTTCAAGGAATGTAGAAAGATTTTTGACAGAGGCAAGAGGTGGAAAATCATCTATATATGATCTACTTGTGTGATTCCATCTATTACTGTCCATCAGTATTTATGCTTTATGCATTCTTTGTGTGTGCTTCCATATGTGTGTTTCTTTTTTTTCTTTCTTGTTTACATTTACTCCATTTTTGTCAATATTTGGCTAAAAAGAGGGAGTAAAATATTGATATGTTTTGTGTTTCTAATGTTGGATCAAATTTCATGACTTCATGTCATGTTTATACTACTGCTTAGGAAGAGTAGTTTTCATTTTTTTTATTGTTGAGGCTTGTCTGCATGCAAATATTTAGGGGGAGCATGATAGTTTGTTTGGCCTGCTGCTGCTACTGACGTGGATGTATCTGGGAGAATGCATTTTTCTCTACAGTAGGTTGTGATGTTCAGGGGGAGTACTGGTTATGTATGACAGGGGGAGCCTTGTACCTGTTTGATTTACAACTGTAAGATTCTAGTTTGTACAAAGCTTACATGTTCTCATGTAGCTTGTGTTGGTCTGTGATATCAGACTAGATGTCTTGAAAGTTTTTGGGTTTATGATTCTTGTTGTCTGGTGCTTTTGTTTTGATTCCGCTGTGTATGCCTCTGATGTGTGCTAGGGTTGTTTTAGCCAAAATTTTCAAAAGGGGGAGATTGTATTTTCTTTGGTTTTTGTATTGGCAACATTTTGGTAAAACAACATGTTGTTAGTAAGATGTTAAACCAGATGTTCTGCCATGACAGTCAAACATCATGTTCAGTATGATATTGTGACATGTGCCACGACGTGTTATGCCAGAAAGTTAGAGCATGACTATTTTTATATTTTTAGTGTGATTTTTTCGTGTAATTTAATTCACACGTATGCATTATCCAAGGGAGGATATTGTGGAAACTTATATTTTGACAGATTGTGTTAGTTTTCGTAAAAAGGATCCTTGAGCCTTTTTAGGAAACTTTGTATTTTGTTCCTATTATTGTGTAGGAATTGGTGCTGATGAATGGAAGTTATTTCCTGGTGGTTTGAGTTTTATTTTGAAGCTCAAGCCCATACAATCGTGATGCTTATTTATAGGAGGCTCTAAACCTAAAGAAAGTGCCGATTTTGAGTAAATTAGGATTAGCCTTGTATTTGAGTCTCTTTAGTCTTTATCGTGTTTTTAATGTCACTCATGTATCTTCTAATGCATTGAGGTTGACTAATTGTTCATTGTTAATTGTTCACTCTAAAGATTTTAAGCAAGAGTGTATTATTCTTGGTTGAGGCTTTTAAGCAAAACCAAGTATTGTACTTGGAAGGGTTGGTACATCTATTTTGGGTAGTTGTTGAATTGTCACTGGGATCGTGACTGATTAGGAAGTGAGAAGGGGATCTCATATCTAGAGAGTGTCAAGGTAGAAGTTGCACAAGGTAGTGATTAGGCGAGAAGTTGAAAACGGGGGGGTTTAGCTTTGAATTAATACTATCATAATGGATTTCCTTCCTGGCTTAGTAGCCCTCATATGTAGGTGAGTTGCACCGAACTGGGTTACCAATTACTGGTGTTATTTTACTTTTCGATCATTTAAGTTTCTGCATTTTTATTTGTGATCAAGCTATTTTGATCCTAGTGTTGTGACATCTGGTATCTGTGTGCCAAAATTTCACAATATATACCTTCCTTCCATAAATGCCAACTGCTCATCTGACACACATTTGGATCAACAACATTTGAGATTGTTTGCAAGCAGTTTCAATACCATCTTGTAAACCATGTTGCACAACAAGATAGGTCATAATTCTTTCATATTACTAGGATTTACACATTTAAGAAGGAGGCATATGTTTGTATCATTAAGTGACGTCGAGAAAAACATCTCTCCAACAAATAGTCACTGCTGTCAAAACATCATCCTCACACATATCCTAAAACTTTTAATAAAATGTCAGAATAAATCCGTCTAAACCCGGTGACTTATCTGGATGCATATGTATCAGAGCTTTGTACAATTCTGCTTTGGTAATTGGTGTTAGTAGCCTTTCGTTATCTTCACTAACAATCTGTTGTTGTATGAGAGACATAATCCGTTCATATACACCTTCTTTAGCTTTATATAATTTATTGAAGTATACATTTGCTACCTCATATAGGTTCGTTTGATCCTTAACTTCGACTTGTTCTTCATTTAACAACATCTCAATTCGTTTGAATTTTCTTCTTGCCTTTGCCGACATATGGAAGAATTTCGTATTCAGGCCCCCTCCATAAGCCAATGAATTTGCTTCAGCATCCCCTCCACAAAATCATTGAAAGGAAACCTAAACTTCAACCTAGATAATAAGAATTAATAGAACAAAATCCAACACCCGTCGAAAGAGTTGTAGATTCTCATGGAAGTATCAACAAAAGAGACCAACAAGTTAGAAAACAATCCCAAATCTGTGTAGGCAAACTCCAAACATGCAATATTATTGAAATAAGATATCAATCCCACTGATTCCGCGTCCATCCAATGATACTGATCATCATTAACAGATGACACCAAACCTTAACGCTCCCTTTTGGACCATATATTCCCATTTATAATGAAAAATATAATGTTGATCATGAATCCAGTAATGGCTTTGAAAGTTAATGTGATCTTTAACCTCTCCACACCATAGGGTTCCCGACCATTCAATGCCCTTAAAGAATTAATAAAATAAAGATTCATTCATGGATTCCGGGAGACCTTAACACGTTAAATATCTATACATAACTATATAAGAGGAAGGGGACCGACATCCACACCCCTAACAATGGGACTATCATATTTCATCCCTTTATCTCCTTTAGAGAAATCTTCTATAAATCTGACAAAATGAAAACTAGAAATTTCACTACCATCTTCAATCCCCACCAAAGCCATCGCTAAGAACAATAAGATTCACAATAGGTTGATTAACCTCTAAAGGGTTAATGTTTGGCATTCCAGTGTTCACTATCTTAGTAGTAGAAGAAATATCATCACTACTAGGTATAATTTGTATATTTGCTGATACATCTCCTATGCTAGCCATAAATATAACGATGAAAGGATAATAATTAATTGTAAATAAGAAAGAGAAAGATCGAAACTGTAGGATCCAAAAATGGAGGTAATAGTTAAAGGAAGGTGACTCAGAGGGTGCGGTGAACTAGGAAATGCATGACCTGAAGAAGTTAAGAGGTTGGTAAAATCGGTGTTGCTAGAGCTCAAAGAAGAAAGTTAAAGTTTGTAGAAGAGAAGAACATTGCGGTTTCTGCAAAAAGGGAAGAGAGTTTTTGAAATAATAAGTGAACCTTATATAAATAAGCAAGACATGTTAATCATTGACCCATAATAAAAAAAAATGGAGAGGCAAAAAAAACAGCTGGATTTCGTCACGGGAAAATAACAACATTTGATTGCACTTGAGCATCCTAACAACACCATAGTCTAAAAACAATCAAATTTTATTATATCTCGTCCTAAAAGGCATTAATGGTTACTTATTCTAATTTATAAATTTAAAGTGTAACAGAATTGCATTTGAAATTAATTTAATAATCCTATAACTTGTTCAGAGTTTCTTGATTCACCAAAAAAAGGTGGGTATGGTATAAGATCCATTTGGGTAGTGTTTTTATTAATAAATAACTTTTAAAGTATATTCTAATAAATTTAAACATACAAATACAAAGTGTAGTGTTTACTATACTCCAGTAGTGATCACTAACTCTTTGGAAGTTCAAATATGACATTCAGATAGTCCAGTTTATGAAATCTTGACGCATCAATTATACAAAAATTCTCTTCATCAGAAAGATACCTTTATCCAAGTAAAAAATTAGTCTGAATTTTTTATCTCTGAACTCACCCCTAGAAGAATAAGGCTTATATGTTTTGCTTGTGTGCCTTAAGTATATGGGTGAATCCGAATTTTAAAATCCAGACACGCCCTTGGACAAAATTTTACCCATTGCCAGAGTCATTTTTTTTCCAGAATAATATGATGGATCCGGATTTCAAAATCAAGACACGCACTAGATAAAATTATGAACCCCTTGATAATACTAAGGAAGAAATTTTCATATGATTTCGTAGTGTATTCATTACTCGCATAATAAATCATAGATATAAGTCTTACATAATTAATATCAATTTTTCATAAACTCATTCATAAATCATACATTTGTTTTTCAATAAATACAACTAACCATACAAATTTTCAAAATGTTTACGAAATACAAATAAAATTACATTTACTATTGTGTATATCTAACAGACATGTTCCTCACATGCCTCATATATTGCAATGCAAGTCAGACCTTTTCTAAGATTTCTTGTAGAGTTACCTTCTTAAGGGTTACTTCTTGAAACTCTCCTCTAATTATGACCTTTCTCCAGATAGCAAAAATACGATGGCATATCGACAATACATCCACGACATGGTTCACCCTTGCATGTTCTTCTTATAGTAACTCTTAAGGAGCTTGCTACATGGATATGCTTTTGGACCTGGTTTCATGTAAGGATGAGACACTTGATAAAACCATTGGATGTAACTGTATATTATACTCCATGGACGAGGATCTGGCACATTGCATACATCCTCTAGCACCAGATGCTCATTGTAGTCCATAAATATCACATTGAAATCTCTGCAGTGGACACTGTAATGAATAGTAAATGTAAGTTCCTTGATGATATCGTACAAAAAGGTGAACTGCTATAACACTCGCTCAACATACGACGTGATACCGATATCATCCACTAGGATGTGGTCAAAAGCAAGTTTGTTGGGACCAATCGTTGTATTACTCATGAGTGGGATAAACTGGCACACACATGATAAATCTTTAGTGTAGTCGTTAACACACTCCCAACCAAAGATATTTGAGAAATCCTGGAGGATTCATGCTTGAAAATGGTTCAGATTAAATATCAATAAGTATGTAGCAAAATTATTGGGAAATAACTATCAATAAGGGTGTAAATAAATGACTTAAAATATACAGTTACTTCCTTTAATCTTGTTGGTTTTCTATAAACTACCTTCATCTAACTTGGAATAGAGGTAAACAAAACAAGAAATCCCCTATTTGTACTCTTCAATCCTCTCCAAATCCGTGAAATATTTAATGTAGGCGACGTCGACATAGATCACACTTTTGTCCATATAAATGCCAATGCCAATCAATATTAGGATGCACATTCTCAATACATATAATCTATGATATGAAACTTTTGCACAGTTAATCTCATCATTCACAACCATATTAAGGTGGTTAATATAATTTTGTGATAGGAATGAGAATCTACCATGACATCCCCTGATGTCTTCTATCTCCTATCGGTATTTACATTGATTAGTCTATAATTGTGTCACTAGTAGGTTGAAAACCCCATGTCTAATAATTTTGGAGTAATATAACAATCTTCCTGTGATCGAAAGATGTAGGAGACAAGAAACATCATCAAGTGTGATAATCATCTCCCCAATCATAAGATGACATGATGTTATCTCTGTGTGCCATTTCTTAACAAATACATATAATAAACCATGATCAATATAAAAATATCTAGTCCTACTGATGTCTTGTAGCCCAGATAGCTCAAACACTCCAAGAATCCATGGTTCATTAGGCTACAACATCTTTGTCATCTTCTTGTCGTGGTTTATACATTTCAATGTGTCACGATAATGCAAAAATAAATACATCAATGTCAAACAACTCAATTAGTTTAAAACATATATTTAAAAGAGTAAACAACAACGTGGTGTGCTTATATAGGAAGTAGGGAAGTATCTTTGGGGACTCCAAAAAAATATCAGGTGAGGCAACATAAGGTCTGGTTAAATGACGTGGATAATTTGAATGTACATCAACATGGATGGGAGCAAAAGCTGATTTGTCATGACTAGGAGATTCATGACCACTGGAAGACGATTCCTCAACAGTACATGATGATTCTCTAGTTAAAGGTTACAAGAGTTTAACTTAGTTGCATGTCTCCACTATCCAATTAATTTGTTGCTTATCTTATCGTTTTCATCTTTATTTTATTTCAATTCGTTGAGTCTCCTTCATTATCACATTTTTCGTGTTTAGCATGCATAAAACTTTGGTTAGATTTTATCTTGATCTAAATGTCCTTTGATCAATAGCGTATGAAAGTTGAATGAAATCTCTTTGTATTTTTGGACAAACTTTGATTCATGGTAAAATCTCAAAAATATTTTGAGAAATTGAAAATTTGAAAGTTTGATATTTTATAAGATTTATTCGAATTATTCCATTTTACATTGAGTTTTTGATCCTGGTCAAATTAGACAACAACTCAACTCAGCAATTTGATTCGAATCATGTTTCCTCTTATCTGAATCAAATGATGTATTTTTCAAAAATTAGGTATTTCTTTCATTTCACGTCATTTTTTCATTTGATTCAGATCATATTTTTCTTGATTAGAATCTAACCATCTTTTTTCAACCATTTTGTGTGACTCATCTCAAGCATATATAAATCATTTTTTTGTCATCATTCTTAAACATAATCAATCATTCTTTCAAGACTTTTTAGTGTGATTTTGTGTGAAAATCATTTTCCTTTGTTTGATGTGTTCAAAGTCTTGCTATGAATTTCTCACATCTTCAACTTCAATTGAGTTCAGATCTTGATAACGGGAGTTATGTGATTAATTGAAGGAGTCGAATACTTGAAATTAACCATTCTTAGAGATCTTGTTGAGTTTTTAAGTTGTTAGCAATAAATATGTATTCTAAATTATGGTGACAAATTCCGTTGAAAAGAAGTATTGCCTTATTAGCAATTGTGTGAAAGGTTGCAGATAAGGCCGAGTTCTTCTTGGATCTTCAAAAAATTTCACCGCTCAAGATATCAATAGGATTAAGAGGTTGATTGCTACACACAAAGGCTTTGAGGAAAATTGGTGTCCTTAGAAGATCAAAGAAACATATTCGAGTAAAGATTACATAAAAGAGTTTAGCAAGTTTGTTGTATACAAGTCAAGATCCAAATTAGGAGATTTATTTTCTCATTTGTAATTATGTATTTGTGATTGAATGAAATTTTGGAAATATTTTTCAAATAATAAGGAACTATGCAGGTTCCAATAAGAAACCATTAAAGAGTGTATGTAGGCCAAGCGAGGATGAACGCCGAAGCACTATAAATCTCGGTATCATCTCTCTAAATCTTACTCTTGCATTTATATTCGTAGGGATTTCATTCTAGGTTTTCCAATTCTTTTGTATTATATCATTTTTTTCTCTTGATAGCAATTAATTACGTAAAGCTTAGGTTTTTTTAGAATTAAACAACTGGTTGAGCTAGTATTGTGATTGATAAATTTGAAAAATGATTGAATTTAGGAATCCTTACATTGAATCAATTGTGTACACTTCTTGTGACTACACAAATTGAATCAATTCATACCAAGAGTTTCATCTCTATATCTTGGATATTTATGAAACGAAATGTGTTAGATTGATCATATTCAACTATATAATTTTTATTTTCGCTTTAAGCCTTCCGCTCGCAACTCATTTTTTAAAACATTGATTTTGGAAAACGTCGGTTGCATTTTTTAAATTTGGGTTTATTCACCCCACTCTAGATCGTTTTTCTACTTTCATATTCACACTCAAAAATTAGCATCAAGAGCTCTTTTGATTGTGTCTAATTGACATCCAAAAGTTTGTGAATATGTAAAAAGATAACGATCATAAGGGAGCATATAATAGAGCACCAGGTTTTAAAGGTAAAAATTATACATATTGGAAATCGGTCATGTATGTACACTAGTTATCGGTTGACAAAATATGTGGTGTGTCGCCACTAAGGGACCATATATTCCCATGGATGATAATGACATTTCTAAACATCCAAAAGATTGGGATGACGATGAAACCAAAAAGGTTTCATATGATTTGGAAGCGAGGAACATAATCATTTCAGCACTAAGTGCTAAAGTGTTATACTCAATTTCACATCATACAAGTGCTAAAGGTATGTGGGATGCTCTCCAAAATATATATGATGGAATGGATGACTTAAAGCATTCTAAAATCAATATGTTTACAAAGGATTTTGAACTAATTCGTATGGAACTTGGAGAATCTGTGGATCCCATTCAAACTAGATTCCTCCAATTGATCAACAAACTGTGAGACTTAGGTAAAACCTTTTCCAACAAAGATTGTACTAAAATAATATTGAGATCCATGTGCAAGGAGTGGCAAATAAAAGTAAATGCTATAAAGGAAGCAAATGATCTTAGTACTTTAGATATTACAAAAATGTTTGGGAAGTTAGGCAAGCATGAGAATGAGGTGAACCGACTTGCCAATAGCAAAGTAAATTCAAAAAAGAAAGAGAAAAGAAAAGAAGCGAAATAAGATATTTCTTTGAAAGCCTCATCCTTGAAAGTGAAGAAGTTAAAGGAATAAAGTGACAACTCTGACAAAGAAGTTTCCAAAAAGGAAGATATGGGTTTACTCTCAGATGTTACAATAGATATCTTATGAGAAACAAGCTCGAGCATACCGACAAAGGTCTAGTGAATTTCATAAATACTCATCCACCAAAGAAGGATCACAAGAAAGAAAATGATGAAATCACATGCTATGAACGTGATAAATTGGGACACTATAGAACTACACACTCTTATCTCACCAAACATCATAAAAGCAAAGACAATGGTTTCTACAAGACGAAGGGAAAATCTTCCAATGGTCGTAGAGCCTATACCACATGGGAAGAAGAGGTGGAAAACGGCTCCTCTGATTCCTGATTGAGTTAAATGATGAATGTGTCAACTTTTTTTTGATGGCACGAAAGAAAACTGGAACTTCAAAGGTATATAATTCTGATTCTAAAAATGAGTATACTTATGGTGAATTATCTAATGTGTTTAATGACATGTATTATAATTGCATTAAAACATTTAAGAAAATTGCACTCCAAAAATAAATTATTGATACACTTGAACATGAGATAAAGAATCTTAATCATGCTTTAGATTGTTTAAAGTAAGCTCACACATCTCTTGTGGAAGAGTGTTCTATTGTTTGGAATACTTTAGCTGAAAAGCTAGAAGTTACTAAATATGCTATTGTCCAATTTTAAAAACTGAAATTGAAACTCTTAAAAGAAATTTAACACATAATGCCTCACTATCTAATGCTTGTTATAGTTCTTCTAGTGAAAGAGGGAAGTTTTTAAAGAAAAACTCTCATGTCACAAGGAGAAATAGAAAGAGTGTTTCATCTTAAGATATTTGCCATTATTGTGGAGATAAGAGTCACATTAGGCCTCTTTGTCATGTTAGGAACATTAAAATTCTCAATGGTAAAATGACATGGATTCCTAAATTAAATCAACTAACCCTAAATGACCCACTATTTAGAGGTCTAAATTACCTTATTTATTTCTTACAATAAAGTCTTTCCTCTCTAAAAAATATTGAGGTTTATAGATAGCGGATGTTCAAGATACATGATGGGAGATGCTTCCATATTCATCATGTTTGATGAGAAGGAGAGTGGTCATATCACCTATGAAGACAATATGAAAGGTAAAATTTTTGGTGAAGGTATTGTGGGAAATCCCTCCACAATTACCGTTGAATTGTGCTGTTAGTGAAAGAGTTTAAACATAACTTGCTAAGTATTATCCAATTATGTGACAAAGAGTATTCGGTCTCATTTGATAGTCTTAGTTGTATAATTGAGCATAATATTAGTAAGGACCTTGTGTTTAAGGGTTATAGGATTGAAAATGTCTATATGCTTGACATATATGATGTCTTAATGCATGGGACTAAGTGTTTAGTAGCTAAAAATGAAGATTCTTGGTTATGGCATAAATACTTAAGTCATGTGCATTTTGACTTGCTAAATAAAATAACATCCAAAAATCTAATATTTGGTTTTCCAAAAATAAAGTTTTCAAAAGAAAAGTTATGTGATTCTTGTCAAATAGGAAAACAATCAAAAGTGTCTTTTAAACCGAAGAAGGTTATTTTGACATCAAAACCTCTTGAGATTCTTCATTTAGACTTGTTTGGCCCTTTGCGGACAAGAAGTCTAGATGACAACTATTACAGACTTGTGATTGTTAACGACTAATCTAGATTTACATGGACGTTTTTCTTAGCCCATAAGGATGATACTTTTAAAGCTTTTGTTGACTTTTCTAAGATTGTTCAAAATGTTTTTGGTTTTAAAATCATCACTCTCCATAATGATCATGGTGAACCATCAATTCCAAACTTTTGCACCAAAAATGATATTGCTTATAATTTCTCATGTCATAGAACTCCACAATAAAACAGTATTGTAGAACGCAAGAACCGTGTATTGGAAGAGCTTTCTCAGACTATAATAAATGAGATGAGCCTACCTAAGTATTTTTGGACGGATGCAATTAACATCTCATGCCACATCTTAAACAGGATAATCGTAAGATCTATCCTAGGAAAGACACCCTATGAGATACTTAAGAGTAGAAAATCTAATATTTCATGTTTTCGAGTTTTTGTTTGCAAATGCTTTATTTTGAATAACGAGAAAGATAACCTTGGCAAATTTGATGCAAAATCTGATGAAAATATTTTCTTAGGGTACTCATCTACGAGTAAAGCCTATGGGGATTACAATCATAAAACTTATTCTGTAGAAGAGTCAATTTATGTTGTTTTTGATGAATTCTCACCCCAAAAGTTGGAGAAGGGTATTTGTTCTGATGTTTCAAGTATTACAACGGAAATATTGATCGACAATGAAAGTTCAAAAGAGGATCCCAATCGAAAATAAAGGATCAGGGCATTATAGAAGATAGGGAGGAAAGCTTACATGAGGATGATAAACAAGAGACCTTGAATCAACTACCTCGAGTTTGGACAATTATAAAGGATCATCCGTTAGATAAAATCCTTGGAGACATCAAAAGGGGAGTAAGTACTAGGTCACAGGTTAACAGTTTCTGTAAGTACTTTACTTTCATTTTTCAGATTGAACCTAAATCAATATCTGATGCCTTACTTGACGAGTGATGGTTACTTGCTATGCAAGAGGAACTAATCCGTAAGTTTAAACTGAAGTTTGAAATTCAAACATTTGTTTTATTTTGATTTGGCTATGGTTCAGAGGCTAGGTTGTTGTGGTGTGCAAGGATGCTTCAGATTCTAAAATCAGTAAATTTTTTCCTTGTAATTAACGTGATTTTAAATTTGTTTGAATTCCAAAATTTAAAACTTAAAGGTGTTTTAGAAATTTTGGCTGTGTGTGAGTAACATATGGAGTAGTGTAGAGAACAATTCCAAAATAAATTGAAAAAGTTTCTTCAAATAAATGGGCCATATGGGCCAACTATGGTTCGGCTGCATTGAAAAAACAAGACCAAATCAAAAACCTCTATATTTACCGGAACAATGTGTGCTTATTTAAACCTTTTTTTTTTATCATAACTTAACAATCAAAGAGACAAATATACTAAAAAGATAGAATGTCTGTATTCGACCACATCAAATATTCTATGTAACTCCCACCCAATAGAATTGTCCGGCAATACTACATTGTTTCGATCTATTCTATGAAACAACCATACAATACAATAAAATAACATAGAATCATTCTCCAATTGTTTCATTTTTGTTTTTCAAGATAACAATTAACGACAATAAAGAATTGGTAAATAGTAGTAGTAGCAGAAAATCAAACAGAAAACTCATCTGCAAATGTTTGCTGTTGCCAGTTGTTGAATTTCACCTCCTCATATTTGGCTATGTTATCTCAATACCGACCAGGACGGCTCAACTTCAACCACAACACTCTCTTCTGTCGATAACAATGTCTCGAAGATTACTCCAACTCCAAGGTTTCTTTTTTCACCTTCATTTTCTCAGTTATCAAATGAAACTTATATAATATAATAATTAAAATAGTATGATGTAATAAGGATATTCTTGTCATATGGCAGAGACACCTCCTTCATCTTCCTCCTCCTCCTCCTCGCCACCGCGCCACGTCTCGGGAGCTTTGTTCTTTTTACTTGGAGGGATAGTAGTTCTCATCATATTGCTCATTCTTCTATGTATATTTTGGAAGCGTATTAAACGTGTCCCGCAAGAACTACCTGAGAAGAAAGCTTCGCCGCCAAGTCAGAGTCAAAACCATGGTAATATATGAAGAAATCATCATAAAAAGTTTACTATGTGGTCTTATAAAAATAATCATTTTTCTGTTATCTGTGATTGCGTTGTACCAGAAGAGGTGATGAAGAAAATTGTCCCAACTAATCAACAATCAGGTAATTTACACAAAGCATGACAAATATTTGACATTATTTATGGACCTGTGCTGAAGTTTCTATATGTATAGATACAGGATTCATGGAGTTCATCAGTGGAAACCTTAGGACAATTAGCTATTTTGATTTCCATACATTGAGAAAGGCCACCAAGAATTTCCACCGCCGAAATCTTCTCGGAAGTGGCGGATTTGGCCCGGTATATCAGGTATAACATAGGTACTAAATCTAATGATACTTGCTTTGCTACACAATTTCGTGTTAATCAAATCGAGATTCAACTTTGAGGACTGCATATATATGTTTTGACAGGGAAAGTTGGTAGATGGAAGGCTAGTTGCTTGTAAGAAACTGTCTCTTGATAAATCTCACCAAGGGGAAAGAGAATTTCTAGCAGAAGTGAGAATGATCACAAGCATCCAGCACAAAAATCTTGTTCGCCTTCTCTGCTGTTGCTCGGATGGACCTCAAAGGATACTCGTTTACGAATACATGAAGAACAGAAGTTTAGACCTCTTTGTTCATGGGAATACTGATGAATTTCTTAGCTGGAGCACTAGATTTCAAATTATTCTTGGAGTAGCGCGGGGATTGCAATACCTTCACGAGGATTCGCATGTAAGAATTGTTCACCGTGATATCAAAGCAAGCAACATTCTTCTTGACGAAAAGTTTCAGCCGAGGATTGGTGATTTCGGACTAGCTAGGTTCTTCCCTGAAGACCAAGCTTACCTTAGCACTCAATTTGCTGGAACATTGTAAGTCCTTTATTCAAATGACACCGTAGGTGTTAGTGTCTGACACCAACATGACATCTGACATCTATACGTGTGTCATTTTCTTGTTCAGTGTCCGTATCTATGTCAGTTTTTTAAGTTTTCTAATGATGGATCTTTGTTTTTCTTCATTTAGAGGCTATACGGCTCCTGAATATGCAATCAGAGGAGAATTATCTGAAAAAGCAGACATATATAGTTTTGGAGTTCTCGTGCTCGAAATAATCAGCTGCAGGAAAAACACAGATCTCACTTTACCATCTGACATGCAGTACCTCCCTGAATATGTAACTTCTCGGATTCGTTTCTTTTAGGATTACTTGAACCAATACTTATTCCTTAAGTTTTGAAATAATGTTTGTGTGAATTCTTCATTATAGGCATGGAAACTTTATGAGAAATCAATGGTGATGAATCTTATAGATCCAAAGCTGAGAGAAAAAGGATATGTAGAGAAGGATGTTATGCAAGCATTCCATGTGGCATTTTTATGTCTTCAGCCACATCCAGACTTGAGACCTGCAATGTCACAGATTGTAGCATTGTTGACATTCAAAATTGATATGGTTACAACACCAATGAGGCCGGCTTTCCTTGATCGGAGGCGCGTAATGGATGATGAGAACCATTCTTGGGAAGTCATATCTGAGGTTTTACAAACTCCTGTAGCTAGTGATTCTATGTTGTAATGTAGAACATTAATATCTGAAGATCACTGATCCAATTTTTCTGCTAAATTAGAAGATGTAATGTAACCTTACAGATCAAAGAAAGAAGTAAAAATGTTTTAAGGCTCGAACCAAGGATGAATTTCTATGTGTATATATGTGTGTGAAAACTCTTTAAAAATATTGTTAAGAATATTTGTGAATAAAATAGTTTCACAGTGACTATAATATTAAATTAGTTGTAATCTTTTTATACATAGTATAGTCTTTGTAGTGCTTTTAAATATATGGTTTATTCAAACGTCTTTTAATCTCTTATTTAATATGGTATTAGAGTCTCGTTTAAGATTTATTGAACCACTCACCATTTAAGTTTTACGTCCCATATGCAAGTTCTGAAGAGCAATTAGCTTATATGTTTACAAAGTCTCTTAGGAATTCTCGAATGGATACATTTGTAACAAGTTTGACTCATATGACATATATGATCCAACATGAGGGGGAGCGTTGAGAATATTTATATATAAAATATTCTCGCATTGACTTGTCGTACCTCGAAAAATACGATCCTTTGCTATGGACGCGGAAAAATGTTCGAAAAGAGTTGTCACCTAATTTTATTTATCCTAATAAAGGAATAGAAAAATATCGATAAAACCTTTGAAAAAGAAAATGGTCGTCGTAACCAAATTCGGGTTCGGGAGTTGATGGTGCAATGAGGAAATCAGAGCTCCGTAGTTCGGAGAGACTGCGGTTTCTTGGTTTGTGTTTTCTAATGAACAAGTGTTTAGATCACGTTCTAACGGCTAAACGTTGGCTTGTCTACTATCGGGAGAGGCTTAAGTGTAACACCCCATTTGAATTATTTAATCTTTTTATATTTTATTATGTGCATATTGGTTGTGATGTCCTCGATAAAGGTATGAGATTAGGGGCGAGAGTGAGAACTGATCTTAGGTAATGTGGACTTAGAATAAGGGGATAAATTAATAATAAGAGTAAGAGTATTATAATTATTAACATTATGATTTTAATTATTAATAATAGTAATATTAATGGGATTATTATTATTATTATTATTATTATTATTATTATTATTATTATTATTATTATTATTATTATTATTATTATTATTATTATTATTATTATTATTATTATTATTATTACTACCAGTTTTATTATTATTATTACTATTATTATTATTGGTATTAGTAGTAATTAAATGAAATAAATTAAAATCTGATTAAGAGGGTTAAGGGAGTATTAAGGGGATTAAACAGTTAACATTCGGGAAAGAGTAAAAAGGCAGAGAAAGGAGAACTAGGACAGAAGAATCAAGACATTTCCATTGTTGCCAAGAAAGAGCTCAAACCCAAGGTAAGGGGGGAGAATGGATTTTAATATGGGTGATTTAACATGAGAGGGTAGTGAGAGGTCCTTTCTCTCGTAGGAATTTTGTTTGTTCTTGCCTTTTTATTGATTTTCGTGATATTACAATTTTCCGGTGATTTCTGTTATTGTTGAATGATCATTGTAATGGTGTTGTACGTATGATTTTGGAACTGATATAGAAATTCGTGTGGAAATTCCCTAAAGTTGTGATATAATACTGTGGATTAGCAGATCTGAAAACTAAGGGTTTAACTGTATGGGCTTGGCCAATACACGTATGGGGGTAGTCACACGCGTAAGGTGTAACTCTGAGGGGTTTTGGGAGGTGAAGGCCTCTGGTCATACGCATAAGGTAGGCCTAATACGCGTATGGTACGCATATGGGCAGGTCTGGGATGACTTTTTCCCATTTTCGCGATTTCTGCCCAGATTTTGCTTGGAACGCAATTCCATTTAATCGGTAGGATTAATAGGACTAAAATGAACTTAAGGAATATTAGTAATGAATTAAATCAGGAGGATGTAGAATTATATGGGTGTGCCCTCAGGGGTGTGTTTTGATGAATATGAGCCATGATTATCGAATGTGAATAATCTTGTACGATTGTGGTAATTCTCGAGAGGATTACGGTGAGCGGATGGCTCGTGTGGATCATGGATGATCGTGAATTATGTTTGATTTATTATATTGCATAATCATGTTATCATGCATTTCATGTCATGTGCCTTGTGGAGATGGCTAGGTGGGAATCCATGACGGGTGCCTAGTTCCATCCGGACTTCATGTGGAAGTCGTTGTGGAGATAAGTTGTAGTTCAGAGGAACGTATACGACTTATCTGGATTCCGACGGGAATCGGGTTCTAGGATGAACCGTATGTATTTGTGTTGGTACCATATGCATTGTGTCGAGTCAGTGAGTCACATTGCATATTTGTATTTGAATATGGGCTATTGATGCCGAGTAATTGATGTGGCATGTGTATGTGCGTTATATGTGTATGATTGTATGGGTGGTGCGTAACTACTCCTTACACTATGCCAAAAAAGACCTTTAGCAAAGCTTTTTTTAGCCTTTAGCAGCGCTTAAAAGCGCTGCTAAAGGTAAATGCAGCGCTTTTTTTTATTGGAAAAGCTGCTAAAGGCTCCCTTCAGTAACTCTTTTAGCAGCGCTTTCTTAACCCTTTAGCAGCGCTTTTATAAGCACTGCATATTCTCCCCAACCCTCTCCCCTTTAGCAGCGCTTTCACAAAGCGCTGTCTTAGACTCCACCTTTAGCAGCGCTTTTACAAAGCGTTGTCATAGCCCCCCTTTAGCAGCGCTGTCTTAGACCCCCCCTTCCCAACCTATAGCAGCGCTTTTGTAGCGCTATGTTTGTAACCTTTAGCAGCGCCTTTTTGTAAAAGCGTTGTCTAATGTCCCAGATTTAAATTTTTTTTTTAAAATAATCACGCTATTTTGTATATTTACCAACAACCTGCTTATATTACACAAACCTGCTTATAATTCAGGCCTTTATTTCAACACTTTGACCTTATATATACAATTCAAAACTTTGGTCTTATATATACAATTCAAAACTTTGGCCTTATATATACAATTCAAAACTTTGGCCTTTAAGTATACATTGTAACTCATCACTTTGCCCATAATCATTTTAATACACATAAACCTGCTTAAATATGTTACAAAAAAATCCGATCCTCAGAATTACAACATCACAAATACAGTCAATTTACATATAATTACAGTTCTTCCAATCCGATAACTTTATACAGTTCTCAACTCAAGAATAAATTGACACCATTCCTCTTTAATTTCTTCCAATCTTGCTTTCGAGTAAGTAGCGCACTTGAATTCATCAAAGTACTACATAATATAACAGAACATGCAAGATTTAATTTTAAAACTAATTACTCAGATGAAGTATCGGATAATTATCAAAATGAATCATATAACTTATGAATTGATCCATACCATGATTGGAACCTCTATTTGACCAGAAAGAATAATTTCCTTCATAAAGCGCAATACAAAATATCTGCAGTCAATCCCATTGCGCTGACGAGGACACTGTAAATGGAAAAAACAAACGAACATTTATCCAGATATATAGTTTAAATAGTTTTATCAAGTAGAACCACTATAACAGTCAAACATGGGAAAATATACCTCCACTCTGATCCAGTTGATGTTGTTAGCCTTGCTTTTTGGCACCGTTGCATCTCTTTGTGCTCTGAATATTTGTATAACTCTAACATAATATAAACGCATATTTAGAACAATGTCACATAATAAATAAAGATATATAATTATTCAGAACAATATATCTCATCACTTACGTATCAACCATGTTCCTCAGATTTTTCATATTTTGTTGCATCGCCATCCAATGAATCTATATAATACACTATTTCTTTCCTCGGATTAATCGCGACCAACAACCAGTGTCCACTATAAAATAAGGCAACATTTTAGACGAAAATGTTATATAGAAAGGAAAAAATCGAACAATTATAATAAATGAATTTAGAATAAAATCTAACCCATGACCAGTATTATATGGCAACAAGAACAACTTCTCCGTAGTCGCGCCCATAAATCTCTGCACTGTGTACTCTTTGACTGCATCTGGTGTCTGGTCTATTGTCCGTGAGTTGACACAGCTAGCAGATAAGAATGCGAATACTGAAGTCAAATCATTCGGGACCAACAACTTGTCATACAAGAGCCTAAAAAAACATAATCAACATTAGAATATTCAGTTAAACGAGCAAATTTTAAAATGTTCAATTATTTAATTAAAATGGATCGAAGTACCTGATGTAGGAATGCATAACACCGACGCCCAATTCAGAATGTTTGAAAACCTGGTCAAAATCCTCCTTAGCAATTGTTTCGGGATATTCAAAACCGAAAATACCTTCGTCCATATGTATTTGACGGATGCCACCCTCATTCACATCTGTTGTTCCCACATATGTTTCAAGGCACATCCTAAATCAAGGAACAAATGCTTTTCTGGGCACCTTGGAAGTTTCAGGCATCTTACCCTTGCTGACTTATTGCGACTGCTGATCATCATGAACCTAAAAGTCATACATAAGTTCAGTAACTAATGTATAATAAAATAATCATGTAACTGTAGTAGTACCTGTTTCTTTGATGCAGCTGAATCGGTATCCCGCACAATAATTCTATCATCTTTTGATTTGGATTTTGTAGGAGTCTAAGATCATCATGTAAATAAGAAAATATAAATGTAAGAATAACTTTCATGTATGGATCATAAAACATTTGAATATTAAAAGGTTCAACCTACCTCATCATCTATGAAAATGAGATTTGTCGGCCATGCCACATACGCTCCTATTGCGTCTCCCACCATTGTTGCGTCTGAAACAACATTTGGTATAGGCAACAATGCACCCCCTCTAACGCAATATCAATAGATACTTTCAAAAATCCAGAAGGGAGCGATTTGTGGTGAAGTAAGTCTCCCAGAGTGTTATGCACCTTTCCCTTACCAACCATTCGATGAGTCGATGACGATAAATATAGCCGGCAAGGTGAAATGCCCTAAACAAATAATGATCAGTTAATGTGTCAATTAAGTAAATTGTGCTAAATTAATTTCAATGTAATATATACAATTACCTCTGGAAGCTTCTGCGGACAACCGATACTATCTTTGTCACTAGTAGCTTTACCCTCTGGAGCGCGCCTTTCCGACATGTATCTCTCCTTGTCCTTCTGTAATTCACGAATCTGAGCTTTCAATTCCTCCAAAGTATCCATCACTTCTTTATTGGTTGGATTTTTTTTCTTTGGCCGCTTATACAGTTTGGATGGAGTGACACCAAATCCCTTACCCCTCACACGCCCAGAATACTCAGGAATATTCAACACCCGACTCAGTAAGCTCCTGCAATCATCGTCCTCAGCAGGAGTTATAGTCTGGGATAGAGTCTCCAGAAATATAGATAAAAGCATATATAAATATATTATACACTTTTGATCAGTTACTGACAAAGATAACGTTGTACTTACACATTGTTCAAATACTTGTTGAACTTCTTCCTGAACGACTCCATCTCTTCCCACACGGGCAGCCTTCCATACAACATGGTCCGGAAGAGATATCGCATCACTTTTCTCCTCTTCCAACTACGTATTAAGACAGATAATAAAGCATTATATCCTATTATATATACTTACTATTTTTTGTAAATATATCATATTAAACCATTTATATGTACTTACTATTTTTTGTTCTAAGCGTGCATATCCCAAACGCCCCTTTTTGTATGGATATGCGGGTTTTGATGCCCGTTGACGATTTACGCCACTAACAACCTGAAAAAACAAGTTTATCAGAACTCTTGTGGAAGAAGTATATATACTATACATAGTTCATGATAAGTTGTACTTACTTCAAATTCTTTTGTTTTTCGCTTTGCAACAAATGTCTCCCATTCTTCATCCGAAATCAAATCCGCGTACTTCATTGGACGCTCCGAGTCAACAAAGTTTCCATCAGAATCTTTAAGAAACTTGTTTGTTAAAAACGCTCTAAATCCCCTCAAGCGTTTTCCGGCCAATTGAATACAATATTTTCTCCTACGATCATCAATATTAAAAGATCACTGCAAACAAACACACATACACATAACATGTTAGTATAATTAATTTAAAGACATAATTGTCAACATAATTAAAAATAATCAAATATCATACCTGAATCTCGCTCCAAATTTTATCTTTAGCCGGTTGTAATGAAGGAATTCTCCAATTATCGCAAGTAATCAGAACTTGCGAACGTACAAGTGCTCCGATGTAACTTGTTAGCAACGCACCGTTAGGCTCAACTAACTGATCTCTTTCATTCCAATGGACATCATACTTTACTCCTTTATCTCTCGCACGAATGATTTTTTTCATAATCGTTATGCCTCTTTTAATATCGTCTTCCACGTCTTTTGTTGTTTGTTTTCCATCATGTGATGTTTCCTCGTTGCTGGCCATAATATATATAACTGTAATTCAGAAAAACCAAAGTATCAAATGAATGACATGCAAATATGTAAATAAGAAATATATACATAAGAAATGTATAAATAAGAAAAACATGGTATAAATAAGAAATAATATGTTATTTTATTGCATGATATAAATAAGAAATAATATGTTACAAGTACCTTTAACATCTCTTTCTTTTTTTCATTTTAACGGGGTTTACTTGTCTCTTAACAACACGGACAGATGGATTGATCCAAATTCCCTCGTTATGATCATTTCTAATATATGATTCGTCCGCTCTAATATTCTCATCTGGATCATCTATAATATAAGATTCATTCTCAACATCAACATCCCCCTTTTCTCCAATGTTATCATCGATTACTTTGTTGGAAAAAAGAACTATAGACCATTTCGTACTTGTCGGATCAGTGACATAGAACACTTGTTTAGCTTGTGTGGCTAGAATAAAAGGCTCATCTTTGTACCCCACCTTATTAAGATCCACTTTCAAAAAACCTGATTTATCCATTCGTATGCCACTATTATTTTCAACCCACTTGCATCCAAAGATAGGAATCTGAAACTTCTCATAATCAAACACCCAAATGCACTCGATAACCCCATAATACGAGGAAATGTGCATTGCTTCGGCAAGCACGGTGACACCACTATTTTGCATTGAACTTTTATCATCTTGTTCCTTGGTATAAAATGTGTATCCATTAATTGCGTATGCGCTATAAGAAAACACATGCAAACTTGGACCATATGCTAAACATCTCAACCTTTCTGTTATTGAAGCGGAATCAGAATAAAACTTTGAAAAAATTTTCTCCTTGAACCATGTTATAAAACTTCGATTGTGCTCACGTACTATCCAATTTTCATTTCTATTCAGATTTAAACCTCGGAGAACGTCCTTGTGCATTTCAACATACGGCTCAACCTCAATGTCATTGTGCAGAACATACAAATGCACTTGCTCCCGTTCATCCCTTGAAACTGTCACAACTTTATTTCCAATTAACTGTTTACCTACTATTTTTTCAACAACATGAGATTTTGGGAGGCTAATGGATTGAACGTTGGACAAATATTAAGTACAAAACTCAATAGCTTTTTCAAAAATGTATCGTTCAACAATACATCCCTCTGGTCGACTTTGGTTTTTCACATACCCTTTCAATATTTTCATATAACGTTCAACAGGGTACATCCATCTCATATAGGCAGGTCCACACAGTTGTGTCTCTTTCACAAGATGAACAACTAGATGTACCATTATATCAAAAAATGATGGAGGAAAATACACTTCAAGCTCGCACAAAGTAATAACTATTTCTCTTTGCAATGTTGGTAAGATCGCAGGATCTATCACCTTACTACAAATTGACCTAAAGAAAAAACACAATTTAGTTATTGCGCCTCTCACTTTTTCTGGAAAAATAGAACGTATACCTATTGGTAGAAAGTGTTCCATTATAACATGGAAATCATGTGTCTTTAAACTCTTTAACTTGAGGTCTTTCATAGAAACAAGTCTTCTAATATCTGAAGAGTATCCTTCTGGAACTTTAACTTCACTCAGAAACTTACACAATATCTTTTTCTCCTTTCTAGATAAAGTATAAGCAGCAGGTGGTAGATATGTGCGATTTCCTTTCTTCAAGGGTCCTAATTCATTTCTTATTCCCATTGCTACCAAGTCCTTTCTTGCTTTAAGGCCATCCTTAGACTTTCCTTGTATATTGAGTAACGTATCAATAACACTTTCAAATACATTTTTTTCAATATGCATAACATCAAGAAAATGTCTTACATACAACGACTTCCACTACGGCAACTCAAACAAAATTGACCTCTTCTTTCACCCACGCGTGACAAGCGTATGAGCAAAAGGCTTGGCAAACTTACTACTCACATCTTTCACCTTTTCAAAAATTTGTTCGCCGGTCAATGTAGGTGGAGCTTTACGTTGTTCGGAATTTCCATTGAATGCTTTTCTCCATCCACGGTAGTGATGATTAGAATTTAAGAATCTACGATGACCAAGAAAGACATTCTTCTGACCAAATTTCAACCGCGTCCAATCTGTGTTTTCTTCACAGATAGGACACGCACATTGACCTTTAATACTATAACCCGATAGATTTCCGTATGCTGGGAAATCATTAATTGTGCCAAACAACATTGTCCTCAAATTAAAATTTTCTTTCCTATATCCATCATAAACCTCCACACCGTTCTCCCACAAACTCTTTAGGTCTTCGATTAAAGGTGTCAGGTATACGTCTATGTCATTCCCTGGTTGTTTAGGGCCAGAAATTAACATAGATAACATCATGTACTTCGCTTCATACATAGCCATGGAGGTAGGTTATAAATCATAATAATTACAGGCCAGGTGGAATGTGAGATACTTTGCAGACCATGCGGATTTATTCCATCAGTCGATAATGCCAAGCGAAGGTTTCTAGCTTCTTCTCCAAAATCAGGATAATCATTATCAATTTTCATCCACTATGGTGAATCTGCCGGATGTCGATACTTCCCATCTACAATTCTATCATCTGCATGCCAAGTCAGGTGTTTTGCATCTGTTTCACTATGAAACATGCGTCTGAATCTCAGAATTATAGGAAAATACCATAATACTTTTGCTGATGACAATTTTTTCTTATACCGAGATACACCGCATTTAGGACACTCGTTTAATGATGCATATTCATTTCGAAACAAAATGCAATCATTTGGACAAGCATGTATCTTATCATAGCTCATGCCAATAGAGCATAACATTTTTTTAGCTTCATAGGTTCGATTGGGAAAAACATTATCCTCCAAAAGCATCTCTTGAAGTAGGGCTAACAACTCTGTGAAACTTTTATCCGACAATCCATTACTCGCCTTTAAATTGTACAACTTTAATATCGCGGACAATCTTGTGAAAGTAGTGCAACCTTTATACAACGGTTTCTCTGCATCGCTTACCAACCTCTCAAACATCTTGGGACAATCTTGAAGATCTTCTTCAAGTGCTTTTGCAATCTCTTCGACTCGATCACAATCATATGTATCCTTGCCATTGTACTTTGAAGCACATGTCGTATTATTCTGGGGTTCAACATTCTCGTTACTTATCTCACCATGTAATGTCCAACATGTGTAACTTCGATCAATTACATGTCTCATTCAATGAGATTCCAACTGAACGGCGTCAACTCGACGCCCATAACAGCATCCTAAGCAAGGACATGTGATCCTACTGGGGTCTTTGGCGTGTTCAACAGCAAACTTAACGAACTTCGATACCCCATTCTCGTACTCTTTTGACAATCGATTACCAGACATCCATTTTTTATCCATACTAATTGAGTAATCTACACTAAACTATGAAAGTTAAACAAAACAGAGACTACCTGTAAAGAAATCACTAACTTCTAAGAATGCTACGCAGTAGGATGCTTGGAAACGATCACAACTTTGCTCTTCACAGGTAACCCCTATAGCAGACAAAATATAAATTTTATTAAAATCATATTAATAATTAACCAAAACAAAAATACTAGATAATCCACCAAAACAAATCATATTAAAAATACTAGATAATCCTTAAACCAAAATGACACTCTTACTAAACATTGAGAAATCCTAACTAAACATATAAAATCATAATAACATATCATATAAACATTGAGAAATCCATAATAACATATCAACATATAAAACCATAATAACATATAAAACCATATCATATAAAACCATATTCATGTTGGCTACTCTCTTAAAAAATAGGAATTTCCAAACTATATTGGAAAAAAATATGCTCTATCAAGTTACATTAATATTTTTTAATTAATTAACTATTCATTTTCTCTCACTTTTCCCTTCCTTTTTTATTCTATTCATTCTCCATTTGTACAACTTTTATCAATCTCTTCCATTCTTTATTCACCTTGCAAAACTATCTACCACCTAGCCATCACTTAACAACACTAACATTCATCATCATATAAACTCACCATTAACTTTCATTCTCCATTTGTACAACTTTTACACAGTATCTTCACTTTTTTGATTCTATTCATCTCTCACTATCGACTAACCTTCAATATCTCACTATCGTAATGTATTGGTTCTATTCACCTTGTTTCTAATTGTACTCTTGTTCTGAATTTATCAGTACATTGAATCAAAATATATAAAAACACCAAACAGTTCCCAGGGCAATTCATTAGTTTCAATCCAAACTCTTGTTTGTCAATCTAAAACATATAAAATATCCGTAACAATGACAGAGAGACTTAACATGTAGATTAAAATACAAAATATATAACATGCAACAGAGAGACTTAACATGTAGATATCCATACAACAAGATGACAGAAAATGACTTAACTTGATTGCATTCAAATAATAAAAACATATTCAGTTTGTCTTAAAGATTACAGCAACAATGGTGAAAATATAAGTAAAAAAGAAAACCAGAGTAAAACTTCAAATACCGTAACAATGGCGGAAATGCAATGCAGACGGGCAGAGGCTATCGAAAACGGACGGTGAACGGCGGCGAAATGCAACAGAGGAGGGTGACGGTCGGACGACGACGGTGACTGAATATGGGTTTATAGGGCAACTTTGTTCGCCAGAGAAGAAGAAAGAAAGGAATACGCGATGACAGTGACTGTTCTGTTTCTTTTAAAAATTCTGGTGGGTATTTTAAATTAATTCTAACTAAACCTATAGCAGCGCTTTAAAAAGCGCTCTCAAAGATCTTCTTATGTATCCCATATAGCAGCGCTTTATAGAAAAAGCGCTCTCGTAGATTACACCTACAACAGCGCTTTCATAGGGCTGTCTTAGACCCCCCTTTTAGCAGCGCTTTTTAGAAAGGCTTTCTTAGGGCTAAACTTTAGCAGCGCTTTTTAAAAAGCGCTTTCTTTGGGCTCCCCTTTAGCAGCGCTTTTTAAAAAGTGCTGTCTTTGGTAAGCAATTTTTTTTCTTTTTTTTTAATGACTCTTTAGCAGCGCTTTTTCTAAAAGCGTTGTCTTTGTATGCGCTGCTAAAAGTCAATTCTGGCGTAGTGTTAGCATGTGTATTTCACCGCTTATTTATTGAATATAGTTCTCACCCCTTTTCTGTTTGTTGCGTCTGTGCTCCTTGGGGAGTGCAGATGACCAGGTACCTGATTTGTGCTTGGAGTGTGTTGCTATTTGATCGAGTCCTAGGAATTTCTCTGATACGTAACATGGGATGACGGGATTAAGTTATATTTTGCTTATTTTCTTGATTAAATTTTACGTATCTTTGATTGTTGGATTAAGGATGTATGATCACCTTGTGGTGGAGATTATGTTTAAACAATTGACTTTATTCTGCTGTTTAATTGAAATCTAAATAATATTGGTTTATTTAAAATGAATGAAGTGACTTAGTGTGACATCCTACTTGTTTTGAGAACTCTGATGTACTTTTATGTAATATTTATGTATATTTTTTATAATATGCGTACGAGGTAGAGTAGGGTGTTACAATAAGCACTAGTTTGTATGCACGTTAGAATGGACTAAACAATGTTCTTTTGCAAAAATGTGTATGATCGCACGAGGGCGAGTAATTAGGTTTTGAAAGGTTTCAATCGTACGGGGACGAGAAAATATAGGTTGGATGTGTTAGGTTTTGAAAAGAAGTTGTTTTTTGACTCGAATTGCACTAAATTATGGGTAGAGGTGAATATTTCAAACTATTAAGCCAAGTGCCTTCTGTCCAAAATACTCAGAGTGAGGGTAGAAAAGCTCCATTCTCACTCCTTCTCCACCACTTAAGGCTCATGGCACACAATTCTAATCATATTTTAAAGTGTTTTTGAATTTATTCGAAAAAATGTCATTTGAGGTTGGATCAAGGGTTTTATTAATTATTGTTGCGAGATGATTATGAAAATGGTTTGAGATTGAAATGAGATAGGTTGATGGCGACGCATGAAGCGACCGACTTTCAAGTTTGGTATGGCTTGATGTATGAATCAAGAATGTTTTGGATTTGGTTGACGGTAACGCACAAGGCGATCGACTTGCAAGAGTTAAGAGATGACTCGATATGTGGATCGAGTACGCTTTAGGTTCGACTTTATTTTACGTGCAATGTTAACAAGAAAACAAAAATATAAGGAAGCGATACAACTATTACAAGCCCAAAAAAATAAGCATACACATATGGATTAAACATTGAGACACACAAATGTTAAAAAGAAAGTGTAATAAGTTTTAACCTTTCATCATTAATGACTTTTTGGGCAGAAGCAAGTCTGTAGGGACATATAAGGTTTCGTCTATTGACAAGATTACAAAAGAGATAACTAGTGGGCAAGTGAGCATTGGCCAAAGAAAGGATTACTCTCTAATGGAAGCTTGAGTGTGAAGTATGTTATTCTGAATAGAATTAGTGCATGTAATTTGGAACCCACAAATCAAAGTTCATGTATAACCACTACCTTAACCAATCTTATCTTCTAAATAGGAACCAAGGCAAGACTGAATTTTGTAGATTATCTGTTTGAGAAAACTATGAAGCTTGTTGACTCTTTTTCTGTGAAGTTACCCATATCATTTCCTTGTTTATTAGCTGGAATCATCTTAAACCAACATCCTAAGATTGTACATCTGGATGAAGCTCCAAATAAAAAGTCGGGCCATTCACTCTTAATTATAGGTTGTTTCTCGGAACACATGTTCCAGACATTAGGGTGATAAAGCACCAAGACCAATATGTTATTGGAAACTCTTATCCATTATCCAAATCTACCCGAAAAGATGTGTAGCCTGAGCTCATGGGAGTTTCAAAATCTCTTCAAGAAACAATTACTACAAGCAGCATTAGGAAGAAGAATGTGGATAATTTGATTAATATGATGACTAGCGAAAAGCAAGCCAAGAAAGAGGAAGAAGCTAAGAATGAGGAAGAAACTACTAGTGAGGAAGAGGAGGATAACTCTAAAGGCTAAGGAATTTTGGATGAAGATGTGTTTGGCTGTTGTTGATTGCAACATTTTTGTTTGCATTTTGTGATTCAAGTTTTTTTTAGCCCTTGTATATGGGCATGTTATATTTATTTAAACATGAAAATGGTTCTACACTATGATAATGATTCAAATTATTCCATATTTGGTACTCAGTTTTTTTTTCTTCTGGAATTTGAGTGATGCTCTAGTATTTTCATTTCCTTACCTTTTCTAAATTATGGCAAAGGGGGAGTAATGTTGTGCGCATGTATGCTTTTATTTGATGTTTTAATTTGAGCTCTACATGTATAAATCATATTCCCTTTGCATGATCTCTGATATATGTACCTCCTGCTCACACACACACACACACACACACACACACACACACACACACACACACACACACACACACACACACACACACACACACACACACACACACACACACACACACACACACACACACACACACACATATATATATATATATATATATATATATGTACATGTTGTATGCTCTGATGTTGTATGCTACATTTATGCTCATTAGTTTTGATTGAAGATTTACTCTTACACATCATGTAGATATTTAGTTTTTTTAGCCAAAATTTGCCAAAGGGGAAGATTGTTGTTCTTTTGATTGGATGCTTTAGGAAAAACAACATGAGTAATAAGATGTAAATTGTGAAGATCAATCGTGTGGGACACCATGTTCCAGCATGAGGTGCAACATCTAGCCTCAAATTGTAAGCTAGGTTATGTGAGTTAATTTATGTGTGTGTGTTTGATTGGTTCCAAGGAGATTTGTCATTTATGAGTTGTATCTTTTAGAAATATGTTTATTTAAGGAAAATTAGCTAAAAAGATTGTCCAAGACCAAATCAATTTAAATGAGATCAAATATGTTGGTGAACATTAATGAATAACAAATCAAATCTGCATCAAAACTAAATCTGTATAAAATCAAATATGTTTGTTTTCATATCAGATGCCCATGCCCAACAAATAGTTTTCTATATAAAGAGACTTATTCCTAAAAAAGAAACATGAGCAAGAGTTGAAGATCTAGAGTGTTAGGTTTTATTATTTGAGTATTTGTTCTTGTTGTTTATTGTCCACCTCTATAGTACCTAAGTTTCCTACCAAAGGCATAAAGGTTATTTTGTTAGTTGACTTGTAATTAAATATTATTTAAACTTGTTGTGTGCATTGATCACTAGGGTTAGAAATTAATAAAAAGTGAAAGGGATTCTCATATTTATGAGGAGTCTTAAATAAAAAGACACGAGTAGTATTATGAAGAGAGAAATTGAACAAGGGTTGTTCATCTAAGACTATTTGTACTAATACTATTGAAAATGGATTTCCTTTCTTGGGTTGGAAGCCCCCTAGACAAGTCGGCATTGCACCGAACTAGGTTATCAACCCTTTGTGTTATTTATTGATTTACGTTTTATTTCCCATTAGCTGTTAATCTGTTATAAGCACATTGTACACATTGTTCCAGACATTGTGTCCAACATCTGTCCTATGTAGAATAGAATTTCAGGATGATTCACCTCCCCTTGCCATATGTCTCTTGACTAGCTAAAACGTCGACTAGGAATGTTAAACAATCTTCTAGATGGTCACACTTACTTCTATTTAACATAAGTAATGGTGGTCTATTTTCAAGACCTTAAACGATATTGCCATGTATCAGAAGCATGTTGAGGTTTTCAAAAATTTAGAGGAACCTAAAAGGTCCCTTGTAGTTTTAACTTCCTTATAAAAGTTTCCCCTTCCACTTCATTATTCTCCTTTTCTCCCCTGACTTTTATAAGCTCGCCTGAATTGTATGATTCTTCTACGTCATTAATTCTCCGTTGACAGCCTTTTCCATGTATGAATTTTCTTTTTCCCCTTAATCTATAATGAGTAGGGTAAGCATTTGAGTTAATTAATTAATTAATTAATTAATTCAGGCCTACCAATTGATTAAAGTTTGATACCAATCGATTGACATATCATAATTTGCCTTGAAACATTACCTTCTTTTGTGTAAACCTCTAGCCAATAAATAGAGGTCCCTTCCCACATTTTTCAAAATCCAGAATACATGAGTTCATTTCTCACTTCTCACTCTCTCTCTAAAATTTCTCTTTGTTTACTTTCTCTCACTAAAAGTTTAGCCCTAGTGCATTTTGAGAAAGTCATTTTCCGAGTGAGAAAGTTGTAATTCTTGAAGGGTATTTTTGTAAGTTCAACAAGAAAGGTTTGTTTTACCCTGGTTGAACACTTTATCCACTTAGAGATTTTTTTGTTTGGATTCGAAGCTAAACCCATAAAAATATTAGGTTTGGAATTTATGTGATCAAGTCTCCAATTAGGTTCGTGATTATCACGTGATAAAATACCATAGGTTCTTATTTAGCCCGCGATAAAACAAAGTTTAGTTTAAAGCTTAATCTAGTGTTAAAAGCTTGTTTCGGTTCGAGATCAATCTAGTGGTAAAATCTCACAGGTTATTGGTTAGCCCAATATAGAACCAAGTTTAGGTTTGCGAGCTCATTCTAGTGTTAAAAGCTCCCAAAGTATGTTTGAAGCTTGAAGAGTTACTGCTTCGAGATTCTTGTGGAAAGGAGACTAATTGCTTCGATCCACTATTTGGAAGGAAGACTCACCGTTTTTCTCCCATGTTTGCTGTCTGGTTGGAAGTTGGCCACACACTTCTTTTTTTCTTGTATAAAAGAGTTCGAGAGTATAACATACTAAAAGATCTTAAGGTTATTGGATACTCTCAAGGTCAAATCCTGGGAATAAGACTAACTCAATTTTTTTACTAAACATGTGTAATTCACAAAGTTTCTCTCTTTCCCTTAAACTCTTTACATTTCCGCATTTTAATTTTCCATTGCTTAGTAAAATTTTTCTAAAATATTTTATAGCTCTGATTTTAATCCTCAAAGTTTTTCAAATTCAAATTTTTATTAAACACACAATTCACCACCTCCTGTGTGCGAGATCACATGTCTAACAAGTGGCATCAGAGCCTAGCTCTTATTTAAGGACTAATAGTACGAGGAGGAAGAACTCAAACAAGAGATATTTTCTAAACACAACACCATTTTTAATGATAGTAGATTTGATATATGGCAAGCTAAGTTTAGAATTTTTATTCAAAGTATAAATCATGAATTAAGGAAAACTATAATCAATGATATGTTTATCCCTACTTACCAAGTAAATGGAAAATTAGTAGATAAACCAAATTCCTATGAACCAAAGAGGAAAAGCAGAAGTTTGAGATAAATTAAAAAAAAAAGAGTTTTATAGTCATGTCATTAAATGATGGTAAAATTTTCTATGTTCAACAATGCAAAACTGCCAAGGAAATGTAGGATAATCTTGAAATGATATATGGAGTTTCTCCAAGTATCAAACAAGAGAAGATGAACACACAAGGCGAAGAAGATGAAGATACCATCTTTACTTTTTTTTTTAATTTTAAATTTAGTAATATTAGAACTTATATTGAAACATTTTTCACTAACCAATGTCTAAGAGTTAAGAATTGGAAGTTTAATCCTAACCTTAAATCAAAAGATTGGAGCCTTCATGAATTTTAAGAAAAATGAGGAAATAGTGAGATCATAGAGAAATTGAACGAACTAGTTCAATTAATCAAACATGAAGGAACAAAAACCAAAGGATCATCAACTTCATCACCCCCTATCATACAACTTTGATAAAACCCTTCAAAAGAACTAACTTAGTAGTTCAATGTTCTTCAGAAGATCAAACATCAAATGAAGGAACCTCATGTTCAAGAAACAGTGAAGAAGAAGAATCTTCAATATACAAATGAAGAAGAGGACGAGAGACATCAGCCTCGAGGAGAAATATAAAATAACATTCTTCCAACAAAGAAGATGAATTTTTATTAAAGGCATTCTATTAGGAAGATATTGTTAAGGTAACCATGCCACCTTACAGACAATTATTTAGAATGATTGCCCAGTAAGAGAAAGAAAATGATAAACTTATGGAATGCAACTTAGGTCTTAAGGTGTCTATGAGATATCCTGAAGAAATCATTAAATCATTCAAGATAGAAATAACTAAGATCATAAATTCAAGAGAAACATGTGAGAGGTGTGTCTCCCTGTAAAAGGAAGTAATAGATTTATGTGAGACCCTTGGAAATTTTATCTGGCACAAGACCTAAAATGCACCACCAAGGAGACTAAACAACGAAAGCCTAATCAACTGGAACATTATGGCAATTGATTGGAGAAGCTTGAAGCGCCTATTTTCAGATCAAATCCAAGTAAAAATTTCACTCCAAGTCAATCAAATATCAGCATTAATGATGACCATTCAAAATCCAGGAAGATTCTATTAACCAATAGATTAGACCAATTAGCCAATAGATTGGCAGTCCCAATTTGGAAGGATTTTGTCTTGATTTTCAATCAGTATAATCTCCATTGATTTCATTCCAAAAATACACTATCAAATCATCAGATGGCACACTATAAATTATTATGTTCTCATACTATTTCTTGCATCTCAAAAATCACCTCTTCTGGTTTCTTTCTTGTGTGAGTTATTTTGTCACAGGCATTGACATGGACTCGTCAAGCCAAAAACCCAGAGAAACGCCTAGAAGAAACGTGTTCACTACATGATTGATAAATCACACGCAAGAAGAGAAGATGACAACTCTAGACAAGAAGGTAATTCAACCTTAGTAAATGGAGCCAAGCCTCTTGAAGAGACACAAACTTTATCATCAAATTTGTCAAGCATACCTCAAAGATTTCGTCACTCAAATACTAGATAGATCCTTTCCAAGTTTAGTATGGGATTTCTACCTAAAAGTAAGACTTGTAGGAACCTCTCTGAGAACATTTGTAAGGAGAGTGGAAATAGACATTCACAAACATAAATTTAGGAGAATCTTTGAGCTACCTATTATAGCGATATCCTACAACCTTGATAGACCACTTGATCTTAATAAATTCAAACACTCAACTACCCTTAACACCCTTGTCATCAACCCTATAGAAAATAATAAAGTCCATTTCAAATATATCCACCTAAAGCCAAAGGTTAGGATCCCTCACTACCTCCTCACGAGGATCCTCTTTCCAAGTATCATAAACCATAAATATGTTATTAGGGAAGATGTAATACCCTTGTGTATTTTGACCCAAGGAATTATAACTAATTGGATACAAGGAATGTTCAACCACGTGATCTGGTATAAAGAGATCCAATCAACAGGGCTCCTCTGTGGAAAAATTATCACAAGGCTCCTAACTACCTTCATCATTAACACTATGAAGGAAGCAGAAAACTCAATCAACCATAGGATCAACTATACTGCTCTTAGGAAAATTATGCTTCTCATCAAGCATGTAAAAATAGAGTAAGGCTCGTCATTCAAGGAAGAAGAAGAAGAACCAAAAGAGGAAGAAGACACCAAGATAGAGAAGGTGTTGAAAATTTTCCAAAGTCTAGCCGAGGATATGAAGAAAATCATGGTATGGAATGACAATTCTTATTGTATCGAATGATCCTACCTACGTGCTTTTAAATTTTTAGTTTCTCAATTTGTTTCCTGTTTTTCGCACTACTTGATTTTCGTAATTTCCTATTTTTGTAGTTTCTATTTCGAGTCATTTATATTAATGAATAGGATAATGTTTTCCCCTTTCCTAATTGCTTAATTGACCATGTATGCATATTTAAATTTATCACAATGCTTCTTTATCCACCTTTTTTATTTCGACAAAGGGGAAAAATATACTCTCAAAGGGAGTAGAGTATACTCTCTACGTGATTGAGGGGGATTTTTATCACTCTAAATACTTTTATTTGTTTCTTTTACCGCATCCCTGAGATATGCATTGTCATCATAAAAAAGGGAGAGAATGTGGAACATTATTTTGTAGGTTATCTTTAGGTGATATACCTTTAATGAAGATAACCATGTTTAATAATGACAAGTACTTAATGACGTCATTTGGTCTTTAATAACAACAACTAAAGTCAAGTATAAAGTCATTAAAGCGATTAAAGATGCAAACCAAATTATTAGAGTTTGATCGACTTGACTCTCGGATGATGACAACTAAATTGAATATAACTTAAGCCTCATCTCAAAGTAATCCCAAGCAAGTGTCTATAAGGATGAAGCACCTGATAAAGCTTGAAGTATATGAAAGTCTGCCTCGACACGTCTGAGTGAACATATTGTAAAAGCATATGGGTTTTCTTATAAAAGTGAATAGCTATGTAATACACACACATAAACATTTATAAAACTTATTTTTTTCAAGAAAATATTTTTTAAAATACCTTGAAATCGTCCAAGATGAGTTAGGAACTTTCTAAAAAGATATGGGTATGTTTTTGTTCTTGCCAATTAATTGGAAGCATATGGAATTTATTGGAGAAGTTCAAAATTGTCCCATAATCAATTAGGATAGAGTCTTAATGATTGGTAATGGCTAAATATCACTCTTTTTATTTTTGAGCTTATTAATCAATTAGTTTAGGCCTACTAGTCGATTAAAGCTTGATGTCAATTGATTGACACATCATAATTGACCCTAAAATATTTCCTTTTTTGTTCCAACTTCTAGCCTATAATTAGAGGTCCCTTCCCACATTTTTTGACATCCTAAAACTTGATTACCTTTCTCACTTTTCAATCTCTCTCTCTCTCTCTCTCTCTCTCTCTCTCTCTCTCTCTCTCTCTCTCTCTCTCTCTCTCTCTCTCTCTCTCTCTCTCTCTCTCTCTCTCTCTCTCTCTCTCTCTCTCTCTCTCTCTATCTATCTATCTATCTATCTATCTATCTATCTATCTATCTATCTATCTATCTATCTATCTATCTATCTATCTATCTATCTATCTATCTCTCTTTCAAAATTCTCTTTATTTGCCTTCTCTTACTAAAAGTTTGCCATAATACTTTTAGAGAAAGTCATTTTGCGAGTGAGGAATTTGTAATTTTGTTTGTTTGGGTTTGAAGCTAAACTCATAAAAAGATTAGGTTTGAATTTGTGTGATCAAGTTTCTGTTTAGGTTCGAGATCAGTTCGTGATAAAATTTCATAGGTTCTTAGTTCGCCCACGATAAAATAAGGTTTAAGTTAAAGCTCATGTCGATGTTAGTAGCTTGTTTTGATTTGAAATCAGTTCGTTGGGAAAATCTCACAAGTTATTGGTTAGCCCGGTATAAAACAAAGTTTAGGTTCGCGAACTCATCTCGATTTTAAAAGCTCTCAAAGTTAGTTTGAAGCTTGAAGACTGACTGTTCCAATATTCTTTTAGAAATGAGACAAACCGCTTCAATCTACTGTTTGGAAGGAAGACTCATCACTTCTCTCCCGTGTTTTCTATTTGGTTGGAAGTAAGCCACAAACTTCATTTTTTACTTGTACAAGGGGATTCGTGAGTTCAACCTACTAAAATCTCTTAAGTTTATTGGATACTCTCAAGGTCAAATCTCGTGGACAAGAGTAAGTTATTTTTTTTACTGAACCTATATAACTCATGGTGTTCATCTCTTTTTCTTAAACTCTTTACATTTTTGCATTTCAATTTTCCCATGCTTCGTAAAACTTTTCTAAAATATTTTCTAACTTTGATTTTAATCATAAAAGTTTTTCATATTCAAATTTTTTTGAAATACACAACTCATCCCGAAGTCACATATCCAATAACATGATTAATTATAGATTGAAATTGGATTTTCTAAAGTTTTATTTTTTGAATAAATTTTCTACTATAAAAAGAGATCTTGTGCTCATTTTAAAACACACTAGTATTTTAAAAACATTATTCTCCTTTACTTTCACCTTGTTCATAAAGTTTATATATATTTAATATAGTTTTACTATTGAGATAATAACGACTTAAAATAAAAACTTGTGTAACTTCTATTGTAATCTCATATTTATAATTGTAAAATCAAGAGAAAGTTGTTCTCTTGAATTAACAATATATAAAAATTGCAAGTTGAATCTGAGAAAAAAAGCTTGGTGTAAGAGATTTTAGGTTCAACATGTGATATAAGTTCAATTTATAATGAAAACTTCAAGGTGTTATTCTTAAGAGTTTGGTATATGCCTTGTGGTTTTTGGTTGAGGTTTTTGGTTGAAGTATGATAAGTTTGAGTTGTTCTTTCTCTTTCTCTTATTTCTTTATTTTCTCGCATCCATTTATTTACTATCTTCTTCATCTAATCTCTTTTTAAAAATCTCCTTAAAAATCATTTTATTTTATCAATTTTTTTGAAAACATTAATATCACAAGCCACTCTCCCTTCAGGTGTTTAAAATTACTTAGTCTGTCAACTGCTCTGAAACCTTCACTATCTCCAATCAATATTCAAGTTAGATATATATCTCTATCTATTAAGTGTTTCCAATAAAGAATACCTCGTATATATGGGACCAGCGATCACCTATAATATCTACAAAGACGATCGTAAATTTTTTTTCTTTCGATTTTATTATCATGTTTTTTTCCTACTTTGTAAACTTAGTATTAATTATTATATGATTTTTTAAAAATATTTTTTTTTCAAGGTTTTTTATTATTAGGAACTAATATAATAAATTTTAATATACTTTATAATTAAATTATTTTAAAAATAAATAAATAAATAAATTTATCAATTTAATATTTATTTTTTAATTATTTAAATATTTCATTTATAAAATAAATAAAAGAGTTAATAAATATAATATATTTAAAAATAAATAAAATTCAAATGAATTAGAGGCTCTTACTAGCAACTAAAAGGGAAGCCAATTCATTTGATGTCTTCCATATGTTTAAAGAAAAATAGAAAGTAGGGTATATTGAGAATTAGTGAAAAAAGTGGGATGTTTGAACAAATAAATTTGAAAATTAGGTTATTTAGGTAAAAATTCTCATTCATTTTGTGTCAAAAGAAAGTGTTCCAAAAACACACATGATTTAAGAAATATGTAGAAAAGGAACTGTGATGTCGGCAACCACAATCTCAAACGTGCTGAAATCAAAACCTGTGAGTCTTAATTGTAATTAAATGGAAGACAGCAATATTATTGGTGGCTGGCAGCAGAGACCAGTGACGATGTAACAATTTATTCATAAGCTAATTTCCAAGGATTAATGGCCTAACCCCAACTTGATAACACAAGTAGATAGGAAAATTCCAAATTCTACTTTTTATTTCATACTTTCTTTCAAAATGAGTCATTGTTAGTATTCCATTAACATCTATTAAAATTGGCTAACTACTTCACAATGTATTGATGTTGATATATTCTACAATTTTTATTTTTATTTTTTATATATACGTGTAAAAACATAATCATCAAAATTAGACAATGTTGATGAGATGATATCATCCACCATGGCTACTGATCCTCAGGTGTGGTCTCTCTTAAGTGATGTGTGGATGCCCATCATCACTACAACCACTGAGGAGACTTAGTACCAGGTCTTAAGTTGGAAAACATTAATCACACAGAAAATAGTTAATGTCTCCTGGTGTAACTTTTAATCTAACTGATTTTTTATTGTATAATTATAATGTAGGAATTAGTTTTGATAAGTGAACAACTAGTATTAGGTTTCCTTGATTCTATAAAATTTGACCTTCTGATGTAGAATTATTAGAACATTTAGCGGCTAAATGTGGTGCTGATTCTTTAAGTATTAGCTACACTTTGACCGTTATTCTTCGTATTGCTGATTCTGAACATGAAAAAAAAATTATGTATAGTTGTGTTGATTATTATTGTGATATTTTAGATCGAACTCTAGTGTCAATAATGATAGTTGTATGGTTCGACAAGAATTGTGCATACGGGGTCGAAGTCTATTTAAACATGCTATCAAAATATGTTAGCTTTGTGTTTGAGTTACCATGTCGAATTGGGTCTTGCTTGTAAGTCAAATTGTTAAGTTAGCTTAGTAGTCTATAAATATACTAGTTCTCTCAAGTTGTTTAGAGAGGTTAATTGTTGGTATTCACTTGTAATCTTTGAACCTTTATTGAGTTAGTGAATAGTAAAACAATTTTAAATTCTTCTTCTCTTCCTTTTGTAAAACCTAATAGGGTTTCTTGTATTTATTTTAAAAACTCAATCTTTTTCTGATATTTTGGTTTGTTCTTTACGGCATCAATTCACAACAAACTGGTGCAGTGAGCGTGAAGGAGAAGATGCCATTAACAAAGTATGAGATTGAAAAATTCACTAGTGTATGATTTCGGTTTATGGTGCTTGAAGATGCAATATGTTCTTGTTAGGTTTTTTGTATTGTGATTGACAACATTTTGTTAAAACAAGTGATATAGCAAGATTTTGGACAAGATGTCTTGACGTAGCAAGATGTCGGGAAAAATGTCTTGACATGCTTGAACGACATTCTGGTGGGTTGTGGTTTTACATTCTTGGAAGATTTTTTTTTTAAACTTGAGATCTCTAAAGATTATTTAAAGATATGATTCTAGTATATTACAGGCCAAGAAGCGTGTGTTTTTAGAAGCTCAAAGTTCGGTTTCAACTGTGCAATACTTTCTAAGAATGATTGTTAAAACATTTAAAGAAAGATTATATTTGATTTCATTCTGCAGCAGCTATAGTTGGATATGCATTTAAGGAAATAATATTTCTCTTCCAAAATATTATGGATCTGCATTTAATAATATATTATCTTCTAAAATATTATGGATTTGTAATTTAATTTAGGCCGATTTTCTCATCAAGCCCATGCTTTTTGAAGGCTATTTATAAGAAGACTCTAAACCTAAAGAAAGAAAGAAAGAACAATTGTATTGAGTGAGATTTTGTTCTAGGGTGTTGTTTGTTTATTGTTGTTTGTGAGCCACTCTTGTATCTCCTTGATATTGGGGTTGGACTGTTTTAGTTTAGTTGTATTTGTGAATCACTCATGAGCTTTTAAGCCAGAGTACATTCTGTTTATTGGAGTGTGTCTCTTTATTTGATTGTTATCTTGTTATCATGAACTGTTTGTTCTGAGAGGAAATGAGAGGGGTCTCATATATAAGAGAGTCTTAGATAGAAATAGTTCGGGTAGTGATTAGGTGCGAAGTTTGTAAAACCCGGGGTTGTTTAGAACTTCGAACTAATACTATTATAGTGAATTTTCTTCTCGGCTTGGATACCCCCAGATGTAGGCGACGTTGCAACAAACTGAGCTAATAATTGATCTGTGTTATTTACTTCCTGCAATTTTGTTTAAATTATTCATTATTATTTCAGTTTTCATGATGTCTTGACATTGCATTCGACATTCTGGTGTCCTGACATCGTATACGATATTTGTCCACTACATGGCAGAACTTCAATTGGCATCAGAGCAGGCACCCTGTTCTGTTTAGGGTGAGCTCTAGGATTTGTGAACATGCCTATTTTGGATGACACCAACTATGGCTACTGGAAGGCACACATGGTGCCTTTTTTTAAATCTATGGATAGCAAAACCTGGAAAGCAATTATCAAAGGTTGGAAACATTATGTTGTGAAGGAAAAAGATGGGAATACTGAATTGAAGTCAGAAGAGGATTAGTCTAAGGAAGAAGATGAACTTGCTCTTGGAAACTCCAAATCTTTGAACGCCTTGTTCAATGGGGTTGACACAAATATTTTCAGGTTGAAATACATGTACTGTGGCTAAAGATGCATGGGAAATCCTCAGAACCATTCATGAAGGAAAATCAAAAGTAAAAATATCAAGACTTCAACTTCTCACCACCAAATTTGAGAATCTCAGGATGAAAGATGACAAGTTCATTCATGATTTTCACATGAATATTCTTGATATTGCCAATACATCTAGTTCCTTGGGAGAGAAGATGTTAGAGGAGAAATTGGTTAGAAAGTTTCTCAGGTCGTTGCCTAAGAAGTTTAACATGAAGGTCACCGCGATTGAAGAAGCCCAAGACATTAGCAACATGAAAGTGGATGAGCTTGTTGGGTCACTTCAAACTTTTGAATTGGATATCAATGAAAGATCTGAAAAGAATAACAAGAGCATAACCTTTATCTCCAACACTAAGAGGTTCAATGTCACATGGAGACTAATGAAGGAATTTCTAATGCTATTGTACTTCTTGGGAGGCAATTCAATAAGGTATTGAAAAGTATAGATAGGAAGTCAAGATCATATGTCAAGAACATGTCATTATTGTGGTAAATATGGTCATATAAAGCCTTTCTATTACAGACTGTATGGTTATCCAAAACGTCCAACACAACCTAGGGCTAGTCATAGATGATTAAGAATAGAAAGGAGTGGAAACCTAAGGTTGGTGATACTAGTCTTATAGTCCAACTTCTTTTATGGATTCATCTAGAGAAGACTGGTACTTTGACATTGGATGTTCTATACATATGACAGGGGTCAAGAAGTATTTGGTGGACATTAAGTCTTATTCTAGAAGTTTTGTCACTTTTGGAGATAAAGCTAAAGGTGAAATTAAAGGAGTAGGCAAATCTGATTAGCATTAGTCAGTTATGTGATCAAGGTTTAAAAGTCAATTTTACCAAATCTGAATGTTTGGTTACTAATGAGAATAATGATGTTCTAATGAGGAGAGTTAGGTCAAAAGACAACTGTTATTTATGGTTACCTCAAGAAACTACTTATTCTTCCACATATTAAATGACCAAGGAAGATGAAGTTGTGGCACCAGAAGCTTAGACATTTGAATCTCAAAGGTATAATAAAGATTATGTCTGAAGAAGCTGTTAGAGGTCTACCAAAGCTCAAAATTAAGGAGGGTAAAGTTTGTGGTAACTGTCAAATTGGAAAGCAAATCAAGATGTCACACCCGAAGTTACAACATCAGACTACTTCAAAAGTTTTAGAACTTCTTCATATGGACTTAATGAGGCCCATGCAAGTTGAAAGTCTTGGTGAAAAGAGGTATGTCTATGTTGTTGTTGATGATTTTTCAAAATTTACTTGGGTGAATTCTATCAAAGAAAAATCAGACACTTTTGAGGTATTCAAAGACCTTTGTCAACGCCTTCAAAGAGAGAAGGAAAATGTGATTGTTAGAATCAGAAGTGACCATGGAAAGGAGTTTGAAAATGCAAAATTTTCTGAATTTTTTTCTTCTGAAGGTATTAGTCACGAGTTATCATCTCCCATCAATCCTCAACAAAATGGATTTGTAGAACACAAGAATAAAACTTTACAACAATCAGCTAGAGTCATGCTTCATGCAAAAAAATCTTCCTCATCGTTTTTGGGATGAAGCCATGAAAATTGCATGCTAAATTCACAATCATGTCACTCTGAGAGCTAGTACATATTCTAAACTCTATGAATTATGGAAAGGGAAGAAACCTACTGTTAAATACTTCGATGTTTTTGGAAGTAAATGTTACATCTTGGCTGATCGAGAACAAAGGAGAAAGATGGATCTGAAAAGTGATGAAGGGATATTTTTTGGTTACTCTACAAATATCAGAGCCTATAGAGTCTTTAAATCCATAACCAAAGTCATGATAAAATCCATTAATATTGTGGTTGATAATTCTGTCATTGAGAAAGGGATTGATGTCGAAGAAGATGTTGGAACATCATCTCAGCTGACTGATGTTTCAGAAAATGAGGCTGACATTGAGTCTAACATTGAGCCATCTAATTCTAATAACCCTCAAGTCAATAAAGGTCCCTCTACTAGTATTCAGAAAAATCACCCAAAGGAACTTATTGTTGGAAATCTTGATGTAGGGGTCAGCACTAAATCCAGAATGTGATGTCCAATTCTTGTTTTGTCTCAAATTTGAACCTAAAAATGTGAAGGAGACCTTGACTGATGAATTTTGGATCAATGCTATGTAAGAAGAACTAGGTGAGTTCAAAAGGAATGAAGTGCGGGGCTTCGTACCCAGGCCTGAAGGGATGGATGTTATTGTCACAAAATGGATTTACAAGAACAAATCTGATGAAAATGGAAATGTAACCAAAAACAAGGCTAGGCTTGTTGCTCAAGGACACACTCAAATTAAAGAGGTTGATTTTGATGAGACTTTTGCACTTGTTGCTCGTCTTGAATCCATAAGATTGCACTTAAGAATGGCATGTATGCTAAAATACAAGCTATATCAGATGCATATGAAAAGTTCCTTCTTAAATGGGTACTTGAATGAAGAAGTCTATGTTGAACAATCCAATGGGTTCATACCTAGTTTTCCAGATCATGTTTACAAATTAAGAAACGATCTCTATGGATTGAAGCAAGCATCTAGGGATTGGTATGAAAGGTTAACTGAGTTTCTTGTCAACAATGGCTACAAGAAAGAAGGAATAGACAAGACCTTGTTTGTTAAAGAAGAGCATGGTAGCTCAAATATATTTTGATGACATTATGTTTGGAGGGATGTCAAACCAGATTGTCCAACATTTGTCAAGAAAATGCAATCTAAATTTGAGATGAGTCTTGTTGGTGAACTAACTTATTTTCTTGTTCTTCGAGTTAAAGAAATGGATGATACTATATTCATTTCTCAAAGCAAGTATCCTAAGAATATAGTAAACAAGTTTGGGTTAGGAAATTCTATTCACAAAAGAACACCTGCTGCAACACAATTGAAATTAACTAAGGATAAAAACGGTGTTGATATGGACCAAAGTTTATATAGGAGTATGATTGGAAGTCTGTTGTATCTAACAGCTAGCAGACCAGACATCACTTTTACTGTAGAAGTTTGTGCTAGATATCAGACTGAGTCTAAAATGAGTCACATCACTCAAGTGAATAGGATCTTGAAATACATCAATGATACTAGTGATTATGGCATATTGTATTCTCATAGTACTAATTCAATGCTTGTAGGGTATTACGATGTAGATTGGGCAGGTAGTGTTGATGATAGAAAAAGCACTTCTGGAGGATGTTTATTTTTGGGGAACAATCTTATCTCTTGGTTCAGCAAGAAGCAAAATTGTGTTTCCTTGTCTACTATTGAGGCTGAGTATATTGCAGCAGGAAGTAGTTGCTCTCAATTGATTTGGATGAAACAAATGATAAAGGAATATAATGTCAAACAAGATGTCATGACATTATATTATGACAATCTGAGTGCAATCAATATATCCAAGAATCTCATTCTACATAGCAGGACAAAGCATATTGATATTCTTCATCATTTTATTAGAGATCTTGTTGAGGAAAAAATTGTGACTCTTGAGCACGTGGCTACTAAGAAGCAACTAGAAAATATATTTACTAAAGCTTTGGATGCAAACCAATTTGAAAAGTTAAGGGATGAATTGAGAATTTACACGTTTGAGGAGTTATAGCAATTACATGTATGGAGGAATGCAACTGATACTTTCTCTTCCGTCTATTCGATGGTGAATCTTATTGAGGATGCTGGTTTGATGAAGAATGTTGCTGGTTTTGGTGACTGTTATGAGATGCTGGTGAAGAAATTCATTGTAAACATCTCTGAGGGCTATGACAGTAAGAGGAGCAAGGATTACATGAAGGCTTATGACAGAGGTAAATGTGTAATGTTTTATTCTGAAATTATCAACAAGTTTATGGGCAGGAGCGAGGAGGATCAAGCTGAGGTGGAAGTGACTGATAATGGTGTTATTCTCAATCAACACCCTGGTATTTTAGTCAGCTTTGATGTCGCATGTAAGAGGGAATCTCCTCTCCTACAAGAAAAACGATAGATTGCGACGGTAATTTTGGCAAGTTATGACGATTAAAACCACCATCAATTACATTCTACGACGGTCGTAGTACCGTCGTAGAAACGTGTGTCCCCAGGCTGTTTAGCAACGATTGCCAAAACTGCCACACCAACCGTCGTTATATTTCACGACAGGCTGGAACTGACCTAAACTGGAGATGGCGACGGTTAAAGACCGTCGTTACTAGCCTTTTGATTTTTGTTTTCATTGTTGATTGTGACGGTTTAAAACGGTCGTGAATTCTATTTCACAACTGGTTGGAATTGACATAAACTGGAAATGACAACAGTTAAATACTGTCGTGAATATCCTTTTGATTTTTGTTATTATTGTTGATTGTGACGGTTTAAAACTGTCGTGAATATGATATCTTGATGGTTCAAATCGTCGTAATTTGATTTATAAAACTTTAAATATAATTTATTTTGTAACGGTTTAAAGCGCAACTAATTATTTAACTTTTACATTTAGCAACAGTTTAAATCATTATTAATTTGTATGTATTGTATCATATTATTTTATAATATATTCTTTTATTTAAATTATTATCTACTAAAATAGTTATATTATTTTTTTTTAAAATTATTTATACAATAACATTTTTATTTATAGTATTATTTTTTAATTTTATTTTCTATCTCTTTTTAACGTAGTAAAATTAATTCCAAAATTTAATATCAAAAAAATGTGAGTTTCATAATTATGTAAAATAAAAATTTCATAATCATGTCATGTAATACAAAAAAACCGAAAACATATCAAATCATAATCTTATAATAATAAGTATCATTATGTCAAAAATAAATAAGAAAGTTCATAATCTATGTCATTATGGAATTCGGTAGCTAGACTCAGCTGAACGTCTACCATCAGCGGGTGATTCCAATCCCTGGAAAAAATTGTATTAAAATAATACTCTTTAAAATAATACTCCTAAGCTTTAACTTTAAATTCATCGAAATAATATACCTGTCTTCCACTAGAATTTTTCATTTGCATTAAGAGTTCAATTTCCTCTTTCATAACACTGTCTCTTTACTTTAAGAATGTGATTATCTCCATCAATTCATCAATTTTTAAATTTTTTCTTTAAGTGCAATAATTTCTTGTTGCATTTCCTTTATTTTTTTCATTTTCTGCAGAAGAAGATGTCGATCTTGTAGATCTATTAATATGAGATGACGTAACTCCAAGTCTCATACTACGAACATATCCATGTTGTTCTTTTCCAAATACTTTACGAAATGCCTCATTTTCAGACTCGTTAATTGCATCATGGAACTTTTCCTGCACATGAAAAAGAGTAAATTGAGCAAGCAAACTTAACTTAACTTTTCGATCTAGCTAATAAATTTTTTTCTATGTTTTAAGAGGAAACAAACAATGATTATAAGTAAAAACTGATAAATTTGTATTGATGAAAAAGATGTTTAGTAATTTTAAACTTGGTTTAGCTAATTAATCTATTTGTGATGGTAAATTTCAATTCCAGTAAGTTTTATTGGCTGCTCGAATTATTTAAAATTTCAATTTCAGTATGCATTTGTGATGGTAAATTTCAATTTCAATAACGTATTTGATTATGTAAAATTTGTATACATGTTAAAATTTCTTCTTACTACTTATATTTAGTTAAACTTTTATATTTTATTTCTATTTGTAACAAGCTATTGTTACCAGACTAATTAATTAACTCAAATAATCACAATTTTTAATCTAATTTAACCAATTTTCAAACAGGTTCTTCCCACCTTTAAGAGATGCCAAAATGTTTGATTTTTTCTCATACCTTAAGTAGACTAACAAATATTTAAAAATAATTAACTTGTACTTACATTATTATTGTATGCATCTTCACTGATAAAAGACCCGTCATACTTTTTATGAGAAACTGCATACATTTCTCCTCTACTATATGTTCGTCCATCTCTCAATTCCTACAAATAAGAACAAATATTAATTATTTTTACCGTCAGTAATACATTCAACTCTATATAGATTTAGACATAGCAACTCATGTTTCTTCCTTGCAAGCGACTTAGATCCGAGTGTATCTGGAGTCTTCAATTTTTCTCTATTTTGGGCATTTTTTTGGGCTATTTCTACATAGTTAACAATTAAAAACACGCGTTATAGATATGGATAGCATACAAACCAGATAAATCTAACAAATAAAAGCACTAATATTGCCTGCGTTTTTTCTTTCTGTCTATATTGAACAAAAACAGCCCAATCATTTTTCAGAATGCCTCTACATTTTGGATAATTTTGAAGATTTTCCTCCAAAGTGAGATCCCATCTATAAAATTGGCGAAACATTTGATGTCGGCCATCCTTCCATTTCTTTGCAGCAGAAGCAAGTATTAATTCTTTGTCACGCCCATCATCAACAAGAAAATGGAGCTAACCATAAAAATAAAAATTAGTTAACAAAGCAAATAATAATCACCTTGAAATTAATTTAAAAAATATGTAATTGTTTATTAATGATATATTTATCTTTGAATCATAAAACTTTGTTTTTGTATCTGCTGGAATATCCTTCCAACTCTCGAACATTATGGGAAAATCTTTAAACATTCTAATAATTATACCCAAATACCATGCTAACAAACCAGAAGCTGGTTTTATTGCACAATGATCCTTATCGAATTCAAGTATTATCCATGTTCCATTAGACTTTGATTTTACAACCAAGTCTTTCACACATAAACGTGTGTTTGAAACATAACCCTCTTCATCTATCACATAAGCAAGTAAAAAAATTAATGTCATAACTCAACTATGTAAAAAAATTAAATTATTTACAAATACTTTAACCTTAAATTACTTACTAATGACATTTACATCCCAATACATATATTTAGCCACTTTTACAACATCTTCAGTCACATCTTCTGCCATAACATCTTCAGCCGCATCTCCTACCACAACATCTTCAGCCTCATCTCCTACCACATCATCTTCGGTCTCATCTCCTACCACAATATCTTCATCCTCATCTGCTACCACAACATCTTTTGCAGTTATGATTGGCAAAGGGGTTATTGTAGTTTCAATTGGCAGAGGAGTAATTTTAGTTTGGATTGGTGGAAGAGTTATTATAGTTTTGATTGGCGGAGGGATTATTGATGATTTGCACGTTGTAGTTGAACGTAGGCGCTTCTTGTTTACTTCAAGCTCTCCAGGTTGTACAAACCTCGGACAACCCTTCACAGACTAAATAAAATTCATTAGTGAATATCAATCAACAATTAATACAATTAATTTTTATAGACTAGTATTGAGAATTTATTACTAACCATTGATGGTTTGGAAGAAGACAAAGATGTTTTATGAAGGGATTGAGAGAGCTTTGGAAGATTTAGAGCCTCTAGCTTTTTCTTATTCTCTACAATTCTTTTGAGACGAATTTCCTCATATGATGAAATCATTGTCTCACAAAAGGCTTCAACTGCAAGTATATGTATTAAAAAGGCAGTACCTTAATAGTAGTAAACATCAAAATTTTATATTAGTGACTATAAATTTAATAAACATAACGCAAACACAATAAATTAAAAGGATAATTTATGCAATAAAATATAGAGTAGTAATGTCATCTCATGCATTAATTCGGGATAAGCAACAAAAAACATAGAGTAATAATGTCATCTCATACATTAATTAGGGATAAAAAGAAAAAAAAACATAAGTCACACACAATAATGTTAATTATACAAACAAACTAGATTTTTTATCAATAAAAACTATATGTTAATTATTGTTATCATTTGCTTATGAAGTTCCAATATCATCATTCGAAAAAATTTATTCCAAATTTTGTGATGGATATGGCTCAATGGGTGACCTAATTTCATCATTTCCACCCATGTCATACAAATCTCTTGGCTTCAAATGAACAGGTATGCTCCATCCTTGTTCATTCTCATCATCTACATAAAAAACCATCTGAGCTTCTGACACTTGAATGTACGGCGCATTATATTCATGTTCCCCAGAATGTAGTAGTTTTGTAAAGTTTATAAAGGTAAAACCCAACTTATCTATCTTAATGCCTCTTGGATTTGTGGTATTAGCCCATTCACATTTAAACATGGACACTGTGAAGTCATCATAGGAAAGCACAATAATGTCTATCAATCTTCCATAGTAAGGGACCCATCCAAATCTCATTTGGGTATCACTATTGCTTGAATAACTTTGCGTCCCAAACAAGCCAAAAACGCCACTGTTTTGAGTTTTTAAAAGATTGTCTCGTTCCAATGTTCAAAATTTGAATCCATTGACATTGAACGCAGTAAATCTTTTAACTTTATCAAAAGGGCCATAAGCAAGACTGATGAGAACATCTTTATCTGGTCCATGAATGTTGTCAAGATTGTTACAAATTTATACATGATACAACATCCAATTAGTCTTGTTATTATTAAAATCCAATTCAATAAAAGCATCTATTTTTGTACAAAAACTCACACGGTTGCAGAACCAATGAGCAAACTCTCTATGAACCTTCTTATCTATCTCAGCAGCACTTCTTTGACTGCACTTCATTTGATTATGAGTAATACTTCGGATCTGCCTATTTGGTTATTTGATATTAGATGTAAAAAAAAATCTTAATAGTGCAAATGAAACTACTTAAATGGCATAAAACTACTTACTTTAGATAGTCGTCAACTATTGGACAATTCATTAAAATGTGTCTATGAGCCTGCAACTTGTCAATTGGTGTTAGGGTTTAATAAGAAGATCCACCCACTGGTTTTCCAAATATAGGAAATAATTCGGCTACACGTGGTCCTGTTTGGATATCACCAATAGGGTCATCATCTATACGTCCAAGTTGATTCCATCTAGTTTCAATGTTTTCTAGATATCTTGAACAAAATGTAAGAATCTCTTCAAAACAATAACCTTCTGCAATAGACCCTTCTGGTTTTGCCTTATTACGTACATGCGATTTAAGTTTTCCCAAGTACCTATTATTTAACCACAATAGTATCAGTTAAAAAAAATCTTTCTACTTTCTAAGTTAGTAACAATAAAATAAAATCACATAGTTTACCTTTCAACAAGATACATCTATCGATAATGAAAAGGACCTCTAAGTTTAACTTCTTCAACAAGGTGAACAACCAAGTGAATCATAAACATGAATGTCGCTACTGCGAAAATCGGCGCCGGCTGAACAGAAGAGTCGCCACCGCGCGTTATTTATCCCACGGGAGGGAAAGGAAACGCTCAGAGTAAACCTCGCACAACACGGGAAAGGTATGGTCATCGCAACCAAAACCTGGATTCGGGAGTCAGTTACGCAAGGGGAAGGTATTAGCACCCCTCACGTCCGTCGTACTCGACGGGATCCACGCTTGTTTTCAGGTATGGATTGTTACTCTATCTAAACTATAGGTCAAGGGTTAAAAAAGAAAATAAAATGAAAATAAAAATGACTCGGCAAAGTATCGCACTTTATGCCTACGTATTCTCGCCTGGAACGAGAAATCAGAGTCAACGTAGTTCGCCTACCTACGGGAAAGGAGGGGAAGGTTGCTCGCTAGGATATCGCATCCTATGCCTACGTACTTTCATACATCATGAAAGATCAGAGCAAACGTAGTTCGGGCCACGTACGACACAAGCTTGTCTTGGTTGATTTTATTCATTCTGAAAAAGGTTTTCTGATCAACAGTCCCAGCGGACAAAAATGACGCTTTGATGAGTTCACATTCTTTTACGGAAGAAGTGTCTTTTATTGTGTTTGAAATCTTTATGTGTTTTTCTGTTTGTTTTGAGAAAGAAAGAGACAGAACTCTAACCTACGGTTGCGAAGGGAAACAAACTAACCTAATGTTATCATGCATGGGTTAAGACCTAGTGTCTATCATGCTCCTCTCTTGCACAGAGAGAAATAGAGATCCTACGGGATAGGCAGAAACAGAAACAATAACAGATATAATAAAGCAGTAAAATGCATGGATGCAACAGTACAAGCGAGGCAAGGGAGTCCCACTCAACCTCGAACCTAGAAAACAATAGGCGAAAGTGAACAGGCTTCACTTTCAACCCAACAGGGTAAACAGCAAACAATACAACCAGGAAATCCAAACAATACATCAGCAATGAAATACAACAGCAAAAGAAACAGCATCAGCAGCTCTGAGTCAACATCTGGCTTCAAGTAATCTCCAATCAGCTACAGGCTTCAACAAGCATCAATCTCCATCTTCATGGCCTTCAGGCAATGGCTTTGATCATCAATCTTCTATCTGCAATGGCTTTTCTTCAAGCTCAATCCTCCAGGATGAGGGATTAGTCATAAGAGTGGATTGGGTGTTAAGCAATCAGTTGACTACCAAGGGTGGTGAACAGACTGCTTCTAACACAAAAGACATTTTCTCTCAAGAGTTCTATCTCTTAGACACTATCACCAAGCCTTCCAAAGGAAGGGGGTGAGTGTCTTAGAGAGACTCTGAATCACAGAGAAGAATGGATGCAGACAAGGCAATCCATGTTTGAGAAACAAACTTTCTAACCTAGAGCTCTGCCTAGCTCCTAAACCCTAGTTCCTCAGCATCTGCTAGCAAGAATCTTCTCTTCAACTCTGGAAGTTGATCTTCAACATCTGGATCTCCAGTGGCCTTCATCTTCTCAAGTCTTCAGCTCTCCTAAGTCCCCAGACAACCCCAATACCCAAGCAAGCAAGCAATAATCCCAGAGGGCACACCACACCAGTCAATCAGACATACACAGAGTATTAATAGCAGTAGGGAGTCCTGACTTTTTCTCTAAGGGATCTAATAACTACCCATAGCCCCTATAGTCCCATAACTAATCTAGTTAAACCCTAAGTCCTAAGGGAAAGAATCAAACCTCCTAAGTCATCACCTAAAAACCCTAATTTGTTCATGTTGTTCAAACCTACACTAAGCACCTAAATTTAATTTCTAAAAATGGGAACCAAATTGAATCTATAAGTTCAATGTCTACTCTAAACAACCTAAAAAGAATGGATGAAAAATATGAAAATATCTAATAAAACAAAAATTAATAAAATCATGTATGAAATGAAACCATTTAAAATGTCATTTATTTAGAAAATATGGGAAAAATATCAAATAAAAAATAAAATGCAATTTTTATTTTTTATAATTTTCTAGACATCCTACAGAAAATAATGCAAAAAGAATGGATTAAAAATGATTATTTTGCTATTTATTATGAATTTTAGAAAATGCATGAAAAAATTAAAGAAAATAAAAGAAAATATAATGAAATAAAGTGGAGGGGGTGTGAATAGCAGGGATAACACGTTCAAGGCATTGGGCTTACTAAAATGGGGGGTGTGGATAGCGCTCTGAGCCCAACCCCCCAATTAATGAAACGCAGCGTTTGGTCTCTTTTGAAATTTCCCACCAAAACTCAGATTGAATGAGGGCCGTTCGATCCCTGGTCAAGTCAATATTCCCTCCAGATCCAAGGGCGCGTGGTTCATCTTCTTCCTCCCTTCGCCTAGGGTTTCAGTCCCCACTTCCATGCATGAGAAATCCACTCAATCTTTCTCCATGATTTCTTGATGAAAACACAAAATTCCAAGCCCTAAAATATTCTATGAAACTCCAGTAATCCATGCCTAGTCTTAGTTTTCTCTAACTCTCATTACACACTCCAAACAGAGAGCTCGAACCTCAGAACACACCATACTTGCCTGAGATCAAAGTTGCCAGAACTCAAACCTAATGATCAACAGATGTTCTACATGCTTGCCTCATTATTATATGCCTCAACATATTGATTATAACTCAACATAAAGCTTGTTATCGAAGCCAACAGAAATGGTAACCTGTTATTGATCTCCATGGATCTATCCCTAAACCTCAAGAAATGATCCTCTAGGGTTTCTAAACAACATTATCTTAGCCACATGATCTCTAACAGCCAGAACAGTGAGATTCGAAGAAATATACATACCTTGCACTTGATAATGGTGATGGTAGCTAGACCTCAATCCAACCCTTGATACTTGCTAAAAACAATCTCCAATGGATGAATATGCTTCTGTTTGCAGTGATTTATGCTGAAACCTTGTGAATTATGCTATTCCATCCTTCATGCAAGTTGGAATGATGAAGTGGATATGTATGATCCTTGATCAATTCAGCCACTTCTTGGTGTGAATCCTAGGGTTTGAATGATGATGATGATGATTCAATTCAAAGATGTGAGAATTTTGAGAGGTTTGTGAGAGTTTGAGTATCTTGTGGAAGAATAAGAAAAATGGATGAAAATGGAGATTCTTGCCAAATGGGAGCACCAACCCCTGCATGATTCAGCTTGCATGAATATATAGGTTGCATTAGAACCTCCTAGAACATTGGAGAAATTTCCCTTTACACTTTCCCTTTCAATTTGGATTATGTTACTTTCAAATCAAGCAACCATGGATAACTCCCAAATTATGACCTAAACTCAAAATTCCACTTTAGCCAATGTTTTTAGAATGCATTTTCCATTCAAAATGACCTATAATTTTGCATCATTTGGCCAAGATATGAAAAATACCATTTTTTAAGCCATTTTCCTTCATTAAATTCACCAATTTTGAAATCTTGTGCTATGGATATTTCCAATCTCTCATGGTCACTTTTCTAGACTCAAAATGTCATTTGGAGCAAGTTTGATGTTGTAAGCTTTTCCATTTGAAGCTTCCTTGTATGAGTTTTGGGCATAGGTTAAAATGACCTGTAATTCACAAATGACCAAACTACCCTTTGCTTGCCAAGACCATAAGTTGAGCTCCACACATCATACAAGGGCATGCTATACCATTCTAGAAAGCTAAGACAATGAGGAACAATTCTTATGTTGACTGGAAATTCACTTGAAATCTCCTTGAGGGGTAAAACTAGCTTGGAAGTCAAGTCACTTTCACAGACAAAATTTCAGATACCTCAGATGACCTGTAACTTGCAAGGACCATAACTTGAGTTATATAAATCTCCTTGATGTCTTCCACCACTCAAATTAAAGGTCTTGAGATCCTCTACAAGTTTCATGTTGGCCAAGAAGCTATTTGAAGCTTGCATTTTGACTTTCTTGGAAACTTGACCTAAACTAGGGGATTTTACATAGAAACCCTAATTTAGAAACTCCTCTTCTCCTTGATATCTCTTGATTTCTTCTTGGCATATCACCATATCCTCTTATACATGTCAAATGATGAACCCCACATCTCTCCAATAGCCCTTAATGCCTTTCAATCAGTCAGTTGACCTAGAGTTGACCCAGGGTTGACCCAGATGAAACCCTAGTTGACTGTCTTCAACTGCAATACTTGTGATCCCATCAACAACTTGTTTTCTTCTCCAAATGACTTTCTAAGTACTCCAAGATGTCTAGATACTCCCCATGCTCTCAATTCACAACTCATAATTCCCTTGTTGATCCTCAGACACCCTCAGTTAGGAGATATACTCAGTGCTTGATCCACTGAACTCCCTGCTTTCAAATTCTTTCTGATGACTTGAATGAGATTGAATCAGGATAATAACCTCTTGATAGGCCTCTAGAGATGAGAATAATGATTGGTCCCCCCTGTTAAATGACTTGCTATGCTTATGCTATGCAGATGATTAGGCTATGTACATGACTCTATATGCAAATGCTAATGATATTGAAACATAAACCAAGTGAATAAGGTTGAGCAAATTTTAGGGTGCAACAGCTGCCCCTATTCAAGCGACTTGGACCCGATTGGGTGAAGAGTGAACGGCCTTCAAACATTCGAGGTACGAGACGGTTGAATACTAAGAAACCCAGAAATTTGCCAACCGCAGAAATAAACTGCACCCCTGTTTGGGTAACGACATCCACTGCCTGGATCTGACTGTTTGCAGCCGCTCACTGATCCCGTAACGACCACGCTGGGGATAACAGATTGCTTGCTTGTCCACATTAGGACTCTGTCTGTCATCAATACGAAGAAATCTCAACTAGAACCTGTCCACGTTAGGACTCCACTTGCTGTTAACCCAGACAAATCTCGGCAGCTCTGCTGGGGGTAATTTAATAAATCGTCCACGTTAGGAACGGACTCTTCCACATTAGGAATACACCATCCAAGTAAGGAATCATCTCTTCTGCATCTGTCCACGTCAGGGCTAAATTTTCCATCTTTCCACGTCAGGAAGCGATCTTCTTTCCACATAAGGAGAACTATATCAATCTGTCCACGTAAGGACCCCAATACCACTCGACATGTCCGCGTCAGGACTCCGATCTTTTCGCGTAAGGAATACAACTTTGGTTCTGAACCTGTCCACGTTAGGACTCCACTTTTCCACGTAAGGAGTACATCATTCTTCCACGTCAGGAATCAACTTTTCTTGAATCCGTCCACGTCAGGACTAATCTTTCCACGTAAGGAATCTATCTTCTCCTTCCACGTTAGGAATAACTTCTTTGATCTGTCCGCGTCAGGACTAAACTCTTCCACGTCAGGAATAATCTCTTTCTTTCCACGTCAGGAATCAATCTTGATATGTCCGCGTGAGAACTCAATCTTTCCACGTAAGGAAACCCATTCTTTTCCACGTAAGGAATCTCATCTTTCCACGTTAGGAATAAACTCGTCTTTCCACGTCAGGAACTGAAACCTCTTTTCCCATGCAAGGAATAGACTTGTCCACGTCAGGACCCCTCTTTCGTCTTGATTTGTCCACGTCAGGACTCAGGCACCTTCGACCCGCTGGGGAAATAAAGCTTGTCCACGTCGGGACTCACACCCTTGTCTGATCTGTCCACGTCAGGACCCCCGCTTCGCTAACACGAAGAAGGATAACTGCATGAGAGTAAATGGTCCGCACAAAGAGCAATCACTTTTGTCAACGTCATGACTTCTCATTTCACCAATTCCGAGAACCCGAATCTGTCCACGTTAGGACTAACACATCTCATCAATCCGGGGAAATGAATCTGTCCACGTTAGGACGCCCACTTCTGAAGAAATCCCGTCAATATAGGAATAAGTTGTCCACGTCAGGACTTAGTTCTCCATTGATCCCCACCCACAACCTTCTTAGCACCAACGTGACAGTGACTTTGAGGCGGACTCTACTGGGGATATCTGGAAACCAAACTACCGGATGCCTGTTCTGATGCCCGGAGGCCACTTCTGAAATTCTGGTTCATGAACCCTTTTGATGACAAATAACTCTGCTTGGGAATAAAGAGAAACTTATCCTGATAACTCTGTAGGGAATACTGCCGAAACTGACATTATCATTGAATATCTCATGCCGAGATCTTGAATATTTGGTAGTTCATTTGAGCAAGAGTTCTCTCCACCTGAACTGCTAGAGTACAGAAACTGCTTTAGCAAAATAAATGCTGAAGATAATGCCGACTCCGCCGGGGATAGCCAGATGCTACAGAATTATTCCAGCAAAATAAATGCTGGAAGGGTGAAGTCAACCATGCTGGGGAAGTTGGGAGTTCGAACCAAATACCCTGTTGAGGTAACCCCTGCTGGGGAAAATGACTTTGCTGAGGAATAGCAGGTATGCCAAGTATGATTGGACTTCTATGCCGGAGAGTGAACTGATATTACACAGTGTCCCTGACAAAATAAATGACAGGACCCACCACCAACGCTGCTGGGGAGAGTCTTGATCCTGCGGGGAAAGATGAACCTGTCTGAATACAGCCTTACGATCTTATAATCGTCGATCCTTGCTTTCTTTGCACAGGCTACGACCAGCTAGAGAGTTCGATCCTTCTCCAGGAAGAACCTGCATGACCTGCGTTGAGTCTTCCGTTATTACAATCTTTCAATCATCTTCCTCGTATGGTTATGAAACCTGCAACAACACAAACAAGACAAGACAAGCCTATGCAACCAAATCAACTCAGGTTAGTGACGTTATTTTCAGTTAATACAAAGCTTTAGCAACTGTTGGCAAGGGCCAGCGACGTTATACTCATGCGATTTTCATCGAACTTAGGCGCTAATCATGCACAAAACAGTAAAGAACAGTGTCAAGTACTGAATAACGTGTTTTATTGATCGGGCCCCTGAATGGGCGGAGTTTTGTACACGGGATGTAACTCCTGAAATGAGGAAGCTACACAAAGCAAATATACAAGTATACAAGTATGCACAAGAAGCATAAATATTGACAACTTAAATTTGTACACGTGTCGGCAACGGGATGCAGATGAACACCACAAACTGATCCTCCTATGACTCATCTGGCTCTAATACTTTCCCGGTATCCCTACTTCTGAAAAGATTGTATCCGATAACTGGCTCCTCAAATGTATTCTCCCGCATTGATGCTCATTGCAATTATCAAATTCGGACCGCAGTCATTTGCTTTTCAAATCCCTAACTTTTGCGTGAACCGCCCTTTACGGGTTTTCAGTTCACCGGGATACCCTTTTTTGCCGAAGCCGCCCAGTGTAGGTTTTCAACTTCGCGGGTGTACATTTTTTCAATTTTATCCCTAACTTTTGCCCGAACCTTTCATTCTGTTTTTGGTTCGCCAGTGTAATACCCCAAATTTTACCCTTTCTTTTTTATTTTTATTTTAAATTCTTATTAACTTAATAAATTAACCTTTTTTTTTAATCTTGTTTTTTTAACTAATAATAATTTAATTAAATTTTTTTTATAACTTTACTAATGTTTTTTATTAACTTTTTTTTTCTATTTAGTTTATTTATTTAAATCATTTTAAGCTCTTCTTACTAACTTTTAGGATTTAGATTAAAATTTAACTTTTTCTTTTCTTTTCTTTAAGAGTAAATTTTTTTTATAACTTTTTTTAAATTAATTTCTAACACATTTTTTAATCAAATTCTAATACCTTTTTTAAAATAAAAATCTAACTTCTTTTTAAAGTTAAATATTTTTTTCTAACTTTTTAAAAGTTAAATCCTTTTTCTAACTACTTTTTTAAAGTTAAATCTTTTTTTCTAATTTTTTAAAAAAATCAAATCTTTTTTCTAACTTTTTTAAAAGTTAAATCCTTTTTTTTCCTTTTAAAGTTAAATCTTTTTTTTCTAACTTTTTTTTAAAGTTAAATCTTTTTTTCTAACTTTTTTAAAAAAATTAAATCTTTTTTTTCTCTAACTTTTATAAAATTAAATCTTTTTTTTTCTCTAACTTCTTTTTAAAATTAAATCTTTTTTTTCTAACTATTTTAAAAATTAAATCTAACCTTTTTTTTTATAAATTAAATCTATCCTTTTTTTTTAAATTAAATCTAAATCTTTTTTTGACACCATCCTTTTTCAAATTAAAATTCTAAATTCCTTTTAAAATTAAATTCTAACAGTTTTTAAAATAATTCTAACATTTTTTAAAATCAACATTCAAATATATTTTTTTATTTTAAAATTCTAACTCATTTTTTTAAACTTAAAACTCTAATTTTTATTTAACTTGAAACTCTAACTTTCTTTGCTAACATTTTTAAATTTAAATCCCAATATTTTTTTTATCAAATCCAATCACAATGAATCACATATGGAGCTAAATCAAATCAATCAGATCATATCATCATCATAAGAAAATCAGATCTAAATATCAACATCACCATCATTGAATCAAATTTGAAATCATCATAAAAATTCATTCAAATTAAATCAGAGATTGAAAAAGATTGAGGTATTCAAATCAAATCTGAGATTGAAAAAGATTTAAAAAAATCAAGTATAAAAGGACCCTCAGGAGCAACAAAACAGGAGATCGGCAAGTATCAAAGACTCTTACAGTCTTCATCAAAACTGACTAAGTTCAATTGATTTTATTTTCAGTTTAAATATTCAATTATCATATTTGTAACTGCTTATGGGATGTAATTTTGCGAGACAATTGTCGCATTTATCTTTCCGCACTTTATGTTCTGCCATTGTATGTTTATCGCGTCTTTACCAATAATCTCACTCCTCCGAAGGAATTAGGTCTAGCCGTTTGACCGCCGTGTCAATAGTCCTCACCTTCAACCCTTACACCTTTTCAACCCTAAATTTTCACAAATGCCTCGCTGCAGGCAAAGTTACCATTTTACCCCTAGCACTAGGTCAAAGAGCCGCCGTGCTCATTTTAGGGTTTCCCGCCGTGGAATCCCTAACCTAACCTAATTTAACCCTAATTACAACTTAACAATTCAACGTAGAGATTTGGAGTTTCTACACTCCATGTAAGCGTGTCCCTAAGATACGTTTATTCCCCATTGAAACCTTAGCCACAGTCAAGACGTTTCTAACCTCCCTTTTGAGGGGAACTACGATTACTCTGATTCCACTCCCGTAAGGATACGTAGGCACAAGATGCGATGTCTTGCCGAGTAAACTTAGAATTAACACCTTAGGTCTCCTTTCTCACTTTTAATCCTTTGTACATATACCTTAAGCAAATAAATAAAGAAAATAGTAAACATTTGAACAAAAGGTTCCTGTAGAGTACTACAGAAGTTTAGGGTGCTAATACCTTCCCTAAATTTAACCAACCCCCGAACCCTAGATCTTTCCCCGCATTGTGTTTACGATGCAAAATAGGTTTTCCCTCTTTTGACCTTTTCCTTCGGATAAATCAAAGAGCGGTTGTGAATTGAATTGCGATTCAAACTCATTAATAGTTTGTGATCCTATTTCCACCGCAACAGAAAATGGCGACTTCACTGGGGACTAACTTTTGAGGGTTATCCCTAACTCGTTCATATTTATTACTATCTGTGTTATTATTCATTTGCATGTATATATTTGTGCTTTGATTGTGGGACTGTTCCTTGTGCTGTGAGATAGGTCCTACACCCGGATCTAGTGTACATTAGGTAAATGGCAATAGACCAAGGAAACTGTACGACGTATATCGATACGGTTGATCTGGTGGCCATAGTTAGTGCGACTTCTTGGTTGGTGCTTATATTCCTTAAGTCAAGTTGAGGATAATATTGAGGCTGCCATATGTTGTCAACGCACTAACTGACTTTTAGAACCCTAGTTAACTCATCTTGGCCTTTAGAAAGTAGTGAGGTAACCGGCTTTGGTGCAGACTAAAGTTGGTTGACACTCGATACTACGCTCATTGAGATCTTAAACTTGGAGGGTTTTGGTTGGCAAGTAAGTTGCCTTCTGAACAACCACCCTTGTGAAGGATCAATGATATTGAGATCCCTTAGAACCTGGTTACTTTTGTAGGACAGGATGAACCATCTAACTTCAGGGGAGGGTATTTGCCTTTGAACCTCATGCAAGCTTTTAACCTAGGACTTTGTGTGTTTTCATGCATTGCATCCATAAAGCATCTCATTGCATTGTATTTCATGGAGCTCAAACATCATTTATGGATATCGCGGGATACCATAAATAAAAAAAAAATATAAAATGAAAAAACAAGGAAAAGATTTCCTTGGTACCCCACGGCATTAGTAAATGTTTTGAATTCCATGAAATCTTCATTTACATTCACATTTTAGCATCATACTTTTGCATTACGTGTGTCTCCCGATTTCTCACACTCGGTTCTCTCACCTTCCAGTTTCGTCACCCTGAGTTCTCGACACCAATACAACACCAGAGCTCAAACTCGGAAAAGAATGGAGGATCAGGCAAAAGAGATTGATCGCCTTAGCAATGAACTCGAAGACCTTCGAGGGGGTATGGGGCGTATGATGGAATTGTTACATGTCATGAATGCTAAGATGGATACCCAGCCCACTGTTATTTCTGAGATTACCGGCGTTACTGTGGACCCTCCACCAAGTGTGACCGTAGCAGGGGACCCACCTTATGGTCTTGCTCCCGGTTTTGTGCCTCCTCAAGCCACTGTTCCGATTAATCAACCTGTTCAGCAAGCCGTGCCCTTGTTTTCTGAAGTTTCTAGGGGGGCTCCTATCTTTGCACCACCTGTTGTACACACTCGTGCGCAACCGTACTTCAATGAGACAGCTTTTGATAATCTTGATGAGAATGTTGAGGGTTATGAGAAACATGATAAGCTTCGTGAGGAAGTAAACACTATCGTCCAGAGATTGAAAAAGGTAGAGGGTGATCAAATTTTTGGGACTGCTGCAAGGGATGTTTGTTTGGTTTCAGGTTTGGTTATTCCCCCAAAGTTCAAAACTCCGAACTTCGATCGTTATGAAGGTGCCACCTGTCCTAAGAGTCATCTGATCATGTATTATCGCAAAATGGCTGCCCATGTTGAGAATGATAAACTGATGATTCATTGCTTCCAAGATAGTTTGAAGGGTGCTTCCTCCAAGTGGTATTTAACTTTAGACCAGTCTCGCATTAAGAGTTTCCAGGATTTATCTGACGCTTTCATCAAACACTACAAGTACAATATGGATCTGGCTCCTGACAGAAGACAGTTGTTGAGTATGTCGCAAAAGAATTCTGAGTCATTCAAAGAGTATGCTCAAAGGTGGAGAGAAACTGCTTCGCAGGTAGAACCTCCTTTGACCGAGAAAGAGTTAGCTGATTGGTTTGTCGACACAGTCCGTCCAGAATTTTACGAGAGAATGGTGGGTAGTGTGACTTCAAATTTCTCCGACATCGTTGCTGTGGGTGTCAAGATTGAATTGGGTATGAAGAGTGGTAAAATGACAAATAATCATGGCGCTTCTAAGGATCAGCCGAAGAAACCTCCTTATAGCTCCCAGAAAAAGAAGGAGAGTGAGACTAATGCTATATCCTCTGGTAAACCAAGGGAACGCTTTTATCGGCATCTGCAAGGTTATGCTCAACCTCAAGGGTACCCGGTCCAATATGCTCAACAACCCTATGTGGCAGCTATTACACCTTCTTTCAATCAACAGGTTCCCATGTATCAACCTATGCAACAACCTCCTGTTTAGCCGCCTCCTGTCAACTACCTACAGGCACCCAATACTCCTGCTCCTCAACAGCCAAAGAGTCCGGCTCCTCGCCAGAATATGCCAAACAGAAGAACGTATAAACCTTGTCCGCCGATCCCGATGACTTTTACCGAGTTGTGTCCCTCTTTGGTCAGGCAAGGTCTCATCACTACTCGGGCTTTGGGTCCGCCTCCTAATCCTCCACCTAATCCATTACCTGCAAGTTACAACGCTACCGCTCATTGTTTATTTCATGAGGGTGCGCCCGGCCATGATCTAGAGAATTGCTATGCTCTTAAGAAAGTTGTCAGAAATTTGCTAGAAACGAAGAAGTTGTCTTTTGGCGATGCTCAGCTGAAGATCGAGACTCCTTTCGGGGTTCCTCACTCGTCAAGTGCAAATTCTGCAAAGCATGCTACGCCTATCAGCCGAATCCAGTCATTATTCAAAGGCCTAGCCCGCTTCATTTCAGTAACCCTCAAGGTGATATGACCGGGATCAACAAAGGATCTGGGAAATTTATTTTGAAGCAACGACTGAAAACTGTTGAAGATGTGACCAGCATAACTGGGGTAAGCCATGACGACTCACAGTGATCATGAACCAGACGTCCTTTCCATTGAGGCTCCGCCAAAGGAAACTGTTACTCTTGAATGCAAGATTTCATAAACATTTAGAAGGATTTTTCCGACAGTTCATTTGTTTATTTATATGTATTTCTCTTCGATTAATCATATTTAGCATGCACGAACTTGTTTATCTTTGATTAATTAATGCAACGCATGTGTTTGTCTTGAATAAATCCATTCGTTTCACTCATTCAAAAAATATTTTTCATAAATCATAATGCCAACTTTACCCGATCTCTTGTTCTGATGGAGAATTGGGGGGAGGATGACGAACCTAAAACGGCAGATTCCTTGTCGTATGCTTTCAATTAAGACCTGCTGATGATGTAAGGCATTGTTTCAAATCCCAAACACTGGAGATATAAGGATGTTAACCCCTAGTCAACCCTTTGAGCCTTGAAGTAGGAGTTTTTCTTTCTTTTAAAGAACCTTCATCCTAACCTGGTGCAGGGTAGGTTTCAGTTAAACCGATCGAGCGCTTAGACTCTTAAAAAGGAAGAGCAAACCTTCGAGAATTTATCCTTAGCATCTTAAGAAGTCCAATACAATGACTATCCCTCGGTTACCTAAGGAGTGGGGCAGTCACGAGCATTTCAAAAGATTTACACGACTTGTGCGTAAAAGAATATTCAAAAAAAAAATAAGACCCGCTAAGTCAAAACCTATGAAGGAGACTTAGGCAAAACTGGGGCATCCCGCTGGACTCCAAAGTCAAATCAATAGACGCTGTCCAGGCAAAAGTTAGGGAATAAGAGCAATAAACCATTAGTTTTTTGAATCCTTATAAAGAACAAAATCGTGTGACCAATCGCCAAAAGAAATAGGTGAGTGACTGCCATGTCCAAAGCCTTGATAAGTTCTCGATCATAGCAAATCCGCTTGAGATATGAGTGTTCGTATCCGATTAACTGAATTAGGATTGGAGAACATCACGAAGAATGGGTGGGTACAAATATAACTTTGAGCCTTTATCTTTTGTTTCTCAAACCGTGAACCGAGCCACGATACAACCTTTAAAAGACCTAATTGAAGTAGGACTTCGGTTGAAAGCATACTTGACAAGATCACGTTTCCTGACTCCTACGAGCTATGCTCAGAAAAAAAAATTCATGTTGGCATTATAATTAAAACTTATATCCTGACTAGTGATTTCGGTCACAAGTTATCGCGATATCTTTTTTCAAAACAAAAATTCAGGACAAATATATGTGTACATTGACAAGCTCAGGATAGGCATTTCAGGCATGACAACTTTGCTTGATATCTTAGAGATTTACATATGAACGTAACCCGTGGAACTTGAAGATCCTGCTGAACAGGGGCAGGCAGTTTCCCAATTCGCTTACCAACGCGAGTCTGACATTCTTAAGAGCTATTTCCCAAAGATTTCGTCGTAACACGTTTAATTTGTGCCAGTTATGTCGAGACCTGACAAATCTCTCAAAGAGTTTGAGAACAATGGGGCAACCGGACTCGGTGTTCTCTATAAAATCCTCTTGAGATGACCCTACCTCGCAACGCAAGTATCCTGGGGCACCATGTTTTTGAAGAAACAAATGGCGGCTACTATAAGGTCCTGCAAGATCAAAACCATGGGATTTCACAATTTTTTTCATGCACCCGATGGATTTTACTCACAGCGGCCTTCATACCCCAGTAAGCCTCAGTGTTGCAACAGGTTCCTAAACCATTGCTCTGATTTAGTCCCCAGCGAGACTCTAAGCTGACAATACTGTGGATGGAGCCAGTGGTCCCTAAGGCATCAGAGATTTCACTGACATGCTCCCAGTGACAGTCCCCAGCGAGACTATAAGCTGACAACTTTTTTTTTGGGTAACTCGAAAGTGTCCCTCAGGTTTTCTTCTCCCCATGCGAAGACGTGGTACTATGCACCCAAGCAGATTACCTTCTCCCCAGAAAATTCAGAACTTTAAAACTAGAGTTGGTTCCACCATTGATCCTTCTTACCCATGATTGACGTATTGGTTGCAGAGAACGCAGGGTATCTCCGTCGAGATGTTTATTTCGTCTCTCGTCCTGTCTCTAGTCTGTTTCGTCAGCATACGCAAGGGCATAAGCATCACATGCCTATTTCATTACATATTCATTACATATTCATTACATATTCATTACATATTCATTACATACTCATTACATACTCATTTCATAACATCTTGCATAGTTACATACATAGACATTAACATACATTCATATTAACATATCCATTAACATACGCGATAACATGCACAGGTTCATCGTGTCTCCATCATTGGTCGTTACCACCGAGTAATTGGGGTTTGTCCATTCTCTCCAAATAGATTGTCAGTCTTAAGCATAAAATACCTACTTATTTCCAGCTTCCCCACGGAGCTCGATCCTCGTGGATGACGGTTACTTCAGCTATCTTTCCTCGCCAGGATTAGATATTTACCCTTCGAGATCATTCCCTCGATGGAGTTTTGATTTCCAGTCTTCTTTCTAGCTCGATCCTAGATTGAATCTTAGTCTTGTCGGTCGTCAATCCCAACCGGACGTGCATTTATTTTGCACCATCTAAAATTTTCACCATACATTGGCAGATACGCGACTATCTCGCTTGAGAAGTTTATCACTGTACCCGGACGTGCATTTATTTTGCACTATCTTTCAAGAAAATCAACTACAATCCTTTATAGATACACGACAGTTCACGCCTGGAAAATCTATCGGTACAACACTTTACATCTTACAACATCGGTATACAACATTTCTCACCTAAGAAGCTGATCCTATCTTCGTTATGACTCGCAGCAAATGGCCATCTCCATGGAGCAGTTGGGCTTCCATTTACCTGTCGTCTTGAAGTATGGGAAGGTTTGAACCAAATCGTATTCAGGAGAGCACGATCTTGAAGTACGGGGAGGTTTGAGCGGAATCATATTCAGGAGAGCACGATTCTGAAGTATGAGGAAGTTCAGTTAGCCCTTTTCATATTCAGGAGAGCACGATTCTGAAGTATGAAGAATTTCATTTACAAGAAAGAGCCGAATCATATTCAGGAGAGCACGATTCTGAAGTATGAGGAAGTTCAGTTCACCCTTTTCATATTCAGGAGAGCACGATTCTGAAGTATGAAGAATTTCATTTACAAAAAAGAGCCGAATCATATTCAGGAGAGCACGATTCTGAAGTATGAGGAAGTTCAGTTAGCCCTTTTCATATTCAGGAGAGCACGATTCTGAAGTATGAAGAATTTCATTTACAAGAAAGAGCCGAATCATATTCAGGAGAGCACGATTCTGAAGTATGAGGAAGTTCAGTTAGCCCTTTTCATATTCAGGAGAGCACGATTCTGAATTATGAAGAAGTTCATTTACCCTTTAGTAAAAGAAGGAGCCGAATCATATTCAGGAGAGCACGATTCTGAAGTATGAGGAAGTTCAGTTCACCCTTTTCATATTCAGGAGAGCACGATTCTGAAGTATGAAGAATTTCATTTACCCGAAAGAGCCGAATCATATTCAGGAGAGCACGATTCTGAAGTATGAGGAAGTTCAGTTTACCCTTTTCATGTTCAGGAGAGCACGATCTTGAAACATGAAGAAGTTTATTTATCCTTCAGTAAGAGAGAATCAGAATCGTATTCCAGGCGCCGACCTTAAATGCGAGAAGATTTATTTATCAGATAAGCAGCAGCCTCTTTATTTGAGTGCTTATCCATTTTGGCACATAAGTCCCTTCCAAGTGACAGTTCTCCCGCGAGAAGCTTATCAGGGCACTTCCCATTAAAGTCCATTTATTTTGGCATACAGCCGGTCCTTACCCTGTATATTTGATACGGATTTCCGAAAAGTCCGTTCGATCCCATCACGAAGGATAGTTTATAGAAGCTTGGATGTTATTCTTTGCTCAATGCTCCAGTGTTCTGTAATCGATCTTGCAACCGTGTAGATCCAGTTATTATTAGACATTCCCAAGTGGAGGTCATCTCATAGGTGCCATCTCCATTTAAGGATCTTATTCTCAAAGTCCATTTATTTTGGCATACAGCCGGTTCTTTTCACCCTGTATATTTGCTACGGATTCCCGAAAAGTCCGTTTGATCCTGTCACGAGAGATAGTTTACAGAAGCTTGGATGTTATTCTTTGCTCAATGCTCCAGCATTCTGTAATCGATCTTGCAGTCGTACATGATCCAGTTTTACTTTTAGATTCCCTAGTGGAGGCCGTCTCATAGGTACCATCTCCATTTGAGAATCTCGTTCCTTTTCTAAAAAGACAATTGGTCGTGTTCGCACCAGTTGACCATCTTTTTTGGAATTCCCCAGTGTTGTGTTGTCGTCCCAGCGCGTCGTTTTTCCCAGTGTGTTCTTCTCGTAGCGTCTGTCCCTGTGTCGTCGTATTCGTCAGCATTTTCTCACTTATCATTCCAGCATACGCATCATATCATATTCATGGCATCGTCTGCATTAGTCTGTTCTCGCTTGGTCCATAGCATTGCATATCGCCACATATAAGGGTAAAATTTTTGGTTATCTATATTTAAATCCCTCCACCATGATTCCTCGAGTCTCCGCCACTCGAATCATCCGGTGTAGTTATTTAAATAGGGGCAACTGTAATACCCCAAATTTTACCCTTTCTTTTTTATTTTTATTTTAAATTCTTATTAACTTAATAAATTAACCTTTTTTTTTAATCTTGTTTTTTTAACTAATAATAATTTAATTAAATTTTTTTTATAACTTTACTAATGTTTTTTATTAACTTTTTTTTTCTATTTAGTTTATTTATTTAAATCATTTTAAGCTCTTCTTACTAACTTTTAGGATTTAGATTAAAATTTAACTTTTTCTTTTCTTTTCTTTAAGAGTAAATTTTTTTTATAACTTTTTTTAAATTAATTTCTAACACATTTTTTAATCAAATTCTAATACCTTTTTTAAAATAAAAATCTAACTTCTTTTTAAAGTTAAATATTTTTTTCTAACTTTTTAAAAGTTAAATCCTTTTTCTAACTACTTTTTTAAAGTTAAATCTTTTTTTCTAATTTTTTAAAAAAATCAAATCTTTTTTCTAACTTTTTTAAAAGTTAAATCCTTTTTTTTCCTTTTAAAGTTAAATCTTTTTTTTCTAACTTTTTTTTAAAGTTAAATCTTTTTTTCTAACTTTTTTAAAAAAATTAAATCTTTTTTTTCTCTAACTTTTATAAAATTAAATCTTTTTTTTTCTCTAACTTCTTTTTAAAATTAAATCTTTTTTTTCTAACTATTTTAAAAATTAAATCTAACCTTTTTTTTTATAAATTAAATCTATCCTTTTTTTTTAAATTAAATCTAAATCTTTTTTTGACACCATCCTTTTTCAAATTAAAATTCTAAATTCCTTTTAAAATTAAATTCTAACAGTTTTTAAAATAATTCTAACATTTTTTAAAATCAACATTCAAATATATTTTTTTATTTTAAAATTCTAACTCATTTTTTTAAACTTAAAACTCTAATTTTTATTTAACTTGAAACTCTAACTTTCTTTGCTAACATTTTTAAATTTAAATCCCAATATTTTTTTTATCAAATCCAATCACAATGAATCACATATGGAGCTAAATCAAATCAATCAGATCATATCATCATCATAAGAAAATCAGATCTAAATATCAACATCACCATCATTGAATCAAATCTGAAATCATCATAAAAATTCATTCAAATTAAATCAGAGATTGAAAAAGATTGAGGTATTCAAATCAAATCTGAGATTGAAAAAGATTTAAAAAAATCAAGTATAAAAGGACCCTCAGGAGCAACAAAACAGGAGATCGGCAAGTATCAAAGACTCTTACAGTCTTCATCAAAACTGACTAAGTTCAATTGATTTTATTTTCAGTTTAAATATTCAATTATCATATTTGTAACTGCTTATGGGATGTAATTTTGCGAGACAATTGTCGCATTTATCTTTCCGCACTTTATGTTCTGCCATTGTATGTTTATCGCGTCTTTACCAATAATCTCACTCCTCCGAAGGAATTAGGTCTAGCCGTTTGACCGCCGTGTCAATAGTCCTCACCTTCAACCCTTACACCTTTTCAACCCTAAATTTTCACAAATGCCTCGCTGCAGGCAAAGTTACCATTTTACCCCTAGCACTAGGTCAAAGAGCCGCCGTGCTCATTTTAGGGTTTCCCGCCGTGGAATCCCTAACCTAACCTAATTTAACCCTAATTACAACTTAACAATTCAACGTAGAGATTTGGAGTTTCTACACTCCATGTAAGCGTGTCCCTAAGATACGTTTATTCCCCATTGAAACCTTAGCCACAGTCAAGACGTTTCTAACCTCCCTTTTGAGGGGAACTACGATTACTCTGATTCCACTCCCGTAAGGATACGTAGGCACAAGATGCGATGTCTTGCCGAGTAAACTTAGAATTAACACCTTAGGTCTCCTTTCTCACTTTTAATCCTTTGTACATATACCTTAAGCAAATAAATAAAGAAAGTAGTAAACATTTGAACAAAAGGTTCCTGTAGAGTACTACAGAAGTTTAGGGTGCTAATACCTTCCCTAAATTTAACCAACCCCCGAACCCTAGATCTTTCCCCGCATTGTGTTTACGATGCAAAATAGGTTTTCCCTCTTTTGACCTTTTCCTTCGGATAAATCAAAGAGCGGTTGTGAATTGAATTGCGATTCAAACTCATTAATAGTTTGTGATCCTATTTCCACCGCAACAGCCAGGATGCCCCATTTTTGCCTGGACTCTCTTTTTCTGTCCAGCGGGTCTATTTTAAGCAAAGTATTTTTTAACTGCGTCCGAATTCACAGGTGACGTGAAGTCTTCTCCGTCCATGGTGGACAACAACAACGCTCCTCCTGAAAAGACTTTACTGACAACGTATGGCCCTTCGTAGTTGGGGGTCCACTTGCCCCTGTGATCTGCTTGCGGCGGGAGAATCCTTTTCAGCACAAGGTCGCCCGTCTGAAAGCTTCGCGGATGTATCTTCTTGTCGTACGCTTTCTTCATTCGGCTCTGGTACAAACGACCGTATGCTAGAGAAGCTAGCCTCTTTTCATCCATCAAACTCAATTGATTCAACCTGTCTTTCACCCATTCGGCCTCGTCCAGCTGAACGTCTCGCAATACCCTCAGAGAAGGGATCTCAACCTCTAATGGTAGCACTGCTTCCATTCCGTATACTAACGAGAACGGGGTTGCCCCGGTTGATGTGCGTACCGTCGTACGATAACCGTGCAAAGCAAAAGGTAGCATCTCATGCCAATCCTTATAGGTCACCACCATTTTCTGAACGATCTTCTTGACATTCTTATTGGCCGCCTCGACAGCGCCATTCATCTTGGGTCGGTAAGGGGAGGAGTTGTGATGTTCGATCTTGAAATTCTGACAGAGCTCCTTCATCATTTTGTTGTTCAAGTTTGAACCGTTGTCCGTGATTATCCGCTCGGGAATCCCATATCGGCAAATGATATCTCTTTTGATGAATCTGGCCACCACTTGCTTCGTTACATTTGCGTAAGACGCCGCTTCCACCCACTTGGTGAAATAATCGATTGCTACTAGGATGAACTGATGCCCGTTAGACGCCGTCGGCTCGATCTTTCCAATCATATCGATCCCCCACATCGAGAATGGCCATGGAGATGACATCACATTTAGAGGACTCGGAGGCACGTGTATCTTGTCAGCATAGATTTGACACTTGTGGCACTTCCTCGCGAACTTGAAACAATCAGTTTCCATCGTCAGCCAAAAGTAACCTGCCCTCAGCAGCTTTCTCGTCATAGCATGCCCACCAGCATGCGTACCAAAGGTACCTTCGTGAATTTCCTCCATGAGAAGCTTTGCCTCTTTCTCGTCTACACAACGCAACAACACCAAATCGTGGTTCCTTCTGTATAAGACGCCATCCGGGTTCAAATAGAAATTACCCGCTAATCTCCTGAGAGTCTTCTGATCTTGACTGGACGCCCCAGCCGGATACTCTTTATTCTTCAGGAAATTAAGGATATCAAAATACCATGGTTTGCCATCAGATGCTTCATCAATAGCAAATACATAAGCTGGCCTGTCTAGCCGAGAGATAATGATTCGGGGAGCTTCGTTCCAGAAGTTGACCTTGTACATGGAAGACAAAGTGGCAAGGGCGTCAGCCATTTGATTTTCTGCCCGCGGTACGTGATGCAATTCAACTTTGTCAAAGAAAGGCAACAATCTCCTTGCATAATTCATGTAATGTATCAAATTGGGCTGCCGTGTCTCCCATTCCCCTTTTATCTGATTTACCACCAGAGCTGAGTCTCCGTATACGTCTAGATGTTTGATTCGCAAATCAATGGCTTCTTCAAGCCCCATTATACAAGCTTCGTATTCGGCCTCATTGTTGGTAACGGCAAAGGTCAATCGGGCGGTAAATGGGATGTGCGACCCGTGTGGCGTGGTGATGATTGCCCCTATTCCGCTACCGTAAGCATTCACGGCTCCGTCAAATATCATCTTCCATTTGGACCCCAACTCTGGTCCCTCGTCTGGCAACGGCTCTTCACAATCTTTCATCTTTAGGTACATGATATCCTCGTCAGGAAAATCAAACCTCATCGATTGGTACTCTTCAATAGGCTGCTCCGCCAGATACTCAGACAGCACACTCCCCTTTATAGCCTTTTGCGAGACGTATTGAATATCATATTCAGTCAAGACCATCTGCCAACGGGCAATTCTACCTGACAACGCCTGCTTTTCGAACACATATTTGATAGGATCCATCTTCGAGATGAGCATGGTTGTATGATTCAGCATGTACTGCCGCAAACGCTTGGCGGCCCAGGCTAGCGCGCAACAAGTTTTCTCAAGCATTGAGTATCGAGATTCACAATCTGTAAATTTCTTACTCAGGTAATAGATCGCATGCTCTTTCCTCCCCGTCTCGTCGTGTTGACCGAGAACACAACCCATGCTTCCCTTAAGAACCGTCAAATACATTATCAAGGGTCTACTTGCCACTGGGGGTATTAGAATAGGAGGCTCCTGCAAATACTGCTTTATTTTATCGAACGCCTTTTGACAATTTTCGTTCCACGTCACAGCTTGATCTTTCTTCAACAGCTTGAATAACGGTTCACACGTGGCCGTTAGGTGAGATATGAACCGGGCAATGTAGTTCAACCTCCCTAAAAACCCGCGCACCTCTTTCTCCGTTTTAGGCGTCGGCATTTCTTGAATTGCTTTTATCTTAGCAGGATCGACCTCTATTCCTCTTTCGCTTACGATAAACCCCAGCAGCTTACCCGATCTCACCCCGAAGGTGCATTTATTAGGATTCAGCCTCAGCCTGAACTTCCTAAGCCTTTTAAACAACTTCAGCAAATTCACCAGATGCTCTTCCTCCGTCTGGGATTTGGCAATCATATCGTCAACATAAACTTCGATCTCTTTATGCATCATGTCATGGAAAAGAGTCGTCATCGCACGCTGATATGTTGCCCCAGCATTTTTCAAACCGAAGGGCATCACTTTGTAACAAAATGTTCCCCAAGGCGTTATGAAAGTAGTCTTCTCCATATCCTCTGGCGCCATTTTAATCTGGTTATAGCCTGAAAAGCCATCCATGAAGGAGAACACGGAGTATTGAGCAGTATTATCAACTAACACGTCAATGTGAGGAAGTGGAAAGTCGTCTTTTGGGCTTGCTTTATTCAAATCTCTATAATCTACGCACATTCGAACCTTGCCATCCTTCTTGGGCACTGGTACGATGTTGGCAACCCATGAAGGATACTTCGTCACAGCCAGGAAACCAGCGTCCCACTGTTTCTGAACCTCCTCTTTGATCTTCATTGCCATATCGGGTCGAGTTCTGCGAAGCTTTTGTTTGACCGGCGGGCAATCTTCTTTCAGTGGCAGGCGATGCACGACCATATCTGTATCGAGCCCTGGCATATCTTCATACGACCAAGCGAATACATCACTATACTCTTGGAGCATTTCAACCAGTCTTCGCTTGACATCACTCTGCAGTGCGGCTCCAATACGAATATTTTTCTCAACCCCTTCCGACCCCAAGTTGATAATTTCGATGACCTCATCGTGAGGCAGAATGGCTCTTTCCTCTTGCTTTACTAACCAAGACAGTTCTTCAGGAACGTCGCTATCTTCGACAACCTCTTCTTCGGCCTGGAATACCGGGTGATCGAAGTCGGGACGAGTCATAGGTGGTTCAAGGATGTCATCTGAAAATGTTATCCTGCCAAGGAATGGTTAAGTGCTTCAAAATGCGTATAAAGCGAATAACCACGTTGCCATTCTATTGAAAAATATAAAACAAGAAAGACAGGGATTACAGTATTTGCACATGAAAAACGCCATTTATTTAATGATTGACACGCAATGTTTATAACAACACAGCCCTAAGCAAATCTCGATGCCCCGGGCAAGACATCAGATTATTCAACAATTAATAAAGCAAAGCATTACTGTTTAAAAGTCACAGGAACAAGCTCCTGAATAGACCAGTTGCACAGTCCTTGTCCCGGCGTGCTTGGCTGAATCCAGGCATCCATATCACAGTCGCTGTCTCCTTCATCAGACTCTGAAGCAGCATTGACAGTTTCGTGACATACTCCACTGGCAGAGATGGTGATTGGCCTTCTGAAACGGGGCGCCCCCACGGAAGGAGTTGATGACGACGGTTGGTACCCCAGCCCGAACCGGTCCATCTTCACAGGAATGTCCAGCACTTTGCCCCAGCCCTTGGCTTCTCCTGCTTCCACTAGAGCTTGAGCTTCCTTATACGATGAGACAGCTATCTCTGGCACTTTGCTCGGCCCGGGACCTTTATCCTTGATGCGCAAACCTTCGAATGCCTGGCATGGTGTTTCGTGGATCTCTCCGTCGACTTCCACATATTTAAATGACGACAGATGGCTGACCAGGATGTCCTCCTCTCCGCACACGGTGACTACGCTGTCTCCGACCATGTATTTTAACTTCTGATGCAGGGTGGACGTGACTGCCCCTGCTCCATGAATCCATGGTCTTCCAAGCAAGCAGCTGTACGCAGGCTGTATATCCATGATATAAAACTCAGTTGCAAACACTTCCGGCCCCACTTGCAGAGGCAAAGTAATCGATCCAAAGACTGTTCTCCGCGTGCCGTCAAACGCTCTGACTACCAAATCACTGGGCGTACACAAAATTCCTCTAACATCCAGCTTCATCATCGCCTTCTTGGGTAACACATTCAAAGATGATCCGGTGTCAACCAATACGTGCGACATTACTGATCCTCTACACTCAACAGATACGTGCAGCGCCATATTATGATCTCTCCCTTTCGGAGTCAAGTCGAAATCAGTAAATCCCAGACTGTGGCCTGCGTTCACATGTGCCAACACTCCTTCTAGCTGATTTACGGAGACGTCTTGGGGTACAAAAGAAGTATCCAGGACTTTCAGCAACGCATTTCTGTGAGCTTCCGAACACAACAGCAATGACAGGATAGATATTTTGGACGGTGTCTGCTGCAGATGCTCCACAATCTTATAATCACTTTTTCGAATCAAGCGCATGAACTCTTCTACATCCTTTGATGCTGCTTCTTTTTCACTCGCTTGCACTGGAACATTCTCAACCGCTTTCCCTTTTCCTTTCGCTAGTCTTTAAGCCTCCACTTCGGGAGATATAAAGATCCTGCCACTCCTCGTCATACCTCCCGAACCAACAACATTATCCACAGTCTCAGCTGGCTGCTTGTTAACATCAATTTTTATCCCGTCACAATATACTTCCAACCCATATGACCATGGGACTGCTTTCGTGTTCTCGTACGGGATTGGCCCGGCCTTAGTTATGGTGATCGGTGGGCGCTGAGCTGGTGCTGCAATAGTGATCGTCCTCCGAGGAATCGTCACAGTGGCCACATCATTCTGATTATCTGCTACTGCCCCTGCGGGTTCTTCAGTTGCCGCTTGGTCAAACTGCAATATGCCCTCATCAATTAAAGCCTGAATGCCCTTCTTCAAATCCTCACACCCCCCAGCTAGGGTCCAACAGTCTAAGCAATACTCGTTACATCCTGGGTAAACACCTCCTTGTAACAGTCGGCTCTTTATCTCGCTCAGCGGCGTCTTCAAATCATCGACATTCATAATCAGATTCAACCCTTCCTCAGCCAGGACGGCGTTTGCCCCATGATTAGGCATGGGTTTCTGGACTATATTCGGACCTGCCGTTCCGAAGTTGATAGTCTTGTTGTCCAAAAGATCCTGCACTACGTGCTTAAAAGCATGGCAACCTTCTATATCGTGACCCGGGGCCCCAGAATGAAACTCACAGTGCCGGCTTGCATCGTAACCAAATGGGGGAGCTCCCGTTATTGGTGCCAGAGTTCTTTTCTCTACTAGATTCAATCCCAACAATGTCTGCAGCAAATCGGCGTAGGTCGAGGGAGGCTTCTCAAACACTCTTCTGGGTTTACTACCCTGGAATCTTCGCTGAGCCTGCTGCGCCCCCTGCTGAGGCTGCTGCTGCTGTTGCATTGGCTGCTGCTGAACCGGTTGTTGTTGCTGGACCGATGTTTGTTGGTATGGGATAGTAACACTCGCCACCTGCTGCGGCTGACGATATTGGTTTCGTCCCCTGCCTCGGCCTCGGCCTCGGCCTCCAAATACTGCGCTTGCCTCGCCCTGACGGCGCCCACCATAAGCTTTCCTATTACTGCCGGATGCAGTTGATTCCTCGACTTGGAACTTTCCTTGCTTGATGTTACGTTCAATCTTTTCCCCCATCAGAATTAGGTCTGAAAAACTGGCCAGAGACGTGTGAAACAGCATATCATGAAACAGACCTGTGAATGTGCCGACAAACATGTCATTCATTTCCTTATCTTCTACCGGAGGACGGACCCTGGCAGCCATATCGCGCCACCTTTGCGCGTACTCTTTAAAGCTCTCCCCCTTCTTTTGCGACAGCCCGGCCAACTGGACCCGATTGGGTGCCAAGTCGCTGTTATACTTGTAATGGGCTACAAATGCCTCTGCTAATTGCTTCCATGTCTTGATATCAGTTGGCTCCAACCCCATGTACCACTCTAGGGAAGGGCCCGACAGACTATCCTGAAAGAAATGCATCAGCATTCTTTCATCAGTTGAGTATGCGGACATCTTTCTGTAATAAGCTCGTACATGAACTTTTGGACACGTATCTCCTTTATACTTGTCAAACGCAGGAGCTTTGAATTTAATTGGAACCCTTAAACCAGGTACCAAGCCCATTGTTGCCATGTCCAATCCCACAGCACTTTGGTTTAAGACTCCCCTCATCTGCTCTTCCAGCATTCTGATCTTCTGGGAATCATCCATCGGCCCTTCAAAACCTCCTCCGGAGAAGGCGTCTTCCTGCTGATCTTCTTGCCACATACCGTTTCCAGCCCCATACCCATCATATCCATTGTTACGTCCTGCTCTGATCTGATTCATTCCCGGACCTCGGCCTCTGTTGCCGTACCCTTGAACACCTCCAGCAGGACCAAAAGCCATAAATCCAGTGCCGTTTCCGTTCCCAAAGCCTCCGTAACCCTGATTGGTCGCGCCATAACCGTCTTGCCCAAAGCCTTGAGCATTAAAGCCATACTTGCCGGTGTTATCGAATCCCTGATCGTTGAACCCGAATTCAGCATTGACAAAGCCGTTGCCGCCTAGATTATCACCCAGATTGACATTACCCAGCCCAACATTATGGACAGCAGTCTCATTTCCAACTCCGACATTACCATTTGCAGCAGTGGTAGCGTTGTTGACATTAGCAGCAGGTGTATTGATTACAGGCGGAGCCACTGGCGTGGGAGTGCCGTCTCCATGAACAGTATCGACCCGTACAGACTGATGATCTTCATTACCATGACCAGCGTTTCGGGCCAACAGAGGCTGGACCATGGCCTGCAAATTCTCCTGCCCTTTCGCAATAGCTTCCATGGTCTGCATGAAGAGAGCGAGCTTCTCGCGCACATCTTGCATCTCGTTCTGCATTTGATCCATGATCCTTCGACAGTTGGTGCGGGTAGAATAGCGGTGCGGATGTTGATCTGCAATCCTGGAAAGTACCTGGTACAGAGCAGGACATAAGACACTTATTCAAAAATTACCTGTAATGCAATATGCGTATGAATGCAATGCAATGTGTCTGTGCATTAGGGTGATTCATTCCCCCAGTTCTAGTGTGAAGGTGCCAGTGCAGTGACAGTGTTGACAATAGGAATATCGGAGCTGAATCATATAAAGCCTCATATATTGCGGGGAAAATTAATAAGCCCGGAGTACAATATTACTGAGAGTACAATAAGAAGGCATGACCTCAACCAACAATCCTGGTGATGGCCAGCACTATGCAAATAAAGCATACAGGTTACTATATGAAATGATCAAATCCTCCCAAAAGTCTGGTACTCTTCTATCAACTTCTTGGTCTCCGGATGGCTTGGTCGATCAAGCAGCCCTTCAACAAGCTGGTTTCTCCTCTTAAGGACACGGCGTACGTCTTCAGCAGTTTCTTCCCATGTGGCTTCCCCGAAGCAATCTTCTAGCTTTCGCTTCTGAGACACCGCTTCATCTCTGGATTTGATTGCCTTGTTCAGTGCATGCTGGACACTATACCGGGTCATTACTTCTTCCTCACACTTCTTGATGCTAGACTTCAACTTCTCTTCGAGGTCGGAGATTTGCTGCTTCAGCTTATCTTCTCTCATCTTATTGTTGGTGAGAGTAGCATTCCAAGTCTTATTGCAAGAGGAGATTTCTCGGTGTGCTGCGTCGAGCGCCTTCTTTTTGGCTTCCAGCATGTCATGGGAGCTTCTGAACTCTTGCCCCAGACGTTCGCGCTTCTTCCTCTCCTCAGCCAACTCAGCCCCTAATCTGTTCATTAGCTCAATCTGCTGTTGGAAAGCATACACGACCTTGTTTTTCTCACTGCGTACCTGGGCTAACTCTTGCTCTAACCCTTCATTAATCTTCACCAAGGCTTCCTTTTCCTTCACAACTTGCTCGTAGACTTCCCTAGAAACAGTAGTTGGCTCCGCTACCGGAATGGGAACAAGAATTGGTGCGTCTGGAAACGGCATCCTCAACTGACTAGCCCTCTCCTGGATCCAAACTCTATAAGGTGCATAGGCCTGACAGTCATTCTTTCCTAACAACGGCTTCCCTCTGCGGTTAATACGCGTCCAGGCATGTTGCAACTTGGCTAATAACTCCCCCTTCACGTCACCTGTGAAGTACAGAGATTCCTGTACTTCTTCCTCCTGAGGCGGGTTCTTCAGCGCATATCCGAACTGACGGACCAACAACGATGGGTTGTAGTTAATACACCCTTTTCTTCCAATCAGTGGGACATTAGGGTAACCAGAACAACTGAAGATAAGCTCGGATCCCAGCAGATCTCTATCAAACCACTCCATATCCTCCGACGATAGCCTCATCAGGCGCTCCGGCCAACCAACTGGGACTGTAGTCTCTGCAACAGATCATCTCTTAGGAAGGTGACTCTCAAACCACATACTCAACAAGGGCACACACAGATGAACATTCTTCCCTCTTCCCTTCTCATTCTTGTAATGCAGTGAGTGGTAGAGATCTCCGAGTAAGGTAGGTACAGGATTACCAGCGGCAAACAAGTAGAAAGCATCAAAGTCCACAAAATCCGGTATGCTGGGAAACAAAACTATGCCATAAATGCACAAAGCCAACACAGCATTGAAAGCAACCCAGCACCCGCTCTTGGCGTACTCCTGGGCTTTACCAACTAAGAACTGAAATGAGAAGCCTGGAACTCCACGGGAAACAGTAGTCACCAGTTCAGAAGCATCAATATGCAAAGCTTTTGCCAAGTCCTCTGGCTTGGGCTTGGCGTCATAATGAATGAATGGAACCTGGTTCTGCACGGGCAGCTCAACATACTCAGCGTATTCCTCCAGGGTTGGTCCCATAATAAAGTCAGAGAACGTAAAGCATCTCAAAGCAGGGTCGTAGAATTGCATCAGAGCATACAGCCCATCTAACTCTACCTCTGTAGGTTTGCACACCAATCTCAATAATCTACCATAGCTCATCCGGAAGCTCCTACGAACACCCTCATCAGCAAGAGAGATCAACCCAAGTAGAGGAACAATATCAGGCGTAGGCAATTTGTAAGCAACCGTTCTCCTTAAGCTAGTCATGGTCAAACACTCAGAAGTCTGGACACTAGAACTAGGGAAATGCAAATGCACCTGCAGCACAGACACACGTTAGTGAAATGCAAATGGTAATGGATATGCAGTAACGCAATGCAAGCAACATGCAACAGGGACCGAAGCTGTAGCTGAATAGCCTGAACCCAATCAAGAAAGGTCTCAGATAGACCATCCAGAAGTCCTCAAGCCCTGGTCTCAGATATACCTCAAACAAAGCTCCAATATTGGTCTCTGATAGACCCCATAATCATAACCTGAATGGTCTCTGGCAGACCTCAAATCATTTCTCCCGCTGGTCTCTGATAGACCTCAGAACACATCTCCAAATAGTCTCTGACAGACCTCGGAACACACCAACTGGTCTCTGACAGACCTTAGAACACATCTCCACCTGGTCTCTGACAGACCTTAGAACCCTCCATAAATATCCAAGATCCTGATCAACAAACCGGTGGTCTGAAGGTCTAGTTACCTGCATAACCCTGAATCCCCTCACAGGTGGGTGGCCCTATAACCGGCACAAGGTACGACATCCTATGCGGTCGTCGGCGTCACAGACTTTCAGGGTTGATGATACGATTCCCAGAAGGAGTGACATCATCAATTCCTGAAGAGGCCTCACTTAGCCAACTTCCAAATGATCGGTCCCCAGAGTCGACAATCCAACTAACCAGCAACCCACGCCAACCAAAGGAAGGGGCAGGAGGCCAACCAGAGGAACCTCGTCTGAGTGTAGATTTCATGGGACACCGAAGCAAGCAAAGCAAGCGGGCGCCCACTAATTTCTACTCTAATTCTAGGTGCACTCAAGCCCAGGTCCGGCTTCTCACTCAATATCAGAACACCCGTCACACCCCAGATACAGCAATAATAATCAATATATAAAGCTGAAAAAATAGAAGGTTAGAAATATAAAATAACTCCATACAAAATCCTCGACGGGAAAACAAGCGCTAGGATCGACTCTCTTAAGGGACGTTGGATCCCAAATGCATAAGAACTATTGCAGTCCTTAGCAGCCAGGGGACGTTGGATCCCCAGCAGAGTCGCCAGCTGTCGCTACTGCGAAAATCGGCGCCGGCTGAACAGAAGAGTAGCCACCGCGCGTTATTTATCCCACGGGAGGGAAAGGAAACGCTCAGAGTAAACCTCGCACAACACGGGAAAGGTATGGTCATCACAACCAAAACCTGGATTCGGGAGTCGGTTACGCAAGGGGAAGGTATTAGCACCCCTCACGTCCGTCGTACTCGACGGGATCCACGCTTGTTTTCAGGTATGGATTGTTACTCTATCTAAACTATAGGTCAAGGGTTAAAAAAGAAAATAAAATGAAAATAAAAATGACTCGGCAAAGTATCGCACTTTATGCCTACGTATTCTCGCCTGGAACGAGAAATTAGAGTCAACGTAGTTCGCCTACCTACGGGAAAGGAGGGGAAGGTTGCTCGCTAGGATATCGCATCCTATGCCTACGTACTTTCATACAGCATGAAAGATCAGAGCAAACGTAGTTCGGGCCACGTACGACACAAGCTTGTCTTGGTTGATTTTATTCATTCTGAAAAAGGTTTTCTGATCAACAGTCCCAGCGGACAAAAATGACGCTTTGATGAGTTCACATTCTTTTACGGAAGAAGTGTCTTTTATTGTGTTTGAAATCTTTATGTGTTTTTCTGTTTGTTTTGAGAAAGAAAGAGACAGAACTCTAACCTACGGTTGCGAAGGGAAACAAACTAACCTAATGTTATCATGCATGGGTTAAGACCTAGTGTCTATCATGCTCCTCTCTTGCACAGAGAGAAACAGAGATCCTACGGGATAGGCAGAAACAGAAACAATAACAGATATAATAAAGCAGTAAAATGCATGGATGCAACAGTACAAGCGAGGCAAGGGAGTCCCACTCAACCTCGAACCTAGAAAACAATAGGCGAAAGTGAACAGGCTTCACTTTCAACCCAACAGGGTAAACAACAAACAATACAACCAGGAAATCCAAACAATACATCAGCAATGAAATACAACAGCAAAAGAAACAGCATCAGCAGCTCTGAGTCAACATCTGGCTTCAAGTAATCTCCAATCAGCTACAGGCTTCAACAAGCATCAATCTCCATCTTCATGGCCTTCAGGCAATGGCTTTGATCATCAATCTTCTATCTGCAATGGCTTTTCTTCAAGCTCAATCCTCCAGGATGAGGGATCAGTCATAAGAGTGGATTGGGTGTTAAGCAATCAGTTGACTACCAAGGGTGGTGAACAGACTGCTTCTAACACAAAAGACATTTTCTCTCAAGAGTTCTATCTCTTAGACACTATCACCAAGCCTTCCAAAGGAAGGGGGTGAGTGTCTTAGAGAGACTCTGAATCACAGAGAAGAATGGATGCAGACAAGGCAATCCATGTTTGAGAAACAAACTTTCTAACCTAGAGCTCTGCCTAGCTCCTAAACCCTAGTTCCTCAGCATCTGCTAGCAAGAATCTTCTCTTCAACTCTGGAAGTTGATCTTCAACATCTGGATCTCCAGTGGCCTTCATCTTCTCAAGTCTTCAGCTCTCCTAAGTCCCCAGACAACCCCAATACCCAAGCAAGCAAGCAATAATCCCAGAGGGCACACCACACCAGTCAATCAGACATACACAGAGTATTAATAGCAGTAGGGAGTCCTGACTTTTTCTCTAAGGGATCTAATAACTACCCATAGCCCCTATAGTCCCATAACTAATCTAGTTAAACCCTAAGTCCTAAGGGAAAGAATCAAACCTCCTAAGTCATCACCTAAAACCCCTAATTTGTTCATGTTGTTCAAACCTACACTAAGCACCTAAATTTAATTTCTAAAAATGGGAACCAAATTGAATCTATAAGTTCAATGTCTACTCTAAACAACCTAAAAAGAATGGATGAAAAATATGAAAATATCTAATAGAACAAAAATTAATAAAATCATGTATGAAATGAAACCATTTAAAATGTCATTTATTTAGAAAATATGGGAAAAATATCAAATAAAAAATAAAATGCAATTTTTATTTTTTATAATTTTCTAGACATCCTACAGAAAATAATGCAAAAAGAATGGATTAAAAATGATTATTTTGCTATTTATTATGAATTTTAGAAAATGCATGAAAAAATTAAAGAAAATAAAAGAAAATATAATGAAATAAAGTGGAGGGGGTGTGAATAGCAGGGATAACACGTTCAAGGCATTGGGCTTACTAAAATGGGGGGTGTGGATAGCGCTCTGAGCCCAACCCCCCAATTAATGAAACGCAGCGTTTGGTCTCTTTTGAAATTTCCCACCAAAACTCAGATTGAATGAGGGCCGTTCGATCCCTGGTCAAGTCAATATTCCCTCCAGATCCAAGGGCGCGTGGTTCATCTTCTTCCTCCCTTCGCCTAGGGTTTCAGTCCCCACTTCCATGCATGAGAAATCCACTCAATCTTTCTCCATGATTTCTTGATGAAAACACAAAATTCCAAGCCCTAAAATATTCTATGAAACTCCAGTAATCCATGCCTAGTCTTAGTTTTCTCTAACTCTCATTACACACTCCAAACAGAGAGCTCGAACCTCAGAACACACCATACTTGCCTGAGATCAAAGTTGCCAGAACTCAAACCTAATGATCAACAGATGTTCTACATGCTTGCCTCATTATTATATGCCTCAACATATTGATTATAACTCAACATAAAGCTTGTTATCGAAGCCAACAGAAATGGTAACCTGTTATTGATCTCCATGGATCTATCCCTAAACCTCAAGAAATGATCCTCTAGGGTTTCTAAACAACATTATCTTAGCCACATGATCTCTAACAGCCAGAACAGTGAGATTCGAAGAAATATACATACCTTGCACTTGATAATGGTGATGGTAGCTAGACCTCAATCCAACCCTTGATACTTGCTAAAAACAATCTCCAATGGATGAATATGCTTCTGTTTGCAGTGATTTATGCTGAAACCTTGTGAATTATGCTATTCCATCCTTCATGCAAGTTGGAATGATGAAGTGGATATGTATGATTCTTGATCAATTCAGCCACTTCTTGGTGTGAATCCTAGGGTTTGAATGATGATGATGATGATTCAATTCAAAGATGTGAGAATTTTGAGAGGTTTGTGAGAGTTTGAGTATCTTGTGGAAGAATAAGAAAAATGGATGAAAATGGAGATTCTTGCCAAATGGGAGCACCAACCCCTGCATGATTCAGCTTGCATGAATATATAGGTTGCATTAAAACCTCCTAGAACATTGGAGAAATTTCCCTTTACACTTTCCCTTTCAATTTGGATTATGTTACTTTCAAATCAAGCAACCATGGATAACTCCCAAATTATGACCTAAACTCAAAATTCCACTTTAGCCAATGTTTTTAGAATGCCTTTTCCATTCAAAATGACCTATAATTTTGCATCATTTGGCCAAGATATGAAAAATACCATTTTTTAAGCCATTTTCCTTCATTAAATTCACCAATTTTGAAATCTTGTGCTATGGATATTTCCAATCTCTCATGGTCACTTTTCTAGACTCAAAATGTCATTTGGAGCAAGTTTGATGTTGTAAGCTTTTCCATTTGAAGCTTCCTTGTATGAGTTTTGGGCATAGGTTAAAATGACCTATAATTCACAAATGACCAAAATACCCTTTGCTTGCCAAGACCATAAGTTGAGCTCCACACATCATACAAGGGCATGCTATACCATTATAGAAAGCTAAGACAATGAGGAACAATTCTTATGTTGACCAGAAATTCACTTGAAATCTCCTTGAGGGGTAAAACTAGCTTGGAAGTCAAGTCACTTTCACAGACAAAATTTCAGATACCTCAGATGACCTGTAACTTGCAAGGACCATAACTTGAGTTCTATAAATCTCCTTGATGTCTTCCACCACTCAAATTAAAGGTCTTGAGATCCTCTACAAGTTTCATGTTGGCCAAGAAGCCATTTGAAGCTTGAATTTTGACTTATCTTGCTTGGAAACTTGACCTAAACTAGGGGATTTTACATAGAAACCCTAATTTAGAAACTCCTCTTCTCCTTGATATCTCTTGATTTCTTCTTGGCATATCACCATATCCTCTTCTACATGTCAAATGATGAACCCCACATCTCTCCAATAGCCCTTAATGCCTTTCAATCAGTCAGTTGACCTAGAGTTGACCCAGGGTTGACCCAGATGAAACCCTAGTTGACTGTCTTCAACTGCAATACTTGTGATCCCATCAACAACTTGTTTTCTTCTCCAAATGACTTTCTAAGTACTCCAATATGTCTAGATACTCCCCATGCTCTCAATTCACAACTCATAATTCCCTTGTTGATCCTCAGACACCCTCAGTTAGGAGATATACTCAGTGCTTGATCCACTGAACTCCCTGCTTTCAAATTCTTTCTGATGACTTGAATGAGATTGAATCAGGATAATAACCTCTTGATAGGCCTCTAGAGATGAGAATAATGATTGGTCCCCCCTGTTGAATGACTTGCTATGCTTATGCTATGCAGATGATTAGGCTATGTACATGACTCTATATGCAAATGCTAATGATATTGAAACATAAACCAAGTGAATAAGGTTGAGCAAATTTTAGGGTGCAACAATGAAGAACGAGGGAGGAAATAACATTTACATGTGGCATAAAGTGAGGACAATTTGGTTTTGCAATTTTTCCAATTCTTCAATTTTCAATACCTTGGCACATAATTGTCTAAAGAACGAGCACAACTCAATCAAAACTGCTGAAATCTCATGAGGTAATGTGTTGCGAATGGCTAATGGTAGAAGTTGTTCCATTAATATATGACAATCATGACTCTTCATCATTCCATTCACCTTGAGATTTACTAAGTCAATGCATCTAGAAATGTTGCTTGAATAACCATCAGGCACTCTAATATTCCTTAAAGTTGTTAAAAAATTCCTTTTATCTTTACCCGTTAAACTAAAGGTTGCCGGAGAAATTCTACCATTTATCACCGTCGCGGTTGTGAGGGATTCTGAGGGTAAAGTTTTTGAAAATTTCGAACATGTAACGGCGGTAGATTCACAATCGACATATACAGTTTTATTTTAATTAATTTTTTTTAATTTCTCTTTAATAAATGGATGTTATTGAATTATTTTGTTTATTTGTTATTTTATAATATTAAGAGTATATATAATTTAATTTTATGTTTAATTTTTACTATAAAAATTATTTCTAAAATTTTGAGTTTATAAAATTTTGATATTTTGAATTTAACTTTTACTAAAAAAAATTGTTTTTAAAACTAATGTTTTATTTTGAGAATATATAATATTTTAATTTTTATGCATTTTAATTTTTAGTTATTTATTTATTCAAAATCCATAGATTAGTTTTTAGTCCCCACAAACAAATAATTCTGGATCCGCCATTGGTTATAGTTTGTATTACTTTACTAGGTTTAGGGGGCGACGATTGTTCTACCATCGTGACATAAAATTTAGGCCGGTTCTTGAGACAATTGTGAACTTATTTGTAGGACGGTTTAATGATAACAATCGTAATATTTAATAATCTTTTTAAAATGTAAGGGCGGTAGGTGTATACTGTCGTGAAATGCGTCTCTATTTTAGAGTTACGACGGTTATCAAGTAACTGTCGCAAATTTTGTGTCGTAAAACCCTAATTTTCTTGTAGTGTTTGCACTATATGTTATTTGCATGGACACATGTCACATAAGTTATTGTGACATCTGGTAAGGTGTGTAGTGGTAAAAATTGTGAGTGTAAGTTATTGACTAATTTAACTTATAAAGCAAGAGTTGCCACTGCACTTTTATTTTATCCAAAAGGAAAAGAAAAAGAGCGAACAAAACCTAAACAAGTTCTAAAACAAGAACAAATAAATAGAGACGGGGTAAGGGGTTGGTTACACAAAGGAAAGGTGTTAGCACCCAAAACGTCTATAGTACTCTATAGGAACCTCTTTGAAAAATTTATGCATTTTGGTTTGAAATGTTTGATTGAAATGAGAATGGGGAGATGAGAGAAGAAATGTTTTTTTTTCCAGATTTTTGTGTTTGGAGAGCCTTCTTGAGCCTCATGCCTACGTACCCACAAAGTGAAAAAGAAGATCAAAACCCCGTAGTTCGTGGTACAGATAACAAAATAGATTTGTTTGGTTCATTTTAAATGAAAATAAAAGTTATCATTTTAAGGAGAAAACTACAACTAGTCACCCACAAGTATAAGAGAACAACATTTGCATCACCTTGAGATGGAGGACTTTTGCTTGGATAAAAATCAACAAGTCTATCACTAAACATCCAAGTGGAAAATGTAAAAATCTTTAATACTATAGGGAATAGGAGAATTACATCTCAACTATAAAAATGACTCATGTCTAAACTTTATGAAAAGCTTAAAAGAAAAGATGCACTAAGGCACAAAAAATGATTGAATGAGTTTTTGTATTTTTAAATTCTTTTGAAATTATTCAAAGTATGCTTAATATTGGTTAGCATTTATTAAAGAAAAAGTTTGGAAATCAGTTGACAAAAGTCAAGGTTTATTGTGAAAGAGCTGATAGTTTGAAAAAAGCAAGAAGGTTTTGAAAAAGGGAGAAGATTTTAAAAATTGAAGAATGGGAGGAAATGAAGAGACTATCATATTGCATAAAATAAAAGATAAATATAAAGAAAGATCTAACGAAAAGAAGCTAGTAAGCCCCATGACATAAGTCAATTAAGAATTCATTCCTTTAGATTTAAGCCTCAAACAAGCCAGATAAGCAAATGGAAATTCAAGCATCAGATGAAATCATAATAACCAAGATAGGTCTTCAAGAGAAATCTTGAAGCCAAGGGTACCAAATGAAGTTTAGGTTTCAAGGTATCAACTTCCAAGCAAAGGTCAAGGTTCTAACTTCTAAGTCCAAGGCCCAAGTCTAAACGTAGGATCACAACAGTCCAGAGTTAAGAGAACTAAATTTTTAGTGTTTTGATATTTATTAGTGTCTTAAAGGAAAGTCCAAATGGACCAAACAAAAAGGGCATAAGTATAAACAAAGGCCCAAGTGGACAAAGAGAAAAACAAGATGATAATATGACAAAAATTAAATAGAAAAAAATAAATGGCACAAAGTAAATTTAATGCAACAACATAGTTAATAAGGTTAATATTAGTGATGAAGAATATTTTGTCATTTTTCGGAGAACACTCGACTATTCATCCATAAGCATGAAAACTTGAATCTATACATCATTAATGAAAGGGCTCCAACTTGGATAAAATCAACAAGTATGCCACTATCTCCCTTGAATGACAAAGAGACAATATATTTCACATCACACTATGGAGAATAGGAGGCTGACAATCTCACTTGCAAAAATGACTTGATTTTCAATTTGGAACAAAATGTAGCGCTATGTTATGCAATTGTAGCACAACCTATGAAGAAGTTCATACTATGGGAGGCCGATCAATAATAATATTTGTGCTAATGCAAGCTAGAGAAATGACATATAAGTCAATCTTCTAAAGCTTTCCACATTAATAGAAAAAAGAGGAATGGTCTCATCTTAAAGAACTTAAAATAAATTCTATGATGTTTAAGATTTTTATTGACCAAAAGAAAAAGAAGTAAGGGGATAAAGAGGAACCAAATTGAATCACATCATTTAGACCATTCCATATTCAATTTCAACCACTTTTCTTGGTGGATTAAATTATTAAACCTATCACTAATTCAAAGCACCAAAATGAATCAAACGATTCACTTAAAGATAGATTTGAACTAATGAAGGTTTATCCAACTTCATCAAATAACCACAGTCCATGGAAATTGAAGAGAAACTTGACCAACAAAGCCATTATCCAATGCAAAATAAAAGGGAAAGGGAAAGAAAGAAGAAAAGGAACCAAAATTGTCCCCAAAACAAGCTAATTACTACCATTAGAAAAGGTGTAATCGATTACACCAGATGTGTTAATCAATTACACCATGAAAAACAACACATTTAGAGGTGCAACAAAGGGGTGTAATCGATTACACAAATTACTCTAATCGATTACACCTGCAACAGTAGCAGAAATAGAGTTTTTAAAAGCACTTTTCCATGATCTCTTATGCATTCAAACATCAAATGATAATATGAACAATCAAGCACGAAAATCACATCAATTAACATTAAATAAACACTAATTCAAGAAAATAGATCAAGAAACATACAAATTATAAGAGATTACACGGTGAGAGATGCAAATTAAGCTCAAACAATGTTGATTCAAGAACTACCAACGAAATCTGAATTTGCTTCAAAATCAACTTCAAAGAAATAATCTCCAAAGCTTAGATTCAATAGAAGTTGATGAAGAAGAAGTGTTTTGATGGAGGTTTAGCTCAAATATTAGCAAGCTTCAATGAAAAGCTTGTTAACTTTCAATATAAAGAGCTTTAGTAATGGTTGGTAAAGATGGAAAATGGAGAGAGTGAGTGAAGAATTCAAAAAGTAAGTGTTCTGGACTGGGTCGACGCTTAGGCCATAATCGAGAAGGCCCTAAAGCCCACTGGATTTGGGCTCAATAAGACCTCATAGACGGACATAAGATTCGTCGGGCACGCCACCTTTTCCCATCGGGTATAGGTCCACAGCCGTCGGGCAGGTCCTTCGTAGCCGTCCATCTAGCCTCCTTCTCCCCCGCGGTCGGGCAGAGTTCAGCCTGTCCGGGGAGCTCCTCAGACCTCCCCCACATTCTCTACGTGTCCCCTACGTGGAGACACGTCATCAAGTAACTACCCGTATCCTGATGAGTCGGTCCTTCACCTCCCGGATAGCGCAGAACAGTTACACTAGGGTGAAGACCATGTGCTAGTCTTTACAACGCCACGTCAGCCCTAACAGTTACCTACGTTGGGCCTGACAGCCCAACCCAACGCAGAGTAATCATTGGCCCTGCGCCGGGGGCTCATTATAAATACCCTATTCCACTAGAGGGCCAGGTAACCTAAATTATTCACTCTTCTCTCTATACTTGTTATCACTCTGCCCGTCACTTACTTTGGCATCGGAGTGTGTTTCAGGTACACCCCTCCTTTGTCCATCAAGTCAACAGTTCGACAGCTCAGACGCGTGGTAGTCCAACGATCTTTCTGATTAGGTACGATTAGTAAGAGAGAATGAGAATTGATGAGTAGAAAGTTCAAAAAAATTATGGAAGATAATGATTGGGAATCTCTTGGAATGGGAGGAATTTGTTTAAACAGAGAATAGGTTTGGAGCACAATGAGGCTTGGAAGTTGGTTTGGAATGCAAATCAAATATCAATTAGTTTAAAACGGGTATGGAAATGAGGGTGTATGGTGGAATAGACCATGATGAGGTAGAAGAATAATATGTAGCTGCTATTTGTGTGATTTTTCTGATCTAGAATATTCCACTTGATATAAGAGTGAATCAATGAAAGTGCAATCAAAAGTCAAATGTTGTAGGACTGAAAAGCTGTTGATTTTGGCCAATCTGCCATGGTGTAATTGATTACAGTGATTGTGTTAATTGATTACATGCTTGAAAAGTTCAAATATACGCCTTTTGAAGAGGGTGTAATCGATTACATCAATGAAAATAGTGAAAAATTAACCTTTTACTGCATTGCTCTGGTCTTGGCTTACGATTTACTTGTTGAAGAAGACATGTAAATAAACACATGAACCTTTGACTTTCTAGAGAAACAAGTTATTAAATCTTGGGATGTTTCAGATTTAAATGAGCCTGAATAGTGGTGAGGAACTAAGCTTGATATCCTTGATGTCTTCCTTACCTATTTTGCAACAAAAACAAAAGGAAACAAATACATATTTTTGGTATTTTGATTAGGGGTTAGTAAATATAAACAAACATAAAGCAAGAAACACATGGGTGTTTGGTGATCTCTCTCAGAAGCAAAACTATATATGAGAGGGCCAGGAGACAACCAAGTATAGTCTTGTTTGTGATATGGAGATGCAAAAATGAAAAGTGGGATGTTAAGGTTAAAAATTAGGGTATTACAAGGTGATGTTAAAGATGAGGAAACAGATAGCAATGTTGACATCTATTATGCCCTATTTTTTTTATTATTGCTTATGCATCTGCTACAGAGGATGTTTCTGCTCCTGGTGAATATATGGTTATGTTGTCAAAATTATGGCTAAAAATGGGGAGTAGTTTTATAAATTTTATGTATGCTTGATATGCCTTTAAGGGGGAGTACTACTTAAGAGGGGGTAGTAGTTTTTGCTTCTGCTACTGATCTGGTGTTTAGAGGGAGCATGATATTTTGTTGTTGACATGACTGGAGATGTTTTTGTGCTTGATGTATGGTTGCATGTGGGTCATATCTGATGTCTTGACATCCTGACTGTGAGAATTTAATTTTCTCCGAAGAATGTTCTTTTGTGAGAGTTTATTTCTCTCTGATGTTGTGCTCTGTGAGGCTGGGTGTATCTTATTTTACTGTGTATGACTATGATGTATCTTAAAGAAGTTACAAGTTTGTTTATTGTTCATTTTTCTTTGAAGAAGTTCTCTTGAGTTTATTTTTTGTTACATGATATGTTCTGCAAAGGTTAATTTAGCCAAAATTTTCCAAAGAGGGAGATTGTTTATATTGTGATTAGCAGGATTTTGTTCAAACAAGTGATATAGCAAGATGTTGGACAAGATGTCTTACCATAACAAGATGTCAGACACGATGTCTTGACATGCTTGTACGATATCGTGGTGGGTTGTGGTTTTACATTCTTGGAAGATTTGCTTTTAACATGAGATCTCTGAAGATTCTTTGGAGATATGATTCTAGTATATTACAGTCAAAAAAGTGTGTGTTTTTAGAAGCTCAAAGTTCGGTTCCAGTTGTGCAATATTTCCTAAGAATGGTTGTCAAAACATTTAAGGAAATATTAGATTTGATTTGATTCTGCAGAAGATTTTGCAGTAGCTGTAGTTGGATCTGCATTTAAGGAAACAATATTTCTCTTCCAAAAGATTATAGATCTGCATTTAATAATTCTCTTCTAGAATATTATAGATTTTCTATTTAATTTAGCCCAGTTTTTTTATCAAGCCCATACTTTTCGAATGTTATTTATAAGAAGACTCTAAACCTAAAGAAAGAGAGAGCATTCGTATTGTGTGAAAGTTTTGTTCTGGGGTTTTATTTGTTCATTGTTATTATTGAGCCAGTCTTGTATCCCCTTGATACTAGGACTGGAATGTTTTAGTTGAGTTGTATTTGTAAATCACTCATGAGCTTTTAAGCATGGGTGGATTATGTTTATTAAAGTGTGTCTCCTTCTTTGATTGTTATATTGTTATCATGAACTGTTTGTTCTGAGAGGAAGTGAGATGGGTCTTATACCTAAGAGAGTCTTAGATGGAAATATCTGTGGTAGTGATTAGGTGCGAAGTTTGTAAAACATGGGGTTGTTTAGAACTTCAAATTATAATACTATTATAGTGGAATTCCTTCTTGGCTTGGATGACCCCAGATGTAGATGACGTCGCACTGAACTGGGTTAACAATTGATCTATGTTATTTACTTCCTGCAATTTTGTTTAAATTGTTCATTGTTATTTCTGTTGTCACGACGTCTTGACATTGCATTCAATATTCTGGTGTCCTGACATTGTATACGACATCTGTCCATCATGTGCTAGAATTTCACTTCTTATTCAACAGGGTTTGCTAGAAGCGTTGAAAGGACTAGAGAAGATGGGTGCTATCTTATTGGAGAAGAAGAAGACAACGATGATAAAAAAAAGCCCATAATTCCATCGTATTGAGCCTTGGTGATAAGGTTCTCCGACAGGTTTCAAAGGAGAAAATTGCAACCAGTGTGTGGACGAAACTTGAAGGTTAGTATATGACAAAATCGTTTGTTAATCATCTCTACCTGAAGCAAGCTTTTTATTCGTTCAAGATGAGTGAAGACAAAGCCTTGGCTGAGCAACTGGATATTTTCAATAAGTTGATTCTTAATCTTGAGAATATCGAGGTTAAGATTGATGATGAAGAACAAGCATTGTTGTTGTTGTTGTGTTCTTTACCTAAGTCTGATGCTCACTTCAAAGAAACTCTCTTGTATGGAAGAAAGTCGTTGACCTTTGAAGATGTTCAATCTTCCTTGTACTCTAAGGATTTGAACAAACGAAAGAAGCACAAACCATCTTCTATTGGTGAAGGTTTGTTCGTTAAGGGAAAATTCTTGAATAAATATGGTAGGTTTAAGAAGAAGAAGGGTAAAGTTCTACATAATTCTTATGGTGGTAATGCTCACACTATTAAGGGTTAACATTGTAAGAAGGAGGGTCATACAAGAAAAGTATGCCCTGATAGATTGAACAATCATGGTGGAAAGGATAATGGTAATGCAACCATCGTGCAAGATGGTTATGAATATCTAATGTCTTGGTGGTTTCAAGTAGTGACTCTAGTAAGGAGTGGATTATGGATTCAGGGTGTACTTGGCACATGACTCTAAACAAAGACTTGTTTGAGGAATTGTGTGATCAAGATGGTGAATTAGTGTTCCTGGGTAATAAGAAAGCATACAAAATTGCAGATATTGGATCTGTGAGATTCAAACTCTATGATGAGTCAATAATGTGACACCCCAAATTCTTAGAATATTTATTTAATTTATTTAAATATGAATGTTCCTATTTTTGGTGATTTTCGGTGGTTGATGTGAATATTGGGAATTATGGAGTTTTGAGTTATTTATTTAAATAATAGTATATAATATGAATATGTTTAGAATTATTATTAATTTAAATAAATATAAGTTAATTTAAGGGCAAAGTGGACATTTGAGGAGGAGTTAGTGAGAGTAAAATTGGAAAGTCCATTTTAAAGGTCCAAAATTAGGTTTAACAAAAAGGAATTTTGAGGGAATTATGATTCATTCTTGTTAGACCGTGAAATGGGAAGAAATAGAGGCTAGAGCTCTGAGGAAGTGGATTGAGGCAAAATCTTCGCGAGGTTTCCAAGAATCAAGGAGAAAGGCTTAGAGTCGGAAATTAAGGTATGAAGAGTATTACCTTCATTGTTTTCAATATGTTATTCAAGGTGTTTAAAGTCGATTTAAGGATTTAGGAGGTTTTTGAGTTTAAGGAAATTAGGCCTTCGTGGCCAAATCTGTTTTTAAGGTTATTTAAGTATGGGGAGTATTTCCTTCATTGTTTTCAATATATGATTCAATGTATTTAAAGTCGATTTAAGGGTTTAGGGATTTTGAGTATTGAACTGTTGTTGCCTTTCTAGTGAGTTTAATGAGTCTGAGGGATTTGAACTGATGGTCTGATAGGTTTGAGGCTGATTTGGGAGTAAGGCAAATTAGGCCTTCATGGCCAAAATCTGTTGTTGAGGTTTTAACCGTATAAGGTAATTGATTATGAGAACTCAAATGAATCGTTTTACTCACCCTGCCTGTTTAAATGTTGCCTTCACGTGGGTAACGTGCAGAAGATCAGGTTTAGCTGTGGATGCCGTGGTGTCGCTTGCGCGAAAATAAGGTGCCGGCATGACAGAAGAGTCGCCACCTTTCGTTATTTATCCCTCAGAGCGGGAAAGGAAACGATCGGAAAAAACCTGACAAATAAGGGTAAGACAAGGTCGTCGCAACCATTGTCTGGGTTCGGGAGTCGGTTACGCGAGGGGAAGGTATTAGCACCCCTCACGTCCGTCGTACTCGACGGGATCCTCGCTTGTTTGTTTACTTGGACGGGTTGGTTATAATCTATCTACCTATCAAGGCTGGCTGAAAAAGAAAAGAAAATGACTCGGCAAAGCGTCGCGCTTTATGCCTACGTATTCTCATCAGAGAATGAGAAATCAGAGTCAACGTAGTTCGGCCTACGAAGGATTACGGGGGAAAGGATGGGGAAGGTTGCTCGCTAGGATGTCGCATCCTATGCCTACGTACTTTCATCTGGTATGAAAGATCAGAGCAAACGTAGTTCGGCAAACTACAGGAAAAAGCTCAACTAGGAGGGAGACTATCAAGTCCTACTGTTATCATGCCATGGATTCATCCTATGGTTGAGGTTCGAACAGGGAACTCCTAGATGTTGTCATGCATAGGTTTCAACCTAAAGGTCTATCATCACATCCTCGTCAGAGGAAATGAGAGTCCTAAGGGATCATGTCAATGATACACCAAAACAGACAAAAACATCAGTTTTAACAGTAAAATGCATGCAATGCAAGTGAGGGAGGAAATGTGTGTGGGGTTTCAGCCTCCACAAGCTCATCTCGACCTCAAGCCAGTCATGAAATAACAGTAACCATACTGAAGATCAACAACATGCTATCAAGCAAAACAGGCAAAGAAATGAAGTGCCATCAGGCAAACAAACATACTTGAGAAAGAATCCATCTACTCTCTAATCCTAACCCTAATCACAGGATCTAAACAAATCTAAGCAAAGCCCTAAAGCAAACCCTAACAAGAGAATTCATTCCCAGCCTTCAAGCTTCAGAACAAGCTTACCAAAGAAAGGGAGCTAAGCAATCAGACTCATAGTGTCTTCCTCAGGAAAGCACTAAGAGGTGTATACTCAGGAGTCATACCCTATGTGGCTCAACCACTGTGATCAGTTTACATCTCTCCTCAGGAGAGATTAAACTCACAAGCAGGCTCCAACATCACTGGATATTTAGGAAATCCTATCTGAACTAGTGGAACTAAGTGAATAGACTCATAGGACCTTCCTCAGGAAAGTACTAGGAGGCTTCCACTTAGGAGTTGTATCCCATGTGGCTCAACAACATGTGATCAGTTTACATTCCTCCTCAGGAGAAATTAAACTCACAAGTTGGCTCCAACATCATTGGATACTTGAGAAATCCTAGACAAACTAGTGGAACTAAGTGAATAGACCCATAGGACCTTCCTCAGGAAAGTACTAGGAGGCTTCCACTTAGGAGTTGTATCCCATGTGGCTCAACAACATGTGATCAGTTTACATTCCTCCTCAGGAGAAATTAAACTCACAAGTTGGCTCCAACATCATTGGATACTTAAGAAAGAGGTGAGAAGGAAGGATGAAAGTCATTCATAGTGCCTTCCTCAGGAAAGTACCATGAACTTCCTTCAAACTTCAGGATCTCAAACCTCACAAACAGAGGACAAGACAAGCTCCGGGCCTCTGAATCTTGATCTACAAGCTTCTCCTCATGATGCTCTCCATCAATATCCTCAAGGCAACACAAGCCCTTCAGCAACTTCCTCAGAATGAACCCCACAGATGAACAGATAACCCACTGAACAAACCAAATCATCAGGCAATCTCAGAAAATACCTAAAAATACTAAACTAATGGGGAAAAATTTAACAAATATTCATAAGGGTCCTCAACACCTACTCATAACATCTACAAAGGTTTCTACCTAGAAATCAAGATAAAACTCAATCAAAGAAAGGAATCATCACCTATGCACAATTCTAAACCCTAATTAGACTATCCTAAGTCAACCCTAATTAAACTAATCAAGATTAATTCTGAAAAAAATCTAGAAAAAATCCTATGGGGAAGTATGAATCATCATCTAAATGCACAAAAAAGAATGGATAAAAAAAATCAAAGGAAAGTACTAAAATAATTCCTACAAAATCAAATACCAAATTAAAACTATTTAAAAGCTATTTAATTGGAAAATCTATTAAAAATATTAAACCTAAAAATAAAATCTCAATTTTATTTTTATAATTTTCTATACATTTTAATCTAATCATAGGAAAAAAAAGAATTTAAAAATCATTTTTTATCTATTTTTAATGAATTTTACAAAACAGAAAAAATATTAAAAGAAATAAAAGAAATTAAATGAATTAAAGGGGTGGGGGGTCAGAATAGCAAGCGTGCCAGTTAAAATGGATTGGGCCAACAAATAAGGGGGGTGGGGATAGAATTCCAAGCCCAGAACCGGTCTTTAATGAAACGACCGCGTTTCACATATTTCAAATCTTCCCTCTCTTTTCTCAGATTAAATCCTGGCCACTAGATCTAAGGAATTAGTCAATATTGGAGACTGATCCAATGGCTTCTCTTCATCGTCTCCATTAAAACCCTAGGGTTTGCAGAACCCCACCTCCATGGCCGAAACTTCTAGCTCCTCTAACTCCCTCCACACGCCATGGTTGGACTCGATTCAAACATGAAAAATCATCTACTTCTCAAGCCCTACACAACCCTACGTACAGTTCCTTTTAATTCGCCCTAGATAGCCCTAACAGAGGGATTGAAGATCCGGGTACAACCATGGTTCAGAATTTCCAACTGATGTCAATCCTCACTAAACTCAAAACCAAAGCTACAAACTTATTCTTGATGTTATCCTGATCATTTTAACCCAATTTATGCTACCTAAAACTCCTTAAACAGCCAGTCATGGAAGATTAAAGAATTATGGTTCTGTTATGCAACTCCATGGATCATGCCCTAATTCTCAGAATTTGATCAGCTAACCTAGCTTAACAATTCTACACCTAGAATCTAAACCATCTATGCATAATTATGGTGAAAAAGAGGGGAGAAAGAACCTGTCAAGGAACTATGGTGTGTGATGCTTGAGCACGATTCCAAGCTTGCAAATCCTTCAGGATGATCCTTTGATGATGGATAGCCTTCTGTTTGCACAATTCTTGAAGGAGAAGACTTGTAATGGAAGAATTCTTGAGTTGCTTCAACTTGAAGAAACTTCTCCAATGGCTATGTATCCTTCTCTCTCTTCTGACTTGGCTCAACTTTCACCAACCTCTAACACTCCTTGATGCATTCTTTTTATAACAATTGTTGGATGCTTCTAGATTCATCTAGAATGATGTGGAAAGTTCATGAAAGTTCCATGATATGCCATGATGGTTATCTCATCTCATATGCCATGCCTTGTTATTTTGACTTAAAATACCCTTACATGAGTTATTGAGAAGGGATGAGTGAAAAACAAGTCCATTTGTTGCTTGTGTAGGGTTTTTTAACATTGCCTTCTTTTTCAAGTAACAAATTTCCAAAGGAACCTCATTTTTTAAGCCTCAAATGAAAATTCTACTTAAACCAATCTTCTCAAAATGGTTTTTCCAATCAAAATGATATATTGGATGACCTACTTTGGATTTGTAGATCTCCCAAATCACTTTTCAATTTCAACTTTTCAAGTTTATAAGCCTTTTTTAGTTCATTTTTGACCAATCATGGAATCTTGTGCTATGAGCTTTTTCAACAATTTGTGACCTTCTTTCTAGACTTAAAATCACATTTTGAGCAACTTTCATGTTTTGAGTTTTTCCATTTGAGGCTTGGAAATAGGAGTTTTAGGCATTGGATAAAATGACCTATAACTGATAAATGACCAAAATACCCCTGCCTTGTTCAAACCATAAGTTGAGTTCCACAAATCCAATCAAGGACTTATACCACTCAAATTAAAGCTAAGAAGATCCTCTTCAACATTCATGTTGACCAAGAAACCATAGGAATCAACCTACTAGGGCAAAAGTTGTCTGCAAGTTGGGTGACTTTCAAGGACCCAGATTCACATACCTCTGCTGACCTGTAATTTGTCAAAACCATAACTTGAGCTCTGTAACTCCTATCAAGGACTTCCACCACTCAAATTAAAGCTAAGAACAAGATCTACAACATTCATGTTGTGGGGGAGATGAGATCTCAATCACATCTAGAGCTAAAACTGCCTGGAAGATAGGGATCAAACTAGGGTTTTCTCACTGACAATCCTCAGAAACCCTAACTTGAAACTTCCCAAACTCCTCAATCATGATGAGTTGGTCTAGGAATCATCTTTATAACATCTCTATGCATCATTCCATGATCTCATGGCCCTTGGATTGGGTCTCAACCTTCTCCAAATCTTCAGCTGATCTAGGGTTGACCCAGTCAAAACCCTAATTCTACCATTCATGGTTGAATCCTCTGAACTCTTGCATAATGACTTCTCAGGGCTTCATGATGGCTATCAAGACATCTCATAAGCTTTCTCAAGACATCAAGTTCATCCTCAAAGTCTCAGAATCATCTGAGGAGCACCCACAACTCTCGAACTGTGAAGCACACAACCCTGGTTTCAAACTACTTCTCTGAAGATCTCTTGAACTTTCTGATGAAGGTATCAACTTTCAAACACTCAATGAATGAATAATTGTTGGTCAAATTTTGGGGTGCAACAGCTGCCCCTATTCAAACGGCTTGGACCTGACTGGGTGAGAAGCGAACGGCTCTCAACCAATCAAGGTACGAGACGGTTGAATATCGGTAAACCCGAAAATTTGCCAACTACACGAGCACACGGTACTCTGCGGGGAACAAATCTTCGAACACTGCAACACTAGCTGCTCAACAACTAGCTGGAGACATATCGACCTGACATCACCGTCAGTTATCCACATTAAATTCTTCTGACGTTGCCTTCAGACAACCACAACACCCAACATCACCGCTGGAAGACTAAACCTGATATACCCAACATCACCGCTGGAAAGCTGAATCTGATATACCCAACATCACCGCTGGAAAACTGAATCTGATATACCCAACATCACCCTGAGAGACACTCGACATCGCCGTCGTACCAACATCATCTCTACTGGGGATTTAAGGAGTCTGACATTGCCGTCAAACAAACATCCAACCTCGCCGCCGGAAACAAACATAATCTGACCTCGTCGTCGGATAATCAAAATACCCAACCTTACTGCTGGACAACTATATCACTGAACAACTCTGACCTGGGGTTCACCCCTGGTAAATGAAACAAAAGGTACACTTGCGTATTTGAAACTACTCTGCCGGGGATGAGAGACTTAACCGAGCACACTCTGATCTGGGGTTCACCCTCATAACCATAACGAACATCGGAATACTGCTGCACACTGCCCACCGTAGAACTTCAACATAAAAACTATATGGAACCCTGGCCCCTGGCCACTTCCAGCTTCAGCTAGAAAAGATCTTCAAGTACTTCTGAAGATAAGCATCCTTGGCCTTCAAGGATGGCACTCTGCAGGAGGTATCTTCGACTTCAGTCTGAAGAGAATGATCCTTGACCTTCAAGAATACATGGACCTGCCTTCAGGCAACCCCGCCTCTGCTATAGAGCATCCGAGACTTCAGTCAGGGATATACTTCGGCCTTCAGTCCGAAAAATGAATCCTAGGTCATTCATAACCTTGGGGGATAACCTTGCCCTTAGGCGCCTTCGCTTCAGCTTAAGAAATCTGTGACTTCAGTCAGAGAAATGGTATCCTGAGCCATTCATGCCTCTATGGGGATTCAAACACTTTGCCTTCAGGCAAAAACTCCGCTTCAGCTGGAGAAACATCTTCGACTTCAATCAGAAGACGTATCATTCACTTGATCGCGCTCAATCATCACCTCAGGACAACTGACTTGGTCTTCAGACTCACACGAATCATCTTGAACACAAAATTTGGAACCTTGTCTTCAGCCACCCGTTGATTCATCCACAAGGAAATCTGAACTCACAGGAACCTTCTGATACCGCCTTCAGGCGTTTACGAAGTCAATCTTCAGATTAGACATCACTGTTGGAGCAGACATATCATGCTGCTAGGGGTTTTCAAGAATCATCTTGAACAAACAACTCCGGCGGGCGCTTCCAAGAATCATCCTGAACTGATAACCTTTCTGGAGCAAACATTCTGTTGGGAATTCCAGGAATCTTCCTGGGCAACTCTTGCTGGGGACGCTATTGGGGAGCTCAAGAATCATCCTAAGCAAACAACTCGGGAACTTGCGCTGAGGTCTTAAGAATCATCTTAAGCAAACGGCCCTGCTGAGGAATTTGAGAATCATCTCGGACCTGAAGACTTCGCTGGGGGTCTCAAAAATCATCCTGAGCGAGCGACTGCGGGGATCACACCGGGGTCTTTTAGAATCATCTAAGAAAATAACCTTGCTGGGGAGAACATCAAGAATCGTCCTGAGCAACTGGTCTTTCGGTAGTACCCCTGTAAAACAAGGATGATAATGACCTAGATCATGCTCATGATGCATATGCTTCGGCGTTATGCAGTCATGCTCAATGCCATGCACTCATGCTTAATGTTATGCAATCGTGCTTAATGTTATGCAATCATGCACAATGACGTGCAATCATGCACAATAATGCGATCCCGTCAGCAAAATAAATGCCGAAGGGGGAATCCTCCTGTCAAGGAGAAAGAACCGCTCAGATGGAGGAATCGTCCTGCTGAGGAGAATGTGAACACGCCAATATCAATTAGGCTCTGTCTGGGGAATCAATCTTCCGCGAACTGCTGCAGGGGAACAACTTCAGCTGACTGCTGCAGGGGATGAAGCTCTACGAGAACTTGGATCTGCTGATATCAATCGCTAGAATGAACTGCGTGGCCGTCTCGGCTACTCTTCTGGTGATGACAACTCTGTGGGGAAACAACTTCAGCGGCTCTACACTCCGCTGGGGAAAAACCAATCATGATCTGATCAACCTCCAAGGATTCGGCTCTCTTGGATATCTGCAAACTCGGCTGAGGAAGGAGAAATCATTCTGCTTTGCTGGAGAGAGTGCGACTCAGGGGGGAATACAGCATCGGCTGTTCTACGCTCTGCTGGGGTAAATTGATCATAATCTGATCAACTTCCAAGGATTCTGCTTTTCCGCGGACTCAGCCGGGGAGGGAAATCATTCTACTTTGCTAGAGAGTGCGGCCCTGATGGGGAATTCGATTCCACTGGGGAGGAAAGAATCATCTGACTTCGGGGGAGAGTACAACTCTGCAGGGGAATGCAACATCAGCTGTTCCAACACTCTACTGGGGAAGAGGGAATCATCGAACTTCGGGAGGGAGCTTGACTCAGGTGGGGAATCCCAATTTCACTGGAGACTTCAGTCTGGTACCATCAGTTATTGCATATTTCGGTATACGACTAGCTTTCTGCGAACCCTGCACTTGTGACCCGGTGCGGGGGGAAATCCTGCTTCAGTGACTTTACTGGGGAAAACACGAGCTTCAGCTTCATAAACACTTCTAAGAACTCTGCACTTGTGACCCGGTGCTGGGGAGAGATGAGCTACGGTACTCAATCATTCTTCGGCGCTTGATTCAGCCGATGAGGTGACATTCCTTCAGGATGCGCCTGCTTGGGGAAGAGAATCACCCCTACCTGGGGGAAACATATCAATGCTCACTATTCTGATTCCGATTCTGCGGAGGAAAGACTATTGAACTCTGCTGGAGAAGGGGGACTCATCCTGCTTCGGGGATATCAATCCTGGTCTACTGAGGGCAATCTTGACCCTAATCTGATGAGGGATAAACGCCATCTCAATCTGCCGCAGTCTCCAACTGTACGGGGGAACAACCTCGAACCGTATATCTCTGCGGAGAAATAATCCTGATTTAACAACGCCAACACAGGGAATACAGGCTACCAATCATGGAGTCAAGTAACAGGTTATGCTGTAGGATAGCAATCCAATGACTACCAGGCTTCTTCAGAAGGTTCAGGTTTTGGCAGGGTAATGACACGATTCCCCGATACTCAATTCTTGCTAGGGTGAACAAACTCATTTGAACAACTTGCCCCAGCGCAATTCAACTTGCCCCAATCCGACCTTTTGGGAATGATTCATTCTGAGCCGAAAACAACTGGCAGCAAGACAATCTTCAGAGGGCTTGCCCCAGCATCTGCACAACGGGGGGATTCATCCTCAACTAATCAATTCTCAGCACGGTTAGCTTCAATATCTCTGAAGTAGTTTGCCCCTGAACGAGCGATGAGCGACTCAACATGCTCTGATCGAACACTGGAGGGATCTGCCCTTAAATTGCAAGAATTCCGGATAACTGCCCCTGATTGGGTCTCGAGAAGATTCACTTCCGATCAACCGCGGCTTGCATAAACTGCCCCATGATGCTCCGGGACTTGTCCTCAGACAAACCGATTCCAAACTCACTGGAAGTCATTGCCCCAGATTCACAGGGTTTCAAAGCACACCATTCTGATCCAGACCTCTGGCGATTTAGTCCTGATTGACTATTCCTTGCTGAAGTTCCTTCGTATCAGCTACTAACCTGCAACTAAAATTGTTTATTCACGAATAGTAATTTTAATGCAGTGTTCATGCAAATTTCGAAAAACGTTGTACTGTCACTCATTTACGTGTCATGCTAGTGAGTGACGAATGAACCAAAGAGTTCAAACGTAGTGCTGATGCGATCAGTGAAAAATGCAATACGGATATGATTAGCAAATCATGAAGGAGTCAGGTTACTCACCCTTATCGTAATGCGCTCTCAGAATAAATCCTGCCTCAATTAGGTCTTTTAAGGGTTGTATCGCGGTCGGGTTCACGGTCCGCGAAACAAAGGATACTTGGCTCAAATTATGATTTGTACCCACCCCTTCTACGTGATGTTCTCCGATCCTAAAGTTCAGTTAACTTAGCTCGAGCGCTCGCCTCTTCGAGAGGTATGTTGAACATTGGGAACAACTGGTTAAAGAATTCTCAAGGTGTTTCGGAGTGACAGTTACTCCTTTTTGTTTTCGGTGTCGGTGTCTACACGACTTCGCCCTTGTTCGAGGATTTTTCTTTTTTATATCCTTTCTTTTTCATTCTTTTGTTTTGATTCCCTAACTTTTGCCTGGACTGACTCCTTTTGAGTTCTTTTCAATTTTTCTTTTGAAGTCCAGCGGGATGCCCTGATTTTTGCCTAAGTATTTGCTTTCTAGCTTTTTTCTTTTTTACTTAGCGGGCTTTCTTATTTTTCTTTTTCCTTGGAACAAGTCGTGCGACACTGGTTGTCTTGATTGCTCCGAAAGGCTTGTAACTGTCTCACTCCTGATTGGTGAGGTTTAACCATTGTGGTTGATGAGGTACGACCTCTGGAGAGGGATATGATGTGCTTGGTCCCCGAAGGACAACACTCCTCTATAAGACTTGAACGCTCGATCAAGCTAACTGACAACTACCCTGCCCCGGGTTAAGATGCGAGGGTTAAAAAGTCCGAAAGAAACTCCTACTTCTCGGCTCGAAGTGGTTAACAAGGGATTCTCTTCCTTATTTCTCCGGTGTTTAGGGATTTGAAACAATGCCTTGTACGTCATCGGCAAAGTTTTATCTGAAAGCAATACGATCATCGGTTATGCGTATTCATTTTCATCATCCTCCCTCCGCTCATTGCTAATCATAGTAAGAAATCGGAGTAAATAAAATGCAAGTACCAGTGCAATGCAGTAAATGAGTGACAACGACATAACTAATTCAGAAGAAATGCATAGTCACTTTATTATCATTACCATTCGAAACATACAATGTTTAACAGCAAGTAGTAACTAACAGAAAAGAAACTACAAGTACGAATGGTAAAAAGTCCGAGGACTGCCAATGTTGAGGACGTCTGCCCGTCTGGATCACCAGCTTCTGGAAATAACCCTCCGAATCTACGAGCTCAAACAGCTGAGAGGTTGTCACGCACAACCAAGACTCCATCTGGAAAGGAAATGCACCCTTGGTCGATCAATTGCTGGACCTTTGCCTGGAAAGCCTTGCAATCTTCAGTTGAATGCCCCAGAGATCCACCATGGTAGCCACACTGAGCATGAGGATCGTACCCTGGAGTGTAAGGCTCTAGCACGGGCTTGAGAGCTTTCGGTTCCACCAAGGAATTCTGAACCAACAGTGGAAGAATCTGGCTATACGGCACAGGCACTGGATGGGGAGAAACATTCCTTTGTTCCACGTGGTTGCGAGGTCTCTTGTGATCCTGGGGCTGGTATTCTTTCCGCCTAGGAGCAAGAGGTCGTCGTTTCTGAATGGCGACGGTCTCTTGTTTAGGCGCTTGCGTCCTTGAGCTCGATCCAGGTAGGAACTGCGAGCGAGGTGATTCAGTCACCAAAAGTCGCGGGACATATTCAAGTTCTTTCTCAGCTTCAGGCAAAGGAGTGGAATCATCCACCTTTTCTGCAGGGTGAGGGATGAACTTTCCCGATGCTCTTATGCCGCCCGGCACAAGCCTAATCGTCCTCGAGTCGATCAGATCCTGAATCTTATTCCGGAGAGCCTTACATGTTTCAACATGGTGCCCCGGTGCTCCAGAGTGGAAATCACAATGCACGCTTAGATCAACGTCTGATGACCCCTCATCTGGTGGATTTAAGGTCCGAAGCTTGAGGACACGGTTCTGAACCAACAGCGGCAGCAGTTGGGCATAACTCACAGGTAGTGGGTCCACAGCTCTATCAAGTAGCTTCTTCTTTTGACCATAACCTTCAGGGTTATTCTGAGATGCTCGGCGCGGCTGACGACGAGACAGGCCTCGAGCTTCATGCTGTGTAGAGGGTCCATGAGGTCCACTTGGCTTCAGCACAGGTGGCACTGACGGTAACGGGGGAAGCACTCTGGTCTCCTCCTTGGGTGCTTGACCACTCTCCTTATTCAGCATACTCCTCACTACTCCCATGAGAAAGCTCAACTGGTTCTGTAGCTGCTGATTCTCCTCTCTGAGCACTTGCTGGTCCAGACGCACTGCCTGTATGTCATTCATGACCTGCCCCAGCTGGCTTTGGATTTTCCCTAGTTCAGCTTGTATCTGCTCCATTAGTCTGAGCTGCTAGATTCTGAGTCAAACCTGCAAACACAAGGGTTAGAAGACAAGTCCCGGCTTCTGCCATGCAAGATGAATTATGGGTGTCTGTACGTTCAGGAGATCACCCCTGATTCTGGTGTCAACGTGCCAACAAAGTGTCAATGCAATGATAAGACTGGATCCATTCATGGAAGAAAATATCTCATATTGCTCGGGACACCAAAAATCAGGGTACAAAACGTGCCTGCAGCACAGACACATGCTAATGGAATGCAAAAAAGGATATGCAAGCTAATGCAAAATGCAGGGATGCAATAATATATCCAGGTGGCTGCTGTGGAGATTCGGTGTCAACAGTCACTGATGAGAAGGAAACCCCGGTGTAAAACCACTGATCTGATCTGCTGTGAATAACCATCTGGTAGGATCGAGATCAAAATTCTGCTCTGACAAGAACGAAAGCCTGATAATAAAGACCCTGGATGCAAGATCAAGGAATATCTGTTGGAGAAGTCTTCAGACCCCAAATCACAAATCTGCCCTCTCAAGAACAAATACACGGCTGCTGATGAGATCTTCAAACCTCACTCAAAACCTGCCCTTATCAAGAACAAAATAACAACTGCTGACGAGATCCTCAGACCTCACTCAAAAATCTGCTCCATCCAGAACAAACCTCTGATAATAATACACTGATCAAAGCCTGCTCTATCAAGAACGGACAAATACCCGATGATAAGATCCTCTGATCAAATCCTTGTTCTATCAAGAACATATCTGCCACTGAGAACCCAACATAACTGATTCACTGTCAAGAAAACCAGGTAGTCTGGAGGTCAAAGTTTCCTGCAATATCCCAACCCCACTCACAGGTATGATGGACCTAATCCACGGACAAAGGTACGGCGTCCTATGCGGTCGTCAGCGTCACAGACATTCATGAGTGACAATACGATTCCCAGAAGGAGTGGCATCGTCAAGTCATGGAGAGGCCTCTCTTAGCTGACTTCCAAATGATCGGTCCCCAGAGTCGACAATCCTCACGTCTGGACTCCCCTCAGATCCTCAGGACCGGAAAGGAGCACCTCTGCAAGAATCTCGTCTGAGCGCAGATTTTCGTAGGGAACTGTGCCTGTTCAACAGACAGGTTCGTCTACTACTTCTCCGCAACTATATCTAGGTGTGTACTCAAGCCCAGGTCCGGCTTTTCACTCACAGTAACATCCCTCTCCCACAGCAGCACAGATAATCATATCAAACTGGAAATAAAATGCGGGAAATAAAAATGCGGGAAGTAAAAATGCGATAAATAAACGCAACCCAACAAGCAAACACACAAACGATAGGATTGACTCGCGTAGGGGATGGGAGACGGTCCCAGCATAAGGGATGGGAAAAGTCCCTAGATGCTGATCGGTCCCCAGCAGAGTCGCCAGCTGTCGCTTGCGCGAAAATAAGGTGCCGGCATGACAGAAGAGTCGCCACCTTTCGTTATTTATCCCTCAGAGCGGGAAAGGAAACGATCGGAAAAAACCTGACGAATAAGGGTAAGACAAGGTCGTCGCAACCATTGTCTGGGTTCGGGAGTCGGTTACGCGAGGGGAAGGTATTAGCACCCCTCACGTCCGTCGTACTCGACGGGATCCTCGCTTGTTTGTTTACTTGGACGGGTTGGTTATAATCTATCTACCTATCAAGGCTGGCTGAAAAAGAAAAGAAAATGACTCGGCAAAGCGTCGCGCTTTATGCCTACGTATTCTCATCAGAGAATGAGAAATCAGAGTCAACGTAGTTCGGCCTACGAAGGATTACGGGGGAAAGGATGGGGAAGGTTGCTCGCTAGGATGTCGCATCCTATGCCTACGTACTTTCATCTGGTATGAAAGATCAGAGCAAACGTAGTTCGGCAAACTACAGGAAAAAGCTCAACTAGGAGGGAGACTATCAAGTCCTACTGTTATCATGCCATGGATTCATCCTATGGTTGAGGTTCGAACAGGGAACTCCTAGATGTTGTCATGCATAGGTTTCAACCTAAAGGTCTATCATCACATCCTCGTCAGAGGAAATGAGAGTCCTAAGGGATCATGTCAATGATACACCAAAACAGACAAAAACATCAGTTTTAACAGTAAAATGCATGCAATGCAAGTGAGGGAGGAAATGTGTGTGGGGTTTCAGCCTCCACAAGCTCATCTCGACCTCAAGCCAGTCATGAAATAACAGTAATCATACTGAAGATCAACAACATGCTATCAAGCAAAACAGGCAAAGAAATGAAGTGCCATCAGGCAAACAAACATACTTGAGAAAGAATCCATCTACTCTCTAATCCTAACCCTAATCACAGGATCTAAACAAATCTAAGCAAAGCCCTAAAGCAAACCCTAACAAGAGAATTCATTCCCAGCCTTCAAGCTTCAGAACAAGCTTACCAAAGAAAGGGAGCTAAGCAATCAGACTCATAGTGTCTTCCTCAGGAAAGCACTAAGAGGTGTATACTCAGGAGTCATACCCTATGTGGCTCAACCACTGTGATCAGTTTACATCTCTCCTCAGGAGAGATTAAACTCACAAGCAGGCTCCAACATCACTGGATATTTAGGAAATCCTATCTGAACTAGTGGAACTAAGTGAATAGACTCATAGGACCTTCCTCAGGAAAGTACTAGGAGGCTTCCACTTAGGAGTTGTATCCCATGTGGCTCAACAACATGTGATCAGTTTACATTCCTCCTCAGGAGAAATTAAACTCACAAGTTGGCTCCAACATCATTGGATACTTGAGAAATCCTAGACAAACTAGTGGAACTAAGTGAATAGACCCATAGGACCTTCCTCAGGAAAGTACTAGGAGGCTTCCACTTAGGAGTTGTATCCCATGTGGCTCAACAACATGTGATCAGTTTACATTCCTCCTCAGGAGAAATTAAACTCACAAGTTGGCTCCAACATCATTGGATACTTAAGAAAGAGGTGAGAAGGAAGGATGAAAGTCATTCATAGTGCCTTCCTCAGGAAAGTATCATGAACTTCCTTCAAACTTCAGGATCTCAAACCTCACAAACAGAGGACAAGACAAGCTCCGGGCCTCTGAATCTTGATCTACAAGCTTCTCCTCATGATGCTCTCCATCAATATCCTCAAGGCAACACAAGCCCTTCAGCAACTTCCTCAGAATGAACCCCACAGATGAACAGATAACCCACTGAACAAACCAAATCATCAGGCAATCTCAGAAAATACCTAAAAATACTAAACTAATGGGGAAAAATTTAACAAATATTCATAAGGGTCCTCAACACCTACTCATAACATCTACAAAGGTTTCTACCTAGAAATCAAGATAAAACTCAATCAAAGAAAGGAATCATCACCTATGCACAATTCTAAACCCTAATTAGACTATCCTAAGTCAACCCTAATTAAACTAATCAAGATTAATTCTGAAAAAAATCTAGAAAAAATCCTATGGGGAAGTATGAATCATCATCTAAATGCACAAAAAAGAATGGATAAAAAAAATCAAAGGAAAGTACTAAAATAATTCCTACAAAATCAAATACCAAATTAAAACTATTTAAAAGCTATTTAATTGGAAAATCTATTAAAAATATTAAACCTAAAAATAAAATCTCAATTTTATTTTTATAATTTTCTATACATTTTAATCTAATCATAGGAAAAAAAAAGAATTTAAAAATCATTTTTTATCTATTTTTAATGAATTTTACAAAACAGAAAAAATATTAAAAGAAATAAAAGAAATTAAATGAATTAAAGGGGTGGGGGGTCAGAATAGCAAGCGTGCCAGTTAAAATGGATTGGGCCAACAAATAAGGGGGGTGGGGATAGAATTCCAAGCCCAGAACCGGTCTTTAATGAAACGACCGCGTTTCACATATTTCAAATCTTCCCTCTCTTTTCTCAGATTAAATCCTGGCCACTAGATCTAAGGAATTAGTCAATATTGGAGACTGATCCAATGGCTTCTCTTCATCGTCTCCATTAAAACCCTAGGGTTTGCAGAACCCCACCTCCATGGCCGAAACTTCTAGCTCCTCTAACTCCCTCCACACGCCATGGTTGGACTCGATTCAAACATGAAAAATCATCTACTTCTCAAGCCCTACACAACCCTACGTACAGTTCCTTTTAATTCGCCCTAGATAGCCCTAACAGAGGGATTGAAGATCCGGGTACAACCATGGTTCAGAATTTCCAACTGATGTCAATCCTCACTAAACTCAAAACCAAAGCTACAAACTTATTCTTGATGTTATCCTGATCATTTTAACCCAATTTATGCTACCTAAAACTCCTTAAACAGCCAGTCATGGAAGATTAAAGAATTATGGTTCTGTTATGCAACTCCATGGATCATGCCCTAATTCTCAGAATTTGATCAGCTAACCTAGCTTAACAATTCTACACCTAGAATCTAAACCATCTATGCATAATTATGGTGAAAAAGAGGGGAGAAAGAACCTGTCAAGGAACTATGGTGTGTGATGCTTGAGCACGATTCCAAGCTTGCAAATCCTTCAGGATGATCCTTTGATGATGGATAGCCTTCTGTTTGCACAATTCTTGAAGGAGAAGACTTGTAATGGAAGAATTCTTGAGTTGCTTCAACTTGAAGAAACTTCTCCAATGGCTATGTATCCTTCTCTCTCTTCTGACTTGGCTCAACTTTCACCAACCTCTAACACTCCTTGATGCATTCTTTTTATAACAATTGTTGGATGCTTCTAGATTCATCTAGAATGATGTGGAAAGTTCATGAAAGTTCCATGATATGCCATGATGGTTATCTCATCTCATATGCCATGCCTTGTTATTTTGACTTAAAATACCCTTACATGAGTTATTGAGAAGGGATGAGTGAAAAACAAGTCCATTTGTTGCTTGTGTAGGGTTTTTTAACATTGCCTTCTTTTTCAAGTAACAAATTTCCAAAGGAACCTCATTTTTTAAGCCTCAAATGAAAATTATACTTAAACCAATCTTCTCAAAATGGTTTTTCCAATCAAAATGATATATTGGATGACCTACTTTGGATTTGTAGATCTCCCAAATCACTTTTCAATTTCAACTTTTCAAGTTTATAAGCCTTTTTTAGTTCATTTTTGACCAATCATGGAATCTTGTGCTATGAGCTTTTTCAACAATTTGTGACCTTCTTTCTAGACTTAAAATCACATTTTGAGCAACTTTCATGTTTTGAGTTTTTCCATTTGAGGCTTGGAAATAGGAGTTTTAGGCATTGGATAAAATGACCTATAACTGACAAATGACCAAAATACCCCTGCCTTGTTCAAACCATAAGTTGAGTTCCACAAATCCAATCAAGGACTTCTACCACTCAAATTAAAGCTAAGAAGATCCTCTTCAACATTCATGTTGACCAAGAAACCATAGGAATCAACCTACTAGGGCAAAAGTTGTCTGCAAGTTGGGTGACTTTCAAGGACCCAGATTCACATACCTCTGCTGACCTGTAATTTGTCAAAACCATAACTTGAGCTCTGTAACTCCTATCAAGGACTTCCACCACTCAAATTAAAGCTAAGAACAAGCTCTACAACATTCATGTTGTGGGGGAGATGAGATCTCAATCACATCTAGAGCTAAAACCGCCTGGAAGATAGGGATCAAACTAGGGTTTTCTCACTGACAATCCTCAGAAACCCTAACTTGAAACTTCCCAAACTCCTCAATCATGATGAGTTGGTCTAGGAATCATCTTTATAACATCTCTATGCATCATTCCATGATCTCATGGCCCTTGGATTGGGTCTCAACCTTCTCCAAATCTTCAGCTGATCTAGGGTTGACCCAGTCAAAACCCTAATTCTACCATTCATGGTTGAATCCTCTGAACTCTTGCATAATGACTTCTCAGGGCTTCATGATGGCTATCAAGACATCTCATAAGCTTTCTCAAGACATCAAGTTCATCCTCAAAGTCTCAGAATCATCTGAGGAGCACCCACAACTCTCGAACTGTGAAGCACACAACCCTGGTTTCAAACTACTTCTCTGAAGATCTCTTGAACTTTCTGATGAAGGTATCAACTTTCAAACACTCAATGAATGAATAATTGTTGGTCAAATTTTGGGGTGCAACACGTGGAGGACTTTTTGGAGTTTTTGACTTTTGGTTGACTTAGAGGGTCTTTCTCTAATAGTGTAACATCGGGTTGGGGTCTTTGAGTTAAACCATGTTTTATTAATTATTGTTATTTTGATTATGTTGTTGCGCAAAGAAAACTTTGGACTTTACCTTTTTGAGTTCCACTGCCTTTTGAGCAATTTTTGATTAATTTTGGGAAAACTCGTTGTTTACGGAGCATTGACTTTTATTTGAGTTATTGAGAAATGTACGCCCTTTGAGGTGATTTTTGTTGTGTTTAATATTTTACTCTGATAAATGTGATTGATTTGCCATTATATTTGTGGGGTAGAAAAGGGTGTTACAAATAAGGCTATTGGCTGATGTTAGGTATGTACCTGATCTTAAGAGGAATATGATTTCTCTTGGTGAATTCGACAAGAAAATATATGTTTCCAAAGGAGAGAAAAGCATCCTAAAGGTAATGAAGTGTTTGAACAAAGTCTTGAGAGGCGTGAAGAAACAAGGCTTATATACCCTTGAGGCTGAGGTTGTAAGTGGTTCAACATATGTGGCATCCATGAAACTTATGTCGAAGAATGAGCTATGGCACAAGAGACATGGCCATGTTAGTGAAAGAGGCCTGGTCGAATTGTCGAAACAAAATCTGTTGTGTGGTGACAAGGTTGAAAAACTGGAATTTTGTGAACATTGTGTATTTGGTAAATCATGTAAAATGAAGTTTAACAAAGGTAAACAAAGAACATATGGATCCCTTAATTACATTCATCCTGATCTTTGGGGGGCCTGCAAGGAGTTCTTCACACTCAGGTGCAAAGTATTTTCTATTAATAGTTGATGATTACTCCAAAAAGTTATGGGTATTCATCTAGAAGACTAAGGATGAAACTTTTGAAAAGTTCAAAAGTTGGAAGACTCTGGTCGAAAACCAAACTAACAGGAAGGTTAAGAGGTTCAGGACCGACAATAGTCTTGAATTTTGCAACGAGGCTTTCGACATCTATTGTGTTGCATATGGTATTGCAAGGCACAAAACTACTACAGGGATTCCCCAACAAAATAGTTTGGCTAAAAGGTTTAATCGGACCATTCTGGAAAGGTGAGGTGCATGTTGGTAAGTGCAGGATTGAAGAAGGTGTTTTGGGTAGAAGTTGTTGTGACTGCAGCATACTTGATAAATAGGCGTCCCTTGACAGCCTTGGGAATGAAGACACCTGAAGAAGTTTGGTCGAAACATCCACATAGTCTCGATAGACTTAGAGTATTTGGTTGTTTATCCTATGCTCATATTAGGCAAGACAACGTCGAATCTAGAGCTCTAAGATGTATGTTCCTTGAATATCCAAAAGGAGTCAAAGCTTATAGGCTGTGGTGCTTAGAGGCAGGTCATAGGAGGTGTATCACAAGTCGAGATGTAGTTCTCAATGAAGCTGAGATGCCTTTCAGGAAAACTGACGACATTAATCGAAGTTCATAGATCTCTGAAGAAAAGCTGGAATAGGAAGAGATTCCTGTTGAGGTGGAGCATAGTGATGCTGAATTGCATAACCTAGATGAAGTCAAAGAAGAATCTCAAGTTGCTGATAAAGATGAGAAGACTGATAATGGCTACCGACTGACAAGAGACAGGTTGAGAAGAGTCATTAAGACACCTCAGAGACTTGGCTATGCAGATCTCATAGCTTATGCCTTAATTTCTGCAAGTGAGGTTCTAGACGAAGAACCTAGAGACTATAAGGAAATTATGAGGAGTCGAGACAAGACTGAATGACTGAAAGCCATGGATAATAAAATAGTTTGTTCCCTTGTTAGTGTAGAGTCAATTCCAAGATGGAGATTTATGGTATTTTAGATCAAACTGTAGTGTCGACAAGGATAATTTCATGGTTCGATAGAAGTTGTTCATGCTGGAGGCGAAGTCTGTTCAAGTATGATGTCGAAATATGTTAGCTTTGTGTTTAAGTTAGCACGTCGAATTGGGCCTTGCTTATAAGTCAAATTGTTATGTTAGCTTGTATCCTAAGTTAGCTTATTAGTCTATAAATAAACTAGTTCTCTCAGGTTGTTGAGAGAGGTTAATTGTAAAGCTCGAATATCATTCACCCTCGATTAAAAACAAAGGGAAGATTAAATTCAACAACTTTGTGCTGAAGACATGTGAAGATTTAAGTGTTATTTAGAATAAATTTAAAGACTATGATTTGGAGTAAGTTAAAAAAACTTACTCTTAAAATAAGTTGATCTCATATATATATATATATATATATATATATATATATATATATATATATATATATATATATATATATATATATATATATATATATATATATATATATATATATATATATATATATATATATATATATATATATATATATATATATTGAGCATCCACTTAAGTTTTTATAAAAATGTAAAATATTGTTTATAAAGAATCAGATTAAGTTGAAGAAACAAAATAGGACGCCACCTACCGATTTCGATTGATTAGATTTAAGCGTGAAAAATGTGCAGGAGACCAAAATGTTGTATCCCAAGACTGAGATATTTTGGTATGATAATTAGTATTGACTATTGAGCATTCATTATGGACCTTGCGGGCCAAACCAAATATTACAAACCTTAATCAAATTAAATTAGACACTCAGAAGACTCCTGTAACCAAGACAGCTGTCATTTCAATTTGATATGAAAGAACGTTAAAATTAGGCCAATACCTATCAGGTACATATCGGAAAAAAACCATATGCATTTACGTTAACACAAATAGTTTGATAGTAACATTATGATCATCCCTCATTAGCTGTCATGACCCCACATACCATACACTCATCTACCTAGTCAAACCATATCTACACACTTCACTCCATACGTTTGCAATATTTTTCCCAACCACTTCCACCACTTCCAAAACCCAATGGCCCTTTACATTATTGCACTTCCTATATATACTCTCACACCTTTGCATGCAATTCATTCTTCACCAAATACACTTATTTTGGCCCCTCGAGTCTTCAAAACTTGCTTCCTATTCACCAACCAAAACATAGGCACCATCACTAGCTACATGAAAAATGGCATGTAGGATACTTATTGACCTTCTTTTCTTAGCCTTTTTCGCAGCAACATCTGCTACTAATAATTTCAATCAATACTTTGATATCACATGGGGTAATGGCCGTGGCAAAATCCTCAACAACGGTCAGCTTCTTACACTGTCTTTGGACAAAGCCTCTGGCTCTGGATTTCGTTCCAAAAATGAATACTTGTTTGGAAAAATCGACATGCAACTAAAGCTTGTGCCTGGTAACTCTGCTGGAACAGTCACAACATATTATGTAAGTGTTTTTATTATTCAATCTTTATATAAAACATTTTGCAAGAAATTAATGGAATGAATTATTTGATGCAGCTATCTTCTCTTGGAGACTCTCATGATGAAATAGATTTTGAATTTCTTGGTAACTTAAGTGGTGATCCTTATATTGTTCATACAAATATTTACGCACAAGGGAAAGGAAACAAAGAACAACAGTTTTATTTATGGTTTGATCCCACCAAAGACTTTCACACTTATTCCATTCTTTGGAATCCTCAAAGCATCATGTATACATATATATTCTATTGTATTCTATTATAAAGTTATATATGAGATGATATCTTACTTTTTTTTTGACATTTTTTGTCATATTATATATCAGATTTTCTGTGGATGGGACTCCTCTAAGAGAATTCAAGAATTTTGAATCAAAGGGTATTCCTTTTCCTAAAAGTCAAGCAATGAGTATATATTCAAGTCTTTGGGATGCTGATAATTGGGCCACAAGGGGTGGGCTGGTGAAAACAGATTGGGCCCAAGCCCCATTCACTGCTTCATATGGAGATTTCAACATCCAAGCTTGTGTTTGGACTTCTTCTTCAGGCTCTTCTTGTTCTACCAAAACTCCATCTTCAAGTAATCAATCATGGATGAAACAGTCTTTGGATTCAACAGGACATGCTAGGATTCAATGGGTGCAAAAGAATTACATGATTTACAATTATTGCACTGACACCAAACGATTTCCTCAAGGCCTTCCTCCTGAATGCTCACTTGCTTGACATAATAAAACTAATATATATATATATATATATATATATATATATATATATATATATATATATATATATATATATATATATATATATATATATATATATATATATATATATATATATATATATATATATATATATATATATATATATATATATATATATATATATATATATATATATATATATATATATATATATATATATATATATATATATATATATATATATATATATATATATATATATATATATATATATATATATATATATATATATATATATATATATATATATATATATATATATATATATATATATATATATATATATATATATATATATATATATATATATATATATATACTAGGTTTATATTTAATACTACGCATTCAATTATCTGTATAATAATAGTATGTAAATGAGATTATTTTTATTTTGGTACTAATAAATTTAATGGAGAAAAGCATAATAAAAAAATAATTATTTACTTGTTAATTCTGTGAAAGAATGAAGGGTCAAATGAAAGAAGAAGAAATAGAATTCATGTTTATATCTAGAATGAACGAATTCAAAATCCTTTTATTTGTTCGGTCAACAAAACTCCTAATAGGTTAAAAAGCATCGTTGGTTGATTTTTCTTATCATTCTTACTTTTCTTGTTTTGGTGTTTTGACCATTTATACTTATGTAAAGGTGCAATTTGGTTAAATAAAAAACAAAGACATGAAAGAGAGGATAGGTGAGAAGATATTTTATAATCATTAAATTTTAATAAATAATTAAAAAAGGGTTGAGCAGATAAATTAGCTAATTGAATTTATAATATATGATCAAATTAGGACTGGACTAATGTATAAAAGTAAAATGACTTTAAAAGATATGTTTATTAATATTTAAGTTTGGTCCATTAAAAATGACATGAGTAAAATTTGTTATTAGAGTAACAAAAGGTTTAAAGGCCACGTAGGCACGGGCCTCAATTCTACGAATTTTTATCAATTTTTTATTTTATTTTTAAAAAGCTATGATTTTTAATTAAATTTTCAAAATAATTTATAAGGTTTTACTTCATTTTTTAAATATATTTTAGGATTTTAAAAAAAAAATTATGAATTTTTACTGTATTTTTAAAATAATATGGTATTATACTATATTTTTCAAAAAATTTGATATTGTACTAGATTTTTCAAAATATCAGGTAGTGTTAATTTCATATTTTTTTTGTTTAAACTACTGAATTATTTTTAAAAAATAAAAAATTACAAAATATATTGGATTTATCAAAAATATTAAATTTGTTTTCTAAAAAACTAATAAAAATGCATATCAGACTTTTCAATTGCTCAGCCAATTTTTTTTATTCATATAAGGTTTTCAACCTATTAACTTATATAATATCGTTAAGTTTTGATAGTTCATACATATACGAGACCTAAATCTATCTCTAATATCCAATCAATTAAAAACTGATATCTAGTAATGACAGGTATCTTTCGCATCTAAAGTCGCACCATAAAATCATGTCTTAGCATGTTAATTCAAAACAAGCATTACAGACAAAGAATTCTTCAATATTAAAGCTTAAAAAAATTATGTAGAATGTCATGATTGTGATCAATACATGAGCATTTAGATGACTATATCTAACCCTATCAAAAGAGAAATTAGTTATGCTTACTCATTTTATCTTTTTAATTAAGCCTTAGAAGAAAGACATTGAAAAATATTTATTTTCGATTCCTAGGACGACACTTCCACTCTCAATCTTTATCTCTTTTCCTTTCCTGTTGTATTTTTGATATACAATGGATTTATCCCACTCCATACCAAGAAAATTATTTAAGTACACCAAAATATCTCAAATAAACTAACTTAACATCTATTTATAGGGTGTTGATATGTCATTCAAGCTAAGTGCGGCTTATAATCCATTCATTCTATATGCATACTTCATTTGAGGTCTATGACTTAATCATAAATTTTTGAAAAATCATTGAACTTGGCACGATTTCGTAAAATGAAAACTCAAAATCAATATCATAATCATGCATAAATCATATCAACAAGATGAAAATTATGCTTAGCCAAAGTATGATTTCATCCATAAATCATATCAACAAGATGAAAATTATGCTTAGCCAAAGTATGATTTCAAAACATTTGTATCAACCGTCAATTTTCATCAGAATTATGATCTTACTAAGTATCACTTAACTAATTAGTATTTCCCTTAATTTTTAAACAATGCATAAACTAAATTTAATATTGTATTTCATTCATCAAAACAATATTACAAAGAATGCAGTCAATCATGAATCACTAAAGTTTTTATTTAGGTTGTAATGTGACCGGACTACAAAGAATCTTGATTTTTCTTGAATTCAAAAGTGCCTAATAAATCAAAGACCATCAATTCATTTTGTTTCAAAATTTCTCTTTTTTCTACTTGCAACTTCATTTTTTTTACTTTTCTTTTTCTTTGAAATATTATTTCTTTCTTTTTCTTTTATATTTGTCAAAATATCATTATTTTTTTTTTCATTTGATCAACAAATTTTCACTATTTTGTTTGCTTTTTGTAAAAAACATATTATCACTATTTGTCATGTTCATATTATCACTTATATATATTTTTTCATTTGATTAGCAAATTTTCATGTCATGTTCACATTATCACTTATATATAATCATAAAATTTGATGGGAAATTAAGACACAATAACAGATTAATACACAGAGGATATAAAATTTCTCGCATTTGTAGGAACCTTGAGAATCAAAAACAAATATAAGACAGAAGTTCGAATAAATAAAGCCACAAAATAACATTGATATTTTAACGTGGAAAACCCCTAAATATGAGAGTAAAAACCACGAGTCGTCAAACCAAAGAAATATATCCATTATAATCAATTAAGGGTACGAGAGAGTCTTAAAGTGATTCACAATCTAGTGCTAACAACCGCAAGTCAGAAAGCAAATTAGCTTAAATAAGAATAAAGAAGCTGGCAAATTATCCAAATCTGTAGCTTCAAAGTTAGATATAGGTGTTGCGAACCTGCCCTATAAATTTGAGCTCGATCCGACAGTTAAAAATTCGGGATCGTCGATTTAGTGAGATTGATTACAGAAAAAATCGAATAAGATTCTCTCATTTTCTTTCTCTTTTGAATCCTTATTTGCTCTTTATCTCTCTCAACCTTAAATTGATCGTCTCCACTTAAATAAGTGAAACAAATAGACCAATCATATTTGGGCATTTCTCCACATAGGAAGGGAGCCTAAACCTAACAAATATCCCCCTCACAACTATGTGGAGGAAATCTTCAAACCGGAAATATCACAACAAGCTTCAAATACTCGGTCTTGATGAGGAACCTGAACCAGGGGATCGATGGAAGCTTACGTTCGATGGTGCCTAAAATTCTAAGGGGCATGGAATTGGAGTCGTCTTGATCACACCAAATAATGATTATATTCCTTTTGCTGCAAGATTGTGCTTCAACGTGACCTATAGATCAAAACTCTAGAGGTGTACGGAGACTCAGCGTTCGTGACCTGTCAAGTAAAAGGCGAACGGGTAACCTGTTGTCGCTACTGCGAAAAACGAGGCCGGCAATGACAGAAGAGTCGCCACCTTTCGTTATTTATTCCTCAGAACGGGAAAGGAAACGATCGGAAAAACCTGACGAAAAGGTATAAGACACGGTCATCGCAACCATTGTCTGGGTTCGGGAGTCAGTTACGCAAGGGGAAGGTATTAGCACCCCTCACATCCATCATACTCGATGGGATCCACGCTTGTTGTGTTTATCTGACGGGTTCGTTAAATCTATCTATGCTAAGAGGCCAGTCTAAAAAGAAAAGAAAATGACTCGGCAATGTATCACACTTTATGCCTACGTATTCCCGTCTGGAACGAGAAATCAGAGTCAACGTAGTTCGCCTAACTACGGGTTAAGGGGGAAGGTTGCTGGCTAGGATATCGCATCTTGTGCCTACGTACTTTCATACGGCATGAAAGATCAGAGCAAACGTAGTTCGGGCTACGGAGAACACAGGTTTGTTCAGCAACTTTTTATCCAAGTAAAGTTAACAATCAGTTCCAGCAGTTGGTGTTTGCAGCTCGATCCTTGGAGACTTAGGCATTACCGTTTGCAGTAGAACTGAAAGTTAACAGAACTCTCTTTACGCAAAGAGTTTTCCTGATTAAGGGTCCAAGAGGACAAAAAGGATTTGAGTGTTTGTTTTCTGTTTTTTTACGGAAAGAAGTGTTTTTTAGTTGTCTGTAGTTTGTACAGCACTAGAGACTATGACTTAGGAGCGAATGCGTCGCATATCGTCCAAAGGACATATACTAACACTCTAGACGATTGAGAGGAGACCGCTCAATCATCATTTCCCAAGTAGCTTAAGGCTCGTAACTCACTTGTACTAACTTGCCTTTATTTTGTTTTTTTACTGTTGTTTGAGATAAGAAGAGAAACAGACTCTCTACGGGGAAACTGACTCGATCCTACAGTTATCATGCAATATTCGTCCTACGGTTGAGGTTAGAGGGGAACTAACTAATGTTATCATGCATGGTTAGAGTCCTAATGTCTGTCATAACTTCTCTTGAAGAAGAGAAGTCAGAGTTCCTAGGGGAACATGGCAATGGAAATCAAACAGTAAACAGAAAAATTGTACAAAAATTACTGTAAAGATGCATGCAATGCAAGTGAGGGAGGAAATGTGTGTGGGGCATAAGCCTCCACAAGCTCATCTCAACCTCAAGCCAGATATGAATAATTGAAAAGACAGTAAAAGAAAGTAAATGCAATCAAACAAACCACAAACCACACAGGCAAGGGAGCGGAGCTCTACCGAATACCAGCAAGCAAAGCCGTCCAGTAAAAATACAAGCAGAGGGAGAAACTCAACCTCTAATGCAATACAAGCAAGGGGAGAAACTCAGCCCTTAGGATGCTCTTAGGCCTATTCAACTACATGACCTAATCTAAATGCAACACACCAATCAAGTCACATCAATATACATCAATACAGTTAAACAAGAAGAAAACAGACAGGGAAAACAAGCCAGCAATCTCCACAGCAGAGCAGTCTTCTGACAGCAAACCAATCCAAAGTCGGTAACTGTCCTTCAAGTCCTCCATATTCAAGAGAAGGAAAGGAATCCATGACAAGCAATCAAACAAGCTTCTACCCTAAGGAAGGAAATTGGGTGTTGGGAAGCTAGGGTAAACTCCACAGGAGCTTATCCCAGGCACTCAACCAACAAAAAGATCTTTGGGGAAACCTAAGGGTTTTGCTCCTTCAAGAGGTGTTCCATATTCCCCCCACGGGAGGGACTGTGCTACCTCAAGAAGGTTCCTAAAGAGGAAAGAATGATAGAACTTTAGGAGAATGGAAATGAGAAGCAAGGTAAGTTCCACAGGAACCTGCCACCGACACTCAACCAAATCCATTTCCTTTAGAAAGCTTGCTTAGTCTCAACTCCAATGTGAAAGGCAGGGAATTCCTCCACAGGAGGAATTATACCCACAATGAAGGATCCTAATTAAGCCAAGGAATGTTTGAAATGGAACTAATCCTAAGGAAAGATCATCACCTACTTGAATTGCTAAAGAAACATCAAGTGTTATCTCCTAATAACTACCTGTTCTAAGGTCAATTTGTAAAATAGGAAACTAAGGGAAAATCAATCCTAAAAAATCGAAGGAAAATCCTACATCATCTTATATGTGTCAACATTCTATGGTAGAAAAATCAGAGGTTAAATCTAAACCAAAATGCCTAAATCAAATCCAAAGCTCAAGGGTGCACCAAAGGAATTCACTAAAGGATACTCCTAAATAATTACCCTAAAACCCTATTTAAAATCATCTAAAAAATCCAACAAAAATCATATAGCAACATCATAATGTATACAAACAGCACACAAAAATCCAAGATCAAACTCTAAAAAAATGAGAGAGAAAGAAAATCAACAAATTCAAAACATCATTATCTCATTTATCAAAAATGCACTAAAGAGAAAATATGCAATAAAATGGAAAATGCATGAAATAATAAAATGCAAAGCATGATAAAATCCTAAACATTTAAATCTATAAGCAAAAATTTTTTCAGAATTAATTTGTAACATTTGCTATTTTTTATGATTTAATTTCTAACAATCAATTAAACTAAAAAAACATAAAGACAAGAAATTAAAACAAAACAGGGGAAGGGTGCATTCAGCAAGGAAAACAAGTAATATTCGCTTGGGCCCAGAAAATGGGAGGTGCAAGAATCATAGGGGGCTGGGCCCATTTGATTTACAATTCAGCTAAAAAAACCTCACTCTCAAGAAAGCGCCTGGGGTTCAATCAACAGGTATTTCACGTTTTATCTATGCTGGGCCTGAATTGAGGGGGTGCGCGTAGCACAGGGTGAAAGGCCCAAACATCAAATTAATTCATCAGTTCTTAATATTAATAAAAAAAACAAGCCACAAAGGGATCGAACTCGCGTCCTTCATGTGTTCACAGCGCGCTCAATTCACTTGGCATTGATACTAACCAAAACGTCGTCGTTTAAGGGGGAGGGGTATGTGGCGCTTCCTGAGCGCTTGGATCTCATGACTTAGTCTCTTCTTCTCTCACGCACGGAGGGCCAGGATTGTATCTTCTCCATTTGAAATTTTCTGCACACAGATGAAGCTTCGCGCGCGCAGCCATGGACGACGGTGACGGAACCAATTCCGGCGAACTTCGAACGACCGTATCTCCATCAATACTCAACCAATCGCGATGATTCTTGAATGAAAATCGCACGAAATTTCGAGAGGAATCCAAATATACTACTTAAACGATCTAAAACTCCACGAATCAAAAATTACATATCCTAACCGAAAACGCATCTAATCCTAAAATGTCACTAATCGCTCCATTCTTTGCCCATAAGTCATCTACAACCTAAGGTGAACCTAACCACATGATTCTAATGCATTGAAAATGCAAGAATGGAGTGTAATTTCAAGAAGTAACAACCTGAGTTCAAGCTTTAATTGGAGGCGTTTCTGGCTTGATTCTTTCTCCGAAACCTTCCAGATTCAATCGGTGATGATGTTAGAAGAAGATTGAAGCTTCAATTGTGCTTGAAATGGCTTCAATCAGAAATTCACTCTTTCACTTTTCTTTTTCAAGCTCTAATGGTGATCTTTGCTCTCAGCCCCAATCAATCACCAACCTTGTTTCTGATGAGTTCCTCAACCTTTATAGGATTGTTTAGAACCTTCTAGAGCTCAGGCCCAAGCCCAAAATTAAAAATCCAAATCCAACTTTTCTTCAAAAATTTGATTATGGCAATACATGACATTGGCTTCATAGCTTGCATTGGAAGCTTTGGATGACTTGTATATCTCATTTAGAATGAATTCAACCCAAAAGGAGTCTCCAAATTGCCTTTGTGAAGGAATTGTGTAATGTAACTTTTATGTGAAGAAATCTTATGAAAGGCCATGAATTGTTTTGGACCCATAATCATTTATTTCAATTTCCCACCAAAAATGCCTTTGAATTTCTTCTTTATTCAAACCACTTCACACCAATCTTTGATATGAGCCAAATCAATTTGCTATGAGCTCTTGGTTAACCTAAAAACCAGATTTTGAACAAGTTCCATGTTGAACAAAAATCCATTTTGATAAGTGTAAGTTAGAGATTTTGACCTATGATTGAAATTGGCCTATAATCTCACTTTCCCAAAATACCCCTAACTCGTAAACCTCATAACTTGAGTTCTACAAATCAGATGGAAGACTTCTAATACAATTTGGAAATCTAAGATCATGAGGAACAACTTTCATGTTGGCCAAAAGTTCAGGTGAAACCTCCTTCTAGGTCAAAAGTAGCTTAGAAGTCAGCTGATTTTCACAGACAAATTTCAGATACCTCTGAGGACCTGTGACTTGTCTGGACCATAACTTGAGTTCTATAAATCCAATGGAGGACTTCTAGTACTCAAATTAAAGCTAAGAGCATCCTCTACAACATTCATGTGGAGGACAAAGTCATATGGGACTTGTATCTTGACTTACATGGTTTGGAAGTTTGGCACTAAACAGGGGGTTTTACCCTAGGAACCCTGACTTAGCAACTCCAACCACTCTTGATTCTTCTCAACTTGATCTTAAAACAATATCTCATGTGCCTCATCCTATCATTTCATGATCTCAATGACCTATAAGTAGGCTTTGATCTTCTTTAATTGCTCTCCTTGGCCTAGGATTAACCAGATGAGACCCTAGTGACATCCACTTCAACTGTGGCTCTTGCACTTGAAAAAATGACTTGATTGAGCTCCAACATGACCTTCAAGGTACTTCAATGATCTCTAATCACGCATTCTCTCTTTGATTAAGGCCTTACAATCCACTGCTGATTTTTAACTGGCTCCAAAGGAGGATATGAGCCTGATAACTTCTTAAGCTTGAATAATACCTCTGGTTAGGCTTCTCTTGACATGTATCACACTCGATCCCCTGCACAGGTGAACAATGCTATGATATGTAAATGCTCTGATGATGATATGCTAATGCAATGAAACATAAACCAGGTGGTAAAAAGGTTGGGCAAATTTTGGGGTGCAACACTTGTCACTCAAATTTGATTCCTTATCGAGACCATGTCTTAGAATTGATGAAGAATTTCAAAGAAATTACCTTTCATCACATTCCTAGAGAAGAAAATCAAGTGGAAAATGCTTTAGCTTCATTATATTCAATGTACAAAGTAAACTACCCTAATGAAGCACCAGTAACAAAGACGGATCTTAAAAATGAACCAACAATTTGTCTTACAGTCGAAGAAGAATTTGATGACAAACCTTGGTACCATGAAATTAAGTGTTTCCTTCAATAAAAAGAGAACCCAGCAGGGGCATCCAACGATGACCAAAAAACTTTGCAAAGACTTGCTTCCAAGTTTTTCCTCAGCAGAGATGTGAAGGTGAAGAGAAACACAAGAAATGGGGTGGGTTGGTTGAATTGGGTTTCTAGAAATGAAAACTTTTTATACCCAACACAATGAATAGAAAACACAGGATAAAAATAATGACACGTTGGTTTTTATGTTGGTTCGCTATAACACAAGCTACCTCCAGTCCACCCAGTAATGTGATTTTGCCTTATCAACAAGGACTTTATCCACTATAATCAAACTTGATTACAACACAACGACCAATTGTCAATGTCTTCTTGATTCTACTAACTAAACCCTAGTCACTAAAGGAACAAAGAATACAATCAAAAGATTGATACAAGAGTGTGTTTACAAGTTTCTTCTAAGAAAGTAAAATACACAAGTGAAATACAAATATCACACAAAATATTCACAATGAATAGTATGAAACAAAAGTTATTGTCTGAGTGTTTCTCTTCTCTTAAAATATTCACAATAACATTATTCACGTAAGATGTTAGTGTTCATTCGAGTAAGGTGTGTGGGTGCTTTTCCATTCTTCCATGTCTTCTTTACATAGGCAATGAAGAGATTTGTTGGAGGGTAGAATTGGAATACAAAAATGCAGCTGTAACCTTGCATAACGGTTTATAAAAATGGTACAATATCCTTAGCCCAAAAAATTAGCGTAGTGGAAGGAATATTTGATCTTATACTATGTACTATTTTTCTCACGTAAAACCTTTTGATCTTATCTTTAATATTCATAGGCTTTTGATAAGTTGGTGATGAAGCATGCATATGAGAAGAATAAGAATCTGATTAAGAGAATCTTCATAAACTTTGGTCTTCAGAGTCTTGATCCTAAAGGTGAAAGAAACACAAGAAAGGGGGTTTGAATTAGGTTTTACCAAATATGATTTGCTTCTCCAACTTCAATCAATATAGTTAACAAGAATAAAGATAAATAGAACACCATTATTTTTATCCTGGTTCACTGTTAACAAAGTTACTCCAGTCCATCTACCAAGGTGATTTTGCCTTCATAAAAGACTTAATTCAATAATCTTGAAAGATTACAAAAGTCACAACAAGTTTAACCGACCTTGTTGCAAAACACAACTTAGACTAACCGTCTTTGTTGCAAACCATAATGGATAACCTCCATTGTCTTTTTGAGAATTCTGACTATACCCTAATCTCCCAAGGAACTATCAACCACTTTTGATTAAAAATATTTGTATGAGAAGATGCTTCTAGATAAGAAGATTACACAAGTTTAAGTATAGTAACACAAAAGTGTTTATAGCAAGATATGAATAAAAGTTCCTTCTATTCTACAAAACTATCTTAAAAATAATCTCTAAGAGATTGTACAGTGTTTGTGCATAAGTTTTGTTGAGCATTCAGTTTATCTTCTGCTTGGTTTAGCTTCGCTTTGCTTTGCTTGGTTTTTCTTATCTTTAGCTTTTCTTGGCCTTTTTCTTTTTGATTATCACACACTGCTTGGTGTTTCTTCTCTTTGGCTCTTCTTGGGATTTTTCTTTTTTACTAGATCACACATCTTCAATGCTTCAAAGTATTCCTATTGGAAGAAATAGATAAAAACTGTTGTAATTTTATTCCTAGTCAAATGTTGGTTTATATAATGAGAATACAATAAAATTACTTAATTCTCTCCTTAATGGAGAATAAAAAAAATAAATGAAAATAATTGTAAATAATTAAATATAGAAATAAAATATTTTCCAACCCCCCCCCCCCCTCAAGTTGGTACATAGATATCTATCATGTCCAACTTGTCTATCAAATGCTCAAAGGTAGGTATTGCCAAACTTTTGTTCAGGATATCTGCAATTTGCTGGCTTGAAATCACGAAAGGTAGACATATGATTCCAACATCTAAATTTTCCTTTATGATGTGTCGATCAATCTCAATATGCTTGGTTTTGTCATGTTGAACTAGATTATGAGCTATGCTAATAGTAGCTTTACTGTCAGAGTACAATTTCAATGGAAGCTCAACTTTCATCTTAAGTTCTTCTAAGACTCTAAGGATCCATAACCCTTCACAAATACCTTGAGACATAGCTCTAAACTCAACTTCTTCACTACTCCTTACTACAACGCCTTGTTTCTTGCTCCTCCATGTCACAAGATTACCCCAAACATAGGTACAATATTCAGAGGTTAATCTTCAATCGGCGACTGAACCTGTCCAATCAACATCGGTGAAGATAGACACATTCCTTTCACTAGTCTTCTTAAAAAATAATCCTTTTCCAAGATTTCCCTTCAGATATCTCAGTATCCTATAAACTGCCTCAAGATGTTATTCGAAAGGAGAATGCATAAACTGACTCACTACACCGACTAAGAAAGCAATATCAGGTCGGGTGTGTGACAAATAAATTAGCTTCCCAACCAATCTCTGATATCTTCCAGTATCAACAGGAACATTACCTTCTCCCCAAAGTTTAACATTAGGATCCATAGGGGTATCTGCCGGACGACATCCATTCATTCTTGTTTCTTTCAATAAGTCTATAATGTATTTCTGCTATGAAACCATAATACCATTCTTTGACCGAGCAACCTCCATGCCTAGAAAATATCTCATGAATCCCAAGTCCTTGATTTCAAAGTCTACTGCCAATTTCTCTTTTACCCTTGCCATTTCCACTGTATCGTCTCTAGTAAGGACAATATCATCAACATAAACAATTAGAACATCAACTTTCCCATCGTTGGAGAATTTTGTGAACAAGATGTGGTCATTCTGTCCTTGAATGTACCCTTGATTCTTCATGGACTGAGTGAATTTTTCAAACCAAGCTCTGGGAGACTGCTTTAATCCATACAAAGACTTATTTAGTTTGCATACATTTGCTCCAAATTTGTTTTCAACACCAGAAGGAATATCCATATATACTTCTTCTGCTAGATCACCATTTAAAAAGGCATTCTTAACATCTAACTGATGTAGGGGCCAACCCAGGTTAACAACAAGAGATAAAATAATTCTTATAGTGTTCAATTTTGCAACAGGAGAAAATGTCTCTGAGTAGTTTATACCATAGTTCTGAGTGAAGCCTTTAGGCACCAAGTGAGCCTTGTACCTTTCAATTGACCCATCTGAATTATACTACACAGTAAACACCCATTTGCATCCAATTGTGTTCTTGCCATCTGGTAGCAACGTAACACTCCAAGTTTTGTTCTTTTCAAGAGCTTTCATATCCTCAAGTACAACTTCCCTCCACTTTGGAATATCTAGAGCAACCTGTACACTTTTTGGAATTTCTACACTAGATAATTTTGAGGTGAAGGCAGACATAGATGAAGACAAATTTGAATATGAAATAAAATTGGACGTGGGGTCTTTAGTGCAAGATATGACAGGTTTTCTAATGGCAATAGGATCATCTATATCATGATACAAAATACGACTCTCAGAAATAGAGATAGACTTACCTTTCCTTTTGTTAGGAGGTTGATCATTCCCCAAATCAGATTTCTGGCAGTGTTGAGATGTGGACTAGTCCCTTCATTTATGGTGCTTTTTTCATAAAAACATTCCCTTTCCAAGTCCTCTTTCCTAATTTGAATATATTTTCTTGAAGTGACTCATTATTTTATGGCATTTCAATTAGATCATTATTATCATCGTTTCCAGGATTCTCATTGTTTTCTACAAGAGAAAATGTAGGCTAGGATTCACAAGGCTCCTTACTCATAACAGGGGTAGGATTAGATACATAATCATGGCCATTTTCTGTTGGTGCAGATGTAAAAGTCTCAGAATTTTATGGTACATGCAAAGATAAATTTTTCAAAAAAACTCATGTCCTCAATTTGAAATGAGTCTTCCTTTATCTCCCCCCTTGAAGATGAGTGTCATCAAAGAAAGGTTTATTTTCAAAAAATGTAACATCCATGGTGACAAACATTTTCTTGTTTTTTGGATCAAAACATTTATATCCTTTTTGGGTTGAAGAGTATCCAACAAAGACACATTTTATAGCACGTGGCTTAAGTTTTCCAACATTTTAATATTCATGAACAAAAGCTGTGCAACCAAAGATTTTTGAAGTTAAATAAGTTAAAACACGAGTACTAGGAAAACATCTTTGAAGACATTAATTGGAGTTTGAAAATTGAGAATTTTGGAGGGCATTTTGTTAATTAAATACACAGCTGTTAAAACAACTTCACCCCACAAATAATTTGGTACTTTATTCGAAAAAAGTAGAGCTCTAGCAACTTCCAATAAATGTCTATTTTTCCTTTCGATCACTCCATTTTGTTGAGGAGTATTAGGACATGAACTTTGATGTACAGTCCCATTTTTTAGAAAAAAATCATCCAGGATAGTGTTAAAATATTCTTTTCCATTATCACTTCTAAAAACTTGGATATTTGTTTGAAATTGGTTCTGCACCATTGAAAAAAAATTCTTTACAGCCTGGAAAACATCTGATTTCTCCTTTAACAAGTACACCCAACATACTCTTGTATGATCATTTATAAATGTGATAAACCATTTTTTGAGAGAGTGCACTAGTACGGTTAAGGCTTCATACATCACTGTGAATAATAGAAAACGGTTTTGATGGTTTATAAGGATGTATTGAAAATTGGGAACGATGATGCTTTGCAAACTCACATGCTTCACATTTAAACGAAGAAAAATTCTTATTATGAAATAACTTAGGAAACAAGTGTTTTAAGTAATGAAAACTAGGATGACCTAATCTTAAATGCCATACCATAATGTTGTCATCTTTATTATTCAAAATAGAAAAAGACTCAAAGCATGAACTTATTGTTAAAGGTAGTTGTGATGCATATCCAATGTCAAAGTAGTAGAGTCCTTCACTCTCCTTAGCACCGCCAATCATCTTCCCCGAGTTCAAATCCTGAGAGACACAGTGAGATCGGAAAAAATTAGTTTGACAATTTATATTTTGGGCTAATTTACTGACAGACGTTAAATTACACGATAAGTTTGGAACATGAAGGAAATTTTAAAGAGTTAATATTGGAGACAACACAAGTGACCCTTTACCTGCAATAGCTGAAAAAGAGCCATCTGCAATTTTTATTTTTTGATTACCTGTACATGGACTATATGAAGAGAACAAAGTAGATTCAATTATCATGTGATCATAGGTACCTGAATCTACTATCCAAGTAAGACTGGGACTGACACTAAGAAGTTCAGAATTACCTTTTGTTGCTATAGAGAAAGAAGGGATTAGAGACTCGAGGAGTTTGTATAGTTTGTCTAGTTGTTTCGTAGTAAATGGAAGATGAGTTGTAGGGGATTAATGCCCTTGATCAGAATTACTAGCCTGAAATACACGATCACCTTTCTTCTTCCAGTTCAGAGGTTTGCCTTTGAGCTTCCAACAGGTTTCACGTGTATGCCATTTGCCCTTGCAGTAATCACACCAAGGAACTTTATCTGACCTTCTTCCCTCGTCAAGGTTCCTAGTAGCCAGAGCTGAACCTTCAAATTCAAAGCTTCGTGGTGTCTTTCCCATCATTATTCCTTGTCGTGCCTCCTCCCTTATTATTTCTACAAAAGTTTCACAAAGAGTTGGCAATGGTATTTTTCCTAAAACGCTACCTCTTACCTCATCAAGGCCTTTATTGAGCCCAGCGAGAGACATGAATATACGATCATTTTCTTGCCTATTGAGAAACAAAACACTATCTTCTGTACACCTCCAATTGTTATCATAACAAAGATCTAACTCTTGCCATAGTGTCAATAGCTTATTGTAATAAACAATTACACTCCTGTCACCTTGTTTCGCATGCCATAACTTTGATTTTAAACCAAAAATTTGGGAGGAGTTTTGATTATCAGAGTATGTTTCCTTAACAGCTTCCCACGCATCCCTTACGGAAGGCAAAAACATGTAAGGCTTACCTATTCCAGATTCCATGGAGCTTACCAGCAATGCAATAATCAAAGAGTTTTCAGATTTCCATTATTTGTAACGAGGATCGCCTGATGTCGGTTCAGCTACTGCTCCTGTTAAGAAACCAAGTTTCCCTTTACTATCTAACACCAACCGAAAGGTTTAAGCCCATTCATTATAGTTATTACCATTCATTTTAGGGATATTGACCTTGAGGGAGTATGAGGAACCCTCTTGATCATTATCGCCTATGTTGGAATGACTATCACCAAAGACAATGTTCTTGTTTCCATTGTTGTTGTTATTACTGTTAAAAACAATGTTAATGTCTTCATTATTGCCACTGTTTGTAACCACTGACGGTTCCTCTCGTTCATCATCTTTACGACCACTGCCATTTCCGCGGCCTCTGCCATTGTTATTTGTCATAAGAGGTTAAACGAGTATGTGAATCAGATCGGGTAAAAAAGCGGGTCGAACAGAGCTCTCGATAACCCAAACCCCACTAGTTGTAGAAAGCTTTACGGTAACCCTAACCCAGAGTTCTCGATGCCATATTGGAAGAAATAGATAAAAATGGTTGTAATTGTATTCCTCATCCAAAGGCTGGTTTATATAATGAGAATACAATAAAAATACTTAAATCTCTCCTTAATTGAGAATAAAAGAAAATAAATGACAATTAACGAAAACGATTAAATATGGAAATAAAATATTTTCCAACACTTCCTTTTATATCTTAAGGAATAGATTCGTTGGAGGGTATAATAGGAAACAAATTCCAACTGTAGTTTCTTAATGGTCACTTGAAGGAATGATCAACATCATAATACAAAAGAGTTGTCCTTGCGCCACCTTACTTAGGTAGAGGTCACAAAGTACTTTGTAGTTTTATATTCATCAAATCATGCAAACCATTCTTGATCTTCTGTCTTTTAGTTCTTTAGAGGCTTCAAATGTATATTTGATGAAGCTTGTGGTAGAAGGATCAATATGTGTAACTTCAGAACCAAAGCCTTTAGAGTCTCCAAAACTCGTTCAACAAAACCTTGTCTTTGGAGTCTTTAGCACTTTGGTCTTTGTAAATGATTTCTTTAGAAACTTCAGAGCTTATTCAATTAGAACCTTGTCTTCAGGATCTTCAGAACTTGGATCAATGGAAATGATGTCTTCAAAATCTTCAGAACTCGTTCAGCAGAACCTTGTCTTCAGAAATTTCAGAACTTGGAGCATTTGAAGTACATCTTTAGAGGGCCTTTCAAGCTTTACACACTAAGTCATGATCAGAAACTCTAGTATGAAGTTCTTCATAATCGTTGCATTAGAGTCATTCCTTATCATAACATGTAATTAAAAGAAGTTTTCTTCTAGACTGTTGAGTTCAGAGTCTGATGACGTTACACACCTTTCCTTCAGAGTCAGAACTTGTTTAGCAAAAGCTACATACTAGATAGAAATTATTAGAGTACATAATTTTTCTCTAAAATATCATGTACAATTATCATCGAAACTTCAAGATCATATGCATAAAAAATCTTGTTCTTACAATCTCCCTCTTTTTGATGATGACAAACCATGTATTTTGATAGAATAATTTATGCAGGGAAATAACCATAAAAACAAATTTAGAATTTAAGCTAGCCAGCTCCCCCTGAATCTGTTACACTCAAAATTTATTTATGCTTGTTCAGAGTCTCCCCCTGAGCCGAAGACTCACAAAATAAAATTTTGAAGTACAGAAGGTAACAATATAGAAGGAATACTTCCATATAGACGTCCCATTAGAGTCTGACTAAAGCAACCTAGTCTTTATCTCAGAACCTGGCATGTTTTCAGAATTGATGATGTATTAGAACATGATTAGTGAGTTATGTGATGCTTCACATTCATACGTTAGAACTTGGTTCTTTCAGAATCATGATCATGCCACCAGAGGGTGCGAAAATATCATGTTGCTTAGGTAACCATGTTTTGGTAGAATCTTCAGAAGGTCTACAACCTCTAAACGATGTGTGTTATAAAACAAATTTGTCAATCTTTCAGAAAGTTCTCAACTTCTGAAAAACTCGAGATATCAGAGCACATGTTGACATCTTATCAGATAGTGCTCTATTTTTGAAGAATGCATTGATATAAAGCAGGGTCATTATAGCAGACTTCATGCATTCTAGTCATGTTTTCTTTTTTTCAAAAGAAAAACTTCTTCCACAATAACTTGTCTAGAAAAATCAGTGAACTTTCACAAGTTCCTAAAATAAACATCAAGCATGGTTAGTAGTAAAAGCATTAGAACTTATTTGGGTTATAAGATTCTGAGACTAAGTATATCAAAATCATATATCACTTTCTCCCCCTTTGACAGAAATAAAAAAAGGAATAAAAAGAGAAGTAATGACCAAAAGATAGCAGAATGGAGAAAAGAAACAGAAACTTCATTAAAATTTAAACAAAAAAAAAAATAAAAAAGATAAGAACATAAGAAAAACATAAAAGAAGAAAAAAAATTAGGGTAATCCTAAGGTGCCTAAGGTAGGGAAGAGGGAAGGGTTCTTTGAATGAGTTGAGTAAGCATGTTCTAAATGTTCTTGTTAAACTCATCTTGATTGTCAAGTCTAGTTCTGAGCAACTTCTGTTCCTTCTGAATGTCTTCTAAGTTGTTCATCAAATGAGGAAGAATATTAGATTCAGAACATCGAGCTGATCATAGAAATTTTTACAACTCAAGGAGGTTTCTACAGTTTCTAACATCGCAGCTATTTTCCTAACAGCTTCTCCTTTCTTTTCTTTAAACAACACAAACATTACAACCTCTCTCTTTCTATTTCTGCTTGAAGTTGTTTCCTGATTTTGTTCTTCTGGTATCTTAAATCACATCAGTAATTAAAGCCATTGAGCAAAAACAAAAAAAAAACGCTTTTCCATCAAGCAGTACATCAACTTTGTACAAGACCAATTCCAGCCACTACAACCATCGAAACTTTCCATATAATATGTAACACCCCACTTTCCCAATTCATAAATAAAATACAATTATTTCAAAATAACATCAGAGTTTTCCCCCAAAAGTGGGATATCACCTCAAATAGTTCAACATAACTCTTCATTATATGATTTTCAAAATAAAGCAACGGAAAATTATCATTATCCATCGTTCACGGCCATCCGCCAAAATACACAAAAGTATTCATTAACAAGTTCACCAAACATGATACGTCACAGGAATAAACAAATTTATCGTAAAACAAATAAAATCCCAAATCCCGTGCTACGTATCAGAGCATTCTAAGACTCGACTCGCGCACCACTATCAAAGCTAGCTATGTACCTGGATTATTTGTACTTCCGAAGAAGCACAGACCACAACAACAACAAAGGGGTGAGAAAACATGATCAAAATTATCAGTAATAAGATACATGAATAAAAGGTAGTAAATATACAAATCATCACCCCACCAACATCAATCACGACCTACTGTCCAACATCAACATAACATACAATAATGCAAGAATGCAACTCAACACCATGCATGCGGTACCGACTCATTGGTTCATTCAATCGAACCCCGGATAGAGCACCTACGCTCCTCCTGAGAAATGATCTATCCCCACCATTCTCCACAAGGGAGTACAGATGGATCACCTACGCTCCTCCTGAGAAATGATCCATCCCACCATTCTCCACAAGGGAGTATAGGTGAATCACTTACGCTCCTCTTGAGAAATGATTCAACCCCACCATTCTCCACAAGGGAGTACGGATGAATCACCTACGCTCCTCCTGAGAAATGATTCATCCCACCAAAACACCACAATATGCACGACACCAAATGCACAACACACAAACTCAAGCACACTAAGTGCACACGATCCTCCTGATCACATCATCATACATTATATATACATATATATAGACACCAATCAATTATGTCAATTAAAATGAATAATAGGGAAATCACATTTGAACACCAAATATACGCTCCTCACCATTCACACCATTCCTATACTCAACATGGCCAAAAGGGATCCTACAAAACATTAACATTGGATGAAACCACAAAAATAAAACAAGTTGCTGTCATGCTCGCTGACCCACTCGCCTAGCGAGGCCTCAACGAATGCTCGCTGCCTCACTCGCCTAGCGAACATGCTAACGAAGGCAGACAGTGGCTACTGGAAGTGTTCGCTACCTAGCTCGCCTAGCGAGTCCCTAGCGAATGCTCGCTACTAGCTCGTCTAACGGAGGTGCTAGCGAGCGTCTGTGATTTCATAAAACCCTCACTCTCCAGAAATGTCATCTTGCTCAATTCCAAGCCTATCATTCTCTATCTATCTGCTATCCTATTATTACTGCAACTATTAAACACCATTCTAACCATTTTACCCTTAGATTTCCTCTCTAGAACCAATTTTCATGTACATCGCTAATACCTCAGAAGGTACACAGAACCTCACCCAAAATCATAACAACAATGCATGCACCAAATTCATCAATATCATACACCAAATTCACCAATATCAACAACAACAACAGGCATACCAACATGCAAATCATATTCATAAAATCCCTACGGGGTTAAGGAATCCCCTCTACCCAATTCATGCAAGAATACCAATCTTAACCCGTTTCTCCCCCTTACCTCGATTAATTGCTTCGATTGTTGAAGAATCCCCAAGAATCTGACAGCCCTAGTCTTCTTCTCTTCCCTTGTTCTTCCTCCTTGTTCTCTCTCTTCAATCTTTCCCCCAAATTGGTTTATTGTGTTTTCTTCCCCTTCTCCCCAAAATCCCCTTTTCTTACTTATTTTATTAATAATAATAGTAATAATGATAATAATTATAATAATAATAATAATAATACAATTACAATATTACTATTATTTATTAAATTATTATCATTATTCATTATATTATATTAATATTAACTCTATGGCTTATTAAAATAATCTTTATCAAATAAGGGCACCCACCAACGCGCTTAGACACACTCCCCACACAAGGACACACCAAAAAGACTAAATAATTAAAATGAGTGTTACAACTCTCACCCACTTTAATTATTTTCATCCTCGAAAATTACCTTATGGAAACAATTCCGGATACGCTTCCCGCATCCTGCTTTCCAATTCCCAAGTCACACTGCCTCCTGCAGCACCTCCCCAAGCCACTTTCACCAAGGATATCTCCTTCCCTCGGAGTTGTTTCTCGTTCAACAATTTTCACTAGAAGTGCCTTAGCAATCAAACTATCTATCACTTGCACACCATCCAATTGAATCAAAGTACCTCCTCGGCTTAGACACATGAACACATCCTGCAATTTCCACAAACGATAGCGGTGAAACAGTCTAACATGCTATTTTCCCCACACTTCCGCTACGCCACTCTGATACAGATAAACAAAACATAATGTGTGCTTCCGAGACTTCAAAGCTCGACCAACCCCAGTAACTATCATGATCCAACACACAAGCTCTCACCAAATCCTTTACATACTGGATAGTTCTCTCTATCTGTCCATCTGTCCACGGATGCCAGACAGAGTTCAACTTCAATATGGCACTCAAAGCGTCTGCAACTCTACCAAAATCTCAGCGAGAACTCAGATTCCCATCTGACACAATATTCGACGGTATCTCATACTACTTCGCAACTTCTTTACTATACATCTTAGCTACCTCCAGCATAGAATGATCCATCTTCATTGGTAAGAAATGGGTTAATCTTTTCAATCCATTCTTAACTACTCAAATCAAATTATATCCCTTCAAATTCTTCGAAAAACCCAACACAAAATCCATGGGAACACTATTCTATTCCATTCAGAAACATTCAACAGTTGCATCAGGCCCAACAGTCCCCGTTGTTCCAACTTTGACTTTCCACAAGTCTAATCAGCATACACAACCTCAACCATCTCTCTCTCCACCTATGGCCACCAAAACAATCTCCCACATTCGGTCACATCTCCATAGTGTTGCACCCTAATTTTTGACCTTAAGATCCCACCTCCTTGCGGTTGAAACCACTAGTTCAAGTAATACCCCAAATTTTGCCCTTAATATAGTCAGTCATTTCGCGTAAGCATGTCATTTTATATCTGTTAATCTCTAACCAGGTTTCGAGCATTGGTTTGTTTTTGCAGGAGTTATCCTCCAGGGGTGTTTTGGTCATTCTTAAATAAAGCCCGTAATATTAGGACAAGTAAGATGTTAGTCCTAGGGCGTGGGTTACGTGGATTGGGTATGTCAAAAGATAGTTGACAAACAATTTGTGTCCTCATGCTAAACTTGGATCGAATCGAAATGACCGAATGCTATTAGAGGATGGTTCGAGAAGTCACAAAATTTCAGTTTGAATGTTGCTTATGTTACTAATTATCGCTTATCTGATCAAAGTGGAGGAGGGGTTAAGTTTAATTGGTTGTGGGTTTTTATTCACGAATGTTCATAAACCATAAATCATAGTTGAATACAAATAATTCACGGATGTCTATTCATGGATGTTTAAATTCATAATTGTGAGAATGAAAATGAACATTTGGTGGAATTTATTTCATAAACGATAAGGAGTCACGAGTTGAAGAGGAAAGTGATGTTTGAATTGTTATTCATGATAAATCATTCATGTTTACAAATGGATCATGCATTTACAAGAAGAACCCTATTCTAAGTCCTAAAGTCCTAGAAAGAAAAGCTACAAGCATTCTTCATTGAACCTCTCTTGAGTGCTTCACGTAATTCTCGATTACCTGAAAAAGAAAAAACAGACGAAGAAACATAACAGAAAGGGTTAGAAGCGACTTTTGACACTCTCAGAACAACGTCATCATCGAGTGCCACAACCGAAGCTGCATCCTACCCCCGTTACCGATCCGCACCATTGGCGTCAAATCAGGTAATACAGTTCTTATTTAAGGGACAGCCGAGAGAGAAAGAGATAAAAGAAGTGGGACTGATTCGTTTTTTCCGTAATTGGATTCGTTTCAAAATAAGCTAAGTACTAATCCCATCAAGTAAATATAGCACCATTCATCAAGTAAATCCCATTTGGTTTCCAAGACTGATACAAGGGTAAAGCAGCACAATCAATTTGGTTATAAACCCGAATGCCGACGGGTATGAGCCACTTTGTGTTCAAAGTTTGTCAACACCTGAAATGCAAGCATCAAAACAGTATCAGAGTTTTCAAAGAAATCCATCACTGACTAAGAACCGAATTTCACACCTGCATCAGCTCTAAATCAAACAAGAAATTCATAACAGTGAAACTAGTTCAACAAGAAAGAACCAAGTCAAACAAATCTGCCACAAAAGGCTCAGCATACAAATCAAAAGCTGCATAGAATTGGAAGAAGCAATCTAATTCACAAATATTAGAACTAAATCAGAATCCACTCAGGAACGAACAAACCCGTAGGGCACAACAGAGGAGTTCGAAGAAAGGAGAGCCAAGCGGTATCAGAAAGAAAATAAATCCATACCATGACAAGCATATTAGTTTCACCATGACGTTTCATATCAGTTCGTAATAACAGGTGCCTCAGTTCATACGGTATCAACAGTTCAGGTCCAAAGCAAACCAGCATTCTACAGATGTGTGTTGCCATAAAACACCAAAGCCAGGGCTCAGCTATCACACATCACGGCCCTTTGCAAATTCAGGAAAGGAAGAGATCAGGGTACGAGAAGCAATGGGATGTACCTCAAAGGACGAAAGGATCACATATCACACCAGAGTAAGCAAATAAACTCAGGTCGAAATCCTCAAATATCCAAAGCACATCGAAAACAAAGCAACATGAAGGGCTCAGTCGAAACATCATGGCCCAACTCGCAGGTTCTGGTTCAGTCAAGTGAGCATTACCCTCGCACCGAAAATGAGTGTCAATGGAAAGCATATCTGGGCAACACATGTCGTAATCCCGCTCAACTACACAAGAAAGTCGAATGTTAAAAGTTGATAGTATCAGTAAACAGGTGGTTCGAAAACCAGAAGGGTCGAAATAACATCCACAGCAGTGAAACAATGCCCTTGTTACCACAACAACCCTTACCAGAAGAATCAAGTTCGAATAGATCAGAAAAGAATCAGACTATCACAAGGCAACTCGAATGGGAACATAACAGATAACTCAATTAATTGAAGCCTACCAAAATATCCTTCGAATCCAAATCAGGTATCCAATGTGAAATTAGAGCGAAAACAGATATCCGAGTAAGACCTGAAATTAAGGGAATCAAGTTAAACTGAATTGGTAAATCCAATTGAAACAGAATAAGGAAACAAAATCAAATCAAATCTTTGAGAGTCGGAGAGAAGAAAAATGCAAATCCGAAACCACAAAGCCCAAATCGAAATGAAATCCACGTCAGGGTCACAAAATAACCGTTAAAGCATATTCCTTGAGAATAGAAGATTCGATTCAGAGAGAGATCAAATCAAATCCGTTTCAATCAGAACACAAATCAGAAAATTAATCAAGAAATTATTGCAATCATCAAAAAGGAAAGGTTTCCAGTTTCGATTCATCCCAAAACGGAAGACCCAAATCCACATTGAAAGGACTTTAACACAAATCTCAACTCAGAGCGTATATAAGAGAATCAAAACCATCAGAGAGGGATCGATCACGCGAAACCAATAGCTACCAAACCCTAAAACTCTCGAAATAAAGAAAAAGAGGTTGAACAGAGAGACCACTTATCTCTCTAATCGTTGAAGCTTTCTCCGACCACCACGAGCCCTCAACTGACGAAGCATCCCTTCCACCACTTTAATCGCCGCCGCCGTTGACCTTCGGTAAAACTCTATCCTTATCCATGGCATTGATTCATTGATGTTTTCGGTTTGATTTCAGGTTCGGGACAGGGAACGATATGATGAAGGAAAGAACCTATCACGATTATGAAGAAACGGAGAGTAGGAGGCTCGTGAGAATGGAGAGGCCGATCGCGATTTGGGGGGGGGGGATAATTGGGATTAGGGTTCTTACAAGTTTTCTTGTTTTATTTATGTTGTAATCACGTATAGCGTACACACACCAACCATCCTGCACACCCACACACTGATTTAATTTAATTTAATTATTTAACCTAACAGTTAACCTAATTTAATTAATTAACCTTAAATCAGCCTTTAATTAATCAACTAATCTCTTTTTATCCTATTAATTTTCATTTCATTTTATTAACTAATTAATCTACAATTTTATCTAAGTAGCTTTTTTTTAATAATACAATTTACCCTTTTTAGTAAAAAAACCTATCCCATTTAGTTTAATTTAGCTTTTATCTAATAAGTTTACTTAATAAAAAGAGTTTATAATAATCAAATCTTTTAACTCAGTTAGAATTTTGGTCTTTAATAATATTAATCAAAAGCAATTTAAAAACCTTTTTTATTAACCTTTGATTCAACGAAAATCTCTTTAATAAAAGTAATAATAACATCCTTTTTTATATAATATAGAAACCTAATTTCATAATTTTAAACTTAACTTGTATTCATCTCATTAACAAAACCTTTTTAAATCATTATCATTTAAAACTCTTCCTACCAACTTAATCAAATATTAACCCATTTTCAAATCCACTAAACCTATCTAATTCATCTAATCTCACTTCACCTAAAATCAAACTCACTCAAACCAACATTTTATTCAATCTGCATAAAATCAACTCACATCGTAAAATCAATCGTGCACACTCACTCACGACACATGCACCTACACTTAGCGCTTTCATGCGTGTGTATGGCTTTACATTTCTGCAATTTACTCTTCTGCAATTTATCCTATTGTATTTATATTTCCGTCCTTTACATTTATCGCATCGCATCCGTCCAAAGGAAAAACCTACACATAATTCAACGTTGTGTGTAGTTGCACATCATATGCACCATATTCCCTTCGATCCTTGATTCTTCAAGTTGATCTTTAGGATAGATCCAACCCCATAGGAAGGACCATAATCTTTACAACATAGAAACAAACAACACAACAAAATACAGACTTTTCAAACACATTAGAGAATAGATGTTAATCATCTTAAGTGAGATATAATCTCCACCCCCACAACAATACAATCAAACATGTAGGGACTTTGCCTTAGAGCGACAAAGGCATGCTTGGCGACCATCCGAGTATGTAAGACCTTTTCTTAAGACGATGCAAAGACCATTTCCTACAACCTCCTTCTTTACATTTGTGGTGGTTATCTCTCCCTTAACATGAAGACTCATCTCTTCTCCTAAACCCAATCAAAACAACTACCCTAAACCCGTAGGAACTTTGACCACAGTCAAAGAGCTCCTCTAACCCTTTAGGGTGAACTACAACATACTCTGATTCCACTCCCGTAAGGATATGTAGGCATAAGATGCGACATCTTATCGAGTATACTTAGACATAAACCACTAGGGTCTTTAAACCATTAAGCAGATAACACTTAGCAGTAAACAAACATAAAACAAGAGGTTCCTGTAGAGTACTACAGAAACTTAGGATGCTAGTACCTTCCCTAAGTTTAACCAACCCCCGAACCTAAACAATCTAGCTTGCATTTGCATTGCATTGTGGGAGTTTCGATCTTTATCCCTTCCTTTGGACAAATCAAAGTTCGGTTGCAATTGAATTAACGATTCAAACTAATCAATAGTTTGGTATCCAAATTTCACCGCGACACATAGCACCTGGATGGGTACTCAATCCACCTTAATGTCCTTCTTCCAGGGTACTCTTATCCAACCCACAATACTGGAGCACAAACTCTATCACGACATATCATGACACCATTTCCATCAATCCGAAAATCAGCTCTTCGACTCAATTCATTAAATTCAATCAGTCTACTAGCTCAAATTAGAATTCCAACTCCTCGAATCTCATCAAGATTACCCATAGTCAGCCTCAACATACAAAGCTTAACTCCATAAGAAGTCTCTTCACAGACCAAACTCATATCTCGAATTTTCTTAATCAGTGCTAACTCATTTACCATCATCATCGGTATATACCAAAAAATTCTCCAAATCGATGCGTCAGCTACCACGTTGTCTCGCCCGAATGGAAATTCAACCCAAAACCATACTCCTCCAGAAGTCCCAATTATTTCCTCTGTCTCATGTCCAACTCTTTCAAATCAAACAAATACCTTAAGCTCTTAAGATCACCAATCATCTCACATCTCAACTAAACAATTAAGGCCTCCAAACTCCGACACAAACACATGACAACAACCAACTCTAAACCACCTGTCAGATAATTCTTCTTACGTACTTTAAGTTGCCCTAAAGCATAACTAAAACTCGTTGATGTTGTGCTTAACATATCTCCCAATCATATTAACAAAGCATCACAAAACACAATAAATAGTTTTGTCTGATTCGGCAAAACCAACACACGAAATGTTGACAGCTCTCCCAAACTCCTTGAACTTTCTTCACCGAGGCATATCACTACTTCTTCTCCACACGGATAACTCAAGTTCCTGATGCTCAACATAATCCTCTATACTCTTCGAATATACCAAAGTATCATCAGTTAACACAACCATTGAATCGCTTATTTAAGTATGGAAGATCCCATGCCAAACGGACACTGAATTTGTGAGCTATGGCGGAAACACGAACCGCACCTTCCACACTTACCACCACATCCAAACACATCCCATCAATAAATATCTTAATCCCATGCCGCTACTTCTCCATCACCTATAGCATTGTAAAAACTTCCAACGCTTCGAACCGTGCGTCATTCCGAGTTACGGTTCTCCCGTTACGTCAAAAATACAACAACAACATTTTCACACTTGAAAGGCCATTCAACACACCTTCAACTCTTGAAATGTTTAAAGGTCTAATTATATAAATATCGTATTCCACATTCTTACTTTCTTTACTATTCACCAGGAGTCACTATCCACCCTTTACATACTCGGCCTCACAATCTGTTACCATAGCACATCCATCAGACACGAGTCTCAAAACTACTCACTCAAATTAATTACTTGACCACCCAAACAGATATACAATACGGAGCTCTCAATATCGGGCTAGTTTCTGCAACTAAGTCGATCACAACTCCACTTCACGTCCTGGCTGTATATCACTATCTTGTCAGGATAACTTTCAGACGACCACACTTAATCGGCAACCCGCCAACTTCTCTACTTTCATCAACACTCAAAATTCCCCTCAAAATTAAACATCTCAACATTGTCCTGTGCTGACTCGCCAAAACAACTCTTAAGCATTTGGCTTAACTCCAAACAATTCACTGTACACACCATCTAAGCTCGCAAGACACATTTATTCCCTCCAACATGATTCCGTCAAACTATAATAGCGTTTAACAACACACTGAGCCATAACTCCACACTTGAAGCATCTTGGAGAAGTACAACTTTCTCCCCCACTTATTTCAATCCCACTCCCGCAGTCTCTAGTCTCTGGCGACTGTTGTCCCACCAAGCCTCAGTTTCTCCTTCCAGTATGTGAGTACCAAACCTCACTTTTTGCTCGTCACTATAACCCATTGTCCTGAAAATTTTCTCAATTGCCTTCAACCACTTCTGTGCAGTTTTAGAACCCATAATTCCTCCTTCAAATGTCGGTGGCTTGTTATTCCGAAACTGAGCCAAATCTCCAAACTGAGCACCCGCAGCTAGATTCTGATTAGCAACCACCTGCGCCATATCTTGCATAGCATCAACCAAAGCGCCATCATTCCTTCCTGCCATACTCCTTGATAATAACAACACCAGGTTAAAAGGTACACAACCTCTATCCTAAGGATAGACTCAACTACTACACTGGCCAAACAGACCGACCTGCTCTTTGTAACACCCCACTTTCCCAATTCATAAATAAAATACAATTATTTCAAAATAACATCAGAGTTTTCCCCCAAAAGTGGGATATCACATCAAATAGTTCAACATAACTCTTCATTATATGATTTTTAAAATAAAGCAGCGGAAAATTATCATTATCCATCGTTCACGACCATCCGCCAAAATACACAAAAGTATTCATTAACAAGTTCACCAAACATGATAGGTCACAGGAATAAAAAAATTTATCATAAAACAAATAAACTCCCAAATCCCGTGCTACGTATCAGAGAATCCTAAGACTCGACTCGCACACCACTATCCAAGCTAGCTATGTACCTGGATTATCTGTACTTCCGAAGAAGCACAGACCACAACAACAACAAAGGAGTGAGAAAACATGATCAAAATTATTGGTAATAAGATACATGAATAAAATGTAGTAAATATACAAATCATCACCCCACCAACATCAATCACGACCTACTGTCCAACATCAACACAACATACAATAATGCAAGAATGCAACTCAACACCATGCATGCGGTACTGACTCATTGGTTCATTCAATCGAACCCCGGATAGACCACCTACGCTCCTCCTGAGAAATGATCTATCCCCACCATTCTCCACAAGGGAGTACGGATAGATCACCTACGCTCCTCCTGAGAAATGATCCATCCCACCATTCTCCACAAGGGAGTACGAGTGAATCACTTACGCTCCTCCTGAGAAATGATTCAAACCCACCATTCTCCACAAGGGAGTACGAATGAATCACCTACGCTCCTCCTGAGAAATGATTCATCCCACCAAAACACCATGATATGCACGACACCAAATGCACAACACACAATTTCAAGCACACTAAGTGCACACGATCCTCCTGATTACATCACCATACATTATATATACATATATATACACACCAATCAATTATGTCAATTAAAATGAATAATAGGGAAATCACATTCGAACACCAAATATACGCTCCTCACCATTCACACCATTCTTATACTCAACATGGCCAAAAGGGATCCTACAAAACATCAACATTGGATGGAACCACAAAAATAAAACAAATTGTTGTCATGCTCGCTGACCCACTCGCCTAGCGAGGCCTCAGCGAATGCTCGTTGCCTCACTCGCCTAGCGAACATGCTAGCGAAGGCAGACAGTGGCTACTGGAAGTGTTCGCTACCTAGCTCGCCTAGCGAATGCTCGCTACTAGCGCGCCTAGCGGAGGTGCTAGCGAGCGTCTGTGATTTCACAAAACCCTCACTGTCTAGAAATGTCATCTTGCTCAATTCCAAGCCTATCATTCTCTATCTATCTGCTATCCTATTATTACTGCAACTATTAAACACCATTCTAACCATTTTCCCCTTAGATTTCCTCTCTAGAACCAATTTTCCTATACATCGCTAATACCTCAGAAGGTACACAGAACCTCACCCAAAATCATAACAAGAATGCATGCACCAAATTCATCAATATCATACACCAAATTCACTAATATCAACAACAACAACAACAACAACAACAAGCATACCAACATGCAAATCATATTCATAAAATCCCTACGGGGTTAAGGAATCCCCTCTACCCAATTCATGCAAGAATACCAATCTTAACCCGTTTATCCCCCTTACCTCGATTAATTACTTCGATTGTTGAAGAATCCCCAAGAATCGGACAGCCCTAGCCTTCTTCTCTTCCCTTGTTCTTCCTCCTTGTTCTTTCTCTTCAATCTTTTCCCCAAATTGGTTTATCGTGTTTTCTTCCCTTCTCCCCAAAATCCCCTTTTCTTACTTATTCCATTAATAATAGTAATAATAATAATAATAATAATAATAATAATAATAATAATAATACAATTACAATATTACTATTATTTATTAAATTATTATCATTATTCATTATATTATATTAATATTAACTCTATGGCTTATTAAAATAATCCTTATCAATTAAGGGCACCCACCAACGCGCTTAGACACACTCCCCACACAAGGACACACCAAAAAGACTAAATAATTAAAATGGGTGTTACACAATACACATAACCACTAAAAAATGAAAACAACATCTCGCCGACACCATTTTTCACAAACCGTTACGCACATCATGATACACTACAACACACATCAACCTTGCACATACAAATCATACACACAACAACACTGTATTACCCAAACCATACACACATTGAATAATCATGATACAGCTATAAATCCATACACAAAGCCTTCTCACACACCACATGACCCTACCCAATAAGATACCACGCATCCTTCATAAATTTACCACACTTACTAAAAACTCACATATGCAAAAATCACTCAACCATGAACAAAATAATTCCACAAAGCACCCTAACATAACAAACCTATGCAACTCACAACCTTCAGTTGACCCCACAATGTGAAAAGAAAATACGCGACCACAACAGATTTCACGCCCTTGCCACACACATAATCAGCAAACGACAAAGTGAACAAAACGCAAACCTCACCAAAACACATCAATCACACCCTTCATCACACTATAAATGAACACCTCTCATTCACTCTCAAACCAAGCCTTAATGAGCCAAAGGAATGTTGTAGAAAATTCCCCTTCACCCTCGTCACAACTCCTTTAAACTCTTCATAAAACTCACAAACAAACTTTCATAACCTTAGGTCATTCATAACCTACAAACCACAAATTTCATAAAACTCTTCTTCAAACCACTCTATAATTAAAAAACAACATTGATTTATACCCAAATCATAAACTGCAAGTAAACGAACAAGGAAAGATGAGGTGAAGTAGAAGAGAGACTGAAGCAAAATGAAAGAGAATCAAGAGATAATAGAGAAGAGGACTCGTGAGATTCGTACGTGAGTGGAGAGCTAAGCCGCGAGCAAAGTGGAGAAGAGAAAGTAAAATTTGTTACGAGAGGAAGAAAATGAAAATGTAAATCGATTTGCTTTTTGTCTCTCTTGTGTCATGACCTTAATTTTGTTTTGTTGTGCTTGTCTTAACGATGCATATATTTTATCTTGGCCATGTTTTTTAACAAAGCTTTCATGAGTCTTTGGGACTAGGCCCATTCAGATTCTCCATACACACCCACCTTATTACTTCCTTGCACCGATCCTTGTAGGTTGTTGGATCCTTATAGGCACACCCTTGCGCTTACTGCTCCATGATAACGCGAAATCATATCGTTTATTTGGCTTGATTTACATGCATTTATTTGTGAATTTTATTAATTTATCTTGATTTATGTTCTATTATATGATTAATTTACTTCGTTTTACAGATTGGGGAGAATTTGGACTAAAGAAAGAAAAGGAGAAGAAACAGATGAAAAACGGATGAAAAATAGATGAAAAACAGCAGATACGGATTCTGCTGCGTGTGACGACCGTCACATTTCATGACGACCGTCACGCAGACAAAAAACGCAGAATCAGAATTCACGATCAATCTCAACTTAAATCCTTCCTACACTTTCTCCACTCACTGCCCACTACTGGAAGTTACTACACTTTCTCCACTCACTGCCCACTACTGGAAGTTACTACCACTTTCTCCATATCTCACGCATGATCTCAGGAATTTGAGATAAGAAACATCTCCTATAAATAGACAAGAGACTCACAGAGAAAGGTGTGGATTCTTCATCCCGGAGTTCTGCCAAAGTTCCATCAAAGTTATTTATCGTTACTTTTATTTTCCTTTCCATTTTCCTTCAGTTCAGAATATTGTATTTTCTTCCTGTACCTTTTATTTCTCGCCAAAGTAGAATCCTGCCGACATTGTGGGGGACTACCCAAGGATTTGAGATCAGTACAATTTACAGGTTTTTATTAATTGAATTACTACTTTATTTCTGTTATGATGCACACTTTATTATTCCGTTGTTTATGTCTATTTCCGTTCGCATTAATTATCATGTCTGGCTAAGTTAGTTTTATCGGTATGTGTCGCTACTGCGAAAATCGGCGCCGGCTGACAGAAGAGTCGCCACCGCGCGTTATTTATCCCACGGGAGGGAAAGGAAACGCTCAGAGTAAACCTCGCACAACACGGGGAAGGTATGGTCGTCGCAACCAAAACCTGGATTCGGGAGTCGGTTACGCAAGGGGAAGGTATTAGCACCCCTCACGTCCGTCGTACTCGACGGGATCCACGCTTGTTTTCGGGTATGGATTATTATTCTATCTACTCTAAAGGTCAGGGGTTAAAAAGAAAAGAGAATGAAAATAAAAATGACTCGGCAAAGTATCGCACTTTATGCCTACGTATTCCCGTCTGGAACGAGAAATCAGAGTCAACGTAGTTCGCCTACCTACGGGAAAGGAGGGGAAGGTTGCTCGCTAGGATATCGCATCCTATGCCTACGTACTTTCATACAGCATGAAAGATCAGAGCAAACGTAGTTCGGGCCACGTACGACACAAGTCTGTCTTGATTGATTTTATTCCTTCTGAAAAAGGTTTTACTGATTAAAAGTCCCGGCGGACAAAAATGACGTCTTGATGAGTTCACGTTCTTTTACGGAAGAAGTGTCTTTTATTGAGTTTAAAATCTTTACGTGTTTTTCTGTTGGTTTTGAGGAAGAAGAGACAGAACTCTAACCTACGGTTGCAAAGGGAAACAAACTAACCTAATGTTATCATGCATGGGTTAAGACCTAGTGTCTATCATGCTCCTCTCTTGCACAGAGAGAAACAGAGATCCTAAGGGATAGGCAGAAACAGAAACAATATCAGATATATACAGTAATACAGTAAAATGCATGGATGCAACAGTACAAGCGAGGCAAGGGAGACCCACTCAACCTCGAACCTAGAAAACAATAGGCGAAAGTGAACAGGATTCACTTTCAACCCAACAGGGTAAACAGCAAACAACACAACTAGGAAATCCAAACAATACATCAGCAATGAAATACAGCAAAAATAAACAGCCACAGCAGCTCTACATCAACATCTGGCTACAAGCAATCTCCAATCAGCTACAGGCCTCAACAAGCATCAATCTCCATCTTCATGGCCTTCAGGAAAGGGTTTTAATCATCAGTCTCCTATAAGCAATGGCCTTTCTTCAAGTCTCCAATCTTCAGGGATGAACATCAGTCAACAAGAGGAGAGGAATGTTAAACAGTAAATTGCCCACCAAAGGTGGCTCATAAACTGTTAACATTATGCAGACAGGTTTCTCTCAAAAGTTCTATCTTCCAAATACTTTCACTGATCCTTCCAAAGGAAGGAAGTGGATATTTGAAAGAGACTTTGAATCATAGAGAAAGGATGGATGCAGACAAGGCATTCCATGTTTGAGAAGCAAGCTTTCTAATCTAGAGCCCTGCCTAGCTCCTAAACCCTAGTCTCCTCAGCAGCTGCTAGCAAGAACCTCCTCTCCAACTCTGGCAGTTGATCTTCAATCTCTGGATCTCCAATGGTCTTCATCTCCTCCAGTCTTCAGCTCTCCCAAGTCCCCAGACAATCCCAATACCCACACAAGCAAGCAATAATCCCCAGAAGGCACACCACACCAGTCAATCAGATACAACAGCATATTAATAGCAGTAGGGGAATCCTGACTTTTTCTAAGGGGTCTAATAACTACCCATAGCCCCTATAGTCCCATAACTAAACTAGTCAAACCCTAAGTCCTAAGGGAAAAGAATCAAATCTCCTAAGTCATCACTTAAAACCCTAGTTTTTATTCATGTTGTTCACACCTAAGCTAAACACCTAGAATTAATTTCTAAAAATGGGAACTAAATTGCATCTATAAGTTCAATGTCTAAACTAAACAACCTAAAAAGAATGGGCAAAAAATATTGAAGCAACTAATAGAACAAAAAATAACAAAATCATGTATGAAATGAAACTATTAAAATGTCATTTATTTATAAAATATGGGGAAAATATCAAATAAAAAATAAAATGCAATTTTTATTTTTTATAATTTTCTAGACATCCTAAAGAAAAATATGCAAAAAGAATGAATTAAAAATGATGATTTTTCTATTTATTATGATTTTTATAAGATGCATAAAAAATGAAAAGAAAATAAAAGAAAATATAAAGAAATATTTGAGGGGGTGAGAAAAGTAAAGGCGCGCAGTTGAAATCCCAAGTGGGCTGGAAAAGGTGGGGTACGAATATCATTTGCAGCTAGGCCCATATGCGCTCAGAAAACACTTGAGAAAATGCCAGAAAAATAAAGAAAGATTCGGTGTAAATAGCATCCAATTCATGTGTATTCGTTTGGGCTTAGTGAAAAAGGGGTGTGAATAGCTGTTGGATCCAAAGCCCACTCAGAGTATTTAAATGAAACGCCGCGTTTCATGCCAAATCCTTCCCTCCATTTTCAGCTTTAAACGTGGATCGTTGGATGGGGAATTAAGTCAAAAGTCAAGCTGGGATCGTGTGGTGCCAGGGTCATCTTCAACCTTGAGCCCAAACCCTAACTCAGAAAAACCCTAGCCATGCACACACCTTCGAGCTCCCTGTTCTCTCTCCCTGCTCCATGAAATCAGATACTTCCAACAGAAAACTTGCTCTATATCAATCCCTCTACACATCCATGCCAATAGCTCATCCTAAAACTCACTCAATAAAACAATTCGATAGGTGTAACAGATCTGATCCATCGTTTTCCAACTGATATTGATCCTCTCAATTCTCTCTAGAACTCATCCTAAACTAACCTACAACTCACCCTAATCATTTTAAGCACCTAATCTAAGATTATCTCTCATGATTCTTGACATTCTAAGCTTCAACAGAATTAGTGCACCATGATCAACATCCATGAAACTTGCCCAAACTTACCAAAATCAATCATCTCACTTATCCTAACCGATCTATACTAACAATTTCCTATAATTCTCATTAGATCATGCAATTCGAATGAAGTTACCAACCTGTTGTGATGATGGAAACAGCTATGGAATCCTCTTGATCCAATGCTTGAAATGAGGGGAAACTGATCAGTGAACTTGGTGATGAGTTCTGTATGCAACCAAAGATGCTCCAAGGCTTTGAATCTCCTAATTCCAAGATTCTTGCACTTTGAATGATGATGATGAATGGCATGATTCTTTGTTCAATTTGCCAAATAAATGTGTGGATTCTGATCTTTGTGTGATGATGGTGAAGATTGAATCAAGAATATTGAAGATTGATGGAGATTATGGAGATTTTGGAAAGCTTATGCAAGTTGAAGAAAGTATGAAAAAGTTGGGGTTTTGAACAAATGGGAGCACCAACCCTTGCATGAATCAGCTTGTATGAATATATAGATGATGTTGGAACCTCCTAGAACATGGGAGAAATTTCCCTTGCACTTTTCCTTTTCAATTTGGATTATGTTACTTTCAATTCAAGCAACCATGGATAACTCACAAAATATGACCTAAACTCAAAATTCCACTTTAGCCAATGTCTTTAAAATGTCCTTTCCATTCAAAATGACCTATAATTTTGCATCATTTGGCCAAGATATGAAAAACATCATTTTTTAAGCCATTTTTCTTCATTAAATTCACCAATTTTGAAACCTTGTGCTATGAACTTTTCCAATCTCTAATGGTCACTTTTCTAGACTCAAAATGTCATTTGGAGCAAGTTTGATGTTGTAAGTTTTTCCATTTGAGGCCTCCTTGTATGAGTTTTGGACATAGGTTAAAATGACCTGTAATTCACAAATGACCAAAATACCCTTTGCTTGCCAAGACCATAAGTTGAGTTCCACACATCATATGAAGGCATACTATACCATTCTAGAAAGCTAAGACAATGAGGAACAATTCTTATGTTGACCAGAAATTCATTTGAAATCTCCTTGAGGGGTAAATATTGCTTGGAAGTCAAGTCACTTTCACAGACAAAATTTCAGATACCTCAGATGACCTGTAACTTGCAAGGACCATAACTTGAGTTCTATAAATCTCCTTGATGTCTTCCACCACTCAAATTAAAGGTCTTGAGATCCTCTACAAGTTCCATGTTGGCCAAGAAGCCATTTGAAGCTTGAATTTTGACTTATCTTGCTTGGAAATTTGACCTAAACTAGGGGATTTTACATAGAAACCCTAATTTAGAAACTCCTCTTCTCCTTGATTTCTCTTGATTTCTTCTTAGCATGACAACATATCCTCATTCTTCATGTCAAATGATGAACCCCACATCCCTTCAATAGACCTGAATGCCCTCAAATCAATCAATTGACCTAGGGTTGACCTAGGGTTGACCCAGATGAAACCCTAGTTGACTGTTTTCAACTGCAATTCTTGTGATCACATCAACAACTTGTTTTCTTCTCCAAATGACTTTCTAAGTCTTCCAAGATGTCTAGATACTCCCCATGCTCTCCATTCACAACTCATAATTCCCTTGTTGACCCTCAGATACCCTCAGATAGGAGATAGACTCAAGGCTTGATCTGCTGAACTCTTTGCTTTCAAATTCTTTCTTGATGACTTGAATGAGATTGAATTAGGATAATAACCTCTGGATAGGCCTCTAAAGATGAGAATAATGCTTGATCCCCTGTTGAATGCCTTGCTATGCTTATGCTATGCAGATGGTTAGGCTATGCACATGACTCTATATGCAAATGCTAATGATATTGAAACATAAACCAAGTGAATAAGGTTGAGCAAATTTTAGGGTGCAACAGCTGCCCCTATTCAAGCGACTTGGACCCGATTGGGTGAAGAGCCCGGAGCCTTCAGACATTCGCGGTACGAGACGGTTGAATACTAAGAACCCGGAAATTTGCCAACCGCAGACATAAACTGCACCCCTGCTTGGGTAACGACATCCACTGCCTGGGTCTGACTGTTTGCAGCCGCTCACTGATCTCGTAACGACCATGCTAGGGATAACAGATTGCTTGCTTGTCCACATTAGGACTCTGTCTGTCATCAATACGAAGAAATCCCAACTAGAACCTGCCCACGTTAGGACTCCACTTGCTGTTAACCCAGACAAATCTCGGCAACTCCGCTGGGGGATATTCCAATAAATCGTCCATGTTAGGAATAGACTCTTCCACGTTAGGAATAACACCATCCACGTAAGGAATCATCTCTTCTGCATCTGTCCACGTCAGGACTACATTTTTCCACCTTTCCACGTCAGGATGCAATCTTCTTTTTCCACGTAAGGAGAACCGTATCAATCTGTCCACGTAAGGACTCCAGTACAACTCGATATGCCTGCGTCAGGACTCACCTTTCCACGTAAGGAGTACATAATTCTTCCACGTCAGGAATCAACTTTTCTTGAATCCGTCCACGTAAGGGCCCCAATCTCTCCACGTAAGGAAACCAACTCTTTTCGATTTTCCCGCGTCATGACTACATTTTTCCACGTAAGGAATGCCATCTTAATCTGTCCACGTGAGGACTCCGCTCTTTCCACGTAAGGAATCCTCCTTCTATGTGTCCGCGTAAGGACTCAATCTTTTCCACGTAAGGAACACGATCTCCTTTCCCCGTAAGGAACCATTTTTCTGATTTGTCCACGTAAGGACTCCCATCTTTCCACGTAAGGACCTGAAGTTTCTCTTTCTCTTCCACGTAAGGAACACGCCTTCTTTCCACGTTAGGCATACTTCTTCTTCTGAATCCGTCCACGTCAGGACTAAACTTTCCACGTAAGGAATCTATCTTCTTCTTCCACGTTAGGAATAACTTCTTTGATCTGTCCGCGTCAGGACTAAACTCTTCCACGTCAGGAATAATCTCTTTCTTTCCACGTCAGGAATCAATCTTGATATGTCCGCGTGAGGACTCAATCTTTCCACGTAAGGAAACCCATTCTTTTCCACGTAAGGAATCTCATCTTTCCACGTTAGGAATAAGCTCGTCTTTGTCAGGAACCATGTTTCGTCTTGATTTGTCCCCGTCAGGACTCAGGCATCTTCGACCCGCTGGGGAAATAAAACTTGTCCACGTCAGGACTCACATCTCCTCTGATCTGTCCACGTCAGGACCCACGCTTCGCCAACACGAAGAAAGATAACTGCTGAGAGTAAATGGTCCACGTCAGGACACCAACACAAAGAGTAATCAGTTTTGTCAACGTCATGACTCCACATTCCACCAATTCCGAGAACCCGAGTCTGTCCACTTTAGGACTACCACATCTCATCAACCCAGGGAATAACTTTGTCCACGTTAGGACGCCCACTTCTGAAGAAATCCCGTCACTATAGGGATAAATTGTCCACGTCAGGACCTAGTTCTCCCTTGATCCCAACCCACAGACTTCTTAGCACCGACGTGACAGCGACTGTGAGGCGGACTCTACTGGGGATATCTGGAAACCAAACTACCGGACGCTTGTTCTGATAACCGGTGGTGGTCTTTGAAATTCTGATTCATGGAACCTCTGATGACAATTAACTCTGCCTGGGAATAAAGAGAAACTTATCCTGATAACTCTGTGGGGAATACGGCCGAAACTGACATTATCGTTGGATGTCCCATGCCGAGATCTTGAATGCTTGGTAGTTCATTTGAGCAAGAGCTCTCTCTACCTGAATTGCTAAAATACAGGAACTGTTTCAGCAAAATAAATGCTGAAGATAATGCCAACTCCGCTGGGGATAGCCAGATGCTACAGAATTATTCCAGCAAAATAAATGCTGGAAGGGTGAAGTCAACCCATGTTGGGAAATTGGGAACTCAAACCAAACACCTTGTTGAGGTAACCCCTTGCTGGGGAATATAACTTTGCTGGGGAATAGCAGATGTGCACGGTATGATCGGACTTTCTGCTGGAGAGTGAACTGATATTACACAGTATCCCTGACAAAATAAATGACAGGAACCACCACCAACTCTGCTGGGGAGAGTCTTGATCTTCGAGTTCCACTGGGAGGAAAGAACATTTGCTGAAAGGAGAGAATTCCGTTGGGGATGGGATGATTCTCTTGGGGAAAATTAACTGACTCCACTGGGGAAGAATAAATGACCTTGCGGGGAAAGGGGAACCGCCTGAATACAGCTCACCAATTTGGAAATATTAATCTTCTGAGGCTGAACCACTCTGCTTGAGATAAGGAATCCTTCTGGGGGACACCACACTGCCTGCATACAGCCTTCAATCTTTGAATCGTCAATTCCGTAGAGGATGAACGACTTTGCTGGATAATCCTTTTGCACCAGCTACGACTAGCTGGAGAGTTCTATCCTTCTTCAGGAAGAACCTGCATGACCTGCGTGAGGGCTGAGTCTTTAGTTATTGCAATCTTTTGATCATCTTCCTCGTACGGTTATGAAACCTGCAACAACACAAACAAGACAAGACAAGCCTATGCAACCAAATCAACTCAGGTTAGTGACGTTATTTTCAGTTAATTCAAAGCTTTAGCAACTGTTGGCAAGGGCCAGTGACGTTATACACACGCTAGTTTCATCAAACTTAGGCGTTAATCATGTACAAAACAGTAAAGAACAGTGTCAAGTACTGAATAACGTATTTTATTGATTGGCCCCTGAATGGGCGGAGTTTTTGTACACGGGATGTAACTCCTGAAATGAGGAAGCTACACAAAGCAAATATACCAGTATACAAGTATGCATAAATATTGACAACTTAAATTTGTACACATGTCGGCAATGGGATGCAGATGAACACCACGAACTGATCCTCCCATGACTCGCCCGACTCTAATGCTTTCCCGGTATCCCCACTTCTGAAGAGATTGTATCAGATAACTGACTCCTCAAATGTATTCTCCCGCATTGATGCTTATTGCAATGATCAAATTCGGACCGCAGTCATTTGCTTTTCAAATCCCTAACTTTTGCGTGAACCGCCCTTTACGGGTTTTCAGTTCACCGGGATACCCCTTTTTGCCGAAGTCGCCCAGTGTAGGTTTTCAACTTCGCGGGTGTACATTTTTTCAATTTTATCCCTAATTTTTGCCCGAACCTTTCATTCTGTTTTTGGTTCGCCAGGATGCCCCATTTTTGCCTGGACTCTCTTTTTTCTGTCCAGCGGGTCTATTTTAAGCAAAGTATTTTTTAACTGCGTCCGAATTCACAGGCGACGTGAAGTCTTCACCGTCCATAGTGGACAACAACAACGCTCCTCCTGAAAATACTTTCCTGACAACGTATGGCCCTTCATAGTTGGGGGTCCACTTGCCCCTGTGATCTGCTTGCGGCGGGAGAATCCTTTTCAGCACAAGGTCGCCCGTCTGAAAGCTTCGCGGATGTATCTTTTTATCATACGCTTTCTTCATTCGGCTCTGGTACAAACGACCGTATGCTAGAGAAGCTAGCCTCTTCTCGTCCATCAAACTCAATTGATTCAACCTGTCTTTCACCCATTCTGCCTCGTCCAGCTGAACGTCTCGCAATACCCTCAGAGAAGGGATCTCGACTTCCAATGGTAATACCGCTTCCATTCCATACACTAATGAGAACGGGGTTGCCCCGGTTGATATGCGTATCGTCGTACGATAACCGTGCAAAGCGAAAGGTAGCATCTCGTGCCAATCCTTATAGGTCACCACCATTTTCTGAACGATCTTCTTTATATTCTTATTGGCCGCCTCAACAGCGCCATTCATCTTGGGTCGGTAAGGGGAGGAGTTGTGATGTTCGATCTTGAAATTCTGACAGAGCTCCTTCATCATTTTGTTGTTCAGGTTTGAACCATTGTCCGTGATTATCCGCTCGGGGATCCCGTATCGGCAAATGATATCTCTCTTGATGAATCTGGCCACCACTTGCTTTGTTACATTTGCGTATGACGCTGCTTCTACCCACTTGGTGAAATAATCGATTGCTACTAGGATGAACTGATGCCCGTTAGAAGCTGTCGGCTCGATCTTTCCAATCATATCGATCCCCCACATCGAGAATGGCCAAGGTGATGACATCACATTTAGAGGACTTGGAGGCACATGGATCTTATCAGCATAGATTTGGCATTTGTGGCATTTCCTCGCAAACTTGAAGCAATCAGTTTCCATAGTCAGCCAAAAATAGTCTGCCCGCAACAGTTTTCTCGTCATAGCATGCCCGCCAGCATGCGTACCAAAGGTACCTTCGTGTATTTCCTCCATGAGCAACTTTGCCTCTTTTTCGTCTACACAACGCAACAGCACCAAATCGTGGTTCCTTCTGTATAAGACGCCATCCGGATTCAAGTAGAAATTACCCGCTAATCTCCTGAGAGTCTTCTGATCTTGACTGGATGCCCCAGCCGGATACTCTTTATTCTTCAGGAAATTAAGGATATCGAAATACCATGGTTTGTCATCAGATGCTTCATCAATAGCAAATACATAAGCCGGTCTGTCAAGCCGAGAGATAATGATTCGGGGAGCCTCATTCCAGAAGTTGACTTTGTACATGGAAGACAAAGTGGCCAGGGCGTCAGCCATTTGATTCTCTGCCCGTGGTACATGATGCAATTCAACCTTGTCGAAGAAAGGCAACAATCTCCTTGCATAGTTCATGTAGTGTATCAAATTGGGCTTCCGTGTCTCCCATTCCCCTTTGATCTGATTCACCACCAGAGCTGAGTCTCCATATACGTCTAAGTTCTTGATTCGCAAATCAATGGCTTCTTCAAGCCCCATTATACAAGCTTCGTATTCGGCCTCATTGTTGGTAACAGCAAAGGTCAATCGGGCAGTAAACGGGATGTGCGACCCGTGTGGCGTAGTGATGATTGCCCCTATTCCGTTACCGTAAGCGTTCACAGCTCCGTCAAATATCATCTTCCATTTGGAACCCAACTCCGGTCCTTCGTCTGGCAACGGCTCTTCACAATCTTTCATCTTTAGATACATGATATCCTCGTCAGGAAAATCAAATCTCATCGATTGGTACTCTTCAATAGGCTGCTCCGCCAGATACTCAGACAGCACACTCCCCTTTATAGCCTTCTGCGAGACGTATTGAATATCATATTCAGTCAAGACCATCTGCCAACGGGCAATTCTGCTTGACAACGCCTGCTTTTCAAATACATATTTGATAGGATCCATCTTCGAGATGAGCATGGTTGTATGATTCAGCATGTACTGCCTCAAACGCTTGGCGGCCCAGGCTAGCGCGCAGCAAGTTTTCTCAAGCATTGAGTATCGAGATTCACAGTCTGTAAATTTCTTACTCAGGTAATAGATCGCATGCTCTTTTCTCCCTGTCTCGTCGTGTTGACCGAGAACACAACCCATGCTTCCCTCAAGAACCGTCAAATACATTATCAAGGGTCTCCCTGCCACCGGGGGTATCAAAATAGGAGGCTCCTGCAAATACTGCTTTATTTTATCGAACGCCTTTTGACAATTTTCGTTCCACGTTACTGCTTGATCTTTCTTCAACAGCTTGAATAATGGTTCACACGTGGCCGTTAGGTAAGATATGAACCGGGCGATGTAGTTCAACCTCCCTAAAAACCCGCGCACCTCTTTCTCTGTTTTAGGCGTCGGCATTTCTTGAATCGCTTTTATTTTAGCAGGATCGACCTCTATTCCTCTTTCGCTTACGATAAACCCCAGGAGCTTACCCGATCTCACCCCGAAGGTGCATTTATTAGGGTTCAGCCTCAGCCTGAACTTCCTAAGCCTTTTAAACAACTTCAGCAGATTCACCAGATGCTCTTCCTCCGTCTGGGATTTGGCAATCATATCGTCAACATAAACTTCGATCTCTTTATGCATCATGTCATGGAAAAGAGTCGTCATCGCACGCTGATATGTTGCCCCAGCATTTTTCAAACCAAAGGGCATCACTTTGTAGCAAAATGTTCCCCAAGGCGTTATGAAAGTAGTCTTCTCCATATCCTCTGGCGCCATTTTAATTTGATTATAGCCCGAAAAGCCATCCATGAAGGAGAATACGGAGTACTGAGCAGTATTATCAACTAACACGTCAATGTGAGGAAGTGGAAAATCGTCTTTTGGGCTTGCTTTATTCAAATCTCTATAGTCCACGCACATTCGAACCTTGCCATCTTTCTTTGGCACTGGTACGATGTTAGCAACCCATGAGGGATATTTTGTCACAGTCAGGAAACCAGCGTCCCACTGTTTTTGAACTTCCTCTTTGATCTTCATTGCCATATCTGGTCGAGTTCTGCGAAGCTTTTGTTTGACCGGCGGGCAATCTTCTTTCAGTGGCAGGCGATGCACAACCATGTCTGTATCGAGCCCTGGCATATCTTCATACGACCAAGCGAATACATCATTATACTCCCTGAGCATTTCAACCAGTCTTCGCTTGTTATCACTCTGTAGTGCGGCTCCGATACGAACATTCTTCTCAACCCCTTCCGACCCCAAGTTGATAATTTCGATGACCTCGTCGTGAGGCAGAATGGCTGTTTCCTCTTGCTTCACTAACCAAGACAGTTCTTCAGGAACGTCGCTATCTTCGACAACCTCTTCTTCGGCCTGGAATACCGGGTGCTCGAAGTCGGGACGAGTCATAGGTGGTTCAAGGATGTCATCTGAACATGTTATCCTGCAAAAGGAATGGTTAAGTGCTTCAAAATGCGTATAAAGCAAACAACCACGTTGCCATTATATTGAAAAATATAAAACAAGAAAGACAGGGATTACAGTATTTGCACATGAAAAAACGCCATTTATTTAATGATTGACACGCAATGTTCATAACAACACAGCCCTAAGCAAATCCTGATGCCCCGGGCAAGACATCAGATTATTCAACAATTAATATAGCAAAGCATTACTGTTTAAAAGTCACAGGAACAAGCTCCTGAATAGACCAGTTGCACAGTCCTTGTCCTGGCGTGCTTGGCTGAATCCAGGCATCCATATCACAGTCGCTGTCTCCTTCGTCAGACTCCGAAGCAGCGTTGACGGTTTCATGACACACTCCACTGGCAGAGATGGTGATTGGCCCTCTGAAACGGGGCGCTCCCACGGCCGGAGTTGACGACGACGGTTGGTATCCCAGCCCGAACCGGTCCATCTTCACGGGAATGTCCAGCACTTTGCCCCAGCCCTTCGCTTCTCCTGCTTCTACCAGAGCTTGAGCTTCTTTATACGATGAGACGGCTATTTCTGGCACTTTGCTCGGCCCGGGACCTTTGTCCTTGATGTGCAAACCTTCAAATGCCTGGCAGGGCGTTTCGTGGATTTCTCCGTCGACTTCCACATATTTAAACGACGACAAATGGCTAACCAGGATGTCCTCTTCTCCGCATACGGTGACTACGCTGTCTCCGACCATATATTTTAACTTCTGATGTAGGGTAGACGTGACTGCCCCCGCCCCATGAATCCAAGGTCTTCCAAGCAAGCAGCTGTACGCAGGCTGTATATCCATGATATAAAACTCAGTTGCAAACACCTCCGGCCCCACCTGCAGAGGCAATGTGATCGATCCAAAGACTGTTCTTCGCGTGCCGTCAAACGCTCTGACGACCAAATCACTGGGCGTACACAAAATTCCTCTAACATCCAGCTTCATCATCGCCTTCTTGGGCAGCACATTCAAAGATGATCCGGTGTCAACCAATACATGTGACATTACTGATCCTCTACACTCGACAGATACGTGTAGCGCCATATTATGATCTCTTCCTTTCGGGGTCAAGTCAAAGTCAGTAAAGCCCAAGCTGTGGCCTGCGTTCACATGTGCCAACACTCCTTCCAGTTGATTCACGGAGACGTCCTGGGGTACAAAAGAAGTATCCAGGACTTTCAGTAACGCATTTCTGTGAGCTTCCGAACACAAGAGCAATGACAGGATAGATATTTTGGACGGCGTCTGCTGTAGATGCTCCACAATCTTGTAATCACTTTTCCGAATCAAGCGCATGAACTCTTCTACGTCTTTCGATGCCGATTCTTTGTCACTTGCTTGTGCCGGGACATTCTCAACCGCTTTCCCTTTCCCTTTCGCGAGTCTTTCGGCCTCCACTTCAGGGGATATAAAGATCCTACCACTCCTTGTCATACCTCCCGACCCAACAACATGATCCACAGTCTCGGCTGGCTGCTTATTAACATCAATCTTTATCCCGTCACAATACACCTCCAACCCATATGACCATGGGACTGCCTTCGTGTTCTCGTACGGAATCGGCCCGACCTTAGTTATGGTGATCGGTGGTCGCTGAGCTGGTGCTGCGATAGTGATCGTCTTCCGAGGAATCGTTACAGTGGCCACATCATTCTGATCATCTGCTACTGCCCCTGCGGGCTCTTCAGTTGCTGCTTGGTCAAACTGCAATGTGCCTTCATTAATTAAAGCCTGAATGCCTTTCTTCAAATCATCACACCCCCCAGCTAGGGTCCAACATTCTAAGCAATACTCGTTACATCCTGGGTAAACACCCCCTTGTAACAGTCGGCTCTTTATCTCGCTCAGCGGCGTCTTCAAGTCTTCGACATCCATAATCAGATTCAACCCTTCCTCAGTCAGAATGGCGTTGGCCCCATGATTAGGCATGGGTTTCTGCACTATGTTCGGACCTGCCGTTCCGAAATTGATAGTCTTATTGTCCAAAAGATCCTGCACAACATGCTTAAAAGCATGGCAACCTTCTATATCGTGACCCGGAGCTCCAGAATGAAACTCACAGTGCCTGCTTGCATCGTAACCAAACGGGGGAGCTCCTGTTATCGGTGCCAGAGTTCTTTTCTCTACCAGGTTTAATCCCAACAATGTCTGCAACAAATCCGCATAGGTCGAGGGAGGCTTCTCAAACACTCTTCTCGGTTTACTACCCTGGAATCTTCGCTGAGCCTGCTGTGCCCCCTGCTGAGGCTGCTGCTGCTGTTGCATTGGCTGTTGCTGGACCGGTTGTTGTTGCTGGAGTGGTTGTTGTTGATACGGGATGGTAACACTCGCCACCTGCTGCGGCTGACGATATTGACCTCGTCCCCTGCCTCGGCCTCGGCCTCGGCCTCCAAATACTGCGCTTGCCTCGCCCTGACGGCGCCCGCCAAAAGCCTTCCTATTACCGCCAGATGCAGTCGATTCCTCAACCTGGAATTTTCCTTGCTTAATGTTACGTTCAATCTTTTCTCCCATCAGAATCAGGTCTGAAAAACTGGCCAGAGACGTGTGAAACAGCATATCATGAAACAGACCGGTGAATGTGCCGACAAACATGTCATTCATTTCCTTATCTTCTACAGGAGGACGGACCCGGGCAGCCATATCGCGCCACCTTTGCGCGTACTCTTTAAAGCTCTCCCCCTTCTTCTGCGACAGTCCCGCCAACTGGACCCGATTGGGTGCCAAGTCGCTGTTATACTTGTAGTGAGCTACAAATGCCTCTGCTAATTGCTTCCATGTCTTGATGTCAGTTGGCTCCAACCCCATGTACCACTCTAGGGAAGGACCCGACAGACTATCTTGAAAGAAATGCATTAGCATTCTTTCATCAGTTGAGTATGCAGACATCTTTCTGTAATAAGCTCGTACATGCACTTTCGGACATGTGTCCCCTTTATACTTGTCGAACGCAGGGGCTTTGAATTTGATTGGCACCCTCAGGCCAGGTACCAAGCCCATTGTTGCCATGTCCAAACCCACAGCACTTTGGTTCAGGACTCCCCTCATCTGCTCTTCCAGCATTCTGATCTTCTGGGAGTCATCCATCGGCCCTTCGAAACCTCCTCCGGAGAAAGCGTCCTCCTGCTGATCTTCTTGCCACATACCATTTCCAGTCCCATACCCATCATATCCATTATTACGTCCAGCTCTGATCTGATTCATCCCCGGACCTCGGCCTCTGTTGCCGTACCCTTGAACACCTCCAGCAGGGCCAAAAGCCATAAACCCTGCGCTGTTTCCATTCCCAAAACCTCCGTAACCCTGATTGGTCGCACCATAGCCATCCTGCCCAAAGCCTTGAGCATTAAAGCCATACTTCCCAGTGTTATCGAATCCCTGATCGTTGAACCCGAATCCAGTATTGACAAAGCCGTTGCCTCCCATATTATCTCCCAAATTGACATCACCCAGTCCAACGTTATGGACAGCAGTCTCATTCCCAACTCCGACGTTACCATTCACAGCAGCGGTAGCGTTGTTGACATTAGCAGCAGGTATATTGACTACAGGTGGAGCCACTGGCGTGGGAGTGCCGTCTCCATGAACAGTATCGACCCGTACAGACTGATGATCTTCATTACCGTGACCAGCATTTCGAGCCAACAGAGGCTGGACCATGGCCTGCAAATTCTCCTGCCCTTTTGCAATGGCTTCCATGGTCTGCATAAAGAGAGCGAGCTTCTCGCGCACATCTTGCATCTCGTTCTGCATTTGATCCATGATTCTTCGACAGTTGGTGCGGGTAGAATAGCGGTGCGGGTGTTGATCTGCAATCCTGGAAAGTACCTGTTGCAGAGCAGGAAATAAGACACTTATTCAAAGATTACCTGTAATGCAATATGAATATGAATGCAATGCAATGTGTCTGTGCCTTAGGGAAATTCATTCCCCCAGTTCTAGTGTGAAGATGCCAGTGCGGTGACAGTGCTGACAATAGGAATATCGGAGCTGAATCATAGAAAGCCTCATATATTGCAGGGAAAATCAATAAGCCCAGAGTACAATATCACTGCGAGTACAAAGAAGGCATGACCTCAACCAACAATCCTGGTGATGGTCAGCACTATGCAAATAAAGCATACAATTTACTATATGAAATGATCAAATCCTCCCAAAAGTCTGGTACTCTTCTATCAACTTCTTGGTCTCTGGATGGCTTGGTCGATCAAGCAGCCCTTCAACAAGTCGGTTTCTCTTCTTAAGAACACGGCGCACGTCTTCAGCAGTTTCTTCCCATGTTGCTTCTCCGAAGCAATCTTCTAGCTTTCGCTTCTGAGACACCGCTTCATCTCTGGATTTGATTGCCTTGTTCAGTGCATGCTGGACACTATACCGGGTCATCACTTCTTCCTCACACTTCTTGATGCTGGACTTCAACTTTTCTTCGAGGTCGGAGATTTGCTGCTTCAGCTTATCTTCTCTCATCTTATTGTTGGTGAGAGTAGCATTCCAAGTCTTATTGCAAGAGGAGATTTCTCGGTGTGCTGCGTCAAGCGCCTTCTTTTTGGCTTCCAGCATGTCATGGGAGCTTCTGAACTCTTGCCCCAGACGTTCACGCTTTTTCTTTTCCTCAGTCAACTCATCCCCTAACCTGTTTAACAGCTCGATTTGTTGTTGGAAAGCATATACGGCCTTGTTCTTCTCACTGCGTACTTGAGCTAGCTCTTGCTCTAACCCTTCGTTGATCTTCATCAAGGCTTCCTTTTCCTTCACAACTTGCTCGTAGACCTCCCTAGAAACAGTAGTTGGCTCTTCTGCCGGGACGGGAACAGTGACGGGTGCAGCTGGAAATGGCATTAATAACTGACTTGCTCTTTCCTGGATCCAAACCCTGTAAGGTTCATAAGCCTGGCAATCATTCTTACCTAACAGTGGCTTCCCTTTGCGGTTAATACGTGTCCAGGCATGTTGCAACTTGGCTAATAACTCCCCCTTCACGTCACCTGTGAAGTACAGAGATTCTCGTACTTCTTCCTCCTGAGGTGGATTCTTCAGTGCATATCCGAACTGACGAATGAATAGAGAAGGGTTGTAATTGATACACCCTTTTCTTCCTATCAGCGGTACATTAGGGTACCCAGAACAGCTGAAGATGAGCTCAGATCCCAACAGGTCTCGATCAAACCACACAACGTCTTCGGAATATAGCCTCATCAGGCGCTCTGACCAACTGGCTGAGGTTGCACTGTCCACAAATGGTCCCTTCATGGGGAGATGACTTTTGAACCACATATTTACTAGAGGAGCACAGCAGTAAACAACTTTTCCCCTTCGGTTTTCGTTCTTGTAGTGTAATGAGTGGTAGAAGTCTCCGATCAACGTTGGCACTGGATTGCCGGCAGCGAATAGATGGAAAGCATCCAGATCTACAAAGTTGGGCAAGTTAGGAAACAGCACAATTCCATAAATGCATAAAGCCAAAATAGCATTGAAAACCACCCAACAACCGTTCTTGGCGTACTCTTGAGCCTTGCCAACCAGAAAATCCAGAGAGAAACCGGGAACCCCGAGCCAAGCAGTCACTAACAACTCAGCAGCGTTCATATGCAAGGCTTTGGCTAAGTCCTCCAACTTGGGCTCAGCAGCAGAGTGAATAAAGGGAACCTTGTTCTGCACGGGAAGCTCAGTAAACTCCACATACTCCTCAATGGTAGGCCCTAGAATGAAGTCAGAAAAAGTAAAGCATCTCAATGCGGGGTCATAGAACTGCATCAAGGTGTACAGCCCGTTCATCTCATCAGCAGTGGGCTTGCAGACTAATCTCAGTAATCTCCCATGACTCATTCTGAAGCTTCTCCTAACCTCCTCATCAGCAAGAGATATCAGACCAAGCAAAGAAGTAATATCAGGTGAAGGCAGCTTATACGCAACTGTTTTCCTCAAACCAGCCATAATCAATACTCAGAAGTCTGGGCACTAGAACCGGGGAATATGCAAATGCACCTGTAGCACAGACACACGTTAGTGAAATGCAAGTGGTAATGGATATGCAGGCGATGCAATGCAAGTAACATGCAACAGGGACCAAAGCTGTAGCTGAATAGCCTGAACCCAATCAAGAAAGGTCTCAGATAGACCATCCAGAAGTCATCAAACCCTGGTCTCAGACAGACCTAAAACAAAGCTCCAATACTGGCCTCTGACAGACCTCAAACCATAACTCCCACTGGTCTCTGGTAGACCTCAAATCACATCTCCAATTGGTCTCTGACAGACCTCAGAACACTCCAACTGGTCTCTGACAGACCTCAGAACACCTCTCCAAATGGTCTCTGACAGACCTCCTAACTCTCCATAAATACCCAGGACCTCTGATCAAGAAATAACCGGTAGTCTGAAGGTCTAGTTACCTGCATAACCCCAAACCCTCTCACAGGTGGATGTCCTAGTAACTGACAAAGGTATGGCATCCTATGCGGTCGTCGGCGTCACAGACTTTCAGGGTTGATGATACGATTCCCAGAAGGAGTGGCATCATCATATCCTGAAGAGGCCTCACTTAGCCAACTTCCAAATGATCGGTTCCCGGAGTCGACGATTCAGCTGACCAACAACCCCTTCGACCCAAAGGGTAGAAAAAGAAGCCAACCAGAAGAACCTCGTCCGAGTGTAGATTTCATGAGACACTAATGAAAGCAAAGTCGGCACGCGCCCACTACTTTCTACTCTAATTCTAGGTGCACTCAAGCCCAGGTCCGGCTTATCTCTCAATATCAGAACACCCGTCACACCCCAAATACAGCAATAATAATCAATATACAAAGCTGAAAATACAAGGTTAGAAATATACAATAACTCCATACAAAATCCTCGACGGGAAAACAAGCGCTAGGATTGACTCTCTTAAGGGACGTTGGATCCCAAATGCATAAGGAACTATCGCAGTCCTTAGCAGCCAGGGGACGTTGGATCCCCAGCAGAGTCGCCAGCTGTCGCTACTGCGAAAATCGGCGCCGGCTGACAGAAGAGTCGCCACCACGCGTTATTTATCCCACGGGAGGGAAAGGAAACGCTCAGAGTAAACCTCGCACAACACGGGGAAGGTATGGTCGTCGCAACCAAAACCTGGATTCGGGAGTCGGTTACGCAAGGGGAAGGTATTAGCACCCCTCACGTCCGTCGTACTCGACGGGATCCACGCTTGTTTTCGGGTATGGATTATTATTCTATCTACTCTAAAGGTCAGGGGTTAAAAAGAAAAGAGAATGAAAATAAAAATGACTCGGCAATGTATCGCACTTTATGCCTACGTATTCCCGTCTGGAACGAGAAATCAAAGTCAACGTAGTTCGCCTACCTACGGGAAAGGAGGGGAAGGTTGCTCGCTAGGATATCGCATCCTATGCCTACGTACTTTCATACAGCATGAAAGATCAGAGCAAACGTAGTTCGGGCCACGTACGACACAAGTCTGTCTTGATTGATTTTATTCCTTCTGAAAAAGGTTTTACTGATTAAAAGTCCCGGCGGACAAAAATGACGTCTTGATGAGTTCACGTTCTTTTACGGAAGAAGTGTCTTTTATTGAGTTTAAAATCTTTACGTGTTTTTCTGTTGGTTTTGAGGAAGAAGAGACAGAACTCTAACCTACGGTTGCGAAGGGAAACAAACTAACCTAATGTTATCATGCATGGGTTAAGACCTAGTGTCTATCATGCTCCTCTCTTGCACAGAGAGAAACAGAGATCCTAAGGGATAGGCAGAAACAGAAATAATATCAGATATATACAGTAATACAGTAAAATGCATGGATGCAACAGTACAAGCGAGGCAAGGGAGACCCACTCAACCTCGAACCTAGAAAACAATAGGCGAAAGTGAACAGGATTCACTTTCAACCCAACAGGGTAAACAGCAAACAACACAACCAGGAAATCCAAACAATACATCAGCAATGAAATACAGCAAAAATAAACAGCCACAGCAGCTCTACATCAACATCTGGCTACAAGCAATCTCCAATCAGCTACAGGCCTCAACAAGCATCAATCTCCATCTTCATGGCCTTCAGGCAAGGGTTTTAATCATCAGTCTCCTATAAGCAATGGCCTTTCTTCAAGTCTCCAATCTTCAGGGATGAACATCAGTCAACAAGAGGAGAGGAATGTTAAACAGTAAATTGCCCACCAAAGGTGGCTCATAAACTGTTAACATTATGCAGACAGGTTTCTCTCAAAAGTTCTATCTTCCAAATACTTTCACTGATCCTTCCAAAGGAAGGAAGTGGATATTTGAAAGAGACTTTGAATCATAGAGAAAGGATGGATGCAGACAAGGCATTCCATGTTTGAGAAGCAAGCTTTCTAATCTAGAGCCCTGCCTAGCTCCTAAACCCTAGTCTCCTCAGCAGCTGCTAGCAAGAACCTCCTCTCCAACTCTGGCAGTTGATCTTCAATCTCTGGATCTCCAATGGTCTTCATCTCCTCCAGTCTTCAGCTCTCCCAAGTCCCCAGACAATCCCAATACCTACACAAGCAAGCAATAATCCCCAGAAGGCACACCACACCAGTCAATCAGATACAACAGCATATTAATAGCAGTAGGGGAATCCTGACTTTTTCTAAGGGGTCTAATAACTACCCATAGCCCCTATAGTCCCATAACTAAACTAGTCAAACCCTAAGTCCTAAGGGAAAAGAATCAAATCTCCTAAGTCATCACTTAAAACCCTAGTTTTTATTCATGTTGTTCACACCTAAGCTAAACACCTAGAATTAATTTCTAAAAATGGGAACTAAATTACATCTATAAGTTCAATGTCTAAACTAAACAACCTAAAAAGAATGGGCAAAAAATATTGAAGCAACTAATAGAACAAAAAATAACAAAATCATGTATGAAATGAAACTATTAAAATGTCATTTATTTATAAAATATGGGAAAAATATCAAATAAAAAATAAAATGCAATTTTTATTTTTTATAATTTTCTAGACATCCTAAAGAAAAATATGCAAAAAGAATGAATTAAAAATGATGATTTTTCTATTTATTATGATTTTTATAAGATGCATAAAAAATGAAAAGAAAATAAAAGAAAATATAAAGAAATATTTGAGGGGGTGAGAAAAGTAAAGGCGCGCAGTTGAAATCCCAAGTGGGCTGGAAAAGGTGGGGTGCGAATATCATTTGCAGCTAGGCCCATATGCGCTCAGAAAACACTTGAGAAAATGCCAGAAAAATAAAGAAAGATTCGGTGTAAATAGCATCCAATTCATGTGTATTCGTTTGGGCTTAGTGAAAAAGGGGTGTGAATAGCTGTTGGATCCAAAGCCCACTCAGAGTATTTAAATGAAACGCCGCGTTTCATGCCAAATCCTTCCCTCCATTTTCAGCTTTAAACGTGGATCGTTGGATGGGGAATTAAGTCAAAAGTCAAGCTGGGATCGTGTGGTGCCAGGGTCATCTTCAACCTTGAGCCCAAACCCTAACTCAGAAAAACCCTAGCCATGCACACACCTTCGAGCTCCCTGTTCTCTCTCCCTGCTCCATGAAATCAGATACTTCCAACAGCAAACTTGCTCTATATCAATCCCTCTACACATCCATGCCAATAGCTCATCCTAAAACTCACTCAATAAAACAATTCGATAGGTGTAACAGATCTGATCCATCGTTATCCAACTGATATTGATCCTCTCAATTCTCTCTAGAACTCATCCTAAACTAACCTACAACTCACCCTGATCATTTTAAGCACCTAATCTAAGATTATCTCTCATGATTCTTGACATTCTAAGCTTCAACAGAATTAGTGCACCATGATCAACATCCATGAAACTTGCCCAAACTTACCAAAATCAATCATCTCACTTATCCTAACCGATCTATACTAACAATTTCCTATAATTCTCATTAGATCATACAATTCGAATGAAGTTACCAACCTGTTGTGATGATGGAAACAGCTATGGAATCCTCTTGATCCAATGCTTGAAATGAGGGGAAACTGATCAGTGAACTTGGTGATGAGTTCTGTATGCAACCAAAGATGCTCCAAGGCTTTGAATCTCCTAATTCCAAGATTCTTGCACTTTGAATGATGATGATGAATGGCACGATTCTTTGTTCAATTTGCCAAATAAATGTGTGGATTCTGATCTTTGTGTGATGATGGTGAAGATTGAATCAAGAATATTGAAGATTGATGGAGATTATGGAGATTTTGGAAAGCTTATGCAAGTTGAAGAAAGTATGAAAAAGTTGGGGTTTTGAACAAATGGGAGCACCAACCCTTGCATGAATCAGCTTGTATGAATATATAGATGATGTTGGAACCTCCTAGAACATGGGAGAAATTTCCCTTGCACTTTTCCTTTTCAATTTGGATTATGTTACTTTCAATTCAAGCAACCATGGATAACTCACAAAATATGACCTAAACTCAAAATTCCACTTTAGCCAATGTCTTTAAAATGTCCTTTCCATTCAAAATGACCTATAATTTTGCATCATTTGGCCAAGATATGAAAAATATCATTTTTTTAAGCCATTTTTCTTCATTAAATTCACCAATTTTGAAACCTTGTGCTATGAACTTTTCCAATCTCTCATGGTCACTTTTCTAGACTCAAAATGTCATTTGGAGCAAGTTTGATGTTGTAAGTTTTTCCATTTGAGGCCTCCTTGTATGAGTTTTGGACATAGGTTAAAATGACCTGTAATTCACAAATGACCAAAATACCCTTTGCTTGCCAAGACCATAAGTTGAGTTCCACACATCATATGAAGGCATACTATACCATTCTAGAAAGCTAAGACAATGAGGAACAATTCTTATGTTGACCAGAAATTCATTTGAAATCTCCTTGAGGGGTAAAAATTGCTTGGAAGTCAAGTCACTTTCACAGACAAAATTTCAGATACCTCAGATGACCTGTAACTTGCAAGGACCATAACTTGAGTTCTATAAATCTCCTTGATGTCTTCCACCACTAAAATTAAAGGTATTGAGATCCTCTACAAGTTCCATGTTGGCCAAGAAGCCATTTGAAGCTTTCAATTTGACTTATCTTGCTTGGAAATTTGACCTAAACTAGGGGATTTTACATAGAAACCCTAATTTAGAAACTCCTCTTCTCCTTGATTTCTCTTGATTTCTTCTTAGCATGACAACATATCCTCATTCTTCATGTCAAATGATGAACCCCACATCCCTTCAATAGACCTGAATGCCCTCAAATCAATCAATTGACCTAGGGTTGACCTAGGGTTGACCCAGATGAAACCCTAGTTGACTGTTTTCAACTGCAATTCTTGTGATCACATCAACAACTTGTTTTCTTCTCCAAATGACTTTCTAAGTCTTCCAAGATGTCTAGATACTCCCCATGCTCTCCATTCACAACTCATAATTCCCTTGTTGACCCTCAGATACCCTCAGATAGGAGATAGACTCAAGGCTTGATCTGCTGAACTCTTTGCTTTCAAATTCTTTCTTGATGACTTGAATGAGATTGAATTAGGATAATAACCTCTGGATAGGCCTCTAGAGATGAGAATAATGCTTGATCCCCTGTTGAATGCCTTGCTATGCTTATGCTATGCAGATGGTTAGGCTATGCACATGACTCTATATGCAAATGCTAATGATATTGAAACATAAACCAAGTGAATAAGGTTGAGCAAATTTTAGGGTGCAACAGTATGTAACCGAATTAGTAGGATAGGATTCGATAGTAACCGGCATCTTCCCTTTTTACAAACAACCTTTCTGGCCGTAGTGTTTAAATTTATTTACTGAATAAACTTCGTCGCGAAAGCGAGAACTTATTTAAAAGTAGTTTTGCCACGAAAGTGGGAAATTAATTAAGGTACGAACCAACAAGCGAAAGTTGCGGCAAGACCAGATAGTAAACACTAGGCATTTGTTTTAATAACAGCGAAAGCACTTTAAAATGGATTAGAACCTAGAGATTTCCAAAAAGTAGTTTTAACCCCGAATGGGACAGCGAAAGCGTACATTCGGCCCTTAGAATTATGACTAGCGTCAACAACCATCGTGAGAAGAAAGTCTTCAGATCACTATTTTCTTCTGAGCAATGTTTGCAAAGAGTAAGAAGCATCGGTGACCTGTCGAATCCCAGATAACTAAGTCTTTGCATACCGATATCCTTTACCGCATTTCTTTAAACCAATTTTCTTTACTTCTTTTGCATTTAATTTCATTCGCATTCAATTTTCCTAATTCCAATAGCCTTAGCTTTACGCCGTAATAATAGATAACGGTAGATTGACATTGGTCTCTATGGGTTCGACAATCTTTTATATTACTTCGATATTTCCGTGCACTTGCAGAGCGACCAAGTTTTTGGCGCCGTTGCCGGGGACCAACAGTCAATATTGTGATTCCGTTGTTGCATAGTATAGACTAAGGCACTCTTATCTAAATCATTATGTATAACCCATATTTCCCTTATAATTACCACCCTCCATATTATAACTACCACCCCCAATATTTCGAGGAACCACAAATTCCGCTTAAATCCGACCTCAAAATATTATTAGAAGATTTCAATACTACGCACTCTCACCCAAATTCCCTCTATGATGACGACTCCCAATGTTTTGAGGAATCGCAAGATTTTGATACATCCAACCTCGAACTACTACTAGAAGAATTCAATGAGACGTCTACTCACTCTAGGATAGAATCTATGATGGAATGCTTTGTGGAAACACAAACTCTCCAAAACGAAGATTTTAGAAAACAACATCTCCAAATTAATGAAGACCTTAGGCAGATGAACGTTATTGTCGATTCCCTCGCAACTCACAGTGAGACTTTGGAGACTCAAACCTCCCTGCTTAGACAAACACCTCTAGGACCCTTCCCAAAAGGACATGTGAATGTTGTAACAACCGTTAATGAAGAACAAATAGAAGATCCTAGGGAGATTGATGATGAGCCTGAGGAGAGTTTTGGTGAGAAAAGCATACATATTGAGAAAAATCCACCGACACCAACCGAAAGGGAGGTTGTCGAAGAGGTAGAGAAGGAAGCGCGTATCGTTGCTCCTCCTCCCTATACCCCACCTATTTCTTTCCCACAAAGGTTTGCAGAAGTTAAGGTAGACTCCCAATCCAAAACATATGTGGAGGTATTGAAAAATATACACACCAATGCACCTTTGTCTAAGGCCCTTCATAGAAAAAGAAAATTCGAGGACCGTGAAACTAGGGTCATTATTACTGTTAAAAGGGTACGATTAACTTTTGAGGTGGTGGATGAAATAACAAAGCCCAAATTTGAAAAGCTGATACGCAGAATAGATCCAGAACCACCACCACGCGTTCAAAACAAGAAACCACCCTACAGAAGAAAGAAACGAAAAGGTGAGGGATATGAGAGATGGCTTGATAAGTGGTCATGGAAACCGAAGACTATTCAAAGTTCGATCGAGGAACCATTCTCGAAAGAACCATCATGAGTACTTGCACTCCTTAGCCGTCGAGCTATCGACGCTAAACAAAGCGCTGTGTGGGAGGCAACCCACAAGGTATTTATTTTAATTTGTTTGTTTAAATTTGCAGAAAATAAAGAAATGTATCGCTTGTTACGCTTTAGCTATTTCTAGGCGAAAAATCTCTAGATGACGATCTGAGAAGATGAGCTATACCCACGGACATTCGTACGAGTGTCGCTGCTGGTGGGGACACTGATGATGAGTACTTCTTCTGGAGGCGAGCAACATGATGAGCTGGTTCGAGAATTACACAAACAAAGTATCTCAAAATGCCCGCCACCGAAGTAGAAGTGATCAACAAAGACAAGGATAGCAAGAGCAGTAGCATTCATACAGGTTCTATCTTTCCTTTTCCACCTTTTACTGAAACATTGAGGATAATGTTTGGTTTAAGTGTGGGGGAGGAACTCTATCGCTTTCATTTTATTGCCTTTTAGTTTGATTTATTGTTTTTATCTATTTTTAATACTATGTCAAAATCTTTGCATGTGCTGTCGAGTCTTTATGAGTGGTTTTCGCCTGTTATTCAAACTTCCCCAAAATTTTAAAATTTCAAAATTTTAACCTCCAACAAAAACTTTTTGATTCATGACATGGTACTCTGAAAGTATATAGGCTGTTTAGGCTATGTTAGAAAAACTTGGGAAAGTTTTGATAAAATTGATATCGTCCTGACAACCTTAGCCCCCTAAATATGCAAAATAAATTTGAGTACCCATTATGCCGAGACCTTAAAACTCCAAGTTCTTGTAGTAATCCCTAAGTAGTTTATTTAAGCAGTCAGCACCATCCTAAACACACTAAGTAAGAAACCGATGCAAATAAGTGTATGATCTCTAGGTTAAAATGAGAAAACTAAGAAAGAAAAGAAAACAAAATTATGAAGAAAAATACATGTTCCTTCTAAGTTAGGTGCTCCTCACCCGAGCACTTAGCCTAACGGTACAAACTCTTTAAGTTCAATTGATGCTTAAGCATATTTGCACAAAAAAATGAAATAATAATGAGATCGTAGTCACTAACAGGTCTACTTGCCATGAATGTGTATGGATAACGGGCTTAATGTGATTGCATTATAATGAAATGGGGTGAAAGAGAGCATGAGTTATAGGTTGAGTTATAATGGCATGATTCCGATTGGTTTGCATAAGTAGGGATTTTTTGAAATTGTGTCGTTATGATATCCTTGGTATTAATATTTAGTACCTATCGATCTAACATTAGCCTAGCAGCCACGTATGATTAGAGTTTCGTCGTGACTTTGTTTCGAACTATGCTTATTTCTTTTTACTGTGTTGGTCGATTGCTTGAGGACAAGCAATGGTTTAAGTGTGGGGATGTTTGATAACGCGAAATCATATCGTTTATTTGGCTTGATTTACATGCATTTATTTATGACTTTTATTAATTTATCTTGATTTATGTTCTATTATATGATTAATTTACTTCGTTTTACAGATTGGGGAGAATTTGGACTGAAGAAAGAAAAGGAGAAGAAACAGATGAAAAACGGATGAAAAATAGATGAAAAACAGCAGATACGAATTCTGCTGCTGTGACGACCGTCACAGGTCCATGACGACCGTCATGCGTGTGACGACCGTCACATTTCATGACGACCGTCACGCAGACAAAAAACGCAGAATCAGAATTCACGATCAATCTCAACTTAAATCCTTCCTACACTTTCTCCACTCACTGCCCACTACTGGAAGTTACTACACTTTCTCCACTCACTGCCCACTACTGGAAGTTACTACCACTTTCTCCATATCTCACGCATGATCTCAGGAAGTTGAGATAAGAAACATCTCCTATAAATAGACAAGAGACTCACAGAGAAAGGTATGGATTCTTCATCCCGAAGTTCTGCCAAAGTTCCATCAAAGTTATTTATCGTTACTTTTATTTTCCTTTCCATTTTCCTTCAGTTCAGAATATTGTATTTTCTTCCTGTACCTTTTATTTCTCGCCAAAGTAGAATCCTGCCGACATTGTGGGGGACTGTAACACGGTGGGAGAACTGACTTTAAACAATGTTGCGGATAGCAAGAGTCGCCACCGACTTTTATTTTATCCATAAGGAAAGGTTATAAAAGAACAGGAAAGACCTTAGAGAATATTTTGGGTCCGGGGGGTAGGTTATGAAAAGGGAAGGTGTTAGCACCCTTTTCATCCATGGTTATCCATGGGCTCTTAGGTACTTAAGCTCACTTTTGAATTGTTTTGAAAGTGTAGTGTGTGAATAGCAAAAAATTTCAGAATAGTTTAATAATAATCCGTGTATGGATGTGAAAAAAACTTGTTTGAAAATTTTGTTGGAAATTTGTTTAAGTGTGAAAAAGTTTTGAAGTGAGCAAGCATCTAGGAGTAGCCTACCCTAATGTTTTAAGGTCTTTCTTATTCTTTATCCTTTCCTTAGTAAGACTATCCCTACTATAATGGAGTAGGTAGTCCTTACTTTGGATGTTAAGGGACATGTGAGGGACAATTTGACTTTGAAGGCCATTGTGGGATGTAATAAGCACATATAAGGGACCATCATCATTTTTCGAAAGGGACTCGATTCGTAAAGGCAACCATAAGGGACTTTGATGATTTTTCTATTTGAGGGACTTGCTTTACACACCCCACTTAACCATTATTCGTAGGCAACTTGAGGGATATCCTTAGGAAGTGAGACGGCGATTAAAATCGACTTACGTGTGTGACGTGTTTATTTTAATTATCTTTATTTAAAAGTGATCTGAATTTATTTTAATATTACATACAGGTTGTTACACTCCCTAATTACTAACCATAATAATAATTAAATAATTAAACAACTTTACATCCAAGAAACAATTACAAAATAATAAGCAAAATAATTAAATAGCAAAGATAAATAAAATATAAATAAGCAATAATAAATAATAAAGGAGGTTAATTCTAAGTTTACTCGGCAAGACATCGCATCTTGTGCCTACGTATCCTTACGGGAGTGGAATCAGAGTAATCGTAGTTCCCCTCAAAAGGGAGGTTAGAGATCTCTTGACAGTGGTCAAGGTCTCAAGGGGAATAAACGCGCCTTAAGGACACGCTTACGCGGAGTGTAGGAACTCCAAATTTCTACGTTGAAATGTTAAGTTGTAATTAGGGTTAAATTAGGGATTCCACGGCGGGAAACCCTAAAATGAGCGCGGCGGCTCTTTGACCTAATGCTAGGGGTAAAATTGTAATCTTGCCTGCGGCGAGATATTTGTGAAATTAGGGTTTGTAAGGGTGTAATTTTGAAGTTGAGGACTATTGGCGCGGCGACCAAAAGCTAGACCTAACCTTCGGATGTGTGTAGTGTGACAGAATAATTGGTGGATGTGTGAGACTTGAATCATGCAAGCAGAAATAAAAATGCAGACAGTAAGGCATACAAGCAGAAACTTAAAGACAGAAACTAAAGCGCGATTGTTAGGATTCGCGGAGTTACAGATGAGAAGCAGTTACAATAATAATGAAACTTAAATAAAAACGCAATGTAATAAGCTACAAAAATGAACACACGCGTTAATGGGCAGAGTCAGGCGGCCATCGAGCGAATTACAAAGACAGTGAAGAAAAAGATGTAACTTTTGTGGTTTTTGTTGATTTAGGTTAAAAAAATGTTTAAGCATAAAAAGAGATTAAGTTTAATTTTCAAAAAAATAGTTTTAACTTAATTATCCACAAATTAAAAAAAAGATTTGATGTTATTATTTAAAAGAAAATTTTGATGCTTATTTATTTTAAAGAACAATTTTAATAAAAAAAAGGTTTTAAAAAAAACAACTTTAATATTTTAAAAAGGTTTTAAAAACAATTTTTAATTATAAAAAAACAAAAATAAGAGGTTTAAAAAAACAATTTATAAAAACAAAAATAAAGGGGGTTGGGCCGGTAATCACCTCCGGACCCAACCCGGTTGTAATGTAAAAACAAAAAAAAGACTTAGGGTTTCAAAACCCTAATGTGTCTCGCGGTCGTTTCTCATCCTTCATCGCCTTCGTCTTCCTCCCTCTCGTACTCTTGTCTCTCCACGATGTTTCTGAAAAAAACAACAAAACAATTAACAATCATCAGAAATCGAATCCCCACGCAATGGCTTACAATTTCCTCGGTGTTCTTGGCGGTTTTGGTGAAAAATGGCGGCCGATGATGAAGATATTCTGAGGCTCGAAGATGGATCGCGGTCTGATTGCCCGCCGGACGGCGACGGCGATCTTCCGTGGCGGCTTGTTCGCGTTGTTCTTCGCTCTAGGGCTTCCCCGTTCCCTCTCGATCTCGCTAGGGTTTTGTTCGCGTTGTTCTTCCCCTCCGTCTTCTCTCTCAGCGGTCCCTCTGTTTTCTCTCTCAGCGCGTTAGGGTTCCAACACGGTGAGATTGTTCCTTTTATAATTTCTTTTTTGGGCTTTTTGTTGGTTCTGGATTTTATTGAGATATGATATGATTTTTGTGGATTTGTGAACCTGATAATATTTCGATTTGATTGAGATTCTTTCCATTTTCAAATTCTGATCTCATCTGGATTTCGTTGGGTTTGCTTTGATTTGGATAACCTGCATTGGCTTGGATTTCTGGATTTGAACCCAATTAACTTTTCTCTTTTTCTTTCAGAAAGGTGCCAACGCTTGGTCTGACCAAATATCGCCGAGGAAGGTCATATGGTGATGATGACCATTGGTCTGAACCTTTGAGGGATGCTATTGCCTCTGTTTGAATTGAATGTGATGGTTAACTCCGTGTTCTTCTTGTTATGCATATGATAATTCGTAAGAATATGGTAGAGTGGCGTAAATCGAAGCAGAGTCGCGGGGTCCTTGACGTGATTCACGAACTAATTAGTGTGATCAAGGTTTGGACCATTTAGGAAGGTTTTAGATATGGCTGCCGATGGACCTGAGGAGGTGGGTATGGTGACGAGGATCTGTTGTGTATTTAGTCTTTGATTTTGGTTTCCCACTGGAGGGTAATTGTTGCTAAATCCACCTGAGTTTTTTGTCCTGGAGTCGCTGAACATCTTCAACCATTACTCTGCACTGGATGTTCCTCGTTATTATAAAGTCATTGCTCTGCTGCTTAACATTTGTGATTGCATCTTGCAGGGTAACATGGAATTTTAACCCTTCATTGATGTTGTCCTATATTTCTCGAAACTTCGCTATGGCAGCTTCAATCTCTTTACATACAGGAAGCCTGGCTGTTGCAAACTGGGTGTCCCGAACTTGATTTTCTGCTAAAATCCGTTGGTTGCGTAGCTGGTGTAATATGTGATCCTTTCTTTTCTGATATGGCTTGGCCTCGATTCTCATTAATTTTCTTTTTCTTCTTTCAGAGTTGGTGCTAACACTTTGGTTGAATCCAAACTGCCGAGAAGGTTACGCGGTGATGATGATACTTGTCTGAACCTGCGTTGGAGCCTTTGTGTGCTGATGTTTCATGAGTTCTTGTTATGGTGTCTAATTCGCCATGGGACTCAGTTTTCTGGTATCTCCTCTGTTTGCAGATGGTTTGTCTCAATTGATTCCATTATAGCTTGGGGCAATGATGTTCTGAACTGAGCCCTCATGCTCATAGCGATTTGAGGTAGTTTGGCCGTGGGATTTCACTGATATGAACTGCTTTGTTGGCTTTTCATTGTGACTTGAACCTTTGATTGAGGCTTGCCCTGAGCTGATGTGATTATGTGAGCTTATCTTGCCCTTTTAATTGAGTTTGCATTTCCTGCTGTGGTTTGTGAACTGGACCTCTGCCCTCTCTTGTTTTCGAATTGACTTGAACCTGATTCTTTTAATGTACTTGCCAGGATACTGATGCTGATATGGACTTTGATTCTAATATTATCTGTTGGATTTTTGCAGACAAGTCCTCTCTCTGATCTGGGACATCCGTATGGTTTGGATTTTCTACATTCAGTTGTGGATTATCCATGGATCTAATTAGCAATCTATTGGCATCCGGATTTACTTGATAGATTCCAATTACGTACTGGTTTCGAAGCAATCCTTCGGCAAAATCCATTTCGACCCGAAACTTCTTTTTACTCTTCATCTCTCGGTTGCCCTTTAGATAAGAACAGATGTTACCTGATCTGACGCTAATGGCGCGGATCGGTAACGGGGGTAGAATGCGGCTTCGGTTGTGCCACTCCCGGCACTCGATGATAACAATGTTCTGAGAGTGTCAAATTCATCTTTCTAACATCTTCCTACTCTGTTCTGTTTTGTTTCTCTTATTTTTTGCAGGTGATCGGGAACTTCGAGGAACACTCAAGGGAAGGATACCATGAAGAAGCCTTAGGAGTTTTTAGGATTTAGGATTTTTTAGAGTAGATGTAACATTTGTAAATGTAATCTCACAGCAATTCAAATGTGAAATGATTCACTTCCTTTTGTAAAATGATATTCTTATGAAATAAAAATTCCATGATCATTCAACTTTGAATCTATTTATATTTATTTCTAGTTATAAATTATAAACATTTGTGAATAAATCCACAAATATTTAAATTCATTATTCTAGTCATAAACCATAAATACTCACGAATGATATTCTTGCTCATGTACTTGTCTCGTTGGTAGTCCTAATCTCATCACCTGACTTCATTCATTTGGATTCTAGCCAACAATATTCTCCTCATTTTCTAACCAAACGCGAATGTGCGCCGTAATCACAACAGATTTAGTATCAATGATGATATTGCCCGTAATTGAATTCCACTGACCAAATGATATAAGCAACAATCCAATAATACCCAATTAAACTGCGCCTTATTAACAGCAACGGAAATGCTCTGGAAATAAACCATGAGCGATAAAATGGACCTTAAATCCAGTTATGCCCGACAAATTTCGATACCGAACACATCGAATTGGCACCTTGATATAATCAAAACAGGTGATAAATAAATGCCTCAGAAATAGTGTCTCAAGTGTCTCACAGCTCAGTAACAGCCCGTCTTCAAAGAATTAGCGGGATCCACGTAAAAATGACCAAAATACCCCTGGGACCAAATCTGAAGTCTTGGAAGTCCATTTAGCCTGATTAAAGTCAAAACCCTAGTTTTGGATGCACTGCTTAGGAGGTGCATTGTCTGAGGGAATTGTCAACTCTTCTGACCAATTGTGAACTTTGTGAACCTTGTGAACCTTCATAAAGTAGCTTGTGGACTTTATGAACTTCATGAAAGGTTATGCAAGTTGTTGGAGAACTTGTGAACCTTGTGAACCTTCTTAGAACACAAAGTCTTGTATTGTGAGGGCAAATTTTGGGGTGCAACAGCTGCCCCTGTTCAATTTTCTGAAACCTGAGGGGTTAGATTGGTATATTTGCCAGTCGTAACCTGGAAGGTTGAAGGGGATTGAACACAAAAGCCCAAAAATTTGCACTCACCAGTGCACTAGAGTGGTACAGATGGCTAGTCGAATATGATTGAGTGGGCTTAAAGATTCCACTAGGGGGGGAGCAGTTCAAAATATGGGTGTATGATGAAAGCTGTCAGGAGTCTGGAATAATAATGATGTAGCAGCATGTCTTCATGAGGATAGAGCAATCAATAGTGATAACCCTAAAGCAATCTTGAAGCAATGATATGATTTCAGGAGGATAGAACAATGAATGGCTCTAAAGCAGTCTTGAAATAATAATGTGATATGTCTTCAGGAGGATAGAGCAATCAATAGCTCTAAAGCAGTCTTGAAGTAATGATTTCAGGAGGATAGAGCAATGGGTAGCTCTAAAGCAGTCTTGAAATAATAATGTAGTTTCAGGAGGATAGAGCAATGGATAACTCTAAAGCAGTCTTGAAGCAATGATATGATTTCAGGAGGATAGAACAATGAATGGTTCTAAAGCAGTCTTGAAATAATAATGGCTTCAGGAGGATAGAGCAATCAATAGCTCTAAAGCAGTCTTGAAGTAATAGAATGGCTTCAGGAGGATAGAGCAATGAATAACTCTAAAGCAGTCTTGAAGTAGTAATATGACCTCATGAGGATAGAGCAATGAATAGCTCTAAAGCAGTCTTGAAGTAATAGGATGATTTCAGGAGGATAGAGCAATCAGTAGCTCTAAAGCAGTCTTGAAGTCATGAGAGGCTATCAGGAGGATAAAATAACCCTGAGGTTACAATAAAGCAGTCCCAAAGTAATAAGAAGCTCATCAGGAGGATAAAGTAACCCTGAGGTTACAATAAAGCAGTCCCAAAGATCATAAGCTTGTTTGTTGGATAATTAACCTGAAAACAAGGTAGCATTCTGTATAACAACATTAGTTTATGCTTTATGTATGCATGTATGACATGATACACTTAGGTAATGTACTATAGACATATATGTTATGGTATGATGTAAATGATGTATGTATGATATGATACTGCTGGAAGTGTCTGGATATCCTTGTATAACAACTGCTGGCCAAGGAAAATAAATCCCGATTCGTTGTTGAAGAATATATAACCCTCCGTCTGCTGGGGATAACAAGGTATAGATAACCTCCCGTTGTTGGGGATAACAAGGTATAGATAACCTCCCGTTGTTGGGGATAGTAGGGTATAGATAACCTTCGTTTTCGTTTGATAGTAGGATAAGTATAACATCCCGTCTTCGTTCATCGTGCCCTTATTGGAAAGTAATTTCCCGTATATCCGTATGAGGATAAAAGAGATGGATATAAATTCCAGGGGAGATTAGACTTTGTGAAAATGGATTAGTCCTACTGATGGTTTGTAACTGCCTTGTAAAGATGAACCGGCGAAGCTTCGTTGAAATCCTTCCCTCGTTCGTCCTTAGTAAATACTATTACTGCATTTTCATGCGTTTCTGGTAAACATCAATCATATTAAAAGCATACATGCATTTCCGGTAAACATCAATCATATTCAAAGGCATACATACATTCAAACACAACCAATGGACGTTTCGCTTATGTAAATAGGGTAAAAGTAAATCTGGATTCAAAAGATGGAATTTATTTATATCAAAAGTGACCCATACACGGGTAAGTTTGTACAAGGAGACATAAACCCTAGTAAGAGAATTTTGTCATGAAGTTTTACAAAAAGAATCAGCTATGTGGGAAATAATCCTATTGAGTTTCAATTCTACTATTGCCACTCAAGTATCTCATCTTCTTGCTGTTGAGACGGAAACGATTGGATTGAGCTTTATCTGTTTGAGCTTGAGTAAGTAGTACAACTGGTTGCAGTTTCATGAGTGATCCAAACGAGACATAGTCATACGCTTTAATCCCTAACTTTTGCCTGGATTGCCCTTTCAGGTTTTCAATCCACCGGGATACCCTTTTTTGCCCAAGCCGCCTTTTCAGGTTTTCGACTTGCCGGGTGTACATCTTTTTATATATATATCCCTAATTTTTGCCCAAACCCTTTTGGTTTGCCGGGATGCCCTTATTTTTGCCTAGGCCTGTCAACCTAGCGGGTCTCTTTTTATGCGTAGTATTTTTTAACTATGTCTGCGTTTACAGGTTGTGGGAAGTCTTCACCATCCATTGTAGTCAGTATCATGGCACCTCCTGAGAACACTGTCTTGACTACAAATGGTCCCTCATATGTTGGAGTCCACTTGCCCCTAGGATCACCCTGTGGTAATATGATACGCTTGATTACCAAGTCGCCAGCCTGATATACCTTTGGCTTAACCTTCTTGTCAAAAGCTTTGATCATCCGTTTCTGATACATCTGGTCATGACAAACTGCTGCTAACCTTTTCTCATCAATCAAATTTATCTGGTCAAGTCGAGTCTGAATCCACTCATCTTCATCCAAGCCTGCATCCTTCATAATTCTCAAGGAGGGGATCTGAACTTCAATAGGCAGCACTGCTTCCATACCATAGACTAAGGAGAATGGGGTTGCCCCTGTTGAAGTACGTATTGTAGTACGATAACCATGCAGAGCAAATGGTAACATCTCGTGCCAATCCTTGTAAGTAACAGTCATCTTCTGTACAATCTTCTTAATGTTCTTATTAGCAGCTTCAACTGCCCCTTCAGTGTCAATCTCATTGCAGTATGCAGGCTTCTCAAATCTATCAATGGTAATCTTGGGAGCTTCATCATCCCAGCTGATCTCAAACATAGATGCCATGGTGGCCAATGCGTCTGCCAACTGATTCTCTCTTCGTGGAATATGTCCAAAAGTAATCTCTTTGAAATGTGGGATCAAAGACAACACATGTTCTCTGTAAGGAATGAGATTATCATGCTTTGTATCCCAATCTCCTTTAATCTGACTTACTACCAGAGCTGAATCTCCATACACCTCAAGGAACTGAATCTTCATATCAATAGCAACTTGCATACCCATGATACATGCCTCATACTCAGCCATGTTATTGGTACAATAGAAACAAAGTCTGGCAGTAATCGGGGTATGACAACCTTCAGGGGAACTAATCACAACACCAACACCATTACCATGTGCATTGGAGGCACCATCAAAAACCATAGTCCATCGGGATCCTTGTTCAGGTCCGTCATATTGTCCAGGTTCTTTGGTAACAGACATAATGTCTTCATCAGGGAACTCAAAATTCATTGACTGGTAATCATCTACTGCTTGATGAGCCAAATGATCAGCAACAACACTCCCCTTAATGGCCTTCTGAGTAGTATACTGTATATCATATTCCGTCAAGATCATTTGCCATCTTGCAATTCTTCCGGAGAGAGCAGGTTTCTCAAATATGTACTTGATTGGATCCATCAACAAGGTAGTATGGGTCAACATATACTGTCTTAGTCGGCGAGCAGCCCATGCCAAAGCGCAGCAAGTTTTCTCGAGCAGTGAGTATCTTGTTTCACAGTCGGTAAACTTTTTGCTAAGGTAGTATATTGCCTGCTCTTTTCGACCAGACTCGTCATGTTGCCCCAATACACACCCCATTGAGTTGTCTAATACATAATCAAGGGTCTTCCATCAACTGGTGGCATTAAAATTGGAGGTTCTAGCAAATATCTCTTGATTTCATCAAAGGCAGTCTGGCACTCATCATTCCATTCCATCACCTGATCTTTCTTCAACAACTTGAAGATTGGCTCACAGATGGTAGTTAATTGGGAAATAAATCTTGCAATGTAGTTCAATCGTCCCAAGAAACCTCTAACCTCCTTCTCAGTACGGGGAGCTGGCATCTCTCGTATAGCTTTCACTTTTGCAGGATCCACTTCAATACCTTTTCCACTGACAACGAAACCCAAGAGTTTTCCAGATCTAACTCCAAAAGTACACTTGTTTGGGTTCAATCTCAACTTGTATTTTTTCAACCTCTCAAACAACTTGTGCAGATGATCAAGATGTTGCTCTTCATTCTGAGATCTGGCTATCATATCATCCACATATACCTCTATCTCATGATGAATCATATCATGAAACAAAGCCACCATAGCACGCTGATATGTTGCCCCTGCATTCTTCAAACCAAATGGCATTACCTTATAGCAAAAGGTGCCCCACTGTGTCACAAATGTAGTCTTCTCCATATCTTCAGGTGCCATCTTGATTTGATTGTAACCAGAGAAACCATCCATAAAAGAGAATACCTTATGCTGAGCAGTGTTGTCTACCAGAATATCAATATGAGGAAGTGGAAAGTCATCTTTAGGGCTAGCCTTGTTCAGATCTCTGTAGTCTACACACATACGTACCTTACCATCTTTCTTAGGAACTGGTACCACATTTGCCACCCACTGAGGATAAGAGGTTACGGCCAAGAACCCTGCATTGAACTGTTTCATTACCTCTGCTTTGATCTTTTCTGACATTTCAGGACGCATACGACGAACCTTCTGCTTCTTTGGACGACAATCTTCTTTCACTGGCAAACGGTGAACCACAATGTCCGTATCCAACCCTGGCATATCTTCATAAGACCAAGCAAAGATCTCCACATAGTCACGTAGCATCTGAATCAACCTGCTCTTGACATTGTCCTCTAAATCAGCCCCTATTTTGACCTCTTTTCTGTTTTCCTCAGTTCCCAGATTCACAACTTCGACTGGCTCTTCATGTGGCTGTATAGCTTTCTCTTCTTGTTGTAACAACCTAGCAAGCTCTACAGGTATTTCACAATCGTCCTCGTTTCCGTCTTCAGTTTGATAGATCGGATTCTCGAAATTGTAATTGGCAATAGTAGAACTGTTATCAACTGGATCCAGAGTGGATGAGGATCTGCATTTTAGTGACGTGGGTGTGTGTAAGAACACATAGCTGATAAAGCAAAAATAAAAGAAAAGAAAGACAAGGAACACAATATTTACGAAAACGACACGTCCACTGATTTTATTGAATGAAGTATGCAAATGAAATGACATCCCGTAACAAGCATACCATTGTGCCCCGGGTAAGACACATGGCTTGAAAGTTTTATTGTTCCAGAAAAAAAAACATAACACAGTAATAGTATTTACTCCTGACTAAAGGAGATAGGGATAACATTTTCAGCTTTCCAATTATTGAGCCCAGCACCCACAGTAGGAAAAATCCATGCCTCCAAGTTGTAGTCTTCATCTTGATCTCCCATAGCATTGATAACCCCTTGATTGGTGATACGAACAGCACGAGCACGATGAACAGCCTTCTGGGACTCTGCAGTGAAACCCAAACCAAACTTGTCAGACTTGTATGGAATATCAGGAAGCTGACTCCAAATAGTACAACCCCCTTCTTCCACCACAGCTTTTGCATCATTGAGGGAGGCCATTGCCATTGTTGGAGGGTTTCTGATGACCACAGGAACCTTCTTCACAGCAGGAGGAGTCACACAATCCTTAACAGCCCAGGGAACCACTTCAAATGACTGACATGGAGTTTCAATGTATTCACCTTCTACTTCCAGATACTTGAAAGTGTTTACATGGCTGACAAAGTATTCTTCCTCTCCAAAGACAGTAACAACTTTTCCATTCACCGGATATCTCAACTTTTGATGTAATGTGGAGGTCACAGCACCTGCCCCATGGATCCAGGGACGACCAAGCAGACATGAGTACGAAGGACGAATATCCATCACATAGAATGTAGCAGTAAACACCTGAGAGCCAACCTTGATTGGAAGATCAATTTCCCCATGCACTACTCTTCTAGAACCATCAAAAGCCTTTACCACAATATTACTGGGCTTCAATACCGTATCTTCAGGACTCAGCTTGTTCAGGACTTCCTTAGGCAACACATTCAGAGAGGAACCATTGTCTATCAGCACATGAGACAGGGTAGTGCCCCTGCATTCAATTGAAATATGCAAGGCCCTGTTATGATCCCTCTTGGCAGGGGTCAAGTCAGCATCAGAAAATCCTAACCCGTTGTCATAGGTCAGGTGAGCAACACAATTCTCAAACTGGTCCACAGAAATTGCACTGGATACATGAGCCATCTTTAGAAACTTGATCAATGACTTGGCATGAGCCTCAGAACATAATAACAGGGAGAGCATAGAAATCTTTGAGGGAGTATGCCCCAGCTGATCAACAATATCATAATCACTCTTGCGAATGATTTTCAATACTTCTTCCATCTGCTTAGAGAGGTCATCAGCAGCTGGCACATCAGTAAATACAGGCTCAATAACAGGACCCTTGCCCCGAGCATCAGTGGTGGAAGTAACAGCAGGAGTAACTGCACTCTTAGAAGCAACTGGAGGAGAGAAGACTCTTCCACTACGAGTGATCTTGCTAGATCCAGCAATATTATCAATGTCAACAAGCATATCAGGTAAAGGCTCCTGCTTGACACCATGGATGTAAACATCAGACCCATAGTGCCAAGGCACAGCTTTGTCAGATGTATAGGGAATAGGACCAGGAGCGGTAATGATCAGAGGAGCTACTCTGGCTTCAGCAACAACTTTCACAGGCCCTTCAGCAGTAATCTTGATTGGGCCCTGATGAGTGATTTTAATGGGACCCTTTGAAGTGATTCTTAGTGGTACTTTGTCAACCATGTCAACCTCTTCAATCTTCTTACCCTGAGTCAGATGATCCACCATACTTTCTACAGATGCTGGTCTTCTTTCAAACACTATGGTATATTTATCCATGAGACGTTGAATCCCATCTCTCAAAATGAAGCAACTATCCGGCTTATAGGTACAATATAGACAATCTTCATGACAACCTGGAAAGATCCCAGCTTGTACTAACCTCTTTTTGATAACAGACAATGGTGTGCTCAACTCCATAACTGAATAGACATGCAGATCTTCATCAATATCTTCATCAATGGCGTTGACAGTCTTCTCGTGATTTGGCATTGGAGCTGTAATCACATTTGAAGTACCTGGTGGATCAAACTCAATTTCTCCAGCATCAATCATATCCTGAATTTTGTTCTTCAAGACCCAGCAGTTATTAGTATCATGTCCTGGACAGTTTGAACGATATGCACATCGTGCATTGGGATTGTACTTGGGAGAGGTAACATTGGGATTCTGAGGAGCCTCCCTCAGGGTAATAAGTTCAGCCTTCAACAAGTGTTGCAATGCCTGAGCCATTGACATGTTGATCTTCGTGAACTGTCTTCTAGCCCTCTGTTGGTTGCCTTGAGGCTGCTCTGTTGTTGCAGGAGTTGGATTTGAAATATGAACTGCACTAACAGACTGATGCCTTCTGTTACGATCCGGCTGACCATACACAGCATTAGATTCTTTCTTCCCAGTGGGAGGCTTCTTTGCAGCACCTGATGAAGAAGTGCCCACTTGGATCTTACCACTCTTGATACCATTCTCTACTCGCTCTCCTGTCATGATCAACTCAGTGAAGCCAGATGATGAGCTTCCAATGAGATGACTGTAAAACGGACCATTCAGCGTACACATGAACCTATCAACCAACTCCCTATCAGTCAAAGGGGGTTGAACTCTTCCAGCTAAGTCTCTCCACTTCTGAGCATACTCCTTAAAGCTTTCTTTGGCACCCATAGACATGCTTTGAAGCTGCATGCGAGTGGGGGCTAAGTCAGCATTGTATTGATACTGCTTGTAGAAAGCTTCAGCAAGGTCATTCCAATCTCTGATGTTGACACTCTCCAACTGATAATACCACTCTAGCTGAGCTCCAGATAAACTTTCTTGAAAGAAATGGATCCACAACTTTTTATCAGCAGTGTGGGGTTGAATTCTTCTGACATAAGACCTCAGATGCAATTTGGGACAAGAGACCCCATCATAGACAACAAATGTAGGAACTTTGAACCCAATGGGTATGACCACCCCAGATATCAAGCTCAAATCCTCAAAATCCAGCCCAGATGATTTCTGTAATTCCATAGCATCCATTCTATCCACCAGCATCTTGAATTTGTCTTTGTTAGGCTCATGGTAGTAGTTAGCCTCAGAATCAGAGTTCCCCATAGTGTTGTGGAGACTGCCTCTCTCCTGCTCAGATTCTTCAGATTCATAGTCTTCAACATGTTCCTTGGTCTTGACAGGACCTTTGAACCTTCTTCCCATGTTGAGCAACCCAGCAGACCTTCTAGCCTTCTTAGTCTTCTTGGCCAGCAGTGTCTTCAATTCATCTTGCCCCTTGGATAGGTTCAAGATCAGCTCTTGGAACTGTGCATTCTGTGCCTGAAGATCCTTAACTGATTGTTCAAGAGCCATTGCTGAAATAAACAGCGAGAAGATGAGAAACCTGTGCACAATTATAAACCTGTGATGCAATGATATGGGAATGCATATGCAATGTTTTCAAGGACCGCAGGATTTAAATTTGCTTAAACAATCAAGAAAGTAACTTTTTATTAGTAATAACTTGTTTTGCCTTTTAGGCTTAAAAAATGAAAACGAAATAAGTACAAAAGATGGGGTTTTAAGTCTCCCATGGACGTTTCCTCTTTGTGTTGAGGTATGAGTTGAGGTTTCGTTCCTCATGAAGTAGCTTTGTTAGCTCTAGGATCCTTGCTTGGCTTGCTTTGTGATGAGCCTCGAAAGTATCCCTTTGCTCTTTCAGTTGGATCCATGATCTCTGCAAGTCTTCCATATCAGTAGGCATGTCTGGGTGAAGGATGGTATAAGCTGTGTCTCCTTCAGCAACAGGTTCCATGGTAACTGGTAGGATGGCAGGATATGGCATCATGAGTGTCTGAGCACGAAATCGTACCCATCTGAGATAAGCCTCCATAGGAATGGTGTACTTAGGCTCCAGTGTCTTGCTGTCAATCCTGTTTACCTTTCCCCAAGCTCGGATGAATCTCTGACGGTAACCCTGAAGATCGTTGTCGTAATCAAACACAATGCCCTGAATCAACATGTCATGTGGACCATCGCTCCGGGCGTAACCAAACTGTCGTAAAGCTAGAGATGGGTTGTAGGTGATGCCTCCTCTTATGCCTAGAAGTGGCACATTAGGAAACTCCCCACAACGGTCAATGATGGTGACATTCTCCATAGATCTGGAGCACCAATGAATGTCTGAGTGAGATAGTGACATGATCCTCTTGGACCATCTGAACCCTTGCTCATTCTTCATTACTGAGCGAGGAAGGTGAGAAATAAACCACCTAGAAAGTAAAGGTATGCAGCACATCAAAGTTCCTCTTGCCCTTGTAGTACGGGTGTGAAGAGAATGTAGGATGTCTCCAAGTAAGGTAGGCACTGGATTGTGACTCAGGAATATGTTGATGGCATGAACGTCTATGAACTGATCAGGATTGGGGAACAACACTAAGCCATAAATCAATAAGGCTAAGATCTCCTCAAAAGCATCGTAGCTCATAGCCTTCAAGAACATTTGAGCTTTATCCACTAATACCTTGGCAAGAATACCTTTAACTCCACTTCTCGTCTCTAGAACAATGTCAGACTTCTTCAGATGTAGAGCTGCAGCAATAACTTCTGGTTTAAGCTCCTTCTCTAAGCCTGTGGATGGCTTTTGATCAAGAACAGGTATACCCAGAAGTTTAGAGAACTCCTCCATGGTTGGAACCAACTGATAATCAGGAAATGTAAAGCAATGGTGCTTAGGGTCAAAGAACTGAAACAGCACACTCATCATGTCTTCACTGAACCCTGAAGTAACTAGATCCAATAAGTGACCATGTCTCTGGACGAACTGGGAATGATCAGACACTTGGGAAACCAACTCTTTGAGCTTGGGAGGTATCCCTACAAAGTTGATCCTGATGGTGTTTCTACGAGCAGAAGCCATGACCTGCAACAAAGAACAAAAATAAATCCCTTGGTCCTTGAAATGGTTAGGGAAAATGATATGCTCATGATGCATGATGATGTCATGATGTTATGTTCAATCACAAACATGTGGCACACACAAACAAGTCACACCATAGCCCTAGGTTTAAAGGCTTGCATGAGGTTTAAAGGCAAGTACCCTCCCCTGAAGTTAGATGGTTCATCCTGTCCTACAAAAGTAACCAGGTTCTAAGGGATCTCAATATCATTGATCCTTCACAAGGGTGGTTGTTCAGAAGGCAACTTACTTGCCAACCAAAACCCTCCAAGTTTAAGATCTCAATGAGCGTAGTATCGAGTGTCAACCAACTTCAGTCTGCACCAAAGCCGGTTACCTCACTACTTTCTAAAGGCCAAGATGAGTTAACTAGGGTTCTAAAAGTCAGTTAGTGCATTGACAACATATGGCAGCCTCAATATTATCCTCAACTTGACTTAAGGAATATAAACACCAACCAAGAAGTCGCACTAACTATGGCCACCAGATCAACCGTATCGATATACGTCGCACAGTTTCCTTGGTCTATTGCCATTTACCTAAGGTACACTAGATCCGGGTTAGGACCTTTCCCACATAAGAGCATCCCAACAATATAATAATAAAGCAAACAAGGCAAACAATTTAAAGTGATCTTAATTCCTAAGGGTACCCCTCTTAAATAATTCCCCAGCAGAGTCGCCAGTTCTGTAACACGGTGGGAGAACTGACTTTAAACAATGTTGCGGATAGCAAGAGTCGCCACCGACTTTTATTTTATCCATAAGGAAAGGTTATAAAAGAACAGGAAAGACCTTAGAGAATATTTTGGGTCCGGGGGGTAGGTTATGAAAAGGGAAGGTGTTAGCACCCTTTTCATCCATGGTTATCCATGGGCTCTTAGGTACTTAAGCTCACTTTTGAATTGTTTTGAAAGTGTAGTGTGTGAATAGCAAAAAATTTCAGAATAGTTTAATAATAATCCGTGTATGGATGTGAAAAAAACTTGTTTGAAAATTTTGTTGGAAATTTGTTTAAGTGTGAAAAAGTTTTGAAGTGAGCAAGCATCTAGGAGTAGCCTACCCTAATGTTTTAAGGTCTTTCTTATTCTTTATCCTTTCCTTAGTAAGACTATCCCTACTATAATGGAGTAGGTAGTCCTTACTTTGGATGTTAAGGGACATGTGAGGGACAATTTGACTTTGAAGGCCATTGTGGGATGTAATAAGCACATATAAGGGACCATCATCATTTTTCGAAAGGGACTCGATTCGTAAAGGCAACCATAAGGGACTTTGATGATTTTTCTATTTGAGGGACTTGCTTTACACACCCCACTTAACCATTATTCGTAGGCAACTTGAGGGATATCCTTAGGAAGTGAGACGGCGATTAAAATCGACTTACGTGTGTGACGTGTTTATTTTAATTATCTTTATTTAAAAGTGATCTGAATTTATTTTAATATTACATACAGGTTGTTACACTCCCTAATTACTAACCATAATAATAATTAAATAATTAAACAACTTTACATCCAAGAAACAATTACAAAATAATAAGCAAAATAATTAAATAGCAAAGATAAATAAAATATAAATAAGCAATAATAAATAATAAAGGAGGTTAATTCTAAGTTTACTCGGCAAGACATCGCATCTTGTGCCTACGTATCCTTACGGGAGTGGAATCAGAGTAATCGTAGTTCCCCTCAAAAGGGAGGTTAGAGATCTCTTGACAGTGGTCAAGGTCTCAAGGGGAATAAACGCGCCTTAAGGACACGCTTACGCGGAGTGTAGGAACTCCAAATTTCTACGTTGAAATGTTAAGTTGTAATTAGGGTTAAATTAGGGATTCCACGGCGGGAAACCCTAAAATGAGCGCGGCGGCTCTTTGACCTAATGCTAGGGGTAAAATTGTAATCTTGCCTGCGGCGAGATATTTGTGAAATTAGGGTTTGTAAGGGTGTAATTTTGAAGTTGAGGACTATTGGCGCGGCGACCAAAAGCTAGACCTAACCTTCGGATGTGTGTAGTGTGACAGAATAATTGGTGGATGTGTGAGACTTGAATCATGCAAGCAGAAATAAAAATGCAGACAGTAAGGCATACAAGCAGAAACTTAAAGACAGAAACTAAAGCGCGATTGTTAGGATTCGCGGAGTTACAGATGAGAAGCAGTTACAATAATAATGAAACTTAAATAAAAACGCAATGTAATAAGCTGCAAAAATGAACACACGCGTTAATGGGCAGAGTCAGGCGGCCATCGAGCGAATTACAAAGACAGTGAAGAAAAAGATGTAACTTTTGTGGTTTTTGTTGATTTAGGTTAAAAAAATGTTTAAGCATAAAAAGAGATTAAGTTTAATTTTCAAAAAAATAGTTTTAACTTAATTATCCACAAATTAAAAAAAAGATTTGATGTTATTATTTAAAAGAAAATTTTGATGCTTATTTATTTTAAAGAACAATTTTAATAAAAAAAAAGGTTTTAAAAAAAACAACTTTAATATTTTAAAAAGGTTTTAAAAACAATTTTTAATTATAAAAAAACAAAAATAAGAGGTTTAAAAAAACAATTTATAAAAACAAAAATAAAGGGGGTTGGGCCGGTAATCACCTCTGGACCCAACCCGGTTGTAATGTAAAAACAAAAAAAAGACTTAGGGTTTGAAAACCCTAATGTGTCTCGCGGTCGTTTCTCATCCTTCATCGCCTTCGTCTTCCTCCCTCTCGTACTCTTGTCTCTCCACGATGTTTCTGAAAAAAACAACAAAACAATTAACAATCATCAGAAATCGAATCCCCACGCAATGGCTTACAATTTCCTCGGTGTTCTTGGCGGTTTTGGTGAAAAATGGCGGCCGATGATGAAGATATTCTGAGGCTCGAAGATGGATCGCGGTCTGATTGCCCGCCGGACGGCGACGGCGATCTTCCGTGGCGGCTTGTTCGCGTTGTTCTTCGCTTTAGGGCTTCCCCGTTCCCTCTCGATCTCGCTAGGGTTTTGTTCGCGTTGTTCTTCCCCTCCGTCTTCTCTCTCAGCGGTCCCTCTGTTTTCTCTCTCAGCGCGTTAGGGTTCCAACACGGTGAGATTGTTCCTTTTATAATTTCTTTTTTGGGCTTTTTGTTGGTTCTGGATTTTATTGAGATATGATATGATTTTTGTGGATTTGTGAACCTGATAATATTTCGATTTGATTGAGATTCTTTCCATTTTCAAATTCTGATCTCATCTGGATTTCGTTGGGTTTGCTTTGATTTGGATAACCTGCATTGGCTTGGATTTCTGGATTTGAACCCAATTAACTTTTCTCTTTTTCTTTCAGAAAGGTGCCAACGCTTGGTCTGACCAAATATCGCCGAGGAAGGTCATATGGTGATGATGACCATTGGTCTGAACCTTTGAGGGATGCTATTGCCTCTGCTTGAATTGAATGTGATGGTTAACTCCGTGTTCTTCTTGTTATGCATATGATAATTCGTAAGAATATGGTAGAGTGGCGTAAATCGAAGCGGAGTCGCGGGGTCCTTGACGTGATTCACGAACTAATTAGTGTGATCAAGGTTTGGACCATTTAGGAAGGTTTTAGATATGGCTGCCGATGGACCTGAGGAGGTGGGTATGGTGACGAGGATCTGTTGTGTATTTAGTCTTTGATTTTGGTTTCCCACTGGAGGGTAATTGTTGCTAAATCCACCTGAGTTTTTTGTCCTGGAGTCGCTGAACATCTTCAACCATTACTCTGCACTGGATGTTCCTCGTCATTATAAAGTCATTGCTCTGCTGCTTAACATTTGTGATTGCATCTTGCAGGGTAACATGGAATTTTAACCCTTCATTGATGTTGTCCTATATTTCTCGAAACTTCGCTATGGCAGCTTCAATCTCTTTACATACAGGAAGCCTGGCTGTTGCAAACTGGGTGTCCCGAACTTGATTTTCTGCTAAAATCCGTTGGTTGCGTAGCTGGTGTAATATGTGATCCTTTCTTTTCTGATATGGCTTGGCCTCGATTCTCATTAATTTTCTTTTTCTTCTTTCAGAGTTGGTGCTAACACTTTGGTTGAATCCAAACTGCCGAGAAGGTTACGCGGTGATGATGATACTTGTCTGAACCTGCGTTGGAGCCTTTGTGTGCTGATGTTTCATGAGTTCTTGTTATGGTGTCTAATTCGCCATGGGACTCAGTTTTCTGGTATCTCCTCTGTTTGCAGATGGTTTGTCTCAATTGATTCCATTATAGCTTGGGGCAATGATGTTCTGAACTGAGCCCTCATGCTCATAGCGATTTGAGGTAGTTTGGCCGTGGGATTTCACTGATATGAACTGCTTTGTTGGCTTTTCATTGTGACTTGAACCTTTGATTGAGGCTTGCCCTGAGCTGATGTGATTATGTGAGCTTATCTTGCCCTTTTAATTGAGTTTGCATTTCCTGCTGTGGTTTGTGAACTGGACCTCTGCCCTCTCTTGTTTTCGAATTGACTTGAACCTGATTCTTTTAATGTACTTGCCAGGATACTGATGCTGATATGGAATTTGATTCTAATATTATCTGTTGGATTTTTGCAGACAAGTCCTCTCTCTGATCTGGGACATCCGTATGGTTTGGATTTTCTACATTCAGTTGTGGATTATCCATGGATCTAATTAGCAATCTGTTGGCATCCGGATTTACTTGATAGATTCCAATTACGTACTGGTTTCGAAGCAATCCTTCGGCAAAATCCATTTCGACCCGAAACTTCTTTTTACTCTTCATCTCTCGGTTGCCCCTTAGATAAGAACAGATGTTACCTGATCTGACGCTAATGGCGCGGATCGGTAACGGGGGTAGGATGCGGCTTCGGTTGTGCCACTCCCGGCACTCGATGATGACAATGTTCTGAGAGTGTCAAATTCATCTTTCTAACATCTTCCTACTCTATTCTGTTTTGTTTCTCTTATTTTTTGCAGGTGATCGGGAACTTCGAGGAACACTCAAGGGAAGGATACCATGAAGAAGCCTTAGGAGTTTTTAGGATTTAGGATTTTTTAGAGTAGATGTAACATTTGTAAATGTAATCTCACAGCAATTCAAATGTGAAATGATTCACTTCCTTTTGTAAAATGATATTCTTATGAAATAAAAATTCCATGATCATTCAACTTTGAATCTATTTATATTTATTTCTAGTTATAAATTATAAACATTTGTGAATAAATCCACAAATATTTAAATTCATTATTCTAGTCATAAACCATAAATACTCACGAATGATATTCTTGCTCATGTACTTGTCTCGTTGGTAGTCCTAATCTCATCACCTGACTTCATTCATTTGGATTCTAGCCAACAATATTCTCCTCATTTTCTAACCAAACGCGAATGTGCGCCGTAATCACAACAGATTTAGTATCAATGATGATATTGCCCGTAATTGAATTCCACTGACCAAATGATATAAGCAACAATCCAATAATACCCAATTAAACTGCGCCTTATTAACAGCAACGGAAATGCTCTGGAAATAAACCATGAGCGATAAAATGGACCTTAAATCCAGTTATGCCCGACAAATTTCGATACCGAACACATCGAATTGGCACCTTGATATAATCAAAACAGGTGATAAATAAATGCCTCAGAAATAGTGTCTCAAGTGTCTCACAGCTCAGTAACAGCCCGTCTTCAAAGAATTAGCGGGATCCACGTAAAAATGACCAAAATACCCCTGGGACCAAATCTGAAGTCTTGGAAGTCCATTTAGCCTGATTAAAGTCAAAACCCTAGTTTTGGATGCACTGCTTAGGAGGTGCATTGTCTGAGGGAATTGTCAACTCTTCTGACCAATTGTGAACTTTGTGAACCTTCATAAAGTAGCTTGTGGACTTTATGAACTTCATGAAAGGTTATGCAAGTTGTTGGAGAACTTGTGAACCTTGTGAACCTTCTTAGAACACAAAGTCTTGTATTGTGAGGGCAAATTTTGGGGTGCAACAGGGACTACCCAAGGATTTGAGATCAGTACAATTTACAGGTTTTTATTAATTGAATTACTACTTTATTTATGTTATGATGCACACTTTATTATTCCGTTGTTTATGTCTATTTCCGTTCGCATTAATTATCATGTCTGGCTAAGTTAGTTTTATCGGTATGTAACCGAATTAGTAGGATAGGATTCGATAGTAACCGGCATCTTCCCTTTTTACAAACAACCTTTCTGGTCGTAGTGTTTAAATTTATTTACTGAATAAACTTCGTCGCGAAAGCGAGAACTTATTTAAAAGTAGTTTTGCCACGAAAGTGGGAAATTAATTAAGGTACGAACCAACAAGCGAAAGCTGCGGCAAGACCAGATAGTAAACACTAGGCATTTGTTTTAATAACAGCGAAAGCACTTTAAAATGGATTAGAACCTAGAGATTTCCAAAAAGTAGTTTTAACCCCGAATGGGACAGCGAAAGCGTACATTCGGCCCTTAGAATTATGACTAGCGTCAACAACCATCATGAGACGAAAGTCTTTAGATCACTATTTTCTTCTGAACAATGTTTGCAAAGAGTAAGAAGCATCGGTGACCTGTCGAATCCCAGATAACTAAGTCTTTGCATACCGATATCCTTTACCGCATTTCTCTAAACCAATTTTCTTTATTTCTTTTGCATTTAATTTCATTCGCATTCAATTTTCCTAATTCCAATAGTCTTAGCTTTACGCCGTAATAATAGATAACAGTAGATTGACATTGGTCTCTGTGGGTTCGACAATCTTTTATATTACTTCGATATTTCCGTGCACTTGCGGAGCGATCACTCCACCCCCTTTCCTATCTCTTCTTTTTTCTTTTTCTTTTTTTTTAGTTTTCTTTTTGTTTTCTCTAAAATGTTTTTAGTACTTATTTTGTAACATTAAGTTCTCTTGATCTACTATGTTGCTTTATTATTTCTTGATGTTTATCATTTCCATTTTACTTTGATTTTATATTCGGTTTTATTTCGATTCTATTTTGGTCAATGAAGTCTTTAATATTATGAATATTTATTATTGAGGATGTTTAACCTTAATTATTTCAAATCTGTAGGGAATGATCCAAATCATTCTCTATACTTTGGGATTGTGATAGGTTACCTTTGATTAATCGATGAAAGTTCGTGATTTAGACGAGACCGTTCTCTTTTCTTTTCGTGTGGCACGATTCTTGGAGAATGATCTACATATCATTTCTCTATCATATTTTACCACAAACATTGTTATTGACCGGCCTCCCATAGTATGATCTTTTTCATAGATCGTGCTACGATTGCTTAACATAGCGTTACAGTGGACCCGATTCGAAAAGTGATCATCCGATCAATAACAATTAACAACTAACAACTGACTTTAATTTTTGTTCATTATTCTCTTGCTCTATCTTTATGTCTATATATCACTATTATTATATCATTGTTCATATTATATTGCTTGTTATCCTATTGTTTATATTCATCTTATCATTTTCATCTTATTAAAAAAAAACACAAAACATGATAAAATTATCGAAACCCTAAAAAACTTTGAAGTGGTGGACTATGGTTACTATCCCGAGCACTGGAGTTTGGAACTTGTACAAAAACCCTACCAGAGGAGACTTTGTCTGTACTCTTGTTTATTACATAGTTTAGGGCACCTTGCACACACATAGCTTCCTCTTGGGCTACTTGACAATGACCCCATTTATTTCTCGCACTCCCGTGTGCTTTACATGTAACCCGCTCCCTTTTGGATGTACGCTATTTAATTTTCTTGCTATTCTTTTATTGTGGTTTTGTTTACTAGGAACACCCTTAGGGACTAGGATATACTAAACCATTTTCAAAATAATTCTCGATTCGATGTTGGGCCCCTTTTCAAAACATCCTTGTAAATCAATTGCTTTTTAGCATCGCCATCAACCTAATGCACACACTTGCACCTTTTCTTTGATTGTGGTTTCGTTACTAGGAGCACCCTTAGGGACTAGGATCGATCCAAACCCTTTTGCAAACCCTTGATCCAATGTCAAGTGGAATTTTCTTTAAACTTGTAAGTCTAGTGCCTTTTTCCTGGCCATCAACTTCTTTTCACAACTCATACGCTTTTCTTAAAATCCAAACAAACCTTTGATCCAACATCAAGTGGATTTTCTCAATCAAACTTCAAAGACACATAACAACTATCAAAACTCTTTTCAAATAAAGGTGAAAGATGGGGGTTTGGAGCCTTCGGTTCCTCTCCTTGATTGTTTGGGTGTGAGTTGTCTTTCTCGTGTTTGAACAATTATCACCTCTAAAACAATCCAAAAAAGTCATAGTTCCACGAACTACGAACCTTCTGATTCTTCATTCTATTATGAATAAAGATACGTGGCACAAGGGCCCCAATCCTTGGTGAGCTACCTTTTATTTTTCCTACCTTTTTTCCTTTCCACCTTTTATTTTCTACCTTCCACCTTTTCTTTCTCTTATCCAAACCTTCTCTCGTAGTCTAAACTACGGATGCTCTAATTTTTCATTTTGCAATGAGAATACATAAGCACAAGGGCCCCAATCCTTGGCGAGCACCCTAACTAAAAACCACTCATTTCCCTCTTAGAAGTGAATCGTTTTTGCATTACTTGATTAGAAGAAAACAAATAAAATTAGCTAACATTCATCACCAATCGAACTAAGAGGTTCCCGTTGAGTACAATGGACATAGGGGATGCTAATACCTTCCCTTTATGTAACCGACTCCCGAACCTAGAATTTGGTTGCGATGACCATGTTCTTATCTCTTAAAGTTTTTCTCGATATTTTCCTATTCCTTCATTGGAATGAATAAAGTTCGGTAGCGACTCTGCTTGAACAACTTTTTCCGCGTCGCATTGCGAAGGTTGTATTTTTTTCGAGGTGCCACAATTTAAAGGAAATAAAATGATACCAAGCGATTATAGAGTCGATTCGGCATCTTCTTAATCGTTACTGCTTTTGCATAAGTGAAGGTTTGATTGTGGCGCTGCGTGTATTTTGAGGAGCAAGGGTCGAATGGAGGTTAATGATGGCGTCAGAAGAAGAGGCGTGCGGCTGGATAAGGTGGTCGCGACAGGACGAGATCTAGTGGTGCGAGTTATTATTATTGTTTGATGTTAAATGTTGGTTTGTGGAGGGTGATGAATTTAAAGGTGTGGTTTTCGCTATTGGTGTGAGGTAGATAATTTCATAGGATCACATATCATAAAAGCTAGATTTTCATTGACATCAAATCCTGCAGAACCCGAACTCTATAATAATTCCATTGGTATAAAGTTTTATGAGATTGTCGGTTGCTATAGCAACCTTTCCTTCGCCAAGAGTGTGCTCTTATTTTTTTAGTGTATCCTTAAAGATACACTAAAATTGGTTTTACAACAGATTTTCAAGTAGTGAGAGCTCTATGAAAAGGTTATTTAGAGAAGAACAACAAGGTGGAGATGAAATATATAATACTTTATGTTTAGTGTTTGAAGGGTGAAGTGAGAAGATTGTTGGTGGAGGTTTGTTGTTCGAAGGAGAAAAAGAGATTTGAGAGAGAGAGAGAGAGAGAGAGAGAGAGAGAGAGAGAGAGAAGTTTCAAAGGGAGGTCACATTTGTTTCTTTTTAAAAAAGAGTATATGTTTCAGAGCAGTGGCCAAAGTTGCTGCTGCAAACTGATTTTGCCGCTGACTTCGCAAGATTTGTCACTAAGAACTAGTTATATTGGTGTGCTCAATGGATTTTATTTCTTGCTTGAGGGTGACCTAAAGGATGTCACACCATTTTTATTGTAGCAACAGTGGTAGTGAACGTGTTTTGTGTTGGTGCTAAGGCAAAGGTCTGCGCCAGAGTAAGGGTGTTTTATGGTAGTGGCTGGAATATGGTTGTTTAGACAAGGATGATAGGAAGTGGATTGAAGGGAGTAAGTTTGAATAGTGTATATGGCGCTAGGGTGTAATAGAAGAAGGTGATATGTAGTATGGATGGTGAGGGAGAAGGGGAATTAAGTGTTGGATGGAAAGAAAAAGAAAAATGTTGTTGTGAATGGATTAAAGTGTGTATGGGAGTGGCTATGTTGTATTTTTAGTGAAAAAAGAAAGAAAAATTCATGATAGTGTAGGTCATGTAGCAAGCAGGTTGTATAGAAAAGTAGAGTAATGGTTGTTTTGGCGTCCCACAAAATCTTGCTATGAGTGAAAAAAAATGAAAGAGCATTATGTGGTCATACGCAAAAAGAGAAGAGTTTGAAACACGTGGATGGGGGCGACACATGTGTAAATTGGATATGTCTCCTCCAACTCTCCTGCAATGCATTTTATACTATGGTTTTTTTTCAAAATGGAGCATAATAAAAAACTTTATAGACTTAGTAAACAAGTCTACTAAAAAGAGCTAAAAAAAACAAATATTTATATCATAAAAAAGAAATATAAATGATAAAATAAATTTAATTTTATTTAAATCAAATACCTAATTAACTAAATAAACTAAATAATATTTAAATAAAAATTGAAGAAAAAAAATAAAAAATAAATAAAAAGTCGGGTACCAAAGTGCTCGAAAAATGAAAATGATTGCACCAAAATATTAGTGCGGAATAAACCACTCGAAAAATTACAATGTTTTGTCAGATTCTGAAATAAATCTGGAATGCTAAAAATACTCAAACTGATCAAAACGTGGTAAAAAAGTCATCAAAAGTTAAAACGAGCACCTCAGGTTAAACTACATGAAACATAGATTAAAATAAATAACGTCTACAGGCTCAATTTTAAAACTTTTCGTCCACTGATTTTACGCACAGTTGACTTTCAGTTTGACTGATTTGTCTGTAAATCTAACAAGTTTATTCTGGCTGATAATTTAGGCATTACGCATGATGAAAGACATGATGGGTTATTCAGATGATGCAAAGTAAAGAAACAAGTCAGATGAATGCAAGTTTCAAAATGCCTTGTCAAAATTTGGAGTATGATAATAGTTTGTTCACCATAACACATCTAACCTTTTAAATAAAAGTCGATACACATCTTAACACATGTGTTGTGGACTTTTGTCAATGCTTCCATCATTGTGGCACCTCTAGAATTTCTTGTTCATTTATGATGTGTAGGAGAACCCTCATTTCTATGAGGGGTGCTTGATGAACCATCCATTTATGTGTTTAACCAACATTAAACATAACATTTTACTTAACATAACATCAACAAAGGCACCTAATGCGACTCATGGTACATAGGGGAAGAATTCAAAAGTGCCTAAAATATGAAGGTGCCACAAATGAGTAAAAGGTCTAGTGAGAATATACATGATATTAAGAAGCCTCTTCAAACTATATATAATAAATGAGGACACAACAATCACATTAACCAGAATATTTTTCCATTAGTTTAACACATGGGAACACATTATTTCAAAAATACATGACACTAAGGAATTTATAGAGGTTAATATAAGTTTTTAACTTGAGTAAAAGTTTAAAAATAAAATAAAAAGAGTCTTCAGGATACCAAGTGATTCAATGGAAAATTAAGAAGAAAATGTAACCCAATTTACAAAAATTAGCAAGCAAGGGCAAGTCAAACATAATTTTCTTGTCCAATCAATAATCTGGTTTAGACTTTAATTTTAATGTTGGAAATGGGATCAACATATTCACACATGTTCTTATAACCAAATAAAAAAAAACATATACTTGCATTTCACTAAATTCTAACATAGAACAATGCTAATACATATACCATGGGGCATAAAGATTAAAAGGAAAAAACCTATGTTCATGCTTAATCAAGTTCTATCCAACTTCTAAGAGCATTTCATCAAAATAACCTCATTTCAGATTCCAAAAACTAAAAATAACAACAACAAAAAATAACTTCCTTCAACTTAATCAATAAGCAATAAGCCATCTACAATAAAATAAACTAACATTTCTAAGTTATATCCATGGATAAAGTGATTTACAAACTGAAAATGTGATGAAAAAGAAATGAGAGTGGTGGAGCAAACTTCATTCGAGTTTCCTTTTCTTTCCTAAATTTCTATTAAGTATAACAAGTGTGGATAATAGTCCCACAATGGATAGGAATATGGCGAATTAAGTATTTATAAGTGAACCCACATACCTATCATCTTAAGGTTTTGGGTGAGTATGTGGTGTGTCTCTCATAAACGTTTTTCTCTAGAAAGGAAAGTCTTACAATGTTCAACGCTCCCTAGTAAAAATCTCCTCTAACAGTGGTATCATGAGCCTTTGGTTCGAGTGAAGGACTGACTCACTTGTATCAAAAGTACTCCTCACAGGTGGTGGTTAGGAGGAGTCCCGTTGAAGAGTGTCAACGGCGGTACAAGAGTGGTGAGTAAGAAACACATAACAGAAAATGCAGTTGCACAGTTAAAGTTGCCGCTTAGGGGGAGCATTGTGGATAAACTCACACTTGAGGGGGAGTGTTAAGTATAACAAGTGTGAGTAGTGTGGATAATAGTCCCACATTGGATAGGAATATGGTGACTTGAGCATTTATAAGTGGGAGAACCTACACATTTATCACCTTAAAATTTTAGGTGAGTATGTGGTGTGTCTCTCACAAAGGTGTTGCTCTAGAAAGGAAAGTCTCACAATGTTCAATGCTCCCTAGTGAAAATCTCCCCTAACAATTTCAAGTTTCATTGGTGCTTCAATGGCATTAATGGAATTCGATGGGAGAAAATGAAGTTTCTAACACATATGTTTGTTGGAGGATATGAAGTTTTATAACACATTTAGGGAATATGAGTTTAGAGTTGCATTTATGGCGTTTCACTAGAGAAGATGAAGATGAAAATCATCTAGGTTATCGTTCGATTTAGGAACCAATCATTTTCGCAAGAGAAATGAAGAGGAAAATCAAAGTTTCAAAATTAAATAAAAGCTAGAATTTAGTTATGAAAAATATCGGGAAAAGAGATTTCCTCTCAATTGGTACTTCCAAACGAGCGAATTGATGAATTAAAAATAAAAATAAAAAGAGAAAAATGCCAATTAAATGTAAATATAAGACTTTCTCTCGGTTGGAACTATTAACTAAGAGAACAAATAAATTATGAGAGAGAGAGAGAGAGAGAGAGAGAGAGAGAAAATAATTGAAATGCAAAGCTGAGATTTCCTCTCGGTTGAAAAAGAAAAAATGCAAAAGATGGGTCAAAGCTTGGTCCCTGCGCCATTTTTTCTATCTGTAATTTCCTACAACCGAGGGAATAGATTAAGGCGCAAATTGAAAAATAAATAAACATAAAAACTGCAAGATCTGAGATTTTAAGTGTGATCACTGAGCCACTTTTCCTATCGATTTTTCCCTTTAATTGAGAGATTAGATGATATTTAAAAAAAAATTAAAATACTACGTACCTAAGAGTTATACCTTAGTTAATTGTTGACTAAGGCGAAACCTTTGTAATAAAATGTATTATTTGTTGCAATGATTCGGCCTTGAGTATTGAAATTTTAAGTTTAAAAATGGATATTTAGGATATAATCAAATCTTCATTGTAGAAGAGGATATTTCTAAAACTACTTTTAGATGCCTATGTGACTTTGGAAGCTTTGAATGCACCATGATGTAATTTGGATTAAAGAACATAGGAGAAGCGTATCAAAAGAAAATGAATTTGATTGTTTACGTATTTATTGGAGATTGTATACAAGTCTATCTTGATGGTGTAATTGTCAAATATAAATTAAAGAAATATTTCTAACTCGTCTAAGACTTGCATTCTAAAGGATGAGAAAACATAACTTAAAAGTGAACCATCTCAAATGTAAATTTGATTATAATGTTAAAAAAGTTATTAGGTTTCTTGATTCATGAAAAAAAAAGGGTCGAAGTAGACACAGGAAAAATAAAGGCCATATGCCACTCACCTCCAAATAATAAGAAACAACTTCAATTGTTCTTAGGCAATGTGAATTGTCTTTTAATGTTTATTTTGAACCATATAGAATAACAAAAGTATTCACCCTCTTACTGAAAATGAATAAAGATGAAGACTTTCAATGATATTCAGAAAAGAATTTTTTTGTGAAGAAATCAAGAGTTACTTGATCAATCTTCTAATTATAATGTCTCAAATCAAATGGAGTCGATTAAAGTTATATATATGGTTTTGCTTTGAAGGATGCAATTTAAATCTTGTAAGCCCAAAAACGATGTGAATGAAAATGAAAGATACATATGTTAATAGAGTTAAACCCCTGGTAAAAGCATAAATTAAGTACAATGCTTTAGAAAGTCTTATTATTATTCTTGTACTAAGCTAATGTATTATATTAGCCTTTTGAGGTGATTGTAACAACTCATTTTGATGTAATAAATCGTATGTTATTGAAACCTATTTTTCACAATACACTAGAATAGTGGGTTGTATAGCCTTAATTGAATTTTCTTTGCCATATGATCCATTAAAAGCACTGAAAGGCCAAATTATAGTTGATTTTCTAGCTAAATATTCAATCGATGATGATAAGATAATCAAACAAAACTATGAGATTATGATTCCTAGGAAAATATACTTTGGTGGCTCTTGTCATGAAAAAGGTTGTTGGATTGGAATATTAGTGACCTCTCCCTTAAGGTATTCAACAAAGTTCATGTCTAAGCTATATATTAGTTGTTTGGATAATGAAGTATAATAAGTTATATATTCATTGTTTGAATAATGAAGGAGAATATTAAGTTTTAATTGTAGGACTCAAATTGTTTCAAAAATTTAAAGAGATTCATAAGTGGAAAAAGTGATTTATGGTCCAAAAAATTCATAAGACTGATAATATCCATAATTATCTTTTTTCTTGAAATCCACCATTAGAAGGATGACTGAAATGCAATGTGGATTCAACTTTTAACCAAGGTACTACTAACAGAGGGTGGTGTGTTCGGGATAACCGTGGATTTTTTATTACTGCGGGAGTGGTTTGGGATCCTAGTTTTTGGTTCGTGATTGAAGCTGAAGCCTTGGCCCTTACAGAGGCAATCCTTGGAGCGGTTGATTTGCATCTAGAAAATGTTATTTTTGAGAGTGAGTCGCAACAAGCCGTCCATGTCGTTCATTCGACTCGTGGCGGTAGTTCCAAATTTTGCTTTATCATTTCTTCAATTAAAGAGTTGTTACATAATTCTAATAACTTCGAGGTGAAGTTTGTTAAGCACCACACAAACTTGGTTGCCCATTCTCTTTCTAGGGCGGCTAATTCTTGGTCTAGGCGTTGTAGATTTAGTTATATTCCTCTTTATATTGAACATGTTTTGTTTAATGAATTACATTGATTTTGTTTTGATAAAAAAAAGAAGAGGGGGCTCTTAATTAGTAATAATATAGTTAAATGAAAATAAAAATGTGAGAGTTTAAATTTTTCGTAGTATATTTTCAGAAGTATTACGAAGTTGCAAACATATTTTTTTTAAGTATGTCTTAAAACCTTAAGTGATAAAGAGGAAGAAAACATATTTTAATATTGGAAAAACAAGAAAGTTGTAAAAACAGCTAGAAAGTTGTTAGAAAAGGTCGTAATCATGAGAGACATATCATTGAAGGTGACCGGCAGTGGCAGGAGGCCTAGGGAGATAAAGTCGTACAACAGCGGCTCGCTGAGCAAAAATCTGCAACGACAGTAGGTCAGTGGAGCGACGGTCTGTGACAGCGGGCGGTTGTGGGTTGGTCCATATGCAGACCAGAAATTTTCAATCACATTGCAATTTTTCTTGGTTCGTTTGTTTTTTGGCATTTCTGATTCGTTTTGTAGAACTATTTGTTAATGGGTTATGTTTTGAGCTTGTTGTGGATCTATTAAGTTTTAACATATATAAATATGTATCTCTTTTATTCTTGTCAACAGAACCTTGAAAACTTCAAAATTGAAGATAAGGAGAAAGGTTTAAGAGCTCTATAGGTAAACTTAGAGATGTAGAGGTTTATGAAAACTTTTGGAGGTATCTAAGATGATTGGGAAGCACTTTTAAATACCTTAGGCTGATGTAATTCATATATTGAGAGTTGGAAATATCGGTAAACACTTGGATAGAAAATATGATTTGTTCTTCAAAATTTGAAAGACTATTTTCTTGTAACTCATTTGTAATCTATTGTAATAACTTTTGAAAGTGCATTGAATACGAGAGTTTCTCTATTCCCTAGGGTAGATCATTTGATCGAAACAGATAAACAAATTTCTTACGTTATCGCCTATTATTATCATTATTATTATTATTATTAGAGAGTCCTAGGAGCGTCAGGAGTGTAAATTGACTAAATGTTCAAATTTCAAGAGACTCTAACATCATATATCCACACAAAATCTTAAGGCAATGAAAGTATGAGTTCATTCTCTTATAAATCCAACATTTCCTCCATTAGTCTATGTGGGACTTAACCATTCACAATTGAATTTCAATAATATCCACCACAAGTGTGTCACACCCACATCACTAGCCTTGATCCATACTAGGATCCCACTTCCGCTTGCCCATCGAGCCTATCAATGTCAACCGAATAAACGTTCAGAATCCAAGAGACCTTGACACCACATATCCATCTAAAACCTTAGAGAAAGTAAGATATGATTCACCTCTATTATACACTCAACATTTCCTTTATTTCTAATCGATATGGGACTTAATCACTCACACTTGAATTCTAACAATCTCCCTTACAGTTGTAAGTCACCTACATCATTAGTTTTTATCCATACTAGATTCCCACTTCCGTTCCCCCACCGAGCGTAACCATGACTCTAATACCACTTGTTGGGGAGTCTGGAGAACGTCGGAAGTGTCAATGGGTGTAAACTTTTAGGATTCAAGAGACTTTGACACCGCATATCCACCAAAAACCTTAAGGAAATAGATAAATGCGTCATCTCTCATAATTTCAACATTTCACTCATTCATAGTCGATGAGGGACATAACCACTCACATTTGCACCTAACAATCTCCCCCATAAGTGTGAGTTCCTACATCCTATAACAGGATCCAACACCGGATACAGCTCTTGCTACCCCCACCAAGTCGAACCATAACTCTGATACCACTTGTTCGAGAGTCCATAAAAGCCTGGTACACTAAGTAGCGCACAATGCTCTAGGACCACAAGAGAATGAGACGCCAAATCACCGCGTAAAACGTTAAGGCAATTGAGGCATATGTCACCTCTCTTATAAACTTAACATTTCCTCCATTTCTAGTTAATGTAAGACTTACCCAATCACACTTGAATTCCAATAATTATTTTTATTGCTTGAGGTCATTTGTTTGGTTGTCATTCTTCTTTGTTCCACACATCAAATTTCTTGGTGTGATTGAACTCTGAATAATTCTTTTGAAGTGGTTCTAATTATTCTATCAATTTCACAACAATTGATGGACACTATAGGATAAAGGGGTATTGTTTACAAGTGAACACCATGAGTAAATGAGTGGTTGAGAAATTTTCCAGAGACAATGATTTTGGATTGTGAAAGGTGAAGATGCAAGTAATACTAATTTAACAAAGAGAGGCAATTGAAAGAAGGTGAAGTCAAAAATGGTTGAAGAACCATTCTTGTGGGCTTGTTATATTATCTAAAAAATAGATTATTGAAAGCAAGTAGATGTAAATGGCGAGATCAACGTTTAAAGATGGTTTGAACTTGATCAAAATTGTTGAAATAGTATGTCAATTTGATAGAAAATTGAAAGATAATTAATAGATAAATTAACATCACCACATTTTAAATTAAAAATAGAGATTATTGAAGTTTACTTTAAAACCATAAGTAATAAAAAATAAAAAAAAAGGAGAAAACGTATTTTCAGATCGAAGACCATTAAATATGCCTTAAAACCAAAAAAATAATATTTACACAGTCAAATTAATGTAAATTTAGTGCTATTTAGGTAGTTTTTAACCAGTATTTGACATGTTTTTGGTGTGTGATGTGGGATCACTTTGAGTCCATTTCTGTAAGACCAATGACTTCTAATTAAATGGAAGACAGCAGCATCATATGTGGCTGGCTGGCTGACAGCACACAAATGACAATGTAATCATCTTTCATATATATATATATATATATATATATATATATATATATATATATATATATATATATATATATATATATATATATATATATATATATATATATATATATATATATATATATATATATATATATATATATATATATATATATATATATATATATATATATATATATATATATATATAAAAGCTAATATCCAAGAGTTAATAGCCTATCCCCAACTTGATAACAAGTAGCTAAGGAAATTCCAAATTATACTGTTTCTTTCTTCCAAAATTTGTGATTGTTGATATTCCAGTAAGATCAAATTAATAACAACTAAAATTGACTAACTACTGCACATTGTATATATTGATGTTGATATTTATTTAATTATTTTTAAAATCATGATGTTTTAAAAGAGCAGAGATAACATAGATTGTGATATCACCATGTCGGCTCGTATAAAAAAGCCTACAAGAACTGAGCTTCAAATAATAGTGAAAGAAGAAAGACAAAAAATACTCATCTAATATACTAAAACTATTTGATAAATATCTAAAATTAAATAAAAATAAATAATACTTTGGAAATTAAAATAACAATAATATATTTGAGAAAAAAATAATAAATAATAAATTCAAATTGTATTTGAACTAACTTATTAAAATATAATAAACTAATAAAGCAAGTGTTATAAAAATTGCAAAATTATGAAAATAAACACGGAACACATGTACTACCAAGCGATACTATTCTGTCATAGAAATAACAAAATCAGCCAATGAAGAAAACATGAATTTTGTAAAATAAACATGATATAAGAAGACTCATTGTAGTTCAAGCAGAGATTAACAAAATAGCTTAATCATTTCTATTATCATTATTTTCACCCATCAGTTTTATTAGCTAATTTTACAATTATTTCGACAACCATATTCAATTGCGCTACGCGCACCTCCTGTTTAAATTATGTCTTTTTCGTTTCTAATAGAAAGTATAGTTTCCTAGTCTTGTTGAGACAAAAATAATCCATGTGGAGGTGTTATAAATTTACTCATCTCTTGTGGTTTTTGTTGGACGGAAAAATTACCAAACCTATCTTTTCCGTCCAGTTGCCATGGAATCAACGTGGCCACCTCGATAAACTTGTGTTGAGGTAGATGAAAGTTCCAGGAGGTTCATTCAATGTATAATAAGTGACAAAATTACTTATTTTACAAAAGCACAGATTAACTAATATAATAAGAAATCATAAGAAAATTTCCAATTTGTCATAAAAAATAGATAAAACATATGTGTTAACATTTTAACTATGTTACTCAAATATGCCGGTGAAAATATCAAAAAGAATTACCACACACACAAAAAATTGTTGAGTAGCACAAAATTTGCTGAGCAGAATAGAGGCTCTCCCAACAAAGTCAGGACAGTGAGTAAAAACATCCTTTTTAGACATTCTCGCTAGGAGAAAGTACAAGCTCGCTGGAAAAATATAGGTGGTTCATGTTAAGTATTAACAAGTGTGAGTAGTGTGGCAAATAGTCCCACATTCGATAGGAATGTGGTGACTTGAGCATTTGTAAGTGCGAGAATCCATACACCTATCACCTTAAGGTTTTTGGTGAGTATGTGGTGTGTATCTCACAAAGGTATTGCTCTAGAAAGAAGTCTCACAATGTTCAATGCTCTCTTGTTGAAAAATCTCCCCTAACAGTGGTATCACGAGCCTTTGGTTCGAGTGAGAGACCGACTTACTTGTATCAAAACTATCCCTACAGGTCATGGGTTGAGTGTCTCGTTGAAAAGTTTCAACGGCAGTACAAGAGTGCAGTTGCACAGTTGAAGCTTCCACATAAGGGGGAGCATTGTAGAAGCATTGTGGATAGACTCACACTTGAGGGGGAGTGTTAAGTATTAACAAGTGTGATTAGTGTGGATAATAACCCCCACATTGCATAAGAATGTGGTGAGTTGAACGTTTATAAGTGAGAGAACTCATACACCTATCACCTTAAGGTTTTGGGTGAGTATGTGGTGTGTCTCTCACAAAGATGTTGCTCTAGAAAACTCATACACCTATCACCTTAAGGTTTTGGGTGAGTATGTGGTGTGTCTCTCACAAAGATGTTGCTCTAGAAAGAAGTCTCACAATGTTCAATGCTCCCTAGTTGAAAAATCTTCCCTAACAGTTTAGATAATCTCTAGGCTAAGTAACTTCTTGGAGATGCAATGTACTTTTGCTAAGCAATATGTTAACCTTTCTGGGCGAAACAAGGTGGTTCAAAACCACTTTTCTAAGTTAATTTAGGGTGAATAAAAGGTTGTTGGAACAAGTTTTATTCTACAACCATCCTTAAGTTTTGATGATAACAAATTGTAGAGAATAATTTTGTACTCTAACTATTTTGAATAAAAGGATAAACGCGTGTTTTCAATCAAGTCAACTCTAATATGTCAAAGTCAACGTTTTTGAACAGAAACCATCCAGATAAACTCTTATATAGTTTATGACTACCAACTTCACAAAGTTTCAGAACCAGGTTTTCCAGCTTTTGAATGTCTCAGAACCCAGTTCTCCAAAGACTATGATAGTCTCACCAAGTCATAAAGACAAACTCTAAGCTCTACTCAAGCTTCATCAAATTATATTAGAAGCCTCTAACTAGAAGTTTGAAACCAAAGGTCAACGATTGATTGATGTGAAAAAATTATAAAATCGAATTCTACTTTTCCTACAAAGTACTATACTTTGTACTAAAGAAGTTTCCACATCTCATCATCCTTACCAACTATTTGCTTTAAGTGCCACTCCAACGGATCTATACTTCATACAATGAATACATTGAGGAAATTTCAACTTCACCCTCCAATGGATCTATTTGCTTCTATATAAAGAGCTATTTAAATATTAAAAGTAATAATGATATACTTGCGTACGTGAATTGATCTCTATATCAAAAGCATACAAAAAGAATACTTGGAAAGATAAAAATAAGAAGTGTTTCCCACACATATACACTTAGAACACAAACTCTTTGAATATTTTTGTTAAGTGTATTATTTGGTTTAAACTTGTGTATATGTTTATTGAAGCATCTTGTAAACACAAAAACCTGTTATATTAACTATATTTAATTTCCTTGAGATACTAAGTATAGTCAGAATTCTCAATAGGTCATTAACGTTTAGTCTTTGAATTGTATTTCCTTGAGAGAAAAGGGTATAGTCAGAATTTTCAAGAAGTCTTAGACAGTTGGTTTTGAGGTGTATAATTAGTTTGGTTATTGGATTAAGCCCTTTTGAAGGCGAAATCACCTAGGCAGGTGTATTAGAAATAACTTTGTTAATAGTTAACCATGATATAAATACTCGTGTTCTTATCTTTATCATTTTATTTGTTGTTTGTTATATTGGGTGGCAAAAAGTTTTAAATCCTGAAACCCAATTCAAACCCCCATTTTTCTTGTGTTTCTTGCACCTTCAATTGGCATCAAAGCTCTGGTTCTGGTTTTGACTACTTTGTGTCAAACACTAAACTGAGTCAGATAAAGATCCATTCTTTTTGAAATACATTATAGCTCAAGCAAACAATGATAAAGATCATTATTTTGATAAACCTCCAATCTTTGATGGTTAAAAGTTCGACTATTTGAAATTTAGAATCAAAAGTCTTTTCATAGGTTGTGATGCTGATTTATGGGATATAGTGTTAGATGGTTACACACATCTTGTAGGTGAAAATGGCAATAAGCTTGAAAGAAGCAAAATGGATTAACAACAAAATAAAGATCACAAGAACCATCATAGATCCAGAACTATATTATTGTATGCCATTTTCTACTCTCAGTATGAAAATATTACAAATACAGACTCTGTTAAGTCTATATTTGATTCTCTAAAAATGACTCATGAAGGAAATGACCAAGTTAAAGAAACTAAAGCATTGGCTTTAATCCAGAAATATGAATCTTTCAAATTGGAAGAGGATGAAATGATTGAGAAAATATTCTCAAGAATTTAAATTCTTGTGGCTAGATTGAAAGTCCTGAACAAAGGCTATACCACTTCAGATCATGTAAAGAAAATTATTAGAAGTATTTCTAAAAAATGGATACCAATGATGACACCACTAAAGGTGTCAAAAGATGTGAACAAAACTACTATAGAGGAACTAATTAGTGAAGGTGGCAAGAAACACGAGAAATTGAGGTTTGAATTGGGTTTTCAAGATTAAAATTTTTCGTACCCAAAACACTTAACAATTAAGCAAGAATAAAAATAAATGAACACAAATATATTCATCTTGGTTCATTATTAACTAAGTTAATCCATTCCACCCGCCAAGGTGATTTCTCCTTATCAACAAAGACTTAATTCACTATAATCAACTTATTACATATACACAATGACTACCCGTCATCGTCTTCTTGAAAATCTTGACTAAACCCTAGTCTCTCCAGGAATAAAATCTCAAACAATGAGATACAAGAAATGTGTTTACAAAGTTGCTTTTAAGAAAGCAGATTACACAAAGTTTAAGTACAATGAAATATCACACGAAAACGAACAAAAGCTTTATGTGTGTTTTCTATTCACAATAGTAATATGTTTAGCAAAAGTGTTGTGTTTTAACGTGAATAACATAGTCTTACATGAATTGGTAGCCTCAATCATTCTTCCAAGTCTCTTTACATAGGCAATGAAAAGATTTGTTGGAGGGTAGAATGGAAATCTTCAAAAATGAGTTAGCACCTTGCATAACGGTCTGCAGAGGTGAGAGACAAAATGGTACAATAGTACAGTCCTTACTCCACAAAATCAATATAGTGGAAGGAATATTTGATCTTATACTGTGTACTATTTTTCTCATGTAAAACCTTTTGATCTTATCTTCTAATCTTCTATGGCTTCTGAGTAATGTTGTTGAAGCATGTTTAGCAGGATCAAGAGTCTCGTTGAAAGAAACTTCAGAACCTTGTCTTCAGAGTCTTGACACAGTTCCTCAGAATCTGGTCTTCAGAACTTTTTCTTCAGAATCTTAAGAGCTTGATAAACCTTTAAAGGATATTCTATCAGAGTCACAGTTAGAAGATTTAGCACAAATGTTCATTAGTATTGTTGTGTAAGAGCATTCGAGAACTTAACAAAATCTTGTAAAGTGCACATTTGTATCTCTTTAGATTTAAAGTGTGTTAAGTCCATAATTTGATGACTTCCCACGCCAAATCTTTAGAGTTAGAACCTATTAGTAAAAGTTACACAGTAGACAAAACAGTTAGGGTACAAAATTGTTCTCTAAGAAATAATGTATTGTTATCATCAAAACTAAAGGTCAGATGCAGAACCAAATCTTGTTTTTACAATCTCCTCCTTTTTGATGATGACAAAACCATGTATTTTGATGAACAATTTTTACTTGGTTAAGTTATACAAAAATAACATAGTAAGGTTTGTAAGCTCCCCCTGAATTTTATACTATTAAAATTATTTTTCATATTTAAAATTTCAGAGTTAGGTTTGCAAGCTCCCCCTGAATTTAAGACTTTAAAATAATCTTAACATATAAAATACCTCAATCAACATGAAAGAAATAACTTTTCAGAATGCCTGGTTATAGAAGTAGAGGCTTGGTTGCAGAATTATTTCATAAAGATTTTGCCTTGAGTATTAGAGGTTCTTGTTTATCAACCTCGTATCAGAGTATGATCTGTAAGAACTTATATATGTCTGGTTATCATTAGAGCTTGTATATCTGCCTGGTTAAACTCTTGTGAAGATTTTTTTTTAACAAACATCCTGATTAATATCTTCTGAAGAATTCTTATTTCCTTAAAGAACTTGGTTAACATGATGAACCTATTCAACATTCTCATAATAGTTAATCAGAGTCAGAAATAAGATTAAGAATGGCAAATATTTGGGTTTCAGAATGGGAATAGGTATATCAAAATCATAACACTCTTCTCCCCATTTGTCATCAACCAAAATAGAAAGAATATAGACAAAGTAACACCAAACAGAAAATCATTTCATTCAAGATTACAAAGGTACATAACCAAAAATGAAAAGAAAAAACTTAGAAATTAATAATACAATAAGTTTTAAAAATAAGTGTCTAAGAATAAGGTAGCAATCTTGATAGAATGGATTTAAACATCCCTTCAATCTTTGTGTTGGTTCTATCTTGAGCCTTGAACATCTAATCCTGCTTGTCCAACCTTCCTCAGACAGTTGCATTCTCAGCCTTGAGCACTTCTAAAGGTTTCAGCAGCAAAGAAGATCCAAAGCCCGAATCTTCAACTACCACAACATCCTTTGTTCCAGAAACGAATTCCAATTCTGTATCTAATGATGAAGGAAGAGGGTCTTCCATAATAGGTGTAGGGAGCTGAAGGGTTGGAGGAACCTTTTGAAGAAATGGTTCAACTATACATGAGAATCTAGCGTGGAAGTTCCTTTGATTCTTCTTCAAGCACAAGAATTCCAACTTTCAGAACTGAAGTCAATCCACTTTCTGAAGTTTTTGTTCAGAGCATGAAATTCATAGAGGTTTGCATTAGAGGTGCAAACTTCAGTGAGAGATTTTAATCTGGGAGCAGTCTCGCTTTCAAACTGCAGAAATAATTCATCCAAGGGTGTAGGACGGATGTTGGTTTGAAAGTTGGTTTGGTTAGAATTTATATAGGGAGTTCTGTTTGGAATGGAAATGATTTCAACCTCTGAATCACCATTAGCATTATTTTGATTTGATTCGTCAGAGGAGGCAATAGTTGATGGTTCATCATTTCTAATTCGTTCTCGGAAGGTGTCAATAACAGTTTGGTGAACTAGGTTTAGTTGAAGGGGTAGAGTAGGCTCAGGTTCAGTTTCAATGGTATTTAGTTTAGAAGATGGTGGTGGTGTTTTTTTAGATGGAATTTGAGTAGTAGTGATGGTGGTTGATTCATTCATAGTTTGGATTGGTATAGGGAGAGTTACACAAATAGTGGGTATAGAAGTAGTGATTGATATGGATGGTTGTTTTAAGATGGGTATTGTTATGGTTCCAAAAGGAATGTAAGAGGTTGTTTGATTTCCGACGGAAGATGGTTGAGAAGTGAATGAATTAGTAACTTCAGAGTGAAATAGCGTTTCAGTCAGAGGGGACATACCATTAGACTTAGCCTGAGGAGTAACAGCTGCATAAGGTCTGGGGTTCCCATAATTGTCAACTTCTCCAGATCCCAGAGTATCCTTCAGAATGTTCTTCATAAAGTCAGAAGTTCTGGAAATTTTTTTTAGGGATGAGGAGCTCTGGAAGTTCCTTCATCAGTAGACTTGGACTTCCTCTTTCTTAAGGAGTAAAGATCAGGGTAAGTTTCACCTTTTTCCATACAATTAGCAATGTACAGTTGCAGAATTTCCTTAGAATCTTATTGAGTAATATCTGGAAATCATCAAATGGAAATCTTCTAGCACCAACTGTTGTCTTTTCCAGAAGTTCTAAACGATCAGCAGTAGTAGAATCAAAGACATGTTTCTCATATTTCTTCCGCTGAAGGGCTTTCCGATCTCAATTTTCAATTTGTTGGTCAAGACTAAGCCTATCAACTCTTGAACCAACTAACTCTAAAAAAGGATGTCATAAATAAGCCTTCCTAGATGGATCCACTTTATGGGTTTAAGGGATTCATTTCTAGTTTCCTTAACCATCTCTCTCAGATACTTGAAGATAATGGAGGGTAGATTTATCTATTCTTCTGTTGAAATGTAGTACAACATGTACTTCTGGTCTGTGTTGATGTATTCAGGTAAGTTTGACGCTGGTCTATAATGAATACATCCCAGAATAATCTTGAACCAAACTTTAAGATGATTAGGCAGGTTCTTAATGTTTGAGGAGGGCTTTCCATCCAGAAAGATTTTTTGGAAATTTCTTCCATTTTCTTCTTCTTAGCTATCATCCCAAAGCAAATTTTCCTTGAACCATCATGACTGAGAAGTTTAGCAATGGACTTCTCAAAGATGGTGATCTTATGATCCAACACTGTATACATTACTTGAATATTCATGGTTGAAGCACATATCGAGAATTGCTTCACTAACTCAGTGTAGACTGGTCCTTTGAGACAACCGAAATAATATCACAGCCTTAAGATCCAACTGCTTTAGTTAAATCATATCCATTGAACTTCAGATTCTCAAAGTCTACCATTAGCTCATAGATAACATCTAACTTATCTATATGGGTGGAAAGAGTTAGTTCAAGAATTCCTTCTTTCATTTGTTCTGATTTTTGTGAAATTTGTTAAGCAGATTATGTCATTGTTGATGATGAAGAATAGGTTTAGGGTTTCATAGAACTTTTTGCTTTTAAAGAGAGAAAGTGTGGGAAATTAAAGTAGCGAAGGTATGTGAAGTGGGTTTAAATAAGGGTTTATGAAATCATGAATAAAATTTAGAAAAATGCAAAAAATCTGACAAGGGGTAAAGCGTGAAGATCTTACCTAATCCTAAGAATTATATTCACCCAATGTGTCACTCAGCCATAAATACATGTTTCAATTTTCTAAGACAATTGTCTTTAAAACTATTCCACTTATCGAGACTGATTGATAACTATTAATGCATAAACTATTCAATATCTAGAATACAAAATGTTCAATAATGAGGTTCTAGCTAGATACTTTTGAACTTATGAAACCTTCTCTCTTTCTAAGACTCACACATTCAGAGTCAAAATATCTCAGAGTTTCATTAAACCATTTTGGGAAATTAAACATTCTGAGATAACATCTATTTCATTATGGACAATTTCCCATATATAAATGTTTCATAATGAAAACAAATTTATCTTCAGTAAGGAGTTTTGTAAAGACATCAGCCCATTGATGGCCTGTATCGATAAATTTTAAGTTTAAAATTCCCTTCTAAACATAGTCACATATAAAGTGATGTTTAATCTCAATATGTTTAGCTCTATAATGAAAAATGAGATTCTTAGATAAACAGATAGCAAAAGTATTATCACGGAGAATAGGAATGTTACTCTCATATATCTGAAAATCATATATCTGACTTTTCATCTAGAGCATTTGAGTGTTGCATCCAGAAGTTGTAATGTATTCAGCTCAGCAGTTGAAAGTGCTATAGTTGATTTCCTCTTGTTGGATGATGAAATGAAGTTGTCTTCCAGAAACTGACAGCTTCCAGAAGTGCTTTTTCTTTAAAGGTTGTCTCCAGCGTAATCAACATCACAATAACACATAAGTTTGTAGTTTTTAGATTTTCTATAACACAATCCAAGGTTAATAGTACCTTTCAGACACCTGAAGATCCTTTTAACAACTATTAAGTGGGATCTATAGGATCTAATTGGAAGCCAGTATGCAAACAGACACTAAACAAAATGTTAGGTCTATAAGAAGTTAATTATAAGAGAGAGTCAATCATACCTCTGTATACCTTTTACTCAACCTTACAGCTTACCTCATCCTTCTTAAGGATACATGTAGAGTGCATATGAGTCTTTGATTTCTTACATTTTGACATGTCAAAATTCTTTAAAAGTTCTTTGGTGTATTTACTTTGATGAATGTAGGTTCCTTATGGAGTTTGATTGATCTGAATCCCAAGAAAGAACTTGAGTTCGCCTATCAGACTCTTCTCAAGTTCTGCCTACATAGACTTAGCAAATTCCTTACACAAAGAATCATTCACAGAACTAAATATAACATCATCAACGTGAATTTGAACAACAAGAATATTATTTTTTAATGTCTTACAAAACAGAGTTGTATCAACCTTCCCTCTGGTGAAATAATTTTCTAAGAGAAAATTGCTTAGTCTTTCATACCATGCTCTAGAAGCTTGTTTCAGACCATACAACGATTTCTTAATTTTGAAAACAAAATCTGGGTTTTTATGATTTTAAAAACTATAAGGTTGGTGTACATACACTTATTTAGTTATGTAACTATTCAGAAATGTACTCTTAACATCCATATTATACAAGATGATGTTATGATTAACAGTAAAGGAAATTAAGAGATGAATAGACTCTAACCTAGCAATTAGTGCAAATGTTTCAGTATAATCAATCCTTTCTTGCTGACTATAGCCTTGTGAAACTAGTCGATCCTTGTTTCTTACTACCTTTCCTTGTTCATTCAGCTTGTTTCTGAAGACTCACTTTGTTCCAATAACATGAGTTCTTTGTGTCTTGGTACAAGAGTCCACTAATCATTTCTAGAGAATTGGTTCATCTTTTCTTGCATATCCAGAATCCATGTAGTTTCCAGAAGCACTTCATCAACAAATGTAGGTTTTATAAGGGGTGCCAAACCTAAAAGAGTCTCTTCAGAAGGTTTGAATGAGGATCTGGTTCTGACAAGTTCAGTTTTATTACCCAGAATCAATTCTTCAAAGTGTGAGGATATTTTATGTGCTTCCTCAAAGGAGTCTAAACTTCAACAGCTTCTGGTTGAGTAGTCTCAGAACCTCTTGCCTCAACATCTTTTGCTTATGAAGTTTTACCTTCAGAGCCTGAATATGTGATCTCCATATCTGCAAAATTTTCAACTAGATTTGACTTTGTAGGGTCAAGCTTATCATAGAATCTAACATGAATTGATTCCTCAACAATTCGTATTTATGTATTGTAACATAATTCACTTTTGCGTTTTAGAGTCAAACTTGTTCAGATTGTCTTTAATGTTCAACATAAAACAATCACAACAAAAAGGATGAAAATATAAAATGTTAGCTTTTTTGTTGTTCCATAATTAATAGCGAGTCTTACCCAGAATAGGTCTTATAGAGATCCTATTCTGAATGTAACATATTGTGTTGATTGCCTCTACCCAAAAGTTCTTAGCCACATTAGTCTCATTGATCACGGTCCTTGCAATCTCTTGAAAAGTCATATTCTTCCTCTCAACAACTCCATTATATTGTAGAGTTCTAGGGTAGGAGAAATCATGGGAAATTCCACTCTCATTAAATAGTTTCTCAAAATCTTCATTTTCAAATTCTTCACCATGATCACTTTTAAATTTAACAATTCTAAAGTCTTTCTTGTTTTACACTTGAGAACAGAAGGTAGCAAAAACAGAATGTGAATCATCCTTGTGTCTTAGAAACTTAACCCATGTCCATCGACTGTAGTCATCTACAATGGCTAGTTCATACTTCTTACCATTGACAAAAGCAGTTTTCACTGGTCCAAACAGGTCAATGTGCAGAAGTTTCAATAGTCTGGAGGTGGAAACAACATTTTTAGCTTTGAAAGAAGTTTCTGAAAACTTGCCTTTCTGACATGCTTCACAAAGAGCATCTGAAGCAAATTTCATATTAGGAGGGCCTCTAACAAAATCAAGCTTATTTAGATTAGAAATCCTCCTCATGCTAACATGGCCCAATCGTCTATGCCACATCCATTGCTCTTCATTTACATACATAAGACATTTAACATTCTTACTTTTCAGATCATAAAGTCTAATCTTGTAAATGTTAGTTTTCCTCTTTCCATTGAAAAGAACTGAGCCATCCTCTTTACATGACTTTTTACTAAAGATTATATCATAACCATTATCAATTAGTTTCCTTAGGGACAATAAGTTATGCATTAGTCCTTCAACTAATAAAACATTTGTAATATATGGGAGAGAACCGTCACCAACTGTTCTGGAGCCAATGATCTTCCCTTTCTAATCACCTATGAAACTGACGATGCCTTCAGGCTTAAGTTCCTTGAGTTGAAACATATGCCTTCTTCCTGTCAGGTGTCATGAGCACCCAGAGTCCAAGTACCATGACTAGTGTTTCAACTGCATGGCTAAGGATGTCTACAAAATAGATTATCTTATCCTTAGGTACCTACATCTTTCTGGGTCCTTTTGGGTTAGTCTTCCTAGAGTTTTAACAAACTTGGGCTTTTGTGCAGGATATGAATACATGTATGCATAGTTGAAACGAGTATGAGCTTTTGCTTTAGCCTTAGCTTTTCCAATAGCTTTACCTTTAGGCATAACACAACTTTTTTACAATAAGGGACAAAATTAGAAGAAAGAGTCTTTGGTTTATCATCTTTTTCAGAATTAGATTCTTCATCAAAATCATAACCAATTCCTCTTGTTTCGTTTCTTCCATAAATCATTGAAGCCATTACACTTCTATTTAGGTTTATAGAAATAAAATTCTAGAAGGATTTGTCATACTTATTTATGACATCATCAGAATCTGTAGAGGCTTCTAAAAGATTTTCTTTCTCAATTTTGGAACTTTTACTCTAAAGCACAAAGTTATTGTTTTTCAAAATAAAGTTTTCTTCACTTAAACTTGAGTAATCTTTTTTAAGCTTACAATATGCTTCTGAATCAGATACATGAACCTTTTTTCAGATCCTTGTATTTGCTCAGAAGCTTTTGATACTTATCCAAAACTTCTATTAAATTTGATTCTAGTTTAGAGCGAAAGAGTTTAGTAAATACCTCTTCTGACTCTAATTCTAATTTTGATTCTGATTGTGACTCTAATTCTGATAGGTCTTTCTCATCATGAGCTTTTGTGCATTCCATCAATGCCACATTAGCTTGCTCTTCCTCAAAGTCATTTTCTGAGGATTCTGAATCACCCTAGATAGCCACCAGACCCTTCTTCTTCCCTTTGAAGTCTTTCTTCTTGGGTCTGTCTTTCTTCAGCTTAGGACACTCATTCTTGTAACAACTTGGCTCTTTGCAGAAAATGACTTTTTTGCTGGCTCCATATTTCTTGGATCTAGAATTAGACTCGGAATGAGCACCTATCTTTCTTTGTCCTTTGAATTTGCCTTGTCTTTTCTTCCAAAGTTTATTAACTCGTTTGGATATAAGACACAACTCGTCTTCTTCTTCAGAATATACCTCAGATTTTTCTTCTTCTTCTACTTGAAAAGCTCTAGTCTTTTCAGACTTTCCCAAAGACTTCAGATCAATTGATTTTCTCTTTCTCTGGGGCTCATCTTCTTCAAGCTCGATCTCGTGACTTCTCAAAGAACTAACAAGTTCTTAAAGACAGGTATTGTTCAGATCCTTTGATAACTTCAACCCAGTTACCATAGGTCTCAACCTTTTAGGTAGACTTCTGATGATCTTCTTCACATGATCAGTAATAGAATACCCTTTGCCCAGGACCTTCAGTCCAGCAACAAAAGTTTGAAACTTTTAAAACCTGTTCTCAACAGCTTCATTCTCTTCCATCTTGAATGCTTCGTATTTATTAATTAAGGCAAGAGCCTTGGTTTCTTTGACTTGGGTGTATCCTTCATGATTCATCCTCAAAGAATCAAATATTGACTTAGCAGAGTCTCTATTTGTTATCTTTTTGTACTCAGTATATGAAATGGCATTCAACAAGATAGATCTAGCTTTATGATGTTATTTATAATCTTTATTTTGTTAATTTGCCATCAATCTTCTTTTTATTTTGCTGTCGCTAGCATCTACATGGTGTATGTAACTATCAACTACAATGTCCCATAGATGTACGTTATGACCAAGAAAGAAACTTTATATTCGGTCTTTCTAGTAATCAAATCTTTCTCCATCAAAAGCAGGAGGTTTAACGCTATAATGATCTTTGTCATTAACAACAGGTGGAGGTGGTGGAATACCTACCATAGTGTTTCATAAACTGGATCTTTATCTGATACTATCAAGTGTTTGATATGAAATCAATACCAGAAACGGAGCTCTGATACCAATTAAAGGTGGCAAGAAACACAAGAAAGGAGGTTTGAATTGGGTTTCCAATATCAAAACATTTCATACCCAAAACACTCAACCGTGAAGCAAGAACAAAAATAAATGAACACAAATATTTTTATCTTGTTTTCACTATTAACTAAGCTAACTCAGTCCACCCACCAAGGTGATTCCGCCTTATCAACAAGGACTTAATCCACTATAATCAACTAATTACAGGCACACGATGACTACCCGTCATTGTCTTTTTCAGGATCCTGACTAAACCTATTCTCTCAAGGAATACCACCTCAAAAAATGAGATACAAGAAATGTGTTTAAAAAGTTGCTTCTAAGAAAGAAGGTTACACAAATTTTAAGTATAATGAAATATCATACGAAAATGAAAAAAAAATCTCTATGTCTGTTTTCTATTCATAATAATAACATGCTCAATAAAAGTGTTTTGTTTTAGAGTGAATAACATAGTCTTTCATGAATTAGAAGCCTCATTCATTCTATAAAGTCTCCTTTATATAAGCAAATGAAAAGATCCGTTGGAGGGTAGAATGGAAATCTTCATAAATGATTTGGCACCTTGCATAATGGTTTACAAAGGTGGGAGACAAAATGGTATAATAATACAGTCCTTACTCCACAAAATCAACGTAGTGGAAGGAATATTTGATATAATATTGTGTACTATTTTTGTAACACCATAAATAACCCCCGTGCATAATTAAATAAAATCAGAGTAATTATCCACAAAAATCATATTTAGGATGTCACCTTTCAACAAAAATCTGCTCATATAAATAGATATGCAACACCTACTACTTTTAAAATTATTAACAGTAATAATGATAATGAAAGATTGTCTGAAAATTCAATTTTTATTGAAACAGCATAAAAATTTAGCATTAAGACAATTATTCAAAATAATATCATGTTTTCAAAAAGATTATAAATAACCACACAAAGGAGATGTCCAAAAATCTCCAACAAGCATATAAAGGCAAATGTTCCAAGACCCCGGTGTTATACATCAGAGTAGACACCGACACTAAAAATAAATAGGAAGACTCTAGCTTCTAGTCACATCAACTCCTCTACTGCGAGTTATATGCACGATTCCCATAAAATGGCAACATTCAAACAGAAGGGGTGAGATATTATAATTATATAAAGGAAAGCATGAATATAAGTGAGCAACTAATTATTTCATGCACATCACTCATTCCACACAACCAACACAACAACAACAACAATCATTCGACATACAACAACAACATCCAACATACAACTACAACATTTAACATACAACTACAACATATAACAACAACATCCAACATACTATTACAACATATAACAACAACATCCAACACAACAACGGAGGCAACCAATATGTAATGCAATGAGACCCGCAACCAAACTCAATGCATGTGCTACCATTCAGTTCCTATTTCAGAACCCAATCCCTTTTTCAGAATCACAATTCTCGTTGGAATTCCAATATGTGATCACTCAGGTTCATCGACTCCAATCCTCACCTCTTAGGATATTAAGCTCACAATTTGTTATCATCATCATCATCATCATCATTGATAACATCTCACTACATTTATCTCGACAATCTGCTATCGACATACAATCCTCACTTTCTAGGATTGATGCTCACAACAATGGACCAATGCCCAACATCATGAATGCATGCAACATATTAATCATGCAACAACAACAACATCGAATACAATGACCAACACCTCCATAGTCATTTACTCTACCAATACTGGGTATCATGCTCAACATACATACTGTAACAACTCAGCAACAATAATTTACAGCATAACAACCAACAACGATACAAATCAAATCATGTTACACTACAACATAAACACTACAATTTCATTTAAGCCATCACAAGCAAAATAATCAACTTCTAGAACAAAACCCATTTTTATAAGGTGGTTTGTCACGTTAGCTTTCCAATGCTTCGAACGGCACTCGAATCAGACACTTGGAACAAAAGTTATGAATTTTCAAAGTTTTTCTAAAAATATTCCCAGTGTAACCGGTTACCATAATCAGGGTAACTAGTTACACCCCATGTAATCAGTCACGCCATGCAAAATTAACACAGGGTAATCGGTTACACCCTGCTAGAATGCCCAAAAACACAGTTTTAAGCAGTGTAACCGGTTACCATAATCAGGGTAACCAATTACACTGTTGACAGAAGCACTTTTCTGCAACTTTTCAAAACCAGAATCACTTTTAAGTCAATCCCAAAACCCCATTCTTATACCATTCGATTAACACATATTTTTACCCCAAAAGTTACTTTTCTAAACACCAAAACTTTAACTCTTTTCACAAAAATACTCATAACTTTGAGTTCCGACTCTGACTTGTAAAAACATCAATATCATACAATCCAATCAATAACATGATTTCAACCATAACAAGTGCAGCAATGAGCATTCTAACATCAGTCTCAACATCAACATTCAATACATGATTCATCGAGAATTCAATCCATCATCAAATAATCGAAAATCATGAATATAGAGAAGAAAACAAAAGTCCTACATGGCATAATCTACCCACCAATCATCATGTTAACCCTTAGATAATTAGAACCTCACCCTCACCTTAGAGTTCCAATAAGAGCTTCAACAATAGTGATCCTTTCTTCTCTTCCCTCTTGCCTAGCTCTCCTCTTCTCAACTTTCTCTCCAAAAACACGATCTGATAGTCTTTCCTCTCACTATTCCCTTTTCTATTATTATTATTATTCTATTATTATTATTATTATATTATTATAATAATATTATTATCACTAATATCCTCTTAAGTTTTGATGATAACTACACATGTTATATCAGAGAACAATTCGGTACTTCATGGTTTCTGTCTAGTGTGTAGTTGTTGCTAAACTAGATCTGAATTTGATAGAAAGGCATGTGATGTCATCAGACTTTGATCTAAACACTCTGGAAGAAAACATATGTTATGTACAAGTTAAAGTCAATATTCAAGAAGGCTCTTAGTGAAATGGTTCTGAAGAACGTTTGTACTAAAGCTTCTAATTGAGACTTCATTTTTAAGGCTTGAAGGTTTTCTAAAAGATGTGTTTCTATCTCTACAAGTTCTGAAGTTTCTGAAGACAAGGTTCTGTTGAAAAAAGCTCTGGAGATTCTAAAGACATCATTTCTGAAGATCAAGTTCTAAAGACTCTAAAGACAAGGTTCTGTTGAACGAAACTCTGAAGACTCAAAAGACAAATATGTGTTGAACAAGTTCTGAAGTTCTAAAGACGAGGTTCTGCTGAACATGTTCTGAAGTCTCTAAAGACATCACTTCTAAAGACTAAGTGTTGAAGACTCTTAATTTAGTTCTGCTGAACGAAGATCTGAGATTCTGAAGACTTAGTGCTTTCAGTAGTACGGATAGCCCACAACTTTATCACAAACTCTAAATGGTACCAGAAGCTGATATAAAATTACTAAGTGTAGAAACTCGTCTGAATGTTGAGGCCTTTAGTTCAGAGTCCTCGTCAAGCCACACTAGAAACTGTTCTTCAGGCTCTTCCACCAGTAGCTAGCAATGAAGAAACTCCAAGTGTATCTTAAGTAAACATATTCTAATTATTTATGTATAAGAACTTGCATAGATAAAACACACATCAAATAAACAATTTTTATTTTAGTACTTTTGTTATCATCAAAACTAAAAGAGAATATATCAAAAATAAATTTTTTTCTAACATATTAGTCTAGGCTCTGGTTCATAGCCCAAAGGTACCAGACTCAAAACATTACATTCTCGGAAATTGCCCAGGAAATTTCTTCCCTTCTTAAACCCTTTCTTTGAACCATTAAAATATGCGGGGGATTGTTGGAAAATTAATGCATTTCAAAGTCCAACCTCTACCAATGGAAGTTTAGTGCAAAACGTGACCCAAATGTTTACATGTGCCAAATTGTTGCACCATCAACTTTGACTAAATCAGTATGGTTTGTTGTGCTGCCGCCTAAGTTATTAAACATTTTCGCCCATCATTTATTTCCTTCCTCTACCTTGTTATTCATGAAATTTGTCCTATAAATAGTTAGCTTATTTCTCGTGAAGATATACAAAAAACACACCAGAAAATTATCTTCTTCTCCTCCCTTCTTTGTTCATGAGCAATATATATTTGAGATTCTTGCTAGTTCGTGAGTTCCTGGTTAATGTAACCAGAAGGTGTTGTTTAAAATCCTGGGGCGTGTTTAGAATAATAACTGAATAAAACTCTCAAGGACAGGAATCTAATTCACGACTCAACTTGGTTGCTTTTCCTATTTTGCTTTGTAACTTCGTTGTTGTTGAACTTGTTGTTGTTTTTGCTCTCTCTATATCCAACATGTTACACCACCATCGGTAATAATACATCATAATGCTCAGAAATACGTAGAAAGGGACGAAATGTAATACCGAATATAGAAAAGAAAAACATAAACCCAATTGATATTTGAATGACTTTTCGACTCCTGACTCATGTTAGACCCATTAATCCTGCATTTTGACTTAAGTCCAAGAAAAGGAAACACGTAATGACAATCAAGAACACAATCTAAGAACTATTTGGCAATAGTTAGTGGGGGGGATTTTTTTAAAGGCGACAAAATGTACACTGATGCGGTGGATTCAGTTGTCGTGCTAAAAATGACACCGACAAGAATGCTTATACCCTGCAATTATGGGTGGAAAAACGGGTTGTGGTCTGCCGGGCCGACTCGCACACCCGCTAAAAAATGACGGATTTGGTTGGGATTTTGTGATCGTCTAGCCCGTCCCGCTTTAAACCCGCCCCGTCTTAAGTCCGCCAACGTAGTTATCAAGCACTAAAATCATTTTTTTTGGTTGCTTGAAGGTTAATAATTGAACTATATTTTAGAATAATTGTTGATAATTCTATTTTATACATTTATTAATGATTATATGCAATATTTTTTAAAGTAAAATTTGTTATAAAGATGCTTTATAAAAAATTGTTCAAAAAAATAAGTGAAAAATCTAATTAAAATATAAAAATAAGCTTATTAATCTATTAAAAAATAAAAAATAAAAAAATAAAAACATAGACGGGCTAACCCTCCGCCTGCCAATCCGCCAACTTGGCGGAACGAGCTAAATTTTTAATACCATTTTCCCTTGGCAGGCTTGCCTGCCCCACTCCTTTTTGTGGCAGGCTTAAGACGGGACGAAGCAGAACAGATGACCTGTTTTACCACTTCTACCTAAAATCATCAACATTCAACACATTAATATAATTTTCAACAAATAACAAATTCACTTATATATGTATTGTAAAATAATGATAGTACCAGCTAGCCAATGCCACGACAAGTACAGAAGGTAAAATAGGTGTTCCAATAGTAACTACGATTGCAAGACGGTCTACTCCTCTTGATCTCATCTTTTTTGGAATGTACTGCAAGTGCAAGAACATTCTTTTAACGAAAGTTTATCAATAAATTTATCATTTTGAGCTGATTGAAAATAAGAAGAGCAAAGTAACATACATGAGAAGCAAACTGACAAGTGTTGGTGCAAAGATAGAATAAATGATGAAATAGGGAAATATTCTATTAAAGAGAATGACGGCTACAAAACATGATATTTGGTTACAATGATTGTCACCCTATTTATAAGCTAAAACTAGGGTTACTAGAATAAGATAAATACTAAAATACCCTCTAACAAACTTATGGGCTTAAGAAAGTAATATAATAAAATATGAATTATTACTAATACCATCCCTTAATTCATATTCCATCAAAACTTGTAACACCAATTCCATCCCTTAATCTGAGAAATTGATCAGTCTTGATAGCTTTCGTCAGAACATCTGCCAACTGCTTCTGAGTGCTGCAGTGTACAACTTCTAACACTCCACTCTGAACTTGATGTCTCAGAAAATGATACTTGGTCTCAATATGCTTGCTTCTCCCATGCAGCACTGGGTTTCTGGCAAGGTTGATTGCAGACTTGTTATCAATCATCAACTTCAGAGGTTTGCTTACTTTAATCTTCAGATCCTGCAACAGATTCAGAATCCACACAGCTTGACATGCAGTAACAGCACCTGCAATGTATTCAGCTTCACAGGTTGACAACGCCACAACAGGTTGCTTCTTGGAACACCAAGAAATGGAACCTCCCAGAAATTTTAACAAGTACCCAGATGTACTTCTTCTGTCAACTCTGTCTCCACACCAATCAGAGTCTGAATAACTCAGAAGTTCTGACTCATTATTTCCTCCAGAGGGAAATAACACTCCATACTTCAGAGTTCCTTTGATATACCTCAGAATCCTGACAGCATCTTGGTAATGGGACCACTTAGGTTTACTCATGAACCTACTAACCATCCCAACTGAGTAGCAAATATCAGGTCTGGTATTGCACAGATACCTCAGAGAACCAACCAACTGAGTAGCAAATATCAGGTCTGGTATTGCACAGATACCTCAGAGAACCAACCAACTGTTTGAAGGTTGTAGCGTCCACATCCTTTCCTTCAGAGTCTGAATCCAGTTTCTAATTTGTATCAAAAGGTGTGACAGCCATCTTATAATTCTTCAGATCAAATCTCTTCAGAAGTTCTAATTCATACTTGAGTTGATGCAAAATGATACCTTTCTCAGAATATCTGAACTCCATCCCTAGAAAGTATGTCATTTTGCCTAGATCAGTCATTTCAAATTCATTCATTAGAACCTTCTTGAACTTGGTTATCTCCTGTTCAGAACTTCCAGTCAGCAGTATATCATCAACATATAAACATACCAGAGTCATATTGCCTTCAGAAGTATGCTGAACATAGACACCGTACTCCATCTCACATTTCTGAAAGCCTTGCTTCTTGAAAAATGAATCAATCTTCTTATTCCAAGCTCTGGGCGCTTGTTTCAATCCATATAGAGCTTTGTATAATCTGTACACCATCCCTTCCTGATTCTTTTTCACAAATCCAGGAGGTTGTGACACGTAAACTTCTTCTTCTAATGGACCGTTCAGAAATGCAGATTTTACATCTAAATGCATCAGAGGCCAATTCCTGTTAGCAGCTATTGCAATTACCATTCTGATTGTTTCATGTCTTGCTACAGGTGCAAACACTTCAGAGTAATCCAGCCCAGGTTTTTGTAGAAATCCTCTGGCTACCAACCTTGCTTTATGTTTGCCAATTGAACCATCTGGCTTTAACTTCTGCTTGAAAACCCATCTGACGCTGATGGCTTTCTTGTCTTTTGGAAGTTCTGTCAGCTTCCAAGTCTTGTTTCTCTCTATAGCATCAAGTTCTTCTTTCATGGCCTTCAGCCAGAGCTTCTGCTTAAGAGCATCTTCTGTACTTATGGGTTCAGAGTCTACTAACATGGCACACTGAATAACTTCTCCTTCAAAGTCTACTTCAGTGTCTTGCAGCATGTCAAATTCTGCAAATCTTCTAGGAACGCTTCTGATTCTTTGTGGTCTCTGAACTTGTTCAGAGTCTTGAGCTTCAGAGTTTCCAGCTTCAGATGGTTGACTTCCTCTAGAGTTTTGACCATCTTCAAGATCTGGCATATTTTCAGAGTCTTGGCCATCTTCAGAGTCTGAATTTCCACCAGAATCTGGATTACCATCAGAGTCTGGATCATCAGAGTCACCTTCATCTTCTGAGTCTTCTCTAGAGTCAGAATCACTATCAGAGTCAGAATCAACGTCAGAGTTTACTTCAACGTCAAAAATTCTTAACTCTGACCTTTCTTCAGAAGTTCTAACATCAGAATCAGATTGAGACTTATCCCAATTCCAAACTTCTGATTCCTTCACAATCACATCTCTGCTGAATTCAATTTTATTGGTTTCTGGACAATAGAGTTTGTATGCACCTGTACTGTGGTACCCTATCAGAATCATCACTTTGCTTCTATCATTCAGCTTCTGTCTTCTGGCTTCTGGAACATGTTTATAGCAAACAGAACCAAACACCTTCAGATGACTAACACTTTGCTTATCTCCAGTCCACTTCTGTATTGGAACTATTTCCTTCAACTTCTTCGTAGGACATCCGTTGAGTACATACGTTGCAGTGGCAACAGCTTCTCCCCAGAGCTTCTGAGGAAGCTTCTTCTCCTTTAGCATGCTTCTCACCATATCAAGCAAAGTACGGTTTCTTCTTTCAGCAAGACCATTGTGTTGAGGGGTATAAGGAGCAGTAACCTCATGCTCAATTCCATTCTCCTCACAGAACTTCTGGAACTCTTTGGAGTTATACTCACCTCCACCATCAGTTCTAAGAATCTTCAACTTCTGACCACTCTGATTCTCAGCCTTCATTCTGAACTTCTTGAATTCATCAAACACCTCATGTTTAAATTTAATAAGGGATACCCATGTCATTCTTGTGAATTCATCAACAAACAACACAAAGTACTTATTCCCTCCAATTGATGCTACTGGAAATGGACCACACACATCAGAGTGTACAACTCCCAAGGCATGTTTTGCTCTTGGAGCAACTTCTGATGCAAATGGCAATCTTTGTTGTTTTCCTTCCATGCAAACTTTTCATGACTTTTCAGGCTTCTTAATTGCAGGAATTCCATGTACCAATTTCTTTGAATTCAGATGTTGTAAGCTTCTAAAATTCAAATGACCAAATCTTCTATGCCACAGCTCACTCTCCTTCTCAGTACTTGTTGCACTAAGACACTCTGAGTCTGCAGTTCTGACATTCACCTTGAATGTTATATTCCTTCCCTGTTCTGACTCCATAATCAACTTCTGATTACAGTCATACAGCTTCAGAAGATTGTCCTTCATGGTAACTGAGAAACCTTTCTCAATTAATTGTCCCACACTCATCAGATTGCTTCTGATGCCAGGTACATACCACACGTTCTGAATCAATGTTGTTTTCCCATTGTTCAGAATCACTCTGACATTTCCCATACCTTCTGCATTAAGATATTTGTCATCAGCACATCTGATCTTTGTTCTCTTTTCAGAGTCAAAGTCAACCAGCCATTTCTTGTTTCCAGTAAGATGATTTGAACAGCCAGTGTCCATATACCACCAGTCTATCAGATCCATATTATCAGATTCAGAAGCCATCAATAGCACAGATTCGTCATCAGAACTTCTGGCTATATTTGCTTCTTCTGATTTTCTCTCCTTGTTTAACCAACAATCTCTAGCAAAGTGATCAAACTTCTTACAACAGTAACATTGGATCTTCTTCTTGTCATACTTCTCTTTTCCCTTCTGAGCATTCTTTTGTCTATCAGAGGTTGAGGTTTCTGACTTCTGACCACCATCAGATCTTCTCTTGGCTTCTGACTGCTTCTGATACCTCCTATCAGAAGTTGCTTTCAGAGCCTGCTGCTCTACTTCCCTTTCAGAAGTTCTCTCAGTCAAACGTAACTCTTGCGCTTCTAAACTGCTCTGCAGCTCTTCAATTCTCATGGTACTCAGATCTTTGGAATGTTCTATTGCTACCACAATGTAATCAAATTGAGAGGTAAGGGATCTCAATACTTTCTCCATGATTGTTTCTTCAGAAAGAGTTTCTCCACATGCCTTCATCTCATTAGTGATCAGAATCACTCTGGAGATGTATTCAGAAACTTTCTCATTATTCTTCATGTTGAGATTCTCATATTGCTTTCTCAAGGACTGAAGCTTCACCTTCTTCACTGATGCGTCACCACCATAACATCTCACCAGAGTGTCCCATGCAGCCTTTGCTGTTGTAGAGTCTGCAATCTTCTCAAACACGTTTACATCCACACATTGATGAATGAAGAACAATGCTTTCTGATCCTTCTTCCTTACTTCCTTCTGCGCGTTTTTCTGTTCATCAGTTGCATCTGCTGCTACTAGAACATAACCATCAGTGACAAGATCTAGAACATCTTGAGCACCAAATAGTACACGCATTTGGATCATCCAACGATTCCAATTTTTACCATCAAATACTGGAAGTTTGGTGTTCATGTTGCCGTTTTCGTTCATCTTCTACTTTGCACAATACACTCAGAGTTTTCTCACACAGTGTTTCCCAACCCACAGAATTAAAAAATTCTGATCAGATTTTGTTCAAGATTCAACAAGAATCTGAGAAACAAAATCAAACACACAAGACCTCACGTTCACTCGTGTTTCCCGTGTTTCCCAATGAATCTGAACCGGAGCTCTGATACCAATTGTTGGTGCAAAGATAGAATAAATGATGAAATAGGGAAATATTCTATTAAAGAGAATGACGGCTACAAAACATGATATTTGGTTACAATGATTGTCACCCTATTTATAAGCTAAAACTAGGGTTACTAGAATAAGATAAATACTAAAATACCCTCTAATAAACTTATGAACTTAAGAAAAGAATATAATAAAATATACCAAAGATCCTAACACACTTCATATTTGACGATATTATAAACAAAAGAGTGCAAAAAATGAGAAATTGTTATTAAACTAATACAAAGCAGTAAAGATAAATCAGTCCATAAATAGTTATCTATCTTTTGCAAATGCCACGTAGAGAGAATTGGATACTACATATTTGCATAAAAAACATTGTAGCAAGACCTAAAAAAGTACAATCCATCACTAAATGAATTGTGCTCATCATAAGAACAAGTGAAGACCAAGAGAATTGTTAAACTTCAAGTGTAAGGGTTACAAGAAAATGATAATGATGAGTCATGAAGAGAGATGAAATAACAACTTCCAAAGTGCATATAGCCCATAAATAAAAAGATTGTACTAGTAAATAAAACTGCAGGTTCGTACACCAAATAATAGGCCGTAAATGAAGAAAAAAAAGGAAATGAGATATTTTTTCCACAAATAAATATTTTGGGATGAATAACGTAGCATTGGCATGCAGGTGCGGCTAACTTGTTGATAAATGAATAACTAACTTAATAAATAAATCAATAAATATGTAGCACCGACTAGACCGTGGTTATATAGTCAAATATAAATAAATAAAAAAGACGAAATTAATTAGTCTCGATTCAATTATGTCTCATTAATCAATAAAATTAATAAAAAAAATGAAAATAAAGTAAAAAAATTGTAGCATCGGCTTGGCCAACGCTATATGAGTTACTTAGTGTCGATATTGGTGGCCGATGATAAATCTAGACAGCTAAAACTCAATTTCTAATAGTATTCATCATCATCATCATCATCATCTCTCTCTCTCTCTCTCTCTCTCTCTCTCTCTCTCTCTCTCTCTCTCTCTCTCTCTCTCTCTCTCTCTCTCTCTCTCTCTCTCCTCTCTCTCTCTCTCTCTCTCTCTCTCTCTCTCTCTCTCTCTCTCTCTCTCTCTCTCTCTCTCTCTCTCTCTCTCTCTCTCTCTCTCTCTCTCTCTCTCTCTCTCTCTCTCTCTATATATATATATATATATATATATATATATATATATATATATATATATATATATATATATATATATATATATATATATATATATATATATATATATATATATATATATATATATATATATATATATATATATATATATATATATATATATATATATATATATATGATGTTATTATAATTAAACATCCTTAATATTTTTAATTTTATTCTAACAGACTTTCATAATTTTTTTTAAACTTAAATTATAAGTGATTTAGATTGGCCCGCACAGGTAATTGAATTTTTAAAACTTGAATATCATAATGTATCATTAGGGATGTGTTATCTCATATTTTTAACACAATTAATAGACATGAGACTTCATAATCAAACTTGGCTATGACAGGAGTTTAAAGTTTCAGCCATAGTCAAAATGGTTATTTTTACCGGAAGAGTGCGTGACATTTTGTGATGAACATGTCACGTTGAAAGAGGTTTGGAAAAGTTGGTCGAGAGGTCAATTGAAGACTCTGGTCGAGTTAGAGGACTTAGTAAGATTTGGAGTTTCTTTTTCGTTAACATGATGTAATGTTTTATCGAAGAGAACATAGATGAGATCATACCGTTATTCAAGAACACTTGGAAGATTGTAAAAAATGAGAGATGCGTGAAGACAGAGACGTGTCAAGTTTTGTTAAGTCGACCGTTGTTTATAGTTTTAGGGGTCCGCAAAGTATCCAACTGTGAAATTGAGAAACGAGTTTTCATTGTATTTAAATGTGTTCCCTTTATAAAGTTAATCTTTTCTTTTAATTTTTTTTTATCCATTTACTTTATGTCTTTATTTGTCCATTTGATGTTCTTAATGTTCATTGTCAAAATCTTAAAACATACAATTTTTTGCACAAATTTATTCCGGGATATTTTCAAATTTAATCCCTTAAGTAAATCAAACTTGTTATATTCGATGTTCTTAACATGTTTTGTCCATTTATTTTATTTCTTTATTTTTCTATTTGATGTTCATAACATTCATTGTCAAAATCCCAAAATATATAATTATTTTGCACAAATCAAACTTGTTCCAAACTCGTTTACTCGCATTTATAATAAAAAAAATATTTATAAATTATAATTTACCATTTAATTTTCAGCTTTAAACAATATTTAAAAAAAAATTCAAAGATATTATTGTTGATGAGTTCAAAATAAATAAACACTTATATTAAAATATCAACAAGTTTATTTGGAATATATTTAATAAAATTAATAAGCATATGTGTTTATATAATTATGAAAATACAAATGTATAACTATATATTGTGCGGGTATGGGATGAATTAGGTATTACTCTATCCGTATTTATACCCGCATTCATGTTCTCTTATTTTAATGAGTAATTATACGTGTCCGTGTTCATACCCTTTTTACGTCTGTTGTGAATAATTTTTGCTAATAGTCACTGAAAATGAATATAATTGTCATCCCTAAGTGTCGTATTTATAAAAATTATTCATAATGATTTATATTTCTGAATTTTATCTTTAATATAATATATTTCACTATTAATTTTAGCAAACAAGAACACTCAACTTCAACATTCAAGAACCAATAATAAATGGCAACATAGGAGTCTGTGTGGATGCAGAACTTAATTAGTAGTAGAATAATTGAAAAAAGAATAGTATGAAATGAGGGCGAAATATTTTTCACAACTACATTACCCAATAATTAGGGCAGATGTCAAATATGTTGAAACAAGCAACCCATCTCATTATCAACTATCCCAAAACCCTTAAATGTGTAATAAAATCAACACCTGTATCCGTTGAAACTTTCCCTCTCTTAATAACACTTTGTTTTTAAAGTTTGAAACTTGAAAAAACTTTGAACACAAATAACATGTCAATTAATGAAAGCAATATTTTTTCTTTTAGTGACCCACCTATATAACCCATTCTCACAATCATCCTTAAATGGTACATGAACTTTTGTGAATGTTTGATATCATAATTGATATTTAAAATTCATGATTATCTTAAATTTGTGGTAGATAATAGTGACTCGGATAATATACCGTATTATTGATTTATCAAACATTTATAGAATACTATTTATAGGGTAATGCACATGTTAAGAAATTTATAAAAAATATTTATATATTTTAGAAAAAACAATAAAAAAAATTCATTTATACACTTTTAACAATATTAATATACAATTTCTAAAAAATATTTTTTATTTAACTGTTTATTTGTATCTTTATTGTTGAATTGCAATTCCTTGTATCGAAGCAGTTACTTTGATAGAGGTAAGAAAATGTTGAAATGTATGTGTGTCGAATTAGATTAGTTGCTGAAATGTTTACTTAACTTTATTTGTTTTGTTTAACTGAGTTATTTAGGTTAATTAGGGTTTGCTTGGTGTGCAAGCAAACTTAACCTATAAATAGGGAACAACCTTATTATTGTAAGTAAAAAATTGTAGATTGCAAAGTAAATAGCAGAGAGAAACTCTGCATATTCTTTAAGTTCTTCTTCTTCCCTCTCTCATTGAAACCCTAAACTTCTTTCTTCCCTAATTCAATTTTTTTCTTCCTTTCAATTATCATTGTGTAGTGATATAATCTTGCAATCAAGGTTGGTTGATTCACTCGAGTGAAGGGTGAAGAACAATAGAGATAACCAATAAGAAAGATTGATTCTTGTTCATTAAGATTTGGTTCATAATTCATTAAGTTTTGGTGAAATTCTTGAGCAAGAATCAAGCGTATTTCTAACATCTGGTATCTAGAGCACTGGCTGAATGATTTGTGGGAAGCAAAACACAATGGCGATGAGTAATTCGAACGAACATTTTCCAGTGAATCTCCCAATTCTGAAAGGTGAGAATTATGAGAATTGGTGTAAATAGATGAAGGTTGTTTTCGGTTGTCAAGATCTTTGAGATCTTGTGAAGGAATGGGTAACACCGCTTGCAGAAAATGCGACAGACGAAGAAAAGGATGCATACAAAGAATTGAAGAAGAGAGATTATAAAGCTCTCTTTATAATTCATCAATATGTTGATCCAGATAATTTCGAAAAGTTGAGTGATGTTGAATCAGCAAATGAAGCATGGAAAATCTTGGAGTAATCGTTTGGAGGCGTAGAAAAGATGAAGGATGTGAGGTTACAAACTCATAAAAGAACGTATGAATTGCTTCAGATAAAAGATAATGAAAGCATATCAAATTTGTTCGCTATGGTTAAAAAAACTAATTAATCAAATCAAGGTATGTGGATAAGTGTTGACATCAAGATCAGTTGTTACAAAGATCTTGAGGTTATTGTATCCCGAGTTCGATCACGTGGTAATAGTCATAGAAGAGTCGAAAGATTTGTCAACATTTACAAAGGAAAAGCTTCAAGGGACGCTTGAATATCATGAACAAAGAATGACTGAAAGAGCTACAAGAAAGTCGAAGACTTGTGTGGCTTTTCATGCACAATTAGTAAGAGAGAAAAAAGACAAAGGGAAGTGGTTCGACAATAAAGGTAGAGAAGGCTACAATAATTCGGCTGATCGAAATTATCAAGAAGGAGGTTGGTCGAATCAGAAAAGATCCTTATACCAAAGTAACCAATGAGGTGGTGTTGTTGGTAGAGGAAGAGATTGTGGTTGAAAACCTGACAAAAGTCACATTCAGCGTTTCAATTTTCAAAAGTATGGTCACCACTTTAGTGATTGTCTTGAAAAATAAAAGAACCAAGAAAATAATGCAAAGTTTGCAAAGTATGAAGAAGAAGAAATGTTGTTGATGGTCACAATAAGAGATGAAGAAATGTTTCAGGACCAATTATACTTGGACTCAGGATGTTCATCACACATGACTGGTATGAAATATTGGTTTGTCAACATAAAACCTTCAATAAAGAATATTGTGAAATTCTCAAATGACAATACTCGAGTAGCTGAAGGTATTTTTGATGTTCTGATTATGAGAAAAAGATGGCAAGAGGTCAGTAATTTCTAATGTATTATACATACTAGACATGAAGAGTATTTTGCTCAACATAGGGCAGTTGGTCGAGAAGAACTACAAAGTATCGATTGAAGACAAGATGATGACAGTTCTCAACTCGGGTGGTAGGTTAATCTTAAAGGCACTCGTGTCTCAGAATAGAACCTTTAAGATGGAACTTAATGTGATTGATCACAAGTGTCTTGTAATTGTAGCTAGCAGGGATCAATGGATATGGCAATATAGAGTTGGCAATCTCAATTTCAAAGACATTAGAGATCTGAAAAAGAAGAAATATGGTTTCAGGATTACTAGAAATCGACATTCCATATGAAGTATGTTAAGAGTGTGTGTAGGAAAAGAAACACAAGAACAAATTCAATAAGGATGTTGGAAGCAAATCAAAGGCAATTCTTGAAGTCATATACTCTGATGTGTGTGGACCTACCCAGGTGGATTCAATTGGAGGTAACATATAATTTATCACATTTATAGATGATTTCAGTCGAAAACTGTAGACTTACTTGATCAAGAAGAAAAGTGAAGTGATCGAGGTATTTGCCAAATTTAAATCTATGGTCGAAAGACAATATGGTCTAAAGCTCAAGATTATGAGGAATGATAGTGGTGGAGAAAACTTGTCAAAATACTTAAACATATTATGTGAGAAAGAAGGGATTATGCATGAGGTGGTATCACCCTAAACTTCACAGCAGAATGGGAATGCAAAAAGGAAGAATAGAATCATCATGAATATTGTGAGAAGTATGTTTAAAGGCAAGCATCCACCCAAATAATTATGGGGAGAGGTTGTGTCAACTACAACATATATCTTGGACATATATCCAACTAAAAAGCTAGAAGGAATCGCGCTAGAAGAATGTTGGTCTGGTGCTAAGCCTAGCTTTAGTAATCTGAAGGTATTTAGATTTATCGCACATAAACATGTGCCAGCTTAGTTGAGAAGAAATTTTGATTACAAGTCGACTCAAATGATTCTAATAGGATATCATTCGAATGGAGGATACAAGTTGTTCGACCTAGTGAACAAGAAAGTAGTGATCATCAGAGACGTGATCATATATGAGCTTAAGGAATTGGATTGGACTAAAAATCTAAAGAAGGATTCAATGAGAATCTTATGTAAAGATCCAGCAAGTGAAGTCAAAAGAGAATTTTGATAAGAAGAAGTCAGAGGTCAAGCAAGCACAAGCAGACCTCAAAGAATAAGACACATGCTTGCAAGGTTGCAAGAATGTCTGATTACATCAGATGATATGGTCGACGATGAAGGTGAGTTGGTACACTATGTTTTCTATACAGATGTTGAACCATTCAATACAGCTGAGGCATTGAAGGATTTGAAGTGGATGAAAGCAATGAATGAGGAACTGAAGTCCGTCGTGTGAGTGCTTTTGGATTTTGAGTTATGTTAAAACTAGGATAGTGTAGAGTTATGTATATTAGATGGTATTATCTCATTCTAGATGAGCGTCTTAGTGTTAGGAATCACTTGATAAGTTGGAAAAGAAGCTTGCATCAAAATTGCATTGAAAAACTTATTTTTGGGTAGTCAAACCTTTTCAGGCCAACACATACAAGAACAGGCCAACCTATACGACTCTCAAGTCCAGTATAGGCCGACTTATAGCAGTTTTGGGTCGGCTCTCATGGAGCTGTATTGAAGCTTGTAGCTTCTGTGCACAGATCGCCTCACATAGGCCGACCTTTATGCATCAAAAAACCTCCATAGGCCGACCTGTGACCTTAACAGGCCGACCTATTACTTTGATAGGTCGATCTATATGATTTCCCAACTTAAAATTCTCATTCTTTCCCAAACTTATTTCATTCCTTTTGTTCATTTTTCAACACATACGTATGTATACGCATACATGCACCATTTATCTAGCAGGGTAGTAGTGAATTACCTATACGATATCAGATTACAAAGCATTCCCATCATCTTCAACCTCTCTTTTATGCATACACATAATTGAACTACACATAATCATTTTTCGATTTGGTGACCATCTAGATTAGGGTTGATAACGACCAATTAGGTTTGGTGTAACTGAGATTACTGGGTTGGGATCTTTGTGTGTTTCAAATAAAAAACAATGGCGGGGTTTTTCTTTTAGGATCGATGTGATTTGAAGGTTTTAGACAAGATCACGCCAACACGAATTCGACCGAGTAAAGGCCTTGAGACAAGGTGGTTTTCTAGCAAGGGAGTAGCGTGAGACAGTGAATCGTGTTCGAGAATATTGGGTTCAACAAGTGTGTGCTCGGGATAATCGGAAGATTAAAGTCGAATTGTTTGTGATTTGATCAAGCTTTGATCAAGGGTTTGGAGGTGGTTGATTCAACAACAAACAATAGGGTTTGTAGGGTTAGAGTTCTTCACCTCTTGTATAAACATTTTTGCAAAGGCAAGGTTAATTGCAAGTATCTCAATTGGATTTCGGATTGAGGGCAGACATATCCATAGCGAGGACGATTGGGGAACTTCCTAAAAAATCTTTGTGTCTCTTTATCGCTTTAATTTTCTTTAATTGTTGTTTCGATTAACTCGATTGGAAATTGTATTCAACTTTCTTTTAAATTGTTGTTGTTGATATAATCATAATCACTTTGGTTGTGATTGACTTTTTACATCAACAAAATAAATCAAATTTCCAAATTTGGTAAGTCGCACACAAAGTGTTCGATAAAATGTTTGTGAGTATTTTTATCGCTATGTGCTCATTGGAAATAAGCATTACATATAGCTTTGCATTTGATAGATATGTGAATTGATTATTATTGAACGATTTGTGTTCATTATCATTCCATAAGGCTTACGTTGCGCATATAGATTTTCGATAGTAGGTTCGGTTAGACGATTTGATTCGTGTTGTTTTTCCGTTGTGCCATACTTTTTGAAAACAAATTTTTGCCCAGAGTTTTTGGTTTTAAATTTGTGATCTATTCACCCCCCCTGTATCGAATCCTATCATCTAAAAAGTGGCATCAAGAGCTCCGGTTAATTTCGTGCTTAAGATTTACTCTTTAGAAGAATGACTACCGAACCTAAGGGAGCGTACAATAGAGCACTAATTTTCACCGGCGAAAATTATGGCTATTGGAAAGCTCTTATACACATTCACGTCAACTCCGTTGACAAAGGCATATGGGACGCTATTCTAAATGGTTAGAAGGAAATAACAATGACCAATGAAGGTGTTACCATACCTAAGCCAAAAGCACAATGGGATGCTAATAATTGGAAAATGTGGTCACACGATTGGAAAGGGAAAAACATCCTCACATCAGCTTTGGGTGTTGATGAGTTTTATCGTGTTTCTCATTGTGAGACTGACAAAGCTATGTGGGACGTATTATAGATTTCCCATTAGGGAAATAATGATGTCAAACAAGCTAGGATCAAAATGTTGAATCAAGAGTTTGATTTGTTCCATATTAAGCATGGTGAAATCATTACGTATATATGAAAATGGTTCAGTCATCTCATAAAGCGGTTAAATGAGTTAGGTAATCATGTTTGCAATAGGGTTGTTCATAAAGAGATACCAAAGGTATATAAGGAAGAATAATGTTAAACATTCCAACAAGAACATAACCAAGTTTAGAAGGTTAACAAGCTCCTCAAAGGATGATGAGAGAATGAAGAGCAAACTTAGAAGATCTTTCTATCATTATGGTGAAGTAGGTCACTACAGACCGGAATGCCCCTTGAGAAAGAAAGATACATAAAAGATCCATCAGAAAACTTCTAGCAAGACTATGAGAGCATATGCCACTTGGGAAAGTGTTAGTGACTCCTCTTGTGATGAAATTACAACTTCAAGTGTCGAATTCACTCGAATTTGCCTTATGGAAAAAGGAAAGAAGAAGAAAAATGTAAGTATCTCTAAGCTTGAGTATATAAATAATTCATCTTATTTAGAATTACAAATGGCCTTTGAAGATCTTCATAAAGAAGCCTTAAGAGCTTTTAGCAAGTTAGCTTCACATGAAAAATTGATTTTAAATTTAGAAGCTAAAGTGTTGGAATCCGAAAGGAATTTCGAAGCTATTAAGAAATCTATGATAGATATTCAAAGTGACAAGAGTGAGGATATAAAATCTCCTAGGTTTGGTTGTGAACATTGTCATATAGACAATAGGAAGTTAAATCTCTTCAAGTTAAATTAGATGATGCCTTGCAACCTAAGATGGTGTTTGCTATTGATTCTTCTAAGGTTGAAAAGCCTATGAATCATTCTAAAAAGAAGCATAAATATATGTATAAGAATTCAAATAGCAAGTACATGTCTGATAAAAACTTATCTTGTCATTATTGTTGCAAAAAGAGACATACCATTGAAAATGCAAATTTAGGAAACTCTTTGTTCCTAAAGGAGTTGTTCAATGGTTGCCTAAGACCAACTTTGATCTCACTCACTATCAAGGACCCAATGAAAATCGGGTACCTATTTCCTTTGTTTAAACTTTCAGATTGAATGTCTTGACTCTACCGAAAAGATATGGTATCTCGATAGTGGATGTTCAAGACACATGACAGGTGAGAGATCCCTCTTCATTGACTTCATGCCAAAGAGAAAGGGATTCATCACATATGGAGATAATAACAAAGGTGTTATACTTGGAAAAGGTAGTGTAGGTAATCCCTCATCTACTAATATCTCTAATGTAATGCTAGTTGATGGCCTTAAACATAATCTTCTAAGCATAATTCAACTATGTGACAATGGTTTTAAGGTCACCTTTACAAAAATTTGTTGCTTGTTTGTGCATGATGGAAAAAAAGAATGTGTGTTTAAAGGTGTGAGGGTAAATAATACTTATATGCTAAATCTAGATGAAGTTTCTTTGGGTGGAACTAAGTGTCTAGCCACCATGAGTGAAAACTTTTGGTTGTTGCATAGACTCCTAGCCGATTTTAACTTTGACCTATTGAACAAAGTATCCTCGAAAGATTTAGTAATTGGTCTACCTAAACTAAATTTCACTAAAGACCATCTATGTGAGGCTTGTCAAAAATGGAAGCAAACAAGAATTTATTTTAAATCGAAAAACCTTGTTTCTACCTCTAGACCCCTTGAGCTTCTCCACATGGACCTCTTTGGTCCCTCTAGGACCAAGACCATAGGTGGAAATTACTATGTCTTTGTTATTATAGGTGATTACTCTAGATTTTGTTGGGTCTTGTTCTTGTCAAGTAAAGATGATACCTACTCGGCTTTTACATAATTTTCTAGATTATTCCAAAATAAAATAAATTTGAGAATCGTTTCCATTCGAAGTGATCACGTAGGAGAATTCCAAAATCATCTCTTTGAGGAATTTTGTGACAAACATGTTATTGAGCATAACTTTTTCTCTCCTAGAACACCACAACAAAATGGTTTTGTGGAACATAAAAATAGAATTTTAGAGGAGTTAGCAAGAACTATGCTCAATGAAGGTAATTTTTCAAAGTACTTTTGGGCGAACGTCATTAACACGTCATGTTATGCCATGAATAGGGTCCTCATACGTCATATTCTAGACAAGATCCCATATGAGCTACTTAGAGGTAGAAAATCAAATGTTTCTCACTTGCATGTCTTTGGATGCAAATGTTATATCTTAAATAATTGTAGGGATAATCTTGGTAAATTCAATGCAAAAGTCGATAAGGGTATCTTCCTCAGATACTCATAATATAGCAAGGCGTATATGGTTTATAATAAGAGATTACTTATAAATGAAGAGTCCGTACATTTTGCTTTTGATGAATCATACCCAAAAGATGTTGGGTAAGGTATTGTTTTTCAAGATGTAGGTGCATCGTCTTAAGAAATCTTCAACAGAACCGAACAAGGAATTGATCAACCTAAAGCAGTAGACGATGAGAAGAAAGAGGATGACGATCATGAAGAGAAAAAGGAAGAAAGTCCAGTTGCAGTGGAAGATCTACCTTTGACTTGAAGACATCAAAGGATCACCCTATAGAAAACATACTTGGGATATCATAAAATGTGTGATTATACGCTCTAAGATAAGTAATTTTTGTTATCATTTTGCTTTCGTATCTCAAGTAGAGCCTTAAAATGCAAAAGATGCATTGCTTGATAAGCATTGGCTTATGGCCATACAAGATGAACTAAATAAATTCAAAAGAAGCGATGTTTAGGTCTTTGTCCCTCGTTCTAAAGAGCATCAAGTAATTGACACTCAATGGGTTTTTAGGAACAAACTTGACAAAAACAGGATGATAACCCACAATAAAGCCCCGATAGTGGCAAAAGGCTATAACCAAGAGAAGGGCATCGATTATGAGGAGACTTATGCTCTAGTGGCTCGCCTTAAGGCTATACGTCTTTTACTAGCATATGCTTGCGCTAAAAACTTCAAGTTATTTCACATGGACGTGAAAAGTGAGTTTCTAAATGGTTTCATTAATGAAGAAGTGTTGTAGCTCAACTCCCCAGTTTTGAAAGTCATGAGTATCCAAACCATGTGTACAAGATCAAAAGAGCTTTGTATGGTCTCAAACAAGCCCCTAGGACTTTGTATGAGAGACTAAGCAATTTTTTAATTGATCAAGGATACTCAAGGGGAAAAGTGGATACTACTTTATTCATTAAACGCCAAGGGAAACACACCTTTCTAGTTCAAGTATATGTTGATGATATTATCTTTGGTTCAACTAATATGCAACTTGTAGAAGAGTTCTCTAAGCTTATGCAGGGAGAGTTTGAAATGAGCCTTATGGGAGAATTAAACTATTTTCTTAGGCTTCAAATCAAACAACTTAAAGAAGGTACTTTTGTGTGTCAAACTAAGTATTTCAAGGAATTGCTAAAGCGTTTTGACATGGAATATGCAAAGTCTATAAATACACTGATGGCTACAAATGGTCTTTAGTATTATAAGAGAAACGATTCCACCTTGGTTGGATACACCGACTTTGATTTTGCTGGTTGTAAATCGGATAGGAAAAGCACTAGTGGAAATTTTCACATGTTTTCAAATGCTTTAGTAAGTTGGGATAGCAAGAAACAATTTTTTGTTGCTTTGTCGACCGTTGAGGCGTCAACCGTTGAGGCAAAGTATGTTGCGGTCGATAGTTGTTGTGCCAAAATATTATTGCTCAAGCAACAATTACTTGATTTTGATATAAATTTGCAACGTATTCCCATTATGTGCGATAACACTAGTGCCATCAATCTAACCAAGAATCTGGTGCTACATTCTTGCACTAAGCATATTGAGATCTGACACCATTTTCTACGCGACCATGTTGAAAAAGGAAATGTCGTATTCTAGCACATTGATAGAAAACATCAACTTGCTGATATTTTCACAAAACCACTTGCGGGTGAACCATTTTTCAACATATGAAGGGAATTAGAGATACTCGATATCTCTAATCTTACCTAACATATTATTCATTGCACGCACTTTGTCTATTTTTGATCTAACTTTCATTAGAGGTTTCATCATATGAGAATGCATTGTCCATAAATCTACATGAAAGGTAATATTGTTCCTTTTCTTCTCCTTTACCTTGTTGCTAGTAAGTCTTTTAATTTTACTTGTTGCTAGTGTTCCATAATGACTAATATTCCTGTTGTACGAAGCAATCTATCAATATTCACTTCCAAAAATCTCTATTGATTTGGGTCAATTATATGTTTATAGTGATATTGTGTTATTCCTTCTATAAAGTTGAAATACACTCTTAGTGTTTATGGCTTATTATGTATTTGTTCATGAACATTGGTTGAACATGTTATAATGTTGAATAAATTCTTGTTGTGTGTCATTATTATGAAAACATCTCTATTTATGGTTTTAGTGGCGATAACTTCGTGTATTTTCGTGCTAGAGCACATGCGTGTGCAACACTTAGAGAGCACCAAAAGCATATGTCACGTAATCGTGCCGCTTTTGTAGCAACTCAAGCATTTGTGATTGTGTTGTATCCTTCATTATTCATGTTCTTATTATATTATTTTTTATTATATGTAGCAATTGTGTTATATTGTTACTTCACATGCATGTATTTATGTTTAGGCGTTCTTAATCAATGTGTATATCATTCTATGTGAGTGACTGTCATTTGACATTATTCTCTTTGCAAATTTCCTCTGTGTAGTATTTTGATTTGTATGTGATTAATGATACTTCTCATAGTTTGCTTATTCTCTTTTTGATGTTGTCAAAGGGGGATAAGTATACACAAGTTGAATTTAGATGCACATATTCAGGGGGAGTCTTCTTCAAGAAAACAACGTCGCGAAACACATCATCCCATGTTTTGCCATCATAAAAAAAAAGGAGTATGTAAGTGCTTTTGAATTTTGAATGATGTCAAAACTAGGATAGTGTAGCGTTATGTATATTGGATGGTATCATCCCATTCTAGATGTGCATCTTAGTGTTAGGAATCACTTGAGTAAGTTGGAAAAGAAGCTTACATCAAAATTGCATTGAAACTTTTTTGGGTAGTCAAACCTTTTTAAGCTGACACATGCAAGAACATGTCGGCCTATATGACTCTCAAGTCCAGTATAGCCCGACCTATAGCAGTTTCAGGTCGGCTCCCTTGGAGTAGTATTAAAGCTTGTAGCTTCTGTCCACAGGTCGTCTCACATAGGCTGACCTGTACGCATCAAAAAACCTCCATAGACCGACTTATGACCTTAACATACCGACCTGAATGCATTGATAGGCAGACCTATATGATTTCCCAACTTAAAATTCTCATTCTTTCCCAAACTTATTGCATTCCTTTTGTTCATTTTTCAACACATATCTATATATACTCATACGTGAATCATTTATCTAGCAAGGTACTAGTGAATTACCTATACAAAACCAGATTACAAAGCATTTCCATCATCTTCAACCTCTCTTTTATGCATATACACAATGAACTACACATAATCATTTTTCGATTGGGTGACCATCTAGATTAGGGTTGATAATGTCCAATTAGGTTTGATGTAACCGAGAATATTGGGTTGGGATATTTGTGTGTTTCAAATAAGAAAACCAAGGTATGAGTTTCCTTTAAGATCAGTGGGATTTGAAGGTTTTGGACAAGATCATGTCAACACGGATTCGACCGAGTGAAGACCTTGGGACAAGGTGGTTTCCTACTAGGGAGTAGCACAAGACGGTGAATCGTGTTTGGGAATCTTGGGTTCAACAAGTGCATGCTCGGGATAATCGAAGGATTGTAGCTGCATTGTTGGTGACTTGATTAAGCTTTGATCAAGGGTTTGGAGGTGGTTAATTCAACAACAAACAATAGGGTTTGTGGGGTTAGAATTATGAAGGTGTGAAAAGTACACAAGAAGGGGGTTTTGAATTGTGTTTCACGTTTTCTTTTAATTTAACTTTTGATCAGAGTTTCAGAATCAGAACTGATATTCAAATTCTTTTTAATTCATTGGTAGCATATATAACAGAAGTAAACAAAATAACAGCAGGAGACACAAAAGATTTATCCTGGTTCCTCCCTTAATTGAGAGTAGTCTAGTCCTCTTGTCTCACAAGAGATTTTTATTATAACCACTTTATGATTAGAATCGCTTATGCTTATGCATAAGTCTTTTACATCTGCTCAAACCAACTGTATGAGACTTCCCTTACTTAGAGCATATGTCTAAAACTTCCCTTGCTCGCACCTTCTGACCGAGCCACCTGCTCTTCTGGTCTTCAAGTTGAGACTTCCCCTTGCTTAGAGCGCATGTATAAGACTTCTTGCTCACATCCTCAGGTCGAGCCACGTGATCTTGTGGTCATTCAGACAGAGACTTCCTTGCTCAAGCTGCACTCGACATTTCTTGCTCACGCCCCTCAGACGGAGACTTCCCCTTTCTTAATCAGACTAGTTGAATAAGACTTTCACAACTCAAGCACTTAAGCAATGAGAATTACATGGATTAAGCATCTTGGCTCAAGACTTGTTGCTTCAATCCCAATGAGACAAGACTTATGCTCAAACACGTAGCAAGAGACTTTGATCTAAACTACTGAAAGCTCAGCAGAATAGAGAATAAGGTGTACAAGATACAAGTATCAAAGGTACTGAAAATCACCATTACAAAGACCTAAAGCTCTTAAGATTTCTAAGATATTCAATGGTAAGAAATCTTAAGGCTTTTACAATTATGACCTACTACAGAAAATCTGCATATTACAATAGAGTTGATAATTGCTTGATTTTTCTACTCCTTCGTCTGAAGAATCCTTGTTAAGATTCAAACTTGAATCTTCATCCAAATTTATAGCCTTTGCAGAAACTAGTCGTTGAAAGAGGTAACTTGATCAAATGACTTTGCCTTTACTCGATAGTATAAGAGACGTTAAAGATGGATGCACAACAGATTCTAAATCCAGTGTGTAACACGTTTAACCTTTGAGTCTTTAAGAGGTTTTATACTAATAGATCCATTGAGAGCAGATATTTATAGAGCATGCCAACCTTTCGTGAGCCTTGCAATCTTGTAGACTTTAGCTGACAAGTTGATAAGACAATAGAGTTTGCTTTCTGCAGTACAGACAATTTGTAGCTTTATCACCAACTCTGAATACTACCAGATGTTGATATACAATTACCAAGTATAGTAACTCGTCTGAATGTTGAGGCCTTCAACTCAGAGTTTGCGCCAAGCCACACTAGCAATTGTTCTTCATACTCTGCCACCAGAAGCTAGCAATGAAGCAACTCTCAAGTGTGTTCATGTAACACAAATTCTGATGATTTATGTACAATAGCAAGAACATGCATAAATAAACACATATCAAATAAACCATTGTTCTTTTAATATTTTGTTATCATCAAAACCAAAAGAGAATATGTCATGAAAAAATCTTGTTCTAACAAATTATTCACCTCTTGTATAAACATTTTTGCAAAGGAAAGGTTAATTGCAAGTATCTCAGTTTGATTTCGGATTATGGGCAGACGTACCCATAGCGAGGTCGATTGGGGAACTAGCTAACCAAATCTTTGTGTCTCTTTATCACTTTAATTTTCTTTAATTATTGTTCTTGCAAATTATCAATTTCATTGTTGTTTCGATTAATTCAATTGAAAATTGTTTTCAACTTTCTTTTAAATTTTTGTTGTTGATATAATCACAATCACTTTGGTTGTGATTGGCTTTTTACATCAACAAAATAAATCGAATTTCCAAACATGATCAATCGTACACAAAGTGTTCGATAATTTGTTTGTGAGTATTTTTATTGCTTTGTGTTCATTGGAAATAAGCATTACGAATAGCTTTGCATTTGATTGATCTGTGATTTGATCATTGTTGAACGATTTGTGTTTACTATCATTCCATAAGGTTTACATTGCGCATATAGATTTTTGATAGTAGGTTTGGTTAGACGATTCGATTCAGGTTGTTTTTCTGTCGTGTCATACTTTTTGAAAACAAATTTTTACCAAGAGTTTTTGGTTTTAAATTTGTGATCTGTTCACCCCCTTCTAGATTGAAGCCTATCATCTAACACATTGAAGTCAACAACATTTGGTCACTTATCGAAATTCCTTAAGACAAGAAGAAAATCAATGTGAAGTGGGTATACAATGTGAAGTTGAATCCCAAAGGAGAAGTAACTTGAAACAAGGCAATACTTGTGGTGAAAGGATTTCTTCAAAAAGAAGGAATCGACTTCGACGAAGTTTTTACACATGTTGCTAAAATTGAAACAATCATATTGGTTATTGGTCTAGCAAACATGAATAATTGGCATATATATCAGATGGATTTGAAATGTGCATTCCTGAATGACCCCTTAGATGAAGAAGTTTATGTTGCACAAACAACTGGGTTTGTGAAGCAAGGCAAAAAAATTAAGGTATACAGACTGCATAAAGCCTTGTATGGATTTAAGCAAGCTCCAAGAGCTTAGAATAAGAAGATAGATAGCTTTCTAAGAGAGGGGGAATTTGTGAAGTGCACAAATGATCATGGAGAATATATAAGAAGAAGCAATAGTGAATTGCTTATATTATGTCTCTATGTCGATGACTTGTTGATAACAGGAAGTTACAAGAAAGAGATCGAAGACTTCAAACATGACTTCAGTAAGGAGTTTGAAGTGTCATATTTGGGAAATCTATCATACTTCCTTGGCATTGAATTATACAAGAGTAGTAGAGGTTTGATGATGCATCAAAGAAGATATGCAGGTGAAACACTCAAGAGATTTGAGATGCAAGATTGTAACCCAACTTCGACTCTAACTGAGCCCAGATTGGAATTGTCGAAAGACACAAATGAAGATGATATCGATCTAATGCAGTACAGAAGACTCTTTGGATCACTTAGATACCTTTGTCATACAAGGCCTGATCTAGCATATAGTGTAGGTATGGCGAGTAGATTCATGCAGAATCCAAAGGTATCACATCTAGTAGTGATGAAGAGGATACTAAGTAATCTGAAATGAACTCTCGACTATGGCATTTTTTCATATAGCTGACGAAGGAAAAGAATGTAAGTTAATGGGATACACCGACTCAAGTTAGTGTAGTTATATCGAGGATAGAAAATCTACAACTGGCTATATGTTTATGCTAGGTGGTGCACCAATTGCTTGGAGTTTGAGAAAAGAACCATTAGTAGCATTGTCATCGTATGACGCAGAGTATGTAGCTTCTTCTCTCTGTGGATGGTCAATTTGGTCGAAGAAATTATAGGAAAGGATCATGGAGCAATTACCATGAAAATCGACAACATGTATGCTATCAATTTGGCGAAGAATCCGATAGCACATGGACAAAGCAAGCACATCGAAATGAGATTCCATTATCTTCGAGAGCAAGTCGCAAAAGCGGAGTTAAACTTAGAACACTACAGAACCGAGAATCATATTGCATATATCATGATGAAAGACGTGCAAGTCGAAGTGTTTAATAAATTAAGGTCTATAATGAATGTAGATAGCTTAGACACAATGAATTAGATTGTATTTTTAATTTTAATTCTTTGTGTCGAATCAGGTTGCTCGACAAAGGCAAGAAAATGTCAAAATGCATATGTTTATCGAATTAGATTAGATGTCGAAATATTGACTTAACTTTATTTGTTTTGTTTATCTGAATTAGTTAGGTTAGTTACGGTTTTCTTGGTGTGCAAGTAAACTCAACCTATAAATAGGGAATAACCATATTATTGTATGTAAGTGAACAATTGCATATTGTAAAGTAAAGAGCAGAGAGAAACTCTGCAGATTCTTTAAGTTCTTCTTCTTCCTTCTCTCATTGAAACCCTAAACTTCTTTCTTCCCCAATTCAATTTTCTTTTCTTCCTTTCAATTATAATTGTGCAGTAATATAATCTTGCAATCAAGATTGGTTAATTCACTCGAGTGAAGAGTGAAGAACAAGAGGCATAATCAATCAGAAAGATTGATTCTTATTCATCAAAATTTTGTTCGAAATTCATCAAGTTTTGGTTAAATTCTTGAACAGGAATCAAGCGTATTTCCAACACTTATGACACATGTTAGCATTATCCTTATTTATATATGGGTAGATGGCAAGTGAGAAACAAATTACAACACTAATATGCTTTGAATAATAAAATCAATTCTCTTAAAAATATATTAAAAAAGACATCTCAACAAAGTCATATCGATAGTATTTAAAACATGAAAGCTACTTACAATAAACTATGCACTCTCGAAAAGGTATCTAAACACACTTTATGGAAAATTAGACAAATCTTTAGTTATGAAAATAAGTTGATAATAACAATTCAGTTCAAACACACTAAGACTTTGATGTATGAGACAAAGAATAATAACAATCAACCAAATAATTTTAGTGCAATAAAAATATAATTGACGAGAAAATAGAAAAAATTGTTTACTCAATTCGATCAAACTAGTCTACGCTTAAGGGAGAGAGAAACTCTCTAATTAAATATACTTAAAAATTATTTAAAGAGATTACAATATAAATTGCAAGAAAACAATATTTGGAGTTCAAGTTTTTCTAAATATCTTCAACTCTCAATATAAGAATCACGCAATTTTATGGTGTTTAAAGTATTTCACAAATTCCTTTGACAACCCTAGAAAACTTTTTTTTCTTTCTTCTCATTTGAGGTTTTAAGGCATATTACAACACTCTTCAATAGGAAATAATAAAATCATGAGGTGATACCTAGGGATATTAGGTATTCTATTAATGACATATGTTGACCTAGATCATCAATAGAAATAGCTAGAAGAAAAATTATGAGCATGTGTTGCTAACAAACATCCAAAAACTATTTTTTTATCTTATGGTCATGCCAAACTTAACTTTCGTGTTCTGGACAGTTTTACTAAAAAAGACGCTTGCCAAAACATATTATTAGGCTTTAGGAAGGAAAATTTTCTTGCTAGTAAAACTATTAAGGTAAAAAGTCAAAATCATACCACTAACACAATCCAAAGCTCTATCAAATCAAAGTACATACCACATATTCGACTACCTATCAATATATGATCTTGTAACACCTAAGATTGAGCTATGAAAGTCACAAAGTCTTTGAAAACCTCTCATAACTCGTTAGTAAACCAAGTAGTTGTCTCAAACATGTGAATTGGTTGGCACGTCCTTTGAGAAAAAAAGGTTATGGCAATATCCATGTAGGACCGAAGTAGAAAAAACTCATTTTTTGGATCCCTAATTGTGTAAGAAGATGCATTAACACAATAATCCTGACAGGTATCTTCAAGGACAATCCCCTTGATAAACCCTTTATCCAACTAATAACCAACCCGAGAAATTTCACCTCCAACACCGACTCCCAATGTCCCAAGAGAACAACTCTCGTGATGCTTACTGCCATCGCACGAAGGCCAAAAAATTTCAGTCTTACACATTCAATTCAAGGCTCAATCTTAGACTCGTTACTTGAATGATATCAATGGCTTTAGTTGCCTCATTAGAATCCCCTATGACGGTCCCATCATTAAGATATCAAGCATGAAGAGTGAGCTTGCGATTGTGTCTACCTTATGAATAAGAGGGTGTAACACAAGAAGAATAAAAAAGAAAGGTCCTAATGGATCTCCTTGTTGTACTCTAGTGGCTGACATAATATGTCAATCACCAAGATATAACTTTGTTGTTTGACCATAAAGAAACTCAACTCAAGAAAAATAGATGGACATCTTACCATTACCTCATGCAGTATCGAATGAGATCATGTTAAAAGCATTAGCGAAATCTACTATGAGCGTAGCCAAATAAAAGCCCTCATGTTGCATGTGCAACACTCTATTTGTAATGTGGAATATGGCATCAACACCACCTGATATACGTTGGCCTCTAAAAACTCATTGTGATATTTTACAACAACTTTACTGACATTTTTCATAAAAACTTTTGAGGTCAGACACCTCTAAATAGAACCAACAACAATAGCGCATATTTCACCATCAGACTTTAATAATGGTGGCAATGATCCAGTATCTTTCTCCAAGCCATATATTAACTACTAGGGTAAGTGCACAAAAAAGATATCTAGTCACATCGAAAACTTCTCCACACAATGCATATAATGTGCATTTCGTGTTCAACCTCCAAAATCTTCATTGTAACTCCATCGTAGTAGATAATTTCAGATGATCCTAACATTTTCACAGCAGATGCGAAATGCTCATCTATAACCTTTATGAAGGCATTATTTGATGTTATTTCTCTTCTTTTTTTATCTTCCTCCTTAATATGATATCCTCCATAAACTATATCTATCATCTTGACTCAAACTTTCTAACTTACTATCAACTAACTTGACAAACCGGTTTCTTTCCATGTAAAAACACAATCAAAAATAAAAAAATTTAATCATTAATTAATTAAATTGGACACCATAGAAAGACTACTTTAAACGAGACAAATGTAATTTGATATGAATGAACTTTAAAAGCTAGTTTTTTTCAGGTACATAGTGAATAAACCTTGTTCATTACGTTAACACAAATAATTTGATAATAACATTGGGATGTATCATCCCGCATTAGCTGTCATGACCCCACAATAGCTCTCAATTCACCAAAGACAAGTCAACCTGTATCTATTCTACTACTTCATTCTTACACGTTTCTAATATCTTTCCCCGACCATTTCCACCAATTCCAAAACCCAATTGTCCTTAACATCCATTATTCACTTCCTATATATATTTTCACAACTTGCATGCATTCCATTCCTCACAAAAACACTTCCCTTTCCCTTCAAGTTAACATTCCTCACCAAAAACACTTCTCTTTCCCTTCAAATTGACATGCTTACTTTTCCCTAGCTAATTGAAAATGGCAAGTAGAATACTTATTGGCCTTCTTATCATAGCCTTTTTTGTAGTATCCTCTGCTACTAATAATTTCAATCAATACTTTGACATAACATGGGGTGATGGCCGTGGCAAAATCCTCAACAACGGTCAACTTCTTACACTGTCTTTGGACAAAGCCTCTGGCTCTGGATTTCGTTCCAAAAATGAATACTTGTTTGGAAAAATCGACATGCAACTAAAGCTTGTGCCTGGTAACTCTGCTGGAACAGTCACAACATATTATGTAAATATCCTCTATCATTTCCTATATAGTACATGTGTTTTATTATTGAATCTTTATATAAAATGTTAGCATGAAATTAATGGAATGAACTATTTATTGCAGCTATCTTCTCTAGGAGATTCTCATGATGAAATAGATTTTGAATTCCTTGGTAACTTAAGTGGCGATCCTTATATTGTTCATACAAACATTTACACACAAGGGAAAGGAAACAAAGAACAACAGTTTTATTTGTGGTTTGATCCCACCAAGGACTTTCACACTTATTCTATTCTTTGGAATCCTCAAAGCATCATGTATATATATTATATTCTATTCTATTATAAAGTTATATATGAGATGATATACTACTTATCTACAAATTTTAATCTTTTTTGTGTGTAATATCATGTATTTCAGATTTTCTGTGGATGGGACTCCTCTAAGAGAATTCAAGAATTTGGAATCAAAAGGTATACCTTTTCCAAGAAGCCAAGCAATGAGTATATATTCAAGTCTTTGGGATGCTGATAATTGGGCCACAAGGGGAGGGCTGGTGAAAACAGATTGGGCCCAAGCCCCATTTACTGCTTCATATGGAGATTTCAACATCCAAGCTTGTGTTTGGACTTCTTCTTCAGGATCATCTTGCTCTCCCAAAACTCCATCTTCAAGTAATCAACCATGGATGAAGCAGTCTTTGGATTCAACAGGATATGCTAGGATTCAATGGGTGCAAAAGAATTACATGATTTACAATTATTGTACCGATACTAAACGATTTCCTCAAGGCCTCCCACCCGAATGCTCACTTGCATGAAGAAAAAAGATTATATATAATCAATCATATCATCATTATCATGTGGAAGAAAACTAAGATATATAGTATACTCGGTTGGTATTTTATAGTATAGTATATCATGCATTCAATTGTATACATGGAGAGCAAAATAAAACTCAAGTTCAATTACCAATAGAATTGGAGTAATTAGGATATATTACACCTAGGAATAGAAAGCTCAAAACTCAAGCTAGTCAACTTGCAGAGTTGGATAAACATGTGATCTATGAAGCACGGACACAATACGAGTATCAGATACGATACTTATCCGGTACGGGGATATGTTACAAATTTAAAAAGACAGGGATATGTTACAAATTTAAAAAGACTATATACGATAGTTTAAGATACACATACAAAAAGTTATACAAAAATCTATTGTATAAGTAACAGTAACACGTATTATAAGAATATTGAAAAAAAATATATTGAAAAGAATATTGGAATTAAATGAGATTTAAAGCTATGAATACTATAGGAATTGAAAACTTATGATTAATTAAAAGTCATGATTAATTTGAAATACATATTATAGGAATTGAAAAGATATATAAGTTATGATGATCAATAAAACTTATCATGATAAATTTTAAATAATAAGAATCTAAAAGTAATCATGCGAATTGGAACACTTCTTGAAAATGGTGCGAATTAGTAGGAAATTCAAAGGCACGTATTGGGAAGTATCGGAGGCATATCGCCGCCGTATCGAAATTTATTTAATTATTTTTTAAATAAATAATTTCGGATACTCCTTTGATATGTATCGGCGCCGTATTGGAGCGTATCAGCGTATGGGTATGTATCGGATACGATTTGGCAAAGATTTTGAAGTATCCGTGCTTCATAGCATGTGATTAAAGTAAGACATGAAGCATAGATCAATAGTGGACATCAACATGACGCTAATACATGTGTTAATATTTGATTTGTTTTCAAATAATCAACGTATCCATGTCATTCAGGGTCGTGTCTAGTATTCGCGTTTATGTTTCAAAGCTTTTCGCCATCTACCATGGACAGTACTACTCTACTCGACATATACATCACAAACAGCTAAAAATCGTAAGGCCACCAACCATATCCAGCAAACATTCAACCAATTAGATTTGAAATGAACACAACCAGAACATATAGATTTTCTTGTGCCTAAGTAGATCATTTTCATTTTATAATCAATGCATGATATAGATCACGTCTAAAAGGGACAGATATAGAATAAATAAAGCATATTATAAGCAGTCCTGTTAAGACAGCTAAGTTCATAGCTGTATAGGGACATTGAGTGTAGGGGCGCGAGTTCAAACCCGCAACATTCACTTGTTCATTTTTAATATGGTGGGGGTGGACTCCAGCCCCTAGGCTACTTAACAAAAAAAAAGCATATTACAAGCATTCTCAATATCAAATAAAAAATATTTTGAAAGAAACTTCTCAGTATAAAATATGCATCTTATTACAAATGAGGTTTGAAATATACCTATGCATCTTTAAAAGAGAGAACACTAGATTTAGAACAAGTCCAGATCATATGATCTTCCGGTGCATGAGGATGAATATTATTATACTCGAATTCATCTAAAAGTTTGGGAAAAACATGAAACAAATAAGAAGAAATATGCCAACAAACGACCCCAAACAAGAAGAAAAAAAACAAAGTTATAGTCAAATGACAATGAAAACTGTCAGGAATATCCATAAGACTTACCACAGGCTGAGAAGGATCATCCCCAACGGCCATTTAGAACTATCTGCAATAATCGATAAGCAATCCTTTAAGACAAGCTAAATACTAGATTTAACATTTAGTGACATAATTTGGTCTTGTGAGAACTCTAGCTAGCAATGGAGATCAAATATAACAAGAACTTAACAAAACTTACCAAATTGACTAGTCTTCAATAATAGTTAATGTTTTTTTAGCAGCTGGACTCTACCAGGCATAGATAACAATTGACTAGTCTTCAATAATACTTAATGTTTTTTAGAAACAACCAAATTTCAAATGCAGAAGAAAATTTAATATTTCCAAACATCATTATTTAACTTAGAAATTTGATGATAAGAATATAATTTTTTTTAATCGGTTTTATCATACTACAGTTGAGGTAATTGAGACACTCGTCCCAATTCTTTTCCTTTATCATCACTATAATTATGAGGAGTACGCATTGAAATGACACTCTTCCATATAAGTTTGGCATACTCCGGATGATCAACAAAAGGATTCCGATTATGTTGATAAAATTTGCATATCCTTTCATTTCTCAGTTTCTCTTCCCTTGAAGGTGGATCGACTTCATTCCATTCTAATAATGTGGAAAGCAGTCCCATCTCTCTGTTTTCTGCAGTAACCATCTAAATTTTCAATTTAGGTATGACATGATCCAAATATTATTGGTGAGTGCGAACTTTAACAGTTTAACCTACCAACATCTGGAGTGTCCGAAAGGCGAAGAGCAGGACTTCCCCCTGGTTGTTGAAACCCATAACAGACTGCCATGTACATTAATGCTCTTGCAATATCTCCCCTAACCTGAGACATTAGATCAAGCATGATCAGCAATCAGTTATATGAAATTGAAAATGAGAATCAAAAACATAAATGAATGAAAGAAATGTGACCTGCTTAGGTGGTGCCCAGATCCTCTTGTCTGCTTCAGTGTCCGAAGCAGCTTCTTTGTTGGCTGGCCTCAAACATTTGGGCGAGCTAGTTATGCATTCCCCATAGTACTTGTTTCCCCTTGATGAATTCACTAAGAGAAGCTTGTAATATCAACCAAAATTGTAATTTTAGTAAAATATTTGTGCAGTGTTTCCCCTTACCATTAACGTCAGCAGGGCGAATGTTTTGTAAATCAGTCAAAGATGGAACAGTTGCCAACCCATAAGAACGAGGCCAAAGATGCTCCCCTGTAAAATAAATTCCATAAATAAGTGAATTTCTAATAAATATTCATTTAAGTTCAGAAACTATAATAGACAGATCAACAGCTTCAAACAAGTTCAAATGCAGTATACACTAGTTCAACACAAATCTTTCTACTTCGGCATTACCTAAAACGGAACTTCATAAAATACATGTTTATTTCTCATCAGACATACTTGCATTTTTATCCATTTGTTACATATAACAATTACCAACTGACAAAATATGCTACAAAAGAAGGCCAAGATAACTTACTATTCCATCCTTGTGGTTTTCCAGATAACCCTTTCGGAACAACTCTCAGAGAGTATATTTCGACTCTGCATATTATAAATCGTCAAGCATATAAAAACCAGCTAACATTATGCGAGAAACAAAAAGAATCACTCAATAGAAACTGTAAATCAAATAAACAAAAAAGAAAGACATCAAGATAAGTACAATACATACATTCCCGATGAAGCTTCCGGATTATCAATATCAGCAGCATCTAGAATTTTGAGAGCATCCCACACCTGTTACACGTCAATCCTTATCTAATCAAACAAGTGGTAGAACAATTTATTAAATCAAAACAGAGGATTGAATGACCTCTTGGTAGGACAATGAATGATGCGGAGCAATGATACTATTCAATTTTCTCTTGAGTGCTTCACCTTTTAACCTCAAATGCTTCACAGGGGAATAGTAATTGGTAATGTCCTCACAGGCATAAGTATACGGAGCTAAGTATTCAGAGGCCACGGCAACTGTATTAAGAGATAATAACAAGTAACAGGAAACAAGTCTAGAAAACCATTTCCACGAGTCCCTAAAAAAAAGTAATAGCCGTTAGCTTTGCAATCAAAACAAAACAAACAAAAATTGAGAGCTTTGCTCACTTAATACATCAATAATACAACAATTAGGAATCGGAGGTTTTGAACGGCTTGCAATGGTACTGACCTGACGTCAATGCTGTTAGAAACGGGAATCGGAGGTTTTGAACGGCTTGCAAAGGCAGTCCAACGACGGCGCCGCAATGTTGATGTTGCGTTTATGAGATTGAGATTGCGATTTCGAAGTTTAATTGCTCCGTTTCCTGGTCGATTTGAATAAAGTGCGGCAAGTATTGGGTCGCTTGTGGTGATCGTCCTCATGCTTTCAGAAAATTGCTACTACCAATGTTCAAGCACCACATTATCGGCTTCGGTTATATTGGAGAATAAAAATATTGCTTATAATAAAGTACATCTCAAAAAATCTTGCTAATTTAGTAAATCGGGTGGAGAAGGATATCTTCGTCTTTTATATTACCTCTGGTTTTATTTATTAAAAAAAATTAAAATTTATTTAATAATTAATATATTTTGTCTAGATATATTATTTATTTAATGAATTTAAAAAATAAACTAAATAGAAATTAATCTAAAAGATAAATTAAATAGAATTAGAGGAAGTATAAAATAACTTTCAAATTGATAAAACTTCATACTATCTTTGTTTGGATTTTATAAAATAAATTTAGGAAAATAGAGAGAAACATGAAGTAGAACGAAGTGGAATGGAGAGTGAGGTAGAATGGAAATTTCATTTTATTATATGAAAATTTTAAGATACAACAAGACAAACTCTTCATTCTGTTTAAATTGGAGGGGAAGACATATGATGGTAAGTGATGAAATGGAATTCATACCACTTCATTCCGTTATGCTCTATTCGATTTTAACTTATCTAAATTGTTATGGGTCAACCACATAGATCCCGACCGATCACCATGGAGGAACTACAATCCTCCCGTAATTTTCTTAGCACACAAGAACCATCCTAATAGCTAGCACATGAGATATAAGTCTTAAGTGCATCCAACAACTCATCACAATTCATTTATAACTAATAGTAAGTTAGTTATTTTATGTCTACTATATATAAAGAATGCATCAATTCAGATACTATATTTCAAACTCAATCTTAATTCACTCTTCTTTCTCACATACTGACTTGAGTGTTGGAGTGCTAACCTTGCAGGTCAACCCCTTCTCTACCACATCGTAAGCTCAGATCCTCCATCACTTTCGATCCCCACTTTATTTCTAGTTCCAGTGCAGAACAATGTCATCGTTTGTGGGAATCGAGTTCTGATTCTTCCATTTTTCACGATTTCACATTCCCTCTCTAATTCATCAGTTTGTAATCTCTCAGGTCACTAAATCAAGAGCATTCACAATCGAACACTAAGATTTGTAATCTCTCAGGTCACTAAATTAAGAGCATTTAGAATCGAACACTAAGATTTGTAATCTCTTTGGTCATTAAATCAAGAGCATTCATAATCGAACACTAAGATTTGTCGCATTCAATCCAATCAAGCATCATTTCAACTTTGATTCATCGAATTTCCAAATCTCTAATTCCTACATTTCAAAGTGATGTTTGGATTCAAAGTTACTCGTTTCACTGCTGCTCAAGAAGCTATTGTTGTTGCTTCAGCTCAAATAGTGATCAATCAACCACCTATACCTCCACTTCCTCAACAAAAAGTTGTAAATCCATAAGCATAGGTTATGTGGCATCCATATCTAGTCCAGATTCCTGAGGTAGCTGGATTTATCCAATTTCCTCTAGTTGAACCTCAAATTCTACCTCATGTCATGTAACTTGAAGTCTTACCTGGTTTCCAATTGTTGCGAGCAAACCTTGTATTTCAAGGCGCTAACGAGTTATTGAACAATGCGCACAATATCACTTAGGAGCAGAACTCGCAAGTAATAAAAGAAAGATTATTGTGGCTTGAAGAAAGCCTCTATAACGATGGTGCACGAGGGAACATTGTTCAAGAAGTTGTATCAAGGAGAACTCACATTGTTTTCCCTGAGCCAATAACTACAAAGAAAGACGAAACTCCCAAGTCATGAAATCAACATAGAAGCAAGAAACATCAAAATCCTCCCCGAAGCCCTGAGGGAGACTGAGGCAGCCACGCTTCTCCCTCATATTAGGTAGAAACCAGTTATTGAGGTTCAACAGAAGCATCCGTTATGCATTGGGATTTTGGAAAGCGAAATACCAAAATCCATGGAGAAGCCACCAAATCTAGGTGATAATTATGGAAAAGGAAATCCATACAAACATGTGTAACTCATAAATAACCAACTAGACTACTTAAGTTCTAACGAGGCTTCCAAATACAAGTTATTTGCCTTAACCCTGGTTGGGACGATCAGACTATGGTTTAATGATCTGTTGGACGAGAGCATTGAATCATGAACTAATTTTTGTAAAGGGTTCTCCACACACTTTATCGCGCGAAAGAGACAGTCGATCTTATATCAGCCTTGAACAGTATTATTCAAGGGAAGAAGAAAAATATGTGGTCTTATATTAACCAATTTACGCAAGTTGTTGTTGAAGTTAAAGATGTCGAAGAAGGTCTTAAGTGTTGGATCTTCGAAAATGCTCTTCTGCGCTACCATCCCTTCACGTTGAAGATAGGAAAGAAAAAGCTATGAACAACCCAAAAGATGATGAGTATGGCTCAGTCTTACATGATCTTAGAAGAGAGGCTAAACACACGCTTCGAAAACCACATCTCTGGTGACACCAACTCTAGCCGACCGACAGGGAAGGAACCCCACCAACAGAAGGATAGCTATAACCGAGGTATGCAGGGCTGGTACGAGAAGTGCATGTTGTAGCACCCCAAAATTTGCCCTTTTATTTTGACCGTAACTGGCTTATGTTTCATTCATTTGCATTTTTCATTTTTGTATATCATGGCATTGGTTCTTGAGACATGGGACCAAGGTGTTTCTATGGCTCAAGGTTCTTTTCTATTGCAAGGTTTATTGCAGCAAGCATCAGAGGCTTCGGCATCTATTTTGCCCAACAATCGAGTGCCCAATTTTATTGTTTCAGCATGTTATTTTTAGCGCAGGAGACAGGTCACGGGTTATCTCAGGAATTTTCACAGATACAATATCAAAAGGCAAGTTTCAGAGGCTTAACGTGGCTCAGAACGGGTGGAAACAGACAATTATGCAAGTTTTCCTCCAAATGGCGCAATTTTTTCAAATTTGTTAAGGGTTAATCGATTAACCAATTTGCACTAGCAAATGGTTAATCGATTAACCCAAGTACATTTTGCCCAGATACGTGCATTTTTAATGCTGCCACTTTTGGGGTCCATTTTGATCATTTGTGAATTGGTTTTTGCATCAGTAGAAGGATCTAGAATCACTCCAATTTTTTATTTATTCTCAAAACCAATCCAATTTCCCTCCAAATTTCAATTCCTAATCTCATTCCAATTTTCAAACCTCATTCCAAACCACAATTTCACTCCTAACCAGAAGCTTATTTAAGCTAATCCACTCTAAACCTCACCATAATTGAGAATTCACACTCATTCACCCTTCATTTTTCAGAATTTGCTCTCAAATTCTCTCAACTTTTTCTCAATTCTCTTACACTCCAAAACTCCATTAGAGCTCTTTCACTTAAATTCTTTTATTCTTCATTGGAATCCTTGAATTCTAGAGCTTAACCTCCATCATTCATCTCCATCAACTTCAATTCATCATTTGATTTTCGTTTGGATCTGGATCTGGTTTTGGAAGCAATCTTTTAAGTGATTCTTGGTTCAACTTTTGCTTATTTGGCTCATTCTTCACTTCTCTTTCAAGAAATCTCTTGGATCTTGAAGTTTTCTTGGGTTTCTAGCTTAGATCTATCATTTGTAGTATAACAACACTTACCAAAGCAATTCTCAGCTTTGAAGGTTGGTTGATTCTATATCCATTTCTGTTTTGAACTTATTTGGATAATCAAAATGTAGATCCTAAATTTTAATTTATTTTGATGATTTGATCTATGTGATTTGTGATCTTAATGCTTGGATAAGTTTGATTGATGTTTGATCACTGATTTTTTGTGTTAAATTCGTGCATAATTGATTGCATGATCATTTGGATGATTGCATAATTGATTAATTGTTGGAAGTGCTTTTAAATTGTTGATTTTCTGTTTTTGATGCAGTGTTAATCAATTAACTAGTTGCAGTACAAAACTGGTTAATCGATTAACCAGTGTATTTTCAGTCAATTTCAAGTGGTTAATCGATTAACCACATTTGCGCTGCAAATGGTTAATCGATTAACACTGGACCAGAATGTGATTTTTGGTTGTTTTCAAGCATCTTTTGATTTCTTTCCACCTCTAACCTTCATGGATTGATATGATGCATTTGTGTGGACTGTTTTTAACATGGTTCATCATACTTGATTGTTTGATTGCGATTCTTTGACGCGCGACTTTTGGTTTTTGTTGATAAATGCTTGAGATGTCTATGTTGTTGCTTGATGTGATGATCGTGTGTTTTGCTCATTTGTATCATGTTAATTGTTGATTAATGATGTTTATCTTGTTGGACCTGTGATACCTGTTCGTATTTGCTTCTGATTCTGTTTGTCGCATGATCGTTTGAATTATTTAATTGATGTGAAAAGCATGTTGTTCTTATTTGAATACTTAATGATGCAACCTTGTTGAACATTTGTGTTTAATTGTTAATACATGTCCATCTTTGCTTGATACTTGTGCATGATTGATTATTGTTCATGTTGATTGTGTTGAAGCATGCATGTTGCCCTGATTTCTACAACTTTTTTATTCATAAAATGCATGTTGTTGCATGTTATTCTTGCTTGTTGTCTGCCTTTTACATCTGCTTTTTGTAATGGATTAGTAGTTGTTAAATGTTGTTGTGTTGTCTTGCTGCTTTTTATAGCTATTCTGAGTTAGAAGCGTTGTAGTAACTGCTATTTTTTTATTATTTTCTCTTGTTTTTGGCTTTTTCTTGCATGCTCCCTTAAGGCTTCCTAGTCCAACTTAATTTCCGATTAAGCTTAGAGTAGGATAAATATTAGGACTTTATTCCATACATGACAACAAGTAGGTTAGTTCCTTTTAACCTCAACCTTAGGTCCATCTTTTACATGCTAACATTAGGATAGAATTTCCTTTCGCATCCCGGCCTTAGGGTCACTTTGCATGACAACGATAGGACCTAGTTTCCCTTAGACCTTTTGTGCGTCTTTCTTCTCATCTCAAAATAATTCTAACACACTTAATAAAGATGATGAACATTGTGTGCCACGAGTCTTAAGTATATGGGAAATGATGAGTGAGGGGTCTCCTCTCGCTTGTCTAGAGTGTTTAGCGTATGTCTCGTCTAGGGGCGATATGCGACACATCCATTCCTACATTATAGTCTTTAGTGCAACGTGAATCACAAAGCAATTCAATTCACTTCATTAAAACTCACAAACAAAATTCAAACCTTTTATCCTTCGAAATTTGTTCTTCAAACTCATTTTCAGAAAAGAGTACGTTATTTTTTCCGTTCTACCGCAAACAAGCATCGACCCTAACTGTTGGAATAGGAACATAACGTCGCTCATAAAAACCACTTAACCAACTTGTGGTTTCATAGACTAACTATGTTTGCTCTGATTTCTCATACCAAATGAGGATACGTAGGCATAAGACGGTGATGTCTTGGAGAACAACCTTCCCGCCTTCAGTCGTAGTTTTCCGAACTACGTTGACTCTGACTTTCCCATTGCACAAAGAAATACGTAGGCATAGGGCGGAGATTTCCTATCGAGTCTTTTTTTATTTTCTTTTCTCGTTTCTGTTTTAGTTTAGCAGTAGCTTTTAGATAGCACATCCTTTGTTTAGACAACAAATGTGGATCCCATTGAGTACAACGGACGTGAGGGGTACTCATACCTTCCCCTTGCGTAACTGACTTTCGAACCTAAGATTTAGTTGAGATGACCTTGTCTTCTCCTTTCTTTTAGGTTTTCTTCAATCGTTTCCTTTCCCTCCTTTGGGATAAATAACGTTTAATGGCGACTCTTCTGTTTGTTTTCGCCGGTTGTTTTTTGCAGTTGCGACACATGCCATTGAATGTCACTTGGGAGAAGATTTACCAAGATTGTGCCAACCTAAAATTCAAGAAACAAGGAATCCAACCCAATCACCTTATCAGAGAGACATCTCGGACTGACAAGTTGAAGTATTGCCCCTTTCAGAAAGGTCACAATCATAACACCAACAATTGCATCCAGCTAAAGGATGCCATTTAAGGATTGATCCAGAAGGACCGACTCATTGAGTATGTTAAAGGGGGAAAAAAACAAGCAAAGATCGCCTAGAGGTAAACCCCCCTCGAAGACTTCAGATATCGGGACAAGTGGCAAGAGCAAAGATGCCAACAAAGGGAAACACTCATACACCATCGCCATCACTAGAGGAGCACCCCGGGTAAACCCATCTCCAAGGGGACCATAAAGAGGAAAATTGTCGAGATATTTTCCCTCCATATAAAGAAGGGATGTACATCGGTGAAAACCCCATGAACACCATATGTTAGGGATCTATGACTCATAGAAGGTAGGAAGTGTAACACCCTAACCACCCCAGCGCGAAATAATATGAAATTAATACAACTACACACATATGGTTTCACTCAAACACAACATAAACCTACTCTATAACACAAGTTAGATAAAACATGCAACACTTAAATATTTGTCATCACATACTCTCCTTTATGTAGGCTCATCGTAGTGGAAAATAATTCAAATGAAGTAACTAAATAACATATAACATAACGAGTTCCAAGTTTAATACTCGCATGACTGATCAGTGCATTTTGATGCACCTTCCTATATGTTTAGACTTAAACATTTCTATAGTTTGGTTTGTTTATTTTTCTATTTTATGATATTTTTACTATTCAATTTATTTTTAGCCTTATTTGATTTTCGTTTGTTTTTTTTTCCCAGCATTTTCAGCTTTTAATAAAAAATTCATAACTGGAGCTACGGAAATCGGATCGAGGTGTTCTACTAGTCGTTAGAAAGATAAGAAAAAGATCTACAACTTTCATGTTGCACGAAGAAGCTGATTCTGATTGCTTGAGTCTCGAATAATTTGTTGAAGTTCTGACTGTAATAATTTAGTTGTTTTAGGTCATTCCTATTTATGCCTGGTTTATGTCTCCGACCTAGTTGACTATGTAATGCAAACCTTATTCTGTTTATAAAGTTGTTGCCGTGCTACAGTAGTTTTCACCCTAGTTTTTATGAAATTTCTTTTGCTTTTCATGTTTTCCATGGCGAACTAATCCTGAGGGAAAATCTGTCGGTTTCGAATCTCGTAATCCTTTGAGGTTTATTATAATTCCGATTTAATTTAATTTTGTTCCAATTCGTTTTATAATTTTCATTTGCTTAATTCGTTCTTATAAAATAAATTGGATTTAATTCGATTGATCGATGTTTCTTACCTTAATCGCGGATTAACTTAGCTTTTTCGTTAATTTGCGTCATCTTTAACCGTTAGCTTAATTCAGTAATTAGGAATATAAGTCATGTGGTATTGTCGAAGCTTGTTTGTCAATATTGTAATCGAATAGGGATTGGAACCGCTTAGGGAATTAGAATTATAATGACCGATGATAAGTTGGGAGTCGAACTAGTAGATTAACCTGTTTTAATCACTTACTTTAAAAATCACTTATTTTACTGTTTATTTTCTTAATCGAATCATAAATCAAAATAACCCCCCCATAAACCTTTTATTTAATTGGTTATTTTATAAATAAGAATCCTTGTGAATCGACATCCGAGTTACTGTCGCTTTACTACATTTTTCAAATTACTCGTTTTTGATCCGCGCGCGACAACATATCAAATTGGCGCCGTTGCCGGGGACTCTTGTTAATTTTAACCAATTTTAAAATTTCAATTTTAGAGCTTTGTTAGAGTTTTTTTGTTTTTGTGTGTTAATTTTCAGGGTTGCAGTGGTAAGCGTTTCAGCCTATCAGGTGAGTTTGAAAGCTATTGTTTCGATTTGCTCTGAATTTTTTTCAAAAAAAAATCGTTGAAAAATACTCATTTAAAACAGAATTCTAAAAGATTTTGACCCTGAAAATCGCAAATTCGTTATTTTTCTATTTTATTTGATTTATTTTTTATTTTCATATTTTCAAAAAAATTCGAAATTTTTTTTATTGATTCATTCTTATTTGATTTGATTTTTAGTTATATTTTCATAATTTTTATATTTTATTTTATTCGGTTTTCTATTTTTCCATTCTTTTTCTAGTTAGGGACATTGTTGGTATTTTTCAAATTGTTTACTGCATTGCTGAATTAGTTTTGTGATTTCTAATTCTTTGTTAATTTTTTTCCCCTTTTGATAACATGGCTGATCAAAGAACTCTCAGAGAACTTGTTGCTTCTGATATGAATTATAAGGATTTATGTATTAAATATCATGATGTTACTGTACATTTTAAATTGAAACCTGGTTTAATACACTTGTTGTCAAGGTTTAATGGTCTTGCAGGTGAGGACCCGTATAGGCATATGAAAGAATTCTAGGTTGTGTGCTCTATAACTTTGAGACCTGAAGGAATCACAGAAGATCACATCAAGCTGAGAGCCTTCCCACTTTCACTACAGAGAGCTGCCAAAAATTGGTTTTACTATCTTGAGCCTAATTCTGTCACAACCTGGAACGATTTGAAGAAAGTCTTTCTACAGAGATGCTTTCCTACCTTAAGAGTTACCTCAATCAAAAAAGATATATATGGTATTAGACAGATTGACATGAAGTCATTGTTCGAATACTGGGCGAGATTCAAACAATTAGTGTCCAGATGTCCGCAACACCAAATTACCGAACAGTTACTTATCCAATATTTCTATGAGGACAATGGATAGAAACATTTTAGATGCTGCTAGTGGTGGAGCACTTTTTGATAAGACCTCGGCTGCTGCCAAAGCCTTGATTGAGAATATGTCACTCAACTCCCAACACAACTATAAACAATTATGTCCAAATAAAAGGTGTGAATGAGATTCAGGTTTCTTCTTACAATAAAGCTCTAGAAACCAGGCTTAATGAGCTTACTTATTTAGTGAAACAACAATTAATGTTAACATTACCACCACCACATAACCCTCCAGAAGTAACCACATATGCACCTTCTGGACCTTCATTAGAGGACCTTGTCAAGCAAATGGCTGTAAATGATCTCCAATTTCAACAACGAACAAATTCTAGTATTCAGACCTTACAGGCACAAATTGGACAGCTTGCCACTTCAATGAATGTCATACAGCAAGCTCAAGGATCAAAACAACTACCTGCCCAAATAGTAGTGAGTCCTAATGTCACTAACCCTAATATAAGTGCAATGTCCTTAAGATTCGGAAAAGTTGCAGAACCAGCCCCAGAAAAAAATAAAGAAGTTGTTGAGGTCACACCTGAACCTGAACCTTCCATTGTTGTTGAGCCTGAAAAAGAGTATGTACCACCAATTCCTTTTCCAGATAGAGTACTAAAAAGTAAGAAGATTGATGAGGAAGAAGAGCATTCTAATTTTCATATTGAATTGATTTCTGAGTTGGTTGATGATACTTGTACTGATTTGTTTGCAGCTGATTTTCCATCATTGTCTTATTTTGATGATAGTTACTCATATGATGACTGCATTGAAACTAACCTTTGTTTTGAGATTGAGGCTGCCTTGCAGGTTAACATTTTTCCTACAGATGGAGTTGTTGAAGTTGTTTATACAGTTGAAGCTCTCGACATCCCGGCTTCCCCAACCAAACATTCTACTGAACAACCACCTTCTGAACCACTTCCTGAGGATTTATATTATTCATCAAATCTTCAATTTGAGCAGGAAGAAAAGTTATTGCAGAAACATAAGAAGGGAATCAGATGGACCTTGGTTGACACTCGTAATTTTAGCCCATCCATAAGTATGCGTAGGGTATCAATTGAAGATGGAAGAAAAGCGGTGAGGCAGCCCCTTAATTCTTTGGTTCTTTATGTTGTGGAAAAGGAGACCATTTTCATGTGCTCATTCGACGCATTTACTTATCGAAGATTCTTCTTTGATCTTGGAATAAAAGTCGAAGACACTAATAAATATTTTAAGATCAATGGATGCTACCCAAAGTTACTTTATGACATCCCCACTTTGAGAGAGGAGCCTGTAGAAGATCTCTCTTTGGGAAAGGCTGTTTATATAATCACATATCCACCTTGACTACCCGGGTATGTTCTTTCCTTTCTCTCACTCTTATTTAATAGTTATGACCTTTCATTGAGGACAATGCATGTTTTAAGTGTGGGAGAGGGAATCATTGTTTTATTTTGTTTTCTTTGTTTTGTTTTAAATTTTCTTTTGTTTTGGTTTTGTTCTTAAATTTTTTAAAAAAATTGTTTTACTTAGAAACACAATGCATTTTTTAAAATTTTTAGGCTATAGATCAATTTGAGGTTAGATCGTGGAGACTTGGGAACAATTCATAAGATCGGTATCGTTTTAACACCTTAAGTCTCCCGAATATGGAAATCGATTTAAATACTTGTTATGACATAGTCTTGGGTACTCGTCCTTTAATAGCTCTTAAGTAGTTTATCTAGCAGTCAACACCATCTAGAAGTCACACGCTAAGTGATTAAGCTGATGCAAATAAGTGAATGATCATGTGCTTAATAAGAATTCAAAATAGGAATTCACCTTTTAAGTTAAGCGACCCTCACCCGGTCACTTAGGCTAACGGTTGTGAAACCTTAAAAAAAATACAAAAAAAAGAAAAAGAAAAAAGTGTCTAATTGTGAATTGTTGAAAATATATGGATCATAGTCACTAACAAGCTTATTTACCATGTGTGTGAATAGATAAAAGGCTTAATGTGATTGCACTAGAATGAAAGAGAGCAAAAAGGAGGATAAGTAAGTTAGACTTAAGCATAATGACATGATTTGGATTGGTTTGTATAGGAGGGAGCTTTATGATGGCACAATTGTGGATTTGTGTTTTTACGATATCCTTAGTGTGAAAAATTAGTACCTATCGATGCAATCTTGACCAAAGAAGAGTTAACAGCCTAGAATGAGTATCTAAATGTCTTTGTGTTTCATGAGTTTTGATAATACTTTGCTCAGAGTGCAAAGGTTCAAGTGTGAGGGAATTTGATCAGTGCATTTTGATGCACCTTCCTCTATGTTTATACTTAAGCATTTTTATAGTTTGGTTTGTTTATTTTTCTATTTTATGATGTTTTTACTATTCAATTTATTTTCAGCCTTATTTGATTTTCGTTTGTTTTTTTCCAGCATTAGCAGCTTTTAATAAAAAATTCATAATTGAAGCTACATGTATCGGATCGAGGCGTTCTAACAGTCGTTAGAAAGCTATGAAAAATATCTACAACTTTCATGTTGCACAAAGAAGCTGATTCGGATTGCTTGGGTCTCAAAGAATTCGTTGAAGTTCTGACTGTAATAATTTAGTTGTCTTAGGTCATCCCTATTGGGCCTGGTTTATGTCTCCGACCCAGTTGAGTGTGTAATGCAAACCTTATTCTGTTTATAAGGTTGTTGTTGTGCTACAGTAGTTTTCACCCTAGTTTTTACGAAATTTCTTTTGCTTTTCATGTTTTCCATGGCGAACTAATCCTGAGGGAAAATTTGCCGGTTTCGAATCCCGTAATCCTTTGAGGTTTATTATAATTCCGATTTAATTTAACTCTGTTCCAATTTGTTTTATAACTTTCGTTTGCTTAATTCATTCTTATAAAATAAATTGGATTTAATTCTATTGATCGATATTCCTTACCTTAATCGCGGATTAACTTAACTTTTTCGTTAATTTGCGTTATCTTTAACCGTCTGCTTAATTCGGTAATTAGGAATATAAGTCGTATGGTATTGTCGACACTTGTTTGTCAATATTGTAATCGAATAGGGATTGGAACCGCTTAGGGAATTAGAATTGTAATGACCGATGATAAGTTGGGAGTCGAACCGGTAGATTAACTTGTTTTAATCACTTACTTTAAAAATCACTTATTTTACTGTTTATTTTCTTTATTGAATCGTAAATCAAAACAACCCCCTCCCCCCATAAACCTTTTCTTTAATTGGTTATTTTATAAACAAGAATTCTTGTGAATCGACATCTGAGTTACTGTCGCTTTACTACATTTTTCAAATTACTCGTTTTTTATCCGCGCGCGACGACGGGTCAATGATCAACATCAAAATAATAACAAATGATTAAAAAAATGTTCGTTCTTCCAATGTTATAGATCAGAGCAACAAAATCTAGACATCGCATAAAAATAGAAAATAAATAATAACATCGAGGTCATCCTTCAACTTCTAAGAAGCTACTCATTTACCTGCTCGTTTGTACCCCTAGAAGAAGCACAGAACCACATAAATAATAATGAAAACGTATGTAAGGGTAGCGTAAGCAAACATCAACAAACACACATTTCATTCACATCATTGCAAACACCATTCATTCACATCAACTACACAAGTAATCTCAACCACCAATATCAACATAATTAGTCAATTAAATATGCGGACAATGGATGCAATGTACTCGACTCTACATGCATGCGGTACCATTATGGATAACACAATTCCATATCGCTCCTGAGTTCCCACAATAGAACCAGGGCACACCAAATCTCCACTAAAACCTTTAGTAATGCTTCACCAATTCCCATCTAGAACCAGCTACTCACTTCTGATTCCACACCATCGGACTAGAGCACACCAAAACTGGATTGAAGCTTGTACACCATGATGCATGACTCTCAACAACGTGCAATATCACCAAAACTATCACCATACAATCACCACAATTATGCACCATTTCACCACAATTAATTAATCATACAATCAATAATAAACAACACCAAAGTAACTCCAAACAGTGGCCAAATAGTAGCTTAATCATTACACAGACATAATAATCAGAACCAACACTCAATTCCAAGCAACTGAGCAAATGACACTCATTCTGGCAGTGTGATGGGTTAGCCGTCACCAAGGTGACGCAAGTCACCTCTCACGCCACCTTACACATCATCACTATGACGCTCACCCTACAAAATAGTCTTAGGGACTATGATTTTTTACCCGCCAGAAAGCTTACGCATGTCAACGCCTCAAAGGCAGTGACAACATGGTTGTCATGAGGGTGATACCCATCACCCTGAAGCAAAAGTAGAATCTGCATTTTTGGCCATGGAGTTCAATTCAAAACTCTGATTTTCCCTTAGCGGCCATCAATTTGAATAGAAAAATTATGGGAAACAAGATCTAACATTAAAACATAATTTATCTATCATTTAACATACATTTTCATTGATTAATCACGGATTTAAGATACTTTATTCATCAAAATCACCACACACACATGAACACCTACTCACTTCATCTTCATCAGCAAGAAACTCACAAATTCCATAGTAAATTAGTGCACGAAGTTTACTTAATACAACATATAAATCATGCTATTGTAGAATTCAACTCACATTCATCAATCATTCAACAAAAAGGAAGAATTGTGGAAAACCTAATGGGATTAAGGACTTCCTTCTAACCAATCGTGCATTCAACACCATATTTGAAGTAATCCCCCCCTACATTGGATTTTTCAACAAAATCACCTTCAACTAATTCAAGTTTACACCTTCATAGTGTCACACTACATCCTAAAAGACCAAGTGGGGTAAAGGGGATCTAAAGGTCCTCAGCTTCTCGGGCTCCTAGGTCAAAAGTAGTAATGTTTTCACGACTACTCATTCAACAAATACTACCCTCAAAGGGGCCTCCACTTAGCGTGGTTACATCATATATTAATCATGCTCCAAATTACTCAGGACATGTAACTTTTGATCATACCACTATCATATCTCATGGTGCACTCAAGTCCGAGTTAGGACTTATCTCACACACATATATCAACCTAAAAAATAGAAAACCCAAGTAACAGAGCAAACAATAATAGAAACACAAATATGACAAGTTAGGCTCAACCCACTGAACAATGGTCCCCAGCAGAGTCGCCATTTTCTGTCGCGATGAGAATCAGAGACCAAAGCTATCAGATTAGCTTGAATCGCAAAATAATGATATCATCATAAAAATTTTATTTTTCCAAGGGAAGGGAGAAAAGATCGAACAAAAACCCTAAGTAAACATACAAAGCAAAAATCAAGGCCTAAAGCTAAGCAAAGAGAGATCGAAGGTCGGGGGCTAGTTATACTAAGGGAAGGTACTAGCACCCTAAGCATTTGCAGTACTCTACAGGAATCTCTTGAAATATTTGTGTTTTGGCTAAAATTGTGTGCTAAAGGATAAAAGATGGGCAAAGTAAAAAGAAAAGGTGGAAAAAGAAAAATGTAGCTCGCTAGGATCTTGAAATCCTATGCCTTTGTATCCTTAATAAGAAATCAGAGCAATCGTAGTTCAGAGACTACATATTGTTTGGTTTTAAGAACCAAGTACAACAGTAAAGATAGAATCATACAAGAAGTAAACACATGTGACATGACAATAAGTCAATAAACAATCATCTTCTCTTGGATTCAGTCACAAGCGTCAGAAGAAAGCAACAGATACATGGACGATCAACATGTAAATGGCATCAAATAAAGACACAGACATAGTACGTGACAAGAACATCATGTATAGTCAAACAAATAAGAAGTCACATAATACACATAGAAAAAGATCATGGTAAGCAACAAGCATCAAACAACAAAAGTCGACAAAGATACACATGGCAAAGCATCATGGTATCAATAAATAGAATCAAAAAAGGTACACAGTACATGGCAAAAACATCATGTATGGTACAACAAAAAAATAGAATCGAGAAAGCAAAATACACATGGCAAGAGCATCATGTGAATCAAGCTAAAAGATATTAACAAATAGAAAGTACACGACAAAGCATCGTGTATTAGTAAATGAGATCAACAACATACATGGAAAAGCATCATGTAGATTCCCCAAAGATCAGTGAATAAGAAATTTCCAATTTTGAAGCAGAGAGAAGCTCTTCAGAAAATTCTCTTCTCTTATTTTCGTCTTTCCCTAATCATCTTGTTTAATCTTATTTCTTTCTTCTTTCATTAAAACTATTGCGTGTAATATTTCTTGAGATCAAGATTGATTAGGAATTTTCAAAAGGCTTTGGGTTAATTCCAACATTTGATATCTAGAGCTTCGATTGCGATTTGTGGAAAGAAAACCACAATGGCGTTGAATCATCCGAACGAGAATTTTCCGACGAACCTTCCAATTCTCAAGAACAATAATTATGAGAATTGGTGCAAGCAGATAAAGGTGGTTTTCTGTTATCAAGATCTTTGGGATCTTATGAAGGGAGGAGTATTACCACTTGCAGAAAATGCGACAGATCAAGAGAATACTGCATACAAAGAATTGAAGAAGAAAGATTATAAATCTCTCTTTATAATCCACCAATGTGTTAATCCAGATAACTTTGAAAAGGTTAGTGATGTAGAATCAAGGAAAGAAGCATGAAGTATATGTAGGGAGAAGAAATAGTGAATTGCTTATACTACGTCTCTATGTCGATGACCTGTTGATAACAGGAAGTTGCAAGAAGGAGATCGAAGATTTCAAACATGACCTAAGTGAGAAGTTTGAAATTTCAGACTTGGGAAATCTCTCATATTTCCTAGGCATTGAATTCTACAAAAGTGTTAGAGGTTTGATGATGCACCAAAGAAGATATACAGGAAAAATACTCAAGAAATTTGAGGTGCAAGATTGTAACCTAACTTCTTCGACTCCAGCTGAGCCCAGATTGCAACTGTCGAAAGATTCAGATGAAGACGATGTTTGCCCAACCCAATATAGAAGACTTATTGGCTCACTTCGATACCTTTATCATGCAAGGCCTGACTTAGCATACAGTGTGGGTATGGTAAGTATATTCATGCAAAGGCCAAAGGTATCACACCTAGCAACGACAGAGAGGATACTAAAGCATCTGAAAGGAGGTCTCGACTATGATGTTTTATTTCCTGCGGTTGATGAAGGAAAAGAATGCAAGTTATTGGGATATACCAAATCAAGTTGGTGTAGTGATATTAAGGATAGAATATTCACAAATGGCTATGTGCTTATGCTAGGTGGTGCACCAGTTGCTTGGAGTTCGAGAAAGGAGCCAGTAGTGGCATTGCCGTCATGTAAAGCAAAATACGTAGCTGCTTCTCTCTATGTATTTCAAGCAAATTGGATGGTGAACCTGGTCAGAGAGATTACAATGAAGAGTCGTGGAGCAATTACCATGAAGATCGACAACATGTCAGTTATCAATCTGGAAAAAAGTCCAATAGCATATGGACGAAGCAAGCACATCAAAATGAGGTCCCATTATCTTTGAGAGCATGTAGCAGAATGGAAGATGAATTTGAAACACTACAAAACTGAAAATCAGATTGCAGATATCATGACGAAAGGAGAGCGAGTCGAAGTGTTAAAGAAGGTATGATGAATATAGATAGCTTAGACACAATGAATTAGGTGGTGTGTTGAAATTGTAATTCCTTGTGTCGAAGCAGTGTAGCTTGACAGAAACAAGGATGAGTTGAATTAGCCTAATGAGTGTATGTGTGTGTGTGTGTCGAGTTGTTTAGGTGTCGAAGTATCGAAGTGTCGAAGCAGATTGCTTGACACAAAATTTCGACTTAAACCAAAATAGTAATTTTTGGGCTTTTGTGTTTATGGGTTTTCTCAACTATAAATAGTGGGAGTAACCCCTATTTTGTAATAACTTGTATTCACAGTTTTTGCAGTTGCAAAGTGAATAAGAAATTTCCAGTTTGGAAGTAGAGAGAAGTTCTGCAGAAAATTCTCTTCTCTTATTTTCGTCTTTCCCTAATCATCTTGTTTAATCTTCTTTCTTTCTTCTTTCATTAAAATTATTGCGTGTAATCTTTCTTAAGATCAACATTGATTAAGAATTCTCAAAAGATTTTGGATTCATTCCAACACATTACATATGAAAGATAAGAAAAATAGGAAATCAAGCTACGAGTTTATCTTCGTATGAAACAATTTCCCCATCTACAACCTTTTATTCTAGATTAAACTTTTCCTAGAGATGGTGAAGGAGTTCAACATGAAGAAGGGCGCTTTAAATGACTCGTGGATACAAGTGAATATAACATTCATAATTTGGTTAAGTTATGCCTTTATGTGCACCATTTACAGGTCTCATTCTCAACATCCAAAGTTTCATGGACAATTTACAACAACAAAAAAACCCTCATTTTTCTCATTTTTCTCTAGAGTTTTCTGTGCTTGGTTAAGAGCTTTAGTAGCATTAGAAAAGCATTATCCTTGGCGGTTATATATTGTATTGTGCAGGCATAACTATCAATTGGTTGTCAATTGATTTTGATGGTGACTACTAATGATAACTATAAGACAATTTTAAAGATGATAACTCCATAAGTTAAATGATTCTTAAATGTTGATAGCTCTTTTTAAGAGTTCTTTGTGACAACTATCAAAGAGGAGTTAATATAGAACGTCCAATAATTCTTAACAAAGACATCTAATCAAAAAGAAAATATTCAAGTTTAACAGTCTGAAATGATATGTCAAAGTGGATAAAAGTGTAATCTCTAAGTACTTATGATTAAATATTCTAAAGTGGTATGTCAGAGTGGATAAAAGTGTAATCTCTAAATACTTATTATTAAATATTTTAGAGAATGAGTAAACACAAGAAATAAACACATTAATACATTAATAAAAATGTCATATAAGGTGAACTAGAGAAAAACTAAGTCAAGTTTATATCTCTCAGTCTTTCATTACTGATTTTACAACATTTATGTATCGTGATTCAAACATCTAAACAGACCAACCAAAATAATTTTTTTTTCAACAAATATAAAATTAAACTTAACACTCTAAACAGAATAACTGTTAATTATATAATTCATTGTTTTAGAAAGATTAGATTTGATTTAGAAAGGTCGTATTTGATTTAGAAAGATTAGATTAGATATTTTTGGGCTTTTATAGTTTGGGTTTTAGCTTGAGATGCAAGTTAAGCTAAATTTATAAGGAGGGAGGAACCTTCATCATTATAACCATTAAGTTTGATAATAACGGTTTTGCAGTTGCAAAATGATAATAAAATTCCACAGTTGTGGGCAGAGAGTTACTTTACAGTTCATACTCATCTTCTTTAAATGTATTATTGTTTTTGTTCATTGTTATTACATAACAATCTTGATATCAAGATTGAGAATAATTCACCATAGATCGTGGTTGAATTCCAACATCTAGTATCAGAGCCTGGTTGCGATTCAAGGAAGAAAATTGTGTGGCGATGAATCACCCGAACAGTCAATTTCCAGCAAATCTTTCAATTCTCAAGAAAGATAATTATGAGAATTGGTGCAAGCATATTAAATTGGTTTTCTGTTACTAAGATCTTTGGGATCTTGTGAAGGAGGGATTATCGCCGCTTGCAGAAACTGCGAAGGATCAAGAGAAAGTAGCATATAAAGAATTGAAGAAGAAAGATTATAAAGTTTTCTTTATAATATATCAATGTGTTGATCCCAATAACTTTGAAAAGGTTAGTGATGTAGAATCAGCAAAAGAAGCGTGGAAGGTTCTTGAAAAATTGTTTGGAGGCGCAGAGAATGTGAAGGAGGTGAGGTTACAAACTCACAAGAGAACCTATGAATTGCTTCAGATGGAAGAAAGTGAAGGTATATATGATTTTTTTACTAGGGTTACTAAACTAATGAATCAAATCAAGGTATGTGGAGAAGTCTTGAGTATTGACGAAGGAAGAGCTTTAAGGGACGCTTGAGTCTCATGAACAAAGGATGAGTGGAAGAGCTGTAGAAAAGTCGAATAGTGATATGACTTTGCCGGCGCAGTTAGAAAAAGAAAGGAAATACAAAGGAAGATGGAATGGCAACAAAGGTAGAAGAGGCTACACCAATACGACTGGTCGAAATCAGCATGAAGTAAACTGGTCGAATCAGAGAAAACTCTAGAACCAAGGCAATCAAAGAGGTGGTTGTCAAAAGTCAGACAAAAACCACATTCAGTGTTTCAATTGAGATGCAAGTTAAACTAAATCTATTAATAGGAATGAACCCTTATCATTGTAATTATCAAATTTGATAATCATGGTTTTGTAGTCGCAAAGTGATAATAAAATTTCACAGTTGTGGACAGAGAATTACTCTGCAGTTCATATTCATCTTCTTTAAACGTGTTTTTGTTTTTATTTATTGTCATTACATAACAATCTTTAGATCAAGATTGAGAAGAATTCATCATGGTTGAATTCCAACACTAATCAAAATAATTTTTTTTCAACAAATATAAATTAAACTTAACACTCTAATCACACTAACCAAAATATTTTTTTTCCAACAAATATAAAATTAAACTTTAACACTAATTTCAATATTCGTGTACAATATTTTGTAATATTCACCTTATTATTTCATTAGGCGTGTTATTTAACTTCCTATCTTAAATTCATGTATTATGTATTATTTTCTTTTTAAAAAATTAAATACTCTCGAAAACGATTCAAGTTAGGAATCAAACTTGACACATCAATGAAGTTAGGAATCAAAATTGACACATCAATCAATTTAAAGATCCCAGCGTTATATTTCATGCAGGGCTAGAACTTATTCGGATTATCCAATGTGAAAAAGGACAGAGATAGAGACAAATGTATAGTATCTTTAATCCTAAAGAAAATGTGAAATGGATAAATGTATCAAATACATATCATCACTTAGTTGACATAAAACAACACGACATTGTCTCTAGTTACCTCATAACCGAACTCTAGATTAATAGTATTGTCCAACTCTAGATTAATAGAAATCATAAAAGTCAGAGATTAAAAAAAACAAGAGGTTTCTGATCATTATACCTGTGAAATTGACTCATTATCATATTATGTACAAAACATTCACATATTATTCACATATACAAAACTTTGAGCATTTACTATTTTTATGGGTTATGGTTAGTCCAAAACAAAAACCTTGAATTTAATCTTTGCTTGCAACTACTACGCCTTGGAAATTTTGGTTTAGTGCCTTTTGCGGTTTTCATTGGCTCATGCGTGAGGCTTAAGCTTAACATGTTCCACATAACCTCCACATCTTTATAACCGCACATTTCTACTTCATCTCGAAGATTCAACAGCCCACCAACGGCTCCTCCGCCCATATCTCCACCGCTGAATTTAACCATACCACCACCTCGACAACCAGCAACCATCCTTGTTTCTATAAAAGATATTATCAAATTCAGTCTTTATCGCTTTGATTCGTTAAAAAATAATATCAAAAGAAAGAGAAGAGTGGACCCACCGGATTTACGAAGCTTGATTCTGGTGGACAGAAGAGTGAAAGTTCTTCTAAGCTTATGCCACCAATCCATTTTGAAGCAAAGTTGAGGAAACAAAATATGAAATACTACAGTGACTTATAATAGAAATGAGGCATTAGATTGAAAAGAGAGGCACCGAAAACTAGAACACGTTGGTTGAATCAAGTGCCAAGCGTCTGGTGTTGGTGCATTCCACGAGGGGTTGTTTGTTTAATTGAGATGCCATGTAAGCATTAGGATTTGACTCTTCTTCAACTTCTTCAAATATTTATTCATAATCCTATCAAAAGAATATTATTGATTCGGCTTCGGCTGCTCTTGTCACTTTCCAACAATCACTTAAACGATGTCGTTTCGTGCTTACTCAAATCACCTCCACTTACTTATTTATACACCTCCTACTTTTATTTTAATATATTGTATATATTTCATCCCATCTAAAAACTTTTATATTTCATTGTTTATTTTTATTAACTCTTTTTTTCTTAGACAAGTGAAAATATATATTTACCCGTATTGTTGTAAATGTGTTTTAAAATTTTTGTTGATGAAGAGAAAAAAAAATATATTTTGCAGATTGTATTTATCGCGAAAATCAAAAGTTTTAGAAAGTCAGACGAAAAGTCGAGAAAAAAACGGTCGGTGGATAGTGTCGTTCGTACGGTGAATAGTATTATCCGTTTCGAATTTTCGGCCTTTTTTCAATTCGGTCCATGGATCCATGTGATTTTGGGCTTTGTTTGTTGGGTATTTGCTATTATAAATATGTATTTGTTATATGCTTGGTGTGTGACAATCTTAGAGTTTACACCAACAAGGGAGAACAATGGTTTAAAGGCATAACATAGAATTTCAGCTATTCACAAGGAAAACCTTAGAAAAGCAAAAGTTTAGGTAAACCTTTAGAGTTGTTTAAGGTTATTGTGAAACACTGTTACACCTTGAGTTTGAGTGATTCATATATTGAGAGTTGAAGAGGTTGGGAAACACTTAGGTAGAAAATAAGGTTGTTCTTGGGAATCTGAAGGCGGAGGCTATTTTCTTGTAACTCATCTGTAATCTCTTGTAACCACTTTCTGAGTATAGTGAATTGGAGAGCTACTCTCTTTCCCAGAGTAGATCGTTTGATCGAACTGGATAAATAAACCTTCAGTTTTTTCTTGTCTTATTCTGTTATATTATCTGTGTACGGATTATTATTGTTGAAGCCATTTATTTTGGTTGCTATTGTTCTTTGCCTCACAAATTGATATTAAATTTTATCGTAATTCACAACAAGTGGTGCGGTGAGCGTGGAGCAAAGAGATATTGTTAACAAGTAAGCACTATAGTTAGTAGATGGTAGATTGAGAAATTTTCCAGTAACAACAACTTCGGGTTGTGGAAAATTAAGATGCAAACAATTTTAATTCAAGAGAAGTGTATTGATACTTTGAAGAGTGAAGCATTGATGCATGCAGGGCTTACACATGTACAGAAGACCGAGATGGTGGATAAGGCCAGGAATGCCATTATCTTGTACCTCGGGGATAAAGTTCTAAGAGAAGTCGACAGGGAGCAAACTACAGTTGCTATGTGGACAAAACTTGAATCATTGTATATGACAAAGTTTTGGCTCACAGGTTGTATCTGAAACAACAACTCTATTCATTCCGAATGGTGGAAAATAAATCCATAATTGTGCAGCTCATAGAGTTTCACAAGATTATCGATGATCTTGAAAATATTGAAGTGAAGATTGAGGATGAGGACAAGGCTTTGCTCTTGTTGAGTTCATTACCCAGATCCTTTGAGCACTTTAAGGATGCCCTTCTTTATGGTAAGAAAAGTAATATTACTTTGGATGAAGTCCAGACGGCGGTGAAATCCAAATAATTTTCAAATTCAAAAGATTTGAAGATTGAAGATAGTGGTGAAGGCTTAAATGTGTCAAGAGGAGGAGGTGATTGTAATGGGATGTCCAAATCAAAGAGGTATGACAAGTCAAAGGTAAAATGTTTTAATTGTCAGAAAATCAGTCACTTTAAAAGGGATTGTCTTGAAAGAAAGGTTAATGAAGATTATGTTCAAGCTGTAGTGTCATCGGGTAAGGAAAGTTATGAGGATGCTGAAGCACTAGTAGTATCGAGCTTGGAAACTGGAGATAGTTGGGTCATTGACTCAGGCTGCTCTTATCACATGTGTCAAAGAATAGAATATTTTGAAACTTTGAAGATGGTGAAAGGTGGAGTAGTTCGCCTTGGTAATAATAAGGCATGCAAGGTTAGCAGTATTGGTACGGTCATATTTAAAATGTTTAATGATCATGAATTTCTTATTCACAGTGTGAGGTATATTCCAGAACTCAAGCGAAATTTGTTATCTATAAGTATGTTTGATGATTTAGGCTATTGTACTAGAGTTGAACGTGGAGTGTTGAAGATTTCTCATGATGAATTGATTATTGCTAAAGGGTTTAAAATATGTGGTCTATATATTTTAGAAGATTCAAATGTTATTATTCATTCATCATTAACTAGTGGAGGCTTTCATGACAAGGAAGATCTATGAGATTTGAGTTTAAGGCGTTATGAATGCCTTGAGAAAGTTTCAGAGGAGTACAATGAATTTTGCAGAAATCAAGGGATAAAAATGCATGTTACCGCTGAGTTGTTATTGAGTTTTTTGGGAAGAGCTAAGGTTAAAATAACTTACTTGGTTGGTAGAGAATTTCTTCAGAAGAAGAATAGTGAAAACCAAGTGAGAAACCTGGGAGAAACTATAATGGAGAAAACTCAGTTTGAGGTGGAGTTTCTTACTATGGATGCTAGCAGTAGTGAGGGAACGGTTACAAAGATCTTTGATTATCATTTGACTCATGATAAAGTAAGGAGGGTTATTGTAGCATCTCAAAAGGACGGTTATGCTAGCCTTGGATATTATGTTTTTAATGTGGCCGAAGGACTGCAAAATAAAAGAAGAAAAACTTTAGGGATGCATTTAAAAACAGGTGAAGTCAAAGGTGGTTGAAAAATCATACTTGTAGGCTTGTTAAATTACCTAGGCAAAAAAGGTTAATTGAGAACAAGTGGATTCAAGTTGCGAGATCAATATTCAAAGGTTGCTTGAATAAAGTTATTGATTAAAGTTTCAAATTGGTAGAGAACAACAATGTTGTTGATTGTTAAATTGGTATCAACACGGTTTAAAGTCAAGGTGGAGATTATTGTAAATGTGCCTTAAAACCTTTGTCGATGAAGAGAAAGAAAACATATTTTGGAGATTGCATTAACCGCGAAAATCAGAAGTTTTAGAAAGTCGGACGAAAATCCGAGGAAAAAAATCGGTCGATGAATAGTGTTATTTATATGGATGAATAGTGACGTCCGTACGGTGAATAGTGTTGTCTGCATGGTGAATAGTGTTTTCGAGTTTTTGTGCTTTTTTTGATTCGGTCCAGGGATCCATGTGATTTTGGGTTTTGTTTGTTGAATAATTGCTATTATAAATATGTATCTTTTATATGCTTGGTGTGTGACGATATTAGAGTTTTTACCAACAAGGGATAGCAAGGGTTTAAAGGCATAACATAGGGTTTCAGCTATTCACAAGGAAAACCTTAGAAAAGCAAAGGTTTAGGTAAACCTTTGGAATTGTTAAGGTTATTGTGAAACACTGTTACACCTTGGGTTTGAGTGATTCATATAATGAAAGTTGAAGAGGTTGAGAAACACTTGGGTAGAAAATAGGGTTGTTCTCGGGAACTTGGAGGCGAATGTTATTTTCTTGTAACTCATCTGAAATCTCTTGTAACAACTTTCTGAGTATAGAGAATTGGAGAGTTGCTTTCTCTCCGAGAGTAGATCGTTTGATCGAACTGGATAAACAAACTTTCGGTTCTTTCTTGCCTTATTCTGTTATATTATCTGTGTATGGATTATTATTGCTGAAGACCATTTATTTTGGTTGCTATTGTTCTTTGCTTCACAAATTGATATTGAATTTTATCGTAATTCACAACAAGATTCACAACACGTATACATATAGAGATTAATCTATCAAAAAAATGTAGTCGAGTTAAAAAAGAAATTAAAAAAAAAACTAAAGCATCTTTAATGATATTTTTTTTGTTTGGGTCAAAATTATAGATGATCAGTAAGACGATAAGGCAATGTTTTGCTGTATGATTTTATTTTGGATGCGGTGGAGAGGAGGTTGAGTTGCAAGATTAAGACTCTGACGTACAAGTCAGTCAATAAGAAAATAATGAATGATGTGTGTGAGGATTTGAATCATACTTTTTCTTCATTTGGGATTGTAAGAATATAATTTCATACGGTTATGGACGGCCAAAGGTCCAAATGACCAAGACTAATCCATTTCAAATCCATTCAACTTGTCCCAAGGTATAAAATCAGTTTAGACGCTAAGAAAAAGATACAATCTCTGATATCGAATTTTCACTATACTCATCTTGAATATTGAACTGACTTAAGCGTTGGAGTGTTAACCATGAATATCTGCCACATGCCAGCGTAAAAGAGATTAAAGCCATGCTGAAGATCATTAGTTTTTCAACTGTATCCATTTTGGGTTCTCGAACGAAACAATGATGCCTTCTATGGGAATTAACTTTTGATTTTTATGATTTCCATAATTTTAGATCTAATCTCTGATTACCAATTCGTAATATCCCTAGATCACTGAATACAAAAAGAACTAGTTTCTTATTTCCATATTTTCGACGAATTCACAATGATTTTCCATCTTAATCATTCACAACTTCTTGACATCTTAGAATCAAAAAATGCTCAAAAGCGAACAAAGATATTTGTCGCAGTCGATTCATATCGCTTGGGTTAGTAACCTTTAGGACGAAAGTTGATTCTAGCGACGACCTACTAATGAAATACCCCTTCGCCATTATTCTAGAGAATTATATAAAGAAGAATAGGCTTCAGATTCGAAGGTGGTTAGAATAGCTAAAATGGATGGGGTTAGCCGACCATGCAATAAGAGAGAAGATACCCCGAATTCTAATTGTAAATGATCAGTTGATCAAATCTAGGACTTCTGACCAACATCTTTGTCTCAAATGAAAGGCTAGAAGGGATGTGTTGTCCAACCTCCTCCCAGATAAGACAAGTAGACAAACTCTCTGAGGAGCGTCATCCATATCCAACCACTAAACCAGATCATTCACAGGGAAACCATCAACCGTCTGAAAACTTCTTAAAGAAGGTACCTACTCTAGGTTGAGAAATAAGCCAGTAATTTCCACTCCGATGACCAAAAAAACACCTCATCAAGGAAGTCAATAAGAGTAACCCAGGCTCCTAAGACGTAAAAGGTCGTCATCAAGTTACGACCCCTTGAGCACCCATTCATTTGATTATACATTGACATGCAGACGCAAAGCAGGGTACCTTGGTGTACCGCATGATCAAAGAAGACGCTTTGAAGTGCAAAGTGCACTTGTCCTAGTACCCCGAAGAAGGACAATGGCCAATGGCTCTGAGCACCATATGTCCATGCCAAAGTCGCCATTGAAGTTTTATCTACCCGACCATTTCATTGTTTATATGTAACGAATTCAGTTCATTATATATATATATATATATATATATATATATATATATATATATATATATATATATATATATATATATATATATATATATATATATATATATATATATATATATATATATATATATATATGTGTGTGTGTGTGTGTGTGTGTGTGTGTGTGTGTGTGTGTGTGTGTATATATATATATATATATATATATATATATATATATATATATATATATATATATATATATATATATATATATATATATATATATATATATATATATATATATATATATATATATATATATATATATATATATATATATATATATATATATATATATATATATATATATATATATATATATATACACATATATATATATATTATAATATATATATATATATATATATATATATATATATATATATATATATATATATATATATATATATATATATATATATATATATATATATATATATATATATATATATATATATATATATATATGTTCTTTCTTCATTGTATTCTCATTTGTCTCTCTTTTTCTTAGAATGCTCAAGATAAGAGCAATAAAGATGAAATACATAAATGCGCATCTGATATAAATTTAACGCATTTATGCGATTTTGATACAACTTAAGCACATTGTTTGCATGATTGTGTATATGATAAAAGCTTTACACACTTCTGCAATTCTAACATGTATTAATCTCATTCCATGTCCAGTTTCATATCTGATACAGACTAAACACATGCGATTAAGATATGGCTCATATGTGTAATTGCCATGATTCCTCATTTGAGGCATGTTAAACATATCTCTACTTAACTAGTGCATGTCCACTCAAATCTAGCTAATCCAAGGGCATATGTGGTAGAGCTTGAAGAGGTCCACCTCAATCCAAGCCTAACCTTAGGGGTAGGGGTGAGGATTATAACCTTTGTTGGGGAACTATCCTCTGTGACGCTAAGCATAATACAAAAGTACGACTATATCACACTAATTTCTTTAACTACAGACCTTGTCCCGGGGATCACAAGAAAATCTCCAAACGACATCTCTCTGTCTTGCAGAGATAAGATCGAAGATAGAAGTAGCTTTAAACATGTTATGGAAAAGCTGAGAAGTTAGTTCTTTCTTATCCTCCTCCAAAAGATTCTAAATAAAGGATAAATTTGACTTTGAAACACTAATGGACGTCTCCTTAAGATTACGAAGAAGTAGGGAAGAGAAAACATCTGGTATCTGTATAAAGGGATTCATCTCCCTAGAAGCACTATCTTAAGTAACACAACTATGTTTTGGAGAACTCTCAGTTTGGGGGATTTTTGTTTCTCGTCCCAGGCTCTCTTCTTTAAAAATTGGAGGTAGGGTTGATTTTTCAATAGATAAAGTGGTCACAATGTCCACAAGTTGATCCACTTCGAGAGAAGGATTAGGAATCTCTACAATTAGGGTAGGATAAGAGGTCGAAGTTGGGACAGTGGTGGCCTAAGAAGCATGTGTAGAAGTGGTAGTCCTATTATTCACCACAACCCGAATACCTTGAACATCTGTAAGGCTGTAAAACTTATTCAATTCTCACGTTATACATGTTATCTACAAAACGCAATCATGCATGTTTAAAAAAACACAAAGACTTCATTCTCACCAAAAATATTTCTCCTCTCCTCTCGGCTAGCAGCACTCAAGATAACATGAATGTAAATAATATCTTTTTAACCTCGGCAGTGGGCACCTCACCAGGGTTGGACCATTTCTCATAGTCAAGCCTCTAAAACCAATTTGTTGTAATTCTATTCCTCAAGGGAAAAATGTCGAACGTGATGTCCTGGACAACTAGTTCGACATGTTAAACTAGTATGACAACAATGAATAATGTCTTAGTTTTTACAAGATGATGAAGCATAAAATGAATAAAAAGAACGCCAAAGATTGGTAACCCAGTTTGATGCATATGACACCTACTCTGGAGGACACTCTATTCAATAAAGGAAATTTATTAATAGTAGTTTAGTACACTTAGACTTATAAGCAACAATAATCCCATGTTGTTCAATGCCTCTTTCTAACACTACACAATGAATTTCTAACAAATGGGAGAGTATTTCAAAAAATAAGGATCTGCATTCTTCATGTTTGGTCTCTACAAGAAAAACACAAGCCATCAAAAAAATTATACATGAATATATTATGGTTTATAAAAAGGTATATGTTTAAACCGTTGATTGATTACGTTCTGTTAAATTCAAAATTTTATTTTATTATGGAGAGCCTTAATATTTTTTTAGTGATGGTTGGGATAGCCAAACTTTCACTCGTTGAAATTTATCACATTATTATTAGAACCACATTGTTATTGAGTATTTATATTTCTTATCCCCCTTTATTCATTATATTGTATAATATATTTAAGTATTATTTATATTTAAATAGTTGGTTGATACTTTTTTATTAAATACATTGTTAATTTTTTAGGGTGGGAAAATTCATGCATACGTTAGGAAGCCACTGGTACCATCTATCCAGAAAAAGTTTGAAGAAGGCTCAACTTATGAGGTGAAAAAAATCATGGTTGCTTTCAATTGATGCTACTCATATACGTCTAAATCATTTTGATTTTATCCCATTCAAAATTATTCTGGATTCAGATTCTAAGGAGATAATATTTGGTAAAATTTCTTATTTTGTTGATATATGTTGTCGCGATGAAGATTCAGAGACCATAGCTATTGGTTAGCTAAACTCACAAAACATAAGATGTCACCACCAATCTTTTATTTTTCCAAGGGAAGGGAAAAGAACGAATAAACTCAAAATAAACATGCAAAGCATAAAGTAAAACTAAAAGCTAAGCAAGAGAAGAGATCTAAGGTACGAGGGTTGGTTATACTAAGAGAATGTACTAACACCCTAAGTATCTATAGTATCCTATAGGAACCTCTTGTATTATATGTGTTACATTAATAGTGTTTACTGAAAAAGATTAGGGAGATGAGAAAAGAAGTGTTTTTTTATAGTTTTTGTGTTTGGCAAGACATAAAGTCTTGTGCCTACGTACCAATGAAGGATCAAAACCTCGTAGTTTGGGGTACAAATAGAAAAAGGGTTTGTTTTGGTGGATTTTGATGAAGAAGAGACAAGTTGTCATCTTAAGAAAAATACTCAACTAATCCACCATAAACATGTGGAAGATGGATCTTTGCTTCACAATGAGAGAAGGGCTCCAACTTGAATATAGAATCATCAAGTATGCCTCATACCTCTCTCAAGTGGAAAAGACTCAACATCTTTCTCAACAATGTTGTGGAGTAAGAGAATTATATATTAACTAGGGATGACTCATGTCTAATCTCTTTTTGAGAAAAGGTTTTAAAGATGAAAAGCCAAGTGGCAAAAAGTTTGAATGGGGTTTGCGTGTTTTAGTCTTATGAAAAAGGTTTTAATATGCTTAAGATGTCTTGAAGCATTTATTAAGAAAAAGGTTTAAAAAGGTCAATGACCTAAGGTCAGGGTTCTTTTTTATGAAAATGTTCAAGTTAGAAAAAGGAGACCCAATAGTGAATCATCTAAGGGTGAACAACTTAAGGGTACACAACCTAAAGGGTAAACAAACTAAGGACAACTAAACTAAGGGGATACAATGATCATACAATGTGTGAAAAATGCAAAGGAAACAACAATGCAAATGCACATGACAGAAAAATCAACTGTAATCCATTCCCTTGGATTAGATTACAAGTGCAAAAGAAAACAACAGATACATGGCAAATCATCATGTAATCAACAAGTACATATCATCAAATAAAATCCATAGACACATGGTAAAACATCATATGATCAATAGACACAGACAATAAATGAAATCAACAAAGGTATGTGGCAAAGCAATGATATAAGGATAAAACAACAAAAAATCAACAAAGGTACATGACAAAGCATAATGATGTCAACAAAGGTATATGTTACATGACAAGAACATCATGTGTGGTCAAACAACAAAAAACTAATAAAGGTACACAGTACATGGCAAGAACATCATGTATGATAAAATAATAAGTAGAATCGATAAAGTACACAATACATGACAAGAATATCATGTATGGTCAAACAACAAGAAACCAACAAAGGTACACAATACATGGCAAGAACATCATGTATGACAAAACAATAAATAGAATTAATAAAGTACATGGCAAAGCATCATGTAATCATAAGGAATTAATCAAGGAAAAATATCAAGAATTAATCGAGAAAAACATGCCCAAAACATAGAAGCAAATAAGTCACAAAAATAGAATCGGGCAACAAGAGAATTATTAATCAATATTAAATAAAAATATTTAAGTCAATTAATAGTTAATAACATATTTTTAGCCAGTTTTAAAAATTATATAACTAATTAAACTAGAAATAAAAATATTAAAAATAAATAATTAAAATTTTTTTTGGGTACTTTTCTAGAATACAAATAAAAATAAAAATAATTTAAAAAACAAATAATTAAAATATAAAAAGGGAGATGCAACTAGTAAAACAAAAGGGACCAAGAAACCAATGCCCAATTTTCTACCAACTTTCCTTATCACATGTCAACAAACATTATGAACACTACACTATTATAACTATATATCAGTACACAACACCATATTACATACACAATACCAACACATCTTTGCATCAATAACAATATTCATAACAATCACATCAGTCAATAAAATACACACTAGATGATACGCAGAACTCAAATGATACTTGTGACAATAAAACAACAAACACAACTCCTATAAATGACAAACGTTATACAATATGTATAACTACAAATTACAAATAGTCACAAACATACACACAATACTCACTACCACACAAATTACAATATCACACAATGATATAACAACTACACACATTTTGATTATGGTTTCATGCTATTTTAATATTTAATGCACACAAACAACACAATGACACAAACATATCCAACTATAAAACTCAAAACCAAAATATAGAAGAGTGTGACAGGATAAGCATAAATCGAATCAAAATGTTACCAACACGCTTTTACCGTTGTTGTTGCTGTATCGCTTATTGTTGTTGGTCACGTGCTTTTCCGCCGGAGCCGCGTGGAGTTGTGTGATGAGAAGGTTGAGAGGATGTCAAGTGAGGTCTTGTGTGGTCCTCTTTCTTCTCAGTTTTCTATGCGGTTAAGGATGGTGCTTTTGGTTGTGCACGAAAATGTCGTCGAAGCTGTCGAAATGGAAGGCACGGTGAAGAGGGTGATTTTTATTCACGTGAGTTTTTCATGGTTGTTGAATGTGTGAAAAGTGTGATGAACGTGGAAAAATTTCATTAAAAAAATGCATATGCGTATGAAAATTGAAGAGAGAGTAATGTTTTGTGGTGTAGTGTTGATATGTTATTGTTATATAATGAAGATGATGATGATCGTGGAAAGGGTGGGGAGCTTCATGGGAGGAAGTAGGTTGTTTCCTTTTATTGAAGATGGTGTGTTAGATATATGAAAAAGAGATGGGAGATAAAAAAAGATTGATATGTGTTAAGCATGGTTTTTTGAAGGTGCAGGTGGATGAATTAATGTGAAGAAAGAGGATGGTTACATTTTCTATGGCTGATGAATGTAGCAGTGGAGTTATAAAGGTTGAAAAGTATAAAGTAGTATTATACACAAGAGGGAGTCTATTATCCGCTGATGAAGGAGTGTGCAGAGAGGTATGTTGCGAATAGTTGTGTGAAAAGAAAAAAAATCATGAGAGGGAGTATTGTACGTGATGATGAGAAAAATTGATGACTTCCTTTTTGTTTATTTTTATTATTAAAACTCAAAATGAGAGAGAGCATGGATTGAAGAGGAGCAAGTTATGTGAATCCAGGTGTGTTGTTATGTGATGTGTAGTTTTTTTTGTATCAATAGGTCTGTGTGCAATGCAATGAAGTACACCAAATAAAGTAAAAAAACAAAAAACAAAACTTTTTGAAACTTAAGAGTTAAGTTTTACTAAAAAGATAAAAAAAAACAAATTATATTAATAAAAAAGAATATAATAAATAGAATAAAATTAAAATATTTAAAATAAACTAAAAAAATATGATCAATTAAAATGATTATTAATTAAAAATTAAAAGGAAATCGGTTAAAACGAGTAATCGGACTGGTATCAAAATGCTCGAAAAAAATAAAATGAATGAACCAAAATGATCAACACGAAAGAAACGACTCAGAAAAATACAACATTTGCTCAAATTTTGAAATAAATTTTCCCTGGTTAAAAGGCTCATACTGATCAAAATGCGACCGAAAAGCAAGCGAAAAATTAAAACGAGTACGCCAGGTTAAACTATGCGGAACATAGATTAATATAAATGACATCTACAAGCTCGATTTTGAAATTTCCCGTCTACTGAGTTTACGCACAATTGACTTTGAATTTGACCGATTCGACTGTAAATCTGTCAAGTTTATTCTGGCTGATAATTTGGGTATTATGCATGACGAAAGACATGATACGCTATGTAGATGATGCAAAGAGAGGTGGTAGATGATGCAAAGAGAGGTGGGATCTTAGGGTTAAAAATTAGGGTATGACATATGTATTATAATCCAATTATACATTAACATGAAGATTCACCAATTTAAAAATGTACGTATTTTTGTAGATGCCATTGGACATGTAATTGAAAAGGATAACATCAAAGAAATTGAAACTAATAGAAAGAGGAATAAACAGATGGACCTAACTCTAGAGGATCTAGAGTAAGATCGTTTTGCATGATATTATTTATAAAAATTTAATCCTTCTTTGAATGTATTACTATAGAAAGTAATTTAATTGTTGTTTGGCTTCGTTGTAAGGGAACTAAATTTCATTGTGTAATACCCTAAACTATAACATATATTTTATACAAGTGCATGCGGAAAATATGACGATAAAACAAAAATAGGGTGTCACACATATCTCTTAGTATTCAATCTTCAACTTAAAACTAGTAACTAATCTGTGTGTTCACACGAACATGTCTGTTTGAGAATTATATGTTATGTACGCGTAATTGTTAACCAATTTGAAAAAAAAAATAGTAAAATTATAAAAATAGATATGATTGAAATTAAAAATTTGTATTGGTATGTATAAGAAATTGGTGTGGGTTGTAAAAAAAGGAGTTAAATTAATTATTGATATAAAATATTAAATAACTTAAGAATAAAAAATAATGCAATGATGATTGAAAATATTAAATAAAAAATATTAATTAATAGGTAGACCAAAAACAAATGAAACTAAAGTTAAATTAAAAGTTGAAAATAGAAAAAAAAAACTTAAGAATAATAGTAAATTTAAGTTGAAATAGTAATACATGTAGAAGATGATAGGCAAACAACAATATAAATAATAACATGATTAAAAAAACTATTGAAATTTGTATTAGATAAATTAAACGTTTAGGTTTTTTCTAACAAATAAGACAATCATGTTATAAGAGAGAATATAATGGTCGATAAATTTTTATTATTCAATATTTGAACCAGTAGAAAGTTGTTCTTGTTTATGACAATTATAATTGTTTCCGTATATAAAAATATTTTAATCAACAATGTATTTTTTTCCTATATATAAATATTAATTTTGTTTTGACACTATTTATACAAAATAATTGAATGAACAGTAAAATTGTTCCCGTATATAAAAAAAAAATTGAATCAAAACTAAAGTTGTGTCTATTTATAACAATAATATTTATTTCATATACAAAAAAAAAATTGAATCAAGATTAAAGTTGCATCCGTTTATAACAATAGTATTTTTCCGTATATAAAAAAAATTGAATCAAAATTAAACTTGTGTCCGTTTATTATAATAGTATTTTTTCGTATATACAAAAATTTGAATCAAGATTAAAGTTGGACCCGTTTATAACAATAATATTTTTTTCCGTATATAAAAAAATTGAATCAAAATTAAAGTTGTGCCCGTTTATAACCGTAGTCTTTTTTTCGTATATACAAAAATTTGAATCAAAGTTATTGTTGTGCCCGTTAATAACAAAAGTTTTTTTTTGTATATAAAAAAATTTGAATCAAAATTAAACTTGTGCACGTTTATAACAATAGTATTTTTCCGTATATACAAAAATTTGAATCAAGATTAAAGCTGGGCCCGTTTATAACAATAGTATTTTTTCGTATATAAAAAAATTGAATCAAAATTAAAGTTGTGCCCGTTTATAACAATAGTATTTTTTTTGTATATACAAAAATATGAACCAAAATTATTCTTGTGCCCGTTTATAAAATAGTATTTTTTCGTATATAAAAAAATTTGAATCAAAATTAAAGTTGTGCCCGTTTATAACAATAGTATTTTTTCGTATATACAAAAATTTGAATCAAGATTAAAGTTGACCCGTTTATAACAATAGTATTTTTTTCATATATAAAAAAAATTGAATCAAAATTAAAGTTGTCTCCGTTTATAACAATAGTATTTTTTTCGTATATACAAAAATATGAATCAAAATTATTGTTGTGCCCGTTTATAACAATAATATATTTTTTGTTTATAAAAAAAATTGAAACAAAATTAAAGTTGTGCCCCTTTATAACAATAGTATTTTCTTTTGTATATTAAAAATTTGAATCAAAATTAAAGTTGTCTCCGTTTATATCAATAGTATTTTTTTCGTATATAAATTTTTTTAATCAAAATTAAAGGTGTGTCCGTTTATAACAATCAAAATCCAATTTCATATTTATTTAATTTATTGCATATTTATTTTTTAAAAAATTAAAAATATTGAAAAAAAATATATGGATAAAATTTATTATACTAAAATATTAATACATACCAAATTATGTGAATGTTATACTTAACTAGCAACTAAGATATTAATACATACCATCAATATAAAACAATATATAATATAGTTGTTATTTAAGTTTAATGGAGTAGTGAATTAATATGTATACTTTTTCATTTGAAAAGCAATATGTTATGCCTACAAAGTACTAAAATTGAAACTAAATGATGTTGATTCATTTTTTGCAGTCTGCATAACAGAGGCAATAACTGAGGCATATGGAAACTAAATTATACATATAAATACAATCATCATTAATTTTGAGTGAATAATAGGTTTCATAGAAATCATGTTGACCATAGAAATCATGTATGTCATATAAAAGGAAACTGCATTACAAAATTAGTTGAAGTCTGGTGGAACAGGTTTCTAAGGCTGTACAAAAAAATTGTTCTCCAAGGTCATAAAAATTGTTCTCCCAAAATATCAACGCATTTGTCCTGTCTTCTTATTAATTTATGAAAATATAGCTTTTTAATCCATGTCTTCTTCTTATTGCCTCTTAGTCAACATATCCATAATTTTATCAGTATCCATAACGTCACATGTCTTTCTCTCCACAACCAATTTTCAGAGTTGGTTAGTGATACCAGCCGGCTTTTGTCTATCTTCCTCCACTCTATTTTGATATTCCAAACACACACATGTTCAATCCGCCACGACGTATTACAGAAAACAACCAAAAAGTCCATAATAACTAAGTACAATCAGATATTAAGCCATTATACCTTGACCGAAACAATCAGTTTGGCAGCAACTTGTTTCTTCAAATATCACCTACTCAGTCAAACCCGCAAGTGCCAAGTTGAACCAAATGAAAAATATGTAAGTTCTGTCTATAGGTTCCATCATCAAATTTAATAACATTATAATTTTTTTGCATCACATTACCTTATAAAGACCTTTATAATCAAAGGGGGCAAGTTCTGTCTATATGGTCGCATCATCTAATCTGTCGACCATCTGAAATAAATTATATATCATCAATAAGATCTTGTTATAATACAATAATCACTTCAGTTCTGAAAGTTGTATGGTTTCAACAGTAGTTGTAATATACCTGCAAGTAGGCCACTACTTCCAAGACAGAGAATAATGTGTTGAGAAACTCCCATCGACTCTTTTTTTCATGGTGAGGAAAAATGCACCTGATGAATGATGTGGGATCTTCGATCATAGTAGTTTCACTACTTGGTCTCATATCAGGAGAAATTTCCATGGTAATCAAATAATAATCATCACAATCTAGCCAATTCAACGAAACTTTCATTCAAAAATATAAAGTCATTATCATTCAAAGTGCATGTTTCACAAGTGCAAGTTTCATATTTAATACAACTAAAACTCCTGAATATTAAAGACAAAAAAGATACTTTTAAGTTTTAATCATCAAATCTAAATGCCCTAACTGACATAAAGTTACTCCAACCTATCTGAACTGAACGTAGTTGTCCTCCTTATCCTTCTTCTTGATCTCCTTATTCTCCTTCTGGTTTGTCTTCTTTGGAAGGCGACCGCCTGTTGGGTCTGGACAGCTTCTTCAGCCTGAAAAACTTGTTGGACCTCTACAGGCTCTTGGACCTGGTGAACTTATTAGACCTCTATAGCCTCTTGGACCCGGTGAACTTGTTGGACCTCTACAACTTCTTTAACCTGGACAGGTTGTTGAACATCTAAAGTTTGTTGAACCTGGATAGCATTGTTGGAACTTATTCTGATTATTCCTCTTCAATGATGCTGCTTGTGTGATGGTAAGAAGAGGAATAACATTTTTATAATGGTTTCTCTTACTCTTCGTCTTCTCTTTACATTGAAAATCTAAAAGTTTTTGTTGGGCTGTCATTATTGCTTCTTTAATTCAAAAACCATTGCTGGTTATTAAATAGTGATGGTCAAGTTTATCATTCATCTTTGAATACATTTTTATTTAAGATGGGGTATTAGAAATCAAAATATTAAATAAAGTAATAATGGGCCCAAATTCTATTTACATAAGTGGTAATGTGTGTTTAAGGAATAATAGGACTTTCCTATAAACTATTATAAGGTTTTCCTATAAATTTTCCTTACTTAAGATGTCACACCATGATGTTTTTGTAAACTATTATAAGGTTTTCCTATAAATTATAGTATCTTTTTTTCACATTTGTATAAATGCATGACTAACTAACATACTTACAGAACATTAAATAATGATGATATAAAAACATTAAATTGATGATGCATGTACATGTTTACGATGAAAAATTTTAGATTATAAGTTTTAGAACACAACCATCAAACTGGCCCAGATTACGAATAAATTAAGTTCGGAGTAGAAGAAAATATGGTTCAGAGAAGATCAAAAGGATATGAACTAAATTGAACCAACCGTGGTTGCACACTCAACTACGGTGCCACTGACATAGGATAGAGATTTTTATGGAAATAAGCTGAAAGCCGCTCATTAACGTATCAGAAGAAATTTCCATAAGCTCTTCTAAACAGTCCTATGAGAAATAAACCAGCCTAAACAGGCTAGTATAAATTTGAAGAGCTTATGGTTATGAACCTAACTTCTATGACTTAAAATTAGTACCTAACTAATGAAGCAAATAAGTTTGAGTATAAACACCGAGAACTAAGACAGACATACCTGTCTTGGAAGAACCATAGGCAAGAGTTTTTAACTTGTGTAAAAATGTAAATTGAATTGCTGTATATGGCATAACCATAAGCAAAGCTGGTACATTCCCTCGCCAAAATCCATGTTGTTGATGGGGACAGTTGGTGCTGTTGATGGTTTTGACTAACATCAAACCAAAATCACATACTTCTACCGTGTCGATCCCAATGGCACATTTGGTTCACTGCATTCTCACTAATATTCAGATTGATGTGGCTAGGATCATCGCAGATGACATGCGATTTGTGGTTGAGAGTGGGTTAAAAGCTGGGGCGAGAGTGAATTGTCCCCTCGTTTTTCCTTGTCTCATCATGGCTTTATGTGTCCAAGCAAGGGTGAAGCTACCTTCGCGTAGACAAGTGACGATCCCGAATTCCATTGATGATCGTTATGTGGACAAATATTGCCGGCCAAAAGGTGCAAAAGCAAGTTCAGCTGCTTCGAATGCTAGGGCTACTGAGGGCCCTGGTGTTGCATTCACTCAGAATTTTTTGATCCGTTTCAGCAGGTTGTCTACAACTATAATTGGGATTGGATGGTGGCTACTCAGCGCGCCATGATTGACATTCATGATTCTATGTAGGTACTCCAGTTACAATGCCGAGATCCCTCTGTTGAGCACAACATGATGACTAGGGAGCAGTTCCTAGAGCATGCAAGTTGGCCTGAGGTCAGGCCTACATTTGGAGAGGGGGCGGGTGCTTCTGGCCCTGATGTTGGCAGTGCTAAGGTAGCAGATGATGATGATGATGATGAATATGGTGCAGAGGACAATTCAAAGAGTGTGGAGGACACAGAGTCCGATGAGGACTGATTTTGTTTTGTTCCTATTTTGTGAGCATGACATTGAGATACTTCCTTTGGTCTTCAAAGTGAAGTATTTTTGTACTTAAATCATTGCTTTTGCTAGTATTATCGTACTTTGTTTCAGATTTGATTTATGTACTATTTTGAGGTGTTTTTACATCCAAGCACATTTCTATTGAGTACGATTAATGTCAATTTTATGTTTAAAATTTTGCTTTTCTTTTCAAGTGATTTTTAATGTTTTCATGCTATTGAGTTTTAATTGAACTTCTAGATTGATTGCTCTCTGAAAAGAAGTATCCAATGAAGATTCATCCGAGTTTGGATGGCAATGATAGTATTAGAGCATCTTTAGTAAGAGTAAACTAAATGGGTAAACTAAGATACTTTTTGTGGGCCCAAAGTGATTTGTAGGATTTAAAAAATTTATAGTTGATTTGAGTAGTTTTTACTTTAATGGTGGTTGTCTATAAGAAACCAAAACTTGGCCCCACATTTTATATTTTTTATTCAAGTTACCATTAATTTAATTATTTTAATTAAAATACATATAATTTTTTAAATAAAATTTACCTTAAAAACTTAAAAATAATATTAAATATATTTTATTATAAAATTAAAAATGATACAAAATTCACAACAATAATACATAAAAAAAATTACATTTTCATAGGAATATAATTATAATAAGGATTCGATTGGTTGAGATCCATTTGATAAATAAATAAGATTGGAAATTGAAAGAAAAAAATTTAGAAGTAAAACTGTGTGTAAAAAAAATTAAAATTTCTATAGAATTTATAGAAGGTAAAAAATGATAATATGACCGTTACTATTTTCAAATATCATATCCTTGTTGGAATATTTGGAATATTTTATTAATATTAAATAATATTATAATAGGTTTCACATAGTTAACGTTAACTATATAGACAATGGAAACTAAATTTTAGTTCATTTGGATGCCATGTCAGCTCGCCTATAATGCAAATTCCTTATTACTAACGTAAGCTATAAAGAATTTTGGTTTAACAACCCTGCGTTAAAGTTGCTCTTAAGCAAGCGAATAATGTCAAGGTACATGGTTACCTTTGTTTAGAATCTTAGAATGCTTAAGAACTTAAATCTTTTTGTAAATGAAAATTGTTCTTTTAGCAACTTGTTGAATGAATGTTTCACTTAGGACTAAAAAAAACCACAAATTGTGAGAAAGCCTCCATTGTGTACTAAATGCTAGATTTCTAATAAACTTTGTTGATTCGTTTGATTCATGCTTTATCTTGTTATTATTATGAATTTGTGGAAGCATTAGAAATGATCAAGGCACTTGTTTATATTGAGCACAACCATATCCAAATGCAACTTACCCGTGAGCAGAGAGAATTCGTTAACCCCCTTTGAGTCTAAACAATGTGAATCTCATTCTGAATTTTTGTGAGATTCTAAAAATTTTCTTGAACCCTTGAATTTTATTTTGATTGTCCTCTTTGCCATAAAAAGCCAAGAGAATTCACTTGAGGGTTGAGTAAAAGTTAAGTTGGGGAGAATGAAAAAGAAGAATGGTAGGTTGCTACAACTTTTGAAAAATTCAAGCAAGCATTAAAAAAATTGTGTGAATATGAATGTAAAAAAAAGAAGAAAAAGAATGCTTTCTTGGAAAAGAAAAATAGTGAAAGAATAAGTTGTGAAATAAAGTTGGGAAGGTTTGCAATCGAGAAACAAATGGAATGAAGTTGGGATGTGTAAATAGCGTGTACAGTGAATGTCTCTTTTGCATCGGCAATTTCGTATCAATGGCCTTAGAAATGTCCCTTGTTTGTAAACCCGACCAAGCTACAACCTTAAAGACCTTAGTGATCTTCTTGCTTCCATATTTTCACTTTTTATTGTTAGATATTGTATGAATTAGATTGATATTGGCATTGTTTGTTAGGTGAGTGAAATTGTCCCCGCGGTTGCAAATGCGTAATTTCTTCAATCCTTTTTCGAAGAGGAGAGATATGGTGATTCATTCAAGAAAGACATAGTTATTGATTGATGCATGTTTTGATATTTTCTTTAATACTTTAGTTCTTGTGCATTATTTGATTCTCAACATTTGGAACCAGTGTCTGGGTGCATTCCTTGTGTTTGAGCCATTTTATCCTTTCTTGGGAGAATCTTATTCTTGAGCAAATCCTATTGTTTCAACAAGAGGCACACTTTGCTTGGGGGCAAACAAAGATCTAGTTGGGGAGAGTTGTTAGATGCCAAACTTTGCTTATTTGATCTATCAAATATTGGCATCTTATATTCCTTTATGTAAAGAAAGTGTTTAGAATCGTTCTTGTTTTTGCTAATATGCATCATTATATGAAAATGTCTTGGTTGCTTTGATTTGTGTGCTATTGTGCAGGAATTAGGCATGAAAATTTGAAGAGTAAGACATAAAAATTGTGACAAGGAAACCAAGTCAGCATGAAAACATCAACAAGTTCGCACAGCGAATCTGCCAGAAAAACATCAGAAAGTTCACACAACGAACTTGCCAGCGAAGGCCTTGGAAAGCATGGTACTGTTCATCCAGAAAGAAAAGGGACATAAGATCACTGTGCAAAGGAGATAGCAAAGTATTCGCTGGAACAAAGAAGAAGTGAATGCTTAGCGAACACCCCTAGAGTTGAGGCAGTAAGTATTTGGACAAGAATTCATTGTGCGAAGTTTGCAGCGAAGCCTTCGCACTACGAAGGATTCTTCGCACAACAAACATGTGGAAATAGCTCAGGGGCGTCTTCACTGTACACAGGCACTTCAACTGCCATTTTGTATTGTTCGCTAGGCGAACATTCTATTTACAGTGCGAACATGACAACTCGGTAGCATTTCTATAAGTAGTATATGGTACTTTTTGTAAAAATATCTTTTTTCTTGTACTTTTCTTTCTAGAGATTTTTCAGAGCAAAAACCCTAGTTTCTCCATTTCTCATCATCTCTTAGCCATCTTTCATAAAAAGAAGTTGGATTCCCACCCAATCTCGATTATTCGACTCAGATGTTGATCAATCTTCTTCCAAAACTTGTTGCTCAAGCTATCATGAAAATGGGTGGCTAAAACCCCTTTTTTGTCAAGGTTAGAGGTAGCTAGTTCTCAATTTATTTATTCTTCTTGATCTTTTATATGTCAACAAGGATTTGATCAATATAGATGAAGTTATTTGCTATCTTTTGTTATATTTATGGTTTGGATTGCTTTAGACATGAATTTTTCAAGTCTTGACCTAATTTCTTCATCTATCAACTATACAAACTCTAGACATAAGTTTGAAAGTTGATATTCGCTTTGTATTGATCTTAATGATTACTGTTTCGAGTGTTATTTAGAGAGATCATTTAACAGTTGAAACAATAACATTCACGAAATCGCTTTAGAAATGAACGTTTTTGCGAGGATACGCGATTATGTTGGTTAAAACTACGTTCACATATTTGATTGGTTGGATACGTTTAGGACAGATTAGTGAACCCTAATCTTGGCATGCTTTTTATCAAACTAAGACCAAATTTTATTCTGTTTGATTTCTTACAAACTCTTGTTACAAAAATAGAAACCATTTAAAAAACCCTCCTTCTTAAATCATTAAACCATTCAACGACAAGCATCACATATTATCATCAATCCCTGTGGATACGATAAAACACTATTGAAAATACTTTTAACAGTAGCCTGGGAAAATTTTCTTAACTTTCCCAGCATTTTACTTTGCACTCGGGTATGGTTTTAAGAAAGCGAAAAGTTTGTTAGATAGAGAAAGGGGGATGAGTACTTGGTTTGCTCACTTGGGGATTTTCTCCTTTGATAATGGTGGTTCAAAAACAAAGTCTCTACCTTGTTCATCTTCTTCTAGAAAAAGCATGAAGGCAATATGGATTTTCCCAGTGTCAAACTGTGGAGTTGAGGTTTTGGCTGCCATTTTTGAAGATTAGAATATGTTGCAATGAGTGAGCGAAGGGTTTTTCTGCGTAAAGGGAGTTAAGAGAATGGTTGAATGGAGAAGATGAGAAAGAGGGTGGAGCTAGGTATTTATGAAGGTAGGAAAACACTTAGAAGGGGGGTTGAATAAGGGTTAAAAAAAAAATAAGGCAATAAAAGTAACAGGTATTTTTATACTGGTTCGTTTGAACTCAAACTACTCCAGTCCACCCGGCTAAGGTGATTTCGCCTCTTTTAAGAGAGGACTTAATCCAATAATCAAAAACTGATTACAATCTTTTCACTAAGACAAATTTGTCTTAGTCTTCTCAAGAATACTGACCACAACTTAGTCTCTCAAGGATCTTTTACAAAGTAATATAATAAAATGTGTTTAAGTGCTTCTTAGAAAAGCTTTTTCACAACAGTGATTTTACACAAATTGAAGATCAATGAATTTTCAGCAAAAGTTGTATGTACGTTGTAGAATGATGTTGTCTGAATGATGTACTTCACATTTGAATTGTTGTTGAAGACTTGTTTAAATACTTCACACCCATTTCTCAAATAGCGTGCACATACACAAAAAAGGAATGTTCAGAGATATCCTTTTTATTCTGAAATCCTATGCCATACACAAAAGAGGAATAGTACCGTTGGATGTAGACAATGAGTTTTGCAACGGATCTTTCTTGATCAGCATCTATTTAAATGAAAAAATATGGAAATATATCCTGCATCAGATCCTCTGGTGATATTCCATTTTCTTCTTATCAGAGTAACTCTCTTCCAAAGTTCTGATGATGTTCCATTTTCTTCTTATCAAAGTAACTCTCCAGAGTTCTGCAGCTTAGTGCTAGCGTGATTGTTTTAACAAACTGTTCATCTAGAGGAGCGCTTTAGGTTAGAGCAGATCTTCGCTCTTACGTGTTATCCAAATGTATCACTTTGTAACTAACGTTTCAGAACCTTACTTGTTTTGAATCTCAGAGCCTCTGCAGTTGCAGCGTTGAGTTTAGTACACTCAGAGTTTTCTGAATCTTTGCTTTATACTCTACGCTCAGAGCCTTCTGTAGTGAAGCTTTTTACCAAACGCTCAGAGTCTTCTGTAGCTTCGCTTTTTACCAAACACTCAGAGTATTCTGCGTGTTGTAGCTTAATGTTCAGAGGAATATTTATTATGTTATCTGAAACAAAAACACTTGAACAAAATTAGAGTATATATTTTCTCCATACAAAATTTCATTTATTGTTATCATCAAAACATTGAGATATATTAAGAACCAATCTGTGTTCTAACAATCTCCCCCTTTTTGATGATGACAAAAACTATACGAAATTTTATTCAAGATTAAAATATATATCGCCCCCTGAGAATATGATTCTCCCCCTGAAATGAATACTGCTAGAAAATTTAAAACTTCCCTTTCAACACTTGTATTCTTTCCAGAGTCAGAGCAAGCTTGTGGACTATCTCAAACCTTGTTCAGAGTAAATTCTATAAATATGTTCAGATGAGTAACTTGAACTCTGAAACACTGAATTCATGATTAGTTAAGTAACTTGAACTCTGAAACACTGAATTCATGATTAGTTAGTTTTTAACATGTGTGAGTTTCCATTCAGTATCTGTTTATGTGAACGATTCAAAATTTCCATTTTCTCCCCCTTTTTGTCATATCAAAAAGTGATTTTAGAAAATCATTTAAGACAAAAAAAGAATTTCAGAGCAAGAAAAATAGAAAAAAAAATATAAGATAGAATCAGATGTAAAGAAAATAGTCACATATGTATTTAGAAACTCATAAAAGAAATAAAATAGGAAAATTCACAGATGAGCACAAACTAACAAACAATTAAGATAAACGAGAAGTTAAAAGCTTAAGAAGCTCCGTCATCTCAGAAGTTGAAGCTTCTTGTTTGGCCATCCATGTCTTGATTTCAGTAGTGGATTCTTCCTGTTTGACCATCCACTCCTGAATCTCTGCCGTAGTTTTCTCTTGCTTGATCATCCAAGATTTTATCTCGCTGTTAGTAGCCTCTTGATGAGCAAATTTATTTTGCACATCTTCATTTTCATTCCTCAAATCTGTTGAATTCTGAACAACCAATGAAGAATGTGCAATTCCTAATTCCAGAGCAGAGGGTTGACCAGAGTCAGGAATCTCTTCAACGATAGGAACCTCTAAGGAAACTTCTTCAGCATGAGGACCTTCACCAAACTGAGGTGCAGCAGATTTCTCAGATGAGGAACACACAACCTCTGCAGGTGTGTTTTCCAGACAAAGAATAGGAGTTCTGCTGACACTGAGTTGAGCAAGTCTCAAAGCTTCAGAAACTCTCTCTTGCGCATCTGCAGAGCAAGCATCCTGAAGATTCATAGTTATCGAAGTGAATCTCTTTCTGAAGGCAGTCCAGATCTCTTCAGAGTCACGAGGATTCGTGCTAATGAGGCACTTCTCCCTTACAGCAGAAAACCACATCTGCATCTCTATTTCAAAACTAGATAACAAATTACCAACATTAGGTCTAGGTTTTGGCTTAAGGTAGGCCTCGAAGAAGGATGTCTTAAGAGCATCAAGGAGTGAAGGTTTAAAATGTTAGAACACAGATTGATTCTTAATAATAACTCTTTGTTTTGATGATAACTGTTAGGAAATTTTATATTTAAGAATTATATACTCTAAAATTTGCTTGTAAGTTTTACTGCAGATTGAAATAAAATTAACTCTCTATAAGCAAATCTGTATTGTATACAAGAAGTTGTCTTGACTCTGAAGCGCCAGATGCATCCTGCAGAAGATTCTGATTGTTGTTTACAAAAGATCCTGAGCGTAGTCTCCAGAAGGATCTGAAGCAAGAAGCTCCAGAAGATTCTGAAGCTAGTCAGAAGCATCTGAAGCTTAGAAGAATATTGTATGAAGAGTTTCTCAAATCATTTGTATACAGAAGTTTCTGAAAGTACTAACGCTACCAAGTACTGAAGTTCTGTGTCAAATATGCTCTGATGATCAACACGCTGAAAGCACACATGCTGCAGAAGACTCTGATACAGCAAAGTTCTGAACATCATTAGAAGACTCTGACTCAATCAGACTCTGAAGAACTTGCTGAAAACTGAAGAAGAAATATTCAAAGATTATATCCGTTGGAGTAAATCAAACGTCTCTTTCCTCATTTGTGCTAGACATAATAACACAGACAAAAAGGATTTTTCTGTGCTATCTACTTCTAGGAAAGGTCACTTGATGTGAAGACAAAAAGGCTCAGACCTTTTTGGGACTCTCTTTTCAACGCTCAGCTTCCTTGGATCAGCTGCCTATAAAAGGAAGTCTCCATCAAATTCTTCAGTGATACAATTTGCTGAAAAGAAATCATATTATTCAAAGCTCTCATTCTTTCATATTCTTCTTAGAATTTCTTGTACTTAAACTTAAGAGAAAAATCACTGTTGTGATAAAAGCTTTTTAGAAGCATTAATACTCTTGTATTTGATTTACATTGATTGTAAAGGTTTTTCCTTAAGAGGATTCAGTTGGAATCAGTAGCTCTTGAGAAGACTAAGAACAGTTGTTCTTAGGTGTTACTATTGTAATCAGTTTGATTAAATAGTGGATTAAGTCCTTGTTGAGAAAGGCAAATCACTCAAGGAAGGGTGGACTGGAGTAGTTGTTTTAAACGAACCAGGATAAAAATAATTGTGTCATTATTTTTAAAGTCTTAATCTTTCATACTTATTCAACCCCCCTTCTAAGTATTATCTCACCTTCAGTTGGCATCAGAGCTCCGGTTCTGTGTGTGCTATCACTTAACAGTGTCAGTAAAGATCCAGAGAGAAATACTTTGATATATTTATTTGTTACAATGGCTGATAATTCAATATCCAATATTAACAATAAATATGAAGAAAGGGATAGGATCAGCACCAAACCCCCTATGTTTGATGGGGAGAAATTTGACTACTGGAAAGACAGAATTGAGAGTTTTTTCCTAGGATATGATGTTGATCTATGGGATCTAGTCATAGATGGATATGTCCATCCCACAGATGGGAATGGAAAGAAGATTGACAGAAAATCTATGACAGATGCTCAGAAGAAAGATTTTAGAAATCATCACAAAGCCAGGACTATATTATTGAATGCAATTTCACATACTGAGTATGAAAAAATTACAAACAGGGAAACTGCTTTTGATATGTTTGAATCCCTAAAAATGACTCATGAGGGAAATTCTCAAGTTAAGGAGACAAAAGCTCTGGCTCTGATCCAGAAGTATGAGGCCTTCAAAATGGAAGACTCTGAATCTGTTGAAGCCATGTTCTCCAGATTTCAGATACTCACTGCTGGGCTGAAAGTTCTGGACAAGGGATACTCTACATCAGATCACGTAAAGAAAATCACCAGAAGTCTGCCTACCAGATGGAGACCAATGGTGACTGCCTTGAAGATGGCTAAAGATCTGAACAAGATCTCTCTAGAAGAACTCATCAGCTCACTGAGGAGCCATGAGATTGAGCTTGAGGAAGATGAACCTCAGAAGAAAGAAAAAGGTAAATCTGTTGCATTAAAATCTAACAAAACTGCTAAAGCTTTGCAGGTCATTCAAGAAAGCTCTGAAGAATCTTCTTCTGAAGAAGAAGATGAGTTATCCATGCTGTCCAGAAGGATCAACAGACTCTAGAAGCACAAAGGAAAGAAGTTCAACAACTTCAGAAGATCTGATAATAGAAAGGAATCTTCTGGACACAGAAGATCTGCCAAGAAAGAAGTTGTGTGCTATGAGTGCAAAGAACCTGGGCACTACAAGATTGATTGCCCCAAACTTCAGAAAGAAAAACCCAAGAAGAAGTTTAAAAAAAAGAAGAAGGTTCTGATGGCAACATGGGATGACTCAGATGAATCTGAATCATCTTCTGAATCAGAAGAAGAATGTGCTAATGTTGCACTGATGGCCAGCACAGAGGATCAAGAGGAAGGTACCTCAAGATATGAATCAGATTCTGAATCTGATGATGACGCAGAAGAGGTAATGGCTAAACTTACCAAAGAAGAACTTACAAAAGTTTTAACAGAAGTTCTTAAAAATTATAACAATGTCAAACTCAAATACAAAAAGCTGGAAAGCAATCTTGAATCTGAGATTGATCTTCTGAAAACAGAACTTGTTGAGCAAAAAGAAATAAATCTGAAAATCAAAAATGACTTTGAAATAACTCAACAAGAATCTGAATCTGAGACTAAGTCATGTGAAAACATTTTAGAAAAATATGACTCTAGCTTTCAGAGATTTCTTACTAAGAGCATAGATAGAAGCAAGATGGCTTCTATGATCTATGGTGTTAGTGGAAACAACAGAAGAGGTATTGGATATGTATCTTCATCTGGAAGCAATCCAAAACCTGTTGACAAACTTTTCATCAAGAAGACACCTCTGTATTCTCAATTTAAATTTGGTCACTTAAATGACATTAAACACACAAGCTCTGAGAAGAATACTTATGTGTTTAAACCCAAGGCAAGTCAGAATAAACATTATGTTGAAAAACAGAAGTTTAGACAAACCTACAAACCAACTAACCCTAAAGGACCCAAGAAGATCTGGGTACCTAAAAACAAAATAATTCCTGTTGCAGATGTTCTTAGCAGCAAGGTCAGGACGCCAATCATGGTACCTGGACTCTGGATGCTCACGACACATGACAGGAGAAAAGTCTATGTTCCAAAGCCTGGAACTTAGATCTGGAGGTGACGTGAAGTTTGGAGGGAACCGGAAGGGCAAGATCATTGGATCTGGCACTATTGGAAATGGTAAACTTCCTTCTATTACTAATGTTTTACTTGTTGAAGGGTTAAAGCATAACTTATTATCCATAAGTCAATTAAGTGACAATGGTTATGATATTACCTTTAATCAAAAATGTTGTAAAGCTATTGTTGTACCCCAAAATTTGCCCTACCTTTTCTCTATTTGGTTTATGTTTCATTTCATTGCATCAGCATATACATAAGCATTGCATTGCATAGCATTTTGCATTTCACAAGGGATCAAGAAATGTGTGTCTAACAAAATTACCAATGGTTTTTAACCTGATCAAGGAGGTTATATTCAAGTCACCAAGTGGTTACCCTTATCAGAGACAAGTCAAGGTCCTTGAAGACAAACAGATAAGCATATGTGATTGTCAGGGGGCAGAAAAATCAAAAAATATGTGTTACTTCTATCATGAGGTTGAAGAAAAGCGAGTCAGACTCCATTTGAGTTTTATTTGGTCAAGATTAAGGTATAATACGTATGGAGATCCAGGGTTTTGATTTAATGACAAGGGATTATTTTCGGGAAGCATGGATTTAAGTGGTGTGTACATGGCGATCCGGCTAAAGTTTATGTGCCATTTTAGGTCATTTGTGTGTGGATTGGATTATTAGTCTTTGTCAAGGAGGGAGATTTATTTCATTAAAAGTCAAGTTGCAGAGCCATCAGAAGTCAAAACATTTGGTCAACCTTTTCAAGCCATTCACAAGTCCTAACTATGTGTCATAGGAGAATTCAAACTTTCTTTCCCATTTCGGACTATTTCAAGATGGAATCAGAATCTGGTGTTAATTTCGCATAGTCAGTTCAAGGTTTCAAATTTCATGCCTTTCCAAATACAAGATTCAAATTCCACTCAAGATTTAATCCAATCCGTTTCCAGTTTCGTTTTAATCCAATTCAAGTTTCATCTCTTTTTTTAATTCAATCCAAGCTTCAATTTAATGTCAAGATTTCATCTTCTAGTTTTTATCCAATTTCAAATTCCACTCAGTTGTTCAAATTCCAATTTCCTTTTCAACTTCGCTCAAATCCAAATTTTCTTTCAATTTCTTTCCAAATTTTAATTAATAATCCCATTTCACGTTCGACTCAAGTTCAATTCATAACCTATTTCATTTTCAAATCTCAAATCCCATTCATAATTCCCATTCAAATACATATCATTGTCTTCTCCTAAGATCCATTCATACAAAATACCAAAATAAGAATACAATGTCTTCATTAAGGTATTTCTTTTGTCACAAGGGCATTAGAGTTGTATTTGCTTTTATAATGAGGCAAGCTAGAATACAGGTAGAAGCCATTACAACAATGGTAAGGATAGCAGTGGGGCCTTTGCTGCTGATCGTTGTTCATGCACGTGAGAAGGGAGAACATAGGGTCCCTATGTATCATCCCACACATACCTCAACGCCATCTCTCACAAACCACACACAGCGCCCAAACAATCCACAAAATCATACCCTGCAAAATTACAAACAGAAGAAGGTGAAATGGTAGTTCTTGGAATAAATCCGCAGTTCCAACGTAATGCCAACCGAATACACCAACCATCACCTGCGAAACAAGAGATAGATGCACAAAATTAATTCAGCCAGAAAAAATCAAAAGAAAGCATCAAGTGTGAAAGCCATATCACAAGAAAAATGGCGTAACAACGGAAACAATAATGGACGAATATGCTTAGCTTGCGATATGGATGCTATGTTCTCTGCAGTGTTTTCTGGAGACCGTCTTCCTTATAGCCCTGCCAAATTCTTGTATAGTTGGTGGCAGCATGCTGCTAAGACCAACCTTGCCAGCTATGAACAACACAATGCGCTCATTCGAGAATAGAATTGGTTCACTTCAAAGAAAAAATAAACTCTGAGGTAGATCCACAACAAATTCCTGGGATACAGGCAGAGATCAAGCATTACCTAGATGACAAGAGTACATTGAAGCAGTATGCTGAAAATGATCAGATAGTTGATAATGGTAAGGTGATAAAAGCTCAATCTGAGCTTGTTCCAGCATCATCTGATAGTCATCAGCCCTTAGTTCGACCATTGATACGGTTACATGAAAAAAAAAACATTATTTTGACACGTATCAGTCCGCAGATTCGCGACACAAGTGTTCTCGTGAGGATGAGACCTGCATGGGAAGATCTTCGGAACTATCTGACTGCAAGAGGGCGCAAGCGTTTTGAGGTATATGTTTGCACGATGGTCTTCTACAAAAGATTCCTCAAATTGCCTATGAAGGTGATATCCAAGATATACCTACTGCTCCTGACGTGAGCAATTATCTAGTTTCAGAGGATGATGGATCTGCTGGATCTGCCGCCTGTGGAAACAGAGATCCGTTATTGTTTAATGGCATGGCAGATGCTGAGATAGAAAGAAAATTGAAGGATGCAATATCAGGAGTAGCTTCAGTTATTCCTATGAAAACTGCTAAGATAGATCCCTAAGCTCATTGTATCAACTGTTGCTAGTGGCCAAACGGAACCTTACGTTGGAACTTCTGATTTGGTGTTGTTTCCGTCCATTGTTGATGTGGCAGGCATCAATAGTGTTAGTAGGGTGGTTTTTTTTCAATGCTGCTGCTGCTTTCGCTGGGATGGTTGTTGGAAGGGTTTGTAGTTTGAGTGATTCTTCTCGAGTTAATGATAAGCCTACTGTTTGGGGTTACTACTCCTTGTGTTGATGCTGTTAGAGATAGGTTGCATCAAGAGCGTCATGAGAGCTTGGTTTTTCATGCAACTGGAATTGGTGGCAGAGCCATGGAGAATTTGATTAGAGAGGGATTTATCCAGGGTGTTTTGGACATCACAACAGCAGAGGTAGCTGACTACATAGTTGGAGGTGTAATGGCTTGCGACAGTTCTCGCTTTGATGTCATAATAGAACAGAAAATCCCTTGGTCTTGAGTGTGGGAGCATTAGACATGGTAAATTCTGGAGCAAAAGATACCATACCACAGACTTTTCAGCAGAGAAATATATATGAACCCAATAAGCAGGTTTCACTCATGCGAACAGCAGCGGATGAGAACAGGAAATTTGCGGATTTCATAGCAAATAAGCTGAACAGTTCATTATCTAAGATCCGTGTTTGCCTTCCAGAAAGGGGTATATCTGCTTTAGATGCACCAGGTGAAGGTGTATCCCCATCATATTAATGACCTTGAATTTGCAAATGCATTAGTGGATGCGTTTTTAGAGGTTAGGGAGAAGAAAGGTTCTACTCATCCACAAGTAGCCATTCCTGAATTTGTTGAACACATACCATATCAGCTTGAAAGAAAGGTCTTACCACAACAGGACCACTATCCCACCCCAAAACAACAGCCAGCCCGGACCAGCCTGCTGCAAACCAGGCAAGCTCTGCATAACCGTACCGCCAGACAAAACCTGCGAACAGCAGCCAACACATAAACCAAAGCCTGCCATGCCAAACAAGACCTGCTACAAATCCACAAACAACTGCTGCAACAAAACAAAAAAACACAACAACCTGCTTTAAATTTACACCAAAATGGAATGGATGGAATAGGCATACTGCTGTGAAGCTGCAGCAGAACCACACACAATAGCTCACAAATTCACTCACACCAGACAACTAACATGAAAAAGCTTGCTTAAAACCATTTCATAACTCAACACAAACATTTTTCCTTTTTTTTTTGGCTCACACACACTACTCTTGACTCTCTCCAAATAAACCCACAACTTCTACCTCATCTTCAGGAGTCAACATTACAAGCAACATCACCAACTCACCTCTGAACCCAAAAAACCTTTTCCAACCTTGTCTTTCACCATGTGAAAACCTCCATGAACTAGCTTCCATTAACAACAAACCACTACCACATACATAACATCATCATTAAACCAACCTCTCATCGTGATAACACTACTTACCATTATCCTCAACAGAACTCTTCTTATGGTTCTTCTTACCTTCAACACCCTTTCTTCTACAATAATAACCTTCCATCTTCAAGGCCTAGTTTCTCATTTCAAGACATCAACACTAGTGCTCCTTTGTTTCTTGATAAGTTCTGGTTCTTCCTCTCACAACAACAACAACACTGATTGCAAAAACAGAGGGAGAGTTTCTTTTGAAATCAAACTCTGAACCAAACCATGGCAGTGTCAATCTCAGCAGTTCTTGAACTCTCGGTAACGACAACACCTTGTCAGCAACGGAGCTTCCGTTCTCGCTTCTGAAAATACCGCCATGATTCTATCCTCTGTTGCTAAAGTTTCGGTTCTTCAAATCCAACCTCTCAGAAACCAACAAGCCCTAGCCTCCTTCATCATTCACCTCACTCAAATCTTCACTCCAACACTCATCTATTTCCAAATGTGATACACCATAAACAAAATACCCCAAACAGCTAAAACCGTTCCAAATCCCTAAACAAAAAAAAAACTTCTGAAACTATTCCGCCAACCCCAACCCAGCCGTGAAAACTCTTCAACTCCATCCATCAAACTCTGCTACCACAAGTCCAAACCCTCTTCATCGCAACCTCACAAAGCTCTCAACCTCGCCATAAAAAACAACAAACACCAGACTTCTGAAGATCATCCTCACTCAGTTTCCATTATCCCAATTTCCTTCACCATACTCCAACAACAGGCGTGAATAAGCTTTAACAACAACAACTTAGCGCCATTCACCAGCAACAACAGGGCAAACCTTCAAATCCCTTAACCATGGTCTTCCATTAACCCATCATCATCTTCCTTCACGCCAAACCGTCTTTTTAATCGAACCTCAAAAACCCACAAATCTGTTACGAAATCACACAAAAGCCAGCAAGAAAATTTGAATGAAGAAGGTCGAAAGTCAGATTGCTCATCGTAACCCTGTTTACCTTCAGATTAGTTCTGTTGTCGTGTTTTATCAGAGGAGAAAGAGAGAGATTGAGGTGCTGGGTTTGTAACGTTTTGAAGGTTGAAGGATGTTGGTATTTTGCTCTGATCTTGTTTTTCTTTCTCTATTGATTTGCTTGTTAGGTTTTATTTTAAATAAAAAGAAGATTAATAGCTGTTTTGAAATTCATGAGAGTGTGACTTCTCATTTCCTCCATGACACGTGAAACATCACGTTATTTCTTCTGGTTTAAACGAGAGAGCAGCGTGGCCTCAGAGGTTGTTGGGTTTTCTTAAGCCCGCGTTCTTTTGGATCTGTGTGCATCCTTCATACCCCCTCTTCTTGTTTCACACTGGTTGGTTGCCTCAAGGATGAATGGGCCTTCGCTAAGCCCATGATGATTCCATATTTCACTCTATTAATTTCTATATGCACCCATGTTTTTTTTCTTTCTTTCTTTTTAGTTAGTTAAATTTTATTCATGTTCAAAGTTTAGGGTTGGAAAAAAGATTGTTAATAGATTATTTTTAAGTTTAGTTTATAATATCTCTATATTTAAATTTCTTTTAGAATTTCGTACATTTTCTTAGAAGTCAGTTTTTAAAGTTTTTATTTTGAGGACTCAGCTCCTCGTTTTGGGTCGATGACGAGACCTCCGTAAACCGTCATTAAGTCAAACTACTGATGAATGACGTTGGATCTGAGACCACCTATTTTCTCTCTTCGTCACTTGTCCCGACTCGATTCAAAAACTTTGTCAAACGATTTTCAAAATCAAATTATCTTTGCATTGAATTAAAAGAAGGGGATTAAGTGTAGACTTTCTTCCCCTCCGAGTGTTGGGATACCCACTGTAGTGAGGGTGGTTCCGACACTCGTCTTTCAATACGAAGACGCTTCCCGTCCATCTTCAAATCCCATCTCCTTAAAATCGATTCTTTATGTTGAGGATTGGGTGTAGACCCCTTCTTCTTCGAGTGTTGGGATGCCCACTGTAGTGAGGGTGGTCTCGACACTCGTCTTTCGATACGGAGACGCGACTTTATCCACCATCTCGTTTTCACAACTTCCTTCCACAATTTTCACACCTAAAACCTCGGTCCTGTACCGAGTGCACTTTCAAACTTCTTTTGCAATAAAACTTGAATGGTCGTGGAGTGGTTAGGCGTAGGCCTTCTCCTATCCCGAGTACTGACGTTTACCGTAGGGTTCTCTGTCGCAAAGCACTTACCATTCAAAACCAAAAACATTTTTAATAAGAGAACGAAGTTCTCTTTGCATTGAATTAAAGAGAGAGGATTGGGTGTAGACCTCTTCTTCTCCGAGCGTAGGGATGCCCACTGTAGTGAGGGTGGTTTCGACGCTCGTCTTTCAATACAAAGACGCCTCGTTCGCCGCACCTTTTTTATAACAAAAACTTTGAGATAAAGACTTGGGTACTACCCGTAGGGGTTACCATCCGAGGACCTGTCTCGCCCCCTAAAAAACAATTCAATCAATCAAATGCGACTCCTTGCCCCGCGTGGCGAAAACTAATCAATCTTTCAAAAGGATATGTTACGTCCGTTCTACCGCAAACAGGTAATGCCTAAGTCTCCAACGAGCGAGCAGCAAAACACCTAACTGCTAGAATGCGCACGATAGCATCATCCATAAAAAACATCAACACACCGTAGGCCGAACTACGGCTGCTCTGATTCTTTACTTTCTCAAGTAAAGATACGTAGGCACAAGGGCCACAATCCTTGCCGAGCACATTCCCCCCATATCTGTAGTTTCCCGAACTACGTCGACTCTGACTTTCTCATATCTGTTGAGAATACGTAGGCCTAGGACCGCGAAGTCCTACCGAGTCTATCCTTTCTCCTCTCCCCTCCGTTATCTCTCCTTCCCTGTTTCTAACCCTTCTTTTACCTAGTGAAACACTTCTTATAGCATATATTTTAGCAAATATAATCGCACATCGACAAACAAAAGGTTCCCATCGAGTACGATGGATGCGAGGGGTGCTAATACCTTCCCTTCGCATAACCGGCTTCCGAACCCATTTTTGGTTGCGAGACCATCTTATCCATTCATTTCTTAAGGTTTTCTCGATATTTTCCTTTCCCCTCACGGGATAAATAAAGTTCGGTGGCGACTCTTCTGTCCTTCCTTTTTCGCCTCCCCGTCGTTGCGCGGTGCATTTTTCGAGTAGCGACAGCTGGCGACTCTGCTGGGGAAACCCTAGCAAGCCACGCCTATTTTGTTTATCGCATTGGTGTTTTATTTTGTTTTGTTATTCATTTTATGATTGTGTTTCTTTCTGACCAGTTGGGTTTTATTTGGGTTGATTTGTGAGATAAAGCTTTCTACCCGAGCTTTCGAGTATACATTAAGATAGGAGGTGGGTTCTTTCTGATTTGCGAGACTTAGGACTCGTTGAGTTGGATCGAATTCCGCCGCTCGGATGAGACCTTGGTGGAATAATGATGTCTTATGTGTAGTCGTAATGACGTTCTTATTTTCCACTTGGGAGTCTGCGATTCTGAGGACCTTTGTAGAACTTTATTCCAAGGGTTACTAAAACATGACTCTGTGTTCATCCTTTTTGAAAAAGAGTACCGTCTTACGAGTAGTCGTTATGATGGGAAAATTTTGATGGGTTAGTGCATGGGACTTTGTTTGAAAAGCCTTGTGGAACCCCCTCTTGAACCAATAGATTGCTCACCCGATGGGAAAGATACCTTCTGTGGTTGTCTTGCAGGAAAAACTTTGACCTTCATCCTATCCGTTTGTCAGTATGAACAGTTACAGTGGGATCCTTGTACTAGTGTTGTTTGGTTTCAAGGCGAAGCGCTGGCCCGTCACCGTCAACAACACAACAGCGTTTGATCCCCTGTTGCATTTTGCATATTCATTTGCATTTCTTTGCATGTCTTGCATATTGCATCATTCTTCATTTGCATAGAAGTGTTCTAATTTTGTGGGCATAATTGCTTCATGTGGTTTTCCATCCGGCTTGTTCCAGAATTGAAGATCATTCCACCCAAAGGAAACCAACAGAGACGACCATGGAACAAATTCGAGAAGAGTTGAGGGGAATCCGAAGCCAAATGGGACAATTCATGACGGACATGCAAGTTTTGTTTCAGGATCAGAAAGTGCTTAGAGAAGAAGTCCATCAGTTGAAGACTCAGATGGGCCTGATAACAGAAGTCATGAGGAATGTGTTGAGAAAGGAAGGCGATCATGTGCCCGAAGCTGCAGCAGGGATGGCCATCCCACCTTTACATGTGGAACCTCTCCCAAGGCGTGAAGTGCCTCAAAGATATCTTACACAACCTGAGGTTCCAGTATTTCCTCGCCAACAACTACTTCCTGATTCCCGAGACAATCCTAGGATTATGAGGTAAGCTCAAAGGACGAAGCAGTCCGACAGAATGTTCAACCAGATCCCTATGACTTATGCTCAGATGTTGCAACTCTTGCTTCAACTTCGGTTGGTTAAACTCCGGACTATGGCTCCGTTGACTGGCGAGCCACCACAAGGCTATGATGGAAATGCCCAGTGTGATTTCCATTCTGGGGCACCGGGGCATAATATCGAGAACTGCAAAGCCTTTAAGCACAAGGTTCAGGATTTAATCGATTCAAGAGCATTTGAGTTCATGTCGAGCATTGGTCTTATTCCAGAAGATATGGATGTTCCTATTCTCTCCCCTGAAGTTGCATTAGGTCAGGAGCCTGTCTTGCAATCTGTGACCCTAGAGTCTCCCTGCCCGCAGCTATTGCCCGTTCCTAGGCCAAGCTTAAGAATGAAAGTTCCTGAACGAAGGGAGTCCCCGATACCTCAGACTCAGTCTCCCGATGTCTCAACTATTCAGAGTCAACGATCCTTTAGGTCTTTGCATCAGATGTCTGTTCCCCGCCAGAGTCAACATCCATACCGTCATCAGCCACGTCAGCACGCCCGACGAAGGCCAAGGAAGCCAGAGAGACATTTCACTCAGTTGCCATTGTCGTACAGTCAGATATTGCCAGACTTGATCAAAGTTGGTTTGATTGTGCCGAAAAACACTGATCCAGAGATTCATCCACATACGCCAGGTTCTGATGTCGACGCCCGCTGTGAGTACCATGTTGGGGCGCAGGGGCATTCAACCGAAGACTGTAAGGTGCTAAGAAGCAAGATTCAAACTCTGCTTGACTCCAACATGTTCTCTGTCACACCTCAGGGTATCCAGATCAACGATCTTCCTTCGTCCAGTCATGTGGGTTCGGCAGCTAATGTTATGGAGGGATTCACCGAGAGCGGGTGTTCAGAAGATTATCAGGATGACTTCGACGAGTAGTTCTGAAGATGGCTGGTTCGGCAGCAAGTCAAGACCTGAAAGCCCAGTTCCGAAGCTGGCAATCTTTCTATCATGTTATTCCTTTGCATTTGTAGTTTCTTTTCTGTTAAAGTGCGAACCTATTTGAAAATCTTATCTGTAGAACTTGTTTGTTTTCAATTGATAATGATATTGAAATGAATATGCATGTTTTGATTAAATCCATTCGTGTTCACTCAATGCTTTTTATTGATGTCAAACGCTTGTTTAAGCGGAATTCCTTGAGGGAGGATGACGAAATTTAAAGACGCAAACTTCTGAATGTATGCTTTTTGAATTAAAACCTCTGCTGATGATGTACAGGCATTGTTTCAAATCCCTAAACACAGGAGATATAAGGATGTTAATCCCTTGTCAACCACTTTGAGCCTAGTTGTAGGAGTTTCTTTCTGAAAACGAAAAAACCTCAATCTTAACCTGGGGCAGGGTAGGTGTCAGTTAATTCGACTAAACATCCAAATTGCAAGAGGAATGTTCCTGTTTGAGGATCAATCACACCTGTATAGGTCGTACCTAAAGAACCACAGTGTTTATTATTCACCAATCAAGAAGTGAGGCAGTCACAACCCGTTCAACAAGTCAGACAAGCCAGTGTCACACGATTTGTTCAAGAAGAAGAAAAGAAAAAGGAAAAAAAAAGAGCCCGCTAAGTCGATAACTTGAAAACAAGTGACTTAGGCAAAAATTAGGTCATCCCGCTGGACTTCGAAATCAGAATATGTACTCAAAAGAGTCAGTCCAGGCAAAAATAAGGAATGAATGATAATCGTGTGACTTCAGGCACCAAAGACGAAAAGCGAGTGACTGTCACTCCGAAAACTTGTGGTTTCCCGAACCATCACTCTAGTCATTTAACCTTTGAGAGGTGAGCGCTTGTGTCGAATTAGCTGAACATAGGATTGGAGAGTATTAAGGAGAGTGGGTGGGTTAAACAGAACTTTGAGCCTCATATCTTTTCTTTCCAACCGTGAACCTGACCAAGTTACAACCTTCAAAAGTCCTAATTGAAGCAGGTTTGTTTTGAAAGCATGCTTCGGTAAAGATCGCGTCGAAACTGACTCCTAAAAGGATTTTTCTTACCCTATGGGTATGGATATTGATATTTCTGATAAGTGATTCGTTCACTAAATGCCACATTTTTTTCCAGTGAACAGACTTGGATTTCAAAACTGTCATATGCATTGCATTAATATTATCTTTTGCAAAACAAATTGTTTTACTCGCGAGAAAGCATTTGACATCAGGAAAGTTTCTACAATGCGAAGTTTGATAGAAATAAGATATAAAACGCCCGAGTACTCCTTTGAGCAGGGGCAAGTCACATCAGGTAAACGTAAGCAGAGTCGGTCATCCCTAGATGCAGTTAATCTGGGGCAATCAGGTCGAGACTCATCAAACCACTCGAAGGCCAGTCGAAGACGCCATTCCCTAAAGGTCAGTTAATCTGGGGGAATCAGGTCGAGATTTGATAAATCTCTCGAAGTCAGCCAGGGGCACTTCTCTACAAATCAGCCAATCAGGGGCAAATCACTTCAAAGCTGGGGCAGGCCACCCCAGGAGCACGACAACTATCCTTATCCAGAAAGGAAATTAACTCGAAAGCACTTCTTCGGGGTTCGAAGCGCTGAGGCAATTCATATCTAACCATCAGGTTCCACAGGCTGAGGCAAAAGTGGAAACAAAGGAGATGCGTTCCTCTCCATATCTTCAGAGCTTGTCTGAGTTATAGAAGCAGATTTGGGTTTACTTCCCCAGTAGTGGAGCGAGTGCAGTACTGTTATCCCCACAGAGTCTAAATGGTTGACTTCTTTCCCCTCATAGTCTAGGTCATTGACTCATTCCTCAAACGGAAGTATTGTTGAAGTTTACTTCTCATTTTCCCCAAGCAGAGATTGATGTTGATTCCCTCCTTATCTAATCCACAGCCAAGTTAGCAGAGTTAATTTTCCTTCCCCACAGAGTGGAACTGACTCAGAGATCGTTCATTTCCATCCCCAGCAGAGAGAGTGTGGGATAATCTTCCAGTAAGTCTTATTCAATATCCCTAGCAGATAGTGGATTCAATCTCCGACAGAAGAGAGTTACTCCCCAGCAATCAGCTGTGTTTCCCCAGTATAGTTATTCTGGCTGACCGTTCAGGGTTAATTTCCCCGACAGAGTGGAGTTGTTGTCTCCAGCCAAATTGTTTGTTCCCCGAAAGAGTTGTAGGCATCTAGGCCATCCTGGACGTTTTTCACAGTGGAGTTTGATTTGGACCCCCAGCGGAGTGGTTTTGTTCTTAACGGAGCAGTTTTACCCAGAAGTTTTCTCGGAGGCCATCCACGGTTTGCATTTCCCAGCATGAGTTTACTTGCGCTAGGCGTACCTGGCCCTGACCCAACGGAGTTGGCTCTTTCTCTTTAGCATTTATTTTGCTAAAGAGGTCCATTTGCATCTACATACATGCATAACATCTACCCAAATGCGAAGCATTTCCATTTCGTATGGAGCATTTCGCCATATTCAAACACATGCATAGGAAACATATGCCAGGTTGTTATCCCTTTTATTCTCGGACGTACCTTCCGCAATTATCAGTATATTTATCAAGCCTGTATGGAATACAGATCTCCAGCAAAGATCATTGACAGTTGTGTTCATCTTATCACTCTCCCTAAACAGAGTAGCTTTTCCCGACTTTTGGTCGATGTTATTCTTCTCAGCGATCCTAACTCTTGGTTAGTAGCTTGTTTTCCGACTTTTGGTCGATGTTGATTCTTAGCGATCCTAACTTTTGGTTAGTAGCTTGTTTTCCGACTTTTGGTCGATGTTATTCTTCTCAGCGATCCTAACTCTTGGTTAGTAGCTTGTTTTCCGACTTTTGGTCGATGTTGATTCTTAGCGATCCTAACTTTTGGTTAGTAGCTTGTTTTCCGACTTTTGGTCGATGTTGATTCTTAGCGATCCTAACTTTTGGTTAGTAGCTTGTTTTCCGACTTTTGGTCGATGTTGATTCTTAGCGATCCTAACTTTTGGTTAGTAGCTTGTTTTCCGACTTTTGGTCGATGATAATTCTTCTCAGCGATCCTAACTTTTGGTTAGTAGCTTGTTTTCCGACTTTTGGTCGATGTTAATTCTTCTCAGCGATCCTAACTCTTGGTTAGTAGCTTGTTTTCCGACTTTTGGTCGATGTTGATTCTTAGCGATCCTAACTTTTGGTTAGTAGCTTGTTTTCCGACTTTTGGTCGATGTTAATCTTTCTAAGCGATCCTAACTCTTGGTTAGTAGCTTGTTTTCCGACTTTTGGTCGATGATTTCATTCTCAGCGATTCTAACTCTTGGTTAGTAGCCTGTTCTCCCGACTTTTGGTCGATGATCTTTCTAAGCGATCCTAACTTTTGGTTAGTAGCTTGTGTTCCGACTTTTGGTCGATGTTTTTGAATGTTATCCTTTGATGGGCGCTCGTTCCCCACAGAGCTGTCTGGTTTAGGCTTTCCCCGGTAAAATTACCTTTGCGATCGGTGCATGTTATCTTCGGACTTTTGTGTGCGGTTCCTCTTTCTCCTATGGTCGGCAAATTTCAGGTCTCTTTGGTATTCAACCGCCTTTTACCACGATCGTCTGAAAGCTGTTCGCTTTTCATCCATTCAAGTCTAAGTCGCTTGAATAGGGGCAGCTGTTGTACCCCAAAATTTGCCCTACCTTTTCTCTATTTGGTTTATGTTTCATTTCATTGCATCAGCATATACATAAGCATTGCATTGCATAGCATTTTGCATTTCACAAGGGATCAAGAAATGTGTGTCTAACAAAATTACCAATGGTTTTTAACCTGATCAAGGAGGTTATATTCAAGTCACCAAGTGGTTACCCTTATCAGAGACAAGTCAAGGTCCTTGAAGACAAACAGATAAGCATATGTGATTGTCAGGGGGCAGAAAAATCAAAAAATATGTGTTACTTCTATCATGAGGTTGAAGAAAAGCGAGTCAGACTCCATTTGAGTTTTATTTGGTCAAGATTAAGGTATAATACGTATGGAGATCCAGGGTTTTGATTTAATGACAAGGGATTATTTTCGGGAAGCATGGATTTAAGTGGTGTGTACATGGCGATCCGGCTAAAGTTTATGTGCCATTTTAGGTCATTTGTGTGTGGATTGGATTATTAGTCTTTGTCAAGGAGGGAGATTTATTTCATTAAAAGTCAAGTTGCAGAGCCATCAGAAGTCAAAACATTTGGTCAACCTTTTCAAGCCATTCACAAGTCCTAACTATGTGTCATAGGAGAATTCAAACTTTCTTTCCCATTTCGGACTATTTCAAGATGGAATCAGAATCTGGTGTTAATTTCGCATAGTCAGTTCAAGGTTTCAAATTTCATGCCTTTCCAAATACAAGATTCAAATTCCACTCAAGATTTAATCCAATCCGTTTCCAGTTTCGTTTTAATCCAATTCAAGTTTCATCTCTTTTTTTAATTCAATCCAAGCTTCAATTTAATGTCAAGATTTCATCTTCTAGTTTTTATCCAATTTCAAATTCCACTCAGTTGTTCAAATTCCAATTTCCTTTTCAACTTCGCTCAAATCCAAATTTTCTTTCAATTTCTTTCCAAATTTTAATTAATAATCCCATTTCACGTTCGACTCAAGTTCAATTCATAACCTATTTCATTTTCAAATCTCAAATCCCATTCATAATTCCCATTCAAATACATATCATTGTCTTCTCCTAAGATCCATTCATACAAAATACCAAAATAAGAATACAATGTCTTCATTAAGGTATTTCTTTTGTCACAAGGGCATTAGAGTTGTATTTGCTTTTATAATGAGGCAAGCTAGAATACAGGTAGAAGCCATTACAACAATGGTAAGGATAGCAGTGGGGCCTTTGCTGCTGATCGTTGTTCATGCACGTGAGAAGGGAGAACATAGGGTCCCTATGTATCATCCCACACATACCTCAACGCCATCTCTCACAAACCACACACAGCGCCCAAACAATCCACAAAATCATACCCTGCAAAATTACAAACAGAAGAAGGTGAAATGGTAGTTCTTGGAATAAATCCGCAGTTCCAACGTAATGCCAACCGAATACACCAACCATCACCTGCGAAACAAGAGATAGATGCACAAAATTAATTCAGCCAGAAAAAATCAAAAGAAAGCATCAAGTGTGAAAGCCATATCACAAGAAAAATGGCGTAACAACGGAAACAATAATGGACGAATATGCTTAGCTTGCGATATGGATGCTATGTTCTCTGCAGTGTTTTCTGGAGACCGTCTTCCTTATAGCCCTGCCAAATTCTTGTATAGTTGGTGGCAGCATGCTGCTAAGACCAACCTTGCCAGCTATGAACAACACAATGCGCTCATTCGAGAATAGAATTGGTTCACTTCAAAGAAAAAATAAACTCTGAGGTAGATCCACAACAAATTCCTGGGATACAGGCAGAGATCAAGCATTACCTAGATGACAAGAGTACATTGAAGCAGTATGCTGAAAATGATCAGATAGTTGATAATGGTAAGGTGATAAAAGCTCAATCTGAGCTTGTTCCAGCATCATCTGATAGTCATCAGCCCTTAGTTCGACCATTGATACGGTTACATGAAAAAAAAAACATTATTTTGACACGTATCAGTCCGCAGATTCGCGACACAAGTGTTCTCGTGAGGATGAGACCTGCATGGGAAGATCTTCGGAACTATCTGACTGCAAGAGGGCGCAAGCGTTTTGAGGTATATGTTTGCACGATGGTCTTCTACAAAAGATTCCTCAAATTGCCTATGAAGGTGATATCCAAGATATACCTACTGCTCCTGACGTGAGCAATTATCTAGTTTCAGAGGATGATGGATCTGCTGGATCTGCCGCCTGTGGAAACAGAGATCCGTTATTGTTTAATGGCATGGCAGATGCTGAGATAGAAAGAAAATTGAAGGATGCAATATCAGGAGTAGCTTCAGTTATTCCTATGAAAACTGCTAAGATAGATCCCTAAGCTCATTGTATCAACTGTTGCTAGTGGCCAAACGGAACCTTACGTTGGAACTTCTGATTTGGTGTTGTTTCCGTCCATTGTTGATGTGGCAGGCATCAATAGTGTTAGTAGGGTGGTTTTTTTTCAATGCTGCTGCTGCTTTCGCTGGGATGGTTGTTGGAAGGGTTTGTAGTTTGAGTGATTCTTCTCGAGTTAATGATAAGCCTACTGTTTGGGGTTACTACTCCTTGTGTTGATGCTGTTAGAGATAGGTTGCATCAAGAGCGTCATGAGAGCTTGGTTTTTCATGCAACTGGAATTGGTGGCAGAGCCATGGAGAATTTGATTAGAGAGGGATTTATCCAGGGTGTTTTGGACATCACAACAGCAGAGGTAGCTGACTACATAGTTGGAGGTGTAATGGCTTGCGACAGTTCTCGCTTTGATGTCATAATAGAACAGAAAATCCCTTGGTCTTGAGTGTGGGAGCATTAGACATGGTAAATTCTGGAGCAAAAGATACCATACCACAGACTTTTCAGCAGAGAAATATATATGAACCCAATAAGCAGGTTTCACTCATGCGAACAGCAGCGGATGAGAACAGGAAATTTGCGGATTTCATAGCAAATAAGCTGAACAGTTCATTATCTAAGATCCGTGTTTGCCTTCCAGAAAGGGGTATATCTGCTTTAGATGCACCAGGTGAAGGTGTATCCCCATCATATTAATGACCTTGAATTTGCAAATGCATTAGTGGATGCGTTTTTAGAGGTTAGGGAGAAGAAAGGTTCTACTCATCCACAAGTAGCCATTCCTGAATTTGTTGAACACATACCATATCAGCTTGAAAGAAAGGTCTTACCACAACAGGACCACTATCCCACCCCAAAACAACAGCCAGCCCGGACCAGCCTGCTGCAAACCAGGCAAGCTCTGCATAACCGTACCGCCAGACAAAACCTGCGAACAGCAGCCAACACATAAACCAAAGCCTGCCATGCCAAACAAGACCTGCTACAAATCCACAAACAACTGCTGCAACAAAACAAAAAAACACAACAACCTGCTTTAAATTTACACCAAAATGGAATGGATGGAATAGGCATACTGCTGTGAAGCTGCAGCAGAACCACACACAATAGCTCACAAATTCACTCACACCAGACAACTAACATGAAAAAGCTTGCTTAAAACCATTTCATAACTCAACACAAACATTTTTCCTTTTTTTTTTGGCTCACACACACTACTCTTGACTCTCTCCAAATAAACCCACAACTTCTACCTCATCTTCAGGAGTCAACATTACAAGCAACATCACCAACTCACCTCTGAACCCAAAAAACCTTTTCCAACCTTGTCTTTCACCATGTGAAAACCTCCATGAACTAGCTTCCATTAACAACAAACCACTACCACATACATAACATCATCATTAAACCAACCTCTCATCGTGATAACACTACTTACCATTATCCTCAACAGAACTCTTCTTATGGTTCTTCTTACCTTCAACACCCTTTCTTCTACAATAATAACCTTCCATCTTCAAGGCCTAGTTTCTCATTTCAAGACATCAACACTAGTGCTCCTTTGTTTCTTGATAAGTTCTGGTTCTTCCTCTCACAACAACAACAACACTGATTGCAAAAACAGAGGGAGAGTTTCTTTTGAAATCAAACTCTGAACCAAACCATGGCAGTGTCAATCTCAGCAGTTCTTGAACTCTCGGTAACGACAACACCTTGTCAGCAACGGAGCTTCCGTTCTCGCTTCTGAAAATACCGCCATGATTCTATCCTCTGTTGCTAAAGTTTCGGTTCTTCAAATCCAACCTCTCAGAAACCAACAAGCCCTAGCCTCCTTCATCATTCACCTCACTCAAATCTTCACTCCAACACTCATCTATTTCCAAATGTGATACACCATAAACAAAATACCCCAAACAGCTAAAACCGTTCCAAATCCCTAAACAAAAAAAAAACTTCTGAAACTATTCCGCCAACCCCAACCCAGCCGTGAAAACTCTTCAACTCCATCCATCAAACTCTGCTACCACAAGTCCAAACCCTCTTCATCGCAACCTCACAAAGCTCTCAACCTCGCCATAAAAAACAACAAACACCAGACTTCTGAAGATCATCCTCACTCAGTTTCCATTATCCCAATTTCCTTCACCATACTCCAACAACAGGCGTGAATAAGCTTTAACAACAACAACTTAGCGCCATTCACCAGCAACAACAGGGCAAACCTTCAAATCCCTTAACCATGGTCTTCCATTAACCCATCATCATCTTCCTTCACGCCAAACCGTCTTTTTAATCGAACCTCAAAAACCCACAAATCTGTTACGAAATCACACAAAAGCCAGCAAGAAAATTTGAATGAAGAAGGTCGAAAGTCAGATTGCTCATCGTAACCCTGTTTACCTTCAGATTAGTTCTGTTGTCGTGTTTTATCAGAGGAGAAAGAGAGAGATTGAGGTGCTGGGTTTGTAACGTTTTGAAGGTTGAAGGATGTTGGTATTTTGCTCTGATCTTGTTTTTCTTTCTCTATTGATTTGCTTGTTAGGTTTTATTTTAAATAAAAAGAAGATTAATAGCTGTTTTGAAATTCATGAGAGTGTGACTTCTCATTTCCTCCATGACACGTGAAACATCACGTTATTTCTTCTGGTTTAAACGAGAGAGCAGCGTGGCCTCAGAGGTTGTTGGGTTTTCTTAAGCCCGCGTTCTTTTGGATCTGTGTGCATCCTTCATACCCCCTCTTCTTGTTTCACACTGGTTGGTTGCCTCAAGGATGAATGGGCCTTCGCTAAGCCCATGATGATTCCATATTTCACTCTATTAATTTCTATATGCACCCATGTTTTTTTTCTTTCTTTCTTTTTAGTTAGTTAAATTTTATTCATGTTCAAAGTTTAGGGTTGGAAAAAAGATTGTTAATAGATTATTTTTAAGTTTAGTTTATAATATCTCTATATTTAAATTTCTTTTAGAATTTCGTACATTTTCTTAGAAGTCAGTTTTTAAAGTTTTTATTTTGAGGACTCAGCTCCTCGTTTTGGGTCGATGACGAGACCTCCGTAAACCGTCATTAAGTCAAACTACTGATGAATGACGTTGGATCTGAGACCACCTATTTTCTCTCTTCGTCACTTGTCCCGACTCGATTCAAAAACTTTGTCAAACGATTTTCAAAATCAAATTATCTTTGCATTGAATTAAAAGAAGGGGATTAAGTGTAGACTTTCTTCCCCTCCGAGTGTTGGGATACCCACTGTAGTGAGGGTGGTTCCGACACTCGTCTTTCAATACGAAGACGCTTCCCGTCCATCTTCAAATCCCATCTCCTTAAAATCGATTCTTTATGTTGAGGATTGGGTGTAGACCCCTTCTTCTTCGAGTGTTGGGATGCCCACTGTAGTGAGGGTGGTCTCGACACTCGTCTTTCGATACGGAGACGCGACTTTATCCACCATCTCGTTTTCACAACTTCCTTCCACAATTTTCACACCTAAAACCTCGGTCCTGTACCGAGTGCACTTTCAAACTTCTTTTGCAATAAAACTTGAATGGTCGTGGAGTGGTTAGGCGTAGGCCTTCTCCTATCCCGAGTACTGACGTTTACCGTAGGGTTCTCTGTCGCAAAGCACTTACCATTCAAAACCAAAAACATTTTTAATAAGAGAACGAAGTTCTCTTTGCATTGAATTAAAGAGAGAGGATTGGGTGTAGACCTCTTCTTCTCCGAGCGTAGGGATGCCCACTGTAGTGAGGGTGGTTTCGACGCTCGTCTTTCAATACAAAGACGCCTCGTTCGCCGCACCTTTTTTATAACAAAAACTTTGAGATAAAGACTTGGGTACTACCCGTAGGGGTTACCATCCGAGGACCTGTCTCGCCCCCTAAAAAACAATTCAATCAATCAAATGCGACTCCTTGCCCCGCGTGGCGAAAACTAATCAATCTTTCAAAAGGATATGTTACGTCCGTTCTACCGCAAACAGGTAATGCCTAAGTCTCCAACGAGCGAGCAGCAAAACACCTAACTGCTAGAATGCGCACGATAGCATCATCCATAAAAAACATCAACACACCGTAGGCCGAACTACGGCTGCTCTGATTCTTTACTTTCTCAAGTAAAGATACGTAGGCACAAGGGCCACAATCCTTGCCGAGCACATTCCCCCCATATCTGTAGTTTCCCGAACTACGTCGACTCTGACTTTCTCATATCTGTTGAGAATACGTAGGCCTAGGACCGCGAAGTCCTACCGAGTCTATCCTTTCTCCTCTCCCCTCCGTTATCTCTCCTTCCCTGTTTCTAACCCTTCTTTTACCTAGTGAAACACTTCTTATAGCATATATTTTAGCAAATATAATCGCACATCGACAAACAAAAGGTTCCCATCGAGTACGATGGATGCGAGGGGTGCTAATACCTTCCCTTCGCATAACCGGCTTCCGAACCCATTTTTGGTTGCGAGACCATCTTATCCATTCATTTCTTAAGGTTTTCTCGATATTTTCCTTTCCCCTCACGGGATAAATAAAGTTCGGTGGCGACTCTTCTGTCCTTCCTTTTTCGCCTCCCCGTCGTTGCGCGGTGCATTTTTCGAGTAGCGACAGCTATTAGTCAAAAGGATGGCTCTATCCTATTTAGTGGTAAGAGGAAAAACAACATTTATAAAATAAATCTTTCAGAACTTAAAGTTCAAAATGTTAAATGCCTCTTGTCTGTTAATGAAGAGCAATGGGTCTGGCACAGAAGATCGGGCCATATTAATATGAGACGTATATCTCAGATTAATAAACTTAATCTTGTCAGAGGACTCCCTAATCTGAAGTTCACTTCAGATGCTCTTTGTGAAGCATGCCATAAAGGGAAGTTTTCAAAAACATCTTTCAAATAAAAAAATGTTGTTTCTACTTCTAAACCACTAGAATTACTTCATATTGATCTGTTTGGACCAGTGAAAACTGCATCCATCAGACGCAAGAAGTATGGATTAGTCATTGTTGATGACTTTAGTAGATGAACATGGGTAAAGGTCTTAAAACACAAGGATGAGTCACATTCTGTGTTCTTTGACTTCTGCAAGCAAGTCCAGAATGAAAAGAATTTCAAAATTATAAAAGTCAGAAGTGATCATGGTGGTGAATTTGAAAATAAATATTTTGAAAAATATTTTTCTGAAAATGGCATTGCTCATGATTTTTCCTGTCCTAGAACTCCACAACAGAATGGGGTTGTAGAGAGGAAAAACAGAACTTTGCAAGAAATGGCCAGAACCATGATCAATGAGACAAATCTGGCAAAACATTTTTGGGCAGAAGCAATCAACACAGCTTGTTACATTTAGAACAGAGTGTCTGTTAGACCTCTTCTGAAGAAGACTCCTTATGAACTGTGGAAGAACAAAAAGCCCAACATTTCTTATTTTCATCCTTTTGGATGTATTTGCTATATGTTAAACACTAAGGAAAATCTGAGCAAGTTTGATTCCAAAGCACATAAGTGTTTCATGCTTGGATATTCTGAACGCTCTAAAGGCTACAAAGTATACAACACTGAGACACAGATTGTGGAAGAATCCATTCATGTCAGATTTGACGATAAGCTTGGCTCTGAAAAGCCAAAGCAGTTTGATAACTCTGCAGATAGGAAAGTAGTCTTTATTGACTCTGAAGTTCCAGAAGCAGACAAAATTCAAGTGAAGGAACCAGAAGCAACTCCAGATGCTACTCCTTTAACTTCTCAGATGAATAATCTAAACATTTCTGAAGAGTCAACTATTAGAGGATCATCATCCAGAATTAAAGCTTCTCATCCAGAGGATGTCATTATTGGAAAGAAGGATGATCCCATCAGAACAAGATCCTTTCTAAGATCATCTGAAGCATCACTATTTGGACTAGTGTCAGAAATTGAACCATCTTCTGTAGATGAAGCTCTGCAAGACAATGATTGGATTATTGCCATGCAAGAAGAGCTAAATCAATTCAGCAGAAATGATGTTTGGGATCTAGTTCAGAGACCTCAAGGATTCAATATAATTGGTACAAAATGGGTCTTCAGAAATAAGCTAAATGAGAAAGTAGAAGTTGAGAGGAACAAGGCAAGGCTGGTTGCTCAAGGGTACAGTCAGCAAGAAGGTATTGATTACACTGAGACATATGCTCCAGTGGCAAGGTTAGAATCTATACGCCTTCTTATTTCCTTTGCTGCACAAAATAACATCACTCTGTATCAGATGGATGTTAAAAGTGCCTTTCTTAATGGTATTATAGAAGAGGAAGTTTATGTCCACCAACCTCCTGGTTTTGAAAATGAAAAATTTCCAGATCATGTTTTCAAATTAAAGAAATCTCTATATGGATTAAAACAAGCTCCCAGAGCTTGGTATGAGAGATTGAGCAATTTTCTTCTGGAGAAGAATTTCATCAGAGGCAAAGTGGATACAACACTATTCTGTAAAACAATTAAGAAAGATCTTCTAATTTGCCAAATTTATGTAGATGATATTATTTTTGGATCAACAAATATTATGCTTGGAAAGGAGTTTGCTACATGTATGCAGGCAGAATTTGAAATGAGCATGATGGGAGAACTCAGATTCTTTCTAGGAATCCAAGTTAATCAAACTCCAGAGTGCACCTACATACATCAGACAAAGTATGTTAAAGAACTTCTGAAGAAATTCAACATGTCTGACAGTAAGCTGACAAAGACTCCAATGCATCCTACTAGCTCACTTGGCAAGGAAGAGGTAAGTAAGAAAGTAGACCAGAAGCTCTACAGAGGTATGATTGGCTCTCTTCTTTATCTTACTGCTTCTAGACCTGACATATTGTTCAGTGTTTGTCTGTGTGCTAGATTCCAATCAGATCCTAGAGAATCACACTTGACAGCTGTCAAGAGGATTCTAAGGTATCTGAAAGGTACTTCTAATATGGGTTTGTGTTACAGAAAATCTGATGATTTCAAATTAGTTGGATTCTGTGATGCTGACTACGTTGGAGACAGAGTGGAAAGAAAAAGTACTTTTGGAAGTTGTCAATTTCTAGGAAGAAATCTAATCTCCTGGTACAGCAAGAAGCAACCCACAATTGCACTTTCAACCACAGAGGCTGAATACATTGCTGCTGCTGGATGTAGCACGCAGATGCTCTGGATGAAGAGTCAACTAGAAGATTATCAAATTTTTGAAAGTAACATTTCTATCTTTTGTGATAATACTTCTGCTTTATGTTTGTCCAAGAATCCCATTTTGCATTCTAAGGCAAAACATATAGAAATTAAGCATCATTTTATCAGAGACTATGTTCAGAAGGGAATCATAAATTTAACCTTTGTTGATACAGATCATCAATGGGCAGATATTTTTACAAAACCCCTTGTTGAAGATAGATTCAATTTTATTCTGAAAAATATTGGTATGGATTTTTGTCCAGAATAATATTTATCAGAAGCAAATTTTTACAGATGCAAAAATGCTTAATGCTCTGGAGTATTTCTTCTGATTGTTTATTTTATTCTGATCAATATTTCCTTTGTGAAACTCTGAACTAACATTCTTTAGAAGATCTGAACGTTGGCTAACGTTTCATTTCTTAAGAGAATTCAGAACAACATGCAAGCAACCACGTGTCACACCAAATCTGAAGAGGTGGTGTGTACACAACTGAAGAGACGTTTGAGGTGAAGTTTGAATAGTGAGAATCTTGGTTTTCCCCCCCAAATTGTCAGAAGCAATTAATGTTTTGAGATGATTATTATTCTCTTCATTTATTGCTTGATAAAACGTGCATTTTTCTGACTGTTGATTTGCCTAAGTGTTTTAGTATAAATACTTGTCTTGTATTCACTTTCACACTTTTCACATTCTCAGAAATTACATGCGTTTTCATCTCCTCTTTTCTCTGCATAAAAACCCTATACCTAAGCGTTTGACAAAGCATCCTTCAATGGCAACTTCATCTTCAACAGCTGCTCAATTCCAATCTTCTATGGCTGCTGTAACTTCAGAAAACATGGCTGTTGCTCCATATTCTCCTCCCAAAAGAACTCTTCTAACCCCTGTTGATAAGTTGGAAGTTCTATGTGAATCTATGGTTGAGTTTGATTCTCTGGAAGAAAATGGGTTTGAGTTTCGTTTCATAATTAGAGCTCAAGGATGGGTTAAGTATTTTGATAGGCTCTTTGGACCAGTTTACCCTCTCCTTGTGAAAGAATTCTGGATTCATGCATCAGTTTACCCCAAGTTCATCTTATCTTCTGTGCTGGGAAAAGAAATTATTATCACAGAAGATCTGATAAGAAAATTAATAGGTTATGAAGAAACAGATGGTGTTTCCCACTTGCCAGCTGGGCGTGTGGACATGGATGAGGTTTATGAAGAAGTAATGACTGCTGGTCAAGCTTCTAACAAATTCAAAGATCTGAAGCCTGATTACAAGATCTGGGCCAAGATCTTCATGGGATGCATCCACCACAGGAAGTCAACTAATTATCCAGACTATGTCAATAATGAACAGCTGTATTTCATGTATTGCCTTAGTCAGAGCACCAAGGTAGATCTTCCATACATTCTATTTATGCATCTGTGGAACCATATCAATGCATCTAGAGAATATGTAAAAGAGAAAGGACAGAAGATCAGAACTTGGATCCCCTTTGGAAGGTTGATCTCAGATCTTCTTACTGAGAATGGTTTGGTAACTGCTCTGTACGCTGCTGGAGTTACAGAGGAATTAGAATTTATAATGGGAAAGCCTCTGAATGCTAAAAGTCTTTTGCGACTCAAAATTATTGATGAACTCACAACAGCTCCCAAGAAGCTGAATATGTATGAATTGAATAAGAGGGTTCCTGTAGATGACTTTCCTTTATTCTTTGCTGAAGAACCCAGACATATATTGGTTATGTATATTGATGAATGCAAGAAGGAAGGAAAACCTGTTCCTGCTAATATTATTCAGCTAGCTAGACAACCACTACCAGATGCAGGAGAAGAAGAAGCACAACTCCAGAGGCAAAGGACTCAGCCTGTAGAAGAATCTGCACCTGCTCAGAAGAAGGTCAAGATTGCTGAGAAGCCCAAGAAGCTCTTGAAGAGAAAAGAATCTAAAGAAGCTGCTTCTGTACCTACCAAGAGGATCAAAATAAAAGGTACTAAATCTTCTGTATCTTCTGCAAAACGTGTTATTAATGACTCTAATGTTAAGTCTGTACCAAATCCACCTTCAACACAAACCACTTCTATCACTGCTCCCAGTTCCATATCTCCACAAAAACAAACAACAACACCAACAATTTCTGTACCAAAACCATCTCAACCCAAAATTCATATCAAACAGTTTGTTCCACGACCTCAACCATCAGAGCAACAACCATCAGAACAACAACAACCATCAGATCAACAACAATCATCTGAACATCCAGAGAACCAACCAAAAGACTCTCAACCAGAAAAAGCCTCTGACAATCCACCATCAACTAATCCACCTTCTGAACCTATTGCACTTGTTACTTCTGAACCTGCAAAAGTAACTTCTGCTCCAGTTTCATCATAACCAATATCTGTTTCATCTGATTCACCTATCTCAGAACAACCATCCAAACAATCTGACATTCCTTCAGAACCTACCAATACTTCTGAACCTCACATCCCTGAGACAGAAGTTCTTGATGTCACACCACTAAAAACGGTGTTTCAAGTATCTTCTACCTCTTGTACACCAACAACATCCTCTAACTCCTTAGAATCAGAAATCCACCCAGATTTTCTAATCTCTCCATCTGACAAATACTCTGAGATAAACCAACCTGAAACTACCATACCTTCAAAAACTCCCATTCCAGATCCTATTCCTCCACCTGCACCATCATCTGAGATATTAATCCCCAATTCTAATCCAACATCTTCTATATCCTGTGCCCAAGTTTCTTCTCTATTTCATAATCTGTCTTATGGTTTCAAACTGAAAGATTTTTATGACAGAGTTGAACCTTCTGAACCCATCAACCCTCTGAAACCAAAAACCACAATGATCCTTCCATCTGTGATTCTTGATTACTTAAAATCTATGACAGATGTAGAACCTTTAGCAACCATATCACACTCTGCAAAATCTGATAAAGCTGTTGTTTCAGCTCTGCAAATTGCATCTGATAACACGGTTGCATCTGTTGAACCACCAAAATTTGCTTTCAAACCATACTCAAATGAACCTTTTGATGTTGTTACCCCTCACAGAAGACCAAAACCTCATTTGCTTAATGCTTTAGTCAGATCTAAAGAAAAATCTCTTGAGATATCCTTCATTCCATATTATCCTCCTCCTCTGATTTCCATCCAAAAATCACTTTTTCCACCAACTCCCCAACCTAAACCTATAACTCTGGAAACCTTGTTACGACCACAGCCCAGACTTAATATTGATCATTTATTTCAAACATTTTTGCAAGAAATACAGATGTATTTAGGTACTGTTCAGAAGAAATGCTCAGAAACATTGGATGCCAAAGAATCTGACATCATCTGGAACGGATTTATCAACAGATTCAACACTGTAGCTTCAAATCTGAAGAACGTCTGTTCTGATGATGCAAAGCTCAGAGATGAAAGGACTCTATTCTGGAATGTCAACAAAACTGAACCTCTGCTTCGTTTAGATGCTCATCCACCATCAACAGAATCTACTGATAATGCATTGGCTATGACTCTAGTAGACCCCTCTTCAGAATCTACAGAACCAATGGAAATTGACTCTGTTTAGGCTACAGAACCTCATCATAATTCTTCATCTGAGATAAAGAAAGAACATCCAGACTTTGAAGATAAGATTGCTGCTCTGGAAGCTGGACAGTCAGAGATAAAATCCTGGATGGCTAAGCAGGATAAGAAGTCTGAGGATATGACAGAATGAATGTCAAAGCAAGATGAAAAGAATGAAACTATGACTAAGTGGATGTCCAAGCAAGAGCAATCATCCTTTGAGATTATAGATCTTTTGAAGATGCTTTTGTCCAAACACTCTTAGATTTTTTTTCTAATATTTTTGCATCTGTTGTTTGCATCTGTACCTTATTGCTATATCTTTAAATGTTTGCCTATGTACTCTTGATCTGATCTTTTGAATGAATCAAAGTTTTCTCCATTGAATTATCTTATTTATTGTTCCTTTTATTTGTCTTTTTAAAAGTTTTTACTTTTTGCTTATGACAAAAAAGGGGGAGAAAATATAGATCTGAACTGTTTAATATAACTTCACCAGAATGAAACTTCAGACATATCTATTCTATCTAACATTTTATTTGACTATTTCAGAATATTTGATAAGTACACTATATAAAAGAAACTCTGAGTTTCTCAGATCATTTGTCTATTATCAAACTATGAATCTTATATCTGCAAGACATTCTGACCTTCAAATGTTATAAGAACAAACAAGATCTAACTCTGAAGATTACTCAAGACAAAAGGGAAGTTTCTATTCCTTTTTGTATTTAACTCAGGGGGAGATTCATCATCTCAGGGGGAGTTATAATTCTAATTTGTTCAGTTAAACAAAATTTCTGATACTTTTTGTCATCATCAAAAAGGGGGAGATTGTTAGAACACAGATTGGTTCTTAATAATAACTCTTTGTTTTGATGATAACTGTTAGGAAATTTTATATTTAAGAATTATATACTCTAAAATTTGCTTGTAAGTTTTACTGCAGATTAAAATGAAATTAACTCTCTAGAAGCAAATCTGTATTGTATACAAGAAGTTGTCTTGACTCTGAAGCGCCAGATGCATCCTGCAGAAGATTCTGATTGCTGTTTACAGAAGATCCTGAGCGTAGTCTCCAGAAGGATCTGAAGCAAGAAGCTCCAGAAGATTCTGAAGCTAGTCAGAAGCATCTGAAGCTTAGAAGAATATTGTATGAAGAGTTTCTCAAATCATTTGTATACAGAAGTTTCTGAAAGTACTAACGCTGCCAAGTACTGAAGTTCTGTGTCAAATATGCTCTGATGATCAACACGCTGAAAGCACACATGCTGCAGAAGACTCTGATACAGCAAAGTTCTGAACATCATTAGAAGACTCTGACTCAATCAGACTCTGAAGAACTTGCTGAAAACTGAAGAAGAAATATTCAAAGATTATATCCGTTGGAGTAAATCAAACGTCTCTTTCCTCATTTGTGCTAGACACAATAACACAGACAAAAAGGATTTTTTTTGTGCTATCTACTTCTAGGAAAGGTCACTTGATGTGAAGACAAAAAGGCTCAGACCTTTTTGGGACTCTCTTTTCAACGCTCAGCTTCCTTGGATCAGCTGCCTATAAAAGGAAGTCTCCACCAAATTCTTCAGTGACACAATTTGCTGAAAAGAGATCATATTATTCAAAGCTCTCATTCTTTCATATTCTTCTTAGAATTTCTTGTACTTAAACTTAAGAGAAAAATCACTGTTGTGATAAAAGCTTTTTAGAAGCATTAATACTCTTGTATTTGATTTACATTGATTGTAAAGGTTTTTCCTTAAGAGGATTCAGTTGGAATCAGTAGCTCTTGAGAAGACTAAGAACAATTGTTCTTAGGTGTTACTATTGTAATCAGTTTGATTAAATAGTGGATTAAGTCCTTGTTGAGAAAGGCAAATCACTCTAGGAAGGGTGGACTGGAGTAATTGTGTCATTATTTTTAAAGTCTTAATCTTTCATACTTATTCAACCCCCCTTCTAAGTATTATCTCACCTTCATAAAAGAGGATGAAGATTTATCTGGAGAATGAGAGGAAATAGGAATGGGAGAAGAAAACTCAAGAGGGTGGTTTGGGGAGTTATGTGGGGGGATGTAGCATCTGATTGGTCAGAGGAGGAGTCAGAGGAGTCAGATGAGTCAGATGCAATTTGGTGAATGGTTAAGAGAGGCGTGGCATGAAATATTTCAGGTTCATAGGGGTTGGTATCAACTAGTTGGTTTGTAGAGGGGACTTCAGCAGAATTGGTTTGTCGAGGGATATTAAATAAGGGTGTGGATGGTATAGAGGTGGTGTGTTCAGAGGTGGCTTCTTGGTTATGTTGAGAGGTGGTGTGAGGGTTAGAAGTTTGTGGTTGGGAGAAAGGAGAGGCAACATAGACATGAACATGCTCAGAGGAATGTGAATGGTGCTCAGAGGTGATGTGTGGAGTGGAAAGAGGAGAAGGATCAGAGGTGATAATAGGTTCAGAAGAGGGAATAGGTTCAGAAGAGAGAGTAGGTTCAGAAGAGAAAGGGGGTTGAGATGTTGGTTCTTCTGTTACAGTTTCCAAAACAGGAGATAAAATAGCAGAAGGATTACCTGATTGCTTGGAACACTTTGAGGACTTCTTGAAAGAGCCTTCTTTAGAAGCCTTCCTCTTAGAACACTTAGAATGTTTCTCTGAGGGATCTTCTTTAGAGACCTTACTCTTCTTGCGTTTCTTCCTCATAATCAGCCCTGGAGCAGGTTGAGAAGCACGTAGCAGCAGATCAGCTGGCATAGGAGTGCCATCTGCCATACAGGAAGCAATATAAGCAAGGAGAGCTTCCTTTGGCTCCTTTACAGTGAAGAGTGGAAAATCTTCTACCGGTACCCTCCTTCTGCGCACAACATCAGAATCAATCTGAACTGGATCAGATTGAAGTTTTTCTACCAACTTCGTTCTTTGAAGACTCTTGCCATCCAGTGGCTTCCCAAGAATAGGAACTAATTCATCTGTCTGACCAGCATCTTTCAGATAAGATACCAAACCACTTTCAGTGAGGATATTAGAAATTAACCTTCCAATGGGAATCCAATCTCTGATTTTCTGGTGTTTGGTGCAATTGATTTCTCTGGGCATCTTGACATGACTCCACAGATGAACAAACAACAGATGTGGAAGATCCACCTTGATATTATTCCCTAGACAATACAGAATATACAACTGATCTGTATTAATGTAATCTGGAGAATTGGAAGCCTTGTGATGATGAATACAACCCATAAATATCTTGGCCCAAATCTTGTAATGGGTCTTTAGATCCTTTATTTGTTGGATGGAAGCCCAGAGACAAACACCTCGTTGTACACTTCATTCATATTCACGCGTCCCACTGAAGTATTCACAATACCCTCTTCTTCATAGCCAATAAGTTTGCGAATCAATTCCTTAGTGATGATGATAGTTTTACCCAAAACGGATGAAGAAATAAATTTAGGGTAAACTTAAGCATGAATCCAGAATTCCTTTACCAGTTGGGGAAAAACTGGACCAATCAACCGATCAAAATATTTTACCCATCCTTGAAAGTTAACTGTCGAACAAAGATCAAACCCATTTTTTGCCATACAGTCAAAATCAACCATAAACTCACAGAGTACCTCTAGTTTGTTCACTGGTGTGAGAAGTGTGCGTTCTGGTTCTTTGTAAGCTTCATTACCCATTTGCGATGAAGATGACCCAACCATTGTAGAAACCAAGCGTTGATGTGATGAAGATGAGGTAACCATTGAAGAAGAACTTTTGAGATGACTGGGGATTCTTTTAATTTTTTATTTGAAAATTAAGCAACGAAGAAGGGAAAAATGCATAAGGTGTGTGGGATAATGAAAGTGTGAAATGTGTTACAACGTGGAATAGGTATTAGGGCACAAAGAGAGACATAAATCAAATAAAAAAAAAGGAATAATGATTTAACGCATTAAATGTGATTTGCCATAGTGGGGGGAAAAAAGAATTTCAATGATTCAAACAGTACATGAAACGACGCCTCAGCTTTGTGTACACTCAAACGTTTGCAAAATTCAGATTAAAAGTGACACGTGTTTGATGTGGTGTGCCTCTGAAGCTCTTTTAGAAAATGAATCGTTAACTAACGCTCAGATCCCCTGAAGCTTGTTAACTCAGATTTTCACAAAAAAAATAAAGTAACTTAAAAAATTTCAGATGCAATACTTCAGAGTATAGACTTTAAACACTTTTCATCTGAATAAATTTAATTCTGAATAAAGATTTTATTCTGGATAAAAGTCCATACTAATATTTTTTAGAATAAATTTATATCTATCTTTAGAGAGGGGTTTTGTAAAAATATCAGCCAATTGATGGTCTATATTAACAAAATTTAAACTTAATATTCCTTTCTGAATATAGTCTCTAATGAAGTGGTGTTTAATCTCTATATGTTTTTCCTTTGAATGTAAAATTGGATTTTTAGAAAGACAAATTGCAGAAGTATTGTCACAGAAGATATGAATATTACTCTCATGTATTTGGTAATCCTCCAGCTGACTCTTCATACAGAGCATCTAGGTACTGCAACCAGTAGCAGCAATATATTCTGCCTCTGTAGTTGAGAGTGCTATAGTGGGTTGCTTCTTGCTGTACCACGAGATCAGATTGCCTCCCAGAAACTAACAACTTCCAGAGGTGATTTTGCGTTCAACTCTATCTCCAGCAAAATCAGCGTCACAGAAGCCTACTAATTTATATTCATCAGATCTTCTGTAACACAGACCCACGTTAATTGTACATTTCAGATACCTCAGAATTCTCTTAACAGCAGTTAAGTGAGATTCTCTAGGATCTGATTGGAATCTAGCACATAAACATACACTGAAGAGAATGTCAGGTCTAGAAGCAGTCAAATACAGAAGAGAGCCAATCATACCTCTGTACAACTTCTGATCTACCTTTTTACTTACCTTTTCTTTTCCCAGAGTGCAAGTTGGATGCATGGGAGTCTTAGCTGGCTTACTCTCTGTTAGATTAAACTTCTTCAGAAGCTCCTTCACATACTTCGTCTGATGTATGTATGTGCCTTCTGGAGTCTGATTAACTTGAATGCCCAAAAAGAATCTTAGCTCTCCCATCATGCTCATTTCAAACTCTGCCTGCATAGACTTAGCAAACTCCTTTCCAAGTGAAATATTTGTGGTTCCAAAAATAATATCATCAACATAAATCTGACAGATTAAGATATCTTTCTTAATTGATTTATGAAAAAGAGTGGTATCAACCTTTCCTCTGATAAAATTATTTTCCAGAAGAAAATTACTCAGCCTTTCATACCAAGCTCTGGGAGCTTGTTTTAGGCCATAAAGTGATTTCTTTAATTTAAAAACGTGCTCTGGAAATCTTTCATTTTCAAAACCAGGAGGTTGATGAACATATACTTCTTCTTCTATTAAACCATTTAAGAAAGCACTTTTAACATCCATCTGATACATAGTGATGTTATTCTGTGCAGCAAAAGAAATTAGCAATCGTATGGATTCTAACCTTGCCACAGAAGCATATGTCTCTGTGTAGTCAATACCTTCTTGCTGACTGTAGCCTTGAGCAACCAGTCTAGCTTTATTTCTGATGACTTCTCCTTGCTCATTTAACTTATTTCTGTAGACCCATTTTATTCCAATAATGTTCCAGACATCATTTCTTGTGAATTGATTCAGCTCCTCCTGCATAGCAAGTATCCAATCATTGTCTTGGAAAGCTTCATCCACAAAGGTAGGTTCAATAATTGACACCAGACTAAACAATGATGTCCTAGAGGATTTGAGGAAAGATCTTGTTCTTATGGGATCATCCTTCTTTCCAATAATCATCTCCTCTGGATGAGAAGATTTGATTCTCGAGGATCCTTTCAGAGTTGGTTCTTCAGAAATAGTTAAGTTATCCAGATGAGCAGCTAATGGAGTGACATCTGGAATTGCTTCTGATTCTTTAGCTGGAACTTTGTTTGCCTCTGATTCTTCAGAGTCTGTGAGAAGAACTTCTCGATCTGTAGAAATTTCAGACTGCTTTGGATTTTGATTGCCAAGCTTATCGTCAAATCTGACATGAATTGATTCTTCCATAATCTGTGTCTCAGTATTGTATACTCTGTAGCCTTTTGAGCGTTCAGAATATCCAAGCATAAAACACTTTTATGATTTAGAGTCAAATTTGTTCATATTATCTTTAGTGTTCAGAATAAAACAAATACATCCAAAAGGATGGAAATATGAAATGTTGGGCTTTCTATTCCTCCACAATTCATAAGGAGTCTTCTCCATAAGAGGTCTTACAGAGACTCTGTTCTGAATATAACACGTTGTATTTATTGCTTCTGCCCAAAAATGTTTAGCCATATTTGTCTCATTGATCATGGTTCTGGCCATTTCTTGCAATGTTCTATTCTTTCGTTCTACAACTCCATTCTGTTGAGGAGTTCTAGGACAAGAGAAATCATGTGCAATGACATTTTCTTTAAAATATTTTTCAAAAGATTTATTTTCAAATTCACCACCATGATCACTTCTGACTTTGACAATATTAAATTTCTTTTCATTTTGGACTTGATTGCAGAAATCAAAAAAATACAGAGTGAGACTCATCCTTGTGCTTTAGGAATTTTACCCATGTCCATCTACTTTAGTCATCAAAGATGACAAGCCCATACTTCTTGCCTCTGATGGATGCAGTTTTCACTGGTCCAAACAGATCAATGTGCAGAAGCTCTAATGGTCTAGAAGTAGAACAACATTCTTAGGTTTGAAAGTGGATTTTGAAAATTTGCCTTTCTGACATGCTTCACAAAGAGCATCTGAGTTGAACTTCAACTTAGGAAGTCCTCTGACCAGATTGAGCTTGTTAATCTGAGATATATGTCTCATGCTAACATGTCCCAGTCTTTTATGCCAGACCCATTGGTCATCATTAACAGACATAAGACATTTAACATTTTGACTTTTCAATTCTGAAAGTTTTATTTTATAAATGTTGTTCTTTCTTTTACCATTAAAGAGGATTGGTCTATCTTTCTGACTAACAGCTTTGCAACATTTTTTTATTAAAGATAATATCATAACCATTGTCACTTAATTGACTTATGGAAAACAAGTTATAAGTTAATCCTTCTACAAGCAGAACATTTGAGATAGAAGGGAGGTTACCATTACCAAATGTTCCAGAGCCAACGATATTGCCCTTTTGGTTTCCTCCAAACTTCACGTCTCCACCAGATCTAAGTTCTAGACTTTGGAACATAGACCTTCTTCCTGTCATGTGTCGTGAGCATCCAGAGTTCAGGTACCAGTACTGGTGTCTCAACCTTGCTGCTAAGGACATCTGCAACATAAATTATTTTATCCTTAGGTACCCATATCTTTTTGGGTCCTCTGAGGTTAGTTGTTCTGAAGTTCTGCCTGAACTTCTGTCCATTAAAAGCAGTTGTGTTCTGACGCAGCTTAGGTTTATTTAAAATTGTGGTGTTCTGATCTGAACGTGTGTACTTTATGTCATGTGAGTGACCAAATTTAAAATGAGAATACAGAGGAGTATAATTGATAATTAACTCATCAACAGGTTTTGGATTTGATTCCTTCCTAGAAGATGATTCATATCCAATCCCTTTTCTGTTGTTCCTGCTCAGACTATAGATCATAGAATCCATTTTGCTTCTGTCTATGCTTTTGGACAAGAACCTTTGAAAACTATGGTCATACTCTTCTAAAATATTTTTAGAGCTAGACGTAGTATCTGTTTCAGATTTTTGTTAAGCTTTTTCCAATTCAATTTTAATTTGAAAATTATTTTCTTTCAGCTCAACAATTTCTGATTTCGGTTGACTAGTCTCAGATGCAAGACTGCTTTGCAGCTTCTTGTATTTGAGTCTGATCTTACTATAGTTTTCACATATTTTAGATAAGCTTTCAATTAACTCAGCTTTGGTGAGATCAGCAAATACCTCTTCCGAATCTGATTCTGATTCAGATTTGGATGATTCTTCATGCTCCTCTATGTCAGCCATTAGTGCAACGTTTGCACATTCGTCTTCAGACTCTGATGAGGCTTCAGAGGAATCTGAGTCATCCCAAGTAGCCATCAGAACTTTCTTTTTCTTCTCAAACTTCTTCTTGGGTTTATCCTTTTGAAGTTTGGGACAATCATTCTTGTAGTGTCATGGCTCTTTGCATTCATAGTACACTACTTCCTTTTTGCTAGATCTTTTGTGACCAGAGGATTCTCCACTGTGTTTTGGTCTTTTAAATTTTCTGAACTTCTTTTGCTTGTTCTTCCAGAGTTGATTTATTCTTCTGGATAGTAAAGATAGTTCGTCTTCATCTGATGAAGAATCTCCAGAGCTTTCTTCTAGTACCCGAAAAGCTTTAGTTTCAGATTTTTTGTTAGATTTTAAAGCTATGGACTTACCTTTCTTCTGAGGCTCATCTTCTTCAAGCTCTATCTTATGGCTTCTTAAAGAACTGATGAGTTCCTCCAGAGTGATTTTGTTCAGATCTTTTGAGAGCTTTAACGCTGTGACCATAGGTCTCCACCTCTTTGGTAAACTTCTGACTATCTGTTTTACATGATCAGAAGTAGAGTAGCCTTTGTTAAGAACCTTCAATCCAACAGTCAGAATCTGAAATCTAAAAAACATGGTTTCCACAGATTCATCTTCCTCCATCTTGAAGGCTTCATATTTTTGAATCAGTGCTAGAGCCTTTGTTTCTTTCACCTGCATGTTTCCCTTATGCGTCATTTTCAAGGACTCAAACATGTCATGCGCTGTATCTCTATTGGTAATTTTCTCATATTCAATATGAGATATAGCGTTCAGCAGAATTGTCCTTGCCTTGTGGTGATTCCTGAAGTCTTTCTTCTGTTGATCAGTCATTGATTTTCTATCAATCTTTTTACCTTCACCATTAGAGGGGTGAGTGTATCCATCAATGACTATATCCCAAAGATCAACATCATAGCCAAGAAAGAAGCTTTCAATTCTGTCCTTCCAATAATCAAATTTTTCTCCATCAAACATAGGAGGCTTTGTGTTGAATTTGTCTTTCTCTTCATATTTGTTGTTTAACCCAGCGTTAGCGTTGTTTGAAGATTCAGCCATAGTAAATCAAAGAGTTTTTCAACCAGATCTTTTCTCTGCCACTGTTAAGTGATAGCACTCAAAATCGTGCTCTGATGCCAACTGAAGGTAGGAAAACACTTAGAAGGGGGGGGGGGTTGAATAAGGGTTTAAAAAAAACAAATAAGGCAATAAAAATAACAGGTATTTTTATACTAGTTCATTTGAACTCAAACTACTCCAGTCCACCCGGCCAAGGTGATTTCGCCTCTTTCAAGAGAGGAATTAATCCAATAATCAAAAACTGATTACAATCTTTTCACTAAGACAAACTTGTCTTAGTCTTTTCAAGAATACTAACCACAACTTGGTCTCTCAAGGATCTTTTACAAAGTAATACAATAAAATGTGTTTAAGTGCTTCTTAGAAAAGCTTTTTCACAACAGTGATTTTACACAAATTGAAGATCAATGAATTTTCAGCAAAAGTTGTATGTACGTTGTAGAATGTTGTTGTCCGAATGATGTACTTCACATTTGAATTGTTGTTGAAGACTTGTTTAAATACTTCACACCCATTTCTCAAATAGCGTGCACACACACAAAAAAGAAATGTTCAGAGATATCCTTTTTGTTCTGAAATCCTGTGTCATACACAAAAGAGGAATAGTACCGTTGGATGTAGACAATGAGTTTTGCAACGGATCTTTCTTGATCAGCATCTATTTAAATGAACAAATATGGAAATATATCCTGCATCAGATCCTCTGATAATGTTCCATTTTCTTCTTATCAGAGTAACTCTCCAGAGTTTTGCAGCTTAGTGCTAGCGTGATTGTTTTAACAAACTGTTCATCCAGAGGAGCGCTTTAAACCATAGCAGATCTTAGCTCTTATGTGTTATCCAAATGTATCACTTTGTAACTAACGTTTCAGAACCTTACTTGTTTTGAATCTCAGAGCCTCTGCAGTTGCAGCGTTGAGTTTAGTACACTCAGAGTTTTCTGAATCATTGCTTTATACTCTATGCTCAGAGCCTTATGTAGTGAAGCTTTTTACCAAACGCTCAGAGTCTTATGTAGCTTAGTTTTTTACCAAACACTCAGAGTCTTCTGCATGTTGTAGCTTAACATTCAGAGGAATACTTATTATGTTATCTGAATCAAAAACACTTGAACAAAATTAGAGTATATATTTCTCCATACAAAATTTCATTATTGTTATCATCAAAACATTGAGATATATTAAGAACTAATCTGTGTTCTAACAATTTATAGCATTTCAGTGTCTGGTCAGAGTCGGACACGTGGCATTCGCATGGAAGAGTTGAATTGTTTTGTGTATCACAAAGTGATAGCATTGATGTGAGTGGAGCAGTCATGGAAGACGTGCACACTCATGTCCTCCTAGAAAATATGAGTAATGATGAGATTCTGAAGAGATCTTATGGAAAATGATAAAGTGCAGGAAAGTAGTAATGATGATAAAATTAGTGGAGAAGTTGAAACAGTGTCGAAAATACAATAAAAAATTCCATTTTTCTCTTTTCTGACCTAAATCGAAATACGGCATTTTAGGGGACAATTTGTTACCTTGAATTTTCGACATAGATATTAATGGCAACTAAGACACATGAGCATGCCATGGTGAGGTGTGAAGTCAAACATGGTAAATTGAGACCATGAGGTGATTTGATTTTGACATATCGAAGGGTGGTTTCGCAATTTCAGTCGAATCTTGTAGCCAAAGGTCAAGGAGTATTTGTGGAGTCTTTAGACTTAGTGAAATTTCCAAGTATTTGGGTTGGTTATTTTTGCTTAGTCAAAAGAGCAGGAATTGGATAAGGCTAGTCAATTATTTAGAGACACGTGGAAGTTCGTCAAAGACAATGGTTGCATGGAAGCAAAAATGTGTCTTGATGTGTTTAGTCGACCATTGTAAGCAGTTATTATACACTAGTATATAAGTAGATGCTTGCTTAAGTTGTAGGGGTCCACAATTGTACTCAAGTTCTACAAACTCAAAGTATCCGTGTGATTGAGAAACGAGTGAATAAATGTACTTATGTGTTCCATGTTTACAAATTCCCAGTATTTTTACATTGAAGTCATTTGTGCATTCAATTTACTTTTAGTTAGTTTACTTTCGAATCCTTTGCATTTTGATTTCAGTCAAATTTAATTTATTGTCTTTAAAACCTTAAATTTCTATTTTCACAACAATGATGTTCAAAGGTCATAATTCACAAAAATATGTTTCGGGATCTTTTCGAGTTTAATCCCTTAAGTATTAATAGAAACTTGTTTTGTTTACCAAATTTCGAAGTAAACACATTCTAATTGATTTTTTTAAATTGATAACAACATTTCTCCATAACATTTTTTTTATATAAAATAACTAATTTAAAAAAGGTGGTATTCATTGTTAAATATGTAATTCTTTATGTTAAGAATATTTGTAAAAGTAAGAATTCGATAGAGTTAAATCTGTATGTATTTGATAGAGTCAAATATAGTTTGTAGTAGTCGAATCTTCATGTATCTGACAAAAAGTCAAATACAACTTATAGTAGTCAAAGTTGTGTGTGTTCGACAGAGTTGAATATAACTTGTCAAATTTTTTGTGAGTTAGTTAGTTTGAGATTGCTTCATGTACAAGTAATATCATTTTAAATAGGAAGGAACATTGTGTTTGTTTAGTAGCGAAATACACATAGAAAATTTCACAGAAAGAATTTTTGACAGATTGGTCAATAAACAATGTGAAGTTGAATCATTAGAGTGAAGAATGAAAAACGAGAATCTTGAATCAATCAAGAAAGTGATTGAATCTTGTTTGATCAAGATCGATTTTAACACCTGGTATCTAGAGCACTAGTTGTGATTCTTGGGAAGCATAGAACAATGACTTCTCATCCAAATGGGAGTTTTCCACTAAATTTTCCCATTTTGAATGGCAAGAATTATGATAATTGGTGTAGGCAGATGAAGGTTGTCTTCTTCTATAAACATGTCTGGGATCTTGTGAAGAACAAAGTGACATCAATTAGCGAAAATGCCATAGATGAACATAAGGATGCACATAAATATTTGAAGGAAGCATGGGACATTTTGGAAATGTCTTTTGGAAGTGATGAGAAGATGAAAGAGGTGACGTTACAAACTCACAAAAGAACGTATGAATTTCTTCAGATGGAAGAAAAGGAAAGTGTAGTTGATTTCTTCACTTAGATACCAAGAGTGGTAAATCAAATCAAGATGTATGGAGAAGTGTTGACATCAAGGTCGATACTTACAAATATCTTGAGGTCATTACTTCTAAAATTCTATCACGTGGTAGTAGTCATAGAACAATCGAAGGACCTATCAAGCATGACAAAAGAAGAGCTTCAAGGGAGGCTCAAATCTCATGAACAAAGAATTTTTGAAAGATCTGCAAGCAAGATGAAAGGTGATGTAGCTCTGCAGGAACAATCAACAAAAGAAAAGAAAGGAAAAGGAAGATGGAACGACAATATAGGTAGAGGAGTTTGCAATAATTCAAATGGTGGGATTCACCAACAAGAAGAAAATCTGCCGAGTTAGAGACAATCCACAAACCAAAGCATCACACAGATGGTAGTGTGGGTAGAGGAAGAGGCAGTGGAAGGAAACCTAATAATAGTTATATTTAGTACTACAATTGTCAGAAGCATGGCCAATATGCAAGTGATTGTTCTGAAAAACAAAATAATAATCAAGAGAATGATGGCAGGCTTGCAAAACAAGAAGAAGTAGAAGTGTTACTGATGGTTACAAGAAATGAAGAAGAAAGATTCAAAGATCAATGGTACTTGGACTTAGGATGCGCATCACACATGACTGGAAGGAGAGATTGGATCGTCAATATCAATCCCTCTATAAAGAACAAGGTGAAATTTGCAAATGACAGTACCCTAGCTGCTGAAGGTATTGGTGATGTCCTGATCATGTGGAAACATGGCAAAGAATTAGTGGTTTCAAATGTGTTATATATCCCAGGCATGAAAAGCAACTTGATCAGCATAGGGCAACTGATTAAGAAGAATTAAAAAGTGTTGATATAAGATAAGATGATGAGAGTACTCGACTTAAGTGGAAAGTTAATCTTGAAGGCACTTATGTATCAAAACAGAACCTTTAAGATTGAACTTGGTGTGATGGAACACACATGTCTAGCAACTACAGGTAGCAGAGATGAATGGCTATGGAATTACAGACTTGGTCATCTTAAATTCAAAGACGTGAATAATCTAAAAAGAAGGAACATGGTTTCAGGTCTACAGAAAACCATATTTCAAATGAAGTGTGTGAAGAATGTGTTCATGAAAAACAACATAAGAACAAATTTAGCAAAGATGTAAGAACTAATTATAAACCCACCCTTGAGGTCATATACTTAGATGTGTATGGTCCTCTTCAGGTAGATTCAATTGGAGTTAACAAGTAATATGTTATATTGATAGATGAGCATAGCATAAAATTATGGACTTACCTAATCAAGAAGAAAAGTGATGTGATTGAGGTATTTACCAAGTTCAAAGCTATGGTGGAAAGACAAAGTGGTCACAAGATCAAGACCTTGAGGACTGATGGTGGTGGAGAATATGTGTGGAAAGACTTCGATGTATTATATGAAATAGAACGCATTATGAATGAGGTGGCGCTGACATTATGAACATGGTAAGAAGTATGTTGAAGGCTAAGCATTTACCAAGTAGGCACAAACAAATGTCAAAGAACAAGAAACCTGCATTGTGATCACATCAGATGATGTGGTCAATGATGAATGTGAGCTAGTACACTATGCTTTCTATGCAGATACTGAGACGATCAATGTAGTCAAAGCATTGAAGGACTCAAAGTGGACGCAAGCCATAATGGAGGAACTGAAATTCATAAAGTTCAACAAAACCTGGTCACTAGTCAAATTACCACATGGTAAGAAGTTAATTAATGTGAAATGGGTGTATAAAGTAAAGTTGGATCCAAAAGGAGAAGTAATTAGACACAAAGCAACACTTGTAGCCAAAGGATTTATTTATAGAAAAGGAATTGAAAACCCATGAAACCTTTCAATCATTCCCACGTGGCCTCCAAGTGTCCGATCTAATTCATGCCTTGAAGCCTATAAGTACCCTCTCTCAGCTCCCTTCTTCCTTTTATCCGCTTCGTCTTTTCGTACTCTCTTTCTTTCGCACAGAACTTCAAACCCATTTCACCATATATTTTTTTCTTCAAAAAACTCTTTTTCTTCAAAAATGTCCACTAGCCAAATGTCTTCTAAGTCTACTACTGGGAACAATCCACTTGCCTTCATCATTACCCCTAATGAAAGTGAAGAATCAAGAGACTTAATTCCTGAATCCTCGTTCCAGAATGACAAGATTGTCATTTGGGTAAAACATATGCTAATTCTTTACTCCATAGATAAAAAACTGTACGCATTCTTAGGACCTTATCCCACCAAGAGGTTACAAGCCACGAAGCTCACAGGTCTTTTCCTAGGTTACTCTCTTACTGATGGGTCATTATGAGGAGGGAGCATACACATTGGGTCAAACACTCACCTAAAGGTAAAAGACTCACCCGAACAAGTGAGAGAGACATCGCCTATTCACCAAAAACCTTAAGGTGATAGTTGTATTGGTCCTCTTACGTATAAAGTGCTCAATCTCCACTTTTCTAAGCAATGTGGGACTTAGAACTCACATTTTTTTCTCGACATGTGTATGTGACAACAAAGATGTATGTTCAATTACATTATTCTTCATCCTCTGTCTGAAATTGTTTATATTTTTATGATATTAGGGTAGAATTCAAATTTTGAACTTCGGACAAACCCTTTAACTTTGATTTTAACTGGTTTGGAAATTGAGTGTGGAGTGGTCTGTTAAGGCACACCTAGATTTTAATTTCCGTAAGTTAATCCAGATTTTAATATTCAGGCTTATACATACGATTTGACTTGTTTTTAGCGGGAGATTGTTGTGTATTTGGTGCGTCCGAATTTCAAAATTCGAATTCTAAAAATTATTTTGGAATTTGGCTAGAGTGTGTAATAATGCATGAGGTGTAATGACTAATGAGTAATGCCCTTGAAAAATTATCTTAAAAGATTGATCAGATTGGACATAACAAATGAGTGGAAAGCATGTGTTTTTCGAACGTTGAGTAATAGCCTTCGAGTTAATAAGGTTTCTTTCTGTCACCCCTCAAATTTTACTTGACATCCTCACACCCCAATACTTTTACCATAATATCCTTTTTGATTTTTTATGTTTTTGAAAAATTGTTTTTCAAAATTTTCAAAAAAGGTACGAGTTTTTACCATATTTTTTTAAAAGTCTACGAGTTTTTACCAGATTTTAAAAAAAATTATTAGTTTTTACCAAAAATTTTCAAAAAGTATATCAATTTTTACCGATTTTTTCAAAAAAATACATGAGTTTTTACCAAATTTTTTAAAAATCTACGTTTTTTTTACCGGATTGTTCAAAATATACTATTGAAATTTTCAATAATCTATGAATTTTTACTGAAATTTTCAAAATACACTATCAAATTTTTTTTAAAATATGAATTTTTCAAAAAATCCGATAAGGTTAATTTCAATTTTTTTCCTAGCAAATTAAAAAAAAAGACAAAAAATTATAAAACGTGCCAAATTTTTCGAGTTGCACTGCCCGATTTTTCATTTGCTCTTTTTAGTTAAACTTTCACAAAGATATTTTTACTATTATAAAAAGGGTCATGCTAACCAGTGCCCTCAGGGCACTGGTTAAGAATTTCAAATAAGGAAAATATGTTATATTTAATTCACTCAATACACACAATATTCTTTAAAAAGTCTGATTATTTCTCTTTTCAGGACATTGAATACACATATATTTAAAAAAAAATGTATTTTCAATCTCTTAAATAATACCCAACTTACCATTTTAATCTCTTAACCAATTTCCTGAAGGCACTCGTTAGCATTTCCCTTATAAAAGAAATATGTGTAGGTCAAACTTGAAGGTGGCAGAAAGAAAGCTCCAAGTCAATGAATAAAATTGGGTTTTAGGCCTTAGAAACTTAGTACTAATATTGTTCGATAGCTCTTTTTCTTAGGCTTTACTTCCATCTTTTCGTTACTTAAAATTAGAATATTATGAAAAAACTTGGAAGATTGGTTCTAATCTTAAAATAACAAAAATATATAATTAGTATTTTTTCCTCTTCAAAGTAAGCGTAAATCTCATACAAGCTGATATGTACTTTAATTGTTATATATTTTCGTTTCTATTATTTCAATTAAAAAAGAAATCATTTTGAGAAAAGTAAGTGTGTGTAATATACTAAATTCTAATTATATCTACAATTATGATAAATAAAAATGAAATTTAAACAAATCTTTTTTTTAACAACTTTTTGGTTTGGACTTCGCAACTAGATGTTTCAAAATTAATTCTATTGTTTATAGGACTTTATTTTTCTTTAAGATATTTTTTCTTTTGAGTAAGAGAATTATTTTGATTTTTTTATTTAAAGTTTAATTCAAAATATCAAAAGACGAGTTCAAACCAAAAAACATTTAAAACAAATTAAAAAATTTATTGATCAAATTTTATTTTTGACTTTTTTTTTTAATTTCACATCAGGACAATATGCAATATATATATTTGTAAGAGGAAACAATATACATCTTACAAACTAATTTTATGTTTGAATTAGGTCTAACTTCATTTCTAAGATGGTATTAGAGCGTTGTTTAAAATTCATTGGACCACTTGCTATAAGTTTTCGATATCAAACCACTCATTCATTGTGTACATGCTCTAGATGTCTAATCCTGAATGCGAAGGAGTATATTAAGAGTCTCATATAAGATAATATATGATTTGAATATGAGTTTATTAGTGGAGACAATCATCACCATACAAATTGGTTCTGTAAGGTTGAGTTAGGATCAACCACAATTCTAAAATGATATCAGAGTCTGATTTAAAATTCATTTGATAATTTGATATTAAATTTCTGCTATCAAGTCACCTATAATTTATATTCATGCTCTTGTTCATGGAGGAAAATATATTAAGAGTCTCGTATAATACGATATATAATATAAATATATGTTTATAAATAAAAAAATATTAAATGAGTTAGGTCCGACCATGACTTTAAGATTAATCAAGATTACAAAAATTATATCTTTTCTTCAAATAAAGCTATACAAAATAATCTTTTATATATTTACTCGCCTAGTTAACATGATATATCAAACTACACTCACGGACCAAGATAGTAGAACATCCATTATTTATAGAGCTGGTAACTTATTAGACATGAACAAAAGTACCATGTGGTTACTGACTAACTTTGCCTTTGTTTCTTGAGTTACTGCTACATGACAGTTAGTACCTAAAATCAAAATGGTCCCAAGCATCATAGCAAAGACAAATGTTCAATAAAACAAGAACTGTATTATATGAGTTGGCCAAATAAGAAAGATAGTGAGTTAAACCATCAACTCTAAATCACTATATGCCAAGCACTCAAACAAAACTAGTATATCGGTAACAATGATAAACTTACAGTTCTTGATAATCAAATTTATAACTCAGAGATTCAAGATGCCAAACACCATAACAAACATGTTTATTCTTCATTTTCATTTAACTATTACTAACTAGATTTAGAAATGCAGTAGTTTACCGTTGTCAGGTGGGGGACTAGAGAAAATTTGCTTTAAGATAATGAATGAAAATTGACCACTCTTTCGGAGCACTGTAGGATAACATCTGCAGGATGTACATGAGATTGGGACTTTCTTGAATGACGTTGGAGACTCAAATTCACTGCAGTTAGTTAGATAATCCCAGCAATTGGATAGAAATTGGATGTCTTATATTGCGACTACTATATAAGACATTGTTAGGTTTGTGCACATTGACCCACTTGAAATATAAATATTTCAGGTTCCTCGGTTTCACATGGCAAGTATGCTGCAAACGATAAAAGCGTAGTACATTGCCATAAACTCTGTTATTGATATCACTATCATTTCTTGTGTCTTATTTTGCCAATACATAGGCTTCCCCCACAATAGTTTTCAACATCGGATTTAGAAAAAATCACAATGTGAGTATGAACTGAACAAGAAACTCCAATTTCTAGCAGTATAAAATCCAATGGACGTGGTTTGGAAAGCCGGAACGATGAATCCAAACATAATTATTTATTAGACTAGCAACCGGGACACAACCAGGCCCACAACCAACAGAGATATCAAATGTTGAAGAGTAAAAAAGCGAAATTGTTATAACACTAATATACTCGCAAAATATCTATGTTCCATTGAATAAGACGAAGGATACAGTTATCTTATCTCTCAATGCACAACATGTTACAACTTACAAGAATGAAGTTAGGTTAAGTTGATGCTTGCTTCCTTAAAATTCATGGAAATGCAATGCCATTAACCCGTTGCTTTCCAATTCAGCAAATAATGAACTTCTGAAGAGACCAGCTTATCAAAGCCTATTTATCAGATTGAAACTTTAATCTATCAGTTATTAATAATGCGAGAGTTAAGAGGAAGTTAAAACTTGGGTATGGACTTTGCACGCAGGAACTGCTTAAGAATATCCTTTTCTGCGTCAATTTGTTTTTTCTCCATAGCATCCTTTGGTTTCATTTTTCTTTTCTCTTCTAGCATCCACTTGAAAACTTCACACTGTTGTTCTTCAGGAATTGGAGCCCGCACTTCGACGGGCATTGTAACAGGGAACAAGAAATCATCATAGTTTAGGTCCGCTGAACTTGTTGGGAGTTCAGGAGGAACTTCAACAGTCGCTTTGGCTTTGGGCAATCTATGTGCTGTTTTTTTTCTATGAATCTCCATTGAATCTCTCCGTTTTGCCCTTGCAAACAGAAAAGCTGCGAATTATCAAATACGAATTATGGAGCAATAAAAGTAAATTAGGGAAATAATTCCTCTGATGATATGTGATTAATTCTCCTTTTTATAAATATTAAATAGGTTTGGCCCAATCAAATCAGTACATGTTTAAAGAGATATACATGTAAAATTTTCGCAAGTACTCAGGTAACAAGTGTATATGAAACTTTACCAAGCAACAAACCATTCCCACAAATCAGTATAAAGGCAGATCAGATGTAAGTCATATACTAGAGTTTTCATTTCGACTTTTTATGATGCTACAACAAATGAAATTAACAAAATGAAACCATAAATACTATCGGTTAAACTAACCATTTTCATATCATCCATTGTTAACTTTATCACAATTTTACTAAAACAATGTCCAAAAGGCAGCTACTCTTTTTAAGGGACAAAATCACCGGTAATTGGTAGAGACAGCTATAATTTAGTATAGCAGTAGAAATAATCAAGTGGCCAGTGACTTCACATGGTGGAACCATTGAACATAGATATCCCACCACACTGTAGAGTACAAGGTATTATCAATAAAAACACCAATCACTAGACAACAATTTTCTCATAAGTTTCACCAATCATCCATATAAATTTAACAAAGAACCAAAAACAAAAAAAGGACAGCTCCGTTCATTTTAAGTCGTAAATTTAAATACAAACATATCTTCCATTCCAACTGGCATAACAACTGTAGTTTTCTTACCTTAAGTTTCCTTTTAACAACGGACAAGTCCAAATAGTACAATTTCTCGATCACAGAATGCATTCATTTACATAATGACTAAGCATTCATTTCCTAAGAAAAGAGACTAAAAAACAATACCCGTAGCAGTGCAATGATAATCTTTGAGATGACCAACTATTTCCCTCAAATCCTCCCTCCCATAACCCCAAATACCCAAATAAAGACAAGTGATCTATTATCCAAAACTCCACCAAATTTAGTTTCAAAAAGCTCCGTTCATAAGAATTCACAAAAATACTCCCACACTATTACACTCAAATATTAATCACATATAGAGTCAAATTACAACCATGAATTATATACGATATGATGAAACACAGAAAAAAATTTAAAAGTTGTTAATTTATAAATATCATAAATTGTGTACATTAATGCATAGATATAAATAAATGTTGCCGCTAGAAATTGAACCCTGGACCAACAGGTTACACCCATTTAACATTTTAACTCAATTAGCTCATACTCTTACCCCACCCCCCCAAATACAAAGAAATATTGAAACACATACCCATGTAATGTATCTTGAATGCCATAATCTCCGAATGAACAAAGCAACAAAAGATGTATTAAAACAAACATGTGCAGGTGCCACGTGGGCATCTCGACGAGAAAAAAAAGCAACAAAAGATGTATTAGGCAATATATCAAACACATGATAGGCAAGATACGTGACAAAGAAACAACACATGGTAGACTAGGATTACAGCAACAAACAATGACCCATTAATGAGAAATTGACGGTAAAAGAACAGTGGGGCTGGAAAGAGACGAAGTGTCACTGACCTCCAAGTGCAAGATTGGAGAGCAAGAGAAAACGCCAAACGAACTTGAAGCGCTTCATGGGTAAAGCAGTTGGAGATGTGGGTGGTGGAGGAGACTCATTCATTGTCATTTCATCAAAAGATAAACGATGATGAAAATGATGATCACTGCGAAATTTGATACCAAAACAATGTTAGAAGTTCTTGATACACGATATATGCGTGTTGTGCTTTGAGTTTCGGTATAACTTATTTTCTTGTATTTTCGTGATACACACGTAAGAAAGAGATCCCTACTAATGGGCCATAGGGCCCAATTATAATAACCAAGTATAATTTGAGTTTAATTTTGCTTTCATTTATATATGCTCTCTATTTAAGGTATTGCATGTGAAAAATTACTGAGATTCATTAGTATGGCTCCATTTAATAAGTGTATAACTCATAAACGAATACTAACAGAATTTTTCAATCACAAACAAAATGTCATAGATAATTAACTATACCTACAATTTTGTTTGTCATTAAAAAATAGAAGGGGTGTTGGTACTCTTTTAATAGATGTTAGGAGAGAATAGTGTATATTTTAAATTAAAGAAAATTTCGATACCAATTTAATAAACCTCGAGAGAGGTGAATGATGTTTTTCCTTGAAGATATATAAATAGAACAGAGTTAAACTCACATAATTTATGCACCAATACACTAAATTAGTGTAGAAATGTATTGGAAGTTTAAACCTATACCCTTACCTAATGGTGGAAATAGGCTACGTGAGACCAAATTTTATAAGGTTCGAGTCTATCCTACAATAAATTTATAATGTTTGAGATTGTCCTATGATTTATTATAGACTTTTTTTTTAGTCTGTCCTGACTTTTATAAAAGTCAGATCTTGTTTGAAAACTTATTTAAAAGTCTGTTTTTTATTAAGCCTTTCAATTAATTCATATTACTTAAGAAATCTTATAGATTAATCTATATAAGTATATATAGGTTTTACCGTGAAAATTGGTAAATAACCGCTGATCTCCAAAAAATTAGTTTACTTGCCGGATCAACCAGTGAATCCTAGGACATATGCTATTATTTAAACTATTTCTAGAAAATTTAAGAACACTTCGACAATGCTCATAATTGTAGAAAATTGTTTAAAGTTTTAAAAAGATAAACATTGCCGAATTATTATAAAATTGCAATAAAGAAACTTCAAAATAAAATTGCAATGAAGAAACAAAAGGTAAATTGAAAATAACTTTTAATTGAAATGAAATGTGGTGTTTTAGATGTACACTCTCAATGAAAACTCTTTTCTCAATTAACTTAGATACTTTAAGTGATTTTGTGAGTATTTGTACAACAATTGAACACACGAAGATCCTATGCACTAAGACTCTTATTTATACTACGTCGAAAATAATTGTCATCAACGGTCATTCTTCTAGAAAATGGCATATTTTGCTCTGCATGTCTTCAATTCACCACAGCTTTTCATGCGTCATTTCCACACAAAAAAAAACGGATAAGAATGAAAGACAATTATTATCCTTATTTGAAATAAGCTCCATATCACCTCCGTCGAATTTTCCATCCAAACTTAGAAATATTTCTAAGTCTTGTTTTAGCACATCGTTCTCATAAAGGAGCATCACTTCGACTGAAACCCTCAATAAAACTCATGTCGAAGTCAAAAACATTTCAAAAATGTTTCTTTTGGCTTATCATATTTAAATTGAATTCTTGGCGTTGAAACTTTCAGCCAACAAATTTCCCCCCAAAAAATGTCATTTTCGACTAAATGGAGAAAAGGACATTTTTTGGAACTCACTTTCGGCGCCAAAAACACTTTGTCTGCTATGACGTCATAGTCATCATGATAACTTTCCTCAAACGTCACCTCAAAAACCCATGCGTGAATCTTTACGATCATCACACACCTAGTCCCTAGGAGATTGCGGGGTTAGCTTAACTGCCACCATCTCATCACATCGTTCTCCGACAGGCACGTGTCTCACTATGTCTTTCAACCATTAATGCTTGAAGTAAACCATTTCACTTCTTCAGTCTATAAATAGTGAAAATCACCATTTTCAACCTTTTCCACTCTTTGAACTTCTTATCAAGAGCAAATTCCTCCTAAAACCTTCATCTTCTACGCAAACAACCACCATTTTCTTCAATCTCTACTGCATAAATGACGTCTTCTAATAAAAACTCCAAAGATTCAACCAAGAACGTCAACGAATCCAAGAAACCTGAACTTCCTCCTGTCCACAAAATCTTGGGCCCAGTAGTTGTGGGTAACCAACAATATGTGCTTGAACCTTCTCTTGAAGAAGAGAAAAAAAGAATCTACCAATCCCAGGTATTAATTCTTATCTCTATTACTGGAAAAATACATGATATGTTAGGTCCTTTATCAAACCCTACTGTTAACCCCAATAAACCTAAGGATTTTTTCCCAACATATCACTGTTACAAACCCATAGTCAATGGGAAAAGACCTAGGACTAGTGAGGAGATTGAGGGTGACGAGAAACTAAAAAATGATAACCAAGGTTCCTCTTCGACCGAGGTTTCTAAAGAACTCATCAATCTAGATTATATGAATAATTTTAGGGTATTTCTATTATGCCCCTTTTTTAAGGATCCCTCAAATTATCTAGCCTGGTTAGGGAAAATAGAAAATGAAAAATCCCAAGTCTGGAAATAGACGGGTATCTTCGACATGATCCAACTAGCGAAGGTTGGCCCTGGCTATTGTTAATTTATGTTAGTAGCTTCTTTGTATTTATAGGATAACACCCATAATAATTTCCATCTTCCTTGTGGAATGATGACTCCAACCCTTTTCGAAATTGCTGCCATTATTGGGCTTAAGCCAATTGGAGAAATCTATGACCCTAACTTCCTGGTTGAAGACTCTATAGGCTTTGGCACCAATAAAGCAGCTTTCACTACTTACATCACTTATTACCATGATAAAGACTCTGATGAAGTATCTGATCAAGATCATATTTCTTTTCTTCCTCTGTGGTTATCTCGTTGTGTGTTTTGCTCAAAATCCCTCCAAGTTGCGAAGAGATATTTAACCACGGCGAACCAATTGCATGTTGGACATCAACTTTGTCTCAACAAAATGATTATGGCCAACCTCTATGAGTCTTTAGAAGAATGTGTCACAATTTTCAAAACCATTAAGTCCAAAGGCAACTTGTTACTCTCTGGCCCCTTTTGTCTGTTACAATTATGGTTGAATGCTACCTTTGAAGCATCTCTACCAGTTCGCAACCCTATCAATGCAAAAACTGACAAAGTGAAGAACAAGAGAGTCGAAGGAACAAGACTTGCCTTACTAACCCCAAGTGATGAAAGGTTAAATCCCCAACAAACCTTCACTGGTTATGTTATGATGTTCGCCAAATGCTACAACTTCACACCCAACATGGCCCCTTTTGCTCACAGAAAGCATGCCCCTGAGTTATTTACAAGACAATTCCCCGCCCCTTCGAAGGAACAAGAAGAAGAGTCACTTGCTATTTGGGAAGCTTTCCTTACCCATAGGCTCTTGGCCACAAAGCTTCGACCCTCAAGACTCCAAATCAATCTCCTCAGCTACCAACCAAATCTGGTCTCTAGATGGTTTAGTCTTATTCAAATCATGCCACGACCACTTTTCAACAAAAGAATTCATTGATGCTATATAACATGATTCATAACGAATCCCAATGCAATAAAGAATTGGCTAAATACACTGGCATTATGAAGTTTACTCCTGTTGCTTTTAAGACTTCATTCCTTTGCACCAAAGAATTTGACACTTGGTAGAAGGATTATTATACAACAAAATTTTTCGACGCTCTGCCTTTAATCAACATTTAACTCATGTTTTTGCCTCTATGCAAGAAAGAGTCAAGAAAGGTACTTCGACTCACATAAAAGAAATCCAAGCATTCCGAAAGTACTTTGAAACTGCCTACATATCTGATGATCTTAGTAGAACCGTCCATGAAGCAGCAATCACCTTGAAAGAAAAAATTACAAAGAAATTGAAGGATTTAAAACTACCTTCGTACATCAAACTTGAACAACGGTACGAAGTGGATTTTAACATGTATCCCCCAAAATTTCCTAGACTGCAAAATATTAAATTTGGTGTGGCTTTTAGTCTTCCATTTCCAGACTGGTTCGTCTGTGGGGATTTATTAAAAATCCTTCGACAAGAATCTCAAAAACGTGCCAAGCGGGTGGTTTTGACTAAGCACACTCTAGACAGTTTCAAAGGGCACCTTCATATTGGCATAGAACACGTTCGCGTCGAGTCTCCGATATACAAAGGTGTGGAATGAGAGGTTTTTCGACTTACTCTTTTTATCAATTCCTTATCTATTTTTTACTTGTGATAACTGTGTTGATTTTTTCCAGCTGTAAGGATTCATGCCAAGAAGGCTACTATAGAGAAAGGCACCGTCGAAGAAAAGGACGAGGAAAAGTCCACTAAAGCACTAGCAAAGGTAAACTTCGCCTATTATTATTATTCTTCTTAATATCTTGTTTTCATATTATAATACCTGTGGAATTTCTCTTTTCAGGCTAGTCGAAGACCACCATCCACTCCCAAGAAAAATAAGCAGAAGGAACTCAAGTCCAGATGATTGAGTCTGATGACGAAGATCTCTTCCCATATACCTCAAAACAGCCAAAAAAAGAAGAAGAAGCCAGCAAAAATATTTGATGCTAGCTCTCAAACTAAACCTAAGGTTGCAAAGCCTCAGGCGAAGAAATCTTCTACTCCCAAAATAGTCGAAGCTGATCCAGACCCAACCACTAAGGGTCAAACTGAAAAGACAAATCCTGATGGGGTCGAAAGTGACAACTATAGCCTTGGGGCTAAAGGTCCTAAGGTAAAAATTCTACCTTAATGTCTTTAATTATCAATTTCTTTTAGATTGACTTTTGACCAACCCATATTTGACTATTTTCAAGGTGTCACTGAGGGCACAAAGCAATTTTTTAACATATAGAGTCAAATTACACTAGAATATTAATAACATATAGAGTCAAATTACAACCATAAATTATATATGAAATGATGAAACATAGAAACATTTGTTTTAAAAGTGGTTAATTTATAAATATCAACCAAGGTAGTCAAAACCGAGATCATATGTGGGACCGGAGAGGAGTCACAAGATCGTGAATCAGAGTATCGTAACACGGATCGTAAGATCCTACCAATTTCACAAACTGATATATATTCATATAAAAAAAATATAATTTAGTAAAAAAAATTCAAATCATACCAAAATTAAAGGAAAAAAGTTTAAAAGGTGTATGTACATAAGGGAAAGGCTCAAAGGGTCTATACTGAATTGTGAATAAGAAAAAAAAATAAAAAGAGTGATGAAGGAATATTTAAACTTTAAAAAATTTAAAATTCGTGAGAATAGTAGGTTTAGAGAATAAATAGGTAGGTGGCTATATTTGGAAGTTTCAAAAAATAATGAGTGTATTGGAAAGGTTTTAAGAAATTAATTGGAATTTAATTGTAATTAAGTGTGAGAAATAAATGTTGCACAGGTTCCAGCCAAAAATAACCCTATTTGAAAGTTTCAGAACTGAAACGGAAGAAACGAAGATTCTACCGCTCCTCCATGTCCTCGGGATCCATCCTTATCTGATTGTATCCTGAGAAACCATCCATGAAAGAGAAGAAAACAAATCTAGCAGTGTTATCCATTAAGGTATCAATATATGGCAGAGGGAAGTCATCCTTTAGACTAGCTTTGTTCAGATCCCTGTAGTCGACGCACATTCTAACTTTCCCATCCTTCTTTGGCATAGGCACAATGTTGGCTACCCATTCTGGATATTTTGACATTGCCAAGAAACCTGTATCTATCTATTTTTTTGACTTCATCTTTGATCTTGAGAGCCATGTCGGGTCGGGTCCTTCTGAGCTTTTATTTGACAGGCGGACACTCAGGTCGAAGACGTAATTTTTAAAGAACTATGGCGGTATCCAAGCCAGGAATATCTTGGTATGACCAAGCGAACACAACAACATACTCTTCTAAAAGCTTCACTAGTCTCTGCTTGATCTCTGCCCCCAGCGTTGCCCCAATCTTGACTTCTCTTTTATTTTCATCAGTGCCAAGATTAACGACATCTACCTGCTCTTGGTGAGGTTGAAGACCCGTGTACTCGTACTCAGACATTTTTTCCAACTCATCTAGAATCTCAAAATCTTCATCATTCTCATCTTCAGCTTGGTATATGGGTGAATTGATGTCAGGAGGGAAAACATAGTCATTGGATTCAACGGGTTTTGGAATTTCTCTGCATGTTTGGAATGACTTAATTTATTAAAACACACAAAGATAAATGCACATAACAAAATGAATATATTTTTGCTGGTTTTCAAAAGAAATGTCATTTTCTTTAAAAGTAAAAGCAAAAAACCGTAAATGAAACAAATGAGAATTTTAACAAAACATCTTCATTGATCATAATAATTTGAAAGCATGTGTCCCATACAAAATAATGTGATAACCTCGGGCATGGTTATGGAAATTTTTTTAAAGGAAACTACAAAACAAAACAAGCAAATTACTTTGTCACAGGAAAGATAACAGGAATTTCAATAGCTTCACAATTGTTCAGAGCAGCCTCATCATGATATACCAGCTGATCAACAAAGTTGTCTTTAAAATCCTCCTCAATTGTGTTGATTTGGATACCTCCATTGATAAATACCTCATTGATGGTCTTCAGTTGCCTTTTGGAAAACTTTTGAGTCTTGTCATGAGTTGGTTTGTAACCTAACCCTTGGCGATTCATCTTCGCTCTTGCTTCCACCTTAATGACCTCCCCCCATCTTGTAGGAGTGCCATTCTTTAAAGAAGATTTTATGATTTGAACAGATGCATAGGATAGACCACCCTCAACCTCAACTTCTTCAATCAACACGACATTATCTATTTCTAAGGCTTGGAAAGAAGTTTCCAAAGCGTCTTCGTCAGCTTCAATGTACCTGAATGATGATAAATTTCTCACCATTAGATCCTCTTCTCCATGGACGGCCACCAACTTGTCATCCACTATAAATTTCATCTTTTGGTGGAGTGTAGAGGTCACTACGCCAGCAGTATAGATCCATGGTCTTCCCAATAAACATCTGTATGCTGGATTAATATCCATCACCTAGAAGGTAATTTCAAATACACGAGGTCCAACCATAATAAGTAAATCCACTTTGCTTATCACCATTCTTCTGGAACTGTCAAAAGCCTTGACAATGGAAGAGGTAGGTCTCATGTCAGTACCTTTATATGCCAATTTAGTGAGCATCATTTTGGGTAATACATTCAGAGAGGAACCAGTGTCCACCAAGACCCTTTCTAGAGTGTCCTCTTGGCATTTTACTGATACATGAAAAGCACAATTTTGCTTACAACCTTCGGCAGGTAATTCACGTTGTTGAAACTTAGGGTATTACATGCAGTAATATTGGCAACCACCGAATCAAATTGACTAGCTTTTATGTCCTTGGTTACATGGGCTTGTGCCAACAATTTTTGTAATGCAGACCTGTGGGTAGGAGAACTCAAAAGGAGAGACATGATCAAAATTTTTGAAGGAGTTTGGTGTAAATGATCTATGATTTTGTAGTCACTTCTTTTGATGATCCTTAAAAACTCTTCATTTTCTTCATTTGGTACTTCTTTGCTTTTTGCAGGTTCTATAAGGATGGTTTCTTTGGGAGGGACCATAGTTACCTTAGGTTGGTAGATTCGACCGCTTCGGGTCATCTTGCTCGTACCAACAATGTTAGAGACATTTTCGTGTTTACTTTTCATCCCTTCACTTCACACCTCTTTCCCAGGTCTCTAGTTTCTCCATGTGTCATCATATCTCCAAGGTACTGCCTTGGTACTTTTGAAAAAGAATGGCATGAGCTTTTGAGTGTTGACCGGCTTTGGCTGACTAGCCGTTGATGTGGCGGATTTTTCAACATTGAACACTGGTTTGAGCACTGAATCTGTTGAACTGACATTTGGGAGATTGAATGTGAGCACTTTTTCAGTCCCTTCTGGCATGTTGAAAATAGGTTCAATCACTGATACCTCCTCTTTCTTCATTTTACTGCAAACTTGTAAAATACCGTCATTCATCAACCTCTAGATGTCTTTTTGGACTAGAGTGCAACACTTGGAATTTTCAGCATATTCTTCGCATTCTGAGTGGGTACTCTCAATCATATCAGCTTTGACTAATCTTCTGTGGAGAGCCTGTAGCGGAGTTTTGATTGTTGTCACATCAGAAATTACTGTTTCATGCACGTCTTCTATTGCATTGACACTCCCATGGTTAGGCAATGGGTTGTTTTTGACATTGGGTTGATGATCCCCAAAGGATCCTTCTAGATCATGTCCGGTTGCCCCTTCATGAAATGCACATCGGGCATTGGGATTATAAAATAGTGGGAGAGGATCTTGTATTGGTCCCATCTTTCTAGTGGTAATTAGACCTTGTTGTTCCATGTATGGGTAAATATCAGTGTAGCTCATCGGAATTGGTGGGATAGAAGGTCTTGCCCCTGGTCTTCTGTTTTGTACATTTTATCTTGGGATTGGATCCCTAGGTTGTTCTTGTTGTTGATAGGCTAAGGCGTTGGACACCTGTTGATAGCCTTGCTGATATGCGGGTGGCAGTTGATCTGGCTGAAAAACTGGAGCTTGATTGTGAAAGGTGGGCGTAATGGCCGTCACATAGGGTTGTTGAGTGTACTGCACAGGGTATGATGGTTGTTGTCGAAATTGTTGTTGATGCTGAGGTTTTCTGACTTGACTTCTTCTTTTTGCAGAAATGGCATTAGTCTCGCATTCCTTCTTCTTATGAAAATTTCCAAAGGACTTCTTAGTGGTAATTCCACTTGAACTGCCAGTGATACTTGTAATCTTTCCATTTTTCACTCCCAACTCCACTTTTACTCCCATAGCCACAATGTCAGAGAAGTTAGCACTCACACTGCTAATCATCCTCTCGTAGAGTTCCGGCCTTACTGTGTCAATGAACCAATCAGCTAGTTCTTTTTCGGTCAGAGAGGGCTCCACTTGTGAGGAAGTTTCCCTCCAGCGTTGGGCGTATTCTTTGAAGGATTCAGAGCTTTTTTGGGTCATGCTTAACAATTGTCTTCAGTCCGGAGCCAAATCCATGTTGTATTTGTAATGCTTGATGAAAGCATTAGACAAGTCTTGAAAATTATGAATTCTAGATTGGTCCAAACTCAAGTACCACTTAGCAGAAACGCCCTTAAGACTGTCTTGAAAATAATGGATCATTAACTTATCATTTTCCACATAGGCCGCCATCTTTCTATAGTACATGATCAAGTGGGTTCTGGGACAAGTAGCCTCCTCATATTTGTCGAAAACCGGGGTTTTGAATTTTTGTGGAATCACCAATCCAGAAACCAAACACATGTCTCTCGCATCAGCCCTTGATATGCTATTACCTTCCATAACCCTGATGTTTCTCGCCATAGTTTATAAATCTTCCCTCATCTTCTCATGGTGTTCATCTCCTTCTTCCGACTGCTCGGGGATATCGTAAACCTGATGTTGGTTGTTGAAATATGGATGTGCTTGTGCTTGCACAACAGCTGGAGTGTAAGTAGGGATAGTATGAGAAAAATATACATTCAGATGAATGGTCTGCTAAGTAATCTTCACAGTGACTTGCGGTGGTACAAAGTTAAATGGCAGTCTAAAGGGTGGATCCCTGGTGGCAACATTACAACTGGTGTTGGCTCCATTACTGTGGCATTGATCTCGGAAACCACGGTCTGTTAAGTGTCTATCTTTGCACGGATCACTTGCAACATCTCCATCATTTGGCCTATGTTGCCTCGTATGTCATCCAATTCATTGTTGACTATGTCAAACTCTTGATCTTGCTTAGCCATTCTCCTTCGAGCTTGAGATCTTGTGTTGTAAGGTTGTGGAGGACTCAGTGTGACAAACTGGAGGTAAAACAACATAAATAAGCCACAGAATAGGAAATGCGTATGCAATGCTTATGAAATACTAATGCAAATGCAAAACTAACAATCAAAGAACCCCAAATTATGTTTGCAAACATTAATAATGGAGAAGAAGCAAAGCATAGTAACTTTTCATTGACAAATGAAAGTTTTACAGGAAAATATATTACACATCAAAAGCCAAAGTGCGGACATAAATTACAAGAGGAAACTAAAACTAAAAGGTCTAATCTTTCTGACAAGAAGATCCTTCCCCTTCTTGAAGCTTCATCTTCCTTAAAATTTCTTCCTTCTAGTTCTGGTGGAGCAGCCTCCAAGGTTCTTCTTTCTCTTGAATAACCATGAAGTGTTTATCCTCCCACGCCTTTTTCTCTTTTCCAGCTTTGACTAAAGCATCCTCCAATTCCTCCACGGAGAGAAGTTCTTTCGGATTCGTTGGAATAGGCTCGAAGCGAGTGTAGAATATCTTTAAAGCTATCTCTTTAGACCAAAGAAGATACGCCTCTGAGATGGTGCAATATGGATGCCCCAGAGAAGTCATCTCTTGGGTATTGAGGTGACGCCAAGCGTATGTAATTCGTGCTTTTAGATTTGGGTTTCTCCCTTCTATAAAAAAACTTCTTCCTAAAAGGACCAGATTAGATTCTTCTTCTGCAGGATATCCTAGTTAATGGCGAGCTAGGATGGGGTTATAACTAATACATCCTTTTGTGCCAAGAAGAGGCACATTAGAGAAGTCCCCGCAGCTGTGAATCATGGTAACCCTCTCATACATGGGATTGTACCAACGGATTTCATAGGGTTTGAACGATGGAAGCTTTTCTGTCCATGACAGACTGTCCTTTAGATTCCATAGAGAGGCGGTCCTTGGCAAGTGCGAAATAAACCACTTGCGAAGGAAAGAGGTACAACAACTAATATGGCCTTCTCCATGGGAGTTCTTCAGATGAATAGAGAAGTATGCATCGACTAGCAGGGTGGGAACAAGGTTCCTAATCAGAAATAGGTTGATGGTGTTCAAGTCAATAAACTCGTCAGCACTTGGGAATAGAAGGAGTCCATAAATCAATAAGGCTAAGATAGCCTCAAATTTTTTTGTGTCATGCTTATCAGCATTAGCTTCAGCTCTTTCTATCAAGGATCTTATTTGCAAACTAGAAAATCCATCTTTGACATCCAAATGAGTCTGAAGGTCAGATGGTTCTAGGTGTAAGGCTTAAACCAAGACTCTTCTATTTTGTCTTCTTTCTCTTCTAGAGAATGATTAAGGAGTGACACATAACCCCATCAAAGCATAATACTCTTCCAACATTGGTAATAGTTGATAGTCTAGAAACGTGAAGCAATGCTAAATGGAGTCATAGAACTGTACGAACGTCATCAAAATATCCTTATCTACTTGGAGCTCTAATAGAGGCAGAAGGTTTCCATACTTGTTGCTAAACGAAAAAGGATCTTCCACTAGGCCTCCTAGTATTCTCATATTCTCTAACTTCGGGCTTTTGAATGTGCATTTTGGAGTTGTTTTCTTTCTTGAGTCCATTATAATGTCTGCAAAAAAGACCGGGCTCCTCGAATGTTAGCAAAAATCAATGAGATGCAATGCAATTGGTTTTAGGAAACTCGAAAGATTGATTTGTAAAAGGAACATTTTTGGCACAAAACCCTTAATTCATTAATATTGGAAAAAGTTACAACTTCAAAGTACAATAAAAGAGACTAAAAATACAAGAGGAAAAATATTAGGCCCTAGGGTCTCAAAAGATTCTAGCTAGAAAAGTCCTATCCATGCATCCTTTTCTGTCTTTTCAACTTTGTATTCTCTAATACTAGCTTGTCGATGATTCCCTTCCAAGCACCGGACGTAGATGGGATATCAGATTACTCATGTGTACTAAACACTGGTTGAATACTAGAGAAAAATAAATTCTCTTGTGCCACTTATCTGTTGACAACCCTCCTTTCGAGCAACTCAATCAAATCATCTTTTTCTTTCAGCTGTCTCTTCATCTCCATCTGCTCGAAATGAATGACGTTGTACTTGCCATTCCAAGTATCTCGCTCAAGTTTCATCCTATCCAAAGTTCCTTGGTATTCCTCCATACGCTCAATAGGAATGATAGAGGAAGAAACGACAACAGGTTGCAAAGGTTTTTCTGGGAGGTAAGGCATCTTGAGATCACGGGCTCTAGAATGGACCCATTGCGTGAAAGGCTCAAATGTTATACAATTCTTCTTTCCTAGGTCAGCCTTGGTCTTCTTGTGGATGGTCTTGCAAGCATCTTCAATGCTATCTTTAAACCCCATACTAGCTTCTGCATTAAGGTAGAAGAAACCTGATAATAGGATGTTACTAGGTTTTTCTTTCATAGGAAACCCAAACTGACGTCTTGCCAGGATAGGGTTATAATTGACTCCCCCTCGTACGCTAAGAAGAGGTACGTTGGGAAATGAACCACAACTATCGATGATCACTCCTTTAACATAAGCAGGATCATACCAATGTGCATCGGTCTGAGTTAGAGCCATGAGTCTTTGAGACCACCTTAGTCCATTTGGATTTTCTTTGAAAAGATCTGTACTTGGAAAATATGCAATAAACTATCTATACATCAGAGGAGCACAACATAAGATAGTCCCATCTTCTTTTAGAGTCCTATAGTGAATAGAATGGTAGGCGTCTCCAAGCAGAGTAGGTATGGGATTACCAATGATAAAAATCTGGATACCATTGATTTCAATGAAACTTTCTTCTCGGGGAAGAGATCCAAACCATAGATGAGCAATACAAGGACTGCTTCAAAATTATCTAGGCTATTTTCTTTGGTAAATAATGCAGCTTTTCTTATAACAAATTCAGCAGGTAGACCTTTGAGTCCATACTTGGTGGTGAGATTGGCTTTAACTTCGGAAGCTTCTAGGTGGATGGCATATGCAATGTCTTTTGGTGAAGGGAACTTCTCCAAACCACTGAACGACTTCTTATCCAATACTGGGAAACCAATATGATATGAGTATTTTTCCAAGGTTGGGACGAGTTGATAATCGGTAAAGGTGAAACAATGATATAGGGGGTCATTGAATTTCACAAGAATGTTGAGAACTCCTTCTTGCATCTTGACCTTGACAAGTCTCAATAATCTTCCATATCTCTTTATGAAGTCTTCAAGACAAGACACTAAATCCACCAATTTCTTTAACTCTGTTAAATCTGGTTTCTTGAAGTTGTACTTTCAAGTGTTTCTTTTTCCAAAATCCATGACCTAAGGTGTTTTGCAATAAAGAAAACGACTGAGTTTCTCAAAACCAACTGCATGAATGCTTATGATGGGATGATGAGATGATGCACAAACAACACATACACAAGTATTCACACTTTCACATATTTACTGCATATGCACACAAACAAAGTCCTAGGTTTGGGTTACAAGCATGGAGCCATGGTATACCCTTCCCAACTAACATGTATTATGGGTTATTTTTACCTGCACAATGGGTTCTACAAAGTTCCTAGAGTCATCAATAAATCTTTTGGATATTATCAACCTACACGACTACTCATGCGAGTCAAAAATATTCTCAAGACAAACTCGTCTGAGTATAGTATTGCATATCAACCATTTAATACTACTCCCCAATAGTCATTGCACTACGTCCTAAAAAGGCCAAGTGGGGTAAGTTGGTAACTAAAAGGTCCTCAGTTTCACGGACTCCCAGGTCAGAAAAAGTAATGAACATATGACTACTCATATACCTTTAGTAATCCCAAAAGGGCCTCAACTGAGTGTGGTTACATCATATGTCAAACATGTTAGGACTACTCCCAACCGTCAACTATTGATCATACCACAATCCTAGCATAGGTATACACTCAAGTCTGGGCTAGGACTTATCTCACCTCTCAAGGTAGCAACCCAATGCCCATATGCAACACAACAGGTATAATATACAAATGTTTACAAATATACATGTATAAAGAAAATAGATATGAACAAAACACAACTGCAAGCAAGGTGGGCTTAACCCTCTAAAGCATCCCTAGTGAAGTCGTCATTTCTATTATAGTGAGAATCGGATCTCAAGCTATTGATTAACTTGAACCACAAATCTTTAAATATTCACCACCGAGCTTTGATTTATCCAAAGGAAAGGGTAAAGATCAAATAAAATCCTAAGTGTGCTACGTGTAACGAAGCTAAGAGATTGGGGGTTGGTTATACTAAGAGAAGGTATTAGCACCCTAAGTATATGTAGTATTCTACAGGAGCCTCTTGGTTGGTATTTATGTTACTGCTAATGTTTGTCTGCTAATGATTTATGTGCTAAGATGCTAAAAGTAAAGACCTATGAGTATGTACACTAAGTATGCTCACCAAGACATTGCATATCGTGCCTACGTATCCTTACAAGGATGGAATCAGAGCAACCGTAGTTCTCCTAACTAGAAAGTGTACTCTTGACTATGGTCAAGGCTCCAAAGGGAAAAAGTATTCATAACAATGATACTCATATAGAGTTAACAAATTCTCTAAGTCTAATTTGAAAGACTAACAGGGGGTTTGACTTTGACAAAAGCCAACAGAGGAAAAGTGAGTACCCATAACAATAGTACACACATAGAGTTAACAAACTCTAGTCCTAAGTGTCGCTACTGCGAAAATCGGCGCCGGCTGAACAGAAGAGTCGCCACCGTGCGTTATTTATCCCAAAGGAGGGGAAAGGAAACGCTCGAGGTAAACCTACCGCAAAACAGGGAAAGGAATGGTCATCGCAACTAAAACCTGGATTCGGGAGTCGGTTACGCAAGGGGAAGGTATTAGCACCTCTCACGTCCGTCGTACTCGACGGGATCCACGCTTGTTTTCTATCGAAAGGATGGTTATTCTATCTACTCTACAGGTCTGGGGTTAAAAGAAAAGAAAATGACTCGGCAAAGTATCGCACTTTATGCCTACGTATTCCCGTCTGTAACGAGAAATCAGAGTCAACGTAGTTCGCCTACCTACGGGAAAGGAAGGGAAGGTTGCTCGCTAGGATATCGCATCCTATGCCTACGTACTTTCATACAGCATGAAAGATCAGAGCAAACGTAGTTCGGGCCACGCACGACACAAGTCTGTCTTGATTGCTTTTATCTCCTTCTGAAAAAGGGTTTTTCTGATTACCGGTCCAAGCGGACAAAAATGACGTTTTGATGAGTTCACATTCTTTTACGGAAGAAGTGTCTTTTATTGTGTTTGAAATATTTATTGTGTTTTTCTGTTTGTTTTGAGAAAGAAGAGACAGAACTCCAACCTATGGTTGAAAAGGGAATCACACTAACCTAATGTTATCATGCATGGGTTAAGACCTAATGTCTATCATGTTCCTCTCTTGCGCAGAGAGAAACAGAGATCCTAAGGGAATAAGCGGAAACAGAAACAATATATACAATAAAGCAGTAAAATGCATGAATGCAGCAATACAAGCAAGGCAAGGGAGTCCCACTCAACCTCGAACCTAGAAAACAACAAGCAAAAGCGAACAAGATTCGCTTTCAACCTAACGGATTAATTGGCAAACAATACAGTCCGGGAAACTCAAACAATACATCAAAAATTATAAATAGCAAAAATAAACAGCAAACAGCAAATCTGCACAGCAATATCCATCAACATCTGCCTTCAAGTCACCTTCAAAACATCTCCTAGCTTCAAGCAAGCATCAATCTTCAGGGGAGAAACTCTAACAGTAAACACCTTCAACAACTTCAAACAGCAGGGCTTCAGACAGCAGCAGTCACATGCACAGCTTCAACAACACAGTCTTCATCTTCAAGCAAGGTCTCCATCTTCAATCTTTCATGGCTTTTCTTCAAATCAAACTCTCCAGGATGAGGAACAATCAACAGAATGAATTGGGATGCTAAACAGTTAGTTGACCACCAAAGGTGGCAAACAGACTGTTTAACACAATGTAGAATGTTTCTCTCAAGAGTTCTATCTCTTAGATACTGCCACCAAGCCTTCCAAAGGAAGGGGGTGAGTATCCTAGAGAGACTCTAAATCACAGAGAGGGATGGAGGCAAACAAGACCTTCCATGTTTATGAAGCAAGTTTCTACTTTAAGCTCTACCTAACTCCTAGTTCCTATAATCTTCAACAGCTGCAAGCAAGCTAAAATCTTCATCAACTCTTGAACTGGGTCTTCATTCCTTTTGTCTTCAATGGCTTCATCAACAAAGTCTTCAGCTCAAACCCAAACCCCAAGCAGGCCCAATACCCCACACAGTCAAACAATAACCCTAGAAAGGGCACACCATACAATCACTCAATTACAAAAATATACTAAAAGTATTAATATAATAGGGGAACTTCTAGCATTTTCTAAGGGATCTACTACACTTACCCATAATACCCCTATAGTCCCATCTTCTAATTTGTCCTAAAACCCAAAAAGAAATTATTTTTGTTACACCTATGTTATATTCACAATCCTAATTGACTATCCTAATAGTTTCTAACTAAACTACCTAAAATAAATCCTAAAAAATTGGTACAAAAAATCAGGGGGGCACCTAATATTCACATCTAGTTGTACTAAAAAGAATGGGGTGAAAATCCTAAAGGAAGCTCCTAAACTAAATTCAACAAATAGTAGCATCAACTAAAAGAATTAAACGAAGCAATTAAATGTAAAAATATGCAAAAAATATGAAAATGAAGTAAAATGACAATTTTATGTTTTCATATTTTTCTTGACAGAAAATAGAAAATGGGAAAAAAAGTCTCATTAAAAAATAATGTTTTTCCATTTTTTTATGAATTTTTTAAGATTAAAGAAAATTTGGAGAAAATTAATATGAAAAAGATGCAGGGGGGTATGAATAGAAAGTAAAGGTAGTTATTATTCACATCTGGGCCCAGCATGGGGGGTGGCAATAGCGAAGCGCCTGGGCCCAGTTTTAAACTCAGAAAACTAAATAAAATAAAAAGAAAATGGTTAGAGGCGCGGTGTAAATAGCATCAGATCACAGTTCATTTTCAATTGGGCTTGGATTGGGGGGTGTGGTTAGTAGAATCAGGAAAAGCCCACGCCAGCGTTTTAATGAAACGATGCGTTTCAAATGCCCAGAGCTCCCTCCAAATCTCATTTTAAATCCTGGCCGTGAGATCTTCCTCCAAGTCAATCAAGTCAGCGCGTGATTAATGGCTTTGATTTCGTCTTCAACCTTGGTCATTAGGGTTTCAGAAAACCCCATGGACATAACTCCCATGCGTGAAACTTCCATCAATGCGTGCTCACTCCTCTCTCTATCAAATGACACGATGCAAAAACCAAATTCACTCTATTTCTTGCGTAGAACACAACCATGGTGTTGGTTTGCCATAAATCACCCTCTATCATCCAAACCGAAAGGTAGAACATCAAGAACTCAACATTTCCTCAGGTTTCAATCATCACCAAACTCACCAATCTTTGTACAAAAACAATCCTTATGCCATACTGATCACAACTAGCTAATTATCTAAGATTATCACATCCTAATCACTATGTTCTAGGTCCAAACCGAATTTACACTCACATGTCAACCTCCATGAAATCTTGCCTACAGCTCCAGAATCAATCATCTAACCACCTAAACCATGTTTAACCTAACAATTCTACATCATGCTACCTAATTCGAGCCAAAATATGAGAAACACTAACCTGTCAAGAAGTTGAAAACAGATGAGGATCCTCTTCAATTCACAGCTTGCAATGCTCCAAGATCCCTCAATGGACTATATTCTTTCTTCTGTATGCAACAACTCGAGCTCAAACCACCTGGATCTTGGTAACCGATTCCAATTGCACTTGAAGGAGAGAAAATTCCATAGCACGATTCTTGCAGTTTCCTCTTCAGATCTTGCTTGTAATCTACTCAGGGATGATTATTGAATGGAATTGAATCATAAAATTGAATGAATGATGAAGAATTAAGAAGATTCGAAGGAATTTGCAAAAATGCAAAATGAATTGAAACTATGAGTTTTGATCAAAATGAAGTTCAACCCCTTCTTGGATCATCTCTAGGGTTTATATAGATGAGGATAAAAAGTTCTGGAAGATGCTAGATTAATCCCATGAGAAATTATTCATATCATTGCATGAGAAAATGAAAATGGCCAAGTTGTAAAACCAATTCTGCATTGCCTTGCTACAGCCCCTCAAAATCTCTTGAATTTCTCTTTTCATGACTTGCATTTTGAATTATCTTGCTTGGAAGTTTGACCTAAATCAGGGGATTTTACATAGAAACCCTAATTTAGAAACTTCTCTTCTTCTTGATTTCTTTTGATTTCTCCTTGGAACAACACCACATCCATATCCACATGTCAAATGATGAACCCCACATCTTTCAACTAGACCTTGATGCCCTTCAATTAAGCATTTGACCTAGGGTTGACCCAGGTGAAACCCTAGTTGACTGTCTTCAACTGCATCTCTTGTAATCACATCAATGACTTGTCTCACTTTCAAAATGACCCTATAGGTCTTCCATGATGTCTATATACCCTCCATGCTTTCAATTCATAGTCCACCACTTCTCTGATGACCTTCAAACCCCCTCAAGATAGGAGAAAAACCCACTGATTGGTCCACTAACTTCTCAAATTTCAATTTCTTTCTGATGACTTGGCTAAGATTAAATTTGAATAAGAGCCTCTTGATATGCTCATAGAGATAAGAATTGCATTTGGTCCCTTGTTGGATGGCTTGCCCATGCTATGCTATGCAAATGAGTAGACTATGTACATGTCTTTTTATGCAAATGACAATGCAATTGAAACATAAACCAAGTGAAGTAGGTTGAGCAAATTTTAGGGTGCAACAGCTGCCCCTATTCAAACGACTTGGACCCGACTGGGTGATGAGCGAACGACCTTCAAACATTCGAGGTACGAGACGGTTGAATACTAAGAACCCGGAAATTTGCCAACTGCAGAAATAAACTGCACCACTGCTTGGGGAACGCTATCTACAAATCTGATTTCAACATCATCTTTTCAGTACTTGAATGAACTTACTGACTTCACCGGGAGAAGTACTTCTGTCAACAAAACGTGACCCTGCCACTGATACAGGAAAATAACACCGTCATCACTACGGGTAATAATCTGGGAAAATAACAACACCGCCATCGCTACGGGTAATACTTTGTCATTACTACAGGAAATAACTCCGCCACCACTGCGGGAAAATTTTGTCACTATTATAGAAAAAATAACACCGCCATCGCTACGGGAAATAACTCCGCCACCACTGCGGGAAAATAACTCCGCCACCACTGCGGGGAATAACTCCGTCACCATTACGGGAAAATAACTCCGTCACCACTACGGGAAATAACTCCGTCACCACTACGGGAAAATAACTCCGTCACCACTACGGGAAATAACTCCGTCACCACTACGGGAAAATAACTCCGCCACCACTGCGGGAAAGAACTCCGTCACCACTACGGGAAATAACTCCGCCACCACTACGGGAAATAACTCTGCCACCACTGCGGGAAATAACTCCGTCACCACTACGGGAAATAACTCTGCCACCATTGCGGGAAATAACTCCGCCACCACTACGGGAAAATAACTCCGTCACCACTACGGGAAATAACTCTGTCACCACTACGGGAAGATAACTCCGTCACCACTACGGGAAATAACTCCGCCACCACTGCGGGAACTAACTCCGCCACCACTGCGGGAAATATCTCCGTCACCACTACGGGAAATAACTCCGCCACCACTGCAGGAAATAACTCCGCCACCACTACGGGAAAATAACTCCGCCATCACTGCGGGAAATAACTCCGCCACCACTACAGGAAAATAACTCCGCCATCACTGCGGGAAAATAACTCTGGTACAGCTTTTCTGCCTATCTTTGCAACAACTAACTCCATCAATCACATGGGTAACACAATATGAGTCTAGTCTTCCAATTTTCAGTGCTGACATGGCAGCAAATCTGAGAAGGACTCTACTGGGGATTTTCTGAATCCACACTGCCAGGCAACTTCCAAAAATCGATTCACGAAATCTTTTGATGCTGTCACAATAACAACCTTGAAGAAATACTCTGCTGGAGGGGTGAGAGAAACTTAAACAAGCAACTCTGTGGGGAATAATGCCAAAACTGACATTATCATTACATGTCTCACGCCGAGATCTTGAATGTTTGGTAACTAATTTGAGCAAGAGCTCTCTCCACCTGCAAGGGAATCAACACTTGAAAACATACGGTTAACCAACCTGGCTTATGTTTCAAAATGCATATGTTTGACAATGGCGTAATGCTCCATTCGACATGGAAATGCTACACGTTTTTTTTATTTGGTGGATGCAAATATGACACTATATGCCGATGCAAATGCAGGCTCGAACTGCTGGGATATAGAAACCCGCTTCAGCAAAATAAATGCTGAAGACAACGCCAACTCCGCTGGGGAATAACTGAATGCGCCAATCATGATTGTACTTTTGCTGGAGAGTGAACGGGTATCACACGGTATTCCGGCAAAATAAATGCCAGGACACACAACCAACTCTGCCGGGAAGAGTTTTAATCTTCGAGTTCCACGGGGAGGAAAGAAAACACTTGCTGAACAAAGAGAGAACTCCACTGAGGACGAAACGACCCTCTTGTGGAAAATCAACTGACTCCGCTGGGGGAGAGTAAATGACCCTACTGGGAAGGGTAGACTGTCTGAGTACAACTCACAAGTTGGAGATTAATCTTCTGAGGCTAAACCACTCTGCTCGAAATGGGGGAATCCTTTTGGGGGACACCACACTGTCTGAATACAGCTTTCGATCTTGGAATTATTAATTTTGTTGAGGGTAAACAACCCTGCTGGAGAATGTCCCTCGGGTAAGCTGCGACTAGCTGGGGCATTTGATCCTTCTTTAGTAAGGAACATTGTTATCTCAGAAGCGCGACCTGCGTGGGGATCGAGTCTTTCCGTGATGAACTTCTGGTCAGTACTGCAATCTTTTTTATCGTCCACTTCGCATGGTCAAAAAGCCTGTAACACCACAAACGAGACAAGACAAGTCTATGCAACCAAATCTATTCAGGTTAGTGCTAGTGACGTTATTTTCAGTTAATTCAAAGTTTTAGCAATTATTGGCAAGGGCCAGCGACGTTATACACTTGCTAGTTTTATTAAACCTTGGCGTTTGTCATGTACAAAACAGTAAAGAACCAGCATCAAATACTGAATAATATGTTTCATTGATTGGGCCCCTAAATGGGCAGAGTTTTGTACACGGGATGTAACTCCTGGAAAGAGGAAGCTACGCACAGCAAATATACAAGTATGCACAAAAAGCATAAATGACAAATCAAATTTGTACACATGTCGGCAACGGGATACAGACGAACATCATGAGCTGATCCTCCTATGACTCGCCCGACTCTAGTGCTTTCCCGGTATTCACACTTCCGAAGAGATTGTATCTGATAATCGACCCCTCAAGTATATTCTCCCGCACCAATGCGCACCGCAGTATCAAATTCGGACCGCAGTCATTTGCTTTTCAAATCCCTAACTTTTGCGTGAACCGCCCTTTACGGGTTTTCAGTTCACCGGGATACCCTTTTTTGCCGAAGTCGCACAGTGTAGGTTTTCAACTTCGCGGTGTACATTTTTTCAATTTTATCCCTAACTTTTGCCCGAACCTTTTATTCTGTTTTTGGTTCGCCAGGATGCCCCTTTTTTGCCTGGACTCTCTTTTTTCTGTCCAGCGGGTCAATTTCAAGCAAAGTATTTTTTAACTGCGTCCGAATTCACAGGCGACGTAAAGTCTTCACCGTCCATGGTGGACAACAACAAAGCTCCTCCTGAAAAGACTTTTCTGACAACGTACGACCCTTCGTAGTTGGGGGTCCACTTGCCCCTGTGATCTGCCTGCGGCAGGAGAATCCTCTTTAGCACAAGGTCGCCTGTCTAAAAGCTCCGAGGATGTATCTTCTTATCATATGCTTTCTTCATTTGGCTCTGGTACAAACGACCGTATGCTAGAGAAGCTAGCATCTTCTCATCCATTAAACTCAGCTGGTTCAACCTGTCTTTCACCCATTCTGCCTCATCTAGTTGGACATCTCGTAATACTCTCAGGGAAGGAATCTCAACTTCCAGTGGTAACACTGCTTCCATTCCGTATACCAACGAGAACGGGGTTGCCCCGGTTGATGTGCGTACCGTCGTACGATAACCATGCAAAGCAAAAGGTAGCATCTCATGCTAGTCCTTATAGGTCACCACCATCTTCTGAACAATCTTCTTTATATTCTTATTGGCCGCTTCAACAACGCCATTCATCTTGGGTCGATAAGGAGAGGAGTTGTGATGCTCGATCTTAAAACTCTGACACAGCTCCTTCATCATTTTGTTATTCAGGTTCGAACCGTTGTCGGTAATTATCCTCTCGGGGATTCCATATCTGCAAATGATATCTCTTTTGATAAACCTGGCTACCACCTGCTTGGTCACATTTGCGTAGGACGCCGCTTCCACCCACTTGGTAAAATAATCGATTGCTACTAGAATGAACCGGTGTCCGTTAGATGCCGTCGGTTCGATCTTTCCAATCATATCGATTCCCCACATTGAGAACGGCCACGGTGACGACATCATGTTCAGAGGACTCGGAGGCACATGGATCTTATCTGCATAGATTTGGCACTTATGACATCTCTTCGCAAACTTGAAACAATCGGTTTCCATAGTTAGCCAATAATAACTTGTCCGCAGCAGCTTCCTCGTCATAGCATGCGTACCAAATGTACCTTCATGTATTTCCTCCATGAGCAGCTTCGCCTCTTTCTCATCTACACACCGTAGTAGCACCAAGTCGTGATTTCTCTTGTATAAGACACCATCCGGATTCAGATAGAAATTACCCGTCAATCTCCTGAGAGTCTTCTGATTGTGACTGGATGCCCCAGCCGGATACTCTTTGCTTTTCAGGAAATTAAGGATATCAAAATACCAGGGTTTATCATCAGATGCTTCGTCAATGGCAAATACGAAGGCGGGTCTGTCAAGCCGGGAGATAACAATTCTCGGAGCCTCATTCCAGAAGTTGACTTTATACATGGAAGACAAAGTGGCCAGGGCGTCAACCATCTGATTCTCCGCTCGCAGCACATGATGTATCTCAACCTTGTCAAAGAAAGGCAACAATCTCCTCGCGTAATTCATGTATGGTATCAAATTAGGCTGACGTGTCTCCCATTCTCCTTTTATTTGATTCACCACCAGAGCTGAGTCTCCGTATACATCCAGATTTTTGATTCGCAAATCAATGGCTTCTTCAAGCCCCATGATACAAGCTTCGTATTCGGCTTCATTATTGGTAACCGGAAAGGTCAATCCAGCGGTAAACGGGATGTGCGACCAATGTGGAGTAGTGATGATTGCCCCTATTCCGCTACCGTAGGCGTTTACAGCTCCGTCAAAGATCAACTTCCATTTGGAACCCAATTCTGGTCCTTCGTCTGGCAACGGCTCTTCACAATCTTTCATCTTTAGGTACATGATATCCTCGTCAGGAAAATCAAACCTCATCGATTGGTAGTCCTCAATGGACTGCTCTTCCAAATACTCAGATAATACACTCCCCTTTATAGCCTTCTGTGAGACTTACTGGATGTCGTATTCGGTCAAAACCATCTGCCAACGGGAAATTCTCCCCGATAATGCCTGCTTTTCAAATACGTATTTGATAGGATCCATCTTCGAGATGAGCATGGTTGTATGGTTCAGCATGTATTGCCTCAAACGCTTGGCGGCCCAGGCTAACGCGCAACAAGTTTTTTCGAGCATTGAATATCGAGATTCACATTCAGTAAACTTCTTACTCAAGTAGTATATTGCATGCTCTTTTCTTCCTGTCTCGTCGTGTTGACCGAGAACACAACCCATACTTCCCTCAAGCACTGTCAAATACATAATCAAGGGTCTCCCTGCCACTGGAGGTATCAAAATAGGAGGCTCCTGCAAATACTGTTTTATTTTATCGAACGCCTTTTGACAATTTTCATTCCATGTTACAGCCTGGTCTTTTTTCAACAACTTGAATAACGGCTCACACGTAGCTGTCAGGTGAGATATGAACCGAGTGATGTAGTTCAACCTCCCTAAAAACCCACATATTTCTTTTTCTGTTTTAGGCGTCGGCATCTCTTGTATTGCTTTGATCTTTGCAGGATCCACCTCTATTCCTTTTTCGCTCACGATAAATCCCAGCAGTTTACCCGATCTCACCCCGAAGGTGCATTTATTAGGGTTCAGTCTCAGCCTGAACTTCCTAAGCCTTTTGAATAGCTTCAGCAGATTCACCAAATGTTCTTCCTCCGTCTGGGATTTGGCAATCATATCATCGACATATACTTCAATCTCTTTATGCATCATATCATGAAAAAGAGTCGTCATTGCACGCTGATACGTTGCCCCAGCATTCTTTAATCCGAAGGGCATCACTTTGTAACAAAATGTTCCCCAAGGCGTTATGAAAGTAGTCTTCTCCATGTCTTCTGGCGCCATTTTAATCTGATTATAGCCCGAGAAGCCATCCATGAAGGAGAATACGGAGAATTGAGCAGTGTTGTCAACCAGCACATCGATGTGAGGAAGCGGAAAATCATCTTTCGGGCTCGCTTTCTTCAAATCACGGTAATCTACACACATTCTCACTTTACCGTCTTTCTTTGGTACTGGTACTGACTCTTCAACTCTTTTAACTCTGAGGCCGACATACGATATGGAGCCATCGATATCGGACTAGTTCCAGGAATCAAATCTATCGAAAACTCCACTTCTCGCTCCGGCGGTAAATCCTTTATCTCTTCAGGGAATACTTTCGGAAAATCTCTAACAATGGGCAAAGCATCAATCTCTTCACTTTCACTAGTCCTCAAAGTTTCCATAAGCATAAATACCTTAGCCCATCTTGTACCGATTCCTTCACTTGTTTCCTCGTCATAAACAATTCCCTTTCAACATCCGAGTCGGGAAAAATAACTGTTTTGTCAAAACAGTTAATATACACACGATTGAATTTTAACCAATTCATTCCAAGAATGACATCCAGTTGATCTAAATGAAGACACACTAAATCAATCCCAAAATCTCTACCGAAAATACTCAACGGGCAATTCAAGCAAACATACGGTGTAGTTACCGAACCCATAGCAGAAGTATCAATAACCATACCGCCACCAATCACAGACAACTCAAGATTCAACCTTCTAACACAATCCAAAGAAATAAAAGAATGCGTAGCTCCGGTATCAATTATAGCGATCAAAGGTGTACCATTAATGAAGCACGTACCTCGGATCAATCGATCGTCGCTAGCATTCTCAGATCCAGATAGAGCGAACACTTTCCCGCTCCCTTGATTCTTCTTCGGCTTATCGCACTTGGTACTGATGTGCCCTCGCTCACCACAGTTATAGCAAGTAACACCCGCACCGCTTCTACACTCTAGAGCCTTGTGGCCTGGCTTGCCACACTTAAAACACTTCTGTTCAACACTTTTGCACTCTGGAGCACGATGCCCCGCTTCACCACAATTGTAACACCTAACCGGGGTAGAAACTCCCCCACTTGGCTTCTTGCCAAAACCAACCTTTTGTTTCCCCTTATCGGCAGGAGTTACGTAAGGTTTTCCTCTGAATTGTCCTTTTCCTTTCTTATCACTTAGGCTCTTGTAGTGGCTAGACCTAGCCCTACTGTCTTCGTCATAAATTCTGCTCTTGTTAACCAACTCAGAAAACCGTCTGATTTCCTGGTACCCAATAGCTTGTCTAATCTCGGGTCTCAAACCGTTCACAAACTTGAGGCACTTAGACCTCTCAGCATTACCAGTATTATAGTGAGGACAAAATTTGATCAACTCCTCAAATTTCGCCGCATACTCAGCAACCGTCGAATTACCTTGCTTCAACTCAAGAAATTCGATCTCTTTCTTCCCCCGCACATCCTCTGGAAAATACTTCTCCAGAAAGGTTTCTCTAAACAAATCCCACGTAATCACAATATCATCTTCCTCAAATCTTTGGCGAGTATTACCCCACCAATCTTCAGCTTCTTCTTCGAGCATATGAGTCCCAAACTGCACCTTCTGTGCATCCGAGCAATTCATAACTCGAAAAATCTTTTCCACAGCTTTCAACCAAATTTGTGCCTTATCCGGTTCATGAGTTCCCTTGAAGACCGGAGGGTTATTCTTTTGGAATTTCCCCAAAGCACGGAATCCATCATCAGCATGATTCCTCACATTCACATTGGCCGGAGGATTCTGCCCAATTGCCCCCGCCAATCTCGTCAATGCCTCCGCAATCGCTTCGTCGTTCCTTCCTGCAACCATCTTACTAATTCCAACAACAGAACCACGTAAGAACAACCAATATTGATAATGCAACACACGCATATCAATAACACACAGGAAAAAAAACACTCTAACAACTTGGCCGGACGGACCGACCTGCTCTGATACCACTATTGTAACACCCCCTTCTATACCCCAAATAAATGCATATAAAACAATTAAGCACATACAAATTATCAGAGTAAAAAGGTTTTATAATAAGGTATAAAAGAAGAATGCCACAATTTCACCAATAAAACACTTTCACATTTTTCTCCATAAGATATGTAACATTTTCAAAATTAAGCGGAAGATCAAATCATTTAATCGTTTTCAAAATATTAATCCACGTACACACAAGTTAATCCAAATTAATACATCATATCAGTTAGATTACACAATCACATCAACTGATACATCGCAATGTATCACAAAAGAATGACTATACTAGTCTAACTACCCGGTGTTACATATCAGAGAAGCAGACTCAAAAGAATGAAGAATACTTCACAAAAGGGACTCCAGCATCCTAATCTGCAATGCCTCGTAGAGCATTATAAAACAGCAGAAGGGTGAGAAATATAACCATAATAATCAAAGCATAAGATTATATATATATAGGTAATCAATACAAGTTCCACTCTGTATTTCTCACCATAATTCAATTTCTTAGTCATATATATTTGCCACACATATAATGACAACACGAATATTTGTAAAGCATTTCCACATCATGCATACTCTCACAATTTCACAATCTCATCATTCACACATAAGCATCTCTTCATGCATATGTCATATATTAATGTGACTCAACAACTCAATGCAACTCATGCAATGCGGTACCGACTCTCGTTATCTTTTTTTCGGTTTTTACATTAAACCGGGTCCACTCTTCTAGACCGATAACCCGTTATCTTTTTTCGGTTTTTACATTAAACCGGGTCCACTCTTCTAGACCGATAACCACAAAGGCCCGTCCTCTAAGCCTTCAAACCCACCCTTCTAGGTTTGGGACAAGCCACTAGTTTCCACGAAACTAACAGACATTGCCTCTTGACTAAATTATGCATGTACAATCAACCACAACAAATGCACTTAAGACCGACATCTTAATCTCATGCATTTACATAATTCATCTCTTCAAGAATTACACAATGATTGCACATACAACATATATCACACAATCAAGGTATTCACATCACAATACCATTTATACAATTGTAAGTCATGCACACATATCCACAATGTTCTCATGCATACTCATCACATAATTGTATACCCATTAAGCATTCGCAAGTTCATTAGACAATACACATACATTCATCATTGTATTCACATGTATTTCTATTTATCATAATTAATACGCATCGCACATCAACTAGGATTCACGCCCGGAGGCTACCCACAGTACACATCATCACAATAGATCATATCTATATCATATCATAGAGGTATTAACCTATGTGAATCAATCAAACAATCAGCACATGAGCAACACAGCAAAAGAAAAATGTTGTCACATTCGCCTTCATTCGCCTGGCGAACCCTCGCAGCGAACCTTCGCCTGGCGAACTCTCTCAGCGAACACTCGCTAGGCTTCGCCTTGCGAGACTTCCCAGCGAGCCCAAGTCAGTAGCTACTGACTTCATTCGCCACCATTCGCCAGCACCTTCGCTGGGCGAACCTTCGCTATCCAACTTCGCCTGGCGAACTCGCCAGCGAAGTCCACTAGAACTTAAACTTAATTATTCGCCAGCATTCGCTGGGCTTCGCCTGGCGAAGCTTCGCCTTCGCTCGCCTGGCGAGAGCCAGCGAACCTGCGCAGAACAGAACCACACTCTGTCCCTCCTTCACCATTCCACCATCCACCAACTCTTGAACATCCAAATCAGTACAAATAGCATCAATACATGTTACCCGACTATTCTACGGCGTTATTACTCAGTTCCAACCGATTAAATCATCAATCTACCGATTAATCCAACATTTGCCCTAACTGGAAAGTGCTGAAAACTCTACCAAAACCCCAACCCAACATACATAACATCATGAAATGATCAAATAGAAACATTTCTCACCCTTACCTTGATTAATCGGAGCTTTGATGTTGGTTCTTGATGATTTTTCCACTTTTCCTCTTCTTCTCCTCTCTTTCTCTTCTTTCTTCTTTCTTTCCTCTTTCTCTCCAAATGTTTTCTCTAATTTCCTTTCTCTTCTTTCTCACTTATATATCCCTTTTATTTTCTTTCCTTCCAATTTCCTTTCAATTCTCTATTAATTCCAATTAATAAAAATTAATTCCAATATTAACATAAAATCCCACTAAATCAATTAATTACTACAATTAATTATTTAATGAAATTTGGGCTGTTACAACCCTCCCCCACTTAGGAATTTTCGTCCTCGAAAATGTTACCTGATTCAAACAGTTCTGGATAGGACTCCTTCATCTGGCTCTCAAGCTCCCACGTAACATTTCCACCAGCCGGTCCTCCCCAAGCGACCTTCACTAAAGCAATCTCTTTACCTCGAAGCTGTTTCAATTTCCGATCCTCAATCCGCATAGGTGATGTCTCAACAGTCAGGTTATCTCTCACCTGCACATCATCTATTTGGACTACATGAGACGGATCCGCAATGTATTTCTTCAACTGAGATACATGGAATACGTCGTGAAGATTAGCAAGCGACGGTGGTAAAGCCACACGATAGGCCACTTCTCCTATCCTTTGCAAAATCTAATAAGGACCAATGAAACGCGGCGACAACTTGCGCGACTTCAGTGCCCTACCAACACCTGTCATCGGAGTGACTCGAAGAAACACATGATCTCCCTCTTGAAATTCAAGTGCCTTCCTCCTCTTGTCATAATAACTCTTCTGACGAATCTGAGTAATTCTCATCTTCTCTTGAATCATCTTGATCTTATCAGTAGTCTGTTGAACTAACTCGGGTCCAACAACAGAACTCTCTCCGGACTCGAACCAACACAATGGTGTCCTACACCGCCTACCATACAACGCCTCAAATGGTGCCATACCAATACTCGAATGGAAACTGTTGTTGTAGGTAAACTCAATCAAAGGCAAGTAGCTATCCCAAGCTCCTCCTTTTTCCAATACACAAGCTCTCAAAAGATCTTCAAGCGACTGAATCGTCCTCTCCATCTGACCATCAGTCTGAGGATGATACGCTGAACTCAAATGCAACTTAGTACCCAAAACACTCTGCAGGCTCTCCCAAAATCTCGAAGTAAACCGCAGATCTCTATCCGAAACAATACTTAACGGAATACCATGCAGACACACAATCCTCTCAATATACAACTTAGCCAACTTCTCCAAAGGGTAATCCATACGCATAGGAATAAAGTGAGCAGATTTAGTCAACCTATCCACGATAACCCAAATAGCCTCAAAATTACTCAGCGTCCTCGGCAAACCCGATACAAAATCCATGGAGATACTATCCCATTTCCACTCAGGAATAAACAACGGCTTCATCAAACCCGATGGCTTCTGATGCTCAATCTTTGACTTCTGGAAAGTCAAACAAGAATATACAAATTCTGCGATATCCTTCTTCATACTAGGCCACCAAAATACTTTCCTCAAATCCTGATACATCTTAGTAGCACCCGGATGAATACTCAATCCGCTACGATGTCCTTCCTCAATGATGCTCTTCTTAAGCTCAACCATGTTCGGAACACAAACTCGATCCCGACATCTCATAATACCATTCTCATCAATCCAAAAATCACCACCTTGGCCTTGGTTGATTAAAGTCAACCGATCAGCTAAGCTCAAATCCGATTTCTGTCCTTCTCGAATTTCATCCAAAATACCACTTGTAAGCTTTAACATACCCAACTTAAATCCAAAAGAAGTTCTCTCACATACCAAACTCAAATCTCGAAATTGCTCGACCAATTCTAACTCTTTCACCATCAACACCGACATATGCAATGATTTCCGACTCAATGCATCCGCTACTACATTCGCTTTACCCGGATGGTAGTTCAAGCCAAAATCAAAATCCTTCAAAAGTTCAAGCCATCTTCTTTGTCTCGCATTCAATTCCTTTTGATCAAAAAGATATCTCAAACTCTTGTGGTCACTAAACACTTCAAATCTTGCGCCAAATAAATAATGCCTCCAGAGTTTCAACACGAACACAACGGCGGCCAACTCTAAGTCATGCGTCGGATAATTCTTCTCATGCACTTTGAGTTGCCTCGAAGCATAAGCTACAACTTGGTTATTCTGCATCAACACACCTCCTAAACCCATCAAAGAAGCATCACAATACACAACGGATGGTTCTTCTGGATTTGGCAGAATCAAAACAGGAGCTGTCGTCAACCTTCGCTTAAGTTCTTGAAAACTCGCTTCACACTTGGCGTCCCAAACAAAGGCTTGACCTTTCCTAGTCAACTGTGTCAACAGCAACGATAACTTAGCAAATCCTTCAATAAACTTCCGATAATAACCGGCTAAACCAAGAAAACTTCTGATCTCAAAAACTGACTTCGGAGTCTCCCATTGCGACACCGCTTCATCCTTCGACGGATCGACCGCAATACCACTACTAGAAATCACATGGCCAAGGAAACTAACTTCCTTCAACCAAAATTCACACTTAGAAAGCTTCGCGAACAACTGCTTCTCTCTCAGCACAGATAACACAATCTTCAGATGCTCGGCATGCTCTCCTTCGCTCTTCGAATAAACCAAGATGTCGTCGATAAACACCACCACAAACTTATCCAAATAAGGATGGAAAATCCTATTCATGTACTCCATAAATACACCTGGTGCATTAGTCACACCAAATGGCATCACGGAATACTCATAGTGTCCATACCTCGTCCGAAAGGCCGTCTTCTGAATATCCTCAGCTTTCACACGGATCTGATGATACCCAGATCTCAAATCAATCTTGCTGAACACGCTTGCACCAACCAACTGATCCATCAGATCATCAATCCTTGGAAGTGGATACTTATTCTTAATAGTCACCTTGTTCAACTGTCTGTAATCCACACAGAGCCTCATAGAACCCTCTTTCTTCTTAACCAACAACACCGGTGCACCCCACGGTGACACGCTCGGACGAATAAACCTCTTTTCAAGCAAATCCTCAAGTTGACTCTTCAACTCTTTTAACTTCGAGGCCGACATACGATATGGAGCCATCGATATCGGACTAGTTCCAGGAATCAAATCTATCGAAAACTCCACTTCTTGCTCCGGCGGTAAATCCTTTATCTCTTCAGGGAATACTTCCAGAAAATCTCTAACAATGGGCAAAGCATCAATCTCTTCACTTTCACTAGTCCTCAAAGTTGCCATAAGCATAAATACCTTAGCCCCATCTTGTACCGATTCCTTCACTTGTTTCCTCGTCATAAACAATTCCCTTTCAACATCCGAGTCGGGAAAAATAACCGTTTTGTCAAAACAGTTAATATACACACGATTGAATTTCAACCAATTCATTCCAAGAATGACATCCAGTTGATCTAAATGAAGACACACTAAATCAATCCCAAAATCTCTACCGAAAATACTCAACGGGCAATTCAAGCAAACATACGGTGTAGTTACCGAACCCATAACAGGAGTATCAATAACCATACCGCCACCAATCACAGACAACTCAAGATTCAACCTTCTAACACAATCCAAAGAAATAAAAGAATGCGTAGCTCCGGTATCAATTATAGCGATCAAAGGTGTACCATTAATGAAGCACGTACCTCGGATCAATCGATCGTCGCTAGCATTCTCAGATCCAGATAGAGCGAACACTTTCCCGCTCCCTTGATTCTTCTTCGGCTTATCGCACTTGGTACTGATGTGCCCTCGCTCACCACAGTTATAGCAAGTAACACCCGCACCGCTTCTACACTCTAGAGCCTTGTGGCCTGGCTTGCCACACTTAAAACACTTCTGTTCAACACTTTTGCACTCTGGAGCACGATGCCCCGCTTCACCACAATTGTAACACCTAACCGGGGTAGAAACTCCCCCACTTGGCTTCTTGCCAAAACCAACCTTTTGTTTCCCCTTATCGGCAGGAGTTACGTAAGGTTTTCCTCTGAATTGTCCTTTTCCTTTCTTATCACTTAGGCTCTTGTAGTGGCTAGACCTAGCCCTACTGTCTTCGTCATAAATTCTGCTCTTGTTAACCAACTCAGAAAACCGTCTGATTTCCTGGTACCCAATAGCTTGTCTAATCTCGGGTCTCAAACCGTTCACAAACTTGAGGCACTTAGACCTCTCAGCATTACCAGTATTATAGTGAGGACAAAATTTGATCAACTCCTCAAATTTCGCCGCATACTCAGCAACCGTCGAATTACCTTGCTTCAACTCAAGAAATTCGATCTCTTTCTTCCCCCGCACATCCTCTGGAAAATACTTCTCCAGAAAGGTTTCTCTAAACAAATCCCACGTAATCACAATATCATCTTCCTCAAATCTTTGGCGAGTATTACCCCACCAATCTTCAGCTTCTTCTTCGAGCATATGAGTCCCAAACTGCACCTTCTGTGCATCCGAGCAATTCATAACTCGAAAAATCTTTTCCACAGCTTTCAACCAAATTTGTGCCTTGTCCGGTTCATGAGTTCCCATGAAGACCGGAGGGTTATTCTTTTGGAATTTCCCCAAAGCACGGAATCCATCATCAGCATGATTCCTCACATTCACATTGGCCGGAGGATTCTGCCCAATTGCCCCCGCCAATCTCGTCAATGCCTCCGCAATCGCTTCGTCGTTCCTTCCTGCAACCATCTTACTAATTCCAACAACAGAACCACGTAAGAACAACCAAATTGATAATGCAACACACGCATATCAATAACACACAGGAAAAAAAACACTCTAACAACTTGGCCGGACGGACCGACCTGCTCTGATACCACTATTGTAACACCCCCTTCTATACCCCAAATAAATGCATATAAAACAATTAAGCACATACAAATTATCAGAGTAAAAAGGTTTTATAATAAGGTATAAAAGAAGAATGCCACAATTTCACCAATAAAACACTTTCACATTTTTCTCCATAAGATATGTAACATTTTCAAAATTAAGCGGAAGATCAAATCATTTAATCGTTTTCAAAATATTAATCCACGTACACACAAGTTAATCCAAATTAATACATCATATCAGTTAGATTACACAATCACATCAACTGATACATCGCAATGTATCACAAAAGAATGACTATACTAGTCTAACTACCCGGTGTTACATATCAGAGCAGCAGACTCAAAAGAATGAAGAATACTTCACAAAAGGGACTCCAGCATCCTAATCTGCAATGCCTCGTAGAGCATTATAAAACAGCAGAAGGGTGAGAAATATAACCATAATAATCAAAGCATAAGATTATATATATAGGTAATCAATACAAGTTCCACTCCGTATTTCTCACCATAATTCAATTTCTTAGTCATATATATTTGCCACACATATAATGACAACACAAATATTTGTAAAGCATTTCCACATCATGCATACTCTCACAATTTCACAATCTCATCATTCACACATAAGCATCTCTTCATGCATATGTCATATATTAATGTGACTCAACAACTCAATGCAACTCATGCAATGCGGTACCGACTCTCGTTATCTTTTTTTCGGTTTTTACATTAAACCGGGTCCACTCTTCTAGACCGATAACCCGTTATCTTTTTTCGGTTTTTACATTAAACCGGGTCCACTCTTCTAGACCGATAACCACAAAGGCCCGTCCTCTAAGCCTTCAAACCCACCCTTCTAGGTTTGGGATAAGCCACTAGTTTCCACGAAACTAACAGACATTGCCTCTTGACTAAATGATGAATGTACAATCAACCACAACAAATGCACTTAAGACCGACATCTTAATCTCATGCATTTACATAATTCATCTCTTCAAGAATTACACAATGATTGCACATACAACATATATCACACAATCAAGGTATTCACATCACAATACCATTTATACAATTGTAAGTCATGCACACATATCCACAATGTTCTCATGCATACTCATCACATAATTGTATACCCATTAAGCACTCGCAAGTTCATTAGATAATACACATACATTCATCATTGTATTCACATGTATTTCTATTTATCATAATTAATACGCATCGCACATCAACAAGGATTCACGCCCGGAGGCTACCCACAGTACACATCATCACAATAGATCATATCTATATCATATCATAGAGGTATTAACCTATGTGAATCAATCAAACAATCAGCACATGAGCAACACAGCAAAAGAAAAATGTTGTCACATTCGCCTTCATTCGCCTGGCGAACCCTCGCAGCGAACCTTCGCCTGGCGAACTCTCTCAGCGAACACTCGCTAGGCTTCGCCTGGCGAGACTTCCCAGCGAGCCCAAGTCAGTAGCTACTGACTTCATTCGCCACCATTCGCCAGCACCTTCGTTGGGCGAACCTTCGCTATCCAACTTCGCCTGGCGAACTCGCCAGCGAAGTCCACTAGAACTTAAACTTAATTATTCGCCAGCATTCGCTGGGCTTCGCCTTCGCTCGCCTGGCGAGAGCCAGCGAACCTGCGCAGAACAAAACCACACTCTGTCCCTCCTTCACCATTCCACCATCCACCAACTCTTGAACATCCAAATCAGTACAAATAGCATCAATACATGTTACCCGACTATTCTACGGCGTTATTACTCAGTTCCAACCGATTAAATCATCAATCTACCGATTAATCCAACATTTGCCCTAATTGGAAAGTGATGAAAACTCTACCAAAACCCCAACCCAACATACATAACATCATGCAATGATCAAATAGAAACATTTCTCACCCTTACCTCGATTAATCAGAGCTTTGATGTTGGTTCTTGATGATTTTTCCACTTTTCCTCTTCTTCTCCTCTCTTTCTCTTCTTTCTTCTTTCTTTCCTCTTTCTCTCCAAATGTTTTCTCTAATTTCCTTTCTCTTCTTTCTCACTTATATATCCCTTTTATTTTCTTTCCTTCCAATTTCCTTTCAATTCTCTATTAATTCCAATTAATAAAAATTAATTCCAATATTAACATAAAATCCCACTAAATCAATTAATTACTACAATTAATTATTTAATGAAATTTGGGCTGTTACACTTCGCTTGACGTCGCTCTGCAGCGCGGCTCCTATATGGATGTTCTTTTCAACCCCTTCCGACCCCAGGTTAATAATTTCAATGACCTCCTCATGAGGCAGAATGACTCGTTCTTCTTGCTTTACCAACCAAGACAACTCTTCGGGAACGTCGCCATCTTCAACAATCTCTTCTTCGGCCTGAAATACCGGGTGCTCAAAGTCGAAACGAGTCATAGGCGGTTCAATGATGTCATCTGAAAATATTATCCTGCAAAAGGAATGGTTAAATGCTTCAAAATATGTATAAAGCGAATAACCACGTTGCCATTTTATTGTAAAACACAAAAACAGGAAAAACAGAGATCGCAATATTTGTACATGAAAAACGCCTTTTATTTAATGATTAAACAATGCAATGTACATAACAGCACGACCCTAAGCAAAATCACGATGCCCCGGGTAAGACACCGGATTGTTCAACAATTAAGAAAACAAAGTATTACTGTTTGGTAGTCACAGGAACAATCTCCTGAATAGACCAATTGCATAATCCTTGTCCTGGCACGCTCGGCTGAATCCAGGCGTTCATGTCGCAGTCACTGTCTCCTTCTTCGGAATCTGAAACAGCGTTGATGGCCTCGTGATACACTCCACTAGCTGTGATTGTTATTGGTCCTTTGAAACAGGGTGCCCCAGCAGTAGGCGTTGATGACGACGGTTGATATCCCAGCCCAAATCTGTCCATCTTCACGGGAATATCCAGAACCTTGCCCCAGCTCTTTGTCTCACCAGTCTTCACTAGAGCTTGAGCCTCCTTGTATGACGAGACGGCCACCTCTGACGCTTTACTCGGCCCTGGAACTTTGTCTTTGATACGCAACCCTTCAAAGGCTTGACAGGGTATTTCATGAATCTCGCCGTCGACTTCTACGTACTTGAATGAAGACAGATGGCTAACCAATATATCTTCCTCTCCACAGACCGTGACCACACTGTCCCCTACCATGTATTTCAGCTTTTGATGCAAGGTAGACGTGACTGCCCCAGCACCGTGGATCCATGGTCGTCCGAGAAGGCAGCTGTATGCAGGCTGTATGTCCATAATGTAAAATTCAGTTTCGAAAACCTCCGGCCCCACCTGTAGAGGTAACATTATGGATCCAAAGACTGTTCTTCGTGTACCATCGAATGCCCTGACCACCAAGTCGCTAGGCGTACAAACGATTCCCCTGATGTCCAATTTCATCATTGCTTTCTTTGGCAGCACGTTTAAGGAAGATCCGGTATCTACCAGTACATGGGACATGACTGAGCCCCTACACTCAACTGAGACGTGCAACGCCATGTTATGCTCTCTCCCCTTCGGGGTCAAATCAAAGTCTGTAAATCCCAAGCTATGGCCTGCGTTCACATGCGCCAACACCCCCTCCAGCTGATTCACAGAAACATCTTGGGGTACGAATGACGTATCCAGAACTTTCAACAATGCATTCCTATGAGCTTTGGAACACAATAGCAACGACAGTATGGATATTTTCGATGGCGTCTGTTGAAGGTGCTCAACAATCTTATAATCACTCTTACGAATAAGGCGCATAAACTCTTCTACATCCTTCAACGATGTTTCTTTTTCGTTCCTCTGCACAGGGACATCCTCATTCATCTTTCCTTTTCCTTTCGCCAGTCGTTCGGCCTCTACCTCAGGCGATATAAAAATTCTCCCACTTCTCGTCATCCCTCCGGTACTGACGACATTGTCTACAACCTCAACTGGCTGTTTATTAATATCAATTTTCACCCCATCACAGTATGCTTCCAACCCATAGGTCCAGGGTACTGCCTTAGTGCTCTCATAAGGGACTGGTCCTGCCTTGGTGATAGTGATCGGCAGTCACCTGGCTGGCGCTGTTATAGTTATTGTTTTTCGGGGAATTGTCACGGTAGCTACATCACTTTGCTCATCCGCTGATAACTCTGCAGGTTCTTCAACTGCCGTTCTGTCGAATTGTAACGTGCCTTCATCTATCAAGGTCTGAATACCCTTCTTCAATTCATCACAACCCTCAACTTGGGTCCAACACTCTAAACAATACTCATCGCAGCCCGGATACAAGCCTCCTTTCAATAATCTACTCTTTATTTCACACAACGGTGTCTTGAGGTCATCAACATTCATGATCAAGTTCAAACCCTCCTCGGTTAAAATAGCATTTGCCCCATGGTTGGGCATGGGCTTTTGTACTATGTTCGTACCCGCTTGTCCAAAATTGATAGCTTTGTTATCCAACAGATCCTGTACCACATGCTTGAACGCGTGGCAACCCTCTATGTCGTGGCCAGGAGCCCCGGAGTGGAATTCACAGTGCTTGTTCGCGTCAAAGCCGTACGGAGGAGTTCCCGTTACTGGCGCCATAGTCCTCTTTTCCACCAAGTTCAAACCCAGTAACGTCTGTAGCAATTCTGCATACGTTGAAGGAGGCGTTTCAAACACCCTCCTTGGTTTGCCCCCCTGGATTCTGCGCTGGGCAGGATGTACCCCCTGTTGTGGCTGCTGCTGCTGGGGTGGTATTGGTTGTTGCTGAAATGGAATGGTGACACTTGCCACCTGCTGCGGATGATTGTACTGATTCCGACCTCTGCCCCGGCCTCGGCCTCGGCCCCCGAATACTGCACTTGCATCACCTTGACGGCGACCACCGAAAGCCCTTTTGTTACTGCCAGCTGAAGCGGATTCCTCAGCTTGGAACCTTCCCAGCTTAATATTGCTTTCAATTTTCTCACCCATCAAGATTAGGTCCGAGAAACTGCCCAAGGAAGTATGAAACAGCTTGTCATAAAACACACCAGTAAATGTTCCTATGAACATATCATTCATTTCTTTGTCATCTAAAGGAGGATGAACTCGTGCAGCCAGGTCGCGCCACCTTTGCGCATATTCTTTGAAGCTCTCATCTTTCTTCTGGGACAACCCCTGCAATTGGACCCGGTTGGGTGCCAAGTCACTATTGTACTTATAATGAGCCACAAATGCTTCAGCCAGCTGCTTCCAAGTCTTTATCTGAGTTGGCTCCAACCCCATGTACCATTCAAGGGAAGGACCAGACAAGCTGTCTTGAAAGAAATGCATTAGCATTCTTTCATCGTTTGAATAGGCCGACATTCTTCTGTAGTATGACCGCACATGCACCTTTGGACAAGTGTCCCCCTTATATTTGTCGAATGTGGGAGCTTTAAACTTCAGTGGTACCCTCAGGCCAGGAACCAGACCCATTGTGGTCATATCTAAACCAACAGCACTTTGATTCACAACACCTTTCATCTGCTCCTCGAGCATCTTGATTCTCTGAGAATCATCCATAGAACCTTCAAAACCTCCACCAGAGAAAGCATCCTCTTGCTGATCTTCTAGCCAATTACCGTTCCCATTTCCGTATCCATCGTACCCGTTGTTATGGCCAAATCTAGTCTGATTCATTACAGGGCCCCGCCCCTGTTACCATACCCCTGAGCGACTCCGGCAGGTCCAAAAGTCATTATTCCAGCACCATTCCCATTACCGAGTCCGCCATAACCCTCAAATCCGTCCTGTCCGAAGCCCTGAGCGTTGAAGCCGTACTTCCCAGCATGATCAAACCCCTGGTCATTAAAGCCAAATCCGTTGTTACCGAAGCCATTACCTCCCATATTATCACCACCCAGATTGACATCTCCGAACCCAATGTTGTTGACGACAGTCTCGTTACCGATTCCTGCGTTACCGTTCCCGGCGGCAGCGCCGTTGTTCACATTGACAGCTGGTATGTTTACCACAGGTGGAGCTACCGGTGTAGGAGTACCATCCCCATGAATAGTGTCAACTCGCACAGAATTATGGTCTTTGTTTCCGTGCCCAACATTTCTCATCAGCAAAGGCTGCACCAAAGCTTGCAAGTTCTCCTGGCCTTTCACAATGGTCTCCATTGTCTGCATGAATAGCGCCAGCTTCTCACGCATGTCCTGCATTTCATTCTGCATCTGATCCATAACTCTTCTGCAGTTGGTACGAGTGGAGTATCGGTGCGGGCGTTGACTTTCAATCCTGAAAAGACCTGTACGGTGCAGGAAATGAGATACAGTTCAATAATCACCTGTAATGCAACATGAATGTGTATGCAATGCAATATGTGTCTGTGCGTTAGGGCGTATCACTCCCCGATTCTAGTGCGAATGTGTCAGTGTGGTGACAGTGACAGCAATACGAAGTTCGGAGCCGAACCATAGAAAACACCTCATATATTGCAGAGAAAACCATCAAGTCAGGAATACAATATCAATGGGTGTCCAATAAGAAGGCATGACCTCAACCAACAATCCTGGTGATGGTCAGCGCAATGCAAATAAAGCATACACATTAATACATGAAATGGTCAAGTGCTCCCATAGGCCTGGTACTCCTCTAATAACCTCTTAGTCTCTGGATGACTTGGTCGGGTAAGCAGACCCTCAACAAGTAGATCTCTTCGCTTGAGAACACGTCGTAAATCACCAGCGGATTCCTCCCATGGCCCTTCTCCGAAGCGATCCTCTAGCTTCCGTTTCTGAGACACAACCTCCTTCTTGCCTTCGATGGCCTTGTTCAACGCGTTCTGAAGACTATATCTTGCCATCACCTCCTCTTCATACTTTTTAGTGCTAGCCTTCAACTGTTCTTCGAGTTCAGAAATTTGCTGCTTCAATTTTTCTTCCCTCTTTTTGTTGTTGGTTAGCGTAGCATTCCACGTTTTGTTACAAGAAGAGATTTCCCGGTGGGCGGCATCGAGTGATTTCTTTTTGGGCTCCAACATATCATGAGAGATTCTGAATTCTTTCCCCAGGCGTTCACGCTTCTTTTTCTCTTCGGTCAGTTCCGCACCTAGCCTGTTTACTAATTCAATCTGCTGTTGAAAAGAATGCACAGCCTTGTTCTTCTCACTACGCATCTGAGCCAGTTCCTTTTCTAACTCTTCATTAGCCAACAACAAGGCTTCCTTCTCTTTTACAACTCGCTCGTAGACCTCCATAGCAACGGTGGTTGGTTCCTCTACTGGAATATGAACATGGACTGGTGCAGTTAGAAACGGCATTAGCAACTGTTTTGCTCTCTCTTGGATCCAAACTTTGTATGGTACATAAGCCTGACAATCATTCTTCCCCAATAGTGGTTTCCCTCTTCTGTTGATACGCATCCAAGCGTGCTGAAGCTTGGCTAGTAATTCTCCATTCAAGTCACCGGTGAAGTACAGAGATTCCTGTACTTCTTCCTCCCTAGGTGGGTTCTTCAATGCGTATCCAAACTGGCGAACAAACAGAGACGAATTATAATTGATGCATCCTTTCCTTCCTATCAAGGGCACGTTCGGATACCCAGAGCAACTGAAAATAAGCTCAGACCCCAGCAAGTCTCGGTCAAACCACTCGATGTCTTCAGAAGATAGTCTCATCAGGCTCTCCGGCCAGTCAGCTGTAGTTGCACCATCTACAAAAGGTCCCTTTAGGGGGAGGTGGCTCTTAAACCACATGTACAGCAAAGGCACACAACAAGAGACATTCTTGCCTCTCCTATTCTCATTTCTGTAATGCAGCGAATGGTAGAAATCCCCGATCAATGTGGGTACAGGGTTGCCAGCAGCAAACAAATGAAATGCATCAATGTCCACAAAATTCGGGAAATTGGGAAACAGCACTATCCCATAGATGCACAGAGCCAAAACAGCGTTAAAGACTATCCAGCATCCGCTCTTGGCATATTCTTGAGCTTTACCAATCAAAAACTGGAGGGAGAAGCCTGGAACCCCGCGCCAAGAAGTCACCAATAGCTCAGAAGCGTCCATGTGTAAAGCCACTGCTAAGTCCTCTAACTTGGGCTCAGCGTCAAAGTGAATGAAAGGAACCTTATTCTGTACTGGCAGCTCAGTGAACTCTGCGTACTCTTCCATGGTAGGCCCCAAAATAAAGTCAGCAAATGTGAAACATCTCAAGGCAGGGTCATAGAATTGCATCAATGTATACATCCCATTCAGTTCATCATCAGTTGGTTTGCGAACCAATCTCAACAGTCTTCCGTAACTCTGCTTGAAGCTTCTCCGAACATCCTCATCAGCAAGGGAAATCAAACCAAGCAGGGGAGTAACATCAGGGGTAGGTAACTTGTAGGAAACTGTCATTCTCAAACCAGCCATGATCAATAATCAGAAGTCTGGGCACTAGAATCAGGGAATATACAAATGCACCTGCAGCACAGACACACGTTAATGAAATCGATGATAATGGTTATGCAGGCAATGCAATGCAAATAAAATGCAACAGGGACCAAATGCCATGGCTGAGAAGCCTGAACCACATCATAAGTCTCAGATAGACCATCCAGAATTTCTCAAACCCTGGCCTTAGACAGACCCAATACAAAGTTCCAACTCTGGTCTCTGATAGACCCCATACATAAGCTCCAATCCAGCCTCAGACCCAATAATCACTCCAACTTGGTCTCTGACAGATCCCAATAACTGTCCACAAGTAGCCTGAATCTCAGATCAAGAAACAAACTGGTATCTGGAAGTCTAGTTACCTGCATAGCCCCCAAACCCTCTCACAGGTAGGTGTCCTAGTAACTGACAATGGTATGGCATCCTATGCGGTCGTCGGCGTCACAGACTTTCAGAGTTGATGATACGATTCCCAGAAGGAGTGGCATCATCAAATCCTGAAGAGGCCTCACTTAGCCAACTTCCAAATGATCGGTTCCTAGAGTCGACAATCCAACTAACCAGCAACCCGAGCCACCCAAAGGGTAGGACAGGAGGCCAACCAGAAGAACCTCGTCTGAGTGTGGATTTCGCGGGACACTAGGACATGCAAAGCACGTGCGTGCCCACTACTTTCCACTCTAATTCTAGGTGCACTCAAGCCCAGGTCCGGCTTATCTCTCAATCATAGAACACCCGTCACAACCCCAATACAGCAATAATAACAATAATATAAAGCTGAAAGTAAATGACTGAAAAGTAAATCCATACAAAATCCTCGACGGGAAAACAAGCGCTAGGATTGACTCGCTTAGGGGACGTTGGATCCCCAGCAGAGTCGCCAGCTGTCGCTACTGCGAAAATCGGCGCCGGCTGAACAGAAGAGTCGCCACCATGCGTTATTTATCCCAAAGGAGGGGAAAGGAAACGCTCGAGGTAAACCTACCGCAAAACGGGGAAAGGAATGGTCATCGCAACCAAAACCTGGATTCGGGAGTCGGTTACGCAAGGGGAAGGTATTAGCACCCCTCACGTCCGTCGTACTCGACGGGATCCATGCTTGTTTTCTGTCGAAAGGATGGTTATTCTATCTACTCTACAGGTCTAGGGTTAAAAGAAAAGAAAATGACTCGGCAAAGTATCGCACTTTATGCCTACGTATTCCCGTCTGTAACGAGAAATCAGAGTCAACGTAGTTCGCCTACCTACGGGAAAGGAGGGGAACGTTGCTCGCTAGGATATCACATCCTATGCCTACGTACTTTCATACAGCATGAAAGATCAGAGCAAACGTAGTTCGGGCCACGCACGACATAATTCTGTCTTGATTGCTTTTATCTCCTTCTGAAAAAGGGTTTTTCTGATTACCGGTCCAAGCGGACAAAAATGACGTTTTGATGAGTTCACATTCTTTTACGGAAGAAGTGTCTTTTATTGTGTTTGAAATATTTATTGTGTTTTTCTGTTTGTTTTGAGAAAGAAGAGACAGAACTCCAACCTATGGTTGAAAAGGGAATCACACTAACCTAATGTTATCATGCATGGGTTAAGACCTAATGTCTATCATGTTCCTCTCTTGCGCAGAGAGAAACAGAGATCCTAAGGGAATAAGCGGAAACAGAAACAATATATACAATAAAGCAGTAAAATGCATGAATGCAGCAATACAAGCGAGGCAAGGGAGTCCCACTCAACCTCGAACCTAGAAAGCAACAGGCAAAAGCGAACAAGATTCGCTTTCAACCTAACAGATTAATTGGCAAACAATACAGTCCGGGAAACTCAAACAATACATCAAAAATTATAAACAGCAAACAACAAATCTGCACAGCAAGCTCCATCAACATCTGCCTTCAAGTCACCTTCAAAACATCTCCCAGCTTCAAGCAAGCATCAATCTTCAGGGGAGAAACTCTAACAGTAAACACCTTCAACAGCTTCAAACAGCAGGGCTTCAGACAGCAGCAGTCACATGCACAACTTCAACAGCATAGTCTTCATCTTCAAGTAAGGTCTCCATCTTCAATCTTTCATGGCTTTTCTTCAAATCAAACTCTCCAGGATGAGGAACAATCAACAGAATGAATTGGGGTGCTAAACAGTTAGTTGACCACCAAAGGTGGCAATCAGACTGTTTAACACAATGTAGAATGTTTCTCTCAAGAGTTCTATCTCTTAGATACTGCCACCAAGCCTTCCAAAGGAAGGGGTGAGTATCCTAGAGAGACTCTGAATCACAGAGAGGGATGGAGGCAAACAAGACCTTCCATGTTTATGAAGCAAATTTCTACTCTAAGCTCTACCTAGCTCCTAGTTCCTATAATCTTCAACAGCTGCAAGCAAGCTACAATCTTCATCAACTCTTGAACTGGGTCTTCATTCCTTTTGTCTTCAATGGCTTCATCAACAAAGTCTTCAGCTCAAACCCAAACCCCAAGCAGGCCCAATACCCCACACAGTCAAACAATAACCCTAGAAAGGGCACACCATACAATCACTCAATTACAAAAATATACTAAAAGTATTAATATAATAGGGGAACTTCTAGCATTTTCTAAGGGATCTACTACACTTACCCATAATACCCCTATAGTCCCATCTTCTAATTTGTCCTAAAACCCAAAAATAAATTATTTTTGTTACACCTATGTTATATTCACAACCCTAATTGACTATCCTAATAGTTTCTAACTAAACTACCTAAAATAAATCCTAAAAAATTGGTACAAAAAATCAGGGGGGCACCTAATATTCACATCTAGTTGTACTAAAAAGAATGGGGTGAAAATCCTAAAGGAAGCTCCTAAACTAAATTCAACAAATAGTAGCATCAACTAAAAGAATTAAACGAAGCAATTAAATGTAAAAATATGCAAAAAATATGAAAATGAAGTAAAATGACAATTTTATGTTTTCATATTTTTCTTGACAGAAAATAGAAAATGGGAAAAAAAGTCTCATTAAAAAATAATGTTTTTCCATTTTTTTATGAATTTTTTAAGATTAAAGAAAATTTGGAGAAAATTAATATGAAAAAGATGCAGGGGGGTATGAATAGAAAGTAAAGGCAGTTATTATTCACATCTGAGCCCAGCATGAGGGGTGGCAATAGTGAAGCGCCTGGGCCCAGTTTTAAACTCAGAAAACTAAATAAAATAAAAAGAAAATGGTTAGAGGCGCGATGTAAATAGCATCAGATCACAGTTCATTTTCAATTGGGCTTGGATTGGGGGGTGTGGTTAGCAGAATCAGGAAAAGCCCACGCCAGCGTTTTAATGAAACGATGCGTTTCAAATGCCCAGAGCTCCCTCCAAATCTCATTTTAAATCCTGGCCGTGAGATCTTCCTCCAAGTCAATCAAGTCAGCGCGTGATTAATGGCTTTGATTTCGTCTTCAACCTTGGTCATTAGGGTTTCAGAAAACCCCATGGACATAACTCCCATGCGTGAAACTTCCATCAATGCGTGCTCACTCCTCTCTCCATCAAATGACACGATGCAAAAACCAAATTCACTCTATTTCTTGCGTAGAACACAGCCATGGTGTTGCTTTGCCATAAATCACCCTCTATCATCCAAACCGAAAGGTAGAACATCAAGAACTCAACATTTCCTCAGGTTTCAATCATCACCAAACTCACCAATCTTTGTACAAAAACAATCCTTATGCCATACTAATCACAACTAGCTAATTATCTAAGATTATCACATCCTAATCACTATGTTCTAGGTCCAAACCGAATTTACACTCACATGTCAACCTCCATGAAATCTTGCCTACAGCTCCAGAATCAATCATCTAACCACCTAAACCATGTTTAACCTAACAATTCTACATCATGCTACCTAATTCGAGCCAAAATATGAGAAACACTAACCTGTCAAGAAGTTGAAAACAGATGAGGATCCTCTTCAATTCACAGCTTGCAATGCTCCAAGATCCCTCAATGGACTATATTCTTTCTTCTGTATGCAACAACTCGAGCTCAAACCACCTGGATCTTGGTAACCGATTCCAATTGCACTTGAAGGAGAGAAAATTGCATAGCACGATTCTTGCAGTTTCCTCTTCAGATCTTGCTTGTAATCTACTCAGGGATGATTATTGAATGGAATTGAATCATAAAATTGAATGAATGATGAAGAATTAAGAAGATTCGAAGGAATTTGCAAAAATGCAAAATGAATTGAAACTATGAGTTTTGATCAAAATGAAGTTCAACCCCTTCTTGGATCATCTCTAGGGTTTATATAGATGAGGGTAGAAAGTTCTGGAAGATGCTAGATTAATCCCATGAGAAATTATTCATATCATTGCATGAGAAAATGAAAATGGCCAAGTTGTAAAACCAATTCTGCATTGCCTTGCTACAGCCCCTCAAAATCTCTTGAATTTCTCTTTTCATGACAAATAGAAAGTGTAGAAACCATCCCTTGCCTTGCACCTTGGTCCTAGCTTGATTTGGCAAGTGTATCTTCTTTTACAAGCAACTTATGATAACTCCAATTTCTTGACTTCAAACCAAAAAACTAATATTGCCAATGATCTTAAAATGCAATTTACCTTCAAATTGGTTGGTCATATGCTTGGTTTTGCTTTTGTATCAAAAAATCACAAATTTGGTCATTTAAAAAGGTATTTTTCCCTTTAATATTGGTCAATTTTGCAAATCTAAGTTCCATGCATTTCCAACTTGCCACAACCACTTTTCTAGACTCAAAATGTAATTTGGAGCAAGTTTGATGTTGAACATTTCTTCATTTGAAATTTGGAAATAGGAGTTTTGGGCATATGCTTGAAATGACCTGTAATTCCACTTTCCCAAAATACCCCTGGCTTGCCAAGATCATAAGTAGAGTTCTACAAATCAGTTGAAGGCATACCATACCTTTATAGAAATCTAAGATCATGAGGAATAACTTTCATGTTGGCCAGAAATCCATTTGAAAGCTCCTTGAGGGGTAAAAGTTGCTTGGAAGTCAAGTAACTTTCATAGACAAATTTCAGTGTCCTCAGATGACCTGTAACTTGCAAGAACCATAACTTGAGTTCTATTAATCTTCTTGATGCCTTCCACCACTCAAATTAAAGGTATTGAGATACTCTACAAGTTTCATGTTGGCCAAGGATCCATTTGAGACTTTCATTTTGAATTATCTTGCTTGGAAGTTTGACCTAAATCAGGGGATTTTACATAGAAACCCTAATTTAGAAACTTCTCTTCTTCTTGATTTCTTTTGATTTCTCCTTGGCACAACACCACATACATATCCACATGTCAAATGATGAACCCCACATATTTCAACTAGACCTTGATGCCCTTCAATTAAGCATTTGACCTAGGGTTGACCCAGGTGAAACCCTAGTTGACTGTCTTCAATTGCAGCTCTTGTAATCACATCAATGACTTGTCTCACTTTCAAAATGACTCTCTAGGTATTCCATGATGTCTATATACCCTCCATGCTTTCAATTCATAGTCCACCACTTCTCTGATGACCTTCAAACCCCCTCAAGATAGGAGAAAAACCCACTGATTGGTCCACTAACTTCTCAAATTTCAATTTCTTTCTGATGACTTGGCTAAGATTAAATTTGAATAAGAGCCTCTTGATATGCTCATAGAGATAAGAATTGCATTTGGTCCCTTGTTGGATGGCTTGCCCATGCTATGCTATGCAAATGAGTAGACTATGTACATGTCTTTTTATGCAAATGACAATGCAATTGAAACATACACCAAGTGAAGTAGGTTGAGCAAATTTTAGGGTGAAACACTAAGCTCTAAGTTATAGGATTCATAATAATGTATGCTAAAGGTCTTGAATTGAAAAAGTCAAAAGGTAGTGGGTTCTAACTTAAGGCTAATTTTAAAGTCCTAATGACTCTAACAAGGTCAAAGGGAGGTTTGAGAATAAATGAGTTATCTATGACATTGAGTCAATAGAGAGACTTTCCTTTGGACTTAGGAACACAAGGCAACTCTTTTTTAGGATGAGAGATAAAAAGCTACATCACTTGGGGGAAATATAGCAAATCTTAAGCATACATATACATTCACTCAAACATTATGAAGATATAAAATCATTGTAACAACCAAGAAAGTAAAGGCAAGCATGTTGTAACACCCTTTTCTACCCCACGAATATTATGACAAAATAATAGAATTTATCATAGTAAAATTTTAAACACCATCAAAATCACCTCAAAGGGCGTACATTTCTCAATAAATTCAAATCAAGGTCAATGCTCCGTAAGCAACGAGTTTTCTCAAAATTATTCAAAAGTGCTCAAATGGCAGCGGAACTCAAAAAGGCAAAAATCCAAAGTTTTCCTTTTACCGCAAGGAAATCAACATAACAAAAACTCAATAAAATAGTTTGACTCAAGGACCCCAACCCGATATTACACTATCAGAGCAAGATCCTATAAGTCAACCACAATGGCCAACAACCAAAAAACTTCAAAAGTCCTCGACGACATCCACAACTAAACCTGGTCATCTGCATGTTACCCACGTGGAGGCAACATTCATACAGGCAGGGTGAGTAAAATGATTCACAATATTCAATATAAGAATCAATATATAAAATGGTGTCATTTTCATATTCAACATCATCATAATCATCAATGGGCATCAAAGGCCACAACATCATAAATTACTCAAGATTATCTCATGAATGCAAATGCAACAAGACTCATACATATGGTACCAATCATCACAGCTCGATGGACACTGGACCGTCAACCCTCCATAGATCCCCATCAATAGGATCGATTATATACAAGAACCAGAGCACATCAAAATACCTCACATCCGCACAATGGGACTGAAGCCAAAGAAATCAAGGTCCTAAACCGAAGTCCGGATGCACATGAATGCATGATGCACACGTCAATATCATCCTCATAATAAACTCATTAGGTGCATCATCATTCATCAAAATCATCATAATAATCATGTCATCATATAATCATCAAAACTCATGGAATCAACATCATAAATCATCATAGTTCCTCATGGGAATTCATCATGCAATCATGTATTAATCACATATAAATCACAGTTATACTCATGGTAATTCATTATACATTTATTTAATCACATAGGAATCACAGTTACACTCATGATAATTCACCTAGAAAATCACATCATCAAAGCATCAAGACATCACTGAACCAGAATATAATTGATTTCCCAAACATATTAGATATAAAAATATTAGGAAACCAATTCTATTATCTATACCATGTTATAGCCCTATTCATTAACTTTCTAACGCTTCAAACGGGAACCAAAACAGACTTATGGATCAAAAGTTACGTCCAAAATGGTTTCGACCAAAAACATGAACAGTCGTGACGGACAACATGCAGAATTTTCTGCGTATTTCACCGTTGAAGGCCTTCCGGACCTCCGATTTCGATTTCGTAAAAACCTAAACTCTCATAAAATTACAACCCATACCATGATGCTCGGGGAGGTTCTACATCAGAGACTGAGACCAGCTCATGGTTCCCATACCATGATGCTCGGGGAGGTTCTACATCAGAGACTGAGACCAGCTCATGGTTCCCATACCATGACGCTCGAGGAGGTTCTACATCAGAGACAGAGACCAGCTCATGGTTCCCATACCATGACGCTCGGGGAGGTTCTACATCAGAGACTGAGACCAGCTCATGATTCCCATACCATGATGCTCGGGGAGGTTATACATTTTACTATTTCCAGTTGGATTTCAAAAGAAAGAGAGAAAAGTATACGAAACAAAACTGAACTATTGACTCAATCAGAAAAGTCACTATGGGTATTGCTGTTGCCTGGATTGCTCCATTCTGGTAACAAGTTATCCTTACATTTTCTTATTTATTGTTTAAATCGCCATATCCTTGGTGTATGTGCTACTGTTATACTAGGGAGATTCCCCATTAGTGGTTTCTTGTCCCCGTGGAGTCCCACTTCGTTGGGTTTGTTACTCCTTTGCCTCGCGTGTCGTGTCCAGTTCCTCCCCTGTGGCATCATGTCTCCACAAGACCGTCTGTCTTGCGTTTTCATATCATTTGCATTCGGTGGTTTCTTAGGGCCAAAAATTCGTGCAATGTTTATATTTAAGTCCCTCCTATCTCGTCGAGATGGAGATTTCAGTCTCCATATCTCCAAATAGAAGTAACTTAAATAGGGGCATTTGTCACACCCTAATTTTTGACCGTAAGATCCCACCTCTTCGTGCATTTCTCTGGTATCTTTTTTTGCATGTTATCGTTCATGCCATTGTGTATGTTTACTATGGCTAACCAGCTTGTGCAGGTGTTTTAAGGTTCAAAAGATATTCATATGGTCTACCAGGCCTCGAGCCAAGTTTATCATAGTTCGCAACAAAGCTCACGAGCTGATTGAGACTCATTGGTCTTCTACCTGGCCCCGAAATCAGGAAGAAGTCTAGATTGACGCGTAAAGAGTTGGATCTTATCAAGGAGATTTCATCATGTTTAAAACCTAGCTCAAAAGGATATTCAAAATTGCAAGTCATAGTGTCTGTTTTTCAATTCATTTAAGTCCCGGGAAAACTCCATACAGTTGGCATTACAAGATGCATTGCAAGATCCAACTTAATAACTGGTTTCATGATACAAGCTCATCGTAAAATAAAAGTTTGAAATTTAAGAGCTACAGAACTTCGAAATTCATCAAAAGTGGAATTATTCGTATAAAAGTTCATTAGGTGTCATTGAGATTGGTCTTCGCCATACTACACGCCTTGGATAAAATACTACTCATACACAATTCATACAAGTTAACCATATGGCAATACGGTAACATTTGGTTTCTATACCGTTAGAACACTCTTTGGGCACCCAAAGCAGTTCAGTTACATTCATATTGAGCAATAACGAATTACAATAAAAGCGCTTTATGATGTATGGATGACTCGGTAATTGAACAAAAGAAGAATTATCCAATTACAATGGTAGATTCCTACAGTTCTAGACTCTATTAACTCAACACTTTTCAAAGTCCTAAGACTAAGCTCGGGCTTGAGCTCTACCACCATCTCTAAGTCTTCAAGAGCTCCTCAACGCCATTCCGTTCGCCTTTTGCAACCTGAACACAACCAGAGAGTTAAGTTACCGGTAATCCTGCGAACAAAGGATTAGCAGAACAATATCAGTTTGACAGCAGTGAGCAAAGAGAATTCAAAAGTCCAAGAATTGAATCAAAGTTTAGAGCTAAGAGGGAATAAATGGATTTAGTTCTGCCCTCAGTTTCTTTCAAAGAGCATCATTGGGCACGACTACGAGCAGCCGGGAGGACAACAACAGAAGTCGTCATCAACTCCCTACCGTACATCAAAATTGAAGTTCAGACACGAAAGGTAACTAAGCTCAGATAGTTCAACAATGTGAAAGCACGATTGAAATGGAAGCATTCCAATTTTTCTCAAGTTCCTGGCTCAGACTTTAAATCATCATTGCCCGCGAACCTCCCCCCGGCAAACGGCGCAGAACCGGCAGCCTCCGAACATCGAAGCGGCATCCTGAAAGAAGAAGAAGATAAAAGCATATCAGCAAGTGATAACACTGCAACACAGAAACAGATTAGTCCGCGTTTACAAGAAGGTGATGTCACTGCAGTACATCAACAACATCTCATTCAAGCCTCAACAGCGAGTCACGACAACACCTGCAGAAGAACAACAAATAGCGGCCACAGCAGTGCAAAGGCATAGCAAGCAGTATGCCACAACAGTACAAACATGTCAACTGCAAATAGCAGTACAAACAACATCACAATGACAATTTACAAGCAAGCATCCATAATAGCATATCATCTGCACTGGCAAAACATCATTGACAAGTACTTCAACAATTCACAACAACCACGACAAGGGCATCCCAACACATTAGTGACAACTGCATCATTTCTGCCGCAGGCAACAACGGGTTTTCCTCGCATCAGCAAACATCAAGCATCTCATCTCAGCAAGCAAGTATTTTCGCGCAATGGTAAGTATCAACACCAGTTCAACACCTGTAAGTCAATTGCAAGCAAAACATCCCCAACAGCATAACAACATCAATAATGTCAACTGCAAGCAACATCAACGACACCAGTTTTGCAATGACTTCATTAACAGCGCCTCAAGCAGGTTTGGCCCTCAGCTCAATCCATCACTGGGCACAACAAACAGAAAATCCACATACACAACATGTAGCAACAAGCAATATCAGTTACAAGCATCACAGCAGGACAACATCAGCAACAATCTCGTTTCATCATCTGTAACAACATCAACACATCGACCACAAAAAGAAACGACTCAAAGTCCAAGAGAAAAAATGAGAGAAGGTTCTTAAGCCCTCAGGTTCAGTTCATCATTGGGCAAGCCTCGAGTAGCCAGGAGGACAATGAAAGGTTCGCCGTCAACTCCCTACCGACTCAATGGCATCGAAGGACATTCGAAGGCAGCAACGACAACCACAACTCCGTCCAGCTCAGACACCAAGTCATCATCGCCGGCCGCAACACCCTTCCCGGCAAGCATCAAGCAAGTGTAAACTTTGTCCTGCAAAGAAGAAGAAGAGGAAAGCGTTAATTCAAAGCAGCCAAGTCAACAGACACGTCATGTAGTTCCCAAATTCAGCAAATCAACACAAAATAGGAAAATTTCGAATTTCCCTAAATCAGAAAGTAACGCACCCTCGACAAAATCTGACAGAAAAGGCAAGACTTGAGCACATCATCAAATGAAATCAGACAACAATCGCCCTAATAGGAAGGTCTTTAAGCAAATCCTTCATGGAGGCCCATAGATCTACCTATAAAAGATGAGGAAAACACATAGATTGAGAACGAAAAAAATCACCACCGAAGAAAGAAGAACGCCCATTCAGAGAGACGAAAATCTCATCACATTGAAAGAGGAATCAACGCCGCGAAGCTCAGACCAAAGGAATATCACCATCATCGTGAAGCTCAGACGCGAAGGTCATCATCGCCTCGCCACCGCACCATTCCAGTCGCCGCCGACTCGTGTTCGTGGGTATAATTTCATTTCTAAATTTTGTTGCATGTTGTTTCTCTCTGATTGCAGATCTTAAACGAAGGAGATTGAAGACGGAGATGGAGAAGCCGCGATCGGGACGAAGAGGATGAAGAGGATACGAGATATTGGGGATTAGGGATTCATGTCCCGTGGCTTCTTTGTTTTTCCTTTGTTTTTTTATTTGTTTTGATCCCATTTGTTTGTATCTGGATAATGCACACACGGTAGTCACCGTGCACATCACAGCCACGCACACACTTGGATCTCCAACAGATCGAACTCACTCCCCTTTCGTTATCTTTTTTTACTACCCTCTTATTAATTTTATAACTCAAATAATTTTCATTAATAAATTAATTTCCTTTTAATAATAAAAAGAAACCCTCCCTTTTTTAAATCAACATTTTCATCTCAATAAAAATCAATCCTTTTTTTATAAAAAGAATGAACCCTTATAAATCTTTATTATCTAATTTGATTAACTATAAGTTTTATTTAAAATTAAGTCATAACCAAATCCTTTTAAAATGATTATTTTATTTTAAATAATCAAAAATCAAATAAGTCAACCTTTTTTTCAAACCAAACGATATAACTTTTTTTCTAAAATCAACTTCATCAATTCAAACTTTTATTAAAATAATATAATAACCAATTCACCCTTCGATAATTTCTTACTAAACCCTAAAATCAACTCCCTTGAAATTAATTCAACTAAGTCAATATCCCCAAACTTAATCAATCGCGCAACACCTATGCTCGCATCTCGCTCCCGCTCACATTATTCACTTGCACTCACTCGTACACTTCAGCGCTTTCATGCGTGTGTATGCATTTATCTTTCCTCAATTTATCATTATTGTATTTATTTTTTCTCGCATTGCATAAGCGTCCAAAGGAAGAACCTGCGCATAACTTAAACAATCGTGCGTATGCATCTCATTCGCATCATATTCCCCCATGATCCTTGATCCCATTCAAGTCGATCTTCTAAGTTAGATCCTACCCCATAGGAAGGACCTTTATCTTTACAACTTAGAATAAACTAAAACAACTCAATTCAAAACATTACTCAAACACATTAGAGAATAATTTGTTAATCATCTTAAGCGAGATAAAACTTCTACCCCATAACAACATAATCAATTTTCCTACAATGTTGTGGCGGTTAAAACAAGTAATATCCCTTAAAATGATAACCTATCTCTTCTCCTAAAGTCAATCAATCAACTATCCTAAACCCGTAGGAACTTTGACCACAGTCAAAGAACTCCTCAAACCCTTTAGGGGAACTACAGATACTCTAATTCCGCTCCCGTAAGGATATGTAGGCATAAGATGCGATATATTATCGAGTATACTTAGAAATAAACTCCTAGGTCTTTCATCCTTAAGCATATAAACCTTAGCAAATAAACAAACATAAAACAAGAGGTTCCTGTAGAGTACTACAGAAACTTACGATGCTAGCACCTTCCCTAAGTTTAACCAACCCCCGAACCTATAACTCTCTAGCTTGGATTTGTATTGCATTGTGGGAATTTCGATCTTTATCCCTTCCTTTGGACAAATCAAAGTTCGGTTGCAAATGAATTAAAGATTCAAACTAATTAATAGTTTGACATCCAAATTTCACTGCGACACAGTGCAGTAAATGTGCCAAAGCGACATGATTAGTTCATAAAAATGCATAATCACTTCATTAATATTACCATTCAAAACACAAATTTAACAGCAAGTAGCAACTAACATAAAAGAAACTACAAATGCAAATGATAAAAAGTCCGAGGACTGCCAATGATGAGGACGTCTGCTTGTCTGGACCACTGGCTTCTGGAAATAAAACTCTGAATCTGCAAGCTTAGACAGCTGAGAGGTTGACATGAACAACCAAAACTCCTTCTTGAAAGGAAATGCACCCTTCGTTGATCAACTGCTGCACTTTTGCCTGAAAAGCTTTGCAATCTTCGGTTGAATGCCCTATAGATCCGCCATAATATCCACACTGAGCATGGGGATCGTACCCTGGAGGGTAAGGTTCTGGCACTTGCTTAAGAGCTTTAGGTTTCACCAAAGAATTCTAAATCAAATGTGGCAAAAGCTGGCTACACGGCACAGGAACTGGATGAAAAGGAGCATTCCTTCGTTCCAAATTGTTACGAGGCCTGTTCTGATTCTCATAACCTCGGCCACGGGCTTGGTGATTTGCATGAGGAGCGACCCGAAGTTTCTAATGTGGTGCTCTAGGCATAGTTGTCTGTCCAGAATAATGAGACACAGAAGATACTGACCGCTGAGAAGATGAAGAACTAAAAGATTTCACCAATTCATCTTGAGAATACCCAACATCTGTCATGACTGCATTGACCACAGTTTCGTCTTCAGCTTGAAAGCTACAGAGAGATTCAGTTTCACCAGCCTGACCGCTTGCAACATCCTGATTTCTTCCAGTTTTAAAGCTACAAAGAGATTTGGTTTCACCAGCCTGATCGCTTGAAACATTCTGAATTCTTCCAGTTCTTACGCCATACTCAATACGTTCTCCTGCTCTTACCAGTTCAGAGAAATTTGGTGCAATCCCAAGCATTCTTTCAAAGTACGGGCTCTGCAAGGAGTTTACAAACATGTTTGTTAACTCTCAATCTAGGAGCGGTGGTTGCACTCTGGAAGCAAATTCTCTCCATCTCTGAACATACTTCCTAAAAGGTTCATTGTTCTCTTGAGACAACTCTTGCAACTGCATGCGACTGGGAGCCATGTCCAGATTATAGTCATACTGTTTCAGAAAATCTTTGGCTAAATTCACCAATGATTGGATCTGATTACTCTCTAACTGCATATACCAACTCAGAGATGCCCCAATCAGACTGTCCTGAAAACAGTGAATTATCAACTTGTCTTCGTGCACAAACGAAGTCATTCTTTTGCAAAACATCACCAAATGTTTCCTCAGGCAGCTATCCCCTTTGTACTTTTCAAACCTCGGTGCTTTGAAATTCTGAGGTAACACTAGGCCGGAAACCAGACACATATCTGAAGCATTGAGACCAACAACATCTTTGACTTCCAAGGCTTTGAATCTTTCCTCCAATGCATGAAACCTTTCGGCATACACGAGAGCTCTCGGATCTTCAGTCTTCACTACCAGAACTTCTCTTCTGGCAATCAACACAGAGGAAACAACATCATGATAATCTGAGGTATCAAGAGAAGAAGAACGTTCACTTCGGGCAACAGACTGTTCATGCTGATCTTGGTCTCCAACAGAAAGCTGCACAGACTGAGCTTCAGTTATGTTGTTCACTTGTGGAAAATCTTCATCAAGTAAAGAGCCATACAGAGGATTGGTCGTCACAGTAAAACCTGACAAGATATCACCAATCTGGAAGTCGTTCCCTGACATATCTATCGACAAATTTCAACTGACTACACTGCTTGACACTGCTTGATTCTGCTTGATTCTACTTCAACCCCTTGGTCGTCTTCTAACAATCAACACTTGCTCAGACCAAACATCGGAGAATCACCTTCTGAAGCAAAACAAAGGCTGGATAAGAGCTCTGGCTAGCTGGAGAAATAATATGCAAAATGATGCAAAGACGCTTATGCAAATGCAATGTAGGATGCAGCAAACACGGGATCACAGCCCCCACAAAGCTCTGAATACTGTTGTGCTGCTGACTGAGTAAGTTCGCTCTGAAGAGAAAACCAAAATACTGGGTTGGCCGGAAGTCAAGTTTCCTGCAAAAACCCTCCCACTCACAGGTATGGACTTAAACTGACAAGGTACAACATCCTACGCGGTCGTCAGCGTCACAGACTTTCGAGAAACGATGATACGTTCACCATTTCTGGTTTAGCATCATAGCCTCACGAAGCGGCCTCACTTAGCTGACTTCCAAATGATCGTTCCCCAGAGTCGGAACTCTCAAATCCAAAATCCAGTTGGATCCTAAGGATCGGAAAGGAAATCATCAAAGAGAATCTCGTCTGAGCGCGAATTTCATGGGGGAACTGTGTCTGCTAAGCAAATAGGTCCACCCACTAATCTCCACTACTAATACTAGGTGTGTACTCAAGCCTGGGTTTTGGCTTATCTCTTAGAGGAACAACCACCCAACAGCTCAACAGCAACACATAATAATATAGTGCATAAAATGTGAATACAACAATATACAAAATACAACACACAAATATACACACCCACAAACCAAAACAAACAAGCGCTAGGATGGACTTGCATATGGGATATTCCTATCCTCAGCATAGTCGCCAGTTGTTGCTACTGCGAAAAACAACCGGCGGAAAAACAGAAGAGTCACCACCTTTCGTTATTTATCCCAAAGAGAGGGAAAGGAAACGATCGGAAAAACCTGACGAAAAAGGGAAAGACAAGGTCATCGCAACCATGTCCGGATTTGGGAGTCGGTTACGCAAGGGGAAGGTATGAGCACCCCTCACGTCCGTCGTACTCGACGGGATCCACGCTTGGGTTGTCTAGTCTATGGGTGAAAAACAATCTAATCTACGGCTGCTAAAGCTAAACGGAAAGAATTGACTCAATAGAGCATCGCCGCTCTATGCCTACGTATTCCCTCGTGCAATGGGAAAGTCAGAGTCAACGTAGTTCGGGAAACTACGGGGGGATTGCTCGCCAAGACGTCGCGTCTTGTGCCTACGTATTCTCATCTGGCATGAGAAATCAGAGCAGAACGTAGTTCAGGCTAACGACGGGTAAACAGGGTGTTCTCGACCACACGGGTTGAGAGAAGAGATTGACGATACTAGCGTACGCATTCTAGCAGTTAGGGGTATGCTGCTCGACCATTGGAGACTTAGGCGTTACCTGTTTGTGGTAGAACGGACGTAGTATGTCATGGTTTAAAGGTATAGGAACCTACGGGTTCTAGAACTACGGTCTGGTCTCGATTGCGCTATGGCAAGAGAAAGGGAAAGATTAGTCGTTAGCGGGAAAGTCTCGATCGCACGAAGGCGAGAGAATAGAGAAGTTAGTTGTTAGTGTGCTCGCTAGGATATCGCATCCTATGCCTACATATTCTCGTCTGGTACGAGAAATCAGAGCAACTGTAGTTCGGCCAACTACGGAAGGACGGTCTCGATTGCACGGGGGCAAGAGAAAAGAACTCAATTGCCAGGATGCGAGAGCAAGAGGGAAGTCTCAATCGCCAGGATGCGAGAGAAAATGCTCGGAACGAGACGCACACGCGAAGTCCTAAGACGTATGAGCGAATGCGTCGCATATTGTCTTAAGGACATACGCTAAACACTCTAGATGAGGGAGAGGAAACCACTCACTCATCATTTCCCACGTATCTAACGATCTCGCAACACTCGACGGTTCAAAAAAAAAAGAGATGAAAGAAGTGAAATAAAAACAATATTACCGAACGGAGTGGTTCCGTTGACCCTTGACTTTTGCGTGCAAATTCCATTTCCAAGCTCTACTCTTTTATCCTTGATGATGACATTTCAAATAAAGACCAATGTGACGTTGAACCATCATAATTCGACTTATAAATGAAGTCAAATCCCAAGAGACAGTGTATTGATATCCGTGTCAAAGACAAGATAAAGAAATGATATTGAGAATTATTCTCCAATTAAATCATGTCACACGGACCAACCAGAAGAAAGGCAAAATAAAACTAGAAGAAGATGAGAAAATAAGGAGAGAAAAAGTTGTCTCGGATCCTACATTATCCATCAACAAGTTGATTAATTACGCATTACGGAAGTGTCGTCATCGACCTACAAAACAAAAATGGTGAGAAAAATCCAATAATAAAATGAAAATAAGAAATCAACTTCAAAAGTGAAATAAAGCTTCTAAAAGAAAATAAAATCTAAAAGAAACTAAAAGGAATTGAAAATAAAATAGAATATAAAATCTATATATTTAGTATATACATAATATTCTAAGTAAAAATAATACTATAAATTCTAAAAATAAAATAGTAAGGTATATTAAAAAATGTTCAAAATATAATACAATACATAATTGAAAATGTATTTACAAAATAAAATCCAAAAACAAAGCACAGGGGGGGTGCAACAGTAGCAGGGGGTTTCAACAAGAGTCCACATGGTGGGATTTTTGGTCCATCAATCTTCAATAAAACAATCAGACAACAGGGGGTGTAAAGAGGAAAACGAAAGTATGATTCAGAAAAAAAAAACACGGTTGGGCTTGGCCCAACATCATAATAACCAGCAAACATGGATTAGGGTTGTGTAATGAATAACGGGGTATGGCAAGCAAGTTCAGTTGGGCTTGGCCCAACATCCCAATCAACAATATCAAACAGGGGGCGTGCACAAGTGGATAGGGGGTACGACCAAACGAAAAAGAAAATGGGCCGGAAAGGCCCACTAACCCACTTGAATATCACAGATCATCTTCCTCCTTTGATCAAAATGAAAACCTAGGTTTCCTCTTCCTCAATGTCACCATCTTCTCTGCTACCACCATGCTCCGCCGTCGCCGACCAAAACCTCTTCCCTCACCGTCTCAGCTTCATCCTCATCCATGTACATCCTACAAAAAAGACGAAAACAAAAATCCACAAAATCACAACGATCCAAAAAACAGTTTGATCCAACTTCTGTTGACTGCTGAGAAAGCAGGTGTGAGTTTTATTCTTGAGGGTGTTGGAGGAGATTGAATCTGAAGTTGAAGAAGGTTGAACTGGAAAGTGTTTAAGGTTGAAGATCCGGAAAAATATATGGAGATGTATGGAAGAAGTTTGGTGAATGTTTATCTGAGTTCAATATGCAGATCTGGATGATTGCTCATGAAGAAGATGAAGATCCAGAAAAACATTCATGGCGGACGAAATCTCTGGTGAGGGTTTGATGAACATTTGAAGTTTTCGATCTAGAAATTTGTTTTGGATTTTGAAGATGTTTGGATATTGTTGATCTGGAGATGATGAAGGTGTTTGAAGGAATATTGATGGTTGAGTTAGTTCAGATCTAAGTTTGGTTTTGGATCCGGAGATCTGGAGATTGGTTTTTTGATCAGGAGATGTTGTTGTTCATCATGTGAAATTTGGAAACGAGATTGAACACATGATGAAGTTTACGGAAAAAGCTGTTATGGTGTTGATGAATGTTGGTGAGAAAATCTGGAAAACGCTTGAGGCTTGATGAACACGGCTGGGTTTTCACTTATGAAGGTGTGAAGATTGTTTGAATATTTTGAAGTTCCTGGAAAAACTTGATGAACATGATGAATGTTCTGGATGAACGTGATGAAAACATCTGGAAAACCGTATGAACACCATGAATGTCCGTGAACATTCCGACGACCTGATGCATTTTCCTGTGAAATTTCGGCTGGTTTGATTTGTTTAATTTGTCCGGTGAGGGTTCCGACGATTTTTCTTGGGATCCGTGTCCAGTCATTAATGCACAGTACTGTGCATATTTATAGCCTGATAGAAAGTGACAATTGGCCTGGTGAAAAGTGATTAAAGCTGCAAATGATTAAAACACAATTAATTAAAGCTGACAAATATTAAAATTGACTTAAAAATGACTTAATTAATTAAACTAATGATGCTGATAGTTGAATTAAATTGACTAAAAAATATAACTAAAGATTAAAGAATTAATAAAGCTGAACAAAATTAAAGCTGAATGGTTAATTAATTAATATGCTAGAATTAAAACAAGCTAACTACAATTAAAGGGAATAAACCGTAAAACCAAATTAACTAAAATGCACTAATTAAAATAATAACAAATAATATTTAATAAACTCTAGATTAATAAATTCTAATAAAAGAAACTAAAAGAAATAAACCTAAAATATTCTAAAAACAAATAAATTCTAGGAAATATTATTTAAAATCTATATTAAAATTAAATCTAAAAAAATAGAGTAAATCTACAAATCTATTTAAAAACTAATAATATTCTAAAAAACCTCTAGAAAATAGAAAAAAATATTAATCAACGAACATAAAAATGCAAAAATGCAATAAAATAAACGGTAACAAAACCGGGTACCAAAATACCACTGAAACCAACAGCGCAAGCTGAATCACCGGGTAGAGCGCAAATTCCACAATAAATCTCTGTATCGAAACGGTTTGAATCGTCTGAAACGCGATAGCAAGGGCTGTAATCCCGATAAAATCAATCTGACTGCAAAAAATGCACAGTATGCGATATGCGGATGCAAATGCAAATGAAACAAAACATAAGCCAAATTAAGAAACGGTTGGGCAAATTTTGGGGTGCAACACCTGACTTTAATGATTACGGTGAACCATCATCGGCTTTTATCTTGAAAAACATCTTCAATACTTGCTTGCTGTATGCAAAGGAAAACTTGTAAATGCAACCTTTATATGAAACGTGTCTTGTATGAACACACAACCAAGTTAACTGAGAGCTACCCATCCCAAGGTTAAAATTGCGGATTTTTCGTAAAGAAAGAAACTCCAACTCTAGGCTCGAAGGGGTTGACAAGGGAATAACTTCCTTATTTCTCTAGTGTTTAGGCGATTGAAACAATACCTTGCATCATCAGCAAAGTTTGATTGAAAGTGTACCAACAGCAGTTATGGGTATAATGTTTTCGTCATCATCCCTCAAATATTTGCATAATCAAAAGTTTGGACAAGAAGTAAATATTTGAAAGATAAAGCATAAAAGTGCAAATAATAGACAAAATAAATTGAAATTAAAAGTTGCAATGCTCATTTCATTAATACAAAAGTACGAACACTAATTAAAAGCAAACAAATTATACAAAATGAAGGAAGGTACAAACAACGAGAAACAAAGGACCTATTGATTAATCAGTAACAGGGATGAGTTGTCCTGTATGAAACACTGGCTTTTAGGAAGGTAGTCTGCTGGAGTCGACTGAAGCATCACTTTTGATGCACTAGAAAGGGATTGTTCTGGACATTCGGATGGCTATCTTTAAAATCAAGGATTCTGGTTCTAATCAACTCACGCACTCTGGCCTTCAAGGCATAACAATTCTCGAAGTCGTGGCCTGAGGAGCCCTCGTGAAATGCACAGTGGAGATCAGATCTAAATCCAGCTGAAAGAGAATTAGGAAGAGGTTGCAAAGTCTTTGTAGTGATCAACCCTTGTTGAACTAGGTCAGGATAAAGTTCTGTATATATTAGAGGAATAAGATCAAATTGATTCCTATTCCGATACTGGTTTTGTCTAACAACTGGGTGTTGAGGAATCTGAGCTGGTCGTGGAACAACAACAACAACAACAACAACAACATGATGATTAACATATCGAGGTCTAGGACGAGGCCTTCTCACTTCAGTCATGAAAACATTGGTTTGATATTCTTTCTTCTTATGGAGGGTCCTAAAGGATTTCTTCGCACCATTAGAAGATTCAACAACCTTAGATACTTTACCATTCTTCATACCTTCTTCCAATCTGGCCAATAATCACCATATTTGTAAAGCTTGAAGAGACACTCTCAATCATCTTCTCCAAATAGAAAAGGGACAGAGTGTCCATGAACATTCCAGTCAGCTCCTTCTCTGCTTGAAGGAGTTCAACTTGGGAAGCTAACTCTCTCCACCGCTGAGAATATTCCTTGAACGACTCTCTCTCTCATTTTGAGACATATTATGAAGTTGACGATGATCTGCAGCCATCTCAATATTGTACTTATATTGCTTCATAAAATCATTGGTGAGATCTTGGAAGCAGGCGACGCTGTTCTGTTCTAAGTTCATATACCACTTGAGAGAGGAGCCACTCAAACTGTCTTGAAAGCAGTGGATGAGCAGCTTCTGATTGTTGGTATAAGAAGCCATCCTTCAGAAGTACATGGCTAGATAAGCTCTTAGGCAAGAGTGACCCTTGTACTTCACGAACTCGGGAGTTTTGAACTTAGCAGGCATAACAAGGCCAGAAACTAGGTACATATTGTCAGCATCCATATTGAAGAAGTCAGTACCCTCTACGACTTTGAGTCTCTTATCTATGATCTGAAACTGTTCACGGACAACCTCAGGCTCAAAAAAATCTTCATGGTATTCACCTTGAGCATTGGCAGCATTGTACTCATAGAGAGGGTTCTCAAAGGGAGCTCAGACGGTCTGGGTAACAGTGTGGACCACGGGTCTGGGCTCAGCAAAAACTGGAGCTTGAAAAACTGGCCTGACAGTCTGACTAATCATAGCAGTAGATGAAATAGGTGGTGATAAGTTATGAGGTAAACCAAACTTTGGCCAAGTTGAAGGTGGTATTTGAACAGGCAGAGGATCGGCGCTTGAAACTTCCTGAATGACAGTCCTTTGAGGTTGCTTTCCTCTGGCAATCAGGACTTGGAGCATCTCGGTGAGCTTGGTCATGCCTGATTTTAAATCATCGATCTCCATTCGGATCTTTGTATTGTGTATAACACCCATTCTACCCATTCAAATATAATGGAAAATCAATCACATTTATCAGAGTTAAATATTAAACACAATAAAAATCACCTCAAAGGGTGTACATTTCTATTTAACTCAAATAAAAGTCAATGCTCCGTAAACAACGGGTTTTCCCAAAATTACTCAAAAATTGCTCAAAAGGTAGCGGAACTCAAAATGGAAAATCCAAAGTCTTCCTTGCACAACAACATAATCAAAATAACAAAAATCAATAAGATATAGTTTAACTCAAAGACCCCAACTCGATGTTCCACTATCAGAACAAGACCCTATAAGTCAACCAAAATGTCAAAGACTCCAAAAAAGTCCTCGACGACATCCACGGCTAAACCTGGTCATCTGCATGTTACCCACTTGAGGTAACATTCAAACAGGAAGGGTGAGTACAACCATTCATAATAATCAATATAGGAATCAATATATAAAATCATGTCATTTTCATATTCAACATCATCATAATCATCAAGGAAACATCAAAAAGCCATAATATCATAAATTACATCAAATTGTCACATAAATGCAAATGCAACAAGACTCATGCATGTGGTACCAATTCATTCAAATTAGATGGACACTGGGCCATTAACCCTCCATAAATCCCCATCAATAGGATCGATTCTATACAAGAACCAGAGCACAACAAAATACCTCACATCTGCACAATAGGACTGAAGCCACAAGAATCAAACACTAGACCGAAGTCCAGAATGCATATGAATGCATGATGCACACGTCAACATCATCCTCATAATAAACTCATTAGGTGCATCATCATTCATCAAAATCATCATAATAATCATGTCATCATATAATCATAAAAAACGCATTAAATTAACATCATAACTCATCATCATTACTCATAGGAATCATCATACAATCATGTATTAATTACATATGAATCACAGTCATACTCAAGGTAATTCATCCAGAAAATCACAACATCAAAGCATCAAGACAACACTGCACAAGAACACGATTCACAAAACTCTGCTACGTTCGCTGGACAGTTCACCGTACGAGTCTGGGGCGAATGTTCACCGTGCGAACTCGCAATTACAGCAAAACACTGTTACGCACCAACACCAAAACCATCCCAAAAGTCCCTATGATTTCCTTCCCCAATGCCCCCAAAAACACCCCTTAATCATTCCTAAGGTATTACGGTTATAAAGGCACAAAATCTACGGCTTATTAGGCCAATCCCGTATCCTATTTACGCCTCTAATTCCCATAAAATCCTTACAATTTTCCCACATTCATTAGAGTTCTCATAATCAATTACCCTATACAGTTAAAACCTCGACAACAGATTTTGGCCACCAAGGCCTAATTTCCCTTACTCCCAAATCAGCCTCAAACCTATCAGACCATCAGTTCAAATCCATCAAACTCATTAAACTCACCAGAAAGGCAACAATAATTCAATACTCAAAATCCCTAAACCCTTAAATCGACTTTAAACACATTGAAAACAATGAAGGCAATACTCCTTATACTTAAACAACCTCAAAAACAGATTTGGCCATGAAGGCCTAATTTCCTCAAACTCAAAAACCTCACAAATCCTTAAATCGACTTTAAATACATTAAATCATATATTGAAAACAATGAAGGCAATACTACTTTAATTGCTGACTCTATGCCTTTCTCCTTGATTCTTGGAAACCTCGCGAAGCTTTTGCCTCAATCCTCTTCCTCAGAGCTCTGGCCTCTATTTTTTCCCTTTTCGCGGTATAACAAGAATGAATCCTAACTCCCTCAAAATCCCTTTTTGTTAAACCTAACTTTGGGCCTTTAAAATGGGCTTTCGAATTTCACCCTCACTAACTCCTCCTCAAATGTCCATTTTGCCCTTAATCCACTTATATTTATTTAAATTAATAATAATACCAATATATTCATATTATATACTATTATTTAAATTAATCCCAAAATCCATAATTCTCAATACTTCATATCAACCACCACAAATCACCAAAAATACGAATATTCCTATTTAAATAAATTAAATAACTATTCCAATAAATTTGGGGTGTTACAACTCTCCCCCACTTAAAAGAATTTTCGCCCTAAAAAATTACCTCAAGGAAACAGAGTCGGATATGACTCCCTCATCTGATCCTCACGCTCCCAAGCCCAACTTTCTCCAGTTGGTCCTCCCAAAACTACCTTTTACCAAGGAAATCTCCTTACCTCGCAGTTGCTTCACTTCTCGTTTATCAATCCGTTTTGGCAATGCCTCAACAGTCAAATTATCTCTCATTTGTACATCATCCATCTGAATCACATGTGACAGATCTGGAATGTACTTCCTCAACTGAGACACATGAAACACATCATGCAAATTCGCAAGCGTCAACGGTAAAGCAATCCGAGATGCTACTTCTCTCACGCTTTGTGAAATATGATACGGACCAACAAAATGCGGTGTGATCTTTCGAGACTTCAAAGCTCAGCCAACACCAGTTACCGACGTAACTCAAAATACGTGATCTCCCTCTTGAAATTCAAGTGCTTTCCTCCTCTTATCATGGTAACTCTTCTGACGACTCTACAAAAATTTCATCTTTTCTTGGATCCTCTTGATCTTTTCATTCGTCTAGTGAACAATCTCAGGTTAGAGCACAACACTCTCGCCTGACTCATACCAACATAAAGGACTCCTGTATCTCCTACCATACAATGCCTCATATGGTGCCATTCTAATACTAGAATGATAACTGTTGTTGTAGGTAAACTCAATCAATGGAAAATGACTATCCCATGATCCACCTTGATCCAACACACACAAGCTCTCAGCAAATCCTCTAAAGACTGGATAGTTCTCTCTGTCTATCCATCCGTCTGCGGATGATAGACAGAACTCAACCTCAACATGGTACCCAAAGCGTCTTGCAAACTCTTCCAGAATCTCGATGTAAATCTCGGATCTCCATCTGACACAATACTCGACGGTATCCCATGCAACTTCACAATTTCCTTAATATACATCTCAGCTATCTTCAGCATAAAACGATTAATCCTCATTAGTAAGAAATGAGCTGATTTAGTCAATCTATCCATAATAACCCAATTAGAATCATTCCCCCAAACCCAACACAAAATCCATGGAAATACTATCCCATTTCCACTCTGGAATATTCAACGGTTGCATCAGACCCAACGGTCTTTGATGTTCAATCTTCGACTTCTGACAAGTCTAACCAGCATACACAAACTCAACCACTTCTTTCTTCATCCCTAGCCACCAAAACAATTTCCTCAAATCCTGGTACCTCTTCGTAGCACCGGGATGGATACTCAATCTACTTCGATGTCCTTCCTTAAGAATACTCTTTTTTAATTCAACAGTATCTGGAACACAAACTCTATCACGACATCTCATGATACCATTTTCATTAATCCAAAAATCAGCTCTTCGACTTTGATTCATCAAATTCAACCGATCTACCAACTCAAATTAGATTTCTGACCTTCTCGAATCTCATCAACAATACCACTAGTAAGCTTCAACATACCAAGCTTAACTCCATAAAAAGTCTCTTCACAAACCAAACTCATATCACGAAATTTCTCAATCAGTTCTAACTCTTTTACCATCATCATCGGTATATGCGAAGATTTCCTACTCAATGCATCAGCTACCACGCTTACTTTATCCGAATGGTAATTCAAACCAAAACCATAATCCTTTAGAAGTCTCAATCATCTCCTCTGCCTCGCATTCAATTCTTTATGATCAAAGGAATACTTCAAACTCTTATGATCACTAAACATCTCAAATCTCTAACCAAACAAATGATGCCTCAAAAGCTTCGACACAAACACAACAACAACCAACTCTAAATCTTGCGTTAGATAATTCCTCTCATGAACTTTAAGTTTCCTTGAAGCATAAGCTAAAACTTGTTGATGTTGCATTAACACACCTTCCCATCCCATCAATGAAGTATCACAATATACAACAATGGTTCTGCGGGATTCGGAAAAATCAAAACATGAGCTGCTGTCAGCCTTCTCAAAAGCTCTTGAAACTTTCTTCACACTTTTCATCCAAAAAAAAGCTTGTACCTTCCTATTCCACTACGTAAATGGCAAAGATAACTTGGAAAAATCCTTCAATGAATTTTCAATAATAATCTGCCAACCCAAGAAAACTTAAAATCTCAAAAACAGGTTTTGGAGCTTCCTGTTGTGATACAACTTCAACCTTCGACATATCCACCACAATAACTCTACTTGAGATCACATGACCAAGGAAACTCACTTCCTTCAACCAAAACTCACACTTTGACTGTTTTTCATTCAACTGCTTCTCTTTCAACGCTGATAATACAATTTTCAGCTACTTAGCATGATCCTCTTCACTCTTCGAATATATCAAAATATCATCAATGAACACAACCACAAACTTGTCTAAATAAGGATGGAAAATCATGTTCATATACTCCATAAATACACATGGTGCATTAGTCACACCAAATGGCATCACAAAATACTCATAATGTTCATACCTTATTTTAAAAGCAGTCTTCTGAATATCTTCAGCCTTCACATGAATCTGATGATACCCAAATCTCAAATCTATCTTACTGAACACACATGCAACAACCAACTGATCCATCAAATCATCAATCGTTGGAAGTGGACACTTATTCTTGATATTCACCTTGTTCAATTGTCTATAATCCACAAAGCCTCACATAACCTTATTTCTTCTTAACTAATAAAATTGGTGCACCCCACGGTGACACACTCGGACAAAAGAACCTCTCCTCAAGCAGATTTTCAAGTTGATTCTTCAATTTCTTCAATTCCGGTGTGGACATACGATATGGATCCATTGCTACCAAACTAGTTCCAGGAAGTAGGTCGATCGTAAACTCCACTTCACGTTTCGGCGGTAAATCACTTATCTCATCAGAAAAACTTCTGGATAATCACAAATAATTGGCACACCACCAACTTCCCCACTTTATTAACACTCAAAGTTTCCATCAAAATAAACATCTCAGCACCATCCTGCATCGACCCACCAAAACAATCTATAAGCACTTAGCTTAACTCAAAATAATTCACTGCACACGCCATCTAAGCTTGCAAGACACGTCTATCCCATCCAACATGACTCCGTCTACTATCAACAAGAGATTAAGGGTGATCAGTTCCTCAATTTGTCAATAGACAGCCGAAAATCATGATGGGGCATAAACCATCTTTACCAAACTATAAGAGCGTTCATCGACACACTGAGCCACCCCTCCACACTTGAAGCATCCTGGAGAAGCACAAGCTTCTCCCCACTTGTTTCATTCCCACTTCTGCATACAAAGGTTAGAAAACAAACGTGTACCGACAGTGTTTTCACACACATGTCACGTACTAGGGAACAAATAACATTAGACAACTTGGTCGGACGAACCGACCTGCTCTGATACGACTAATGTAACACCCTTTTCTACCCCACAAATATAATGGAAAATAATCACATTTATCAAAGTAAAATATTAAACACAATAAATATCACCTCAAAGGGCTTACATTTCTCAATAACTCAAATAAAAGTCAATGCTCCGTAAACAATGGGTTTTCCCAAAATTACTCAAAAATTGCTCAAAAGGCAGCGGAACTCAAAAAGGAAAATCCAAAGTTTTCCTTGCACAACAACATAATAAAAATAACAAAAATCAATAAGATATGGTTTAACTCAAAGACCCCAACCCGATGTTACACTATTAGAGCAAGACCCTCTAAATCAACCAAAATTTCAAAAACTACAAAAAGTCCTCGACGACACCCACGACTAAACCTGGTCATCTGCTTGTTACCCATGTGGAGGTAACATTAAAACATGCAGGGTGAGTAAAACCATTCATAATAATAAATATAGGAATCAATATATAAAATAGCGTCATTTTTATATTCAACATTATCATAATCATCAAGGAAACATCAAAAAGCTATAATATCATAAATTACACCAAATTGTCACATAAATGGAAATGCAACAAGACTCATGCATGTGGTACCAATTTATCAAAATTCGATGGACACTGGGGCATCAACCCTTTATAGATCCCCATCAACAAGATCGGTTCTACACAAGAACCAGAGCACAATAAAATACCTCACATCCGCACAATGGGACTGAAGCCACACAAATCAAACACTAGACCGAAGCCCGGAATGCATATGAATGCATGATGCACACGTCAACATCATCCTTATAATAAACTCATTAGGTGCATCATCATTTATCAAAATCATCATAATAATCATGTCACCATATAATCATCAAAACTCATGGAATCAACATCATAACTCATCATCATTACTCATAGGAATCATCATACAATCATGTATTAATCACATATGAATCACAGTCATACTCAAGGTAATTCATCCAGAAAATCACATCATCAAAGCATCAAGACAACACTGCACAAGAACACAATTCGCGAAACTCTGCTACGTTCGCTGGAAAATTCATCGTGCGAGTCTGGGGAGAATGTTCGCCGTGCGAAGGATCATTCGCTATGCGAACTCGCGATTACAGCAAAACACTGTTACACACCAGCACCAAAACCAACCCAAAAGTCCCTACGATTTCCTTCCCCAATGCTTCGAAGACATCCCTCAATCATTCCTAAGGTATTAAGGCGACAAAGGCACAAAATCTACGACTTATTAGGCCAATCCCGTATCATAGATATGCCTCCAATTCCCATAAAATCCTTACAATTTTCCCACATTCATTAGAGTTCTCATAATCAATTACCCTATACGGTTAAAACCTCAACAACAGATTTTGGCCACGAAGGCCTAATTTCCCTTACTCCCAAATTAGCCTCAAACCTATCAGACCATCAGTTCAAATCCATCAAACTCATTAAACTCACCAGAAAGGCAACAACAATTCAATACTTAAAATTCCTAAACCCTTAAATCGGCTTTAAACACATTGAATCACATATTGAAAACAATGAAGGCAATACCCCCTACTTAAACAACCTCAAAAACAGATTTGGCCACAAATGCCTAATTTCCTCAAACTCAAAAACCTCCTAAATCCTTAAATCGGCTTTAAATACATTGAATTATATATTGAAAACAATGAAGGCAATACTCTTCATACTTTAATTTCTGACTCTAAGCCTTTCTTCTTGATTCTTGGAAACCTCGTGAAGCTTTTGCCTAAATCCTCTTCCTCAGAGCTCTGGCCTATATTTCTTCCCTTTTCGCGGTCTAACAAGAATAAATCCTAATCCCTCAAAATCCCTTTTTGTTAAACCTATCTTTGGGCCTTTAAAACGGGCTTTCCAATTTCACCCTCAATAACTCCTCCTTAAATGTCAATTTTGCCTTTAATTCACTTATATTTATTTAAATTAATAATAATACCAATATATTCATATTATATATTATTATTTAAATAAATAACTCAAAATCCATATTCTCAATACTTCATACCAACCACCGCAAATCACCAAAAATACGAATATTCCTATTTAAATAAATTAAATAAATATTCTAATAAATTTGGGGTGTTACATTGTGTACTTCTTGCTATGACATTATGCGTTTGTAATTAGCTCTAGTCCGATATCAGTGTCGAGCAATCAGCTTGACGACTTACAGGTATACTGGAAGATAGAGATAACTGGGAATGAGTTACTAGATGGACAAATGATATGCAATGGAACATGCGAAGATGCAAATGTAATGCAATGCAAGATAGGATGCAAAACACACATAACAAGATCAAAGGTTCAAGATCATAGCATGAGGTCTGGGTGAAGAACCAACCACGGGGTGTGTACTAGGGGTAAAGCACCTGCACAACGGGTTCTAAAGGAGTTCCTAGAGTCATTGATAAATCTTTTGGATATTATCAGCTTACGCGACTACTCGTGGGCTAATAATATTCTCAAGATAAACTCATCTGAGTGTAGTATCGCTTGACAACCATCACAGGTCTACACCTGGATAACCATTGCACTATGTCCTAAAAGACAAAGAGGGATGAATGGTAACTAAAAGTCCTCAGTGTCACAGGCTCCTTGGTTGAAAGTAGTAATGTTTTCACGAATACTCGTTTAACAAAACTACTCCCAAGAGGGCCTTCACTGAGCGGTAGTTTCTCAAGTCAGTTTGGTCGGGAATTAACTCTCTATAAGCCTTCTTGAATATACCACCTTCCTATCATAGGTGCACTCAAGTCCGGGTATAGGACTTATCCTCACCATTCAAGGTAATAATCCTGCATACAGAAAAACCCAGGCACAAACAAATATATGTACAAATATATACAAATATACAAGTATACAAGCAAACAAAAATATAACAAGCACAAATATAAACAAGGTGGGCTTAACCCTCTTAGGGGAGCTCCCTAGTGAAGTCGCCATTTATGTTGCGGTGAGAATCGAAAATCAAGCTATTGAATTAACTTGAATTACAAATATGAAGTTCACCACCGAGATTTGATTTATCCAAAGGAACGGGTAAAGATCGAAGAAAACCTTAAGTGTATTATGTAACAACACAACTAAGAGATCTAAGGTTCGGGGGTTGGTTATACCTAGAGAAGGTGTTAGCATCCTAAGTATCTGTAGTACTCTACAGGAACCTCTTGTTAGTATTTGTGTTATGCTAAAGTTTTCTTGCTAAAGGAAAAGATGCTAAGTTAAAGATCTAGGGTATATACAAAGTATGCTCGCCAAGACATCGCATCTCGTGCCTACGTATCCTGATGAGAATGGAAGCAGAGCATCCGTAGTTCCCCTTAATGAGGGTGAAGAACTCTTGATTATGGTCAAGGTTCCAAAGGGAAAAGTAAATTTCTGCGTTGAGACACTTACGTAGAGTGTGGCGACTCTAAACGTAAGGCTAGGTTAAACGGGAAAGTAGGTGTCCATGGCAGAACAACCTGCATAGAGTATGGCGACTCTAATTCTAAGGTTAGGATAAAGGTAAGGACCTAAGGTTAGGCTAAGTATGACATGACAGTCAACAAGGGGGATCCTTTCCTTTGGAATTAGATTAAAAGGAGATGAATATGAACATAAAGGAAAATCTATGGGAGACTGAATCCTAAATATTATCATATAATGATGATCCTAAAGCCTATCCTACTTCGAGCTTAATCAAAAATTAAGTCGAACTAGGAGATCCTAAAGGAACATATGAATACACAAACTGGCAAGTAAATAATCAAAGAAGGAAAAGTTTGAAACATCAAGAACAATCAAAAGTATCAAGAATTGATCACAACTAAAAAACTAGCATCAAATATCCAAACTCTAATAAAATTCAAAATCAAGCACACATAAGAAAACAAAAATGGAAGATGAGCTATTAAAATATTTAATAATTATAAACATATTTTAGATTTTTTGTTATTAAATTAAAATTGACTATATTTTATATAAACATTATTATGAAAATAACTAGAAAAATATCATTATAAATTACCAAAGCAATAAATAAAGAAATAAAATAAACTAAGAAAATCTAAACATCTAAACACATAAATTCACTAAAATATTTTTTGAAATTTTTTAAAAACATTAATCAAGTAAAAAAATATAAACATTAAACTAAGATTTAATAAAAAATAAAACCTAAAAAAAAAAGACAAAACTAAAAGAACTATCAGAAATGTAATACCCAACCCAAGACTTAGGAAACTAAAAGTAGGCCATAAGCTGGGCTACGGGTCAAATAAGGTCGGGTTGGGTCAGATCTACGAACTGGTTGAATTCTACACACCAAACCTAAATACAACAAGAAGAAACGGCTGGTATGCTGTTTGAGAAAAACTCGATCAAACAAAAGGATATCTGAAACGCACTCAAACAAAGATTCAACAAAAACAACATCATATGAAGTGCAACATGATTGCCGCTTTGTCCAAATACCTCTCTCAAGCTGCCTTCTCTCTCGAACGAATCCTATCAATCAACTCTCTCACTTGTATGATTCTCGCTAAAACTCATTTTCTTCTCCTTCTATACATTATTCCTCTATCGTTGTTGTTGTTGTTGTTGTAATTTGGTGATAGTGAGGAGTAGGTGTGTTAAGTCATGTGATGTTTAAGGTTGCAAGTTGGTTTCTATGTTTAATGGAGGGAGAAATTGAAGGTGAGGTTCGTGCATGTTGTGCTATGGTGGAGGTGTTTGGATGAACAGAGGTTACGTTGAAGGGAGTATCGTTGATTGTTGAAGAAGGGTTTGGGTGGACCAAAAAGATTAACATAATTAATGGAAGGTTTTGATGGAAGAGAAACAATGATTAAAACAAGTTGATGATGATTTTGTTTTTTTAGGATGAAAATACGATGCAAAAATTAGGAGCAGTGAAACTGAGTTCTTTTAGAATTTTCTTTTCTCTCTTCCTTTTGCATTCCGTTCTCATCTTCTCCTTAAACAATTCAAATTAATTTTTGGATTTCTATTGTTGAGAGGCTCCTCTCAATTTGCAGGATGCTTGGAGTGTTTGTGTTAAACCTGGTTTGTAGCAGCAGAGGCTTTGCAGGATTTTTGTTTTGGTGCAAGTGTTCAACGGGTCAATTTGGTTATTGCAACAATGTTGTCATTGTTTTGTGATGCAGGTTTTAATTTTGTTCTGTAGTGTTAGGCGTATGTAGGATGTTTGTGAAGTCGTTGTTGTTCTTTTTGGAGGATGGTAGCGTTTTCGAACAATGTGGTGGTAGCAGATTTTTCGTCGTCTTGTGGCAATGTATTGTTGTTGTTGATTGGTTTGTCGTGTGGTAACAGGCGATACGAGTTGTGATTTTTGTTTTCAAGAAGTAGCTTTGTGGTGTTTTGGCAAGTTTCTTTCATTTTAACAAGTTTTGGTCAAAGCCTTGGCTGGATATTTGATCTTGGTGTTTTAGAATCTTTCTTTTCCATTTTTTTGTATTTTTGGAATAGTGGGCTTGGACACTATTATTTTTTAATGGCCTTTGAATTTGATTTGTAACTTTGAATTGAATTTGGAAAATGAAATTTAAAATTGAATTGAATTTGATTGATTCTTGAGGTTAAACTTGAATATGAATGGTATGAATTTGAAATGAATTGAAACTTGGAATGGACATTGGACACTTGAACTTAAAAATGGAATTGAGAATTAAATTGAAATTAAAGTGTTTGAATTTGATTTAAATTGAAAATAGAACAAAACTTGAATTGGAAAAAAAAAAGAACCTGAATAAGCTTGAATATGAATTGAAAGAATTTGAAAGGAAAATGAAAGACATTGAACTCAAATGAATCTGATTTTTAGAATGACCTTGAAACTTGAATGGGATAGAATTGAAGACTTTGATCAATACTCAAAACGTCTGACGACCGATCCTGCCGGAACAACAAACTTGACAAATCTTTGGATTGATGGCAAGAACTGGAACCACATAATTAGGATTTTGCAAATAACTCAACTGCCTTGAACTTTAATTATTCTGCAACTTGACTTCATCAAATGACTTAAACTTGACATTGAAACCCTAACTTGATGATCTTCAGATGTACGTCACTGATCTAAGCTACATTCAACTTGAGAATGAAACAATCCCTTTTTCTTAACCAATATCAACTCACACCAACAGAACTGAACCATACTGCACACACATTTAACCTGCTTGCCTCAGACGAAACTCAACTAAACATCATTTGCCTGACTTAAACCCAAAGGGTGAGAAACCCTAATCTTCGCCTTGAGTGTATACTAACATAATGAATTGATGAGAACCAAAATCTTGATTCAAAGTTTTTCCAGCCAAACCACTGATGAAACCTTAAACAAACGACATCCTTGTGGCAACTCAGAGAAACTGATGTCATGCCTTGATAAACCTCTGATATCCATTCATCAGGAAACCTCTTGTCCAAAACCCTAATTTAACCACCTTTGAAGCTTCTGAAGTCCAACTCTGATTCATAAGTGAAATAAAACAAACAAAAGCTGATAAACTGGTTAGTTATGCAATGATTGACCTGGAATGCTTATGCAAAAGATGATGACTTCTAAGGGGAAAATTTGGGGGTATGACAATATGCTTAAAGGGTGTTGGAAGGGTGACCAATTGAGAAAGGAAATTGTTGGATGAAGTTGTAATGTATACATAACCTTGTATAATAAATGTTTCTTTTGCATTGACAAATTTGAATCCATGGCCTTATAAATGTCCCTTTGTTGTGAACCTAACCAAGCTACAACCTTTAAAGACCTTAGTGATCTTCTTGCTTCTATGAATTCTTTGATGGCTGATTTAGATGAATGTATAAGTTGGATTATATCAGCATCATTTGTTAGGTGAGTGAAATTGTCCCACGGTTGTAAACGTGTTAATTTCTTCAATTCTTATTCGAAGAGGGGTGTTAGAATGATTCAAGCATGATAATTTAGTTGTTATTTGAAGCATTGCATGATATTTGTTTAAGAACTAAATTCTTTTGCATTGTTCGATCCTAGGAAGTAGTGAAAATTGCTTGTGTGCATTTGTTTGTTTATTTGAGCCATAAATCCTTTCTTGGTTGAATTAAATGCTCTAGCAAATCCTTTTGTTTTCAATGAGAGGAATACTTTTCTTGAGGACAAGCAAAGATCTAGTTGGGGAGTGTTTGTTGAATGTCAAACTTGCTTTAAATTGGCCCTTATTTATTGGCATTTTTTAACTCTTTTGTTATGTTTTGTTGGATTTACTCCATGATATCATGCTATTCTTCAATATTGTTGAAAATACCTTTGGTTGATTTGATTTGTGTGTTATTGTGCAGAAATTAGGCATAAAAACATCAAAGTGTAAAACACAAGTAATTGGACAAGGAAGCCAAAGGAAAAGAAGAGATTCAACATGTTCGTTGTGCGAACTACCAGCGAGGAGTACCAACGAATGTTCGCAGGGAGAACTCATGGCGAAGCCCTAGCGAACCATCTCAGGAAGATGGCAGTAAGAAAAGGACACTAAGTTCACTAGGTGAACTGGCAGTAAATGTTCGCTGTAGCGAGGTCTCAGCGATGGACCAGCGAACCATCCTAGATTTGAGGCAGTAGCTAAAGGACCATAAGTTCGCTGTACAGACTTGTAGTGAGGTAGTTCACTATACGAGCTTCATATATTTCTCAAGGGCGGTGTAACTGTTCAGAGGCACTTCAAGTGCCTAAAAGCATGATCGTTGAGCGAAGAAACGGTTCGTAGTGCAAACGTGGCAAATTCTTAAAGTACTATATATGTGCTTTTCACTATATTTTGGGGATCATAACCCATTTTTCACACCAAAACTTCATTTCTCAGCATTTCTTCACCAAAAGGTGATATTTCGCAAATAGAAGCTGGATTCGCGTTCGAGTTTGATTCTTCGACATGGATGCTCATTCATCTTCTTCCAAGACTTGTAAAGCAAGCTACCATGGTTATGGGTAGCTAATTTCCTCTGTATCAAAGATAGAGGTAGTCTACCATTAGCTTGTATGTATTTATTTTGATTGGCCTTGTATATGAACAAGTGATGATTAATATATGATGAATATTTTTGTTCTTAATGATCCATTCTTGTTTTGTAAAACTCTAGACATAGATTTTGTGAAACTTAACCTAAAATATTCATCTATCGGTTTATAGATTGGAGAAATCGGTCTATGGTCGATAGCTGCTTTGTATTGAACTTAAAGCTTACTATATTGATTGTTATATGGAGAAATCGTGTAGCGATGAATACGATATATCTCACGACGCCGCTCTAGACATAGACGGTGTTGAGAGACTGCGCGACAATATTAATTAGATCCGACTTTACTTGCAAGATTGAAAGAATACATATAAGTTAGGGTAGATGAAAACTACTTTTGATATACTTTGTTAATCAAACTCTTTAGAATTTATAAGCTTTTCTACTAAAAATGTGATAATTTTATGAACAAAACTTTGAAAACCCTTTCTCTTGAAACAATAAACTGTTGAACGGCAAGCATCAAAATATTTGCAATCCCTGTGGAGATGATAACAAAAAACCCCTCTTTAACTAATAATCGAACAATATTTAGCTCATCTGTAAGAGTGTTGCATTAAAAGATATGTTGTGTGATAATATTGCAGAGTTTTTCTAAAGTCACTTCCAAATAATTTTTTGAATAATTGATACAAAAGATGGTTGTCTAGTTGTAGATAGGGAAAGAGATAGAGATGTTTTTCCATTCACACAATTTTTTTTATAAGCAAAATTGACATTCAACATGGTATTAGGGGTACCATAGCCCAATTACAACCAACCAAAACTCTCAAAGAAAGGTGACTCTAAATAAAGAGTCAAGGGTATTTACATCAGTCGTAATAACTACAATATATTTTACGTATCAGTTTCATTACCAACCACCACCAAGCTAAATCAACTATTCTATGCATAATGTTTTCGGGATCACAAATAACATCATTAAACAAAACTTGATTTCTTTCCCACCAAATACACGTAAACACCACCAACCACATTCCCGCCGCACCTTCACAAAAGTTCTACCTTTCAATTGCGAACACCAAGCTAATAAATGATAATCACACCGGACTTCATTAATCTCTTCCAGCTCAAACCAAATCATAACCTTCCTTCACACAAGCCTTTTTTTTAGCACAAGATAAAAAAAGATGAGAACAATCTTCATGAGCACGAAAACAGAATACGCACACCAACTCATGAGGAATAGTTATAATCCCACGTCTGGCAAGATTACTGTGAGTATGAAGCCTATTAATAAGCAACCTCTAACCCATGATTTTCAACTTTGATGGCGTATAGTTCTTCCAAACCATTGTGATGGCAGAAACGTAATCCTCACCTAAGCTCACATGAGACCTAGCAGCCAACAACTTATGATAGAGAGACTTAACTGTGAACCACTTCGAAGCCTCAAATGGCCAACACACGGTGTCAAGGCCCTCTACCAAAGGTGCCACTTCCTGCAAAAGAATAGTTAAATTTTGAAACTCCTCCTCCAAAGTTGAGTAATTCTCCAAGCCTAGAGGCCCTAGTTGCCATTGCGAAAAGCCACCCACCCAGTAACCCATTTCATAAATAACAACATATTTTCTAGGAGAATTATCATAGAGGTATGGATAGAACATCTTCAACGAGGATTTTCCACACCAACAACCGTGTCAGGAAGGAGTCAAAGTTCCATCTCTAAGTTTATAGGAAAGAAACTCCACAAACGCCTTACCTTGAGAGAACTCCCCATTCAAGATGATATCCTTCTATCACAGAGAAGCCTGCAGACAGTTACTAACAGACACTTTACAACCAATATTTCTAGCATAATCTCACAAATTGATTTGTTTCTCTAACTTTTTAAAATAGAGTTTTAATAAGGCATAAAGGTCTGGATACAACATCTTCAACGAGGACTGCTCACACCAACAACCGTACTAGAAAGGAGTCAAAGCTCCATCTCCAAGTTTATAGGAAAGAAACTCCACAAACGTCTTTCCTTGAAAGAACTCCCCATTCAAGATGATATCCTTCTACCACAAAGAAGCCTGCAGACAGTTACTAACAGATATTTTGCAACCAATATTTCTAGCATAATCTCACAAATTGATTTGTTTCTCTAACTTTTTAAAATGGATTTTTAATAAGGCATGTCTTCAATTCACGTTAAAAAGTGTTATGAGTAACAAAGTTGTAGTTAGGGATGTATATGGAAGGTTAATTCTCGTAATCTATTTAATAAGGCATGTCTTCAATTCATAGTCATACATAATCTATTTGTTGTAATTGATTATTAAAATTAATTATCATAACTAAATTCCATTTTTTTAAAAATAATTATGATTCAGTTATATTAATGATCAATTTTATAATTTATTTTAATTTATTTTTTTAATTTTTAGTTTTTAATTTCAAGGAAAAAATATTAAAAAAATCATATATTTTATTTTTTTTGAAAAATAAAATTATTTTTAAATATTTATTTTTTATTGGCTTAATTGCAATTTTGGTCTCTCTGTTTTATTTTTTTTTACTTTTGGTCCTCTATTTTAAAATACTGAATTTTTGTCCTCCTATTTTTATTTTTTTTACTTATGATTCCCCTATTTTAAAATTCAAAAATTTTGGTCCGCTTATTTTTATTTTTTTAGATTTTTGGTCCCATTTCTCAATTAGAAAGGGGACTAAAATTCAAAACAAACATAAAATAGGGGGACCAAAAGTTAAAAATAAAAATAGAGGAAGCAAAATTTTGAATTTTAAAATAGGAGGACCAAAAGTTAAAAATGAAAATAGAAGAACCAAAATTTTGAATTTTAAAATAGGGGGACCAAAAATAAAAAGAATTGAAAGCATGGAGACCAAAATTTTGGATTTTAAAATAGAGGGATCAAAACTAAAAAAAAAGGAAAATATGAGGATCAAAATTGTAATTAATTAAACCTTTTTTATTTTTAGAAAAGAAATTATAATTTTTTTTTTAATCTTAAAAATATCTCTTTTTTTATTTTTTAAAATAATTTAAAATATTTTTGTGATTAAAAAAATAGAATAATTTAAATTTTATTTTGGATATGAATATTCAGAATTCAAATTTGATTAAAACTATATTAATAATATATTGAAAATATGAATTTGGTTAAAATATACTAATAATTAATCAATTTTCAATAACAAATTAAAATATAAATATGAATAAATCAAATAATCGATTAATTTGATGATCCCTAAGTGTGAGGTGTCAATGTTTAGTCGTATTATATTCCTTTAACTTCTAATAATTAATTAATATGGAGAGTACTTTTTAAATAAAACACAATTTTAATTAATAATATACTTGATTTGTTCTAAAATATAAATAAAAGATACTTTTTTAAATTACACACTATTTTATAATTAATTTTTTTAAAAATAAAATTAGCTGTATATAATGTTGAATTAACCCGTTATTTAATCCTGTATGATTTGAGATCGTCTTGTGTATTTATTTTGTTTTTTTTATTAATCAAAGTATTAGTATTGATTCAAACAAAATAAAAAAATTAACCCATTTTTTTCATAATCAATAATATATTAAAATTATTTTTTAAAGATAAAATTAGCTGTATATAATATTGAATTAATTCGATATTTAATCCTGTATAATTTGAGATCGTCTTGTGTATCTATTTTGTTTTTTATTTATTTATTAATCATAGTATTTAGTATTGATTCAAACAAAATAGAAAATTAATCCATTTTTTTCATAATCAATAACATATTATAATTATTTTTAAATATTAAAATAAAAAAATTAATTAAAAATAAAAAAATTGAAATAATTATGCTTTAAGTGTATTTTCATTCTTTTATATATATGGCGATGGAGGAAGTATTTATTAAGAGAATGATGCAAAAGTTTTATTTTTTTTCTTCATTAAATAATTTTTTATTCCAAATTCTTAAACAATTGTCTCGGATCTTTATTATTAAACAAGTTTGAGAAATTAATATATCAATTCATTTCTTATTTTCTTAGAAAATATACATACATTTAGTATATGGTAAAACCTTGGAGCATTTTTATATTGAATCAGAGGCAGTACCATGCCACTGTGAGAGGGGAGAGTTGTCTCCGACTAAAATCAGCATCTGAACCATAATGATAAGGTTCTTGAGTTGCGCCGCTCTTGTCTACCACCATTTTTGTACGTACCATCAACACTGAAGAGTCAACCTGCCTACTAGCTAGCTAGCTACCTACTAGCTACTACTTGCCTCGTTACTTCTGTGAAGCAGACAAAACCTAAATAAACGGTACTCCTGTAAAGGGATCTCTCTAGACACAAAAAAGCTGCACCTCAAACCTGAATCATCACTGTCGTGTTTCAGACAAGAGAACCTCACTCATAGCTCAAATATTTTATAGCATTAAAAAACGTTCATCACACAAAAAAATGTTGGAGAAAAAGTTGTCATGTTGCTTTCTCATTTCACATATTACTCTTTTACTAGCATATAACTATTCTACATTTCTAAAATTCTAGTTAAATTAGCTCAATATATAGTTGGGCAGATACTAATTCAAGCTTATAGGACTAATACAAATTAAGAACGTGCTAATTGAAATCAAACATTTAATTATTAATTAAGTTCACAACTCACAAGATAAACTCTCTCACACCATAAGTTACAACAAACAATGCAACTTATTTGTTCTTTTTCCTTCCTATTATTATCCTATAACTATCTTTATTGCACCTTCTTCTCTTACACACAAACATAAATTAATCAAATTCAAACTAGTCCTAATAACTCCTCATTAAGATAAATATAACAATATCAAAAACCTAGTCAACAATAACCATAAGATAAACCTCTCAAATCAACCATGGACTAGTCCATAAGATAAAGCCATGAGAAGGATCGCAGCTTCCTTCTCATCCTGAGGAAAAACTTGTTGAACAGACAAATTCTGGCTCAAGCTTAATCTCAAATCCTCGAAAGTGATGAACTTGTTTCGACTAATTTGAGACGGTTTTGATGCTTCAACCTTGCGTTTCTTTTTCATGTGTGGTGAACGTTCAAACTCAATTTTGGACTTATTCTCTTTTTTCTTCTGCAACTTTTTTCTCTTCGCAGAAGATGTCTCGTGATCAGCAATTGTTGTTCCGTTTTCAGACGCTGCAGCCAATGCCATAGCACGCCTCGCCTTCCTTTGTCTAATCCCACACGCGTTGCAAAGTGACTGTTGAATATTTCAAAATCATAGTTAGTTATAACAAGCTAAAAAAATTCATGCAGTGATTTGTCGAAAATTACCATAAATCCAAACATAGCACTTAAGTTTGAAGCTTTTAAAAAATAAAAATTATACATACCTTGGGGCCTCTTGGTCCACTTCTCCAGAGAGGGGTCTTAGTGGTGTTGCAATCAGAACAAACCCTAATAGTAGGGCTATTATTATAGCTGAGATGAGTCGAGTAATTGTTGTTGCTGTTGTTGCTGCTGCTGTTATCGGTTCCTTGTTGTTGATCTTCAAACTTAATCGGCTTAATATCGCCGGTTTGAGGATCAGAAACCATCATCTTCTTCATTATTCTCATCTTTGATGACATCCACTTCATTGAAGTACCATCCTCCCGATCATCATGAGTTTCATCGGTGCTAGTTTCTTCTTTCTTCCAACGAATCGTTAGCTTGTGTTTACTTCGGCCGCTCCCGTGGTTCTCCGGAGTTGAAGAATTCCATGATCCACTTGATGGAATAATCTTCTCAACCTAATAAAAAACCACATCATCAAATTAAGATATCAAAATAAAAAACATAGTAAGGACTAACATATGCTACTACAAATATGTTTTACCTCTTCATGATCATGCTTTGCTTCGAAGTAATAAGACGGTTCTTCTCGAACTTGATCTGGCGGGTTAGGATAAGAGGAAGATGGAGAAGAAAATGAAGAAGAAGAAGAAGAAAGATGATTATGGTTTTGATCTTGGTTAAGATCTAGAGACATAAGGTGATAAGGTGGTGGTAACATGATGCATACACAAAAGAGGGGTGAGAGAGGGAGATCAGATATGAAACTGAAACGGTATTGTTTGATCTTTTTGTCCACTAATATATAAGAGATCAAGAGAGGGAGAGAATGGGATCACAAGATATATGTGGCAACATGTATACTCATCATCATATATAATCAAATATATTTCTCTAAATGGTTTAGAAATTTTCCCATTCATAAAAAAATATACCTTAAAATTATGTCCTATCATTATTAATTTGATGTTTGGTCATAAAAATGTTACATAAAAATTAAACTATTTAATTACAAAAGTTAAATAAATTCAAAGTGAGGGAGTAAAAAGAAAAAGATTTGATCAACAACCAGAAAATTTAGATACAATGTGATTTTACAGAAAACTATATATTTGTATATTGAAAAATCACACTAAAGAAATTGTATCTAAGTTTTTTCGTACATCAAACCACTTATAAAGATTTAAAAAATTCAGTCCAAAATAGTAAAAGTATAAAATGAAAATTAATATTAAAGTTATTAAAATTTTATTAAATTAATCTAATTTATATGTTGTAGTGTAGACAGTAATGAATTAAAAAATACGGTAGAAAAAAAAATAATTTTATTAAATTTAAAAAATGAAAATGAATATAAAGGGTTGATCTAGGATTTAATATTTGGATGTAATATATTTTTCTATATTTATGTATTAATATAAATAAATTGTTAACATTTATAAATCAACAAATTTAAAAATAAAAAAAAACAATATTTATTTTAAAATAAATTTTAACACAATTTTTAAATAAAAAGAATAGTTGATAATATCAATTTAACCTCTAAAAAGTGGTTTGCTTTAGTGAACTCAAAATCGTTTTTTACTTATCCACTGTGGTATGGCAGAAAGAAGAGATGGTACAATTTTCCTCTCTCTTCTCTTTTTTGTTATAGTGAATTATAGTGAAAGTGCTTAAAGGTAAAGAAAAAAATAAATAATACAAATATAGGGACAAAGTCTAAAAATATAAAAGTTTCTACATGATTAACAACTGAATTTGAATTTCCTCCGTGAGGATCTTCTATACTTTTCCAAAAAAATTGTTGTTTTGTCTTATTATTAGACGCATCTCTAGCAACTCAAATATCCAAGTTTTTTTTATTATATGCACACACAAAATTTATATGCATAGGAAAAAAAAAAGAAATTTGAAATTTCCAACAAGAGCTGTAAGAAAAAAGTAACTAGTGGAGTATGACATTCACGTGAGTTGATATGAGAGGCAAAGAAGACAAAGAACAAGGACAAAAATATATGAATTGTGTGGAATGCTACTTCACTGACCCCATACGTATGATAAAACCTTATCCACAGAACACAAATGTTTTTACCGCAAAAACATTTCACTTTTCATTTTTTGCCTTTAGGGTTTGGTATAGTTGCATGGACATGCAAATAAAAATCATTGAATGCTTGTGCAGACAAATGGACAGATCCCGACGGAATAATTCTGGGGTGTGTGGACAGACTCAATTAATTTTCAAGTTTAGTTTGGTCTCTATTTGATGCATAGGACCATGATGCAGTCTCCATCTTCATAAGTGTAATGGTAACAAACAAGAAATTGTGTATGGCATAATGGCAGTGATTTTTCAGATACATGTGATATAGTTTTCATTCACTGATTTTTTTTATATAGAGTTACATCAATCATCAAGGTTATACACAAATGGAAATAAGTACATTATGTACTCATTTAGTTAGAGAATAAGTGTATATGCACAAATGTCAGGGGCTAAGTAATTCGTTTTTGGGATTTGCACAACTGATAGATACTTTCTTATACAAATGGAGTTTTATTTGGTAAAGACCTTTCTCTTCAAATGTGGATAACAATGATGAACATAATGACAAACTGTAAACAGTATCTAGCTCAAGTCAATGAGATGCTAAATATGAGGTTTAGATTTAGAAAATTGCACACTTTTAATACATGTCTTTTAAACCATGTGTATCGGCTAGTTTTACGTGACCTAAAATTATATGGATTGAGCATCAATGTGGACTAAAAGAGATTTGCACATAATTTTTATGATAAAATGTTAGTGATTTTGTAGAAAACTCTAGAATAGAAAGATGTTAGTATTGCATATTTTCGAATCATTCAAAATATTAATTGAGTGTTGACTAGTGTGTATAGTGTGGAAAGACACAAGACTTCTTTGTTTAAAAAAAAATTTGCGTCAAGGTTCAATCTTAAGTCTTTACCTTTTTAATTTAATTTTGTCACGCACTTGTGCTTAGTTTGATGTAGTTTAAGTTGGTTTGAATTTTTTTCCGTGTTGTCTTTTGGGGTGTTATTTTGTATCTAGGGCTAAAGTATCCCTAGTATTATTTTCATTAATACACCTTGCTTAAAAATAAAATTAATTTTAGATGTACTCACGAAATACATTTAAAAAGCAGCACTGTAATGCATGTGTTTTATAAATGATATAGTTTTATTTTGAGAGTTAAAAGAGACTTTAAATGAGAAATTTAAGACGTAAAAATGAGCTTCTATGAGATAAAGTATATGAAATATAAATTTGAAAAAAAATAATCTTTTTAACTTAATTTAGAGGTGGAAGTTTGAGACAATATTATCCCACCTACACGATTTCAATATATTTGGTTTGTAATATAAAACCATAAATAAATAAATAAAAGAGGATGTAAGGTGAATTTTAATGAGGTTTTTTCTTTAATTCATAATAATTTATTAGTAAATATTTATTTTTCCTGTTTAGTGTCTTGTAATACTAAAGTTTATGTATTATCCGTTTATTGAGAATAAAATAAGTTTATTGTTTAAAAAATGAGATTAATTATTATGTACTAACAATTAATTTATTAATATTATCCGTTTGTATTATTTTATTGATGGTTAAAATGAAAGTCAAATTTTTTTCAACATTCAATATTTATAATTAATTGACTGTGTAAAATTATTTTATATTATCAAATGTATTTCAATTAAAATTTTAAAAAATAGTCAAACTTAAATTGTTATTTAAAGAATGTAGTTAATCAATGAAAATTAATTATGTATGTAGGTAACAAACAAAAATCAATAATATATTTATTAAAAATATTATACTAGTATCTTTGATGATATTTTATCTTTCTTATAGTTTCTATCTAGGAGTATATTTTAAAATGTAACAGCAATAATTGATGTAAATTTGTCCGTAGTAGAAGCAACAAAATGCAGGATTTTCTAGAGTTTATATTTTAGTCTAAAATTATTTTCTTTATTGAGGGTTAAATTAAATTGAATAACAAAAATAAAAAGAAAGGAACTTATAGACTATAGACCTATCTCTGGTAGCACTCTTGCCCCCTGGGAAGATAACAATTCCACTTTTGAAGCTTATCGATAGAAAAATACAATAGATCAAGATATGCACCAAAAATAAAATAATATATTGGTTTTCAAATTTTAGACTATTTTTTGGTAAAAATACTATGATAGATAAATTAATTTATAATATATGACTGATAATTCAACGGATGGCTTATAACTGATGAATTCTATTAATTTAGTTTGTAATATTTAATAAATTTAATGGTTAAATTAGTTTATAAAAATAAAATATTACTAAAAAATTAAAATTAACAAAAAATAGTTAATGATTGAAAAAAATTATTGACAGATTTTTTTTTTTAAATTCTTTAGTCCATAACATTTTCTTAAACTTTTTCCTTTAATTTATTGTAACTGCTAAAAGAATTATAAATCCATCATTGAGAATAATAGAGGTATGTAATGAGTAGGTTGCTAAGAGTTTGTCTGAGGTAGTTAGGAGTTAGTTACAATTGAGAAATGTTAAACAAATAATTTAGTGAATCATAATAAGAGGTTATTTGAATATGTAATTAAAAAGATACTATTATTTTCAATTATTTTCAAGAACAGACATGGGTGACAATTGGTAGGATATTATAATAATTCTTCTCATATTTGCTGTTTAGAAAAAATTTTGTATCCAAATTTATACTCGCGTGAGCATCAATTTTTATATATGTATTTTTATCTTATAGTATCTAAATACCTTTATCTATACTTGTTATAAGCCGTTGAAGCAAAAATAAATCTATCAATTGAAAAATATCATATTATTATAAATTTTTAATATAATTAATAAAAATTTAGAAATTTTACTATTGAATTATGAAATATACGAATACTTATATTAAAATGTGTAGTAGTTTAATTGTGATGTATTTAGTAGTTTAATTGTGATGTATTTTTTCATCTGTCTATTGAGTATGATTATAAATGTCATCCTTAACTTCGAAGAAACGTCTGCTACTATAAATAACACATCTAACGTCGACTGCAAAATGTATTTAACCTCAGCTACAAAAGCGAGGTAACAAAGGGCGACATGAAAAACAATTATCCGCCACCTAGGTGTTTTTAAAAGAAGGGTTAGAAATTAAAAGGTCATGGGTTCGATCCTCATTATCAAAAATTTTATTATTTTCAGAACTAAATGGCGCGCCCAATATTGGCACTCAGTGTTTTCTAGAACCGAGATAATATATCAATGTTATTACCTCGGTTTTATGTAAACACCTAGAGGATAAGTATTTTTGTACTGTCGTTTGCACCTGTATTACAAAACCATTTACAGAACCATATTCATGAATATAAAACTATATTTTGCACATTCTTGAAACAGAAACATTGTACATTTTGTCAATTTCTCAATATGAAACATTGTACCACAAATATTCATTGATTAAACCAAATTCAAACCCAAAATGGCACATACTTTATAATTTTACATCAAAAACTAAAACAAAGGAGTATGAAACAAAAACAATAACCAAAATGGAAAGTTTTGTAGGTTTTCCAATAGGATTTGTCATTGGTCCTTAAGTACCTATAGTTTGAACAATATTTGAAACTAATTAGGTCAATCAACAATAACTTTAAATATATAGTACAATGATTAAAAAGGAGTAAAATGATTATTATAAATTTCAAAGGGATATAAAACATTTATGTACTAGTTTTCTCATATCCCCTCTTCGTGCTCACGACGAATATCACGCACGTCATCTGAATCATTTTCTTCATATGTTTGACGTACATGTGTTGCTAAACAAGGCGTCTCATAATTAAAATCTTGATTTTCATCAATACTGTCGAGAAGATGTTTACCTTTAAGAATGATTGACCATCTAGTGTTAGAAGGATCAGTGACATGAAAAACTTATTTAGAAATGAAAAATCACATTTAGAAACGTCGCATGCACTCCAAGTGATTGCATTAAACTTAAGTATATGCGACAACCATTTACAAAGATCTGATGCACTACTCTCTTTGCAAATGAAAAAAATCGGGAAATATTGAACTCTAATAAAAAAAACAATAATGTTTGTTCTTCTCAAAAGAGAGAAACGACTATAATGATTGCAATTTTTCTTCATTTCTTAAGACAGTCACACATCATTCAAGAATATCAACCATCAGAAGTAATCATTGCAAGCATTAAATCACCAGATGTTTCATCTTTCATGAGATACGCTTGAGTCAATCAACCTCTTATATAAATGCACACTTTCATATACTAAATTTCCTCATCTTCAACCCATTCTTCTTAACTTCATAACAAAATGAATTCTCCATCCGAGAAGGCTAAGAGCATTATCTCAATAGAAGTAACTACTGAGAACAAAACCATCATCACATTACAACACCATCAACAGTCACTGAGGAGGCCCAACCATCTGGATCGACTACTGTCAGGGATACACTGAGGGTGAGGAAGGCCAAGAAGAAGAAGAAGATACTGAAGAAGAATAAGAGAAAGGTGTTGAGGAAGATTGTTTACTATGACTTAGATGAAGATAGTGAGAAGCGAGTCATAGATTAGGAAGATACCTATAGTGCAAGAGGATATTGTTCCAGTGTGGAAAAAATTATGTAATCCAAAAATCTTGTACTCTTTCCTTTTGATCAGTGAAAAAATGAAGAAAAAAATAGTACACAGCCAACAAAAATAAAGTTTCTTAATAAAAATAAAAACAATAGTAATGGAGAATAACAAGAATAACAGTAATAGACCAAAGCAACAAAAAGAATAACAACAACAGTAATAAGATACTAGAAATAATGGTGAGAGAGTTTTTTTCTTCGCTATGGCTCCTTGGAGAATAAGTGTTCTTTCATTGGCTGGAGAAGAAGTGTTCTTTCACTAGAGTTCGATAAGTGAATGAGGTAGACATTGAGGGAATAAAAAATATAAAGAGAATAACAAGAACAACAATAATGGACCAAAGCAATAAACAACAACAATAATAATAACATCCTGGAGAATAATGGGGAGAGTTTTTCGCTCGCTAGGGCTCCTTGGAGAATAAGTGTTCTTTCGTTGGCTAGAGAAAACGTGTTCTTTTGCTAGGGCTCGAGAAGTGAATAAGGTGGACACTGAGTGAATGAAAAATATAAAGAGTATTTATCGTGGTTATACTTAAAAATGAGTTAACATATCCAACGCAAAATCTATAAAAAAAATAAAGGTTTTTGGTTCCAAAAAGAATAAAAAATTAGAGAGTATGTATCTCGGTTTTAATGAAAACTGAGGTAACATATCCAACGTTAAATCTATAAAAATTAAAGGCACCTTTTTGGTTCAATATAAAACATAAAACTGCAGGAGATGAGAATCAAATCTCAAACCCTGAGCATATGTTTATGTCGGGTTTTCATAAAATTGAGCTAACAAATTGATTTTTTAATAAATAAAACAAGGCGCTCTCGTTACATACATCCTCAGTTTTATATTGTTCGTGGTGAAAGTTTCGTCATAAAAAGCGTTATTTGTTGTAGTGTTCCATATTTATTTTTTCCACTATGCTTCATAGAAGCTTCAACAAATTAGTCTTCCTCAACTTCATAAAGCTCAAATTTTCTTCTTCGCCACATCTAGCTTTTCTTCTCAACAGTTATATGATTGAAATTGATTATTCTGATCAAGATTCACAAGAAGCTCCACAACTTTCCCAAAATATTATTGTTTCATTTGCTCATTTGAATTCCTCTAATAACAATGTGTTTGGCTCAAAATTATCCATTAAACTCTATGATAACAACTCCCTCTTATGGAATCAGCAGGTAAAAGGCATAATCTTCACCATAAAAAATGCACAAATTTCTAGTTAACCCTCAAGTCCCTCCGAAATTTAAAATTGAATATGATAATGCAAGACTAGGCTTTGTTCATTTGGTTTCTCTTCACCACCTATGAAGAAGATCTTCTTATGTTTTTACCTTGCAAGTGTGCTTTTGAGGTATGTGACATAGTCAATAAACACTTTCGCGCGATGATGAAAGCCAATGTTCACCAACTTTGATCAAAACTCAAGTCTAAAAAGAAATAAATTAGGTCAATTTCAAAGTATGTTCTCAAAATCAAAGCTATTGTATATTATCTTCTTGCAATTGCTGGCATAGCCACTGAAAGAAGCACACATCAAATTATTTTTGGATGGCCTTCTATACAATCCATTCATAATACAAATCTATCTATGGTATTTATCAATCTCTCATTCATTATGATATAAAAGCATTATTGTATGTTTAAAAGGCTTAATTAGATATATTTAGACAAGAATTTTCATTATCAACTATTTCTACAAATATTTCACATTCAAATTAAAAGCAAGATGACTATGCTAACAAGGGTGGACACCATCATGTCGCTTTATGTGTTGTGCAGGTTAAAACCTTTTGAAGATTTGATTATGACAATTGAACAAGAAAAAGTTAATCATAAGCATCATCAGACAAGAAGCTATCAAAAAAAGTTGATCATGTTCTAATGTTGAGAGCAATAAAACAAGACAAATCAATTCTAAAGATCAACATAGAAAGAATTTAAGATGTGAAAATGGTAGAACAAAATTTCGTTCTACATATGGTCTTTAGTTTTGATGATAACAATGCATTGTTTCTTAGAGAACAATTTTGTACACAAATGGTTTTTGTATAGTGTGTAGCTTTTGCTAAACATGTTCTGACTCTAAAGCTTTGACGTATGACGTTATCATACTCTGAAATCAACACACTCTAACTCTAAAGAGATACAAGTGCTTTACAAGATGCTGTCAAGTTCTGGGAAGCTCTTAGACAACAGTTTTGAAGAAAGTTTATGCTAAAGCTTCTGACGGTGACTCTAATTAAAGAGCCTTTGAAGGTTTGACTGCCTTCAAGATTCTGCGCTCAAGTTATGAAATTTCTGAAGAGCAAGATATGAAGACTCTAAAGACCAGGTTCTGAGAAATAGTGTCAAGACTCTGAAGAACGAGATTCTGAAGATTATCTCTGCTAGTTTCTTGATCCTTCTAAGCATGCTTTAACATCATTTTATCAGAAGCCTCTGAAGATTAGAAGATAAATCAAAATGTGTTGTGTCAAAAAAATAGTACACAGTATAATATCGCCCTTTCCTCTGATACCCTAATTTTGTGGGCTAAAAATTGTACTATTGTACCATTTCGCCTCCTATATGCAAGTTGTTATGAAAGGAGACAACTGCTATTTTCTATTCAAATTCTACCCTCCAACGGATCTTTTAACTGCCTATATAAAGGAAACTTGGATGATTGGAAGAAGCTTCTAGTTGCTAATGCTTGTTAAACGCTCATGTTATTGAACATACACACGTTTTGCTTTAGTAAATATTTTCTGTGTATATTTTTGTAAACACACATAGAGTTGGTGCTAGTTATTGTGTGAAATATTCTTTGTATTAATCTTGTGTTAATCTTCTTTTTTTAGAAGCATTCTTTGTAAATACAACTTGTAAATCTCAATATTGTTTGAGTGGTTTCCTTGAGTGACTATGTTTTAGTCAGATAAACTCAAGAAGACAAATATGATTTGTCTTTGTGATGTATGTAATCAGTTATAGTGGATTAAGTCCTTGTTGAGAAGGAAAAATAAACTTGGTAGGGTGGACTGGAGGTAGCTTCACTAACAGGGATTTAGCATAAAAAATAACTTTGTTATTTTTCTTGTTCGTGTTATTGCTTGATTGAGTTAGTTTTGAAAAAGATTTTTTTTTTAGAAACTCAATTCAAACCCACCTTTCTTGTGTTTCTTTCCACCTTCAGAAAGCTCACCCGATCTTGTTCTCACACATCTTGTTAATGGCGTTGTAGAAAAAAACCCTAGAGAAATTTGGACCAAAGAGGATTAGGAAAATGTACACTATAATTTGAAAGAAAAAACTATCATCAATATTTCTTTAGATATGGATGATTTTTTTTCTTCGTGTTTCACATTGTAATTATGCAAAAGGAATGTGAAACACCCTTGAACTTACCTATGAAAGTACTACGGAGGTAAAAAGGACTTAGATGAACACATTAACCCATGTGTACAAATTGTTTAGAATGAAATTTGAGGAAGATATTCAAGACATGGAAATATTTTTATTCATATTGTGAATCATATGACAACTTTGGGCAAAACCTTTCTAAATGAGAATTTGATTAACAAAGTCCTTAGATGCCTATACTTTTCGAAATGAGATTTTGATTTAAAAAGTTATTAGGTTCCTAAAATGCACATTGTAAAAATAAGTTTGGTTATTCATCTTCGTACCTTTAAGTTTTGAAGATAACAAAGTGTAAGAGAACAATTTTGTGCACTAACTGTTTTGTTAAGTGTGCAGAAACTCAGTTTAAAACATAATCTAAAAGAAGAGAGCAAATGTTGATTGAAGCAGATTCTGGTCAAGAATCTTCTAATGCTAAGTCTAAAGGAAATCAAACTTCAAATCAAAGCAAAGTCTGAAGCAAGGTCTGAACGACATCAAATTATATTAGAAGCCTCTAACTAGAATTTAGTAAGCAAAGGAAATGGTTTTCTAACAGTCAAAACATCTGAACAAACTGTTAAATGCTTCTGCATTTCTTATTCACATTTACTCTAGACAGTGGTACTTTTAAAACCTCACTCTAAATAGACATTTTAGTCTACATCATCGAGGCTCTGGAATATGATAAGGGGTCACCTCATCTCTTATATGAAGCCTCTGTTTATGATGAAAAGTATACTCAAGGAAAGTACAACTAGAAAGAGTTTTCCTTATGAAGACAAACTCTGATCTCTACTCAACTTTAGTCCACTTGCATACGAAGTCTTTGACTAGAATATTTGAATTAAAAGCCAATACTAATTAATGTGACAGAAGTTCAAAAGCAAATATACTTTCAATGTAAAGAAGATTCTTGAAATTCTGGCACGCAGATACCAGATGTCGAGACAGATATCATAACACTGGGATCAAATCACAGTTTGAACACACAAACAAAAATGCAAGAATATAAATAACAGAAAACTAAAATCAACACCTGAATTGTTAACCTAGTTCGTTACAACTCACCTACATCTGGGGGCAACCAAGCCAGGAATGAAATCCACTATCGGTAGTATTAATTTGAAGCTAAACAATCCTAGTTTACAACTCTTCACTTAATCTCTACCTAGTGCAACTTCTACCTAGGAACTCCTAGATATGAGAACCCCTCTCACTCTATAATCACCTCAGTGCTATCAAACAATCACAATCCTAGTGACTGAATACAAAACAACAAAACAGAAGATCACACTTCCAAAATAATATTTGGTTTTCTTAAAAGCTTCACCCAAGAACAATACACTCTTTTCTTAAAAGCTTTGAGTGAACAATTAACAATCCGTTAAACTCAATGCATCAGAAGATACATGAGTGACATATAGTTAACAAACGAAAACCCTATGGACCAACCAAAACAACGACTAATCCTTATTCTCTAAATTCACACGATATGCTCTCCTCTTCAAATAGGGTTTTTCTTCTCTTTAAATAGCCTTCAGACCTACTGGATTTGGGCTTCATGAGGCGCACAAATAGCAGCAATCAGTATAAACTAGATACAAATCAATGTGCATCAAAATATGAGAAAATAGAAACTTTCCTAAAAAGACTCATAGGTCCTCTTTATGAAAAGTAACAAAATATGCAATTACAGAAATTCCCACAATATACTCTCATACAAGTCACCTACGTGTGCATCAGAACACACTTAAAATTCACAATAAAATTATCAAAATAGCCATGCCCTAGCTACATGGTATAACATGTCCTGAAACATGTCATAACACCATGTAGAACATGATGTCTGATTGACATGGCAGAACATCTGGTTCAACATCTTGTGGAAAGCATGTTGTTTTACCAAAATGCAACCAATCCAAAAACCACAGGTATTACAATCTCCCCTTTGACAAATTTTGGCTAAAACAACCTTAGCACACACCAGAAACAAAAACACGGAAACCCAAGAACCATAATGTTGTCAGAATAATAAAGGACACTAGATAACACAATGTAAGCAAAACAAAAAAAACTAACAAAACTTGAGCAATTCAAGTTCCCATAAACAGCAGCAGCAACCTGTCGCATCGCTGCAAAGAGGGGCCGACAAGGACAAAAGAGTCTCCATCGTTCGTTATTTATCCCAAAGAGAGGGAAAGGAAACGATCAGAGAAAATCTACGAAAAGGGGAAAAGACATGTCATCGCAACCAAATCTTGGGTTCGGGAGTCGGTTACGCAAGGGGAAAGTATGAGCACCCCTCACGTTCGTTGTACTCAACAGGATCCACGCTTGTTGTCTAGTCTATGGGTGAAAGAAACCATCTAAAGGCTGCTGCTAAAACGGGGGAAACAGAAAGAATTGACTCAATAGAGTATCGCCGTCCTATGCCTATGTATTCCCTCGTACAATGGGAAAGTCAAAGTCAACGTACTTTGGGAAACTACGGGGGAGGTTGCCCGCCAAGACATCACGTCTTGTGCCTACGTATTCTCATATGGTATGAGAAATCAGAGCAAAACGTAGTTCAGGCTAACTATGGGAAAAACGGGGTGTTCTCGATTGTACGAGGACGAGAGAAAAGGTTCGGGTAGACGATACTAGCGTACGCATTTTAGCAGTTAGGTGTATTGCTGCTCGACCATGGGACACTTAGGCGTTACCTGTTTGCGGTAGAACGGATGTAGCATGTCATGTGTTAAAAGGTACGGGGAACCTAAAGAGGGGAAAGGAGGAAAGGTGCTCGCTAGGATTATCGCAATCCTATGCCTACGTATTCTCAACGAGTAAGAGAAATCAGAGCAGCCGTAGTTCAGCTAACTACGGGACAAGATCTCGATCATACGGGGGCGAGAGAAAAGGGGTATTTGTGAGTGGCGTTAAGTCTCCATTCCAGCAGTTAGGGACGATGCCTGTTTGCGGTAGAACAGAAAAATAACGTACTCGGGTGAAAAGAAGGGAGAGTGCTCGCCAAGATCATCGCAATCCTGTGCCTACGTACTCTCAATGGGTATGAGAAATCAGAGCAACCGTAGTTCGGCTAACTACGGGAAAAACAGGTCTCGATCGCACGGGGGCGAGAGAAAAGGGAGTCTCGATTGCACGGGGGCGAGAGAAAAGGGATCCTCGGCCTGGAACACCTAAACAAAAGGGAACCAGATCGGATCGGGACGCACACGCTAAATCCTAATACGTAAGAGCGAATGCATCGTATATCGCTCAAAGGGCATACGTTAAACACTCTAGACGAAGTGAGAGGAGGCCCCCCACTCGTCATTTCCTACGTATCTAATGCTAACGACTCACAACACTTGGAGGTTGATTAAAAAAGATTGAATGTTAGAAAATGCTACCGAACGGAGTGGTTCCGTTGACCCTTGAAATTGCGTGAAAGCTCTATTTCCAAGCTTCTAATCTCTTCTTTGATCCTTGGTGATACGACTCGAAAGGGTCAAAGTGAATTGAATCGGGTCCAATGTGACGCTAAACCGTCGTAGCTCGACTTATGAATGGAAGTCTTATGAATGGAATTCAAACTATAGGAGGTCGCGTATTGATATCAGTGCTAAGGATAGGATGGATAAATGACATTGAGGGTTATTCTTCTGTTGAATCGTGTCACACGGACCGAAAACAGTGGGATCTCGTCTCAATTGAAAATATAATGTCGATTCATCGAAGGTAGCCTATTGCAATCCCAAAGTAAAGAAAATGACCAAAATGGTCATCTTCCATAGATTTGAAATCGGGAAGGTTATCGACTTTGAAAATACGACGCTTACGGATACAAGACTTCATTGATCACAGAAAATCAAAATAAAATCGGAAAGAAGAAGAAATGAGGAGAGGAAGGAGGTGGTCTCGGATCCAACATTATTCATCAATAATTTGACTGGTAATGGATTACAGAAATGTCGTCATCGACCAAAAACAGATGAAAATGGGATAAAACGCCCAATAACAAATGAGAAATAAAATCTAGCTCTAAAAATAGAAAATGAAAATTTTTTAAAGGATGAAGAAAATACTTATAAAATATATGTGTAAATTATTCTAAAGAGATTATAAAAATAAAATTAATATATAATATAAATTAAAATTCTACTAAAACTTCTAAAAGAAATACATGTAGAATAAAATATAATACATTTTCAAAATAACAATCTATTTTAAAACTAATATAAACAAATATATATAATATATACAAACTAAAAATTTGTTAGAAAAATATTATATGAATTAAAATTAACAAACTGTATTATATAAACTTTACAATAAATAAGAAGAAAAATTAAAAAGAAAAGAACAGGGGAGTGCACAACCCATATCCCTAAAGCAAAACAAAAGGAAAACAATTGGGCCCTTAGGATATGGTCTACCCGACCCAGCTCGTACCATTATCAAAGAAAGGCAAAAATCTAAAATCTCCTTCCTTCCTCTTTCGCATTCACGCTGCAAAAATGGAACATCACAGAAAGAACGAAACAAAGTTCGCGGCTGAGCCTGTTGCTCGTAACTCTCGATTCTGCCTCTTTCATTCTCTCGATCTCATCTCATCTTTCAAGTCTCGCTTCTCCCTCTATTTCGAGTTTGGTTCGTGAGTGGTTTTGGGGTTGTGAACAGGGGTTAAGGAAGACGGCGTATAGGGTCGTCGTTGAAGGAGTTTTCCGGCGGGTTTCGGATAAGTTGGATTTTCTGGGTAGGTTTATAATGGTGGCTGTTTGAACATGAAGTTGGGTTTTTGGGTTTGATAATGGTGGGTTGTTGAAGAAACGGCGGATGAAGGTTGTAGTGTTTGAAGAAGATTTGGTTGCTTTTGTTGATGGTTTTTTCGAAGAAGAGGTAGCGGCGATTTGAGAGGGTTTGAGTGAAGACTGGGGATGGCGACGATTTGAGAGGGTTTGAGTGAAGACTAGGGATGGCAGATTTGCATTGTGTTATGAGTTGAGTGATTGCAATGAAGTGTTTTGGTTCTGATTTGTGTTTTTTTTAAAAACTTTTAAGGTTTTTGGATTGAATCATTGTGGGATTTATGTTCATGTTGTATGTAGGTTGATGCGGTATGTAGTGTTGATGGGTTCGCGAATGGTTTTACAGAAGAAGGGAGTTGTTGGTTCGAGGTTGAGAAATGGGTTTTCTGGGTTGGTTTCAGGAGGACGGTGATGAGTTTATGGAATATTGAAGGTAGTTAAATGGTGAAGATGACGGTTGATTCTGGGTTTGAAGGAGGCTGATGAGAATGGTGTTTATGGTGTCTGTTTGAAAGGTTGAAGAAGGAGGCGCTAGGGTTGTCTGCGGGTTGATGATAAAGAATAGTGCAAATTGAAATTAAAAACACTGGTTTAATGAAAAGCTGACCCTAATAAAATTCTAACAAACTAATTAAAACTAATTAAGTCTACTCCTAAACAAATGATTTAATAACAATTAAAATCTAAACTTAATTAAACTCTAAACTAAGACTTAATTAACTAATTTCTAATTAACCTAAAAAAAATCTATTTTCTATTTAAGAACCAATTCTATTAAAACTCTATATAAACTAAAATAATTCTAATATCTAAAAAATATTTAAAATGCTATAATAAAAATCCTATTCTCTAACAGTTATACTATAAACCTATAAAAAGCAGAAAATAAGAATAAAAATGGAAAGATCAGGCGAACATCGAAACGCAACCGAAATCATCAGCGCGGGTTGGACCAACAGAATGAGAACAAACTCCGCTCGATTCCAAAATAAAACATCTCATTTGAATTGGTTTGAATCGCCTGAAACGCGAGCAAAGCGGCTATAATCGCGATAAATCCAATCCGACTGATAACACGCACAGTATGCGGGAAATGATATACAGATGCAAATGAAATGAAAATGAAACACAAGTCAAGAAAAGGTTGGTGAAATTTTGGGGTACAACAGTTGCCTCTATTCAAATGACTTGGACCTGAAGGGATGAAAAGCGGACGACTTTCAAACTTTCAAGGTAAAAGACTGTTGAATATAAAAGGACCCAGAAATTTGCCAACCGCAAAACAAAACCTGCAAAATGGTCCACCAGAGTGGAAGTAAAATCACCGGAGAAAACTGTAACCAATAACTGCAAGGATGATGAACTGACTCATTACCAATTAGAAAGCATTGACACGCAGTCGGGAAATACATCTGCTAACACGCAGGCAACGACACTAAGCCGGTAAGAACATCTGACCTCACCGTCAAGCATCTGTTAAACAAGACAGGCATCAAACCTGAAGGCCGACTCTACCCGAAGTTGAAAAGAACATCTGACCTCGCCGTCAGGCATCTGTTAAATAAAAACAAGCATTGAACCCGAAGGCCGGCTCAACCCGAAGTTGAAAAGAACATCTGACCTCTCTGTCAAGCATCTGTTAAATAAAAACAGGCATCGAACCCGAAGGTCGGCTCAACCCGAAGTTGAGAAGAACATTTGACCTCGTTGTTAGTCATCTATTTAAACAAAACAAGCATCGAGCCCGAAGGCCGGCTCAACACGAAGCTGAGAAGAAAATCTGACCTCGCCGTCAGTCATCTGTTAAATAAAAACAGGCATCGAACCCGAAGGCCGACTCAACACGAAGATGAGAAGAAAATTTGACCTCGCCGTCAGTCATCTGTTTAAACAAAACAGGCATCAAACCCGAAGGCCGACTCAACACGAAGCTGAAAAGAAAATCTGACTTCGCCGTCAGTCATCTGTTAAATAAAAACAGGCATCAAACCCGAAGGTCGGCTCAACACAAAGCTGAGAAGAAAATCTGACCTCACCGTCAGGCATCTGTCGATTCACCATCTGGGTGAAGAAATCCGTTAGGTAAATATGAACTTGAAATAGTAAACTCCGTTGGGGAGAAAAAAATGAGATGAGCACATCTGTCAATGATCTTGCCGGGGTCAGAATGCCACACAGGCTCAAGAAAAACACTGATATTTGCCGGGGACTGGATACCGCACGAGCTTAAGAAAATACAGTGTCGTTTGTTAAAGATGCAACTGGAAATAAGTGGTAACAACCTGGCTTATGTTTCAAATGCACATGTTTAAAAATGGCGTAATGCTCCATACGAAATGGAAATGCTACGCATTTGAGAGGATGCTATGCACAATGCAAATGCAAAGGAACCGCTCCAACAAAATAAATGCTGAAGAGAAGGAGCCAACTCCGCTGAGGATGATCGGGTGCCAAGTACGGTTGGACTTTTGCTGGGAGAAACAAGCCCTGGATGGCTTCCTGGAGGAGAACTCTCCTGGATGCAACAGCTCTGCTGAGAACAAAATCCACTCTGCTGGGGATCAAATCAACTCTGCTGAGGAAAGTGGCCCTGGACGGCCTTCCAGAATACAACTCTTCTGGGGAACAAACAACTTGGCTGGGGAAACGAATCCACTATACTGGGGGAAATCAGCCCTGAATGGCCTTTCAGAATACGACTCTACCGGGGAAGTAGAGCAAATTGCGGGGAATTACTCCTCTCTGCCGGAGATTCCGCTTTGCTGAAAATTTGAATCCACTCTGCTAGGGATAATGAAGAAGATTCACTAGGAAACTGTCCCAATATCTCTTTGCTAAGGATGGAGAATAACAATTCTCTGGGGGCAATCCCACTCTGCGGGGAAGAAACCTACTCCGACGACTTCATTGGGGATCTGCAGGGGATGGAAATTAATTGGGGAAATATCTCGAAGGAAACTCACTAATTGGATTCTACTACGGATAACAACTCCGCTGGGGGAATCACCCGATGAGGGAATCAACATCCACCTCTGCTTGGGGAAACGAGCAATAAACTCAGCAATATCAATCTCTGCTTAGGGAATTGAGTCAGTATCAGACTCTATGGGGAAACAACATTGAACTCATCCCACTTCTGAGGGAATAGTCCCAAATATCTGCTGGGGATAACCACAATCTCAACCTGTTGAGGAGAAACTAGTCATAATCTGCTGGGGATAAACTAGTCTCAGCCTGCTATGGAGATATTACTGATCTGACATCATTATCTGTGGGGATACAGAATCTCTACTGTAGAGAAGTGAGATCAATTGAGCCTCGTGGCGGGGAATGCGATGGCAAGTGAGTCACTGGGAATACTGTGCCAAATACGGTTGGGCTTTTTTGGTTAGGGATAGGACCAGGTTTATGGTGATTGGCATTTATAGTTAGCAACAAAAGTGGATTTTAAAGGGGAATTACTAGACGAGAACTAGTATTCGAGGGTGGACTACCAAACGAGAACTGGTGGCAAAAAGGTTAAGTTGTCAGACGAGAACTAACTTCTGGTTTTGGTATCAAACAAGAACTGATTTCTGGTTTGCCAAACGAGAACTGGACTTTGAAATTGTGTTTACCAGACGAGAACTGGTTAATCAGTAGGCTAAAGAAAGGGTGACCAGACGAGAATTAGTTTAAAGGTTTGACATGTACCAGACGGGACCTGGTGTTTAGTGAAGGGTTGACCAGGCGAGAACTGGTTTGAAAGTTTTCCAGACGAGAACTGGACTTTGGATGTATTTTCGGTTACACGGTTCTGACAGGTAACAGGTTCAGGCTGTATGATGAGGTGATGGCACGATTCCTCGACACTCAACTTTGGATGACGGAAATGAACTTGCTTGAGTAACTGCCCCAGTGTAGTTCAACTTGCCCCAGTCTGATCTTTGGGAAAGTTCGCCTTGAGAAGAAAGTAGCTTGCCATGAGACGACCTCGAGATGGCTTGCCCCAGAATCTGTACCATGAAAGGATCTTGACTAATCAACTCTCAGAATAATTGGCTTCAATGTACTCTTAAAGTGGCTTACCCCTGAATGAGCGTTGAAGCGACTTAACTTGTCTTGAATGACCACTAGAGGATTTTCCCTCAAATCAACAGAATCTCTAGGTGACCTTCCCCTGATTGGTAGTCTAGAGATGATTCTTCTGATGAACTGCTTCTTGAATGATCTTCCCATAATTAACCGATGCTTCAGGACTTGTCTCTGACTGACTAATTCCAAACTCATTGGACGTCAATGCCCCAGATCCGCAGGGTTTCCAAGTATACACCATTCTGGTCCAGACTGCTGAATGATTCAGTTCTGTTCGAATGTTCCCTGTTGGATTTTCCTCCATGTCAGTTACTGGCCTGCGATTAAAATTGTTTGTTCACGAATGGTAATTTTAATGCGGTGTTCATGCAAGTTTTTGAAAGAAATGTCACTTATTAAGTGTCGTGATAGTGAGTGACGAATGAACCAAAAGTCCAAACGTAGTGCTGATTTGATTAGTGAAAGATATAACAAGGATATGATTATCAAATCATGTAGGAGTCAGTTTACTTAACCTCATTGTAGCATGCTTTCAGAATAAACCCTGCCTCAATTAGGTCTTTTAAGGGTTGTAACGTGGTCAGGTTCATGGTTATTGAAACAAAGGATATTAGGCTCAAAGTATATTTGTACCCACCCCTTCTCCATGATGATCTCTGATCCTACATTCAATTAACTCGGCATAAGCGCTCACCTCTTCAAAAGGTTTTTTGAAAGGTGGGTGTGATGGTTAAGGAACCCACAAGATTTTCGGAGTGACAGTTACCCCTTTTGTCTTCTGTGTCTGTAGTCACACGACTTTGTTCTTGTTTGAGGATTTTTCTTCTGAGATCCTTTCTTTTTATTCTTTTGTTCCCTAATTTTTGCCTGGACTGGCTCTTTTTGAGTTCTTTTGAAGTCCAGCGGGATGCCCCAATTTTTCCTAAGTATTTGCTTTCCAGCTTTTCAACTTAGCGGGCTTTTCTTTTTCTTTTTTTTTCCCCTTTTTTTTCTTGAAACAAATCGCGTGACACTGGTTGTCTTGATTTCTCCGAAAGGTTGTAACTATCTCACTCCTGATTGGTGAGGTTTAACCATTGTGGTTGGTGAGGGACAACCTCTTGAGAGGGATAAGATGTGATTGGTCCTTGAAAGGGGACACTCCTCTATAAAATTTGAATGCTCGGTCAAATTAACTGACAACTACCTTGCCCCAGGTTAAGATGTGAGGGTTTAAACGTCCGAAAGAAACTCCTACTCTTAGGCTCGAAGTGGTTAACTAGGGACTAACTCTTTATCTCTCCGATGTTTGGGGGATTTGAAATAATGCATGTACGTCATCAGCATGATTTTATCCAAAAGCATACGATCAACAATTATGAGTTTTCAGTTTTCGTCATCCTCCCTCCATTCTTTGCTAAACAACAGTGATAAAGTGGAGTGGATAAAAGGTGCATGTGTCTGTGCTTTGTGATAAATAAGACAAATGAGCGAATGTGACATGATTAATTCAGAAAAATGCATAATCACTTCATTAATATTACCATTCAAAACGATAATGTTTAAAAGCAAGTAGCAATCAACAGGAAAGAAACTACAAATGCAAATGATAAAAATATCTGAGGACTTCCACTGTTAAGGACGTCTACCTGTATGGACCACTGGCTTCTGGAAATGACCCTTTGAATCTTCAGGCTTAGACAGATGAGAGGTTGATGTGAACAAATAAACTTCCTTCTGGAAAATAAATGTACCCTTTGTCAATCAACTGTTGCACTTTGGCTTGAAAAGCTTTGCAATCTTCGGTTGAGTGCCCCATGGATCCTCCATGATATCCACACTGAACATGGGGATTGTACCCAGGAGGGTAAGGCTCTGGCACAGGCTTAAGAGTCATAGGCTCCACCAAAGAGTTCTGAATCAGATGTGGCAAAAGCTGATTGTACGACATGGGAATTGGATGAAGAGGAGCACTCCTTCTTTCCAAGTTGTTGCGAGACCTACTCTGATTCTGGCGTTGATTCTGATATCCTCCGTCACGGGCTCATTGATTTGCATGAGGAGCAACCCAAGATTTATGATGTGGTTCCCTAGGCACAATTGTCTGTCCAGAATAACGTGGCACAGAAGATAATGACCGCTGAGAAGATGAAGAACCAAAATATTTCACCGATTCACCCTAAGAATAACCAACATCTACCATGACTGCATTGATTACATCTTCTTCTTCTTGGGAATTACCGAGGGGTTCAGTTTCACTGGCCTGACTGCTCAAAACATCCTAAATTTTTCCACTCTTTATGCCATTCTCAATGCATTCTCCTACTATTACCAATTCAGAGAAATTTGGTGCAATCCCAAGCATCCTTTCAAAGTATGGGCTCTGCAACAAGTCTATGAACATGTCAACTAACTCTTGGTCTAGAAGCGACAGTTGCACTTTGGAAGCAAATTCTCTCCATCTCTGAGCATACCTTCTGAAGGGTTCATTGTTCTCTTGAGACAAACCTTGCAACTGCATGCGACTATGAGTCATATCAAGGTTATATTCATACTGCTTCAGAAAAGCCTTGGCTAAGTCCATCCAGATTGGATCTAATTACTCTCTAACTGCATATACCAACTCAGAGATGCTCCAATCAGACTGTCTTGGAAACAGTGAATCATCAACTTGTCGTTGTGCACAAACGAAGTCATTCTTCTGCAGAACATCACCAGATGTTGCCTCAGGCAGCTATCCCTTTTATACTTCTCAAACCTCAGTGTTTTAAAATTTGGAGCTAACACTAGACCAGGAACCAGGCACATGTATGAAACATTGAGACTAAAAGAATCTTTAACTTCCAAGGCTTTGAGTTTTTCATCCAACACATGAAGCCTTTTAGCGTATTCAAGAGCTCTCGAGTCCTTAGTCTTCGTCATCGGAACCTCTCTTTCAGAATTCAGCACAGAGAAAGAAACACCATGACAATCTGTAGTATCAGGAGAAGAGGGACGTTCACTTCGGGCAATAAACTGTTCATGTAGATCTTGATTCTTAACAGAGGGCTGCACAGGCTGAGCTTCAGTAAGGTTGTTCACTTGCGGAGAATCTTCATCAGGAAAAGAACCATACAGAGGGTTAGTCCTTACAGTAAAACCAGACGGGGTATCAACATTCTGGAGGTCGTTTCTTGACATAGCTACCAATAATTCTCAACTTGACTTCACTTCTTGACACTGCTTGATTCTGCCTCAAACACTTGGTCGTCTTCCAACAATCACCACTTGTTCAGAACGGGCACCGGGGAATCAACTAGCTGATCAAAAACAAAGGCATGATGAGAGCTCTGGCCTGCTGAAGAATGATATGCAAAATGATGCAAAGATGTTTATGCAAATACAATGCAAAATGCAAGGAACACGAGATCACAGTGTCGCTACTGCGAAAATCGGCGCCGGCTGAACAGAAGAGTCGCCACCGTGCGTTATTTATCCCACGGGAGGGAAAGGAAACGCTCAGAGTAAAACCTCGCACAACACGGGAAAGGTATGGTCGTCGCAACCAAAACCTGGATTCGGGAGTCGGTTACGCAAGGGGAAGGTATTAGCACCCCTCACGTCCGTCGTACTCGACGGGATCCACGCTTGTTTCGGGTATGGATTGTTATTCTATCTACTCTAAAAGGTTAAGGGTTACAAAGAAAAGAGAAGGAAAATAAAATGACTCGGCAAAGTATCGCACTTTATGCCTACGTATTCCCGTCTGGAACGAGAAATCAGAGTCAACGTAGTTCGCCTACCTACGGGAAAGGAGGGGAAGGTTGCTCGCTAGGATATCGCATCCTATGCCTACGTACTTCCACACAGCATGGAAGATCAGAGCAAACGTAGTTCGGGCCACGGAAGACACAAGCTTGTCTTGATTGATTTTATTCCTTCTGAAAAAGGTTTTTCTGATTAGCAGTCCCGGCGGACAAAAAATGACGTCTTGATGAGTTCACATTCTTTTACGGAAGAAGTGTGTTTTATTGTGTTTGAAATCTTTATGATGTTTTTCTGTTTGTTTTGAGGAAGAAGAGACAGAACTCTAACCTACGGTTGCGAAGGGAAACAAACTATCCTAATGTTATCATGCATGGGTTAAGACCTAGTGTCTATCATGCTCCTCTCTTGCACAGAGAGAAACAGAGATCCTACGGGATAGGCAGAAACAGAAACAATAACAGATATAATAAAGCGGTAAAATGCATGGATGCAGCAATACAAGCGAGGCAAGGGAGTCCCACTCAACCTCGAACCTAGAAAACAATAGGCGAAAGTGAACAGGCTTCACTTCCAACCCAACAGGGTAAACAGCAAACAATACAACCAGGAAATCCAAACAATACATCAACAATGAAATACAACAGCAAAAGAAACAGCATCAGCAGCTCTGACTCAACATCTAGCTTCAAGTAATCTCCAATCAGCTACAGGCTTCAACAGGCATCAATCTCCATCTTCATGGCCTTCAGGCAAAGGGCTTTGATTATCAGTCTTCTATAAGCAATGGCTTTTCTTCAAGTCTCCAATCTTCAAGGATGAACATCAGTCAACAAGAGGAGAGGAATGTTAAACAGTAAATTGCCTACCAAGGGTGGCTCATTAACTGTTAACATTATACAGACAGGTTTCTCTCAAAAGTTCTATCTTCCAAATACATTCACTGATCCTTCCAAAGGAAGGAGGTGGATATTTGAAAGAGACTTTGAATCATAGAGAAAGGATGGATGCAGACAAGGCATTCCATGTTTGAGAAACAAGCTTTCTGATCTAGAGCTCTGCCTAGTTCCTAAACCCTAATCTCCTTAACAGCTGATGGCAAAAATCTCCTCTCCAACTCTGGAAGTTGGTCTTCAGTCTCTGGATCTCCAATGGCTTCATCATCTTCAGTCTTCATCTCTCCCAAATCCCCAAGCAATCATCCCCAAAGGGCACACCACACCAGTCAATCAGATATATACAGTAGATTAATAGCAGTAGGGGAATCCTAGTGATTTCTAAGGGGATCTAATAACTACCCATAGCCCCTATAGTCCCATAGCTAACCTATTCAATCTCTAGGTCCTAAGGGGAAAGAATCAAATCTCCTAAGTTATCACCTAAAAACCCTAATTTGTCCATGTTATTCACACTTACACTAAGCACCAAAATTTAACTTCTAAAAATAGAAACTAAATTATTTCTACAAGTCTAATGTCTAACCTAAACAACCTAAAAAGAATGAATGAAAAATATTGAAGCATTTAATAGAACAAAAAATAACAAAATCATGCATGAAATGGAATTATAAAAATGTTATTTATTTAGAAAATATGGGAAAAATATCAAATAAAAAATAAAATGCAATTTTTATTTTTTATAATTTTCTTGACATCCTAAAGAAAAATATGCAAAAAGAATGAATTAAAAATAATGATTTTTAGATTTTATATGATTTTTAGAAGATGCATGAAAAAATTAAAGAAAATAAAAGAAAATATGAAGAAATAAGATGGAGGGGGTGAAAATAGCAGGAAAACCAAGTTCAGCGCGTTGAGCTTATTAAACTGGGGGGTGCGAATAGCTCTCTGAGCCCAATCCCCCCAATTAATGAAACGCTGCGTTTCAAATTTTGAATTCTCCCACCAAAACTCAGATCAAACGTGGGCCGTTCGATTCCTGGTCAAGTCAATTCTTCCCACCAGATCAAAGGGCGTGTGATTCGTCTTCTTCCTCCATTCGCCTAGGGTTTCAGTCACGACCTCCATGCACGAAAGTTCCATTCAATCTTTCTCCATGATTTCTTGATGAAAATTAAAAATTCCAAGCCCTAAAATACTCTACAAAACCTAAGGAATCCATGTCTAATCCTAGTTTTCCCTAACTCTCATTGCAAACTCCAAACAGAGAGCACGAAACTCAGGGTACACCATGCTTGCCTGATGTCAAAGTTGCCAGAACTCAAACCTGATGATCCACAGATATTCTACATACTTGCCTCATTATTCTATGCCTTATTACATTGATTATAATCCAACACACAGCTTATTCTCGAAGCCAACAGAAATGGCAACCTGTCATGGATCTCCACGAATCTATCCCTAAACTTCAAGAATCGATCCTCTAGGGTCTCTAAACAATATTATCCTAACCACATGATCTCTACCAGCCAGAATAGTGAGATTCGAAGAAGTTTACATACCTTGCACTTGATGATGGTGATGGTAGCTAGACCTCAATTCAACCTTTGATACTTGCTGAAAATGATCTCCAATGAATGAGTGTGCTTCTGTTTGCAATGATTTGTGCTTAATCCTTGTGAATCATTCTATTCCATCCTTCATGCAAGTTGGAGTTTCAAACTGAATCTCTTCACACAGCCACGAATTCTCTCCAATCTCTTGTGCCAACTACTCCATGATGATAGTAGATGATGATAGTGACAGAAATCAGAATGATGGAGGAAGTTTCAATGGGTTTTGGATGAAAATGCAACTTGGAGTGAAGAAGATAATTGGGATGATCCTTGATCAATTCAGCCACTTTTTGATGTGAATCCTAGGGTTTGAATGATGATGATGAAGATTCAATTCAAAGATGTGAGAGTTTTGAGAGATTTGTGAGAGTTTGAGTATCTTATGGAAGAATGAGAAAATGGATGAAAATGGAGATTTTTGACAAATGGGAGCACCAACCCTTGCATGAATCAGCTTGCATGAATATATAGGTGATGTAGGAACCTCCTAGAACATTGGAGAAATTTCCTTTACACTTTCCCTTTTCAATTTGGATTATGTTACTTTTAATTCAAGCAACCATGGATAACTCTCAAATTATGACCTAAGCTCAAAATTCCACTTTAGCCAATGTTTTTAAAATGCCTTTTCCATTCAAAATGACCTATAATTTTGCATCATTTGGCCAAGATATGAAAAATACCATTTTTTAAGCCATTTTCCTTCATTAAATTCACCAATTTTGAAACCTTGTGCTATGGACATTTCCAATCTCTCACGGTCACTTTTCTAGACTCAAAATGTCATTTGGAGCAAGTTTGATGTTGTAAGTTTTTCCATTTGAGGCCTCCTTGTATGAGTTTTGGACATAGGTTAAAATGACCTGTAATTCACAAATGACCAAAATACCCTTTGCTTGCCAAGATCATAAGTTGAGTTCCACACATCATATGAAGGCATACTATACCATTCTAGAAATCTAAGACAATGAGGAACAATTCTTATGTTGACCATAAATTCATTTGAAATCTCCTTGAGGGGTAAAAATTGCTTGGAAGTCAAGTCACTTTCACAGACAAAATTTCAGATACCTCAGATGACCTGTAACTTGCAAGGACCATAACTTGAGTTCTATAAATCTCCTTAATGTCTTCCACCACTCAAATTAAAGGTATTGAGATCCTCTACAAGTTCCATGTTGGCCAAGAATCCATTTTAAGCTTGCATTTTGACTTATCTTGCTTGGAAATTGACCTAAACTAGGGGATTTTACAGAGAAACCCTAATTTAGAAACTCCTCCTCTCCTTGATTTCTCTTGAATTCTTCTCAGCACAACAACATATCCTTATTCTCCATGTCAAATGATGAACCCCACATCTCTCCAATAGCCCTTAATGCCTTTCAATCAGTCAATTGACCTAGGGTTGACCTAGGGTTGACCCAGATGAAACCCTAGTTGACTGTCTTCAACTGCAATTCTTGTGATCATATCAACAACTTGTATTCTTCTCCAAATGACTTTCTAAGTCCTCTCATGATGTCTAGATGCTCCCCATACCTTCCATTTACAGCTCACAACCCCCTTGTTGACCCTCAGATACCCTCAGATAGGGGGTAGACTCAAGGCTTGATCTGCTGAACTCTCTGCTCTCAAATTCTTTCCTGATGACTTGAATGAGATTGAATCAGGATAATAACCTCTTGATAGGCCTCTAGAGATGAGAATAATGATTGGTCCCCCTGTTGTATGACTTGCTATGCTTATGCTATGCAGATGGTTAGGCTATGTACATGACCCTATATGCAAATGCTAATGATATTGAAACATAAACCAAGTGAATAAGGTTGGGCAAATTCTAGGGTGCAACAGCTGCCCCTATTCAAGCGACTTGGACCCGATTGGGTGAAGAGCTCGGAGCCTTTCAGACACTCGCGGTACGAGACGGTTGAATACTAGGAACCCAGAAATTTGCCAACCGCAGAAATAAACTGCACCACTGCTTGAAGAATGACACTCATCAGCTGAATCTGACTGTTATGGCAACCCACTGATCTCGTGCGACCGTGCTGGGGATTCTTCTCATCATCCTGAAAAAGATTGAATCATCGGAAACTTCGTCCTTTGCTTGTCCACGTCGGGACTCTATCTGCTGTCAACTCGGAAAAAAACTTCAACAACTTTGCTGGGGACGGCTCGTCTGCCTTCTCGTCAGAGTCCACGTTAGGAATAAACTCTTCCACGTTAGGAATAACCCCGTCTGGACCCGTCCACGCTAGGACTCCCTCCTTCATTCCATGTAAGGAATCACAATCTTATCTTAGTTTGTCCACGTCAGGACCCCAATCTTTCCGCGTAAGGAAACATAACCTCGATCTGTCCACGTCAGGACTCCAACTTGATATGTCCACGTAAGGACTCCATCTTTCCACGTTAGGAAACAATCTCCTTTCCACGTAAGGAATACAATTCTCAATCTGTCCACGTAAGGACTCCCCTCTTTCTGAATCTGTCCACGTCAGGACTAAACTCGCTTTTCTCAATCTGTCCGCGTCAGGACTAAACTTTCCCTCTTTCCACATCAAGAATCAATCTTCTTTTCCACGTCAGGAATGCATCTCCTTCCACGTAAGGAATAAACTTGATATGTCCGCGTCAGGACTCGATCTTTCCGCGTAAGGAAACCCATTTTTTCCACGTAAGGAATCTCATCTTTCCACGTTAGGAACTGAGACCTCTTTTCCCATGTAAGGAATAGACTTGTCCACGTCAGGACCCCTCTTTCGTCTTGATTTGCCCACGTCAGGACTCAGGCATCTTCGACCTGCTGAGGAAATAAGACTTGTCCACGTCAGGACTCACACCTCTGTCTGATCTGTCCACGTCAAGACCCATGCTTTGCCAACACGAAGAAAGATAACTGCTGAGAGGAACTGGTCCACGTCAGGACACCAACACAAAGAGTAATCACTTTTGTCAACGTCATGACTTCCCATTTCACCAATTTCGAGAACCCGAATCAGCCCACGTTAGGACTGACACACTTCACTAATCCGGGGAAATAAACCTGTCCACGTTAGGACGCCCAATTCTGAAGAAATCCCGTCAATATAGGAATAAATTGTCCACGTCAGGACTTAGTTCTCCATTGATCCCCACCCACGAACTTCTTAGCACCGACGTGACAGCGACTTTGGGGCAGACTCTACTGGGGATATCTGGGAACCAAACTACCGGATGCCTGCTCTGGTAACCGGAGGCAACTTCTAAAATTCTGATCCATGAAACCCTTTTGATGACAAATAATTCTGCTTGGAAATAAAGAGAACATTATCCTGGTAACTCTGTGGGGAATACTGCCGAACTGACATTATCATGGGATGTCTCATGCCGAGATCTTGAATATTTGGTAGTTCATTTGAGCAGGAGTTCTCTCCACCTGAACTGCCAGAGTACAGAAACTGCTTCAGCAAAATAAATGCTGAAGATAATGCCGACTCCGCCGAGAATAGCTAGATGCTACAGAATTATTCCAGCAAAATAAATGCTGGAAGGGTGAAGTCAACCATGCTGGGAAGTTGGGAGTTCGAACCAAACACCCTGTTGAGGTAACCCCCTGCTGGGGAATATAACTTTGCTGAAGAATAGCAGGTATGCCAAGTATGATTGGACTTTTTTGCTGGAGAGGGACCTGATATTACACGGTATCCCTGACAAAATAAATGACAGGACCCACCACCAACTCTGCTGGGGAGAGTCTTGATCTCCGGGTTCCACTGGGAGGAAAGAACATTTGCTGAAAGGAGAGAACTCCGCTGGGGGAGAGACTATTCTCTCGGGGGAAATCCACTGACTCCGCTGGGGGAGAGTGAATGACCCTGCGGGGAAAGATGAACCCGTCTGAATACAGCCTTACGATCTTGGAATCGTCGATCCTTTTTGCACAAGCTACGACTAGCTGGAGAGTTCGATCCTTCTTCAGGAAGAACCTGCATGACCTGCGTGAAGGCTGAGTCTTTTGTTATTGCAATCTTTCGATCATCTTCCTCGTACGGTTATGAAACCTGCAACAACACAAACAAGACAAGACAAGCCTATGCAACCAAATCAACTCAGGTTAGTGACGTTATTTTCAGTTAACTCAAAGCTTTAGCAACTGTTGGCAAGGGCCAGCGACGTTATACTCATGCTAGTTTCATCAAACTTAGGCGTTAATCATGCACAAAACAGTAAAGAACAGTGTCAAGTACTGAATAACGTGTTTTATTGATCGGGCCCCTGAATGGGCGGAGTTTTGTACACGGGATGTAACTCCTGAAATGAGGAAGCTACACAAAGCAAATATACAAGTATACAAGTATGCACAAGAAGCATAAATATTGACAACTTAAATTGGTACACATGTCGGCAACGGGATGCAGATGAACACCACGAACTGATCCTCCCATGACTCGCCCGACCCTAATGCTTTCCCGGTATCCCCACTTCTGAAGAGATTGTATCCGATAACTGGCTCCTCAAATGTATTCTCCCGCATTGATGCTTATTGTAATTATCAAATTCGGACCGCAGTCATTTGCTCTTCAAATCCCTAACTTTTGCGTGAACCGCCCTTTACGGGTTTTCAGTTCACCAGGATACCCTTTTTTGCCGAAGCCGCCCAGTGTAGGTTTTCAACTTCGCGGGTGTACATTTTTTCAATTTTATCCCTAATTTTTGCCCGAACCTTTCATTCTGTTTTTGGTTCACCAGGATGCCCCATTTTTGCCTGGACTCTCTTTTTTCTGTCCAGCGGGTCTATTTTAAGCAAAGTATTTTTTAATTGCGTCCGAATTCACAGGCGACGTGAAGTCTTCTCCGTCCATGGTGGACAACAACAACGCTCCTCCCGAAAATACTTTCCTGACAACGTATGACCCTTCGTAGTTGGGGGTCCACTTGCCCCTGTGATCTGCTTGCGGCGGGAGAATCCTTTTCAGCACAAGGTCGCCCGTCTGAAAGCTTCGCGGATGTATCTTCTTGTCGTACGCTTTCTTCATTCGGCTCTGGTACACACGACCGTATGCTAGAGAAGCTAGCCTCTTCTCATCCATTAAGCTCAGTTGGTTCAATCTGTTTGTTACCCATTCTGCCTCGTCTAGCTGAACGTCTCGCAATACCCTCAGAGAAGGGATCTCAACTTCCAATGGTAATACCGCTTCCATTCCGTATACCAACGAGAACGGAGTTGCCCCGGTTGATGTGCGTACCGTCGTACGATAACCGTGCAAAGCAAAAGGTAGCATTTCATGCCAATCCTTATAGGTCACCACCATTTTCTGAACGATCTTCTTGATATTCTTATTGGCCGCCTCAACAGCGCCAATCATCTTGGGTCGGTAAGGGGAGGAGTTGTGATGTTCGATCTTGAAATTCTGACAGAGCTCCTTCATCATTTTGTTGTTCAGGTTAGAACCGTTGTCCGTGATTATCCGCTCGGGGATCCCATATCGGCAAATGATATCTCTCTTGATGAATCTGGCCACCACTTGCTTCGTTACATTTGCGTATGACGCCGCTTCCACCCACTTGGTGAAGTAATCGATTGCTACTAGAATGAACCGGTGCCCATTAGAAGCCGTCGGCTCGATCTTTCCAATCATATCGATTCCCCACATTGAAAATGGCCAAGGCGATGACATCACATTTAGAGGACTTGGAGGCACATGGATCTTATCAGCATAGATTTGGCACTTGTGGCACTTCCTCGCAAACTTGAAACAATCAGTTTCCATGGTCAGCCAAAAATAACCTGCTCGCAGCAGCTTTCTCGTCATAGCATGTCCACCAGCATGCGTACCAAATGTACCTTCATGTATTTCCTCCATGAGAAGCTTTGCCTCTTTTTCGTCTACACAACGCAACAGCACCAAATCGTGGTTTCTTCTGTATAATACACCATCCGGGTTTAAATAGAAATTGCCCGCTAATCTTCTGAGAGTCTTCTGATCCTGACTGGATGCCCCAGCCGGATACTCTTTATTCTTCAGGAAATTAAGGATATCAAAATACCACGGTTTGTCGTCGGATGCTTCATCAATAGCAAATACATAAGCTGGCCTGTCCAGCCGGGAGATAATGATTCTGGGAGCCTCGTTCCAGAAGTTGACTTTGTACATGGAAGACAAAGTGGCCAGGGCGTCAGCCATTTGATTCTCTGCTCGCGGTACATGATGCAATTCAACCTTGTCGAAGAAAGGCAACAATCTCCTTGCATAGTTCATGTAGTGTATCAAATTGGGCTGCCGTGTCTCCCATTCCCCTTTGATCTGATTCACCACCAGAGCTGAGTCTCCGTATACGTCCAGATGTTTGATTCGCAAATCAATGGCTTCTTCAAGCCCCATTATACAAGCTTCGTATTCGGCCTCATTATTGGTAACAGCAAAGGTCAGCCGGGCAGTAAACGGGATGTGCGACCCGTGTGGCGTAGTGATGATTGCCCCTATTCCGCTACCGTAAGCATTCACAGCTCCGTCAAATATCATTTTCCATTTGGAACCCAACTCTGGTCCTTCGTCTGGCAACGGCTCTTCACAATCTTTCATCTTTAGGTACATGATATCCTCGTCAGGAAAATCAAACCTCATCGATTGGTAATCTTCAATAGGCTGCTCCGCCAGATACTCAGACAGCACACTCCCCTTTATAGCCTTCTGCGAGACGTATTGAATATCATATTCAGTCAAGACCATCTGCCAACGGGCAATTCTACCTGACAACGCCTGCTTTTCAAACACATATTTGATAGGATCCATCTTCGAGATGAGCATGGTTGTATGATTCAGCATGTACTGCCTCAACCGCTTGGCGGCCCAGGCTAGCGCGCAACAAGTTTTCTCCAGCATTGAATATCGAGATTCACAATCTGTAAACTTCTTACTCAGGTAATAAATTGCATGCTCTTTTCTCCCTGTCTCGTCATGTTGACCGAGAACACAACCCATGCTCCCCTCAAGAACCGTCAGATACATGATCAAGGGTCTACCTGCCACTGGGGGCATCAAAATAGGAGGCTCCTGCAAATACTGCTTTATTTTATCGAACGCCTTTTGACAATTTTCGTTCCACGTTACAGCTTGATCTTTTTTCAACAGCTTGAATAATGGTTCACACGTAGCAGTCAGGTGAGATATGAACCGGGCAATGTAGTTCAACCTCCCTAAAAACCCGCGCACCTCTTTCTCTGTTTTAGGCGTCGGCATTTCTCGAATTGCTTTTATTTTAGCAGGATCGACCTCTATTCCTCTTTCGCTTACAATAAACCCCAGGAGCTTACCCGACCTCACCCCGAAGGTGCATTTATTAGGGTTCAGCCTCAGCCTGAACTTCCTAAGCCTTTTAAACAACTTCAGCAGATTCACCAGATGCTCTTCCTCCGTCTGGGATTTGGCAATCATATCGTCAACATAAACTTCGATCTCTTTATGCATCATGTCATGGAAAAGAGTCGTCATCGCACGCTGATATGTTGCCCCAGCATTTTTCAAACCAAAGGGCATCACTTTGTAGCAAAATGTTCCCCAAGGCGTTATGAAAGTAGTCTTCTCCATATCCTCTGGCGCCATTCTAATTTGATTGTAGCCCGAAAAGCCATCCATGAAGGAGAATACTGAGTACTGAGCGGTATTATCAACTAACACGTCAATATGAGGAAGTGGAAAATCGTCTTTTGGACTTGCTTTATTCAAATCTCGATAATCCACGCACATTCGAACCTTGCCGTCTTTCTTTGGCACTGGTACGATGTTGGCAACCCATGAAGGATATTTTGTCACAGCCAGGAAACCAGCGTCCCACTGTTTTTGAACTTCCTCTTTGATCTTCATTGCCATATCTGGTCGAGTTCTGCGAAGCTTTTGTTTGACCGGCGGGCAATCTTCTTTCAGTGGCAGGCGATGCACAACCATGTCTGTATCGAGCCCCGGCATATCTTCATACGACCACGCGAATACATCACTATACTCTCGGAGCATTTCAACCAGTCTCCGCTTGATATCACTCTGCAGTGCGGCTCCGATACGAATATTCTTCTCAACCCCTTCCGACCCCAAGTTGATAATTTCGATGACCTCGTCGTGAGGCAGAATGGCTCTTTCCTCTTGCTTCACTAACCAAGACAGTTCTTCAGGAACGTCGCTATCTTCGACAACCTCTTCTTCGGCCTGGGATACCGGGTGCTCGAAGTCGGGACGAGTCATAGGTGGTTCAAGGATGTCGTCTGAAAATGTTATCCTGCAAAAGGAACGGTTAAGTGCTTCAAAATGCGTATATAAAGCGAACAACCACGTTGCCATTTTATTGAAAAATATAAAACAAGAAAGACAGGGATTACAGTACTTGCACATGAAAACGCCATTTATTTAATGATTGACACGCAATGTTCATAACAACACAGCCCTAAGCAAATCCTGATGCCCCGGGCAAGACATCAGACTATTCAACAATTAATAAAGCAAAGCATTACTGTTTAAAAGTCACAGGAACAAGCTCCTGAATAGACCAGTTGCACAATCCTTGTCCTGGCGTGCTTGGCTGAATCCAGGCATCCATATCACAGTCGCTGTCTCCTTCATCAGACTCCGAAGCAGCATTGACGGTTTCGTGACACACCCCACTGGCAGAGATGGTGATTAGCTTTCTGAAACGGGGTGCCCCCACGGAAGGAGCGGATGACGACGGTTGGTATCCCAGTCCGAACCGGTCCATCTTCACAGGAATGTCCAGCACTTTGCCCCAGCCCTTTGCTTCTCCTGCTTCTACTAGAGCTTGAGCTTCTTTATACGATGAGACGGCTATCTCTGGCACTTTGCTCGGCCTGGGACCTTTGTCCTTGATACGCAACCCTTCAAATGCCTGGCAGGGTGTTTCGTGGATCTCTCCGTCGACTTCCACATATTTGAATGACGATAGATGGCTGACCAGGATATCTTCTTCTCCGCATACAGTGACTACACTGTCCTCGACCATATATTTTAACTTCTGATGCAGGGTGGACGTGACTGCCCCAGCCCCATGAATCCAAGGTCTTCCAAGCAAGCAGCTGTACGCAGGCTGTATATCCATGATATAAAACTCAGTTGCAAACACCTCCGGCCCCACCTGTAGAGGCAATGTAATTGATCCAAAGACTGTTCTCCGCGTGCCGTCAAACGCTCTGACTACCAAGTCGCTGGGCGTGCACAAGATTCCTCTAACATCCAACTTCATCATCGCCTTCTTGGGCAGCACATTCAAAGATGACCCGGTGTCAACCAATACGTGTGACATTACTGATCCTCTACACTCAACAGATACGTGCAGCGCCATATTATGATCTCTCCCTTTCGGAGTCAAGTCGAAATCGGTAAAGCCCAAACTGTGGCCTGCATTCACATGTGCCAACACTCCTTCCAGCTGATTCACGGAGACGTCTTGGGGTACAAAAGAAGTATCCAGGACTTTCAGCAAAGCATTTCTGTGAGCTTCCGAACACAACAGCAATGACAGGATAGATATTTTGGACGGCGTCTGCTGCAGATGCTCCACAATCTTATAATCACTTTTTCGAATCAAGCGCATGAATTCTTCTACATCTTTCGATGCTGCTTCTTTTTCACTCGCTTGCACCGGGACATTCTCAACCATCTTCCCTTTTACTTTTGCTAGTCTTTCAGCCTCCACTTCAGGAGATATAAAGATCCTGCCACTCCTTGTCATGCCTCCTGAGCCGACAACATTATCCACAGTCTCGGCTGGCTGCTTATTAACATCAATTTTTATCCCGTCACAATACACCTCCAACCCATATGACCATGGGACTGCTTTGGTGTTCTCGTACGGGATCGGCCCGGCCTTAGTTATGGTGATCGGTGGGCGTTGGACCGGTGCTGCAATAGTGATTGTCTTCCGAGGAATCGTTACAGTGGCCACATCACTCTGATCATCTGCTACTGCCCCCGCGGGCTCTTCAGTTGCTGCTTGGTCAAACTGCAATATGCCTTCGTTAATTAAGGCCTGAATGCCTTTCTTCAAATCATCACACCCCCCTGCCCGGGTCCAACAGTCTAAGCAATATTCGTTACATCCTGGGTAAACACCCCCTCGCAACAGTCGGCTCTTTATCTCGCTCAGCGGCGTCTTTAAATCTTCAACATTCATAATCAGGTTCAACCCTTCCTCAGTCAGAATGGCGTTTGCCCCGTGATTAGGCATGGGTTTCTGCACTATATTCGGACCTGCCGTTCCGAAATTGATAGTCTTATTGTCCAAAAGATCCTGCACAACATGCTTAAAAGCATGGCAACCTTCTATATCGTGGCCCGGGGCTCCAGAATGAAACTCACAGTGCCTACTTGCATCGTAACCAAACGGGGTAGCTCCCGTTATTGGTGCCAAAGTCCTTTTCTCTACTAGATTCAATCCCAACAATGTCTGCAACAAATCGGCATAGGTTGAGGGAGGCTTCTCAAACACTCTTCTCGGTTTACTACCCTGGAATCTTCGTTGAGCCTGCTGTGCCCCCTGCTGAGGCTGCTGCTGCTGTTGCATTGGCTGTTGCTGAACCGGTTGTTGTTGCTGGAGTGGTTGTTGTTGGTACGGGATAGTAACACTCGCCACCTGCTGCGGCTGACGATATTGACCTCGTCCCCTGCCCCGGCCTCGGCCTCGGCCTCCAAATACTGCGCTTGCCTCGCCCTGCCGGCGCCCACCGTAAGCTTTCCTATTACTGCCGGATGCAGTTGATTCCTCGACTTGGAACTTTCCTTGCTTAATATTACGTTCAATCTTTTCTCCCATCAGAATCAGGTCTGAAAAACTGGCCAGGGACGTGTGAAACAGCATATCATGAAACAAACCTGTGAATGTGCCGACAAACATGTCATTCATTTCCTTATCTTCTACAGGAGGACGGACCCTGGCAGCCATATCGCGCCACCTTTGCGTGTACTCTTTAAAACTCTCCCCCTTCTTTTGCGACAGCCCGGCCAACTGGACCCGATTGGGTGCCAAGTCGCTGTTATACTTGTAGTGAGCTACAAATGCCTCTGCTAATTGCTTCCACGTCTTGATATCAGTTGGCTCCAACCCCATGTACCACTCTAGGGAAGGGCCTGACAAACTATCTTGAAAGAAATGCATTAGCATTCTTTCATCAGTTGAGTATGCCGACATCTTTCTGTAATAAGCTCGTACATGCACTTTTGGACATGTGTCGCCTTTATATTTATCAAACGCAGGAGCTTTGAATTTGATTGGCACCCTTAAGCCAGGTACCAAACCCATTGTTGCCATGTCCAAACCCACAGCACTTTGGTTTAGGACTCCCCTCATTTGCTCTTCCAGCATTCTGATCTTCTGGGAATCATCCATCGACCCTTCGAAACCTCCGCCGGAGAAAGCGTCCTCTTGCTGATCTTCTTGCCACATACCATTTCCAGCCCCATACCCATCATATCCATTATTACGTCCAGCTCTGATCTGATTCCTCCCCGGACCTCGGCCTCTGTTGTCGTACCCTTGAACACCTCCAGCAGGACCAAAAGCCATAAATCCAGTACCGTTTCCGTTTCCAAAGTCTCCGTAACCCTGGTTGGTCGCGCCATAACCATCTTGCCCAAAGCCTTGAGCATTGAAACCATACTTCCCCGCATTATCGAATCCCTGATCATTGAATCCGAATCCAGCATTGACGAAGCCGTTGCCTCCCATATTATCTCCCAAATTGACATCACCCAGCCCAACGTTATGGACAGCAGTCTCATTCCCAACTCCGACGTTACCATTCACAGCAGCGGTAGCGTTGTTGACATTAGCAGCAGGTGTATTGACTACAGGTGGAGCTACTGGCGTGGGAGTGCCGTCTCCATGAACAGTATCGACCCGCACAGACTGATGATCCTCGTTACCATGACCAGCGTTTCGAGCCAACAGAGGCTGGACCATGGCCTGCAAATTCTCCTGCCCTTTCGCAATAGCTTCCATGGTCTGCATAAAGAGAGCGAGCTTCTCGCGCACATCTTGCATCTCGTTCTGCATTTGATCCATGATTCTTCGACAGTTGGTGCGGGTAGAATAGCGGTGCGGGTGCTGATCTGCAATCCTGAAAAGTACCTGTACAGAGCAGGGAGTAAGACACTTATTCAAAGATTACCTGTAATGCAATATGAATATGAATGCAATGCAATGTGTCTGTGCATTAGGGAAATTCATTCCCCCAGTTCTAGTGTGAAGGTGCCAGTGCTGTGACAGTGCTGACAATAAGAATATCGGAGCTGAATCATAGAAAGCCTCATATATTGCAGGGAAAACCAGAATACAATGTCGCTGAGCGTACGATAAGAAGGCATGACCTCAACCAACAATCCTGGTGATGGTCAGCACTTATGCAAATAAAGCATACAAGTTACTACAAGTTACTACATGGAATGATCAAATCCTCCCAAAAGTCTGGTACTCTTCTATCAACTTCTTGGTCTCTGGATGACTTGGTCGATCAAGCAGCCCTTCAACAAGTTGGTTTCTCTTCTTAAGAACACGGCGCACGTCTTCAGCAGTTTCTTCCCATGTTGCTTCTCCGAAGCAATCTTCTAGCTTTCGCTTCTGAGACACCGCTTCATCTCTGGATTTGATTGCTTTGTTCAGTGCATGCTGGACACTGTACCGGGTCATCACTTCTTCCTCGCACTTCTTGATGCTAGACTTCAACTTCTCTTCGAGGTCGGAGATTTGCTGCTTCAGCTTATCTTCTCTCATCTTATTGTTGGTGAGAGTAGCATTCCAAGTCTTATTGCAAGAGGAGATTTCTCGGTGTGCTGCGTCGAGCGCCTTCTTTTTGGCTTCCAGCATGTCATGGGAGCTTCTGAACTCTTGCCCCAGACGTTCACGCTTTTTCTTTTCCTCAGTCAACTCAGCCCCTAACCTGTTTAACAGCTCGATTTGTTGTTGGAAAGCATATACGGCCTTGTTTTTCTCGCTGCGCACTTGAGCTAGCTCTTGCTCTAACCCTTCGTTGATCTTCAACAAGGCTTCCTTTTCCCTCACAACTTGCTCGTAGACCTCCCTAGAGACAGTAGTTGGCTCTTCTGCCGGAATAGGAGCAATGACGGGTGCAGCTGGAAACGGCATTAACAACTGACTTGCTCTTTCCTGGATCCAAACCTTGTAAGGTGCATAGGCCTGACAGTCATTCTTTCCTAACAACGGCTTCCCTCTACGGTTAATACGCGTCCAGGCATGTTGCAACTTGGCTAATAACTCCCCCTTCACGTCACCTGTGAAGTACAGAGATTCCTGTACTTCTTCCTCCTGAGGCGGATTCTTCAGCGCATATCCGAACTGACGAATGAATAGAGAAGGGTTGTAATTGATACACCCTTTTCTTCCTATCAGCGGCACATTAGGGTACCCAGAACAACTGAATATGAGCTCAGATCCCAACAGGTCTCGATCAAACCACACAATATCTTCGGAACATAGCCTCATCAGGCGCTCTGACCAACTGGCTGAGGTTGCACTGTCTACAAATGGTCCCTTCATGGGGAGATGACTTTTGAACCACATATTTAGTAGAGGAGCACAGCAGTAAACAACTTTTCCGCTTCGGTTTTCGTTCTTATAGTGCAATGCATGATAGAAGTCTCCGATCAACGTTGGCACTGGGTTGCCTGCAGCAAACAGACAGAAAGCATCCAGATCTACAAAGTTGGGCAAGTTAGGAAACAGCACAATTCCATAAATGCATAAAGCCAAAATAGCATTGAAAACCACCCAACAACCGTTCTTGGCGTACTCTTGAGCCTTGCCAACCAGAAAATCCAGAGAGAAATCGGGAACCCCGAGCCAAGAAGTCACTAACAACTCAGCAGCATTCATATGCAAGGCTTTGGCTAAGTCCTCCAGCTTGGGCTCAGCAGCAGAGTGAATAAAGGGAACCTTGTTCTGCACGGGAAGCTCAGTAAACTCCACATACTCCTCAATGGTGGGCCCTAGAATGAAGTCAGCAAGAGTAAAGCATCTCAATGCGGGGTCATAGAACTGCATCAAGGTGTATAACCCGTTCATCTCATCAGCCGTGGGCTTGCAGACTAATCTCAGTAATCTCCCATGACTCATTCTAAAGCTTCTCCTAACCTCCTCATCAGCGAGAGACATCAGACCAAGCAAAGAAGCAATATCAGGTGAAGGCAGCTTATACGCAACCGTCTTCCTCAAACCAGCCATAATCAATACTCAGAAGTCTGGGCACTAGAACCGGGGAATATACAAATGCACCTGCAGCACAGACACACGTTAGTGAAATGCAAGTGGTAATGGATATGCAGACAATGCAATGCAAGCAACATGCAACAGGGACCAAAGCTGTAGCTGCATAGCCTGAACCCAATCAAGAAAGGTCTCAGATAGACCATCCAGAAGTCATCAAACCCTGGCCTCAGATAGACCTAAAACAAAGCTCCAATACGGGTCTCTGGCAGACCTCAAACCATAACTCTCACTGGTCTCTGGCAGACCTCAAATCACATCTCCGACTGGTCTCTGACAAACCTCAGAACTCTCCAACTGGTCTCTGACAAATCTCAGAACACTCCAACTGGTCTCTGACAGACCTCAGAACACTCCAACTGGTCTCTGACAGACCTCCTAACTCTCCATAAATACCCAGGATCTCTGATCAAGAAATAACCGGTAGTCTGAAGGTCTAGTTACCTGCATAACCCCCAAACCCCCTCACAGGTGGATGTCCTAGTAACTGACAAAGGTATGGCATCCTATGCGGTCGTCGGCGTCACAGACTTTCAGGGTTGATGATACGATTCCTAGAAGGAGTGGCATCATCAAATCCTGAAGAGGCCTCACTTAGCCAACTTCCAAATGATCGGTTCCCGGAGTCGACAATTCAGCTGACCAACAACCCCTTCGACCCAAAGGGTAGAAAAAGAAGCCAACCAGAAGAACCTCGTCCGAGTGTAGATTTCATGAGACACTAATTCAAGCAAAGCCGGCACGCGCCCACTACTTTCTACTCTAATTCTAGGTGCACTCAAGCCCAGGTCCGGCTTATCTCTCAATCATAGAACCACCCATCACACCCCAATACAGCAATAATAACAATATATATATAATGCTGAAAATAAAGGTCAGAAATATACAATAACTCCATACAAAATCCTCGACGGGAAAACAAGCGCTAGGATTGACTCTCTCAAAGGAACGTTGGATCCCAAATGCATAAGAACTATCGCAGTCCTTAGCAGCCAGGGGACGTTGGATCCCCAGCAGAGTCGCCAGCTGTCGCTACTGCGAAAATCGGCGCCGGCTGAACAGAAGAGTCGCCACCGTGCGTTATTTATCCCACGGGAGGGAAAGGAAACGCTCAGAGTAAAACCTCGCACAACACGGGAAAGGTATGGTCGTCGCAACCAAAACCTGGATTTGGGAGTCGGTTACGCAAGGGGAAGGTATTAGCACCCCTCACGTCCGTCGTACTCGACGGGATCCACGCTTGTTTCGGGTATGGATTGTTATTCTATCTACTCTAAAAGGTTAAGGGTTACAAAGAAAAGAGAAGGAAAATAAAATGACTCGGCAAAGTATCGCACTTTATGCCTACGTATTCCCGTCTGGAACGAGAAATCAGAGTCAACGTAGTTCGCCTACCTACGGGAAAGGAGGGGAAGGTTGCTCGCTAGGATATCGCATCCTATGCCTACGTACTTCCACACAGCATGGAAGATCAGAGCAAACGTAGTTCGGGCCACGGAAGACACAAGCTTGTCTTGATTGATTTTATTCCTTCTGAAAAAGGTTTTTCTGATTAGCAGTCCCAGCGGACAAAAAATGACGTCTTGATGAGTTCACATTCTTTTACGGAAGAAGTGTGTTTTATTGTGTTTGAAATCTTTATGATGTTTTTCTGTTTGTTTTGAGGAAGAAGAGACAGAACTCTAACCTACGGTTGCGAAGGGAAACAAACTATCCTAATGTTATCATGCATGGGTTAAGACCTAGTGTCTATCATGCTCCTCTCTTGCACAGAGAGAAACAGAGATCCTACGGGATAGGCAGAAACAGAAACAATAACAGATATAATAAAGCGGTAAAATGCATGGATGCAGCAATACAAGCGAGGCAAGGGAGTCCCACTCAACCTCGAACCTAGAAAACAATAGGCGAAAGTGAACAGGCTTCACTTCCAACCCAACAGGGTAAACAACAAACAATACAACCAGGAAATCCAAACAATACATCAGCAATGAAATACAACAGCAAAAGAAACAGCATCAGCAGCTCTGACTCAACATCTAGCTTCAAGTAATCTCCAATCAGCTACAGGCTTCAACAGGCATCAATCTCCATCTTCATGGCCTTCAGGAAAAGGGCTTTGATTATCAGTCTTCTATAAGCAATGGCTTTTCTTCAAGTCTCCAATCTTCAGGGATGAACATCAGTCAACAAGAGGAGAGGAATGTTAAACAGTAAATTGCCTACCAAGGGTGGCTCATTAACTGTTAACATTATACAGACAGGTTTCTCTCAAAAGTTCTATCTTCCAAATACATTCACTGATCCTTCCAAAGGAAGGAGGTGGATATTTGAAAGAGACTTTGAATCATAGAGAAAGGATGGATGCAGACAAGGCATTCCATGTTTGAGAAACAAGCTTTCTGATCTAGAGCTCTGCCTAGTTCCTAAACCCTAATCTCCTTAACAGCTGATGGCAAAAATCTCCTCTCCAACTCTGGAAGTTGGTCTTCAGTCTCTGGATCTCCAATGGCTTCATCATCTTCAGTCTTCATCTCTCCCAAATCCCCAAGCAAATCCCAACACCCAAACAAGCAAGCAATCATCCCCAAAGGGCACACCACACCAGTCAATCAGATATATACAGTAGATTAATAGCAGTAGGGGAATCCTAGTGATTTCTAAGGGGATCTAATAACTACCCATAGCCCCTATAGTCCCATAGCTAACCTATTCAATCTCTAGGTCCTAAGGGGAAAGAATCAAATCTCCTAAGTTATCACCTAAAAACCCTAATTTGTCCATGTTATTCACACTTACACTAAGCACCTAAATTTAACTTCTAAAAATAGAAACTAAATTATTTCTACAAGTCTAATGTCTAACCTAAACAACCTAAAAAGAATGAATGAAAAATATTGAAGCATTTAATAGAACAAAAAATAACAAAATCATGCATGAAATGGAATTATAAAAATGTTATTTATTTAGAAAATATGGGGAAAATATCAACTAAAAAATAAAATGCAATTTTTATTTTTTATAATTTTCTTGACATCCTAAAGAAAAATATGCAAAAAGAATGAATTAAAAATAATGATTTTTAGATTTTATATGATTTTTAGAAGATGCATGAAAAAATTAAAGAAAATAAAAGAAAATATGAAGAAATAAGATGGAGGGGGTGAAAATAGCAGGAAAACCAAGTTCAGCGCGTTGGGCTTATTAAACTGGGGGGTGCGAATAGCTCTCTGAGCCCAATCCCCCCAATTAATGAAACGCTGCGTTTCAAATTTTGAATTCTCCCACCAAAACTCAGATCAAACGTGGGCCGTTCGATTCCTGGTCAAGTCAATTCTTCCCACCAGATCCAAGGGCGTGTGATTCGTCTTCTTCCTCCATTCGCCTAGGGTTTCAGTCACGACCTCCATGCACGAAAGTTCCATTCAATCTTTCTCCATGATTTCTTGATGAAAATTAAAAATTCCAAGCCCTAAAATACTCTACAAAACCTAAGGAATCCATGTCTAATCCTAGTTTTCCCTAACTCTCATTGCAAACTCCAAACAGAGAGCACGAAACTCAGGGTACACCATGCTTGCCTGATGTCAAAGTTGCCAGAACTCAAACCTGATGATCCACAGATATTCTACATACTTGCCTCATTATTCTATGCCTTATTACATTGATTATAATCCAACACACAGCTTATTCTCGAAGCCAACAGAAATGGCAACCTGTCATGGATCTCCACGAATCTATCCCTAAACTTCAAGAATCGATCCTCTAGGGTCTCTAAACAATATTATCCTAACCACATGATCTCTACCAGCCAGAATAGTGAGATTCGAAGAAGTTTACATACCTTGCACTTGATGATGGTGATGGTAGCTAGACCTCAATTCAACCTTTGATACTTGCTGAAAATGATCTCCAATGAATGAGTGTGCTTCTGTTTGCAATGATTTGTGCTTAATCCTTGTGAATCATTCTATTCCATCCTTCATGCAAGTTGGAGTTTCAAACTGAATCTCTTCACACAGCCACGAATTCTCTCCAATCTCTTGTGCCAACTACTCCATGATGATAGTAGATGATGATAGTGACAGAAATCAGAATGATGGAGGAAGTTTCAATGGGTTTTGGATGAAAATGCAACTTGGAGTGAAGAAGATAATTGGGATGATCCTTGATCAATTCAGCCACTTTTTGATGTGAATCCTAGGGTTTGAATGATGATGATGAAGATTCAATTCAAAGATGTGAGAGTTTTGAGAGATTTGTGAGAGTTTGAGTATCTTATGGAAGAATGAGAAAATGGATGAAAATGGAGATTTTTGACAAATGGGAGCACCAACCCTTGCATGAATCAGCTTGCATGAATATATAGGTGATGTAGGAACCTCCTAGAACATTGGAGAAATTTCCTTTACACTTTCCCTTTTCAATTTGGATTATGTTACTTTTAATTCAAGCAACCATGGATAACTCTCAAATTATGACCTAAGCTCAAAATTCCACTTTAGCCAATGTTTTTAAAATGCCTTTTCCATTCAAAATGACCTATAATTTTGCATCATTTGGCCAAGATATGAAAAATACCATTTTTTAAGCCATTTTCCTTCATTAAATTCACCAATTTTGAAACCTTGTGCTATGGAAATTTCCAATCTCTCATGGTCACTTTTCTAGACTCAAAATGTCATTTGGAGCAAGTTTGATGTTGTAAGTTTTTCCATTTGAGGCCTCCTTGTATGAGTTTTGGACATAGGTTAAAATGACCTGTAATTCACAAATGACCAAAATACCCTTTGCTTGACAAGATCATAAGTTGAGTTCCACACATCATATGAAGGAATACTATACCATTCTAGAAAGCTAAGACAATGAGGAACAATTCTTATGATGACCAGAAATTCATTTGAAATCTCCTTGAGGGGTAAAAATTGCTTGGAAGTCAAGTCACTTTCATAGACAAAATTTCAGATACCTCAGATGACCTGTAACTTGCAAGGACCATAACTTGAGTTCTATAAATCTCCTTAATGTCTTCCACCACTCAAATTAAAGGTATTGAGATCCTATACAAGTTCCATGTTGGCCAAGAAGCCATTTGAAGCTTGCATTTTGACTTATCTTGCTTGGAAATTGACCTAAACTAGGGGATTTTACAGAGAAACCCTAATTTAGAAACTCCTCCTCTCCTTGATTTCTCTTGAATTCTTCTCAGCACAACAACATATCCTTATTCTCCATGTCAAATGATGAACCCCACATCTCTCCAATAGCCCTTAATGCCTTTCAATCAGTCAATTGACCTAGGGTTGACCTAGGGTTGACCCAGATGAAACCCTAGTTGACTGTCTTCAACTGCAATTCTTGTGATCATATCAACAACTTGTATTCTTCTCCAAATGACTTTATAAGTCCTCTCATGATGTCTAGATGCTCCCCATGCCTTCCATTTATAGCTCACAACCCCCTTGTTGACCCTCAGATACCCTCAGATAGGGGGTAGACTCAAGGCTTGATCTGCTGAACTCTCTGCTCTCAAATTCTTTCCTGATGACTTGAATGAGATTGAATCAGGATAATAACCTCTTGATAGGCCTCTAGAGATGAGAATAATGATTGGTCCCTGTAACACGGTGGGAGAACTGACTTTAAACAATGTTGCGGATAGCAAGAGTCGCCACCGACTTTTATTTTATCCATAAGGAAAGGTTATAAAAGAACAGGAAAGACCTTAGAGAATATTTTGGGTCCGGGGGGTAGGTTATGAAAAGGGAAGGTGTTAGCACCCTTTTCATCCATGGTTATCCATGGGCTCTTAGGTACTTAAGCTCACTTTTGAATTGTTTTGAAAGTGTAGTGTGTGAATAGCAAAAAATTTCAGAATAGTTTAATAATAATCCGTGTATGGATGTGAAAAAAACTTGCTTGAAAATTTTGTTGGAAATTTGTTTAAGTGTGAAAAAGTTTTGAAGTGAGCAAGTATCTAGGAGTAGCCTACCCTAATGTTTTAAGGTCTTTCTCATTCTTTATCCTTTCCTCAGTAAGACTATCCCTACTATAATGGAGTAGGTAGTCCTTACTTTGGATGTTAAGGGACATGTGAGGGACAATTGGATTTTTGAAGGCCATGGTGGGATGTAATAAGCACATATAAGGGACCATCATCATTTTTCGAAAGGGACTCGATTCGTAAAGGCAACCATAAGGGACTTTGATGATTTTTTTATTTGAGGGACTTGCTTTATACACCCCACTTAACCATTATTCGTAGGCAACTTGAGGGATATCCTTAGGAAGTGAGACGGCGATTAAAATCGACTTACGTGTGTGACGTGTTTATTTTAATTATCTTTATTTAAAAGTGATCTAAATTTATTTTAATATTACATACATGTTGTTACACTCCCTAATTACTAACCATAATAATAATTAAATAATTAAACAACTTTACATCCAAGAAACAATTACAAAATAATAAGCAAAATAATTAAATAGCAAAGATAAATAAAATATAAATAAGCAATAATAAATAATAAAGGGGGTTAATTCTAAGTTTACTCGGCAAGACATCGCATCTTGTGCCTACGTATCCTTACGGGAGTGGAATCAGAGTAATCGTAGTTCCCCTCAATAGGGAGGTTAGAAACTTCTTGACTGTGGTCAAGGTCTCAAGGGGAATAAACGCATCTTAAGGACACGCTTACGTGGAGTGTAGAAACTCCAAATCTCTACGTTGAAATGTTAAGTTGTAATTAGGGTTAAATTAGGGGTATTACAGTTATTATGATAATATTTCTCACCCAACCTCTCTTTGATGTTGGCAAAAAAAATCATGAAGTTTGACTTTGGTTTGACCACAGTTGACCTCAGTTTGACCTTTTAACTGCATTGACTGCTTTTGACTTATCTGATCATCTGACTGAGCAAACTTTTGAGAAAAGTCTTGAAACTTGACATGGGGGTTCTTATACACATATAAGATGTTATGAAGCTCACTTGAAGTCTTGGAAGTCCATTTAGCCTGATTAAAGTCAAAACCCTAGTTTTGGATGCACTGCTTAGGAGATGCATTGTCTGAGGGAATTGTCAACTCTTCTGACCAATTGTGAATTTTGTGAACCTTGTGAACCTTCTTGGAACACAAAGTCTTGTATTGTGAGGGCAAATTTTGGGGTGCAACAGCTGCCCCTGTTCAATTTTCTGAAACCTGAGGGGTTAGATTGGTATATTTGCCAGTCGTAACCTGGAAGGTTGAAGGGGATTGAACACAAAAGCCCAAAAATTTGCACTCACCAGTGCATGGAGTGATATTGATGGTTGGTTGAACATGATTGAGTGGGCTTAAAGATGCCACTAGGGGAAAGTTCTTCAGTAGTATAATGAGAACTGTCAGGAGTCTGGAGTAATACTGATGTAACAGCATGTCTTCATGAGGATAGAGCAATCAATAATGATAACCCTAAAGCAGTCTTGAAGTGATAAATCTGACCTCAGGAGGATAGAGCAATCAATAGCTCTAAAGCAGTCTTGAAGTAATAATGGCTTCAGGAGGATAGAGCAATCAATAGCTCTAAAGCAGTCTTGAAGTAATGATTTCAGGAGGATAGAGCAATGGATAGCTCTAAAGCAGTCTTGAAATAATAATGTAATTTCAGGAGGATAGAGCAATGGATAACTCTAAAGCAGTCTTGAAATAATTAGATGGCTTCAGGAGGATAGAGCAATGAATAGCTTTAAAGCAGTCTTGAAGTAGTAATATGACCTCATGAGGATAGAGCAATGAATAGCTCTAAAGCAGTCTTGAAGTAATAGGATGATTTCAGGAGGATAGAGAAATCAGTAGCTCTAAAGCAGTCTTGAAGTCATGAGAGGCTATCAGGAGGATAAAATAACCCTGAGGTTACAATAAAGCAGTCCCAAAGTAATAAGAAGCTCATCAGGAGGATAAAGTAACCCTGAGGTTACAATAAAGCAGTCCCAAAGATCATAAGATTGTTTGTTGGATAATTAACCTGAAAACAAGGTAGCATTCTGTATAACAACATTAGTTTATGCTTTATGTATGCATGTATGACATGATGCACTTAGGTAATGTACTATAGGCATATATGTTATGGTATGATGTAAATGATGTATGTATGCTATGACACTGATGGAAGTGTCTGGATATCCTTGTATAACAACTGCTGGCCAAGGAAAATAAATCCCGATTCGTTGTTGAAGAATATATAACCCTCCGTCTGCTGGGGATAACAAGGTATAGATAACCTCCCGTTGTTGGGGATAACAAGGTATAGATAACCTCCCGTTGTTGGGGATAGTAGGGTATAGATAACCTCCCGTTGTTGGGGATAGTAGGGTATAGATAACCTTCGTTTTCGTTTGATAGTAGGATAAGTATAACATCCCGTCTTCGTTCATCGCGCCCTTATTGGAAAGTAATTTCCCGTATATCCGTATGAGGATAAAAGAGATGGATATAAATTCCAGGGGAGATTAGACTTTGTGAAAATGGATTAGTCCTACTGATGGTTTGTAACTGTCTTGTAAAGATGAACCGGCGAAGCTTCGTTGAAATCCTTCCCTCGTTCGTCCTTAGTAAATACTATTACTGCATTTTCATGCATTTCTGGTAAACATCAATCATATTAAAAGCATACATGCGTTTCTGGTAAACATCAATCATATTCAAAGGCATACATACATTCAAACACAACCAATGGACGTTTCGCTTATGTAAATAGGGTAAAAGTAAATCTGGATTCAAAAGATGGAATTTATTTATATCAAAAGTGACCCATGCACGGGTAAGTTTGTACAAGGAGACATAAACCCTAGTAAGAGAATTTTGTCATGAAGTTTTACAAAAAGAATCAGCTATGTGGGAAATAATCCTATTGAGTTTCAATTCTACTATTGCCACTCAAGTATCTCATCTTCTTGCTGTTGAGACGGAAACGATTGGATTGAGCTTTATCTGTTTGAGCTTGAGTAAGTAGTACAACTGGTTGCAGTTTCATGAGTGATCCAAACGAGACATAGTCATACGCTTTAATCCCTAACTTTTGCCTGGATTGCCCTTTCAGGTTTTCAATCCACCGGGATACCCTTTTTTGCCCAAGCCGCCTTTTCAGGTTTTCGACTTGCCGGGTGTACATCTTTTTATATATATATCCCTAATTTTTGCCCAAACCCTTTTGGTTTGCCGGGATGCCCTTATTTTTGCCTAGGCCTGTCAACCTAGCGGGTCTCTTTTTATGCGTAGTATTTTTTAACTATGTCTGCGTTTACAGGTTGTGGGAAGTCTTCACCATCCATTGTAGTCAGTATCATGGCACCTCCTGAGAACACTGTCTTGACTACAAATGGTCCCTCATATGTTGGAGTCCACTTGCCCCTAGGATCACCCTGTGGTAATATGATACGCTTGATTACCAAGTCACCAGCCTGATATACCTTTGGCTTAACCTTCTTGTTAAAAGCTTTGATCATCCGTTTCTGGTACATCTGGCCGTGACAAACTGCTGCTAACCTTTTCTCATCAATCAAATTTATCTGGTCAAGTCGAGTCTGAATCCACTCATCTTCATCCAAGCCTGCATCCTTCATAATTCTCAAGGAGGGGATCTGAACTTCAATAGGCAGAACTGCTTCCATACCATAGACTAAGGAGAATGGGGTTGCCCCTGTTGAAGTACGTATTGTAGTACGATAACCATGCAGAGCAAATGGTAACATCTCGTGCCAATCCTTGTAAGTAACAGTCATCTTCTGTACAATCTTCTTAATGTTCTTATTAGCAGCTTCAACTGCCCCATTCATCTTTGGACGATACGGAGAAGAGTTGTGATGCTTAATCTTGAACTGCGTACAGAGATCAGTAATCATAGTGTTGTTCAGATTAGAGCCATTGTCAGTGATAATCCTTTCAGGGATACCATACCTACATATGAGATTATTCTTAATGAACCGAGCCACAACATTCTTAGTCACAGATGCAAATGAAGCTGCCTCTACCCACTTCGTGAAGTAATCAATAGCAACCAGGATGAAACGATGCCCATTAGAAGCAGTAGGCTTGATCTCACCAATCATATCAATGCCCCACATGGCAAAGGGCCAAGGAGCAGTCAACACATTCAATGGAGATGGAGGTACATGTACTTTATCAGCATAGATTTGACATTTGTGACATGTTCTGGAGTGTTGATAGCAATCAGCTTCCATGGTAGACCAATAGTAACCTGCTCTCAAAATCTTCTTTGCCATGGTATGACCGCTAGAATGAGTGCCAAAGGTCCCATCATGCATCTCTTCCATAATTTCTGTAGCTTCCTTCTTATCCACACAACGAAGCATAGTTGAATCATGATTACGCTTATACAGAATGCCATTACTCAGAAAGAACTTAGCAGAAAACCTTCTCAGGAACTTCTTATCTTTGACAGATGCCCCTTCAGGGAACTCCTGAGCTTCAAGATAGTTTTTCACTTCATAGAACCAAGGCTTCTCCTCTGCCCCTTCAGTGTCAATCTTATTGCAGTATGCAGGCTTCTCAAATCTATCAATGGTAATCTTGGGAGCTTCATCATCCCAGCTGATCTCAAACATAGATGCCATGGTGGCCAATGCGTCTGCCAACTGATTCTCTCTTCGTGGAATATGTCCAAAAGTAATCTCTTTGAAATGTGGGATCAAAGACAACACATGTTCTCTGTAAGGAATGAGATTATCATGCTTTGTATCCCAATCTCCTTTAATCTGACTTACTACCGGAGCTGAATCTCCATACACCTCAAGGAACTGAATCTTCATATCAATAGCAACTTGCATACCCATGATACATGCCTCATACTCAGCCATGTTATTGGTACAATAGAAACAAAGTCTGGCAGTAATCGGGGTATGACAACCTTCAGGGGAACTAATCACAACACCAACACCATTACCATGTGCATTGGAGGCACCATCAAAAACCATAGTCCATCGGGATCCTTGTTCAGGTCCGTCATATTGTCCAGGTTCTTTGGTAACAGACATAATGTCTTCATCAGGGAACTCAAAATTCATTGACTGGTAATCACCTACTGCTTGATGAGCCAAATGATCAGCAACAACACTCCCCTTAATGGCCTTCTGAGTAGTATACTGTATATCATATTCCGTCAAGATCATTTGCCATCTTGCAATTCTTCCGGAGAGAGCAGGTTTCTCAAATATGTACTTGATTGGATCCATCTTCGAAATCAACAAGGTAGTATGGGTCAACATATACTGTCTTAGTCAGCGAGCAGCCCATGCCAAAGCGCAGCAAGTTTTCTCGAGCAGTGAGTATCTTGTTTCACAGTCGGTAAACTTTTTGCTAAGGTAGTATATTGCCTGCTCTTTTCGACCAGACTCGTCATGTTGCCCCAATACACACCCCATTGAGTTGTCTAATACTGTTAAATACATAATCAAGGGTCTTCCATCAACTGGTGGCATTAAAATTGGAGGTTCTAGCAAATATCTCTTGATTTCATCAAAGGCAGTCTGGCACTCATCATTCCATTCCATCACCTGATCTTTCTTCAACAACTTGAAGATTGGCTCACAGATGGTAGTTAATTGGGAAATAAATCTTGCAATGTAGTTCAATCGTCCCAAGAAACCTCTAACCTCCTTCTCAGTACGGGGAGCTGGCATCTCTCGTATAGCTTTCACTTTTGCAGGATCCACTTCAATACCTTTTCCACTGACAATGAAACCCAGGAGCTTTCCAGATCTAACTCCAAAAGTACACTTGTTTGGATTTAATCTCAACCTGTATTTCTTCAACCTCTCAAACAACTTGTGCAGATGATCAAGATGTTGTTCTTCATTCTGAGACCTGGCTATCATATCATCCACATATACCTCTATCTCATGATGAATCATATCATGAAACAAAGCCACCATAGCACGCTGATATGTTGCCCCTGCATTCTTCAAACCAAATGGCATTACCTTATAGAAAAAGGTGCCCCACTGTGTCACAAATGTAGTCTTCTCCATATCTTCAGGTGCCATCTTGATTTGATTGTAACCAGAGAAACCATCCATAAAAGAGAATACCTTATGCTGAGCAGTGTTGTCTACCAGAATATCAATATGAGGAAGTGGAAAGTCATCTTTAGGACTAGCCTTGTTCAGATCTCTGTAGTCTACACACATACGTACCTTACCATCTTTCTTAGGAACTGGTACCACATTTGCAACCCACTGAGGATAAGAAGTTACGGCCAAGAACCCTGCATTGAACTGTTTCATTACCTCTGCTTTGATCTTTTCTGACATTTCAGGACGCATACGACGAACCTTCTGCTTCTTTGGACGACAATCTTCTTTCACTGGCAAACGGTGAACCACAATGTCTGTATCCAACCCTGGCATATCTTCATAAGACCAAGCAAAGATCTCCACATAGTCACGTAGCATCTGAATCAACCTGCTCTTGACACTGTCCTCTAAATCAGCCCCTATCTTGACCTCTTTTCTGTTTTCTTCAGTTCCCAGATTCACAACTTCGACTGGCTCTTCATGTGGCTGTATAGCTTTCTCTTCTTGTTGTAACAACCTAGCAAGCTCTACAGGTATTTCACAATCGTCCTCGTTTCCGTCTTCAGTTTGATAGATCGGATTCTCGAAATTGTAATTGGCAATAGTAGAACTGTTATCAACTGGATCCAGAGTGGATGAGGATCTGCATTTTAGTGACGTGGGTGTGTGTAAGAACACATAGCTGATAAAGCAAAAATAAAAGAAAAAGAAAGACAAAGAACGCAATATTTACGAAAACGAAACGTCCACTGATTTTATTGAATGAAGTATGCAAATGAAATGACAACCCGTAACAAGCACACCATTGTGCCCCGGGTAAGGCACATGGCTTGAAAGTTTTAATTGTTCCAGAAATCATAAATTTAAAAACATAACACAGTAATAGTATTTACTCCTGACTAAAGGAGATAGGGATAACATCTTCAGCTGTCCAATTATTGAGTCCAGCACCCACAGTAGGAAAAATCCATGCCTCCAAGTTGTAGTCTTCATCTTGATGTCCCACAGCATTGATAACCCCTTGATTGGTGATACGAACAGCACGAGCACGACGAACAACCTTCTGGGACTCTGCAGTGAAACCCAAACCAAACTTGTCAGACTTGTATGGAACATCAGGAAGCTGACCCCAAATAGTACAACCACCTTCTTCCACCACAGCTTTTGCATCATTGAGGGAGGCCATTGCCATTGTTGGAGGGTTTCTGATGACCACAGGAACCTTCTTCACAGCAGGAGGAGTCACACAATCCTTAACAGCCCAGGGAACCACTTCAAATGACTGACATGGAGTTTCAATGTATTCACCTTCTACTTCCAGATACTTGAAAGTGTTTACATGGCTGACAAAATATTCTTCCTCTCCAAAGACAGTAACAACTTTTCCATTCACCGGATATCTCAACTTTTGATGTAATGTGGAGGTCACAGCATCTGCCCCATGGATCCAGGGACGACCAAGCAGACATGAGTACGAAGGACGAATATCCATCACATAGAATGTAGCAGTGAACACCTGAGAACCAACCTTGATTGGAAGATCAATTTCCCCATGCACTACTCTTCTAGAACCATCAAAAGCCTTTACCACAATATTACTGGGCTTCAGTACCGTATCTTCAGGACTCAGCTTGTTCAGGACTTCCTTAGGCAACACATTCAGAGAGGAACCATTGTCTATCAGCACATGAGACAGGGTAGTGCCCCTGCATTCAATTGAAATATGCAAGGCCCTGTTATGATCCCTCTTGGCAGGGGTCAAGTCAGCATCAGAAAATCCTAACCCGTTGTCATAGGTCAGGTGAGCAACACAATTCTCAAACTGGTCCACAGAAATTGCACTGGGTACATGAGCCATCTTTAGAAACTTGATCAATGACTTGGCATGAGCCTCAGAACATAATAACAGGGAGAGCATAGAAATCTTTGAGGGAGTATGCCCCAGCTGATCAACAATATCATAATCACTCTTGCGAATGATTTTCAATACTTCTTCCATCTGCTTAGAGAGGTCATCAGCAACTGGCACATCAGTAGATACAGGCTCAATAACAGGACCCTTGCCCCGAGCATCAGTGGTGGAAGTAACAGCAGGAGTAACTGCACTCTTAGAAGCAACTGGAGGAGAGAAGACTCTTCCACTACGAGTGATCTTGCTAGATCCAGCAATATTATCAATGTCAACAGGCATATCAGGTAAAGGCTCCTGCTTGACACCATGGATGTAAACATCAGACCCATAGTGCCAAGGCACAGCTTTGTCAGATGTATAAGGAATAGGACCAGGAGTGGTAATGATCAGAGGAGCTACTCTGGCTTCAGCAACAACTTTCACAGGACCTTCAGCAGTAATCTTGATTGGGCCCTGATGAGTGATTTTAATGGGACCCTTTGAAGTGATTCTTAGTGGTACTTTGTCAACCATGTCAACCTCTTCAATCTTCTTACCCTGAGTCAGATGATCCACCATACTTTCTACAGATGCTGGTCTTCTTTCAAACACTATAGTATATTTATCCATGAGACGTTGAATCCCATCTCTCAAAATGAAGCAACTATCCGGCTTATAGGTACAATATAGACAATCTTCATGACAACCTGGAAAGATCCCAGCTTGTACTAACCTCTTTTTGATAACAGACAATGGTGTGCTCAACTCCATAACTGAATAGACATGCAGATCTTCATCAATATCTTCATCAATGGCGTTGACAGTCTTCTCGTGATTTGGCATTGGAGCTGTAATCACATTTGGAGTACCTGGTGGATCAAACTCAATTTCTCCCGCATCAATCATATCCTGAATTTTGTTCTTCAAGACCCAGCAGTTATTAGTATCATGTCCTGGACAGTTTGAATGATATGCACATCGTGCATTGGGATTGTACTTGGGAGATGTAACATTGGGATTCTGAGGAGCCTCCCTCAGGGTAATAAGTTCAGCCTTCAACAAGTGTTGCAATGCCTGAGCCATTGACATGTTGATCTTCGTGAACTGTCTTCTAGCCCTCTGTTGGTTGCCTTGAGGCTGCTCTGTTGTTGCAGGAGTTGGATTTGAAATATGAACTACACTCACAGACTGATGTCTTCTGTTACGATCAGGCTGACCATAAACAACATTAGATTCTTTCTTCCCAGTGGGAGGCTTCTTTGCAGCACCTGACGAAGAAGTGCCCACTTGGATCTTACCACTCTTGATACCATTCTCTACTCGCTCTCCTGTCATGATCAACTCAGTGAAGCCAGATGATGAGCTTCCAATGAGATGACTGTAAAACGGACCATTCAGCGTACACATGAACATATCAACCAACTCCCTATCAGTCAGAGGGGGTTGAACTCTTCCAGCTAAGTCTCTCCACTTCTGAGCATACTCCTTAAAGCTTTCTTTGGCACCCATAGACATGCTTTGAAGCTGCATGCGAGTGGGGGCTAAGTCAGCATTGTATTGATACTGCTTGTAGAAAGCTTCAGCAAGGTCATTCCAATCTCTGATGTTGACACTCTCCAACTGATAATACCACTCTAACTGAGCTCCAGATAAACTCTCTTGAAAGAAATGGATCCACAACTTTTTATCAGCAGTGTGGGGTTGAATTCTTCTGACATAAGACCTCAGATGCAATTTGGGACAAGAGACCCCATCATAGACAACAAATGTAGGAACTTTGAATCCAATGGGTATGACCACCCCAGATATCAAGCTCAAATCCTCAAAATCCAGCCCAGATGATTTCTGTAATTCCATAGCATCCATTCTATCCACCAGCATCTTGAATTTGTCTTCGTTAGGCTCATGGTAGTAGTTAGCCTCAAAATCAGAGTCCCCCATAGTGTTGTGGAGACTGCCTCTCTCCTGCTCAGATTCTTCAGATTCATAGTCTTCAACCTGTTCCTTGGTCCTGACAGGACCTTTGAACCTTCTTCCCATGTTGAGCAACCCAGCAGACCTTCTAGCCTTCTTAGTCTTCTTGGCCAGCAGTGTCTTCAATTCATCCTGCCCCTTGGATAGGTTCAGGATCAGCTCTTGGAACTGTGCATTCTGTGCCTGGAGATCCTTAACTGATTGTTCAAGAGCCATTGCTGAAATAAACAGCGAGAAGATGAGAAACCTGTGCACAATTATAAACCTGTGATGCAATGATATGGGAATGCATATGCAATGTTTTCAAGGACCGCAGGATTTAAATTTGCTTAAACAAACAAGAAAGTAACTTTTTATTAGTAATAACTTGTTTTGCCTTTTAGGCTTACAAAAAATGAAAACGAAATAAGTACAAAAGATGGGGTTTTAAGTCTCCCATGGACGTTTCCTCTTGGTGTTGAGGTATGAGTTGAGGTTTCGTTCCTCATGAAGTAGCTTTGTTAGCTCTAGGATCCTTGCTTGGCTTGCTTTGTAATGAGCCTCGAAAGTATCCCTTTGCTCTTTCAGTTGGATCCATGATCTCTGCAAGTCTTCCATATCAGTAGGCATGTCTGGGTGAAGGATGGTATAAGCTGTGTCTCCTTCAGCAACAGGTTCCATGGTAACTGGTAGGATGGCAGGATATGGCATCATGAGTGTCTGAGCACGAAATCGTACCCATCTGAGATAAGCCTCCATAGGAATGGTGTACTTAGGCTCCAGTGTCTTGCTGTCAATCCTGTTTACCTTTCCCCAAGCTCGTATGAATCTCTAACGGTAACCCTGAAGATCGTTGTCGTAGTCAAACACAATGCCCTGAATCAACATGTCATGTGGACCATCGCTCCGGGCGTAACCAAACTGTCGTAAAGCTAGAGATGGGTTGTAGGTGATGCCTCCTCTTATGCCTAGAAGTGGCACATTAGGAAACTCCCCACAACGGTCAATGATGGTGACATTCTCCATAGATCTGGAGCACCAATGGATGTCTGAGTGAGAAAGTGACATGATCCTCTTGGACCATCTGAACCCTTGCTCATTCTTCATTACTGAGCGAGGAAGGTGAGAAATAAACCACCTAGAAAGTAAAGGTATGCAGCACATCAAAGTTCCTCTTGCCCTTGTAGTACGGGTGTGAAGAGAATGTAGGATGTCTCCAAGTAAGGTAGGCACTGGATTGTGACTCAGGAATATGTTGATGGCATGAACGTCTATGAACTGATCAGGATTGGGGAACAACACTAAGCCATAAATCAATAAGGCTAAGATCTCCTCAAAAGCATCGTAGCTCATAGCCTTCAAGAACATTTGAGCTTTATCCACTAATACCTTGGCAAGAATACCTTTAACTCCACTTCTCGTCTCTAGAACAATGTCAGACTTCTTCAGATGTAGAGCTGCAGCAATAACTTCTGGTTTAAGCTCCTTCTCTAAGCCTGTGAATGGCTTCTGATCAAGAACAGGTATACCCAAAAGTTTAGAGAACTCCTCCATGGTTGGAACCAGCTGATAATCAGGAAATGTAAAGCAATGGTGCTTAGGGTCAAAGAACTGAAACAGCACACTCATCATGTCTTCACTGAACCCTGAAGTAACTAGATCCAATAAGTGACCATGTCTCTTGTTGAACTGGGAATGATCAGGCACTAGGGAAACCAACTCCTTGAGCTTAGCAGGTATCCCTACAAAGTTGATCCTGATGGTGTTTCTACGAGCAGAAGCCATGACCTGCAACAAAGAACAAAGATAAATCCTTTGGTCCTTGAAATGGTTAGGGAAAATGATATGCTTATGATGCATGATGATGTCATGATGTCATGCTCAATCACAAACATGTGGCACACACAAACAAGTCACACCATAGCCCTAGGTTTAAAGGCTTGCATGAGGTTCAAAGGCAAGTACCCTCCCCTGAAGTTAGATGGTTCATCCTGTCCTACAAAAGTAACCAGGTTCTAAGGGATCTCAATATCATTGATCCTTCACAAGGGCGGTTGTTCAGAAGGCAACTTACTTGCCAACCAAAACCCTCCAAGTTTAAGATCTCAATGAGCGTAGTATCGAGTGTCAACCAACTTCAGTCTGCACCAAAGCCGGTTACCTCACTACTTTCTAAAGGCCAAGATGAGTTAACTAGGGTTCTAAAAGTCAGTTAGTGCATTGACAACATATGGCAGCCTCAATATTATCCTCAACTTGACTTAAGGAATATAAGCACCAACCAAGAAGTCGCACTAACTATGGCCACCAGATCAACCGTATCGATATACGTCGTACAGTTTCCTTGGTCTATTGCCATTTACCTAAGGTACACTAGATCCGGGTTAGGACCTTTCACACATAAGAGCACCCCAACAATATAATAATAAAGCAAACAAGGCAAACAATTTAAAGTGATCTTAATTCCTAAGGGTACCCCTCTTAAATAGATCCCCAGCAGAGTCGCCAGTTCTGTAACACGGTGGGAGAACTGACTTTAAACAATGTTGCGGATAGCAAGAGTCGCCACCGACTTTTATTTTATCCATAAGGAAAGGTTATAAAAGAACAGGAAAGACCTTAGAGAATATTTTGGGTCCGGGGGGTAGGTTATGAAAAGGGAAGGTGTTAGCACCCTTTTCATCCATGGTTATCCATGGGCTCTTAGGTACTTAAGCTCACTTTTGAATTGTTTTGAAAGTGTAGTGTGTGAATAGCAAAAAATTTCAGAATAGTTTAATAATAATCCGTGTATGGATGTGAAAAAAACTTGCTTGAAAATTTTGTTGGAAATTTGTTTAAGTGTGAAAAAGTTTTGAAGTGAGCAAGTATCTAGGAGTAGCCTACCCTAATGTTTTAAGGTCTTTCTCATTCTTTATCCTTTCCTCAGTAAGACTATCCCTACTATAATGGAGTAGGTAGTCCTTACTTTGGATGTTAAGGGACATGTGAGGGACAATTGGATTTTTGAAGGCCATGGTGGGATGTAATAAGCACATATAAGGGACCATCATCATTTTTCGAAAGGGACTCGATTCGTAAAGGCAACCATAAGGGACTTTGATGATTTTTTTATTTGAGGGACTTGCTTTATACACCCCACTTAACCATTATTCGTAGGCAACTTGAGGGATATCCTTAGGAAGTGAGACGGCGATTAAAATCGACTTACGTGTGTGACGTGTTTATTTTAATTATCTTTATTTAAAAGTGATCTAAATTTATTTTAATATTACATACATGTTGTTACACTCCCTAATTACTAACCATAATAATAATTAAATAATTAAACAACTTTACATCCAAGAAACAATTACAAAATAATAAGCAAAATAATTAAATAGCAAAGATAAATAAAATATAAATAAGCAATAATAAATAATAAAGGGGGTTAATTCTAAGTTTACTCGGCAAGACATCGCATCTTGTGCCTACGTATCCTTACGGGAGTGGAATCAGAGTAATCGTAGTTCCCCTCAATAGGGAGGTTAGAAACTTCTTGACTGTGGTCAAGGTCTCAAGGGGAATAAACGCATCTTAAGGACACGCTTACGTGGAGTGTAGAAACTCCAAATCTCTACGTTGAAATGTTAAGTTGTAATTAGGGTTAAATTAGGGGTATTACAGTTATTATGATAATATTTCTCACCCAACCTCTCTTTGATGTTGGCAAAAAAAATCATGAAGTTTGACTTTGGTTTGACCACAGTTGACCTCAGTTTGACCTTTTAACTGCATTGACTGCTTTTGACTTATCTGATCATCTGACTGAGCAAACTTTTGAGAAAAGTCTTGAAACTTGACATGGGGGTTCTTATACACATATAAGATGTTATGAAGCTCACTTGAAGTCTTGGAAGTCCATTTAGCCTGATTAAAGTCAAAACCCTAGTTTTGGATGCACTGCTTAGGAGGTGCATTGTCTGAGGGAATTGTCAACTCTTCTGACCAATTGTGAATTTTGTGAACCTTGTGAACCTTCTTGGAACATAAAGTCTTGTATTGTGAGGGCAAATTTTGGGGTGCAACAGTCCCCCTGTTGTATGACTTGCTATGCTTATGCTATGCAGATGGTTAGGCTATGTACATGACCATATATGCAAATGCTAATGATATTGAAACATAAACCAAGTGAATAAGGTTGGGCAAATTCTAGGGTGCAACACACAGCCCCCACAAAGCTTTGAGAAATTGCTGCACTGCTGACTGGATGAACTAGAGCTTCGCTTTAGCGAGAAATAACGTAGCACTGGCACAAGGAACCCTACTGTATCAAAGATCAAAAGTCCACAATGACAAGAAAACCGGGTAGGTTGAAGGTCAGAGTTTCCTGTATAACCCTCCCAACTCACAGGTACGAACCTATCTCTGACAAGGTCTAGCATCCTATGCGCTCATCAGCGTCACAGACTTTCAAGAAACGATGATACGTTCACCATTTCTGGTTTGGCATCATAGTCGAACGAAGCGGCCTCACTTAGCTGACTCCCAAATGATCGGTCTCCAGAGTCGACAGTTTCCAAATCCAACACCCTTTCCCGACCAATGTATAGGGTAGGATGTCTTCAAAAGGAAACCTCGTCTGAACGCGAATTTCATGAAGACTATTGCACACCTAGTGTGCAGATCCTCACTACTTTCCACTCTAATGCTATGGTTATACTCAAGCCTGGGTTTTGGCTTATCACACAATGGAACAACCACCCAACAGCACAACAGCAACATATGATAATAAAGTGCGGAAAATGTAAATACAACAATATACAACATAAAACACACAAATATACACACCCAAAGACAAAGCAAACAAACGCTAGGATTGACTCGCATAGGGGATGGGAAAAGTCCCCAGCAGAGTCTCCAGCTGTCGCATCGCTGTGAAGAGGGGCCGACAAGGACAGAAGAGTCACCACCATTCGTTATTTATCCCAAAGAGAGGGAAAGAAAACGATCAGAGGAAACCTACAAAAAGGGGATAAGACAGGTCATCGCAACCAAATCTTGGGTTCGGGAGTCGGTTACGCAAGGGTAAGGTATGAGCATCCCTCATGTCCGTTGTACTCAAAGGGATCCATGCTTGTTTTCTAGTCTATGGGTGAAAGAAACTATCTAAAGGCTGCTGCTAAAATGGGGGAAACAGAAAGAATTGACTCAATAGAGCATCGTCGCCCTATGCCTACGTATTCCCGCGTGCAATGGGAAAGTCAGAGTCAATTTAGTCCGGGAAACTACGGGGGAGGTTGCTCGCTAAGATATCACGTCTTGTGCCTACGTATTCTCACCTGGTATGAGAAATCAGAGCAAAACGTAGTTCAGGCTAACTACGGGAAAAACAAGGTGTTCTCGATCGTACGGGGATGAGAGAAAAGGTTCAGGTAGACGATACTAGCTTACACATTCTAGCAGTTAAGTGTATTGTTGCTCGACCATTGGAGACTTAGGCGTTACCTGTTTGCGGTAGAATGGACGTAGCATGTCATGGGTTAAAAGGTACGGGGAACCTAAAGGGGGAAAGGAGGAAAAGTGCTCGCTAGGATTATCGTAATCCTATGCCTACGTATTCTCAACAAGTATGAGAAATCAGAGCAGCCGTAGTTCAGCTAACTACGGGACAAGATCTCAATCGCACGGGGGCGAGAGAAAAGGGGTATTTGTGAGTGGCGTTAAGTCTCCATTCCAATAGTTAGGGACAATTCCTATTTGCGGTAGAGCATAAAAATAACATACTCGGGTGAAAAGAAGGGAGAGTGCTTGCCAGGATCATTGCAATCCTGTGCCTACGTATTCTTAACGGGTATGAGAAACCAGAGCATCCGTAGTTCGGCTAACTACGGGAAAAACAGGTCTTGATCGCACGGGGGCGAGAGAAAAGGGAGTCTCGATCGCACGGGGGCGAGAGAAAAGGGATCCTAGTCCTGTAACGCCTAAACGAAAGGGAACCGGATCGGATCGGGATGCACATGCTAAATCCTAAGACGTAGGAGTGAATGCGTCACTGTTGCACCCCAAAATTTGCTCAACCTTTTCTTGCTTGATTTATGTTTCATTACACTTCATTAGCATAGTTACATCATGTACATGGTCTAATCATTTGCATATCATAGCATAGCATGCCTCCAACAAGGGATCAAGGGTGTCTATCAAGAGAAGAGCCTAGCAAGAGGCCTTATCCAAGTATGAGAAATCATCCAAGCCATCAAGAAATGATTTGAAGTCTTGAGAAGCTTGAGTGCCTACATGTGGATTTTTGCTCCTATCTTGAGGAATGTTGAGAATCATCAGTGGAATGAGGAGCATGGAATGTGAATTTTAGGTGTGTATGGATCTCCTGGGATGCCTAGAGGGCCTTATTGAAGCTGAGGCAAGTCTTTGATTCAAGTAGGAGAGCCATAGTTGAGGTGCAATCAACTAGGGTTTCATCTGGGTCAACCCTAATTCAATTGAGTAACTGGAGAGCATCAAAACCCTACCTTGAGGTCATGGGGTTCATGGATTGGTATGTTGATACATGTGTGGTGTTGTGCCAAGGTTAAGCAAAAAAAGATCAAGAATGTGGGAAGTTGCTAAATTAGGATTTCAGTGTAAAATCCCCTGTTTAGTGCCTAACTTCAAAGCCACATAAGTCAAAATACAAGTTTCAAATGGATTCTTGGCCAACATGAAACTTGTAGAGCTTCTCAATACCTTTAATTTGAGTACTAGAATTCTTCAAGAAGATTTGTAGAACTCAAGTTATAGTCTTTGCAAATTACAGGTCACCAGAGGACACTAAAATTTATCTGTGAAAGTCACTTGACTTCCAAGAAACTTTTGACCTTCAAGGAGTTTTCAAATGGATTCTTGGCCAACATAAGAATTTTAGATCTTGATCTTAGCTTTCCATAGAGTACTATAAGTCCTAAAGGGGATTTGTGGAACTCAAGTTATGATCTTGGCAATCCAGGGGTATTTTGGGCATTTGTGATTATAGGTCCTTTTCAAGCATGTGCCAAAATCTTCATTTTCCACTCCCTAAATGGAAAATTGTTCAACTATAAAGTTGCTCAAAATAGGGTTTTAACCTTGACCATGCATCAAGGAAGGTTTGAATTGGCTCATATGAGAAGTTGGTTTGAAATGGCTTTTTAATGAAGAATTTAAAATCATTTAAAAGGCAAAATTGTGATTTCTTGATTTCATGGCCAAACCAAGCAATGTTACATACCAATTTGATCAGAAAACATGTTTTAAAGATGATGACATTGTTACATTTTGGAGTTGAGTTCATTTGCACATGGTTTCACTTTGTTACTTAAGATTAAAGAAACATAATCATCCAATGCCTTAAGATCAAATACAAGGGATATGCACATCTAATTCAATTCTAATTATCATGAGGAGAGAATTTCAGGTGAAATTGGGGATTGAAACAGAGCAAGGCACAAGTTGAGCATATGAGATTTTGGAGGAAAGTGAGAAATTGAATTTCTCATTGTGGTTGTTACAGAACTTTCTAGAGGTTTCTATTGGCTTCTATATAAGCATTGCATTGGGTTCAGGTAGTTTTTTTGGCAAGGATCAAGCAAGGAATTGTAGGGAGCTATTGAATTTTCTCACCTCCAACTCAGAATCGATTTTGGAGTTGCAAGCCTATTCAAGCCAAATTGAAGGTTGAAGAAGCTTCATTGTGCATCACTGATCGTGCCTGAAGAGTCTTGGAGCTTGAATTGAGCATTTGATATCTCTGTTGATCCAATTTTTCCAGGTATGTAAACCTTCAAATTCCTCATAATCTAGGAAGAATTGGATAGTATCTTGCATGTGGTTAAGGCCTAGGATGTATAAGGATCATTTCTGGATAGGTTTGGGATCAATTAGAGACTAAATTAGGGTGATACCATTTTCTGTTGGAGCTTGTATCTCTTTGTTCTTGAAGCTTTAATGGTGTTTGAATAGTGAGAATTGATCAGGGAGAAGTGTAGTACACAGTGGGATCATTAATTTTAGGGTTTGAGGTGATTCAAGATTTGTGATTTTTCTGCAACTACCATCGGGTTTGGAGTTGTAGTGAGAATTAATAAGAATGGAGGTCGTATTCATGATCAGGGTGAAAAACTAGGTGGAATAGGGTATCTGGTTGCAAAGATTGATGAGGTTTAGGATTTGCTTCGCCGGAGAAGACGGTGGCACCAAGCTTAGGCCACCGTCTGTGTTTTCCCCCCTCAGTTTGAATATTTTGGGGACGATGAACCACCACCCTCAGATCATGCTTGGACTTTGACTGGAGACTTGTTTCAATGGCCACGATTGTGTTTCACAAGCTGAAGAGAATTGGAACCTCAAAACGCCCCGTTTCATTTAATCAGAATGAGTGGGCTTAGATGATTCGTTGCTAACCACACCCCATGTCTGGGCCCAATGAGAAAATACACATGGATTTATTGCTATTTGACACAGGCATTTTCCTATTTTCCAATTGATTTTCTGATTTGTTTTAAGTTTGGTTTGGGCTTAGGTCATATTGATACGCACACCCCCAATTGGGCCCATGTCTGGATTACAACTGATCTTAATTGCTAAACAACACGCCACTTTATTCATTTTCTTTCTATTTTCTTTTATTTTCATATTTTTCACATAGTTAGAAATTAATTCACTATAAATAGAAAAATAGGTCATTTTAGGCTAGATTTTTTTTTTCTTAACTCCTTAAAAAATGTAGAATTTAATAGGACAAAAAAATAGTTAATTCATGCATTTTATATTTTATTTTCATTTTTGCATTTTAATTGGCTTTATTTTTAATTTGTTTGGTATGCCATTTTGCTGATTTTATTATGGATGATTGGTGATGAATTTTGAGTTGATTATTTTTGGGCTAGTTAGCTTAGATCTTCATGTACCCATAGTAATTTTCTCATATTTTTGTGAGATAAATTTAGGCTAGTTTGAACATTGGACATTAGGTGGTTTAGAATTAGGGTTTTAAGTTGATACCTTTAGGTTTAGGGCATAGTTTAGGGTCCAAATGAATGGTTAAACCCCTGGTTTTTGTATGAGAGATTCTTAAGAGGTTTAGGGACCCTTAGTAATTTTTGTAGGATTTTATAATCACTTTTGGCATTTTTATTAGAATTAGTTTTAGGACTAACTTCTAAATGTTTCCAGTAAGCTAAGTTGACTAGTTTAATTCAGTAGTTCCCCTTAGATTAGGGTGGTGGTGCTCTTGTGCTTGGGTAATCAGGAAGACCAATTGAAGGTGATTTGGAGAGCTTGAAGGAGCTTGGAGTTGAAGATCTCTCATCTGTTGGAGTGCTTATCAGGAGCTTAGGAGAACTAGGGTTTTTTTAGGAAGAGCATCAGAGTAGTGCTATTTGTTTCTTCAAACATGGAGTATCTTGTCCATCTCCATTCAATCCAATGACATAAAGTCCTTTTAAAGAAGTCACATCTCTCCTTAGGAGGGATGAATGGCATGCTTTGAGAGTAGAACTTTGAGGATGCCAGTCTCTCATAATGTTAAGTTCTCAGTGACTTCCCTTGGTTGTCATTGAGCTTCTTAACATTCCAGCATGATCTTGATTGAATGAGTCTCCCTTGGAGGTGCTTGTTGAAGCTTGGTGAAGAGAAAGTTTAGTGCTTGTTGAAGCTTATTGCAGATGAAGTTTGTTATGGTTAAAGCCTGTTGCTTGTTGAAGTTAGGGTTTGCTGCTTGTTGAAGCTGTCTACTGGTTGAAGTTTGTTGAAACTTGGTGCTTGTTGAAGATTGAAAGTTGTTGAAACTTGAAGATGGGGTCTATTCATGAAGATGAAGGTTGTTGCTGTCAACTTTCTGCTGTTTAATCAACTTGTTGCTGTCAGAGCTGCTGTTTGTGCTGTTTGCTGTGGGAGTTTGGTGTTGCTGCTTGGGCTGCCTCCTTTGTTGGGTTTTGTTTTTCTGTATTATTTGTTGGCTTGTATAGCTTGCCCCCCCTAGGCTTGAAGTGAATGTTGTTTCACTTTTCCTGTTGTATTGCCGCATTGCATGCATTTTACTGTATTTGCCTGCTTTCTTTTCTGTTTATCCCCTAGGATCTCTGATTTCCTCTGTGCAGGAGGGAATTATGACAGACATTAGGATTCTTATCCATGCATGACAACATTAGGTTAGCTTTATTCCCCTTTCAACCCTAGGCTTTTTAGAGCTTCTTTCTTTTTTCTCATCTCAAAACAATTCAAAAACACAAAAATAAGGATAACGCGCGCTGTACGCTACGAGCCTTAAGCTATTTGAGAAAAGGTTGTTGGAAGGTCACTCATGAGTAATCTGACTGCTTAGTATGGTACCCTTAGGGTGACATGCGACGTAGTCACTCTCAGATCACAAGTCTTTAGTACAGTACAAGTTGCAAACAGAATAAAAAACATTTCTTTCGTAAAAAATTCAAAACAAACATCAAAGTTTCATTTTTGTCCACTTGGACTCTTAACCAAGAAAAACCCTGTCATAAGGTAATAAAAAAACAGTCAGACAAGCTTGTGTCTTCCGTAGCCCGAACTACGTTTGCTCTGATCTTTCATGCTGTATGAAAGTACGTAGGCATAGGATGTCGTATCCTAGCGAGCAACCTTCCCCCTAAACCCGTAGTTAGGCGAACTACGTTGACTCTGATTTCTCGTTCTAGACGGGAATACATAGGCATAAAGTGCGATACTTTGCCGAGTCATTTTCTTTTCTTTTTAACCCAGACCTTTAGAGTAGATAGAATACAATCCGTAACAGAAAACAAGCGTGGATCCCGTCGAGTACGGAGGACGTGAGGGGTGCTAATACCTTCCCCTTGCGTAATCGACTCCCGAATCCAGGGATTTGGTTGCGATGACCATTCCTTTCCCGTTTTACGTTAGGTTTACTTTGAGCGTTTCCTTTCCCTCCTTTGGGATAAATAACACACGGTGGGGACTCTTCTGTCATAGCCGGCGCCGATTTTCGCAGTAGTGACAGCTGGTGACTCTGCTGGGGACTCCAACGGTTCCCTACGCGAGTCAATCCTAGCGCTTGTTTTCCCGTCGTGGGTTTTGTATGGATTTACTTTTTCGTATTTACTTTCAGCATTATATTATTGTTGTTATGCTGGATAGGGGGTCAGATTGAGAGATAAGCCGGACCTGGGCTTGAGTGCACCTAGAATTAGTTGTGGAAAGTAGTGGGCGCGTGCATGCTTTGTATGTACTAGTGTCCTGCAAAATCCATGCTCGGAAGAGGTTCTTTTGGTTGACTTCGTTTTCAACCCTTTGGGTTGAGAGGGTTATTAGTTAGTTGGATTGTCGACTCTGGGGACCGATCAATTGGAAGTTGGCTAAGTGAGGCCTCTTCAGGACATAATGATGTCACACCTTCTGGGTATCGTATCATCAGTCTTGAAAGTCTGTGACGCCGACGACCGCATAGGATGTCGTACCTTGTGTTAGTTGATAGGATACCTACCTGTGAGAGGGATTGGGACATGCAGGAAACTTGACCTCCAGACTACCCGGTTTTCTTGATATTGGATCAGTATGTGTGGTTACTTGGGGTTCTTCATCAGGACAGTGTTATGGGTCTGTTGAGACCAGGTTGGAGCATTGTTATGGGTCTTTGAGACAGGGTTTAAGCATTATTGTGGGTCTGTTGAGACAGATATTGTGGATGGATCTCTTCAGCAATATATCACTTGATCCCTGTTGCATGTTTGCATATTGCATTATTGCATACTCATTTTGCATATCATTAACGTGTGTCTGTGCTGCAGGTGCATTTCATACCCTCTGATTCTAGTTGCCCGGATTTCTGTCTGCTGCTATTATCGATACTTTGGAGAAGATTGTGGCATACAAGTTGCCTACTCCAGATGTTTCTTCTTTGCTTGGTTTGATGTCTTTAGCTGATGATGATGTGAAGAGAAGCTTCAGGAAGAGTTATGGGAAGCTGCTTAGGTTGGTTTGCAAACCATCCACGTATGAGTTGAACGGATTGTACGCGCTTATGCTGTTTTGTGATCCCCCGCTGAGGTGTTTTACGTTCCCTGACTTCATTCTAGCTCCGACCATGGAAGAATATGCTGAGGTATTGGAGTTAACCATTCAGAACAGGGTACCCTTCATTCATATGGGTGCTGAGCCCAAGCTGGAGGATTTGGTTGTTGCTTTGCATTTAGATTCCTCAGAGTTGCTGTTAACCTCGTGGAATGGAGTTTCTGGTTTCTCTCTTAAGTTCTTGGTTGGGAAAGCACAAGAGTATGCCAAGAGTGGTTGTTGGATTATGTTTAATTCTATCCTTGCTTTGTGTATATATGGCATTGTACTGTTCCCTAGCATGCCTGACTTCGTTGATTTGGATGCATTCCATATATTTGCTTCAGGCAATCCTGTGCCTACACTGATTAGAGCCTTCTATCACTTTCTGCATTATAAGAACGAGAATAGGAGGGGCAAGAACGTCTCTTGTTGTGTGCCTTTGTTGTATATGTGGTTTGATAGTCACCTGCCCAAGAAGGGTATCTTTGCTGAGTCTGCAGCTACGGTGGAATGGTCTGAGCGTCTGATGGGGCTTTCTTCAGAAGATGTTGTCTGGTTTGATAGGGATTTACTGGGATCTGAGATTATCTACAGCTGCACAGGATATCCTAACATTCCTCTGATTGGGAGGAAAGGGTGCATTAACTACAATCCGTCATTGTTGATCAGGCAATTCGGTTATGCTTTGAGAAGCCCGCCAAAAGAGGAGGAAGTGCAGGAATCTCTATATTTCATAGGTGATCTGAGTGGAGAATTGTTATCCAAGCTTCAGCATGCTTGGAATAACATTCGTAAGAAAGGGAAGGCGTTGTTGGGTAAGAATGGTTGGAAAGCATATGCTCCATACAAGGTCTGGATCCAAGAGAGGGCAAAGCAGGCGCTGATGTCGTTTCCTGCAGTATTACCTCCTGCTCCCCTCGTGGTTGAGGATCCAACTACTGTGGCTATTGAGAGATATGAGCAGGTTGTGAAGGAGAAAGAAGCTTTGATGAAAGCCAACGAGAAGTTGGAAGAAGAGCTAGTTCAGCTCAGAAGCGAAAGAAATGAAGTTGTATATTCCTTCAAGCAGCAAACAAAGCTGGTGAACCGGTTAGGTGCAGAACTGACTGAACAACAAAAGAAGCGTGAACGCTTGGGGATAGATTTCAAGAGCTCTCATGACATGCTGGAGTCTAAGAAGAAAGCACTTGATATAGCTTACTTGGAGATCTCTACATTCAACAAAACTTGGAACGCTACGCTGACAAATAACAAGGAGAGAGAAGATAAGCTGAAGTTGCAAATCTCCAAGTCAGATGATCAGTTGAAAGCTAGCCAGAGGAAGTTTGAGGAAGAAGCTGTGCGTAGTTCTTCCATTCAATCCTCGTTGAACAAAGCTGTCAAGAATCTGCAGGAGCACAGACAGAACTTTGAAGCCAAGAAGCGGAAGTTAGAAGACTGTTTTGGCAAGGGAACTTTGGAAAACTCCAATGAAGGCCTCCAGTTCACTATATGGCAGTTAGGGTTGCTCGTCGAAGGGTTGCTCACTCAGTCCAATCATCCAGAGACCAAGAAATTGTTAGAAGAGTACCGTGCTCATTGTAACACTTGACTGTTGTATATGCTTTAGTTGCATTGTGCCGACCATCACCAGGATTGTTGGTTGAGGTCATGCCTTCTTGTTATTATGTACACTCAGTGATGTGGTATTTCTGACTTGATGGGCTCTTTGCAGCAATATATGAGATGTTTTCTCCATGGATGAATCCAAGCTTCTTAGCACTGTCACTGCACTGGCACTTTGGCACTAGAATCGGGGGTGATTGCCCTAGCGCACAGACACGCATTGCACCTGCATATTCATTTTGCATTGCCATTTACTTATTGAATCTGTATCTTATTTCCTGCATCTCACAGGTTTTCCAGGGTTGACGACCAAAGAGTTCATCGCTATTCAAACAGAAACAGTTGTAAGAAAGATAATGGATCAAGTTCAGAATGAGATGCAGGAGATGCACGGCAACATGACGCAGTTTATACAAGCAATGGAAACCATGGCCAAGGGCCAGGAGTAGCTGCAGGCTATTGTACAACCTCTGATTGCACGGGCTCATGATAGTACTGCTGATATTACTCTTCATGACCGTCAGGGTTTCCTCCAGGGTTCTGGACACCGACTTGCAGAGATAGACATGGAGCATGTTCAAGCTGAGTTAATTGAAGTTCGAGGCCAACTGGGGAAATTCATGAAGGACATGCACGCGTTGCGCTCGAATCAAGAGACGCTCGAAGAGGAGAATTACCGATTGAAGGCTCAGGTAGGATTGATGGCTGAAATATTGAGGAATGTACTCAGAAGAGAAGGTGAGCAAATGTCTAAAGCTGCGGTCGATTTACTTGCCCCACAGGGGTCGGAAGAACCAGTGCCCAGTCATGATAGGACTAAGAGACCCTCTACACAATTCGAAGCTCGGGATTCTCCTCGTCGGCAGTCGCGACTGATTTCTCAGGATAACTCAAGGGGGTATGGTAAAAGGATGAAGCTCTCTGGCAGGGTATTTGATGAGATTCCGGTGGATTATGATCAGTTGGTGCAACTCTTGTTCCAACTTCAACTGATTAAACCCCGCACTTTGGCTCCATTGACTGGGCAGCCACCACCAGGCTATGATGTGAGCGCCCATTGTGTCTTCCACTCCGGTGCACCGGGGCATAACATCGCAAACTGCAAGTCGTTCAAGCAGAAGATTTAAGATTTGCTGGATGAGAAGGCAATTGAATTTGTGTCGGGCGGTATAAAGGTCTCAGGGACCGATATTCCTATTTCCCCATCAGAAGTTGCAAAAGAATCAAGGCATATCCTGGAATCATTGGAAACTGAATCCCTAGGTCCACAACAGTTGCCAATGCCTGGGCTGAATTTGAGGATGACAGTGCATGAGCCTAAGGAACGGGTTGATCAAAACCAGCAGCGTATGAAACGCCAGCATCCGGCTCAGCGAAGAATTCAGGAGGGGAAGTCAAAGAGGGTATTTGAGGCACCTCCATCAACGTATGCTGAACTCTTTCAGACCTTGTTAGGGTTGCACCTTGTTGAAAAGAGAATGTTGGCCCCACCAACGGGCGCACCTCCATTTGGTTTCGACGCCAGTAAGCATTGTGAGTTTCATTCCGGGGCACCCAGGCATGACATTGAGGGTTGCCACGCTTTCAAGCATAAAGTCCAAGATTTGATCGACAGCAAGGCTATCAGGTTTTCTGATAGGGTCCCTAATATGGTGCAGGGCCACGGACAAGCAAAGGTCTGGTTGATGAAAAAGGTTCCTAACTTTGGTCGGGCCGTGGAAAATAGGTCAAGACAGCAGCAGGCTACCTCCAACAATTGTTTCTGAGGATGGTTGACTCGCCAATAAGTCAAAATGCAAGAAGTCCGGTTCTGAGACACCGACATTTTTCATGTTATCTTGTTCATGTCTTCGCATTTGTAGTTGCCTTTCTGTTCAATTGCAAATTTCGTTTGTAAAACTTGTTGTTTTTTTCAACTGATATTGATAAATGAAATAAATATGCATGTTTTGAATTAATCCAGTCATGTTCACTCTTTGTGTTTTCATTTATTTCAAACGCTTGTTAAGTGGAATCCGGGGAGGATGACGAAAACTGATGACGAATAAGCTTCCGATTGTATGCTTTTGGATAAAAACCTGTTGATAATGTACAGGCATTGTTTCAATACATAAACACCGGAGATATAAGGAAGATAATCCCTTGTTAACCCCTTTGAGCATAGCAGTATGAGTTTCTTTCTGAAAATGAAAAAACCCTAAATCTTAACCCGGGGCAGGGTAGGTGTCAGTTAGTTTGACTAAGCATTCAAATTACAAAAGGAGTGTCTGTTCGAGGATCAATCACACCTATATAGGCCGTGCCTAAAAAACCCGCAATGGTTGAACGTCAGGAGTGAGACAGTCACATTATCCCCCAAAGAGTCAGACAACCAGCGTCCCACGACTTGTTCAAAAAAGAAGAAGAGAATCCAAAGCCCGCTAAGTCGAAACTTCAAAATAAGTGGCTTAGGCAAAAATTAGGGCATCCCGCTGGACTTTAGAATCAAAAGAAGCTCCAAAGAGTCAGTCCAGGCAAAAGTTAGGGAACGAAAGAAAAAAACACAAAAAGACGAAAAGGATTACCAAAGAAAAAATCCTCGAAAGGGACAAAGTCGTGTGACTCTAGGCACCCAAAGACGATAAGCGAATGACTGTCACTCCGAAAAGCAAGTGGTATCCTGAACCATCACTCCTATCACTCCACCTTTAATAGGTGAACGCTGAAGTCGAATTAGCTGAACATAGGATTGGAGAACATCACGAAGAATGGGTGGGTCGAAATAAACTTTGAGCCTATATCCTTCCTTGTTAACCGTGAACCTGACCACGTTACAACCCGAAAAAGTCCTAATTGAAACAGGTTTAGTTCGAGAGCATACTTCGGTAAAGATCGCATTGAAACTGACTCCTAAAAGGATTCCTCTTGCGGCATGGTATTAATGTCGATATGTTGATGATTAATTCGTTGTAGGTCATAAAACTTTTCCATCAAATCGGACTGGATTTTCAAAACTGTCATATGCATTGCATTTAATATATCTTTTATGCAGAACAACTTGTTTTACTTGCAAGTAAGCGCATGCAGCAGGAAAGTTTCCTACAGTGGGAAGTCTGGTCAGAATAGAATGCAGAATGTCTGAATGTTTTGTGAGCCGGGGCAGGATATATCAATTAATCCCCAGTGGGAGTCAGCCACCCAAGAATCAGTTAATCTGGGGCAATTAGGTTGAGATTTGGCAGATCTCTCGCAGCTAGGGGCATCGCTTCACGAATCGACCGATCAGGGGCAAAAAGATTATTGCAAGACCGGGGCAGGTCACCCTAAGAACAAAAGATTTTGTTGGGACATCCTTTTGGGGTTTGACATGCAGAAACAATTCATATCTAACCGTCAGGGTACAAAAATTGAAGAGTCTTTATCAGGAAGTTAGTGCCGGTTCAGGGGCAAGGTATTGTGAGGTAGCATCATGGCTAACTTTTCCTTTCAAGACGAAGTGTTCAGACTGGGGCATGTTGGTATTTCTGGGGTAAATTTCCGAGAAGGTGGATGGAACTCGTGCTTCCCCGGCCAAAATCTTTTGATGAAGAGCCTGATTTCAGTTGATGTCATTCCTCGGCTAGTCACATCTTATCCCCAGAGAGTTGGAATGACGTTATCCCTTACCGAATGAGGGATTATTCTCCCCAGGAGAGTGTCCTCATGGAAAGTCGTCCATAGGATTGATCCCAGCAAGTCAAAATCAGTGTCCCCTGCAGAGGTTGCGCTCCCTAGTGAGTCGGATATGTGCAGGATCAATCCCCAGCATGGGAGATTCCCGCAATAGTTAACCGAGTTGTTGGTTTGAAAGGTTTATATCCGGAGGACAGTTTCCCTTCTCCCACAGGTCGTCATGCCATTGACAGGATGTTGATCCTCAGCAGAGTCCGAGGCCCCGAGTTTGTAAGCTGTGCCTCGACAGTGTGTTTTTCCTAGAAGTGTCGCTTCTTCCCCCAGATGAGGTGGTTCACCAGCGGGGTGGTTTGTTCTTTCCTCCAAGTGGAAATTGGTGTTTAATCTCTCCCCGACAGAGATGGTTGTGTTTCTGGCATTTATTTCGCCAAAATATTTTGTGATACTTGTTCTCCCCAGCGGAGTTGGCTTTATCCTCAACATTCATGTTGTTGAGACATCATTATCAGAATGGCCCCGACATCTTGAGCCTGCATTTGCATTTTCATATATCGTCATATTTGCATCTACTCAAACGCGTAGCATTTCCGTGCCGTACGGAGCATTACGCCATTTTCAAACATACGCATTTTGAAACATAGATCAGGTTGGTTAACCTTTGTGCTTGCAGGTGTGTTTTCTCAGCAGGAGTGCGGAGTTCTAGCTCAGATTTATTACCGGGTATTCGAGGGCTCGCCGTGAGACGTGTGATGATACGGTTCATCTTACTATTTTCCCCACAGAGTTACTTGGTCCCCGAGCAGAGTTATTTGTTTAAATTTCTCTTGTTTTCCCCGCCAGAGTTGCTTGTTGAAGTTTCTCTTATCCGGCCAGCGGATTATTTTCTTCAAATTTGTTGTTACGTCAACGTCAAAGGGTTTCATGAATCAGAATTTCAGAGGCTGCCGCCGGTTATCAGAACAGGCGTCCGACAGTTTGGTTTCCAAATATCCCCTGTGGGGTCCTCCTCAAAGTCGCTGTCATGTCAGTGCTAAAAGGTTTGTGGGTTAAGACCAATGGAGTTAGCTATTGCAGAGATAAAAAAAAGGAGAAACGGTATTCGGAGTATCTTCCCATATGAACAGATGGATGTATTTTCTTACTGGTTGACAGGATTATTTCCCTGGAGATCGTCAAAATTTTATTGCCTATGTTGATAGGAGTTCCTCGTGTTGACGAGATATGAGTCCTGACGTGGACAATTTACTGACGGGATTTCTTCGTGCTAGTGAAGTGGGTGTCCTAACGTGGACAGATTTATTTCCTCGGGTTGACGTGATGTGCTAGTCCTAACATGGACAGATTCTATTTCTCCGTGTTGACGGAATGTGGAGTCCTGACGTGGACAAATTGATTACTCTTCGTGTTAACAAAATGGCGTCCTGACGTGGACCATTTATTCCCAGCAGATATCTTTCTTCGTAATGGTGAAATGTGTGTCCTGACATGGACAAGGTTATAGTTCTTCGTGTTAACAAGATGCACGAGTCCTAACGGGAACAAATTTATCTTTCTTCGTGTTAGCGAGGCGTGAGTCCTGACGTGGACATGGTTTATTTCCTAACGGGGAAAGTTTTATTTCCTAACGGGGAAAGGTTTATTTCCTAACGGGGAAAGGTTTATTTCCTAGTGGGGAAGGGTTTATTTCCTAACGGGGAAAGGTTTATTTCCTAACGGGGAAAGGTTTATTTCCTAACAGGGGGAAATGTTTATTTCCTAACGGGGAAAGGTTTATTTCCTAACGGGGAAAGGTTTATTTCCTAACGGGGACAGGTTTATTCCTAACGTGGAAGATTTATTCCTGACATGGACAATTTATTCCTATGTTGATAGGATCCCCTCGCGCTGATGAAATACAGACGAGTCATCCCCAGCGAAGTCGCCGGGATGTTTCCGTGTTGACGGCAGGTGGAGTCCTGACGTGGACGAGTTTATGATGAGATTTCTTCGTGTTGACGAAACAAGCGTCCTGATGTGGACAAGGTTCTATTCTTGTGTTGTTGAGATATGAGTCCTGACGGGGATAGGTTTGGGTATTTGTGATTTGACGAAATTTGGGTCCAGATGTGGACAAGGTTACTCCTGTGATGATAGAATCTCTATTCATGTGGACGAATTTGTTTCTTTTTTTGTGTTGACAAGGTTGGTCCAGTTGTGGACGGAGGTGTTTTACGAAAATTGTTCAGCACCTGTGGCGTTACATAGGTGGTTGGGGTTGAAATCAGAATTATTATCAGACGTTGGATCAGTTATTGCCGTGACAACCAGGTTCAGATAGGGGATGTCGTTCCCAAGCAGTGTGCAGTTTATTTCTGCGGTTGGAAAATTTCCGGGTTTTCTTGGTATTCAACCGTCTCGTACCTCGATTGTTGGAAGGCCGTTCGCTCTTCACCCCAATCGGGTCCAAGCCGCTTGAATAGGGGCAGCTGTTGCACCCCAAAATTTGCTTAACCTTTTCTTGCCTGATTTATGTTTCATTGCACTTTATTAGCATAGTTACATCATGTACATGGTCTAATTATTTGCATATCATAGCATAGCATGCCTCCAACAAGGGATCAAGGGTGTCTATCAAGAGAAGAGCCTAGCAAGAGGCCTTATCCAAGTATGAGAAATCATCCAAGCCATCAAGAAATGATTTGAAGTCTTGAGAAGCTTGAGTGCCTACATGTGGATTTTTGCTCCTATCTTGAGGAATGTTGAGAATCATCAGTGGGATGAGGAGCATGGAATGTGAATTTGAGGTGTGTATGGATCTCCTGGGATGCCTAGAGGGCCTTATTGAAGCTGAGGCAAGTCTTTGATTCAAGTAGGAGAGCCATAGTTGAGGTGCAGTCAACTAGGGTTTCATCTGGGTCAACCCTAATTCAAATGAGTAACTGGAGAGCATCAAAAGCCTACCTTGAGGTCATGGGGTTCATGGATTTTTATGTTGATACATGTGTGGTGTTGTGCCAAGGTTAAGCAAAAAAAGATCAAGAATGTGGGAAGTTGCTAAATTAGGGTTTCAGTGTAAAACCCCCTATTTAGTGCCTAACTTCAAAGCCACATAAGTCAAAATACAAGTTTCAAATGGATTCTTTGCCAACATAAAACTTGTAGAGATTCTCAATACCTTTAATTTGAGTACTAGAAGTCTTCAAGAAGATTTGTAGAACTCAAGTTATAGTCTGTGCAAATTACAGGTCACCAGAGGACACTGAAATTTATCTGTGAAAGTCACTTGACTTCTAAGCAACTTTTGCCCTTCAAGGAGTTTTCAACTGGATTCTTGGCCAACATAAGAATTATAGATATTGATCTTAGATTTCCATAGAGTACTAGAAGTCCTCAAGGGGATTTGTGGAACTCAAGTTATGATCTTGGCAATCCAGGGGTATTTTGGGCATTTGTGATTATAGGTCATTTTCAAGCATGTGCCAAAATCTTCATTTTCCACTCCCCAAATGGAAAATTGTTCAACTAGAAATATGCTCAAAATAGGGTTTAACCTTGACCATGCATCAAGGAAGGTTTGAATTGGCTCATATGAGAAGTTGGTTTGAAATGGCTTTTTAATGAAGAATTTAAAATCATTTAAAAGGCAAAATTGTGATTTCTTGATTTCATGGCCAAACCAAGCAATGTTACATACCAATTTGATCAGAAAACATGTTTTAAAGATGAAGACATTATTACATTTTGGAGTTGAGTTCATTTGCACATGGTTTCACTTTGTTACTTAAGATTGAAGAAACATAACCATCAAATGCCTTAAGATCAAATACAAGGGATATGCACATCTAATTCAGTTCTAATTATCATGAGGAGAGAATTTCAGGTGAAATTGGGGATTGAAACAGAACAAGGCACAAGTTGAGCATATGAGATTTTGGAGGAAAGTGAGAAATTGAATTTCTTATTGTGGTTGTTACAAAACTTTCTAGAGGTTTCTATTGGCTTCTATATAAGCATTGCATTGGGTTCAGGTAGTTTTTTGGCAAGGATCAAGCAAGGAATCGTAGGGAGCTATTGAATTTTCTCACCTCCAACTCAGAATCGGTTTTGGAGTTGCAAGCCTATTCAAGCCAAATTGAAGGTTGAAGAAGCTTCATTGTGCATCACTGATCGTGTCTGAAGAGTCTTGGAGCTTGAATTGAGCATTTGATATCTCTGTTGATCCAATTTTTCTAGGTATGTAAACCTTCAAATTCCTCATAATCTAGGAAGAATTGGATAGTATCTTGCATGTGGTTAAGGCCTAGGATGTTATAAGGATCATTTCTGGATAGGTTTGGGATCAATTAGAGACTAAATTAGGGTGATACCATTTTCTGTTGGAGCTTGTATCTCTTTGTTCTTGAAGCTTTAATGGTGTTTGAATAGTGAGAATTGATCAGGGAGAAGTGTAGTACACAGTGGGATCATTAATTTTAGGGTTTGAGGTGATTCAAGATTTGTGATTTTTCTGCAACTACCATCGGGTTTGGAGTTGTAGTGAGAATTAATAAGAATGGAGGTCGTATTCATGATCAGGGTGAAAAACTAGGTGGAATAGGGTATCTGGTTGCAAAGATTGATGAGGTTTAGGGTTTGCTTCGCCGGAGAAGACGGTGGCGCCAAGCTTAGGCCACCGTCTGTGTTTTCCCCCCTCAGTTTGAATATTTTGGGGACGATGAACCACCACCCTCAGATCATGCTTGGACTTTGACTGGAGACTTGTTTCAATGGCCATGATTGTGTTTCACAAGCTGAAGAGAATTGGAACCTCAAAACGCCCCGTTTCATTTAATCAGAATGAGTGGGCTTAGATGATTCGTTGCTAACCACACCCCATGTCTGGGCCCAATGAGAAAATACACATGGATTTATTGCTATTTGACACAAGCATTTTCCTATTTTCCAATTGATTTTCTGATTTGTTTTAAGTTTGGTTTGGGCTTAGGTCATATTGATACACACCCCCCCCCCCCCCAATTGGGCCCATGTCTGGATTACAACTGATCTTAATTGCTAAACAACACGCCACTTTATTCATTTTCTTTCTATTTTCTTTTATTTTCATATTTTTCACATAGTTAGAAATTAATTCACTATAAATAGAAAAATAGGTCATTTTAGGCTAGATTTTTTTTCCTTAACTCCTTAAAAATTGTAAAATTTAATAGGACAAAAAAAATAGTTAATTCATGCATTTTATATTTTATTTTCATTTTTGCATTTTAATTGGCTTTATTTTTAATTTGTTTGGTATGCCATTTTGCTAATTTTATTATGGATGATTGGTGATGAATTTTGAGTTGATTATTTTTGGAATAGTTATCTTAGATATGCAAGTACCCATAGTAATTTTCTCATATTTTTGTGAGATAAATTTAGGCTAGTTTGAACATTGGACATTAGGTGGTTTAGAATTAGGGTTTTAAGTTGATACCTTTAGGTTTAGGGCATAGTTTAGGGTCCAAATGAATGGTTAAACCCCTGGTTTTTGTATGAGAGATTCTTAAGAGGTTTAGGGACCCTTAGTAATTTTTGTAGGACTTTATAATCACTTTTGGCATTTTTATTAGAATTAGTTTTAGGACTAACTTCTAAATGTTTCCAGTAAGCTAACTTGACTAGTTTAATTCAGTAGTTCCCCTTAGATTAGGGTGGTGGTGCTCTTGTGCTTGGGTAATCATGAAGACCAATTGAAGGTGCTTTGGAGAGCTTGAAAGATCTTGGAGTTGAAGATCTCTCATCTATTGGAGTGCTTGTCAGGAGCTTAGGAGAACTAGGGTTTTTTTAGAAAGAGCATCAGAGTAGTGCTATTTGTTTCTTCAAACATGGAGTATCTTTTCCATCTCCATTAAATACAATGACATAAAGTCCTTTTAAAGAAGTCACATCTCTCCTTAGGAGGGATGAATGGCATGCTTTGAGAGTAGAACTTTGAGGATGCCAGTCTCTCATAATGTTAAGTTCTCAGTGACTTCCCTTGGTTGTCATTGAGCTTCTTAACATTCGAGCTTGATCTTGATTGAATGAGTCTCCCTTGGAGGTGCTTGTTGAAGCTTGGTGAAGAGAAAGTTTAGTGCTTGTTGAAGCTTATTGCAGATGAAGTTTGTGCTGGTTGAAGCCTGTTGCTTGTTGAAGTTAGGGTTTGCTGCATGTTGAAGTTGTCTACTGGTTGAAGTTTGTTGAAACTTGGTGCTTGTTGAAGATTGAAAGTTGTTGAAACTTGAAGATGGGGTCTATTCATGAAGATGAAGGTTGTTGCTGTAAACTTTCTGCTGTTTAATCAACTTGTTGCTGTCAGAGCTGCTGTTTGTGCTGTTTGCTGTGGGAGTTTGGTGCTGCTGCTTGGGCTGCCTCCTTTGTTGGGTTTTGTTTTTCTGTATTGTTTGTTGGCTTGTATAGCTTGCCCTCATAGGCTTGAAGTGAATGTTGTTTCACTTTGCCTGTTGTATTGCCGCATTGCATGCATTTTACTGTATTTGCTTGCTTTCTTTTCTGTTTATCCCCTAGGATCTCTGATTTCCTCTGTGCAGGAGGGAATTATGACATACATTAGGATTCTTATCCATGCATGACAACATTAGGTTAGCTTTATTCCCCTTTCAACCCTAGGATTTTTAGAGCTTCTTTCTTTTTTCTCATCTCAAAACAATTCAAAAACACAAAAATAAGGATAACGCGCGCTGTACGCTACGAGCCTTAAGCTATTTGAGAAAAGGTTGTTGGAGGGTCACTCTTCAGTAATCTGACTGCTTAGTATGGTACCCTTAGGGTGACATGCGACGTAGTCACTCTCAGATCACAAGCCTTTAGTACAGTACAAGTTGCAAACAGAATAAAAAACATTTCTTTCGTAAAAAATTCAAAACAAACATCAAAGTGTCATTTTTGTCCGCTTGGACTCTTAACCAAGAAAAACCCTTTCATAAGGTAATAAAAAAACAGTCAGATAAGCTTGTGTCTTCCGTAGCCCGAACTACGTTTGCTTTGATCTTTCATGTTGTATGAAAGTACGTAGGCATAGGATGTCGTATCCTAGCGAGCAACCTTCCCCCCTTAACCCGTAGTTAGGCGAACTACGTTGACTTTGATTTCTCGTTCCAGACGGGAATACGTAGGCATAAAATGCAATACTTTGCCGAGTCATTTTCTTTTCTTTTTAACCCAGACCTTTAGAGTAGATAGAATACAATCCGTACCAAAAAACAAGCGTGGATCTCGTCGAGTACGGCGGACGTGAGGGGTGCTAATACCTTCCCCTTGCGTAATCGACTCCCGAATCCAGGGATTTGGTTGTGATGACCATTCCTTTCCCGTTTTGCGTTAGGTTTACTTCGAGCATTTCCTTTCCCTCCTTTGGGATAAATAACGCATGGTGACGACTCTTCTGTCATAGCCGGCGCTGATTTTCGCAGTAGCGACAGTCACATATCGCCCAAAGGGCATACGCTAAACACTCTAGACGAAGTGAGGGGAGGTCTCCCACTCATCATTTTCTACGTATCTAACGCTAACGGCTCACAACATTTGGCGGCTGATTAAAAAAGATTGAATGTTAAAAAATGTTACCGAACAGAGTGGTTCCGTTGACCCTTGAAATTGCGTGCAAGCTCAATTTCCAAGCTTCTAATCTCTTATTTGATCCTTGGTGCTACACCTCGAAAGGGTCAAAGTGAATTGAATTGGGTCCAATGTGACGCTAAACTGTCGTAACTCGACTTATGAATGAAAGTCAAACTATAGGAGATCGCGTATTGATATCCGTGTTAAGGACATGATGGATAAATGACATTGAGGGTCATTCTCCAGTTGAATCATGTCGCATGGATCGAAAACAGTGGGATCTCGTCTCAATCGCAAACATAATGTCGATTCATCGAAGGTAGGCTATTGCGATCCCAAAGTAAAGAAAATGACCCAAATGGTCATCTTCCATAGATTTGAAATCGGGAAGGTTATCAACTTCGAAAATCTGACGCTTACGGATACAAGACTTCATCGATCACAAAAAATCAAAATAAAATCGGAAAGAAGAAGAAATGAGAAGAGGAAGGAGGTGGTCTCGGATCCAACATTATTCATCAATAATTTGACTGGTAATGGATTACGGAAATATCGTCATCGACCAAAAACAGATGAAAATGGGATAAAAAGCCCAATAACAAATGAGAAATAAAATCTAGCTCTAAAAATAGAAAATGAAAATATTTTAAAGGATGAAGAAAATACTTATAAAATATATGTGTAAAGTATTCTAAAGAGATTATAAAAATAAAACTAATATATAATATAAATTAAATTGCTACTAAAACTTCTAAAAGAAATACATGTAGAATAAAATATAATACATTTACAAAATAACAATCTATTTTAAAACTAATATAAAAAATATATATATAATATATACAAACTAAAAATTTGTTAGAAAAATATTATATGAATTAAAATTAACAAACTGTATTATATAAACTTTACAATAAATAAGAAGAAAAATTAAAAAGAAAAGAACAGGGGAGTGCACAACCCAAATCCCTAAAGCAAAACAAAAGGAAAACAATTGGGCCCTTAGGATATGGTCTATCCGACCCAACTCATACCATTATCAAAGAATGGCAAAAATCTAAAATCTCCTTCCTTCCTCTTTTGCATTCACGCTGCAAAAATGGAACATCACAGAAAGAACGAAACAAAGTTCGCGGTTGAGCTTGTTGCTCGTAATTCTCGATTCCGCCTCCTTCATTCTCTCAATCTCATCTCATCTTTCAAGTCTCGCTTCTCCCTCTGTTTCGAGTTTGGTTCGTGAGTGGTTTTGGAGTTGTGAACAGGGGTTAAGGAAGACAGCGTATAGGGTCGTTGTTGAAGGATTTTTCGGGCGGGTTTCGGATAAGTTGGATTTTCTGGGTAAGTTTATACTGGTGGCTGTTTGAACATTGTTGAAGTTGGTTTTTTAGGTTTGATAATGGTGGGTTGTTGAAGAAACGGAGGATGAAGGTTGTAGTGTTTGAAGAAGATTTGGTTGTTGTTGTTGATGGGTTTTTTTGAAGAAGAGGTGGCGGCGATTTGAGAGGGTTTGAGTGAAGACTGGGGATGGCGGCGATTTGAGAGGGTTTGAGTGAAGACTTGGGGATAACGGGTTTGCATTGTGTTGTGAGTTGAGTGATGGAAATAAAGTGTTTTGGTTCTGATTTGTGTTTTTTTTTAAAGTTTAAGGTTTTTGGATTGAATCATTGTGGGATTTGTGTTGATGTTGTCTGTAGGTTGATGCGGATTGTAGTGTTGATGGGTTCACGGATGGTTTTACAGAAGAAGGGAGTTGTTGGTTCGAGGTTGAGAAATGGGTTTTCTGGGTTGGTTTCAGGAGGATGGTGATGAGTTTATGGAATATTGAAGGTAGTTAAATGGTGAAGATGATGGCTGATTCTGGGTTTGAAGGAGGCTGATGAGAATGGTGTTTGTGGTGTCTGTTTGAAAGGATGAAGAAGGAGGCGCTAGGGTTGTCTGCGGGTTGATGATAATGAATAGTGAATGTATATATAGAAATCAGACACGTGGCTGGCATGACTTAATGACTGATTAATTGACTTAAATTAAATACTAATGATTGATTAAATGACTGTTAGTGATAGTGCTTATTGAAATTAAAAACACTGGTTTAATGAAAAGGTGACCCTAATAAAATTCTAACAAACTAATTAAAACTAATTAAGTCTACTCCTAAACAAATGATTTAATAACAATTAAAATCTAAACTTAATTAAACTCTAAACTAAGACTTAATTAACTAATTTCTAATTAACCTAAAAAAAATATATTTTCTATTTAAGAACCAATCCTATTAAAACTCCTATATAAACTAAAATAATTCTAATATCTAAAAAATATTTAAAATGCTATAATAAAAATCCTATTCTCTAACAGCTATACTATAAAGCTATAAAAAGCAGAAAATAAGAATAAAATCACACAAAGCAGTGAAATAAAAATAGAAAGATCAGGTGAACACCGAAACGCAACTGAAATCATCAGCGCGGGATGGACCAACAGAATGAGAACAAACTCCGCTCGATTCCAAAATAAAACTTCTCATTTGAACTGGTTTGAATCGCCTAAAACGTGAGCAAACCAACTGTAATCCCGATAAATTCAATTCAGATGATAACACGCACAGTATGCGAGAAATGATATGCAGATGCAAATGAAATGAAAATGAAACACAAGTCAAGAAAAGGTTGGTCAAATTTTGGGGTACAACACAACCACCTCAGTCTCACTCCCCCTAAAGATTACAACCTTCTGCAAAGACTAATAACTTCTCCCCAGATATAACAAAGAGCTCTACATGTTCTCAGCAGCAGCAACAGGCATGGCAGACTATCATGCTCCCCCTAAATAGTTGCACACAAGAAACACAATTACTCTTCCTAAGCAGTAGTACAAACATGAAATAAAGTCATGACATCTGATCTAACATCAGAAAATAGAAAACAACACAACACGTTACTCCCCCTTTTTAGCCAAAAATTGACAAAAATAAATAAGTAGATGTAAACAAAAATGGAATTACACATAATGGAAGCACAAAAGAAACAAAATGCATGCAACATAAGTACAGATGGAAACAAAAATAACAACAATTGGAAACATAAAAACCAGTTAGAAACACAAATTCAGCAATATTCATTATTTCCTCTAGGACAACAAACAAAACCAGTTAGGCCTCTTTCAATTCAGATATAATTCCAGCTTTTGAAGTTGAACACCCAGTCTCCTTAGCAGATGTCAGAACAATGTCTCGAACATGTGTTCCTGCAAACTGATTATAGTGGAGGGACAGGGTGGACTTTCTTTTGCAGGCACTGTCAGCACTAGTCAAGATACCAAGATGCTGATTAAGTATGATACCACATATAAGAGAAGGAAATTCTATCAGCATCTTTACTGCACACGTTCCAGCATGCTTTAAAGTTTGATCAAAGATGTAAGTCCCATAATCAAAACTTGTCTTTGTCCTAATAGTATAGATGAATCTACCCAAACTAGTAGAAATAGTTGATGTATGGTTGGTGGGCACCCAATTAGAAACTCTAATTTTGTGCAGAATGACATACTTCACACTAAGTTTTCCATCAGAGAGTTTCCTTTTCTAGGCCAATGTACAACCCAATTTGCAGTAATTTCTTTACAAATCTTGTTGTCTAACTTTTCAAGCTTAACTTGAGGGTTTTCACCTCTTCCTAAGTACCTGTTAGTTATGGAGGAAGAAAACTCAACACATTATCCTCTTACAAACACGTTTCTATAGTTTTTACTTCTCTTGTTATCACACTCAGATGTGACATTCACCAATAAATCTTTTACTAGTACCTCATAGCATTTAACAAGATTAGTTACTGATCTAATTAGACCAACATGTTCTATGAGATCTATTATTTCCTTGCACTCTAGGGCATCTTGTCCTAATTCCTGTTACAGAGCTATCCTCCTCTGGTACACATATTTCCATCTCTCTACATTCTCAACAAAGTGAAAAAAGATGTTGTCCAAGGGTGCATCGGGAACATTCATAGATGCTCTCTTGACCACAGATCTTTTAGCAGGTGTGATGTCTTAGATATGATCCTCAACATCATAGTCTGACTCACTGACAGAGACAACCTTCCTCTTCTTAGAAGGAGTACTCACTTTACTCCAAGTTTTGGCAGGACCAACACCTGATTTCTTCTTAAGGCTCCTTGAGAGTGTGGTCTCAAAAACTTTACCTTTCCTACTCTTTAGCCTTTTGGCAATTCCTGGAGCAAGATTTTTTGTGATGACCTATTCATTAGACATCATTTCATCAATACTGACGACATCAATAGGTACGTCCCTTCACCTACTGGGACTTATTTCCCTCTCAGACTTACCCTGATCCTTAATACAATCTAGGTCTTGGTGCTTAGACACATCAGGTGCATTACTAGCGAGGCCAACAACTGTGATACTAGCAGTGGCATCTTTATGTGCCATCGATGTTTCAACATCTGTCATATCTTCTGCCCTAACTCCTCTCAACACGGAATAAATAAACCTATAGATGTTCCTATCAATATCCCTTTGTTTTAATTCATCCTGATTAGGGCTTTCAGTCACGGGAGCAGAGATTTTCTCAGAATCCACTTTAGTGGTCTCGGTTCTAATAGGGTCAATATATAGACTCGTCATAGTGTGAACCTTTTTTACCAGAGAGGGAGTTGTAGAGGACTTACCTTTTTTATGGCTCTTTGGTGGGGTTCTTTATTTCCTTTGTATGTTATCAACACAAGCACCATTGATAGGGGCATTATATCAAGTACTTCTTTATTTTTAGCTTCCATTGGCAAGATAGGATCAACCCTAACCCTTGAGGGGGACACATTTTCATGAGCACTTGTGTAGGACAAAATATGATGTTGAGACATCTTGCAAGAGTTATAGAAAGAATAAATCATGATATCTTTATTGAGTTAGGAAAAGAACGAATGGAGGATAAAAATACATACGGGGGATAACAATAGGGAAAATCGATTTGAAATGATTTCCTTAGGTAGGTGTGTACCTCTTGATTGGAGAAAGAGAAATCTTTATTGGCACGCTTCATCGCCATTAGTTGGCATAGATTTTCACACTTGTATATTCTAGATTTACCCTTTAGTCATTTAAACTGATTAGCATTCAACATTTTACCAAAAATGACTTCCAGTTGCTAGTTAGTCGTCACGTGTTCATGCACACAAATCTTGTTCTCTTCAGGTTCTCTTAAGAAGTGATGACAAATATCATGGTAGATCCGAGTGAACATTTTTGACATTATTATGGAACTTAGATATAATGTCATGACATCTTGCCAGCCATTATATTCTATAAACATTTGCTTAATGCAAGCCAGCTGACAACAACTTCTTTTTACATCCACATTAGTGGACGTGGTGACACTTTTTCCCTTCTTGCTAAACCAAGATATACAAGTGTTTCCAAGGGAGAGACAACTTCCTGATGTTCTCTTCCTATTGCCACGGGCATTCTTGTACATGTTTTGATCCATACTCATACAATTCTCATCATGCTCAACCTTGAGTTTTGGAATCCCTCTGAGAACTCCATTAGGGATAACCTTCTTTATAACATTATGATGTAAGTGGTCAAGACTTTGGTGCCATGATTTAACTTTATCTTCTTGGAAAAGAAGACATGTGGGGTGAAAACTCATATCTTGAGGAACTTGCAAGTTACAATTGTCCTTAGATCTAACATCCTTCACTAGCATACCATTTCCCTTTCTATCCCCAACTCCAGAGGTGAAATTGCTAACAAGACCCAATGTCTAAGTTTCAGTCTTTTCCTAGAGATATGTGAGCCATCAAACAACTATCAACCTTGGGTATCCACTGTTTAGTAGTGTCCTTCTTGGGCTTGGGTTGCATAACATGTTTAGGATATCCATACAATTTGTAGCATAAAGGTTTATGTGACCAAAACAACCGTAGTAATGACATTTCCAGCGATGGACTTTGCCTCTAGGTTGGTTTCTGCTACGATGTTGAGACATTTAATTCAACATCCTAGATTCAGGTTTAGCAGGAGTAAAGTGTGTAGTAGGATCTATCCCTTTTTGAGTTTGATTATCAAAACTTATTCCATTCATGTCTCCTGCCATTTTCCCAATCTAAAGAATTTTATCTAATGTGTCAGTACCACTTTTCAGCATTTTAACAAACTTTATCATGTTTTCAAGATTTGAAGGCAACAAGTTCACTTTATTTTCCAGCTCAGAGATGGTTATCAGGTGCTTTTCTTTTTTAGTCCGCAATTTGGATATGATTTTCTTTTGTTTTTCAATTATTTGGCAGACTTCTTTACTTTTAATACATAATTCCTTGTATGAGGCAGCCAACTCATCATAAGGTACTTCTTCATCACACGAGTCTTCTTCAGAGTCACACCTTTTAGTCAAGACACCTACATGCTCGGCGTACTCCTTATCATCCCCACTTTCAGAGTCATCATTAGACCAACATTAAGACATCCCCTTCTTCTGTTCCTTGAGGTATGTAGAGCATTCATCTTTATTGTAACCAAAACCTTTATATCCATGACATTGAGTCCTCTTACCTTGAATATGGTTTCCTTCATCCCTTTCCTTGTCCATAGTGCCAGAAAACACATTCCCTGGAGCTCACCCAAAAACAAAACAGGGTGACTTGCTCTGGTGCCAATTGAAATTTTGGCACACAAATACTAGATGTCGAGACAGATGTCACAAAACTAGGATCAAAACACAGTTTGAACACACATACAAAAATTCAGGAATATAAATGACAAAAAACTAAAATCAACACCAGAATTGTTAACATAGTTCGCTGCAACTCACCTACATCTGGGGGCTACCAAGTCAGGAGGAAATCCACTATCAGTAGTATTAACTCAAAGCTAAACAATCCTAGTTTACAACTCCTCACTTAATCCTTATCCAATGCAACTTGTACCTAGAAACTTCTAGAGATGAGAACCCTTTTCACTCCCTAATCACCTCAGTGATATCAAATAATCACAATCCCATTGAGTGTATACAAAACAACAAAACAGAAGAGAACACTTCCAAAATAATACTTGGTTTGCTTAAAAGCTTCACCTAAGAACAATACAATATTTGCTTAAAAGCTTTGAGTGAATAGTTAACAATCAGTCAAACTCAATGCATCAGAAGATACATGAGTGACATGCAATTAACAAACGGAAACCCTAGGGGCCAACCAAAACAACATCAAATCCTTATTCTCTAAGTTCTCATGATATGCTCTCCTCTTCAAATAGGGTTTTTCTTCTCTTTAAATAGCCTTCAGACCTACTGGACTTGGGTTTTATGAGGCACACAAATAGCAGCAATTAGTATAGATTGGCTGCAAATAAACCTGCATCAAAATGGGAGAAAATACAGACATTCCTAAAAAGGCTCATGGATCCTTTTTATGAAAAGTAACAGAATCTGCAATTACAAAAATTTCCACAATATACTTCCATACAAGTCGCCTACGTGTGCATCAGAACACACTTAAAATTCACACTAAAATTACCAAAATAGCCATGCCCTAGCTACCTAGTATAACATGTCCTGGAACATGTCATAATATCATGTAGAATATGATGTCTTACTGACATGGCAGAATATCTGGTTCAACATCTTGCTAACAACATGTTATTTTACCAAAACGTAGCCAATCCAAAAACCACAGGACTTACAATTCTCACATCCCATCATCATTTACTTTCTGCTGCAAGCATCACTCTACTGTTGCATATGAAATGACCTCCATACAACGAATACTTTGAGGATATTTCATATTCTACCCTCCAATGGATCTATCCTCCAAATGATCTATTCATCTCCTATATATTCTAAGGATGAAGAATATGAAAACAAGATTGTAGATGCATGTGTGCATATGGATACATGAGTGTGTGAGTCTTCACGTACATTGAAGCTACAACATCGCAACACAATAAAGAGAGAAACAATTAGAACTTTCATTGTATATCATTTTAAGTGTATTCATTTAATCTTCATCTTATGCGTTATAAGCTTATCAAGAAGAAAACTCTGTAAACACAAAACTGTTGTAAGCCAGTTTGGTAATATTCCTCAAGAGAATAGGCTGGTCTGGTTCTTGAGAGGGCTTTGACAGATTGTCAAAGAGGATAAATCTTCTTAAGCGAGCAGGTAGGTCATTGTCGCGACCGACATAATGACAGAGTCATCGTCATCCTTATTTGTTCATAGGAGCAGGGAAACAATGATAAAACTTAATTATTAAGGGTATGCGACTAGGTTAGGGAGTCGGTTAAGTGAGAGAAATGTACTAGGTACCCCTCACCTCCATTGTATTTAATGCGACCCTCCTCTAATTATAGGGTTAGTGTGTCTTTAAGATCCTTGCTTAATATTTATCCATTGTTTAAAATTTTATTTATTAAAATAAAATTATTTTGATATTTACAAAGAGAAAACCTAAATATGTCTTTGATTGTTTGTACTCGCTAGAGTCTTACAACTCTATGCATACGTATCTTCAAGTTCATTGAAGGATCAAATTATCGTAGTTCGTCTTAAAAATGTTGGTGTGTTAGTTATTTTTATCCTTTGAAAAAGTTCTCACGCCTCAGGGGCGTGGCAGAGAAGTCTTTGATTTTGAAAAACGCCTCAATGTACAAAAGCATAAGACTTAACGTTTAGGTGGGTTGAGTTGATTTTATCCCTTTTTGTTGATTGCAAAAAATCTCATTAAATTGATTATTGAAAATGAACTCAAATATATATATATATATATATATATATATATATATATATATATATATATATATATATATATATATATATATATATATATATATATATATATATATATATATATATATATATATTTCATAAAGCCAAAGCCCATATCCCTTATTCTTGATCCTTATCCCTGACCTAAAAGTTGTCAAATAATTTTTATCCCTTACTATCCCTAAGATATCCCCTAATTACTTAATTAATTAATATCCCTTAATTGACCATATATTCCTTAAATTATTTATATTAATCTATTTTAAAAATTAATCCCTAACATTAATTTAAATCCCAAATTCTATTTTGGTATTTTATTCTATATTTATAATCATCTAATTATTTTATGTTAATTAATCCCCTTATTATATTTGTTATCCTTATAAACATAATTAATTATATATGTAATTTTTATATTTTTATTGTTTTTATTTTTTACAATTTTTTTTAAGTTAGGGTTTTAGAGATAGCATATGGGTCTTAAGCCCATGTGATGATATACTTCTCATGATCAATTTTATACCCCTTCCAACTTTTATATTATTTTTTTATTATTTAGTTATTGTTATTTTAGTAATTAATAAAATTATTAAAAAATATTATTTTTATTAAACTAACTATTCAATTATTAAATTTAATTAATTCTAATTAAATTCTATTAATGATATAACCCTAAATAACGATCCTAACTAAAAAACACTTGTTTTTTATTTATTTATTTCTAATATTTATTGTTTTTTTTGTATTTTCTACAATTAAATAAATTACATATTTTTTATGTTTTGAAAACTTTTTACAGGCATATGAAACTGAATGCTTCTTAGCTTAAAAACAAGGTATACTTTGACTTGATTTTGGCTATGTTATGACTTAAAAAAAACTGACACATGTTAGTACAAAATTAATTTTGATTCATAATATTGTCTTGAGAAACTAATTTGACTCATGATATATATTAAAAAATTGATTTAAAAAAATTGATTTTTTTCTTATTTTTAAAATGTCTTATGGTGTTAGTAAAAAAATGATTAAAGAATTGATTAATGAATTTAAAACATAATAACATCAGACTTCAGATCTAAATAAAACATCCACCAAACATAAATAATTCAAGCAATTTTATCAATGAGGTATTAAGAGAGAACAAACTACGGGGAGGAGATTGTTCACAGTGAAAAGACAATATTCGATTTTTTATTCCCTCTTACTCGTTACTTCTTCGATCCCAGCTTTTTCACAATTTTTCTTCTTTGCCCGCGCTCTTTTTCGTTAGTGTGAAGAACAATAATTTTTTAGAGTAAGATTTGTAAAATGTGAATGATTCGAATATGAGAAAAAGGGGTTCTATTTATAGGTAAAATCAATTATCTGTCTATTAAAATCAACTACTACCAAACTACCTAAATTATCCTTTCCTTTACATTAATTTTCACTACCAAAAAGTTAAAAAAATAAATGACTAGTGTCTCAAATTTTTTCAAACATACTCTACCCCAAAGTGACACATTGTCTCATTCCAATCATTCATTTTTAAACTTCAATTTTCTCCATCTTCATTCTCTTCTTTCAATTCAAATTTCAAATCTCTTTCTCATTTCATTTTCCCACACTTTCTCACTTTAATTTTTAATTTTTTAACACTTCATTTTATTTTTCCTTTTTTTTCTTCTAAGTATCAACTATCTTTCTATTAAAATTAACTACAGTCAAACTACGTAATCTGTTCTTTCCTTTATATTAATTTCCCCTTAGTAATAATCTCATTATGACCCTAATTAGATAATATCAATTAATAATAATTTGATTAATAAAAAAATAATTTAATCCTAATTAATCCCAATATTAATTTATTCCTAATTAATAATAACATGACTTAATATTAATATGTTATAAAAATAAAAATAATATTAATATTAATCTAACCTCATTTAACTAATAACATTATTATAATATATTGTACCCCTAACATTAAAATAAATAATCCCCTTAATACTTATTATTATATTTTTACTAATGTGTTTTACTAAGACAAAATGTCCTAGTTACTAATGGTAATATCCCTTTGATATAACTCCCTAAATTATAACATTCCAAGCAACATCTCTGAATTAAAACAAATCTCTAAGAGAGACTAAAAAGTCAAAATGGCCCCTTTGACTTTTTAGGTCAAAGGGGTTGACCATATGCCTTATAAAGGGCCCTGAGCATGTTAATGACCTAGATTCTAAGTCAATGACAAGAAAGAAATAGTGGTCAAAATTTGAAGTACGACAATTGTCCCTATTTAATCAACTTCAAACTGAGATGATGATGATGGTGAATCTTCATTTTCTCGTGGTAGAAGATGATTAAATATCGAGAGGAACCCTAATTTTGATCACATAGTTAATAGATCATAAGGATGAGTAAGGTTTACTCAATCCTTAATGCTTTGTTAGTATCCTAACCTATCTTAGTAGAACCCTTGTTGATCAATTTGTCTACGACCTCCCTGATCATAAAAATCGGGTAGGACTCTAATGATCCTTCGATTGTTATTTGATAAGCCCTGGTAAAATCCTTGATGAAACTCTTAATAAAATCCCTAGTAAAATTCTTGATGAAACCCATGATACATCTTCCGATGGAATCCCCGGTGATAAAACTCTGATGAAACCCCTTTGACAAATCTCTGATGAAACCCCTTGATTAATTTATGATGATTAGTTTTAACCTCTCCGGGTGAAACTTGTATACGATTCCTATGATCATCTGATCATATTACTGGAATTGAATAGGACTCTAGTGATACCCCGATCATTATAGATGAAACCCCCTGATAAAACTATGGTGAAACTCTTTGATAAAATTTTGGTAGAACCCCTTGATAAAATTTCGGTAGAACCCCTTAATGGAACCCTTGACGAGACCTCTGATAAAACCCCTTTGATAAAATCCTTTGATGAATCCGCGAATGAAACCCTTGATGAAATCTTTTAATAATATTTTGATAGAACCCCTTGATAAGAAATCCTGGTGAAACCATTTGATAAATCCCTGATGAAACCCCTTGATAATAATATTTTGTTGAACTTTCTTGGTAAAACCCTGGTAAACCCTTGGTGGAACCTTGTGGATAATGCTTTGATGAAAACCTTTTTCTAGAACCCCTTTGATGAAACTTCAGATAGAATCCCTAGATGAAACCCTTGGTAAAACCCTTTTGATGTGATCCCTTGATAAAACCCCTGTGGAACCCTTTGATAAAAAATCCTAGTGAAACCCTTTGATAAATTCTGATAAAACCCCTCTGATAGAAATTTGATGAAGCCCCTAATGGAATCCTTGATGAAACCCTTGATAAAAAAAATCCTTAATGGAACCCTTGATAAAAAAAACCTTAATGGAACCCTTAGATATTTGGTGGAACTTATCCCGTATGAGGGATAGGTTGCTAAGATGAAGATGTGAGAAATGGGCACCTGCTCACTGGTTGACAATGATCATTTAGCATGACCGATTACTGGATATATTCTCACGGTGAGTGAGCTTGTTGGGGAAATCTTTTATTGAAAAGGCACTTGTGGTAATGTTACTTACTGGGAAAGGCCAATAAGCATTTCTGGTTGGGGAATTGTAATGATATAGCTGGGGATTTAGAATTCAGTCGTCATCAGTATAAGAATAGGTAACTCATTGTTGGCAAGAAAATTGATGTAAGACCCAAAAGAACTGAAAGGAATAACAACGGTATAAGAACCGTAGAATAAGATGATAAACTGTGTAAGAACCAAAGTGAAAAATAAACAGCGTAAGAACCAGTGTGACTGGATGACAACGATGTAAGATCCAAAGTGACTGGATAACAACGATGTAAGAACTGAAGTGACTTACTAACATCGGTGTATGAACCAAAGTGACTGGTTGAGAATAGTGTACGAATCGAAGTGACTGGATGCCAATGGTGTAAGAACTAAAACGACGGGATGACAACAGTGTAAGAACCATAAATAGGATATTATCAGGGATAATACTAAAGTAAGAACTTCTGCAGGGGAGTTCTTGGAGTAAAAAGAAGATTAATAGAAGAACACGATGCCTCTACTAGGGGAGACCAGTGTCACATAAGATGACTGTCTTCTGGGGAATATGCTTCCAAAAGAGGTTCCCTAAGGAGAACGAGTGCCGAGGAAACTCCTAAGAAATACTTAATAGGATCTGGTGAAGGAATTATATATCATTAGGTTATACCAGGGACAATGCTGCCAAGTATTTTCTGCTTGGAGAATGAGTTCCAAGGATACTTACTGGGGAATCGTCCTTAAGACCGACTCACTAGAATGTATAGCAAGGAAATAGATGGGGAGAATCTTATACGAAGATCTATTACCGATCTAGCTGGGGATTGATCCAGACTCTTATGATGAGTCTTGAGTCTCATCATATGTTATGTATCTATGTTATGTATGCATGTTTAAAATTTGTATGGCGTAATGCTCCATATTCATGTATATTTTATGCGTGATATATTGTATGAATGCGATGTTGTCGATGGTCCATCCGTGGATGAGATAATTTTTGAATAACATGGCTCATTTTCTTTTGGTAAAAAGTTAAGCCGGACCCTCTGAAAGTGGCTTTTGAAGGCTGGGCTTTGGAATTGTTAATGAGGATGGGTTTTTTTTGTAAGGTGTCAAGTGAGGTTGGGTTTTTTGCGAGGTGTTAGGTAGGATTGGGCTTTTGTAGATATTAGATTCATGCTCATGGGAATGTGCTAGAAGAATGAGATGATATGCATGGTTTGATGCTAGAGCGTAGCGACATGATTAATGCATGACATTGATTTGAATGTTTCCATAAGTGCCCCTGTGGTGATTCAGAGACTATTAGGGCTTAGAGTGGTCATTTGTATTACAAGGATATTTGTCAAAAGGTGGTAGGGTATTATGTCAAAATGACTTCGCGATACTCATTTCAAACTTGACGATTGCTGATGTAGAAAATGGCTTGCTCGAGCATTTCGAAAGTATAAAGAGAACTTTCCCTCTGTGAGCTGTCTTACCCCATTCTGTTAGGTCTTTGAAGAGATTTGCCTTAATATGGGTGTTGAAGCAGCTTGGCCATACTATGCACTTAAAGCAGCCTGCCATTGTAGTAGCCTTGGGGAAATTCTCCCTTGACTAATTGACCCTTGGAATTATATGCCCCAGATTAACCGTTTTTTGAAGAGGTTTCTTTTGATCAAGCCTTGTAGTGGTATGCCCTAGATTGATTGAGCCTTGGAGGGTATGGCCCTTGTTTGTAGGCATTTTGAAGGAGTTGCCTAAAAAGGAACTTAGATCCTATCATGCTGTGATATGACCTCGATATGAGCTGCCCTAGTGTTTTTAACTTTTGAAACATATGCCTCTTATTAAACCGACTTTCGAAGTGGTTGGCTTCACTATGCTCTTGAGTTGATATGCCCTAGTATGAGATTTTTGAAATTTATTCCTCTTATAATGAGGGTCATGGATATGATTTGGCATGGGTGCGTCAAATCATGGAATGTTTCGCCTCTAGTCAGTAGGATCTTCAGATGATGTGCCCCTATGATCATAAGAATTCCCCCCCTAATTGGAAGGATCCATAGGTGACTCTCCCTTAGTCAGGAATGTCTCGAAGTGGTGTGCCCATAATCAGACCTTTGTTGATATTTCCTTGGTGCTAAGTATTGATTTGTGAGAAAAATGTTCCATTTGAAAAGTAATTATAACACCATGTTCATGCATGTTGTTTAAATCAAAAATTGTTATGGAAAATGGATATGTTGTATACAGATGCTATTTTCCATGAGGTTGGCACAAATGAAGATTTAAAATGTATTGATTTAACAAATATTCGGAGTCAGTTTAACATAATTTTGCTGAGTATGCTTTCATAGTGAACCTAACTTCAATTTGGACTTTTGAAGGTTGTAGCGTCATCTGGTTCAGGGTTTATGAAACCAAAGGATTATAAGGATCAAATTTTATTAAGACCCACCCTTTTTTCTTGATGATCTTCATTCATAAATCCAATTAATTCAACAATTGCATTCAGTCACAAGAGACTTTTGGTAGATATTGATGGAGGTAAGATATAGTGGTTCAAACACTTGATGAGATTTTTGAGGTGGCAGTCACCTACTTTCATTTACAAGTTTGTTTCTATTTTCCTTTTTTTTTTTTGCTTTTTAATCCTTGTTTTTGCATGGACCAATTTTTGAATTTGTGATCCATCGGGATGCCCTAATTTTTGCCTAAGACAAAGTCAACTTTTTTCAGTTTTTTTCTTCTTCTTGACTTAGCAGACCCTTTTTTTGGAACAACTCTTGTGAAATGTTGCTTTTGACTTAGAAAGGGTGTGACTGCCATGTTATATATTGTGGGCTTTCATCTCTTTTGCTTCCTCAACGTTGAATGGTGTGAGGAAGAAGATGTGGCGAGCTTTTATCCATGTGAGATCAGAATGCATCATTGACTTAATTGAAAAACTACCCTGCCCCTGGTTAAGATTAATGTTTTTTTTAATAAATAGAAAGAACACCAAATTCAGGCTCGAGGGGGTTGATTACATATTATCTCCTTATCTTTCTGGTGTTTAAGGAGTGAAACAATGCCTTACATCGTCAGCTAGGTCTAACTATTAGAAGCATAGTCAACAAATTTAGTTATTTATTACATCATTCTCCTCCTAAGTTTGTTAATGGTGAAGAGCGAAATGGAAAAGCTTTGATTTATTTTTATTTTTATTTTCATGATGGCATAAGAAAGAGAGTGTAAATGAATGGATTGATTCCAAAAATATGCATGCTCATTTTATTAAAATTATTTCTCAAAGGGTACAACTTTTAATACAAACAACAATTAGAAAAAAATAAATTACAACCAGAAATGATAAATTCTATTGATCCCAGGGATGAGCTTCATTGTTGATCCACCTTCTTTAAGGGATGCTTTTTTTATGTTCTTCCACTTATAAAGATAAGGAGTGAGTGTTTACCAATGAGACTCCTTTTTCAAAAGTCAACAACTTGTCGTTGTAACTAGAAGGATATGTATGACGAGAAGGATCAAGTGATTGTAAGTTCACTATGGCATATCTGAGAAAGTGTTGAGGTAATTGGCCCTAAGACTTTGACATAACATCCAACTTCTTTTCAATCTTCCTTTTTTTATGATTGATAAAATGCATGAGGTTGGTGATGAAGTAAATATTGTTATAGACTTTGCTACAGAGGCATCATCTAGTGTTGTTGCATTTGAGGCTCTAAGTAGGCATATGGCTGGCATGGGGAAGCTTTACTTCTCTCTTCAATGGTACTTGTCCCTCTTGAGTTCCTCTATAGTTTCTTGAGATATCTTTTTAGTTCGTCTGTGAGCATCAGAAAACCTCTTAGCTCTTGACAGTTGGATAAAGGCGAGAGCGGAAAGGATATGAAAATGTACGTGTATGTATGCAAATGCATGAGGTATGCAAAAATATTTGTTTTGAAGGTATGATAAAAGTTTTTTCATGGAGATGTAATGCAATGCGGGGTTAGGAGAAGGATAGACCTAAGGAAACCCAAACGTGTTTAGGGATTGTGATGTACATGTGGAAACTCCCACTGGTTTAGGAATTATGATAGACAAAAGGAAACCCTTACGAGTTTAGGATAATGATGGATAAAAGGAAACCCTTACAGGTTTAAGGATTATGATAGATGCAAGGAAACCCCTACGGTTTCAGGGTATTGATGGACATAAAACCCACATATAGGTTTAAGGATAGTGGCATACATAGAAAAACCTTATCTAGGAAGGTTCCCTACATATAGGGATAAGGAGAAGTAAGGGAATCCATATATGGGTTTTTGGATAATGCCGAATATAAGGACACCTTATATAAGAAGGCTCTTTAAAAATAGGGATAATGATCGGTATAGGAAACCCAAACAGTTTTAGGGATATGTAAGGTAATATGCAAACATGACCTAGCTAAGATGGTCTTCTTATGACAAGATAGTTCTAAGTTTTGACTATCCAATCCCCTCACTTGTAAAATATAAAGTTTTTGGAATAATAGCCCTAGAGTCGTGGACTATACCATTGTTTTACCATGAGAAAGAACAAGTCATCCTACAGTAACCCTTCGGGATAAATCTTATCTAGGCGGGACCTTAGTAACGAGCCTTGCGAGTTGATAACACAAGGTCACCATGAGTGAAACTGGTTCTAGACAAGGGTTCCCATAGTCATGGATTACATCCAAACCATTAACATATTAAGGGGTATACCCTACAATGAAGTTAACTTTAGGGGGGTCTATTCCAAGTGTAGCTTCCATGTATCTTTGAGATGTAACATCTCACCGAAAATATTTCAATTCTACCTCAAGCCTGGGTTTTCAGCTTCTCACATATTAAAGTCTCAACCAATGATATGACAGTATAATAATATAATAAAATAAAATAATAAAAATCATAGAATGTAAAAGGAAAAGAAAATAAATAAATGAGAAGTAACAAAATAAATAAATAATAAAACAAATAAAGAAAAGACACAAACCCTAGAACTTAGAGGTTATAATGGGCTCTCTTTAGGGAGGAAGTACTCCCCAGCAGAGTCGCCAGCTGTTGCAGCCAACAAAATGTCAAAGTCGCAATCATTCTTTATTTGTTACTAGGAACATGGAAACAATGATTAAAGGTATGAGACTAGGTTCAGGAGTCGGTTAAGTGAGAGGAAGGTACTAGGCACCCCTCACCTTCATTATATTCAATGTGATCCTCCTGTAATTCTAGGGTTAATGTGTCTTTAAGATGTTTGCTTAACATTTATCCATTGCTTAAATATTTATTTATTAAAAGAAAATTATTTTGATATTTACAAAGAGAAAACCTAAATATGTTTTTGATTATTTGTAGTCGATAGAGTCTTACAATTTTATGTCCATGTACCCTCAACTTTATTGAAAGATCAGAGCACCGTAGCTCGTCTTAAAAATATTGGCGTGTTGGTTGTCTTAATCATTTGATTAAGTTCTCAAGCATCGGGGGTAGAGAAGTCTTTGATTTAAAAAAATGCCTCAATACACAAGGGCAGAAGACTTAATGTTTAAGTGGGTTGAGTTGATTCTATCTCTTTTTATTGATTGCAAAAAGTCCTATTAATTTGATTAGTCAAAGTAAACCCATAGTGATATTATATATATAATCATTCTAATTTTAAAAATTTGATCAACCTAAAACCCATATCCTTTATCTTTGATCCTTATTCCTGATCTAAAAATTGTCAAATAATTTTTATCCCTTACTATTCCTAAGGTATCCCCGAATTATCCCTAATTACTTAATTAATTGATATCCCTTAATTAACCCTATATTCCTTAAATTATTTATATTAACCTATTTTAAAAATGAATCCCTAACATTAATTTAAATTCCTAATCCTATTTTGCTATTTTATTCCATGTTTATAATTATCTAATTATTTTATGTTAATTAATCCCTTTATTAAATTAATTATCCTTATAACCCTAATTAATTATATATATTTTTTAATATTTTTATTGTTTTTATTTTTTACCATTTTTTTATGTTAGGATTTTAGAGATAGCATATGGGTCTTAAGCTCATGTGATGATATACCTCGTCCAACATTTTATACCTCGTCCAACATTTATATTATTTTTTATTATTTAGTTATTGTTATTTTACTAATTAATAAAATTATTAAAAAATTAATTTTTTTTTATTAAACTAACTATTCAATTATTAAATTTAATTAATTCTAATTAAATCCTATTAATTATATAACCCTAAATAATGATCCTAACTAATAAACACTTATTATTTATTTATTTCTAATATTTATTATTTTTTTTAATTTTCTCTAATTAAATGAATTACATATTTTTTATGTTTTGAAATTTTTTTAAGACATGAAACCGAGTGCTTCTTAGTTTTAAAACAAGGTATATTTTGACTTGATTTTGGTTATGTTATGACTTAAAAAAACATTGACTCATGTTAGTATAAAATTAATTTTGATTCATAATATTGTCTTGAGAAACTAATTTAATTCATGATATATGTTAAAAAATTAATGCAAAGGAAATGGTTTTTTTCTTATTTTAAAAATACCTTATGATGTTAGTAAACAAAATAATTAAAGAATTGATTAACGAATTTAAACCATAATAACATCAAACATTAGATCTAAATAAAACATCCACCAAACATAAGTAATTCAAACAATTTTATTAATGAGGTATTAAGAGAGACCAACCTTTGGGAATTAGATTGTTTCCTGTCAAAAGACAATACTCACTTTTTTATTCCCTCTTACTCGTTACGTCTTCGATCTCATCTTTTTCACAATTTTTCTTCTTTGCCCGCGCCCTTTTTGGAAATATCGATGATGATGATGCATTAAATAAAATTATTATTTTAATGATTTTTTTAAATATGCATTAAATAAAATACGAAAATTAATAATTAAATGATTAAAAAAATTATTTTGTGATTTTTTTATGATTTTAAAATAAATTAGAAAATTTAGAGAACATAAATAAAAAGAGAAAACAAACACTAAAAGTGGAGAAGGTGAGATTTGAACTCTTAATTTTTCTCCCTTATGACTCCTTCCTTATACTCATTTTGCTACAAATTAGGTCATCTCATTTATTCAAAATAAAATAGCATTAGCCTGTATATAATAATAATATTAATAACAATTACATGATAATATTAATATTAATAATAATAATATTAATATTATACTCTAATAACCCCATTATGACCATAATTAGATATATCAATTAATAATAATTTGATTAATAAAAAATAAGTTAATCCTAATTAATCCCAATATTAACTTATTCATAATTAATAATAACATGACTTAATATTAATATGTTATAAAAATAAAAATAATACTAAAATTAATCTAACCTCATTTAACTAATAACATTATTATAATATAATGTACCCCTGACATTAAAATAAATAATCCTCTTAATACTTATTATTATATTTTTACTAATGTGTTTTAATAAGACAAGATGTCCTAGTTACTAATGGTAATATCCCTCTGGTATAACTCCCTAAATTATAACATTACAAACAACATCTCTGAATTAAAACAAATCTCTAAGAGGGATTAAAAAGTCAAAATGATCCCCCTTTGACTTTTTAGGTCATTAGAGTTGACCAAATGTCTTATAAAGGGTCTCAAGCATGTCAATGACCTAGATTCTAAGCCAATAACAAGAAATAAATAGTGGTCAAAATTTAGGGTATGACAATCAGGGTATTAAGAAGTCAATGGCCGTTATATTTCTTAGGAAACCGGGTAGGTCAGAATTCTTAAGAAATCACTGACGTGTTGTCATTGTATTTGTAATTAGTTTTTATTATTGAATTAACTTCTTTTCTAAGGCGAAATCACCTAGGTGGGTGGAATAAATATAGTCTAGTTAATGATGAATCAAGATAAAAATACTTGTGTTCATTTTTTTTATCTTTATCATTTTTTAATAGATTGGATGGGAAAAAGTTTTAAATCCAGAAACCCAAACCAAACCCCCATTTCTTGTGTTACTTGCACCTTTACACCCGACAATCTAAAGTCACTATAATTTATGAATTTCAAATTTAATTTTTTTTGAATTTAGCTACCTTGTTTGGATTTGGATACCATGATTAAAAACTGTTTTTTTTTCCTCTAAGTCTATTATTTCTTCTCTTGAAAAAGAAAATAAAAAATTGTTAGAATAAATAGATTGTCTTAAAGAAGACAAATTATTTTAATTCAAAATGATCCTTCCATTTCTTCTCCTTCTTATGGAAACTCTGCTGAACCAATCAAGAGTGAAAAATTGAACTTATAATTGAAGATAATGCTTTTTTATAACTTGTTTGACTTGAATTTTGTTGTTGCTTTGATAAGTGTCTCAGTGGTAGCTATTATGACCATCCCAACTAAGACTGCGCCAATTACTGCTCCTGAGGTCAACAAGATTGCTAACGTAATGGAGGTCTTTTTAGAACAAGACCCATCAATTTTCCCGTCTCCCATCAAGAAATGTCGGGGAAACAATGTTTCTCCTGCCCCCAAGTAGAGTACACCCAAGCAGGCATGTGTCTTTGAGGATGCTAGTTCGGGGTCTCTAACCCCTTTTCTTCATCTTTCGACTATTCTTCCTTCTTGGGTCGAAGAGGACCTGTAATTTATTCAAAATTTGTCTAAGGAAGAGAGGATGAAGCTTGTTATTGGCGCCTACCATAGTTATTTTTAGACTTGCTCCTTATTGTCTCTAGAAGTGGCTAATCAGGGGGGTGTGTTAGCCATAAGGAACACAACTAAGGAAAAGGATGATTTGAAGAAGAAATGTGAGGCTATGGAGTTGAAACACTTTTTTTTGTTGAGAAAAAGTTAGTTGAATTGCGTAAGCAGGCTAAGCTTGCAGAATCTTTGCACGCAGAAGTGAAACTTCATAGATCTCAATCCATTCTAGCTACCTGGGTGGTTGAGTTGGAAGCTTCTCTGAAGGCAATGAAAAAGCATAGACAAGATGCTTCAATGTCCTTTATCGAAGTGATACGTAAGCTAGAAGAGGATCAACAAGTTTTCAAGCAGGAGAAGGAAGCTCTTGCTGAGGTTCTGAATGATCTTAAGAAAGACCGTGTCGTTGTGAAGGAAAAGTCCTAAGATACCCTTGAATGGGTGGTGTAGGATGTGTACGGGGTTAGTTATCATGTATAGGAGTAGGCACAAAGGTTTTCCCCCGATATCTCTGTTGATGTTGGTCAGCTAGCCCCTTTCGATGTCAAATGTTAGGGCTTAAGAGTTTGTCCCTCATTCCTTTTTTTTTTGCTTTCCTACAAAGTTTAAAAGCCAATGCTCTGGTTTGTAATACATGCCCAATTAATAAAACCACTTTATCAAATTATATATCTTTTTTTCTCATTAGATAAGTGTTGGGCCCCTTTTCAATAGTGCCTTTGGGTTGTATGCGAGTTGTACAGGCTCAAAGGCATGCATGCTTTTACTCCCGCACATGGTAAAATTTACCTGCCTCAAGGGAGATTCATATTCGTTTGCATAGTATTTATAACCTGAATTATGGAAACCTTAGTGTTTTAGATGCAACATTTGATTGCTTTGTGTGGCAACGTTCTGCTGCTTGATAAGTGATTATTGTAATGTATATTTAATTTATTTTATTCTCCTTTTGTTGTGTGTTTTTATCATTTTGTGTCGCTTTTGGTTGTTTTTTTTTTATTTTGGTTAACAATGAAGTATCAGGCAAGTTTGAAAGAAAAAGACGGTAAATCACGCATTTGCAGGTCATCTCAGTACAAAAGGCTCATGGCCAACACGGTCTGGCCGTGTTGGCCCTTAAAGCACCCCCATAGTAAAAAAATTAGAAGAACACGGGCTGGTCATGTTGCATGACACGAGTTGTGTTCCTCAACACGACCCCCATGTTAGACAATATTGCTCGTGTTGTACCCAGTGACAGTTACCAAACAAGAGTTTTTTTATAGCGTTTTGTGACTTTTGGGAGTCTAAAAACTGCTAAAGACTTAATTCTTAGTGAATCTTAATGATAATGCATGAATTATGAGTGATTAATTGTTGGTTTTTGTATAAGTAATGTATTTGAGCTTGAGACAAAGGGGTTACTAGTTACTTATCACTTTCATACTTTACAACTTTCAGTTTTTCGGTGCTTGGTGTCTTTCTGCTGTAATTTCTAGACTTCTTTTTATTCAAGTATTATTTCCCTTAAATTTATTATCTATCACAATTTCTTGTTAATATATTGGTTTACAGGTCAAACATGCCAAAATTTGGACCAATCACAACCCACCCCACCACCCTACATGCATCCATTTGTTTGATTTTTGAAATTCTTCCACTCATTTAACCCAATAATAAACCCCTTCATCTTCAACATTTCCATTCATTCTCTTAAAATCCCTAACGCCTAAATAACCAAACATCCAAAAGCTTCAAGATTTAACCCATTCTCCCTACCAAAACACAAACTACCTTCAGAAAAATTTCAGCAAACCCACCCTTAAATAACATTCCCTAACCAAAAACTCCAACCACACACTTTGAAATTTCTCAAATTCTTTTAAATTCAACGATGGATCCCATGAAGTTTGACAAGGGAAAGCAGCCAAAGGCATCAAGAATAAAGCGAAGAAGAGGCAGTTCTTCCAATGCAAACCCTCATGGCTTCATTTTAAAAAAGGAAGAGCACACTAATAGGTATATAACACTTTCTCAGAGGTGTATCTGTTAGAACAAGATTTGGTTCTTCATCTATACCATTGAGTTTTAATGATAATAAGGTAGTATTTGTGTGAGAACAATTTTGGTACCCTAACGATTTATTATTGTGTAGCTTTAACAACCAGTTTTGATTCTAAGAATATGACGTGCAACGTCATCAGTTTCTGAACTGTGTCCCAAAATTTGCTTTTATGCTAATTCACTTTTAAGAAGCTTCTGAGAAGACACCATGTTGTTATTGCAATGTTCTCTTGGTTTCTACTTCTGGATGTGACTCTGATCATCAAACTTCCTTCTGAAGTTTTAAGTTGAAGATTATGACGTTTCTGAAGATCTCAAGTCAGACGTTGATGTTATCAAGGTTCAAATTGATGATTCTAAAGATTCTGATTTCAAGCTATGTGACTCCTCTGTTCATGCTTCATCTACTTTTCATCATAAGCCAATCAATTTGAAGATAAGGATAAACGATACGTGATCAAAATAATACACATTATAAAACAAAATTGTTCCTCCACTACCTGGTTTTATGGGCAAAAGGATTGTACTATTCTTCACACCTGTCACTATAACGTTAGTGGACAGCTAGATTTTATATCACTGATTTTCCCTCCAATGGTTCCTTTTTCATGCTATATATAGAGGACTTGGAGACTTGAACAAAGTTCCCAATTTTACAAGACTATTTCTACGTGAAAAGCTCTCAACTTTGTGCAAACTTTTCTTTAAGTTTTTTTGTGTATTTCATTTGTGTAAAACCTGCTTGTGTAGAAGCAACTTGTAAATACACAATCTTTATTAAAACTTTTTGTTTGTAGTTCCTTGGAGGACAAATTAGGTCAGTATCCTTGAGAAGACATGAACTATTTATCTTCGTGGTTTGTTAGTCACCAACTGTTGCTAGTGCATTTTTAATCAGTTGATTATAGTGGATTAAGTCCTTGTGTATAAGGCAAAATCACCTTGGCGGGTGGAATAGATTAGCTTTGAGTTTCAAGCGAACCAGGATAAAAATCCTTGTGTCTCTCTCATTGTTCAATCTTTTGATTGTTAAGTTTTTGAGTTGGTAAAAAGATTTTATTTTTAAAACCCAATTCAAAACTCATCTTTCTTGTGTTTTTTGCACCTTCAATTGGAATCAGAGCTCCAGTTTTGATTGGGATAAAAAAATTTATCAACATTTCACCATGCTCAGTACCAATCCACTTTGTGTGAGAAACAATGACTGCTCCAGCTGCTGCTAACAATGACAAAGATCAATACAGTGCCAAACCACCAGCCTTTGATGGTGATAAGTTTGACTATTGGAAAGATAGAATTGAAAGTTTCTTTCTTGGTTATGATATAGATTTTTGGGATCTTGTAGTTGATAGCTACACTCACCTAGTTGATGCTGCAGGTAACAAAGTAGCAAGAAGTGCTATGAATGATCAATAAAAGAAGGACTATAAGAATCATCATAAGGCAATAACTATGTTGCTCATGCTATCTCTTATATTAAGTATGGGAAGATAACAAACAGAGATACTACAAAGTTCATCTTTGATTCCTTAAGGATGACTCATGAAGGGAACACTCAAGTAAAGGAGACAAAGGCTTTATCCCTAATCCAGAAATATGAGGCATTCAGAATGGGGGATGAAGAAAGAGTTGGGACTATATTCTCAAGGATTCAGATGTTGGTTGCAGGATTCAAGGTTTTGGATAAAGGTTATCCAACTGCTGACCGTGTCAAGAATATCATCAGAAGTCTCCCCAAGAAATGGAGACCTATGGTAACTTCCTTGAAGATATATAAAGATATGAATAATATCAGTCTTGAAGAACTTGTTAGTTTTTTAAGCAGTCATGAGATAGAGCTCGAGGGAGATGAACCTCAAAAGCGAGGTAAATATGTTTCCTTGAAGTCGAAGCCTGAAAAGGCAAGGGCTTATCAAGCTGAGGAAGATTCAGAAGATTCAGATGAAGAATCAAAAGATGATGATGAGCTATCACTGATTTCTAGAAGGGTCAACAGACTTTAGAAGCATAGGCATAATGGTCAAGGGAAGTTCAGAGGAGCAAGGAAGATCGTTGGTCATTTTGACAGAAGAAGTAGGGTTTTGGAAAAGAGATTATTTACTATGAGTGCAAAGAGCCAGGTCACAACAAGAATGAGTGTCCTAAGCTCTAGAAGGACAAGAGGCCTAAGAAGAAATTCTCCAAAGGCAAGAAAGGGCTAATGGCTACATGGTACGACTCTGATGTAGAAGAAGAATATTTTAAAGAGGAACAAGACAATGTTGCTTTAATGGCAACTACAACTGATGCTGAAGTCTCTAGAGAACCAAAAGACAGGGTGCTATCAGAATCAGAATCTGACTCTGATTTTGAAGAGACATCCTTAGCATCTTAATTGAAACACCAGTCATGGTACTTGGACAGTGGTTGCTCGTGACACATGACAGGAAGAAGGCATATGTTCTAAGATTTAGAACTTAAGCCGGAAGGCTTAGTCAGTTTCGGAGGAAACTAGAAGGTAAAGACCATTGGCTCTGGAACTGTTGGTAATGGTTAACTTCCTTCTATTACTAATGTTCTTCTTATCAATGGTTTGATGCATAACTCATTATCTATTAGTCAACTTAGTGACAATGGTTATGATATCGTTTTCAATCAAAAGTCCTGTAAGGCTATTAGTCAGAAAGATGGTTCAATCCTTTTTAATAAAAAGAGGAAAAACAATATTTATAAGATTAGACTTTTTGATCTTAAGGACCAGAATGCTAAATGCTTAATTTCTGTTAATAAGGAGAAAATAGAGAAGGATTGCAAAATAGTCAGAGTCAGAAGTGATCATGGTGGCGATTTGAGAATATATACTTTGAGAATATTTTTTATTCTTATGAAAATTTCCATGATTTCTTCTATCCTAAAACTCTATAACAAAATGAGTTTGTAGAAAGGAAGAATAGGACTTTGCAAGAGATGGCTTGCACCATGATCCAAGAAACTGACATGGCTAAGCAGTTTTGGGCAGAGACACTAAACACAATGCATTATATTCAGAACATGATTTCTCTTAGACCTATTCTGGGTAAGACTCCCTATGAACTATGGAAGAACAGAAGGTCCAACATTTCTTATTTCCATCCTTTTGGTTGTATTTGTTTTATGTTGAACACTGACGAGAATCTTGGCAAGTTTGATTCTAAGGCTCAAAAGTGTTTGTTGTTAGGATATTCTGCATCCTTAAAAGGCTACATAATCTATAACACAGAAACACGAATTGTTGAGTGTCGCTACTGCGAAAAAAGGTGCCGGCAATGACAGAAGAGTCGCCACCTATCATTATTTATCCTAAACGAGGGAAAGGAAACAATCAGGGAAAACCTAGCGAAAAGGGATAAGATTGGTCATCGCAACCAAATCTCGAGTTCAGGAGTCGGTTACGCAAGGGGAAGGTATGAGCACCCCTCACGTTCGTCGTACTCGACGGGATCTACGCATAGTTGTCTATATAAAAGGGGGATTGAAACTATCTAGCTAAAGGTCTCAGGGACAAAAGAAAAGAAAAGAGACTCGACAGAGCATCAACGCTCTGTGCCTACGTACTCCCTCGTGCAATGGGAAAGTCAGAGTCAACGTAGTTCAGCAAACTACGGGCGAAAGGGGAGAAAGGTTGCTCACCGAGACATTGCCGTCTCGTGCCTACGTACTCTTAACAGGTATGAGAGATCAGAGCAAACGTAGTTTGGGCTGACACGAAACCACAGGTTGATTAAGTGTTTTATCAGAGTAAGGTTAACAAATAGTTCTAGCAGTTTGGTGTATGCAGCTCGACCATTGGAGACTTAGGCGTTACTGTTTGCGGTGGAACTAAAAGTTAACAATACTCTTTTATCTGAAAAGATTTTCCTTATTAAAAGTCACAAAGGACAAAAGAATTTCAATGATTTGTTTTTGTTTTTTTAGAGAAGAAGTGTTTTGAGTTTGATTTGTAACTCCTGTTGCACTAGAGACTATGACTTAGGAGCGAATGCGTCGCATATCACGCTAAGGGTGTATACTAAACACTCTAGGCAATTGAGAGGAATCCACTCAATCACCATTTCCCAAGTAGCTTAAGGCTCGTAGCGTACAACATTCATTAGCCTTTATTATGTATTTTGAAAATGTTTGAAGATGAGGAGAGAAAGGACGCACTAAAGGGAGACTAACTCAAACCTAAACGTTGTCATGCAAAGTGGACTTAGAGTTGGGATACAAAAGGGAACTACCTAATGTTATCATGCATGGTTTAACACCTAATGTCTATCATAACCTCTCTTGAATAAGAGAGATTAGAGATCCTAAGGGAAGAAAGACAAAAGAAGAGAAGAAGAAAGGAACACGAAAATGCAATTATGCAAACATAGAAAGCACACATAGGATGAAAGTGAGGGAGGAAATATGTGTGGGGCAGAAGCCTCCACAAGCTCATATCAACCTCAAGCATGCATATGAAAATGCAAAAGAAGAAGAGAGAAGGAAATGCACAAGATGAGATCACACAACAAGAAGAAAATCACACAAAATGCACCAAAAGTGGGATGAAATGGCCTAAACCAAACAACATCAACCACAACGCCATAAAGCAAAACAAATGAAAGGAAAGCCTAAAAAAAGTGAGTATGGGAGGCTATATGAGGACAATAAGGAACTCATAATATGAACTCAACCATAAGCATAAAAAACAAAGTGCAAAAGAAGGCACAAAGAAGTCCTCAAGGATTCACCACTTTAGGTATGCTTCAAGTACCTCCTAAGGAGGGACTAAGCCACCTTAAATGAGACTCCAAGGTCATGGGACAAAAGAGGGGATGAGAGAAAAGTGCTCAAAAGAAAAAGCAATCACACCAAAATAAAACGCAAGCACATACATAAATGAATGCAAACATGTCACACATGGAAACCCTAAATGGAAACTCCAAAAGGAACACAAGTTTGAACAAGAAAAACACAATGTCATGACCTAAAATTGAGCAACCAGCAACCTTAACATGTTAGCAACATGAATCAAAAGGAATTGAAGTCTCAAAGGATCCATGAAAGTCATTTCCAAGACAAACTAGGTTAATGTGTATGTATGAACCTCCCTTTGGGGTAACTTGACTTGAAAGTTGCCTCAAAATTAGGAAAATGATTCAAAAAGGGCCAAATAAAATGCCACAAGTAACCTAAAGTGTTGGAAAACAGAGGCCAATAAATCATAACCAAAGTCATCTCAAATCATCATCAAAGAAATTGATTCACATGGATGCACCAATTTGAGAGAGGGTTATCGAGGGTCAACAAAAGTAAGGTCAAAGTCAAACCAAAACACAACCAAACAAGGGCAAAATGGTCCTCAAAAATCACTCAACTCATCATTGATATGAGGATTGATTTTCAGTCATTGGATCAAAAAGGAAACAATAAAAATAAATCAAGAACAAAACAATGTCAAGAATTAAGTCAAATAAAACATCTCCAATTGATTAATTCTTTTTTGATTAAAAAATAATTCAAAAAATAAAATAAAAATTTCCTAAAAATAAAAGACATCCCAAAGTATCTCAAACATATTTTTGATGAATTTTATCAATTGGAGAAGTATTTTAAATTGAATTAATTCTAAACAGCAACAAAGCAAAATAAAAAAGAAAACAAAATAAAGAAAAAAAAGAAAAACAGTGGTGCAGGAAGCAACAAGATCACGTTGAAATACTGGGCTTCAGGTAGCAAGGGGTTCAGAAAGTAAATAAAGCCCAAGTCCACAAGAGCATTTAATGAAACGCTACATACTGATGGATCTCATGGAAATGGTCAACACGCGTGCACGGTGAGACGCGTTCTAGACTGTTGGATCTAATGGTCATCAAATCAAATGGATCAGGCAACCACACATGGACATTAGGAGGTTTAAACATGGAAGAAGGAGGGAGAAAACCAGGTGGCCGGAGCACGGTGGCTCCGATCATCTTCTCCGATGACACAAAAATGCAGGTGGTGCTACACTTCATCAAATCTCACAAAATTTTAGTCAAAACTCATCTACAAGTCACGTAGATCTCAAATCCATGGTCAAAATTCAATCATCATGCATAAATAAGCCAAATCGAAGAAAATAAGAATTGAGCTCAAAACAGAAAATGCAACAAACAAGCACAACAATGATCCAGCATTTTCCTACATGAGTAGGACTTAAGAATGAACCAAAAATGGAGTGAAATAGGTACATATTCAGAGAGAAATTTGGATCTGAAGTTTACCTAACGGAATAGCTCTGTCGGACCTTCTCAGTGGCTCAAGCTTGATTAAAATGGTCCAGACACGTTCCAATTCACTTGAGGAAGAAGGAGGAAGCTTCAATTCTGCTTGAAATAACTCAAATATGGATTTACGATTTGGAATTTTTCCTTTCTTGCTTGAACTGCAATTGAGCTTTCTGAGCACGAATTAGCATGAATGAATGCTCAAAATTCATTTTAACCTTTTATATGATGGATTGGGATCAGTTTGGAGGCCCAATTGTGGCTCAATTGTGTGAATTGTGAAATTTCCCAAAATCAAATTTCCATACTCATGCACACATGAAAAGGGGGTTGATTCCATTAGTTTTTCATTCAAAATGCTTGCTGGGAAGTCCAATTGATCATGTGGATATGATTCATCCCTTGGTTTGATCAAATGGTTGAGATTGAAATGCAAAAATTTCACTTGAAATGGCCATTGAAATACACGTGCAAATGACACCAAAATTCAAATCCAATTCTTTCATCTTGTTTGTTATATCCTTGTGACTCAAAAAATGCATAAGCTTGCCTTGTAGTGATTAAAACTCAATTAAATTGCATTTTCCCCTTCTAAGGGTTTTTCATGAAAATCCTTTCACCAATCTTCAAACCCAAGCCAATCCAATAATAAGTTGATGTTTGATGATGAAATTGGGACCATTTGGAGTAAGCTTGATGTTGGGAAAAGTTTCATTTGATGTGTGTAAAGTGGTGAAATGGATCTATAATGAAAATGACCTGTAATCTTACTTTCCAAAAATACCCCTGCCTTGCAAGCTTCATAACTTGAGCTCTACAAATCAAATGAGAGATTTCTAGTACTTTTTGGAAAGCTAAGATCATGAGGAACAACTTTCATGTTGGGGTCAAAGTAAGGAGAAACATCCTTCTAGGTCAAAAATGGCTTGGAGGTTGGTTGACGTTTGTTGACTAAAATCACATTCATCTGATGACCTGTAACTTGCCAGCATCATAACTTGAGTTCTAGAAATCAGATGAAAGACTTCTAGTACTGAAAAGAAAGCTAGAAACATGCTCTACAAGTTTCATGTTAGGGTCAAGATGAGATGTGATCGCGACTTTCTATGTCTAAATGAACTAACTGCAAGTGCACAGTATATCACGTAGTAATAAAAGATATCGATCCCACAGGGACTCGTAATCAAGCTAGTATTCTCGAATGTTACTATGTTTAGCTAGGTTGGTATGGTTTTAGGGAAATAAAAGAAAAAGAAGTGTGTATAATAAAGGGAAACTAAAAACGTTACTTAAGGTATAAATGCGTGAATCGGTATGCAATATGTTGGTTCTTCAAGGATTCGACAAGTTACCGGCGTATTAGGTGTTTTCAAAAATAGTTTAAGAAGAAAATGACGGTTTAAAGACCTTTGCCTCATGATGGTTGTTGATGCTATTCGCAACTCTAAGGCGGAACGTATGTTGTCGCTATCCCGTTCGGGGTTAAAATTACTTTTTGAAAACCATTAAGTTTTAATCCTTTTTAAAGCGTTGTCGTTGTTTTTAAAACGAATGCTTAGTTTTTACTATTGGCTTTTGACCTCAGCTGTCGCTTGTTGGTTCATACCTTTATGAATTTCCCACTGTCGTGGCAAAACTACTTTTAAATAAGTTCTCGCTGTCGCGACGAACATTTATTTAGAAAATCAATTTAAAAACTAAAGCCAGAAATAAGTTTAAAAAGGAAAGAATACACCGATTATTATCGAATCCCATTTGACTACCTATTACATACCGATTGCTTTAATTTAGCCAGACATGGAATATAAACTAATAACACGTAAATAATGGTAGAAAATATAAGCATGCATCATAATGGAAAATAAAATTCAATTAACAATTATAATAAAAACCTGTAAATAATTCGATTGGCCTTTGGGAAATCCTCCAAAATGTCGGCAGGATTTTAGTCTTGGTACCAATAACTCGTACATAATAGAATTAAAAAGTACAAACAGAATTGCAAGGGAAGAAAAAGGAAATAATAAAGAAATCTGAAACTTAAATTCGCTCTGAAAAATAATTTGGAAGCACTTCGTGTCTTGAATGCAGCTCCCCTTTTCTGGTCTCAACTTCCTCCTTTTATAGATGGAATTTCCAACGGTTAGTTGCTTTAGGAAGTGGGGTTGATGTCAGAGAAATTAGGAGCTAGTGGTCCACTCTTTTTGGTCTTTGAAGGCACTTACAACACGTGCACATTTTCTGCATTTTTTGTCTGCATGACGGTCGTAACACGCATGACGGTCGTAATGGTCATGTAACGACCGTCATATCAGCAAAATCCGTATCTACTGTTTTTCATCTGATTTTCATCTGGTTTTCATCTGTAGTTGCTTGTTTTCTTCATCTTGCTCCATTTGAACATGAACTTTGAATACCTGCAAAATACTAGACAAATAACGTGGAAAAACCCGAAATCGGAGTTAAACCAGTCATAGATTAGTTAAAATGTATGTCATTATATATATGTACGATTTCACGTTATCAAACTCCCCTAAACTTGAATCTTTGCTTGTCCTCAAGTAAAGGTAGGAAAAATTTAAAAACTTAGCAAGCACGCGACACGCTCTTCTTTCGAAAAGACTTCTCAGACGTCAAGTTAGGAGACCGAGAGTCCAATGGAAACAAAATGTATACGGCGATGACACTGAACTGTAAGTCTTCGAAGGCCTCACTTTTATGAAAGCCAGTCCCAATCATGCTACTGCAGCTCGGCGTCAAGTTTCTTGCAACAAGCTTTACCCGATTTCGTTCTGGCGCAATCACATTAAGCCCGTTGTCCATACACGTTCATGGCAAGTAAACCTGTTAGTGACTTATGATCTCATTGCTAATTCGATTTTTCTTCGCACATATGCTTATTCTGCTATTGATCTTGAAGAGTTTTATACCGTTGGGTTAAATACTCGGGTGAGGAGCACCTAACTTAGAAGGAACATGTCTCTATATTCAGGCTATATGGCTTTTCTTTTTCATGATTTTTCATTTCATACTAGAGATCACGCACTTATTTGCATTGGTTTCTTACTTAGAAGTGTTTAGGATGGTGTTGACTGCTTGTATAAACTACTGGGGGCTCCGTTTGAGTCGAAACTTAAGGCTTTGGTACAAGTAAGTAGTGAAACTGACTCGCATAAACCAGAGGTCTAAGGTGTCAGGGAGGTAATGGTTTTGTTAGAATTTTCTTCTCGGGAATTCCAAACTTGGTTAAGCTTTGGCGTGTCACGTGATGCTTTGAGGAGGATAAAAGTTTTTGTATATGTCGAATAAAGCGCGGAGAGTTCACGTAACGGAAAGAGATATATAAATGAGCTTTATTTGCCAAAATTAAAATACTTTAAATTGAAAATTTATGAATGAAAGTACAAGTGAAATAGGAAATAACAGGGAAATAGGGAAATAATGCTCCGCTCCTACACTATCTCAATCAGTGTCCTCACTAATTTGAAAAAAAATGCGGAAGGGAAAGTACAATGGAAAGAAAAACGAAATACAAGAAATAAAAAGTACTACTAGTCCCGGCCTCTGCCTTTGTCTCTGCCTCTACCTCTGGCTCTTCCGTCACGTGCATCGAGGTTCAAAGCTCTGGTGTGGTATATGTAATCTCGGAGGCCGTCGACTCGCACAGTGAGATCGGCCATGTCATCGATCAGGCCGTCTTGGAGCTGCTGCATGGAGTTCCTCATTTGATCAAGTTGTGCTCTCTGCCAAGCTTCAAAATGTTCAGCCCGTCGGTTTTGTTGTTCCATCATAATCATCATCTGATTCTGTTGTTCGATGGAGCGGAGGAGATCCGTGTTTGTGTAATCGGTTTCAGGACGGCGGCGACGACGTGAGGGGGGACCTTCGGGAGGAGGTGGTTGTGATTGAAGGTGAGATAATACTTAGAAGGGGGGTTGAATAAGTATGAAAGATTAAGACTTAAAAAAAAATCACACAATTATTTTTATCCTGGTTCGTTTAAACAACTACTCCAGTCCACCCTTCCTAGAGTGATTTGCCTTTCTCAACAAGGACTTAATCCACTATTAAATCAAACTGATTACAATAGTAACACCTAAGAACAACTGTTCTTAGTCTTCTCAAGAGCTACTGATTCCAACTGAATCCTCTTAAGGAATAACCTTTACAATCAATGTAAATTAAATACAAGAGTATTAATGCTTCTATAAAGCTTTTATCACAACAGTGATTTTTCTCTTAAGTTTAAGTACAATAAATTCTAAGAAGAATATGAAATAATGAGAGCTTAGAATAATATGATTTCTTTTCAGCAAATTGTGTAACTGAAGAATGTGGTGAAGTTCTCCTTTTATAGGCAGCTGATCCAAGGATGCTGAGCGTTGAAAAGAGAGTCCCAAAAAGGTCTGAGCCTTTTTGTCTTCACATCAAGTGACCTTTCCTAGAAGTAGATAGCACAGAAAAATCCTTTTTGTCTGTGTAAGTGTGTCTAGCACAAATGAGGAAAGAGACGTTGATTAACTCCAACGGATATATTCTTGAATATTTCTTCTTCAGTTTTCAGCAAGTTCTTCAGAGTCTGAATGGATCAGAGTCTTCTAATGATATTCAGAACTTCGCTATATTAGAGTCTTCTGCAGCATGTGTGCTTTCAGCGTGTTGATCATCAGAGCATATTTGACACAGAACTTCAGTACTTGGCAGCATTGGTAATTTCAGAAACTTCTGTAGAATTATGCTTTGAGAAACTCTTCAAACAATATTCTTCTTTGCTTCAGATGCTTCAGCTTCAGATGCTTCTGACTATCTTCAGATGCTTCTGACTCAAAATGTTCTGGAGCTTCTTGCTTCAGATCCTTCTGGAGACTACGCTTAGGATCTTCTGTAAAGAGCAATCAGATTCTTCTGTAAGATGCATCTGGCGCTTCAGAGTCAGGATAACCTCTTGTATACAACAAATTTGCTTCTAGAGAGTTAATTTCATTTCAATCTGCAGTAAAACTCTCAAACAAATTTTAGAGTATATAATTCTTCAATATAAAATTTCCTAACAGTTATCATCAAAACAAAGAGTTATTATTAAGAACCAATCTGTGTTCTAACAGTGATGCCTCAGCTTGGTCAGCTCCGTCCAACTCTTCTTGAACTTCATCAATAGGCCCTTGGTCATTTTCTTGAGTTGGGGCAGCAGTAGCAGCAGGGGCATTCGGATCAAAGAGCCAATTGGCTCTGTCCTGAGGATGCATTCGGGTACGAGAGGGCATGATAATGCTTTGGATAGTGTGGCCTCGCAGTACCTGATGATATTTGATATCTGCTCGGGATCTGATGAGGTGGGAAGCGCGACAATGGTCGGTGTCGAGAAAAACAGGAGGCATCGGGCGAAGGTTCTGGAGGTGGTTGCCAAGGCCGAGGCCTAAGGCGATGGAAGTGATGATGCCACCAAAATCGAACAGTTTTGAGCCACGGTTGCAGTTGGCTTGAATGTGAGCCAAGAGGAACGGTGCGGCGTCAACGGGTTCTGAAGCAAACACACAACGAAGAAAGAATAGCTCCTTCGAATTGACTTTGTGGTTACTATCACGAGCGAAGATAGTGTTGCTCAACACCTGATACAAGTATCTGATGGTTGGATTATGGATGTAGGTGGCATTCAGAGTCTCTCAACTGTCAGCTGTGGTGCCGGTCAGTTGGTTCCAAAGAGTGAAGGCTTCATGGTAGAACTGATCAGAGGGGCGGCGATGAGCATCATCGCGATGAAGAAACTGCAGCATGTCGGTGATTCAATTCTGGTTGATTTGGTATTTGGTGCCGAACATGCGGAAGCAAGCGGCACCGGTAAGTTGATTTGTATCGCCGGCTGAAGTCACGTATGTGAAGGAACTGAGGAACTCCAATGTGAGTGACTCGTAGGTAGGTTGAGGGTTTGTGCAGAGATGCCAAATGCCGGCCCTCTGCAGCATCCAGGTGACACCATCCAGAATTCTAAGCTCTATTAAAGACTCAATGTGAGCATAGCGGGTCGGTTGAAGCGACCGTTGATGGAAAGCCATGTAATTGGTCCTTTGCCTTTCTCCGGACTCGCCTTCCCTGAAGAGGATGTTGCTCAGATTGGGGATTTCGCGGTTTTGCCTTGCCATTTTCGTGAGAGTTGTTCAGAGAGGGAAAGTAGTGAGGGTTCTGTGGATGGAGAACAGGGAAATGGAAGGGTGGATTTATAGGGGTGAAATGGAAGTTGGAAGAATTGGTTGAGTAATGAGGGATTTGGAACGTGGTAATGGGGTTTGAATGTGAGAAAGTGGGAAGTTAAGAGAGTGGAGGGGGAAAGGTTCGTAACCCCTGTTTTTGACAGAATTGGGGTTCTGTACGCGTGACGACCGTTACAGATTGTTACGGTCGTAATACGCGTGACGACCGTCACATCAGCAAATTCTGCAGAATTGCAGAATTTTGCATATTGGGTGTGTTTCACAGTTTTAAATGGCAATTTTTGTGATATTGCAGTGTAAGAGACTAGATAAAAAAATGGAAATTAACGGAACAACCAAGATTAAAGTAATACCGAAACGAAAATGAAATAACATTAATTGAAATACTTGTTTAATGTAGTACAATAATCAGAAAAACAATTGCGAAATTTAAAAATGGGAAATAATGCGAAATGCAGTAAACTAAACTAAAAAGAAACTAAAACACCAACCCTTTTGTTTCTTCAATTTGTCGATCTGCTGAATAATGTCATCAAACTGGTTGCTAACTACGTCCATAAAAGTAATGACATCCATGTGAAGTCGTGTTAGTTCATCTTTTACAGTGGTTAATTCCAGCTTGAAATCTTCCATAGTTTTCAGAATATTGTCCAACTTGTCTGTGTGTTGTTCAAGAGTAGGATCAGGAAATTTATGGTAATTAGGAGGGGTCTTAGGATATGTCTCCACTTCGAACACATAATCTTCGTAATACATATAGTCACGCGCTTCTGATAAGTGATAGATGTCGTACATGTAGGCCTGGGGTGTGGATTGAGGTGATGGAGGTCCCATAGGCTCGTCCAACTCATAAAGCTAATTGTTTCTGTTGTGGATACTCGTCAGCTCATGGTTAGGCAATGTGAAAAGGTGGACAGGTCGATCAACGATAAGGTATTCGTAGGCTCCTGGTCCTAAGTTACCTAAGATACGTCTGTTGAAGCAAAATTGAATGTCCATTGGTCTGATGGTGCCAAAATGAATGGCTCCATTTAGGTGGTACCTAAGGCCAATTTCATGGACAATCATGGTGACTAGGCCTCCTATTAAGATGGGTGAATGTGGTTCCTGATTAAGGCGTGTGAAGGATCTCATCATAAAAGGTACAACATTGACAGGACGACCTTGTGAAGCACATAATAGGATAAACAACTCTTCCTTGGAAACTGCAGTAATGTTTTCCTCCTTCCCAAAAAGGATATGGGCTAAAATCCTATGAAAGTAACGGAGTACTGGATTATGTATCTTGTTATTGTGCATGTCATTAGGTTCAGGATGATAGTTACCTATGATGGTACCCCAGAATTGTTCTAACTCGATATCAATATCCTCCTCGGTGTCGGTAAACACATAAGGTCCGCTAGGGAATCCTAGGATGTTAGCTAACGACGTACGGTTGTGGGTGTGGTCCATTCCAAACATTCTAAAGGTTATCAGCTCTTTGGTAGATCCATAGCCATATTCTGGTAGGTAGCTTAAGGAGCTAAGGAATTCGAACGTGAGTTCGCGATAGGTAGCAAATCGGGTCTTTAGAGCAGTTTGCTCCCAGCCTAATTAGTTAAACAGGTACTGAATGCTATCGTGGATTCCTAGCTTATCCATGGTGGATCTATCATAGTACAAAGTCAAAGCGATGCCTCTCTGAGTCAGTGCCTCAAATCTGGCCTTGTGAGCTAGTCTTCTAAATACAACGGTCGTAACGTCGATGTCAGCCATACTCGGAAGTTAGTCAGATAAAAATAGGAGAAAGGTAGGAAGGCTTTAAAATCCTGGAAAAGTTGAAATCACATTTACTCAGATTAGATTTTAAGAAGCAAAAGGTGATAAAAATAAGAAAAATAAAGTAAAGGGAATGGTAGAAAATAAGAAAATAGAATTTTATGCAAAATTATAAATTAAAATGAAAACATAGTTTCAATAAATCAAAAGGGAAAAACGGGGAAAATTGGGTTGCCTCCCAATCAGCGTTGTTTTTAACATCAAAAGCCTGACGATAGCTTTGTGACAAGCTATTCGGGGGTTTGAGCGGGAAGCTCGAGCAATTGTACACTGTTCACGTGGTGGCTGTTTTCGTTTTGATTATAATGCTTTAAACGTTGTCCGTTTACTATGAACGACGTGTTGGTTTTATCGCTAATTTAAACAGCTCCACTTTTAAGGATTTTGGTTACCTCAAAAGGTCCAGACCATCTAGATTTTAATTTTCCTGGGAAAAGTTTCAATCTTGAGTTGAATAGGAGCACGACGTCTCTCACACTGAATTGTTTCCAGACTGAACGTTTATCATGCCATTTCTTGGTTCTTTCTTTGTAGATGCAGGCATTCTCATATGCGTCCAATCTGAGTTCTTCTAATTCATGAAGATTCAAGATTCGTTTTTCTCCTGCCTCAGTGTAGTTGAAGTTCAGCATCTTAATAGCCCAAAAGGCTTTATGCTCTAATTCTACTGGCAGGTGACATGATTTTCCGTAAACCAATTTAAATGGTGTGGTACCTATTGGTGTCTTAAAAGCGGTCCTATAGGCCCATAACGCTTCGTTCAGTTTCGATGACCAATCTTTCCTGGAGGTTGCGACAGTCTTTTCCAATATTTGTTTTATTTCTCTGTTCGAAACCTCCACTTGTCCGCTAGTTTGCGGATGATACAGTGTAGCTACGCGGTGTTTGACTCCATATTTAGAGAGAAGTTTATCAAAGATTCGCGATATGAAGTATGAACCACCGTCACTGATGACAAGTCTGGGCACACCGAATCTAGGAAAGATTGTGTTTCTAAAGAGTTTGACGACTATTCGCGCGTCATTTGTTGGAGCGGCAACGGCCTCTATCCATTTAGATACATATTCGACAGTGACGAGTATATATTTGTTTCCAAAAGAAGACGGGAAAGGTCCCATGAAGTCTATTCCCCATACGTCAAAGATTTCTACTTCTAAAATTCCTTTCTGAGGCATTTCATCGCGTCGTGAGATGTTGCCAGTGCGTTGGCACCGATCGCATTTGAGTACAGCGATATGGACATCCTTCCAGAGGCTGGGCCAAAATAGGCCAGATTGTAGAATTTTAGCGCACGTCTTTGAAGTACTAGCATGACCACCATAAGGTGCTGAATGTCATTGGGAAATGATGTCTTCTATTTCTTCCTCTGGGACACAACGACGGTATATATTGTCGGCGCCTCGTTTGAAGAGTAGAGGTTCGTCCCAATAATAATACTTTAAGTCGTGGAAGAATTTCTTCTTTTGCTGATAAGTTAAATTCGGTGGAAGCACGCCTGCAGCTAAGTAATTAACAATGTCGGCATACCAAGGCAAAGTGGCTTGGGCATAGACAGCTTCCACGGCTTTTTCAAGTTCTGGTTCTTCCGAGGTTAAGTTAAACATATCGCTTTCCAATTTGGCTATCAGATGTTCGTAGGGAAAATCGTCATTGATAGGCACTGATACTTGTTTAATTCCTTCTATTCGGGATAAGTGATCTTCAACTACGTTCTCGGTTCCTTTGTTATCTTTAATTTCCAAGTCGAACTCTTGTAATAATAGGATCCATCTCAATAATCCTGGTTTGGCATCCTTTTTGCTTATTAGGTACCTAATGGCAGCGTGATCTATGTATATGATTATTTTGGCTCCTACTAAGTAGGAACGGAATTTGTCAAGTGCAAACACAACTGCTAGAAGTTCCTTCTCTGTTGTGGCGTAGTTCATTTGGGCAGGGTCTAAAGTTCTACTGGCGTAGTAGATTGTGTGAAGCTTCTTGTCTTTCCTTTGTCCTAGAACTGCGCCTACAGCATAATCACTCGCATCGCACATGATTTCGAATGGTAGTCGCCAATCTGGGGGTTGCATGATTGGTGCGGTAATGAGTGCTGTTTTTAGAGTTTCGAATGCTTCCAAGCATTCTTTTTCGAACATGAACTCGACATCTTTCATCAACAAACCTGTCAGAGGTTTTGTGATTTTCGAGAAATCCTTTATGAACCTTCGGTAGAATCCGGCGTGTCCTAAAAAGCTTCGTATTTCTCGTATTGTTTTCGGAGGTTGAAGATCCTTTATGATCTCTATTTTAGCTTTGTCAACCTCAATCCCTTTTTCAGATATGACGTGTCCTAGAACTATGCCTTGTTGGACCATGAAATGACATTTCTCCCAATTTAGAACAAGGTTCACTTTAGCGCATCTTTCGAGTACCATTTCTAAGTTTGACAAACAACCTTCAAAACTTTGTCTGCATACAGAGAAGTCATCCATGAACACTTCCATGATGTCGTCTATGAAATCCGCAAAGATTGTCATCATGTATCTTTGGAAGGTTGCTGGAGCATTGCATAGTCCGAACGACATTCGGCGATAAGCAAAAGTTCCATAAGGACAGGTGAACATTGTCTTTTCTTGGTCATCGGGGTGAATAGGAATTTGGAAGAATCGCGAATAACCATCTAGATAGCAAAAGTACGAATGTTTTTCTAGTCTCTCCAACATCTGGTCTATGAAAGGTAAGGGGAAGTGATCTTTCCGAGTCGCCTTATTCAGTTTTCTGTAATCGATACACATCCTGCTTCCAGTCACAACTCTTTGGGTTATCAATTAACCTTTCTCATTCTTTACTACAGTAACGCCTCCTTTCTTTGGCACTACGTGCACTGGGCTGACCCATTGGCTGTCGGATATCGGGTATATGATTCCTGCGTCTAGTAACTTTTTCACCTCGTCTTTGACTACAGTGCTTAGGATCATATTTATTCTTCTCTGATGTTCTCTTGAAGTTTTGTAGTCTTCCTCTAGCATGATTCGATGCATACAAATGGAGGGACTTATGCCTTTAAGATTGCTTATATTATAGCCTAACGCAGTTGGGTATTTCCTTAGGACTTCTAGTAATTGCTCAGTTTCTGACTGTCCTAAATTTGCGTTGACTATTACAGGTCTTTTGAATTCTGTGTCTAAGAATTCGTACCTGAGGGTTTTAGGTAGTTCTTTAAGTTCTAAAACTGGGTTTTTCGGACCTGGCATGTGATTTGGAGTTAGTGCTAAGATCTCGCTCAGACTATCATCTTTGTATGGCGCACGCCAGTTGTCATCTTCATGAATATCATGGATTTGGATCTTCATGATTTCAGAATATTTAGTTTCTTCCTTCTCCAGTTCTCGTATGCATTCGTCGATGACATCTATTATATAGCATGTGTCATCTATGGCTGGTACCTTCAAGAACTTAGTAAGGATGACCTCTATCTTTTCTTCCCCTACTTCAAATGTTAGCCTGCCTTTCTTTACGTCTATGATGGCTCCGGCTGTTGCTAGGAAGGGTCTTCCTAAGATGATTGGGGTAACAGAGTCCTCTTTGATGTCCATGATTATGAAGTCGGTTGGAATATAGAATTGACCTATGCGTACTGGAACGTTTTCCAGCATACCGACGGGATATTTGACTGATCGGTCAGCCAATTGTACGGACATTTTTGTTGGTCTTAGTTCTCCCATGTTCAGCTTTTTGCATATAGACAGGGGCATAACACTTATACTGGCTCCTAGATCGTATAAAGCTTTGTCTATGACGAACTTTCCTATGACGCATGGTATGGAGAAACTACCTGGGTCTTTTAGTTTAGGAGGCATGTTATTTTGAATGATTGCGCTACATTCGGCAGTAAGCGTAACTATTTCGTTATCCTTAATTTTCCTTTTGTTAGACAAGATTTCTTTAAGAAACTTAGCATATGATGGCATTTGAGTTATCACTTCTGTGAAAGGAATAATGATATTCAGTTGTTTCAGAAGTTCAACGAATTTCTTAAATTGTCCTGAAGTTTTGGAATTTATGAATCTTTGAGGATAATGAATCGGTGGTTTATATGGAGGTGGAGGCACATATGAGTTTTCATCTTTGGCGGCCTCTTGCTCGTCACCTTCCTTCTTTTCGGTTTCAGACTCCTTTTCTGTTGGTTTATCAGATTTCTGATGCATGGCTGAATCTTCATGCCTAGGATTTGTTGGGCCTTCCAATTCTTTTCCACTTCTCAATATGACAGCGTTTGCATGACCTTTCGGATTAGGTTCTGGCTGACCTGGAAATGTCCCAGCTGGTGCGGCTGTAGAGGCTTGTTGTTGAGCCACTTGTGATATCTGTGTTTCAAGCATTTTATGATGGGTGGCTAAAGCGCCTACTTTTTCGGTCAGCTGTTTAATCTGCTCGCTAGTGTGTATGTTTTGATTCAGGAATTCTTTATTTGTTTGAACTTGAGTAGCTATGAATTTTTCCATCATCACTTCGAGATTTGATTTCCTAGGGGCAGTCTAGGCAGCAGCGGCTGGTTTCTGATATCCTGGCGGAGCAGCCGGTGCTTGCAAGGCATTATCGCTTTTGTAGGAAAATTTTGGGTGGTTCCTCCATCCTGGGTTGTAAGTATTCACGTAATGGTTACCCTGGGCGTAGTTTACTTGGTCTGGTGGAATTCCTGCCAATAATGGGCACTCGGGCGCATTGTGAGTGGCGATTCCATATAACTCGCAATTTGGAGTTACAACAGCTACGGTTGCAGGTGGTGTTGTAGTTAGACTGTCAATTTTCTGCGTTAGAGCATCCACCTTAGCGTTGAACTTTTCAAGACTGCTGATCTCGTACATCCCACCTTTCGCTGCGGGTTTCTCTGATGGAGTTCTTTCACCTCCCCATTGGCAATGGTTCTGAGACATGTTTTCGATAAGTTGATAGGCTTCATCGTATGGCTTATCCATAAGTGCACCGCCTGTGGCGACGTCTACCGTTAATCTGGTGTTATAGAGAAGCCCATTGTAGAAAGTATGGATCGTCACCCAGTCTTCTAAACCGTGGTGAGGACATGCTCTCATCATATCCTTAAACCTTTCCCATGCTTCATAGAGAGATTCAGCATCTTTCTGTCAAAATCCGTTGATTTGAGCTCTAAGCATAGCAGTTTTGCTTGGCGGAAAGTATCTTGCTAAGAAAACTTTCTTCAACTGTTCCCACGTCGTAACGGAGTTGGATGGTAAGGATTGTAACCAAGTCCAAGCTCTATCTCTAAGAGATAAAGGAAAGAGAAGAAGTCTTATCGCATACGGAGTTACTCCATTTGCCTTCACTGTGTCTGCGTATTGTACAAATTTCGTTAAGTGTTCATTCGGATCCTCAGTTGCATTTCCTGAGAATTGATGTTGTTGTACAGCCGACAGCAATGACGGTTTCAGTTCGAAATCGTTCTGGTTAATAGCGGAGGCAACAATGCTACTTCGAGGCTCCAGCTGAGATGGGGTAGCATAGTCCTTCAGCGGTTTGTTCTGAGGTCCTTCAGCCATCTTCGATTCTTCAACAGAAGTATGAGCTAGAAGATCAGGAATATTGTGTTTTCGTTGATATTCAAGGATGCGCCTTCTTAAGTGTAAGAAGCGCTCTAGTTCGGCGATTCTAGGTTGTAAGATGTCGCCTTGTGAGCGAGTACTTGGCATACAACCGACGAACGAGTAGAGGGAGAGAGGATAGTTAACCTAGTCTATACTGTGTAACAAAGGATTACACTATTGACTAAACGGGTCCCCGGCAACGGCGCCAAAAACTTGATCGCGACTTTCTATGTCTAACTGAACTAACTGCAAGTGCACAGTCTATCGCGTAGTAATAAAAGATATCGATCCTACAGGGACTCGTAATCAAGCTAGTATTCTCGGATGTTACTATGTTTAGCTAGGTTGGTATGGTTTTAGGGAAATAAAAGCAAAAGAAGTGTGTATAATAAAGGGAAACTAAAAACGTTACTTAAGGTATAAATGCGTGAATCGGTATGCAATATGTTGGTTCTTTAAGGATTTGACAAGTTACCGGCGTATTAGGTGTTTTCAAAAATATTTTAAGAAGAAAATGACGGTTTAAAGACCTTTGCCTCACGATGGTTGTTGACGCTAGTCGCAACTCTAAGGCGGAACGTATGTGGTCGCTATCCCGTTCGGGGTTAAAATTACTTTTTGAAAACCATTAAGTTCTAAGACTTTTTAAAGCGCCGTCGCTGTTTTTAAAACGAATGCTTAGTTTTTACTATCGAGTTTTGACCTCAGCTGTCACTTGTTGGTTCATACCTTTATGAATTTCCCACTGTCGTGGCAAAACTACTTTTAAATAAGTTCTCGCTGTCGCGATGAACATTTATTTAGAAAATCAATTTAAAAACTAAAGCCAGAAATAAGTTTGAAAAGGAAAGAATACACCAGTTATTATCGAATCCCATCTGACTACCTATTACATACCGATTGCTTTAATTTAGCCAGACATGGAATATAAAATAATAACACGTAAATAATGGCAGAAAATATAAGCATGCATCATAATGGAAAATAAAATTCAATTAACAATTATAATAAAAACCTGTAAATAATTCGATTGGCCTTTGGGAAATCCTCTAAAATGTCGGTAGGATTTTAGTCTTGGTACCAATAACTCGTACAGAATAGAATTGAAAAGTACAAACAGAATTGCAAGGGAAGAAAAAGGAAACAATAAAGAAATCTGAAACTTAAATTCGCTCTGAAAAATAATTTGGTAGCACTCCGTGTCTTGAATGCAGCTCCCCTTTTCTGGTCTCAGCTTCCTCCTTTTATAGATGGAATTTCCAACGGTTAGTTGCTTCAGGAAGTGGGATTGATGTCAGAGAAAGTAGAAGCTAGTGGTCCACTCTTTTTGGTCTTTGAAGGCACTTACAACACGTGCACGTTTTCTGCATTTTTTGTCTGCATGACGGTCGTCATGGAATGTGACGGCCGTAACACGCATGACGATCGTAATGGTCATGTGACGACCGTCATATCAGCAAAATCCGTATCTGCTGTTTTTCATCTGATTTTCATCTGGTTTTCATTGGTAATTGCTTGTTTTCTTCATCTTGCTCCATTTGAACATGAACTTTGAATACCTGCAAAATACTAGACAAATAACGTGGAAAAACCCGAAATCGGAGTGAAACCAGTCATAGATTAGTTAAAATGTATGTCATTATATATATACGATTTCGCGTTATCAAGATGAAACTTGTATCTTGTGATATGTGGTCTTGAAGTTAGGCACTAAATAGGGGATTTTACACTGACAAGTTTAGAAACCCTGGCTTAGCAACTTCTCACACTCTTGATTCTTGATAAAGTGACTTTGAAATAATATGTTAGATATCTCAACACAATATTCCATGATCACAAAGACTTGGAATTGATTCTTAATCTCCTTCAATTTCACAGTTGACTTAGGGTTGACCAGATGAAAACCCTAACTGCACCAACTTTGACTGTGGCTCCTTATACTTGACATAACAACTTGAATAAATCCAACATGGCTCTCAAAGCACTCAATGATATTTCTCAACATCCCATATCCAAAATCATGAATTCACAACTTTCTGATGATCCTCAATTGGCCTCCAAGTTAGGAGCTGATCCACATACACCCATCAACTCTTTCACAAAGCTTTGACCACTTCTTGGTGACTTGATGACCACTCATGCTTGAGTAAAAACCCTTGCTTATGCTCAAAACTCTTGGTAACCTCCTCTTGCTATGCACACCTCTCTTGATCCCCTGCTAAATGAAAAAATGCTATGCAATGCAAATGCTAAAAGAAAATGAAATGAAACATAAACCAAGTAAAGAAAAGGTTGAGAAAATTTTGGGGTACAACATTGAGGAATCAATTCATATTAGATTCAACGGTAAGCTTGACTCTGAAAAGTCAAATCTAGTTGAGAAACTTGCAGATTTGAAGATTAATTTCTCAGAATCCATGGACAAAGATTCTGGAGACAAATACTCAGAAGGCAAAGACAAAGATGCTGAAGCTAAAATAAATGACTTAACTAGAAATTGTCGTTGGTCCATCTCATTAGAAGAAGAGTAGAGCAAGAACTAGAAATTGACGCACCAATCAGAACTTGATCTTCATTCAAACCTTCTAAAGAAATTCTTCTGGGTTTGGTATCTTTGGTAGACCCAACATCTACAGATGAAGCTCTTTTGGATAATGAATGGATTCTGGCTATGCAAGAATAATTGAATCAATTCACCAGAAACCAAGTTTGGGATCTTTTTCAGAAACCAAAGGATGTCCAAGTTATTGGAACCAGATGGGTGTTCAGAAACAAGGTCAATGAGAAAGGCGGGGTCTTCAGAAACAAGGCTCGACTGGTAACACAAGGTTATAGTCAACAGGAGGGGATATACTATAAAGAAACCTTTGCACCCGTTTCCAGGTTAGAACCTATCAGTCTTTTAATTTTGTTTCTAGTCAATTATAACATCATTCTATATCAGATGGATGCTAAGAGTACATTCTTAAATGGGTACATTTATGAAGAAGTGTATGTGCACCAACCCCCTGGATTTGAGAGTTCTGAAAACCCTCATTTTGTTTTCAAAATTAAAAAGTCGTTATATAGTTGTTCGCACAGTAAAGCGGCAAGCAAACTTTATATTGAGTACCTGGTTTTTTCGTCTCCACAAGGATCAGTGTGAGGAAAAAATATCGTTCAACGGTCTCTACGTTTCTAAGCTTTTTGTGAAAATTATGGTTGAAAGATTTCAAAGTACCAAATATAAAAATGGAAACTATAAAGACGAAAAATAGAAAGTAAAGACTTAAAATAAATGGAGCCTTGTTGGGATTGGAATTTAATCAATCGATACCACATGCATTCTTCTGACCAATTAAACACAAATCAATAATTTGTCTAATACCCTCACGTATCACCCACAACTGAGGTTATGTATAACGCAAAGTCGAGAGAACAACCATATTGTCTTATTGGTGATGTCTCATTCAACTCACAACACAAGACATTAAGAACTAATACCCATGCGAATGTTAATTCTAAACCTATGTTTAGAGTCTATAACCTAACAGGTATTCATCCTAGATCCAGATCTGAAGAGTATATGTCTATATTGATTTAAACCATTGTGTAAACAAGTAAATAAGGATAACACCCATATCAGATAAATGATTGTTTCATATAAAATGCCATGATCAGAATACGTACATATGCTTAGCCCTTTTTACATGTATTCAACTAATTTATCTATGTGAACATAGTTCTTCATCTCTATTATCACGCATCCTCACAATACCGTTTATGTATAAAGCATTATCATGGACTTTACTGTATTAATCATAGATGATGTCTCATGCTAACAATCAAAAAAATAAAAGCTTGATACTAGTGAATATCAACTCACAAATCTATGTCTAGAGTTTGCTTATGATAAATGAATATCTCAAACCCTTTTTATAAAATCAAAGATAAAATCAATATTGAATGGAAACTAGTTCACAAATACATATGTTAGAGGAAATACATAAGGTATCAAAAGATTACATCCAACCCCAACAAGAGATCGAAACACTTACTTGAAGATCAAGCTCCGATTTTCTTGTATTTAGACTTCTCCCTCTTAGGGTTTTGTGTTTCTATCTCTAAAATAGTGACGAAAGGGGTTTGTGTATCAACGACACTGATGGGGAATGATTAATTTCCAAGATTTGGATACCATAATGGCACATATGTCAATTCTCCAGAGATACACCTGAAACAAAGAGATAACAACCTGGCTTATGTTTCACATGCACATGTTTGAGAATGGCGTAATGCTCCATACGAAATGGAAATGCTATGCGTTTGGGTAGATGCTATGCACGCATGAAAATGAAATGGAACTGAATCAGCAAAATAAATGTTAGAGATACAGAAACCACCCTGTTGGGGAAAGAACACAAATTTGCTCGTGCCAATAACAATTGGACTTATGCTGAAGAAACGGGCCATGGCTGACTTCCCGCTGAGGATTACTCAGCTGGGGACGAATCTACCTCCGCTGTAGATTACTTAGTGGGAAGAAAATCTAATCGTGACTCACTGGGGAGTACGTACGAGCATGCACTTCGCGGGGATTAAATGTGTACCAACTGCCGAGAATAATCGTACACACTACCTGCTCTCTTAACCTGCATACAACTCTACTGGGGGTAGAGATGCAGACTCCGTTTGCCGGGGAATGGACTCTGGCTAGAGATAACACGAATTTCATCCATACCTCTTTCCCCAAGGGTAACGACCCTGCAAAACCGAACGAACAGAAAAGATATCCTACACAAACGGAACTATCTCAGTCATTATTTGTGATGTTGTTCAATTAATTCAAAGTTTTAAAAATTATTGGCCAAGGCCTGCAAGGTTATGTATGTGCAAGTTTATCAAAACATTGAGCGTTTTACACAAACAAAACAGTAAAAGTTAAAACAAAACAAGTGTGATACTGAATAATATATGTTTATTGATAAATGGCCTGTAAATATGCAAAGTTTTACAACAGATGCAACCCCTGAAAAGAGGAAGTTGCGCAAAAATATACAGATATGCACAGAAATATACAAAAGTATGCAGAAATGTCGGCAATGTGGCATAAACAAACACCATGAGCTGATCCCTCTATGACTCGCCTGACCTCGATGCTTTCCCGACGCTTCGTCTTCGGAAGAGATTGACTCGGATAAACGACCCTCAGGTTCTCCCAATCCACTAAGCAATGAAGTTCAAACGCAAACCGCAGTCATTTGCTTTTCAATCCCTAAATTTTGCCTGAACCGCCCTTTTAGGTTTTTCGATTCACCGGGATACCCATTTTTGCCAAAATCGCCTTTTCAGGTTTTCGACTTTGCGGGTGTACATTTTTTTTCATTTTTTATCCCTAATTTTTGCCAGAACCCATTCTTTTTATGGTTCGCCGGGATGCCTCATTTTTGCCTGGATATTCTTTTTTCTTTCCAGCGGGTCTCTCTTAAGCAAAGTATTTTTTAACTGCGTCTGTGTCCACAGGGGATGTAAAATCCTCGCCATCCATGGTGGACAACAACAAGGCTCCTCCGGAAAAGACCTTTCGCACGACATATGGACCTTCATAATTGGGAGTCCATTTGACCCTGTGATCTGATTGTGGTGGGAGAATCTTTTTCAGCACAAGATCGCCCGTCTGAAAGCTTCGAGGGCGCACCTTCTTATCGAAATCTTTCTTCATTCGGCTCTGGTACAACCGACCATATGCGATAAATGCTAGCCTCTTCTCATCCAACAGGCTGAGATGATTCAATCTGTTTCGTATCCATTCTGCGTCATTGAGCTTGACATTGACCAACACTCTTAAAGAAGGAATCTCGACCTCCAATGGTAGGATAACCTCCATACCATATACTAGCGAGAAAGGAACTGCCCCAGTTGATGTACGTCCCGTAGTACGATAACCTTGTAAAGCAAAGGGCAACATTTCATGCCAATCCTTGTAAGTGACAACCATCTTTTGCATTATCTTCTTGATATTCTTATTGGCTGCTTCCACAACGCCATTCATCTTTGGCTAATAGGGAGATGAGTTGTGATGCTCGATCTTGAAACTCTGGCACAATTCCTTCATCATCTTATTGTTCAAATACGAACCATTGTCAGTAATGATTCGTTCGGGCACTCTGTATCTACAGATGATGTCCTTCTTTATGAACTGGGCTACGACTTGCTTTGTGACATTGGTATACGAGGCTGCCTCAACCCATTTGGTGAAGTAATCAATGGCTACTAGGATGAAACGATGTCCATTGGATGTTGTGGGCTCAATCTTGCCAATCATGTCGATGCCCCACATGGAAAAGGGCCAAGGAGAAGCCATGACGTTCAGAGGACACGGCGGAACATGAATCTTGTCTGCATAAATCTGGCATTTATGGCATTTCTTTGCAAATTTGAAACAATCTGACTCCATTGTTAGCCAATAATACCCTGCTCGCAACAACTTCCGAGACATGGCATGCCTGCCGGCGTGTGTACCAAAAGTACCTTCGTGGACTTCTTCCATAATCAAATTTGCTTCTTTTTCGTCCACGCAACTCAATAACACCAAATTATAATTCCTCTTGTAAAGCACGCCATCCTGGTTCAAATAAAAGTTGCCAGACAATCTCCTCAAAGTCTTTTTATCCTGGGTCGACCCCCCTGGTGGATACTCTTGGTTCTTAAGGAAATTATGTATGTCGTAAAACCATGGCTTGCCATCAGCAGCTTCCTCAATGGCGAATACAAAAGCGGGCCTATCGAGGCCAGAAATGACAATTCTGGGAGCATCATCCCAGAAGTTCACTTTATACATCGAAGATAGCGTTGCCAAAGCGTCTGCCATCTGATTCTCTGCTCACAGCACATGGTGAAACTCTACCCTATCGAAGAAAGGTAACAACCTCCTTGCATAATCCTTGTAAGGAATTAGATTTGGATGACGAGTTTCCTATTCACCCTTGATCTGATTGACAACTAGCGCTGAATCGCCATATACATCCAAATTCTTGATTCTCAAATCAATAGCCTCTTCCAGACCCATGATGCACGCTTCGTACTCGGCTTCATTATTAGTGCAAGGGAACGTCAACCTGGCAGTGAAGGGAATATGAGTACCATGAGGAGTTGTAATGATTGCCCCGATTCCACTACCGTAGGAGTTGACAACACCGTCGAATATTATCTGCCACTGAGAACTTCTCTCTGGACCTTCGTCAGGCAACGGCTCATCACAATCTTTCACCTTAAGAAACATGACGTCTTCGTTGGGAAATTCAAACTTCATCGGTTGATAGTCTTCAATTGGCTATTCAGCAAGGTACTCTGACAAGACACTTCCCTTGATGGCTTTCTGGGAAACATATTGGATATCGTACTCTATCAGTACCATCTACCACCTGGCAATTCTTCCTGAAAGTGCTTGCTTCTCGAAGACATACTTGATCGGATCCATCTTCGAAATCAGCATGGTTGTATGATTAAGCATATACCGTCTCAAACGTTTGACATCCCACACGAGTGCACAACACGTTTTCTCGAGCATTGCGTAACGAGACTCACAGTCTGTGAACTTTTTACTCAGATAATAGATCGGATGCTCTTTTCTTCCAGTCTCGTCATGTTGACCGAGAACACAACCCATACTGTTCTCAAGAACCATTAAGTACATGATTAAAGGTCTTCCAGCTACTAGGGGTATCAATATCGGAGGCTCTTGCAAATATTCTTTTATCTTATCAAATGCTTTTTGACAATTTTCATTCCAGACGACCGCCTGATCTTTCTTTAGCAATTTGAACATTGGTTCGCACATGGCCGTGAGATGAGATATGAACCGAACAATGTAGTTCAATCTCCCCAAGAAACCACAAACTTCTTTTTTTGTTTTCAGCGTTGGCATATCTTGTCTAGCTTTTATTTTTGCAGGATCGACCTCGATTCCTTTTTCACTGATAATGAACCCCAATAACTTTCCGGACCGAACTCCAAAAGTGCACTTATTTGGATTCAACCTCAATCTGAACTTCCTGAGCCTCTCAAACAGCTTCAATAAGTTAACCAAATGCTTTTCCTCCATTTGCAACTTTGCTATCATGTCATCAACATAGACTTCAATCTCATGATGAATCATATCATGAAACAAAGTGACCATAGCCCGCTGGTAAGTTGCCCCTGTGTTTTTCAACCCAAAAGGCATTACCTTGTAACAGAAAGTTCCCCACGGTGTAATGAACGTCGTTTTCTCCATATCCTCCGGTGCCATCTTGATCTGATTATACCCGGAAAAACCATCCATGAAGGAAAATATGGAGTATTGAGTAGTATTGTCAACCAATACGTCAATGTGAGGGAGCAGGAAGTCATCCTTCGGGCTCGCCTTATTCAAATCTCTATAATCTACACACATCCGTACCTTACTGTCCTTCTTAGGTACAGGCACGATGTTGGCGACCCATGGAGGGTAAGTTGTTACGGCTAAAAATCCTGCGTCCAACTGTTTCTGAACTTCTTCTTTGATTTTTACAGCCATATCCGGTCTTGTCCTTCTGAGCTTCTGCTTGACTGGCAGACGTTCCTCACGCAATGGCAAGCGATGAACCACTATATCAGTGTCAAACCCGGGCATGTCTTCGTACGACCAAGCAAAGATGTCATTATACTCTCGAAGTATCTCAATCAGTCTTTGCTTGATGTCACCCTGCAGCGCATCCCCTATTCTAACATTTCTGACAACTTCTTCAGAACCCAAATTAACAACCTCGATTTCCTCCTGATGAGGCAGAATAATCTTCTCTTCTTGTTTCAAGAGTCTAGCTAGCTCTTATGGCAAGTCTTCATCTTCATCAATCTCTTCTTCATCTTGATATATCGGTTGATCGAAGTCGAAGCGAGTCATAGGAGGTTCTGAATCGGTGTCATCTGCAGTGGGAATCCTGCAATAAAAATGGTTAAATGCTTCAAATGATATGCAAACAAGTATAAACTACATTGCCATTTTATTGTGAGAAACAAAAATAAGAAAGACAAAGATCACAAAATTTGAATGAGAAAAACGCCCTTTGATTAATTGATAAAGCAATGTTCAAGCATAAACAATAAGGCCCTGAAGCAAAATACTGCTATGCTCTGGGTAGAACATAGGGTAGTACAATAATCAGAAAAAACAAAGCATTTTTGTTCTGTTGTCACTTGAATGAATTCTTCAATAGACCAATTACACAGGCTCTGTCCTAGAGTGCATGGCTTGATCCAAGCATCCATATCACAATCACTATCTCCCTCTTCGTCTGACACAACGTTGATGCGTTCGAAGATAACTCCTCCTTTAGTGAACTGCACAGGTCCCTTATAGGGCGGCATGCTCTGCGAGGAAGAAGAAGAAAATGACGGGCGGTACCCCAAACCAAACTTGTCCTGCTTGTGGGGAATCTCCAATACTTGGCCCCAACCTTGCGCTGCCCCAGGATGCACTGCTGCTTGATCCTCCTTAAAAGAAGACATGGCCACCTCCGGCGCCTTGCTCACAACGGGAGATTTATCTTTAATTTGGACTGTTTCAAAAGCCTGACACAGGGTTTCGTGTATTTCTCTGTCCACTTCGATGTACTTGAAGGATGATAAGTGACTGATCATTATATCCTCTTCTCCGCACACTGTAACAACACTACCGCCAACCATATACTTTAGCTTCTGATGCAGCGTGGACGTCACAGCTCCTGCTGAATGAATCCATGGATGACCCAACAGACAACTGTAGGCGGGCTGGATGTTCATAATGTAGAACACTGCATCAAATACTTCAGGTCCCACCTGAATGGGTAATGTCACTTCTCTGAACATAGACCTTTTGGTACCATCAAAAGCGCGCACCACCAAATCACTTGGCGTGCAAATCAATCCTTGCATGTCCAACTTCATTAGGGATTTCTTCGAGAGTACATTTAAAGACGAACCTGTATCAACGAGTACATGAGACATAATAGTCCCTCGGCATTCTAATGATATGTGCAACACACAGTTATGGTTCCTGCCCCTTGGCGTCAAATCCAAGTCTGTGAAACCCAAGCCATTTCCTGCATTTACGTGTGCGACAACCCCTTTGAGTTGATTAACCAAAATCTCTTGCGGCACATAAGCAATATTTAGTATCCTCAACAGTGCATTCCTGTGCGCTTCTGAACATAGTAACAAAGACAGGATTGATATCTTAGAAGGAGTTTGCTGTAAATGGTCGACTATCTTGTAGTCACTCTTTCGTATCAGCCTCATAAACTCTTCTGCATCCTTTAACAATGATTCCTTCTCCCCAGCCTGAGAAGTTTCCTCTACCACGACTTTACTCTTTCCTTTATCAACCCTATCAGCAACCATTTCAGGTGACGAAAAGACTCGGCCACTGCGAGTAATTCCTTCGGCTCCCACAAGATTATCTACTGAGTCAGCGGGTGAACTCTTCAGGTCTAGCTTCTGTCCGTTGTAATACACTTAGGCTCCGTAGTTCCACGGAACGGCCTTGGTGCTTTCAAACGGTACGAGACCTACTTTAGTTATGGTTATTATTGGTGGTTTTGGCGCATAAATGGTAACGATTTTGTACGGAATAGAGATCGTTGCAATCTCATCCCTTTCCTCGGATACTAATTCTTCAAACTTACTTTCAACAACCCCATCAAATTGTAATACCCCACTATCCATCATATCTTGAATATAACTCTTCAACTACACACATCCCTCAGGATTATTCAGACATTCGGCATAATCTTCAGCGCAACCTGGGAAAATACCCCCCTTCAACAGTCTAGCCTTCACGAAGCTCAAAGGTGTCTTCAGCTTACTAACATCTGTTACAAAATCTAAACCATCATCTTCGATGATTGCATTGACTCTGGCTTGCCCGTGATTTGGCATAGGGTTTTGTATGACATTAGGAACATCATTGGAGAAGTTTATGGCTTTACTATCCACCAAATCTTACACTTTGTGTTTGAACACTTTGCAATTATCAATAGTATGGCCAAGTGCCCCATAATGGAACTCGCATCGTGCATTCGCATCATAACCGGGCGGAGGTGCAATTGTAACAATGTCTGCAGTAGTTGAGAGTAAGGCATTGGAGGCGCATCAAATTGCCTATTTTCCGCCCGACCTCGGTCTTGATATCTTCTATACCCCTGCTGATTCTGTTGCGGTTGCTGTTGTTGTTGCTGACGTTGTTGTTGTTGTGGTTGCTGCTGAACTACAGGAATCGTAATACAGGCAACCTGTTGCGGACGGTACTGATTCTGATATTGACCTTTACCTCTCCCACGAGAGCTAAATACTAAATTGGTATCCCCTTCTCATTTCTTTTTACCGAATACCTTCTTACCTCCTCCTCCAGCTGAGGGTATTTCACCAGCGCTAGTCTTTCCTAACTTGATACCATTTCCCACCCTCTCTCCGGTGATGATTAAGTCAAAGAAACTACCCGACATGCTACTAATGAGCTTCTCGTAATAGACGCCAGGAAAAGTGGCGACGAACATATCAAGGACCTCACATTCCACCATGGGCGCCTGTACCCTGGCTGCTAACTCCCGCCACCTTTGGGCATATTCCTTGAAACACTCATTGCTCCTTTGTGAAAGATTCTGAAGTTGGACCATGTTAGGAGCAAGGTCGCTGTTATATTGGTAATGTTTCACGAAAGCCTCAGCCAGGTCTCTTCAGCTTCGGACATGAGTGGGCTCCAGTCCCATGTACCACTCCAACGAAGGACCTGACAAACTGTCCTAAAAGAAATGCATGAGCAATTTCTCATCGTCCGAGTAGACGGACATTTTACGGTAGTAGGATCTCAAATGAACTCTTGGGCAGGTGGTACCCTTATATTTGTCAAAGTCTGGGACTTTGAACTTTAGTGGCACTCTCAGGTCCGGGATCAGTCCCAGATTAGCCATATTAAAGCCCAGGGAATTTTGACTTTCAAGAGACTTCATTTTTTATTCAATCAGCTTGATTCTCTTATCAGCTTTGGAGGGCAACTCAGCAACCACAACCCTTGGCGAGAACACATCATCTTGCCTGCCCTCATTCCAGAGTTGATCCATATTACCATGCATAGCACAAGTGGTGTCAGGACCATAACCATTCCCATTAACATTACCATTTCCAACATTACCAAAACCAGTGTTGTCGAAACCAGCAGCGTTACCGGAGCCAGCAACATTAACATTCCCTCTAGCAGTAGGAATAACCAAGGTGGGCATGGAGTTATCAGCTCGAGGAGTCTCAACATGTGGAGGGTTGGCAGCATTCCCGCCATGCAACACACTGTTGCCATCAACACGTGCAATCAAGGGTTGCACCAAAGTACATAGTTGCTCTTGTCCGTTAGCCACTCCCTACATTACCTCAATGAATTGGGCCATCCGGTCCCTCATTTCCTGCATCTCTGCTTGCATTTGCTCCATTACTCTCTTCAGATTCGCCCTGGTAGCGTACCAGTGAGTTGTTTGATCGGTAATCCCGAAACACACTAACGGACCACAGGAAATAAGATTAACAGTTCCGATGCACCTGCAATGCAAACAAAATGCAAAATGCAACATGTATGTATGCAACAGGGAAATTTCCCCCTCGATTCTAGTTTCCGGGAGAAAAACACCACAATGAAGAGCCCTACAGACAAGCATATAACAGAACCTCCTTGTATATAATCACAGGCCAACAGGCAATAAACAAACAACAACATCTGAGTATAATAAGAAAAGACCTCAACCAACAAGCCTGGTGATGGTCAGTATAGTAAGCAATAAGCAACAAGCTACAAAGAAAAAAAATAAACAAGATAGTCAAGCAGGATGACAAGACCGGAAGTCCTCTAGCAACTCCTGTGTCTTCGGATGATCTGGTCTAGTAAGTAATCCCCGAATAAGTAACCCTCGTTGGTTAATAGTGTGTTGTAGACTCTCAATGTTGTCTTCAAAGGCCCCTTCCCCAAAGCACGCCTCAAGCCTGCACCTCTTGGAATCAGCTCTCAGCCTACAATCCTTCAAGTTTGCAATAGCTTCGTTCAACTTGTACTCACTATTATGTCTGAGTGATTCCTCTGCTGAAATCTTCTCATCCTTTGCTCTGAGCTGAGTCTTCAACTTGCTGATTTGTAGCTTTAACCCGTATTTGCGCTCTTTGTTGTTGGTGAGCGTGACATTCCATTGGTTATCAAACGTAGAAATCTTTAAGTAAGCTCTATCCAGATCTTGCTTCTTAGAAGCAAGGACACTATTGACGACTTTGAAATCTAAACCTAAATGCTCTCGAGAACTGATCTCCTTGGTCAGATCCGCACCTAATTTGTTCACAAGCTCTGTTTGTTTCTTGAAAGAGTGAACAACCTCAATCTTCTCACTTCGGAGCTGAATGATTTATTTTTCTAACTCTTCATTAGCTTTTCTCAGCTTTTCCTTCTCCAACCATAACTGATTATACTTCTGAACGTCCACGGTGGTGGGTTCCTCAATCATGAGAGGATACAAAGGCGCAACAGAAGGAAACAGCATCAGAAACTTCATAGCTCTCTCACGAATCCAAGTCAGGTAAGGGTCATATGCTCGACTATCACTCTTCCCCAATAACCCTTCCTATGAATGTTGTTCCAAGCATGCTCAAGTCTGCCTAAAGTCTCACCCTCCAACAATCCGGTGAGATACAAAGATTCCTATATCTCCTCTTCCTTAGGAGGATCCCTCAGTGCGTATCCAAACTGCCTAACCAACAAAGACGGGTTATAGTTGTGCACCCTTTCCTTCCGACCAAAGGGACATTAGGAAATCCACCACAACTATAAATGATCTCTGTACCAAGCATATCCTGGTCAAACCAATTAATGTTCTCTGCAGATAGACCCATCAGCCTCTCCGACCACTCGGAAGTACCGGCAGTAGCAATAAATGGACCTGTCTTGGGCATATGACTAGCAAACCACCTGTATAACAAAGGAATGCAGCAAGAAACATTCTTTCCCCTTCGATTCTCATTCTTGTGGTGAACAGAATGGTAGACATCTCCTAGAAGTGTGGGTACCAGGTTCCCTGAAGTTAGTAGGTAGAAAGCATCCACATCTACAAAGTCTGGCAGGTTAGGAAACAATATGATGTCGTAGATACAAAGAGCTAGAATGGTGCTAAACATGATCCAACATCCATCCTTGGCGCACTGTTGAGCTTTCTCAACCAGAATAGGCAAAAGAAAACCATACATCCCACTCCTCTTAACCAGCTTCCCCTCCAACTCTGAAGCATCCAAATGCAATATAGTGGCAAGCTTAGCCAGATCAGGCTCAACATCAATATGATAGAATGGGATCTGGTCTAAGACAGGAACACATAGCATCTCGAAATACTCCTCTAGAGTGGGCGCCAGAATATAATCCGGAAAAACAAAGCACCTCAGCTGCGGGTCGTAGCACTGCAAAAGAGTGTAAATGCCATTGATCTCATATGCTGAAGGCTTGCAGGCACATCTCAACAATCTCCCATAACACTGTCTGAGGTCTTCCATCACTTTGCCATCAGCCATGGCAATCAAACTTCGCAAAGAACTAACATCTGGAGTAGGGAACCTGTAAGCTACTGTCCTCTTCAAGGGCTCCATGTCAGAAATAATAACAAGATCACTAGAATCACGGAGGAAATATGCACCTGCGACATAAATACATGTTAATGAAATGCAGATGAAAATGCAAATGCACGCAGGGGATCAAGATTGTTGTGCTGTTTGATCGAGAATAGCTAGCGCTCCGCTTTAGCAAGAACATAACACTGACATTAGGACCCCTTGTACCAAGAACACATATTCACACTGTAAAGAAACCGGGTAGTCTGAAAGTCAAGGTTTCCTGCATAACCCAATCCCTCTCACAGGTATGGACCTATCCACTGATAAGGTTCGGCATCCTATGCGTTCATCAGTGTCACAGACTTTCGAGAAATGATGATACGTTCACCATTTTTTGTTTGGCATCATCATCTCTCGAAGAGGCCTCACTTAGCTGAATCACAGATGATCGGTCCCCAGAATCGACAACCCTCAGATCCAAAATCCCCTCGAGCCCTAAGGGCCAGAAAAGAAATCATCAAAGAGAATCTCATCTAAGCGCGAATTTCATGGGGAATTGTGCCTGCTAAGCAAGCAGGTCCCCTACTAATCTCCACTACTAATGCTAGGTTTGTACTCAAGCCCGGGTCCATCTTATCTCTCAATGAAACATTCCCTTCCCACAGCACAACAATAATGATACAACGCAAAAACTAAATGCAATAAGATAAATAAAGTACATATATACAACACCCAAAAAGACAAACAAACAAGCGCTAGGATTGACTCGCATAAGGGATGTGTCTGTCCTCAGCAGAGTCGCCAGTTGTCGCTACTGCGAAAAAAGGTGTCGGCAATGACAGAAGAGTCGCCACCTATCGTTATTTATCCTAAACGAGGGAAAGGAAACGATCAGGGAAAACCTAGCGAAAAAGGAAAGATTGGTCATCGCAACCAAATCTCGGGTTCGGGTGTCGGTTACGCAAGGGGAAGGTATGAGCACCCCTCACGTCCGTCATACTCGACGGGATCCATGCATAGTTGTCTATCTAAAAGGAGGATTGAAACTATCTAGCTAAAGGTCTCAGGGACAAAAGAAAAGAAAAGAGACTCGGCAGAGCATCGCCGCTCTGTGCCTATGTACTCCCTCGTGCAATGGGAAAGTCAGAGTCAACGTAGTTCGGCTAACTACGGGCGAAAGGGGAGAAAGGTTGCTCGCCGAGACATCGCCGTCTCGAGCCTACGTACTCTCAACAGGTATGAGAGATTAGAGCAAACGTAGTTCGGGCTGACACGAAACCACAGGTTAATTAAGTGTTTTATCAGAGTAAGGTTAACAAATAGTTCTAGAAGTTTTGTGTATGCAGCTCGACCATTGGAGACTTAGGCGTTACCGTTTGCGGTGGAACTAAAAGTTCAAAATATTCTTTTATCTGAAAAGATTTTCCTTATTAAAAGTCGCAAAGGACAAAAGAAGTTCAATGATTTTTTTTTGTTTTTTAGAGAAGAAGCGTTTTGAGTTTAATTTGTAACTCCTGTTGCACTAGAGACTATGACCCTAAGCGTCGCATATCACCCTAAGGGTGTATACTAAACACTCTAGGAAATTGAGAGGAATCCACTCAATCACCATTTCCCAAGTAGCTTAAGGCTCGTAGCGTACAACATTCATTAGCCTTTGTTATGTGTTTTGAAAATGTTTGAAGATGAGGAGAGAAAGGACGCACTAAAGGGAGACTAACTCAAACCTAAAAGTTGTCATGCAAAGTGGACTTAGAGTTGGGATACAAAAGCGAACTACCTAATGTTATCATGTATGATTTAGCACCTAATGTCTATCATAACCTCTCTTGAATAAGAGATATTAGAGATCCTAAGGGAAGAAAGACAAAAGAAGAGAAGAAGAAAGGAACATGAAAATGCAATTATGTAAACATAGAAAGCACACATAGGATGAAAGTGAGGGAGGAAATATGTGTGGGGAAGTAGCCTCCACAAGCTCATCTCAACCTCAAGCATGCATATGAAAATGAAAAAGAATAAGAGAGAAGGAAATGCACAAGATGAGATCACACAACAAGAAGAAAATCACACAAAATGCACCAAAAGTGGGATGAAATGGCCTACACCAAACAACATCAACCACAATGCCCTAAAGAAAAACAAATGAAAGGAAAGGCTAAAACAAAGTGAGGATGGGAGGCTATATGAGGACAGCAAGGAAATCATAATATGAACTCAACCATAAGCATCACAAACAAAGTTCAAAAGAAGGCACAAAGAAGTCCTCAAGGATTCATCACTTTAGGTATGCTTCAAGTACCTCCTAAGGAAGGACTAAGCTACCTTAAATGAGACTCCAAGGTCATGGGGCAGAAGTGGGGATGAGATAAAAGTGCTTAAAAGCAAAAGCAATCACACCAAAATAAAATGCAAGCACATACATAAAGGAATGCAAACATGTCACACATGGAAACCCTAAATGGAAACTCCAAATGGAACACAAGTTTGAACAAGAAAAACACAATGTCATGACCTAAAATTGATCAGCCAGCAACCTTAACATGTTAGCAACATGAATCAAAAGGAATTGAAGGCTCAAAGGATCCATCAAAGTCATTTCCAAGACAAACTAGGTCAATGTGTATGTATGAACCTACCTTTGGGGTAACTTGACTTGCAAGTTACCTCAAAATTAGGAAAATGATTCAAAAAGGGCCTAATAAAATGCCACAAGTAACCTAAAGTGTTGGCAAACAGGGTCCAAGAAATCATAACCAAAGTCATCTCAAATCATCATCAAAGAAATTGATTCACATGGATGCACCAATTTGAGAGAGGGTTATCGAGGGTCAACAAAAGCAAGGTCAAAGTCAAATCAAAACACAACCAAATAGGGGAAAATGATCCTCAAAAATCACTCAACTCATCATTGATATGAGGATTGATTTTCAGTCATTGGATAAAAAAGGAAATAATAAAAACAAATCAAGAACAAAACAATGTCAAGAATTAAGTCAAGTAAAACATCTCCAATTGATTAATTCTTTTTTGATTGAAAAATAATTCAAAAAATAAAATAAAAATTTCCTAAATATAAAAGACATCCCAAAGTGTCTCAAACATATTTTTGATGAATTTTATCAATTGGAGAAGTATTTTAAATTGAATTAATTCTAAACAGCAACAAAGCAAAATAAAAAGGAAAACAAAATGAAAAAAAAACAGGGGTGCAGGAAGCAACAAGATCACGTTGAAATACTGGGCTTCAGGTAGCAAGGGGTGCAGAAAGCAAATAAAGCCCAAGTCCACAAGAGCGTTTAATGAAACGCTGCGTACTGATGGATCTCTTGGAAATGGTCAACACGCGTGCACGGTGAGACGCGTTCTAGACTGTTGGATCTAATGGTCATCAAATCAAATGGATCAGGCAACCACACGTGGACATTAGGAGGTTTAAACATGGAAGGAGGGAGAAAACCAGGTGGTTGGAGCACGGTGGCTCCGGTCATCTTCTCCGATGACACAAAAATGCAGGTGGTGCTACACTTCATCAAATCTCACAGAATTTTAGTCAAAACTCATCTACAAGTCACGTAGATCTCAAATCCATGGTCAAAATTCAATCATCATGCATAAATAAGCCAAATCGAAGAAAATAAGAATTGAGCTCAAAACAGAAAATGCAACAAACAAGCACAACAATGATCCAGCATTTGCCTACATGAGTAGGACTTCCGAATGAACCAAAAATGGAGTGAAATAGGTACATATTAAGAGAGAAATTTGGGTCTGAAGTTTACCTAATGGAATAGCTCCGTTGGACCTTCTCAGTACTTTTAGTACTTTTTGGAAAGCTAAGATCATTAGGAACAAATTTCATGTTTGGGTCAAAGTGAGGAGAAACATCCTTCTAGGTCAAAAATGACTTGGAAGTTGGTTAACGTTTGTTGACCAAAATCACATTCATCTGATGACCTGTAACTTGTCAGCATCATAACTTGAGTTCTAGAAATCAGATGAAAGACTTCTAGTACTCAAAAGAAAGCTAGAAACGTTATCAACAAGTTTCATGTTGGGGTCAAGATGAGATAAAACTTGTATCTTGAGATATGTGGTCTTGAAGTTAGGCACTAAATAAGGGATTTTACACTGACAAGTTTAAAAACCCTAGCTTAGCAACTTCTCACACTCTTGATTCTTGATAAAGTGATCTTGAAATGATATATTAGACATCCCAACACAACATTCCATGATCAAAAAGACTTGGAATTGAGTCTTAATCTCCTTCAATTTCACAGTTGAGTTATGGTTGACCAGATGAAAACCCTAACTGCACCAACTTTGACTGTGGCTCCTTATACTTGACATAACAACTTGAATAAACTCCAAAATGGATCTCAAAGCACTCAATGAGCTTTCTCTATAATCCCATATCCAAAATCATGAATTCAAAACCTTCTAATGATCCTCAATGGCCGCCAAGTTAGGAGCTGATCCACATACGCCCATCAAATCTTTCACAAAGCTTTGACCACTTCTTGGTGACTTGATGACCACTCATGCTTGAGTAAAACCCCTTGCTTAGGCTCAAAACTCTTGGTAACCTCCTCTTGATATGCACACCTCTCTTGATCCCCTGCTAAATGAAAAAAATGCTATGCAATGCAAATGCTAAAAGAAAATGAAATGAAATATAAGCCAAGTAAAGAAAAGGTTGAGCAAATTTTGGGGTACAACATTGACTAATCAATTCATATTAGATTCAATGATAAGCTTGACCCTGAAAAGTCAAATCTAGTTGAGAAACTTGCAGATTTGAAGATTAATTTCTCAGAATCCATGGACAAAGATTCTAGAGACAAATACTCAGAAGGAAAAGACAAAGATGCTGAAGCTAAAATAAATGACTTAACTAGAAATTGTCGTTGGTCCATCTCATTAGAAGAAGAGTAGAGCAAGAACTAGAAATTGACGCACCAATCAGAACTTGATCTTCATTCAAACCTTCTAAAGAAATTCTTCTGGGTTTGGTATCTTTGGTAGACCCAACATCTATAGATGAAGCTCTTTTGGATAATGAATGGATTCTGGCTATGCAAGAAAAACTGAATCAATTCACCAGAAACCAAGTTTGGAATCTTGTTTAGAAACCAAAGGATGTCCAAGTTATTGGAACCATATGGGTGTTCAGAAACAAGGTCAATAAGAAAGGTGAGGTCTTCAGAAACAAGGCTCGAATGGTAGCACAAGGTTATAGTCAATAAGAGGGGATATACTATAAAGAAACCTTTGCACCCATTTCCAGGTTAGAACATATCAGTATTTTAATTTCGTTTCTAGTCAATTATAACATCATTCTATATCAGATGGATGCTAAGAGTGCATTCTTAAATGGGTACATTTATGAAGAAGTGTATGTGCACCAACCCCCTGGATTTGAGAGTTCTGAAAACCCTCATTTTGTTTTCAAAATTAAAAAGTCGTTATATAGTTGTTCGCACAGTAAAGAGACAAGCAAACTTTATATTGAGTACCTAGTTTTTCCGTCTCCACAGGGATCAGTGCGAAGTAAAAACATCGTTCAACGGTTTCTACGTTTCTAAGCTTTTTGTGAAAATTATGGTTGAAAGATTTCAAAGTACCAAAGATAAAAATGGAAACTATAAAGACGGAAAATAGAAAGTAAAGACTTAAAATAAACGGAGCCTTGTTGGGATTGGAATTTAATCAATTGATACCACATGCATTCTTCTGACCAATTAAACACAAATCAATCATTTGTCTAATACCCTCACGTATCACCCACAACTGAGGTTATGTCTAACGCAAAGTCGAGAGAACAACCATATAGTCTTATTGGTGATGTCTCATGCAACTCACAACACAGAACATTAAGAACTAATACCCACATGAATGTTAAATCTAAACCTATGTCTAGGGTCTATAACCTAATAGGTATTCATCCTAGATCCAGATCTGTAGAGTATATGTCTATAGTGGTTTAAACCAATGTGTAAACAAGTAAATAAGGATAACACCCATATCAGATAAATGATTGCTTCATATAAAATGCCATGATCAGAATACGTACATACGCTTAGCCCTTTTTACATGTATTCAACTAATTTCTGTATGTGAGCATAGTTCTTCATCTCTATTATCACGCATCCTCATAATACCGTTTATGTCTAAAGCATTACCATGGACTTTACTGTATTAAGCATAGATTATGTCTCATGCTAACAATCAACACGATAAAAGCTTGATACTAGTGAATATCAACTCACAAATCTATGTCTAGAGTTTGCTCATTGATAGATGAATATCTCAAACCCTTTTTATAAAATCCAAGAGAAAATCAATATTGAATGAAAACTAGTTCACAAATACATATGTTAGAGGAAATACATAAGGTATCAAAAGATTACATCCAACCCCAACAAGAGATCGAAACACTTACTCGAAGATCAAGCTCCGATTTGCTTGTATTTAGACTACTCCCTCTTAGGGTTTTGTGTTTCTCTCTCTAAAATATATTTGGGATGAAGAGAGATAAAGTTATATATGTTATCAAGTTGTTGGTTTATAAAAAGCAAGAAAATTTTATAAATAGTATTACAAAAAATGTGTCACACTCGTATTACGAGCTCTCTATTTGCACTGCGAACACCACTTACAGGCACTTGAAGTGCCTATTAATAGTTAAATCGCCCTTGAAGAGTCCTTGAATTTGCACTGTGAAGATCTTGTTCGCACTCTGAACATGCTCAATCAGACCTCGCACTCCCACCAACCAGGGGTTTAGCCATTACCATCCAAAAGTTTTGGTTCGCAGTTCCTTCGCTTTGAGCTTGCACTGCAAGCTCACTTTGGCCTCGCTATTGCTTCGCATACTGAACCTTTAAAATTCTTCCTTATATCCCTGGCTTCCTTGTCCATTCAAATGTGTCTTGTTCTTTGATAGTTGAACCTATTTCCTACATAATAGCACACATGTCAAGGCATCCAAAGATAAAACTAATTATGTAGAAGAATCTCACAAGAACATGGAATAAATCAATGAAAGACTTAAGAAAAAAGTTGAAAATGCCAAGAAAGATGGTTCATTTTAAGTCATATTTGGCATTCAACAAACTCTCCCCAACTAGATTTTTGCTTGTCCTCAAGAAAAGTATGCCCCTCATGAAAAGAAGAGGATTTGCTCAAGCATAAAATTCAGCCAAGAAAGGATTTACAGTTCAAACTCAACACAAGAATGCGCACAAGAAATGTTCACTACTCCCTATAGTCTAACAATGAAAAATAATTTAGTTCTAAAACAAATATCATGTAATGTTTTACAAAACAGCTAAATTCACATGCTTGAATCACTCTAATATTCCTCTTCAATTAATGGATGAAGGAAATTGCGCGTTTGCAACCGCGGGACAATTCCACTCACTGACAAACAATGCTAACAATAATTCAATTAATACATTCATCCAAAAATCAAAAAATCAAAATCATGGAAGCAAAAGATCATAAGGGCTTGTAAAGTTGTAGCTCGGCCGGGTTTCACAACAAAGGGTAATTTCTAAAGGTCATTGAATCAAAGTTGCGTATCAAAAGAAAAATTCACTATACAAGGTATTACACATTACAACTTCATTCACCAATCCATTTTTTCAATTTCTCACTTTTTGAAACTTCCTTTTGCACAATTATTTGCATTATCTATTTTTTCTTTTAAACAAGCATTCATTTTATTTTTCACATTCATATTCACACTTTTTCTTTTCTTTTCTTTGCTTATTTGAAATTTTTTCAAAATTTTTTAGCAACCTCCCACTTTTCTTTCATTCTTTCTAACTTGAATGCCATCAAACCTTAAGTGAATGCTTCTTGATTTTTATGGCAAGGAATTAATTTAGAACAAAGTTCAAAGGTTTCAAGAAATTTTTTTAGAATCCCACAAAATTCAATGATGAACTAAACTTTCAAATTATGTACATAAACCAAGTTCACCACTAAAATGAGATCTAATCTATTAGGCTCAAAGGGGTTAACGAATTCTCACTACTCACGGGTAAGTTACTTTTGGATATAGTTGTGCTCAATATAAACAAATGCCTTGATCCTTTCTAATGCTTCTACAAAATCACAATAATCAAAAGATTAAGCATGAATCGAATGAATTAAACAAAGTTATCAGTTATCCAAGCAGTTAGTAAACAATTGAGGTTTCTCAAAATTTGTCGGTTTTGGACCTAAGTGACTCAAGCATTCAAATAAGTTGTAAAATAAAATAAGAAAACACATTTGTATAAAGCACAAATTCTTAATCATGCTAACATTCTAGAAAGTGGTAACCATGTACCTTTCATGCACTTATCACATTAAAAATCCTATCATCACCATCCAATTCTTGGTAGAATTTTTATTGGATACTTTTTAGCAAAAGAGCAATCAATCTAGAAGTTCTCATCAGCATCTATCCCTAACCAAGACTTGAGCAAACGTGAAAGGAAACAAGTATATTTACAATATAAACAATTGTACAAAGCTAAAAAAATATAGAAACTATTGCGATGCAATTCAATATCTAAACACCAATCCACGACAACAATGCCATTTTGTTCGTGTGGTAAAGTGGCAAGCAAATATTTATATTGAGTACCCAGTTTTTTTGTCTCCACAAGGATCAGTACAAGGAAAAGAACACCGTTTAACGGTCTCTACGTTTCTAAGCTTGTTATGAAAATTATGGTTGAAAGATTTCAAGGTGCCATAGATAAAAACGGAAAATATAAAGAAGGAAAATAGAAAGTAAAGACTTAAAATAAATGGAGCCTTGTTAGGATTGGAATTTCATCAATCGATAACACATGCATTCTTTTGACCAGTTAAACACAAATCAATCATTCGTCTAATGCCCTCGCGTATCACCCACAACAGACATTATGTCTAACGCAAAGTCGAAAGAATAATTGTATTGTCTCATTGGTGATGTCTCACGCAACTCACAACACATGACATTAAGAACGGATACTCACACGAATGTTAAATCAAAATATATGTCTATAGTCTAGAACCTAACAGGTATTCATCATAGATCCAGATCTGAAGAGTATATGTGTATAGCGGTTCCAATCAATATTTAAACAAGTAAACAACTGTAATACCCCAAATTTTGCCCTAAGATTCATCGTTTCACCTCGCATTTCATTGCATTTCTGCATTGCATTTAATCAGTTGCTAACCAGTTTGTGCAGTTGGCTGATGTTTTGCAGGAAAATATAATTTGGCACGCTTTTAGTTCATAAAGGGTAAAATGATCATTTGCCGGCAGTTGGCTGTCAGTTGCGGATTTTAAGCTGTAGTCATGAAATCTGAGCCGTTGGATATTGGTGATATGATTCCGGGCCGAGGTGTAGTCGGAATGGTTTGGTTGCGAGGGATTCGAGTTGTTCGAAATTAAATTAGTTCAAGTCGGAGAGTTGAAGTTATCAGAAAAATATGATCATTTGAGTTTAATCAGACCGTAGGGTTTATCCGGATAAAGTTGCTCATTTGAATGACCGGGAGGTTTAGTCGGAAATTATGTCGGAGATGGGGTTAGTCGGACAAATTGAGAATTAATGGAAGAAAGCGGAATTATATTTATCTTTTTTATCAAGAATATTAAAAATAATTCTATTTCCTTTTATCCATTTCATTTGCATTTCATAAAAATATTTTTGTTTCATTTTTTTAATTGTATTTGCATTTTGATTTGCCATTTCATTTTTATAAGAAAATATATATGTATTTCAATTTTTCATTTCACTAAAAAAGGAAAACGTTTCTTCAAATATTTTTGTTTCATTTTAATGTTAGTTTTTAATTTTATTCGCACATTAAAAAAACAAATGATAAATGAATAAATTTTCATTAATAAAAATTACAAAAAATAATAATTGAAAATTACAAAAAATACAAAAATTACAAAAAAATTAATAAATTAAAAAATATCAAAAAATATAAAAATCCTAAAGTCCTAATGTTTCTTCCGATTTCTCTGACTTTCCGACTCGTCCGATTATTCCTTCCGAACCTACAAACAAAACAAACAGATAAAATTTAGTCGGTTAGTTTCGACACCCTCAGAACGGTATCATCATCGGATGTTCGATTCTCGGCCTCGGCCAAAACTGGCAGCAGTCTGTTCTTATGATTCCGAGGCAACTGAGAGAGAGATAAAGAAGTTTTGGGAAAAATGCTTATCCGAAAAAGTGCTTATTGGAAAAGCACTTATTTGAAAAGGTGTTTTTCATTAAACATAGGTTTTCAAAACAGGCCTTAACGAGAATGTTCCAGAAAAAGCACTTATCCAAATAAGCACTTATCCCAAAAGCACTTTTGAAAAAAAAACACTTCTTCAAAGTGATTTTCAGCCAAACAGCTCCTTAACAACTTTCCCGGAAAAATCTGCAGTTCGCATGAATCAACAAGTCCAACAAGCAAACTATCAAAGCAAAAGCCCAGTCAAAGAACAAAAAATTCAACCGCAACAAACTCAACAAGATCCTCCGTAAAAATCTGCAAGAAAATCGCAACAACGGTCTCACAAGTCACAATCATAGCCAGATATAAAATCAACAGGAAATCATAAAAAAACCCTAAGGCACCAAGATCCGAAAAACCCAAAAAGTGAAAACGGTGCAAGTTGGGATTCAGAGAATCACAATGGATTCATCACCACCCAGAAGAAGGAAGGGACAAGGCCATCGCTCGTGAGTTCGGAAAAGAGGATTCGAGTTCATCACCCATTTACCGGCGGTCAAAAGCGAGACCATTAATATCATCATCACAGAACACCATCGACGGACAACAGCGACCCACGAACTCATTTCTTCGACATCATTGGCCAAGCTCCGTCAAATCTCAAGATCAAACCGCCAGGAGGACAAAAATTCCAACTGTGGCCGGAAATACACAAACGGAGACTCACGACTCATCGTCATCCTCATTCGTCTCCCAAAAATCACCAGTGTAAGCATTCTTGCATCATAATAGTTTTAATGGTTGTTTCTATTTCAAGAAAACGAAAGGGAATAGAAAGCACGACATGCAAGGAAGGAATAAAAATCAGAAAAGCTTCAATACCGCAACAATGGAGTGCCGGCGGCGGAACCAGGAAGAAGAAGAGAGAAAATTGAAAACCCTAAGGGTTTCAATGTGATATAATGATTGCCCCTCTATTTGTGATTTTACTTTACGGTATTTTTCTTTTAATTTCTAATCAATGAGACTTATAGGGAGTGAGTCCCGACCAAGCCGATTTGAGAATCACCGCTCGATTGAGACCCTTCCAAGAGATAGTTCGGTTTAACGAGTAGTCGTGAAAACTTTTACTATTTTTGGAAAGGAGTATATGATATTGAGGACCGTAGTTACCTTAACACCACTTTGGCCTTATCTAGGACGTAGTGCGAGAACTGTGTGGGAGTAATCTCACAATGGTTGCTACGCGATACTACCCTCAAAAGAGGTTCTCTTGAGAATATTATCGACCCCCGAGTCAGTCAAAAGGTTGATAATATCCAAAGGAAGGGCTGATGACTTTGGGCACTTCTTTAGAACCTTGTTCGACAGGTACAACTAACCTTAGTACATACCTTATGGGGATGGGTAGACCCTAACTCCTTGCACATACCTTTAACCTAGGACTTGTGAATATATGTGCATTGCATACATAAAGCATCGCATTGCATTACATTTCATGGAATTCAAACCTTATTTATGAATATTGCAGGATTATGGATTACAATAGAAGAAAAACTTTGAAATATACTTTTAAAAGTCCTAAGCTAGATGACCTAAGGAAGCTCGGATCTTTAATCAAAGATCAAGACGGATTTCGAAACCAGTATGGAAGGTTGTTATCTCTATTGGAATATAAAGTGAACGAAGGACTTCTTTCGGTCTTGCTACAGTTCTACGATCCCGACTACCATTGCTTCACATTTCCCGATTATCAGTTATTACCTACTTTGGAAGAATATTCTCATCTTATAGGACTGTCTATTTTGGATAAGACTCCTTTCCCTTTTTTGGAGAAGGACCCTAAAGAACAGGATATTGCTAAAGCCACATGTTTGAAGGTATCCGACATTAAGGAGAATATGACTCATAAGGGTGAAAATTTTGGGTTACCTACAAAGTTCCTAATTGAGAAAGCCCAACATTATGTCGATCATTTGAGTATGCCTACCTTTGTGACGATCTTCGCCTTGCTTATCTATGGAGTGTTGATTTTCCCTAGTTTTGAAGGATTTGTGGACCTTAATGCCATCAAGATCTTCATGCAAAAGAATCCAGTACCGACCTTATTAGGTAATACTTATCATTCTATACATCTCTAAAATTTTCGTGGTGGAGGGATGATTACCTGTTGTGTGCCTTTATTGTACAAGTGGTTTATTTCGCACTTGCCTAAGTCCGATCCTTTTTGGAGTCCCACCCAAGGACGTTGGTCACAAAGAGTTATGGCTTTAACCCACTCCGATATCGATTGGTATAACCGTATGTATGATGGAATATTACTCATTGGTGGTCGTGGAGACTTCGCTAATATGCCTTTACTCAGTTTTAATGGAGGAATAAGCTACAATCCAGTCCTAGCTCGCCGACAGTTAGGGTATCCCTTGAAAGAACCGCCTAAAAGTATCTTATTAGAGAAGATATTATTCGAAGACAACAAAGAACTTCAAGATCAAATTATATCTTCTTGGAAACATCTGCATAGGAGAAGTCAAGAAAGTTTAGGAAGACCGAATTGCATCTCTATGGAACCATACCTTCAGTGGGTCCGAGACAGAGCTATCAAGTTGAAAATGCCTTATCCTCGCCAAGATCCTTTACCTCCAAGAGAGGAACCTGTTCAATATTTCATGTCCGAGGCTGAAACGTTGAAGATCGTTGTGAAGAAGGCTCAACATGAAGCAGAAACATGGAAGGACAAATACCATGTGATGGTCAGTGAATATGATGAACTTCAAAAACAGTTTCAATCAAAGAATGAAGAGGTACTCTCCTACAAGAAGAGAAGAATCTACGAGGATTTATTTTCCTCTGAATATCCGCCTACTCCTTGAAGTTGTGGACCTTGCTTCCTTAGGATTTTCATTAGCTTATATTTAGCCGTTTCCATTAAAGACTTTATATTTACTTGTGATCCAATTTTTCAAATCAAGGAATAAAAATTTCTTTGTTATTCTGCAATATTCGTAAATATTGGAATTCCATGAAAATCATTTTGCATCTTAGCATCATATTTTTGCATCGCATATGTCTCCCGGTTTCTCATACTCGGTTCTCTCGCCTGCCAGTTTCGTCACCCTGGGTCCTCTGCATCAGTACAATACTAGAGCCCAAGCTCGAAAAAGGATAGAAGAACAAGCTCAAAAGATCGACCGTGTCAGCCATGAACTCGAAGATCTTCGAGGAAATGTGGGGAAGATTATGGAGATGCTACAAGCCCTCAAGGTGAAGATGGATAATCAACCTACTGTTGTATCTGAGATTACCAACACTGTTGTGGGTCCTCACCCGGCTGTTACTGTTGAGAACATACCGCCCCAAGGTCGTCAATCCAGTTTGGTGCATCCTACCATCGCTCAACCAGTTCGACGAGTTACTCCTCCAAAGTGCAAATTTCTGAGCTTGGACCGTTACAAAGGACCAACACGTCCGAGGAATCACTTGAGAGCTACTTATCAATCTTGGCAACCTCAAAATAATTATGTTCAAGGTTATCCGATCCAGTATGCTCAACAACCCTATGTCGCTGCTGTTGCACCTCCCTTCAATCATCAGCTTCCTACCTATCGGCCTGTGCAACCGACTCCAGTCTATCAGCATCCAGTTTATCAACAGCCTCTTATTTATCAGCCTGCACAAGCTCCTGTCAACTATCAACGAGTGCCCAACGCTCCTGTGTGCCAAGCATCAGAGGAGGCGATACCTCATCAAAATAGGAGACCATACAAGCCTTGTCCTCTGATCCCAATGACGTTCACCGAGTTGTATCCTTTCTTAGTGCAACGAGGTCTGGTTGTTACTTGAACTTTGGGTCCACCTCCCAATCCGGTACCTGTCAACTACAATGCCGTCGTTCATTGTTTATTTCATGAGGGTGCGCCTGGTCATGATTTGGAAGGGTGTTACGCGCTTAAGAACATTGTCAGAGATTTACTAGAAAAGAAGGTCTTGTCTTTTGATGATCCTCAGCCGAAAATCAAGAATCCTCTCAGAGCTTTCCATGGCCAGGATCAAGCTTTGCAAAGCCTGTTTTCAACATATCTCAGCCAGTGACGCATACGGTGAATCATCTGAAGCCGGTAGTTCTTCAGATGCCTAGTCCTTTTCCTTTCAGCAATCCTCAAAATGATACGACCCCGATCAACATAGAATCTGAGAGAGTTATTTTGAGTGAAGATCTGAAGACCGATAATGAAGTAATGACAGACATAGTTGGGGCGAATAAGACGACTCATTCCAATGAGGGTCCGATAGAGGAAACCACTGCTACCATGCCGGTATCAAGTACAAAGACTTCATAAACAGTTAGAGGAATTTGAGACATTTCATTTTGTTATTTATGTGTGTTATTTTCTTTGATTAAACATAATTAGCATGTACGAACTTGGTTATTTTGAATAATTAATGCAATGCACGTTTGTCTTGAATAAATCCATTCGTTTCACTCATTAAAAAATGTTTTCATAAACTTATAATGCCAACTTTACCCGATCTATCGCGTTGATAGAGAATTGGGAGGAGGATGATGAACCAAAAACGTCAGATCTTTTGTCATATGCTTTCGATTGAAACCTGCTGATGATGTAAGGCATTGTTTCAAATCCCAAAACAATGGAGATATAAGGCAGATAATCCCTCTTTACCCCCTTTGAGCCTTGAAGTAGGAGTTTTCCTTGCCAAACATAAAAAAACCCTTTACTTTAACCCGGGGCAGGGTAGTTTTAAGTTAAATGGATTGAGCGCTCAGACTCTCAAAAAGGAGGAGCAAACCTTCGAGAATTTATACCTAACGTCTTAGGAAGTTAGAAGTCGATGATTACCCCTCTACTGCTAAAAGAGTGAGGCAGTTACAAGCCTTTCAAAAGAGTCACACGACTTAGTCAACAAAAATAAAAAAATATAGCCCGCTAAGTCAAAACCTATGAAGGAGACTTAGGCAAAACTGGGGCATCCCGCTGGACTCCAAAGTCAAAAATCCAAAAGACGTCGTCCAGGCAAAAGTTAGGGAATGAAAAAATATAACAAAAACAAGGGATTACAGTAAAGAATCCCTAATAAAGAACAAAGTTGTGTGACCAATCGCAAAGAAACTAGGTGAGTGACTGCCATGTCCAAAGCCTTAATGAGTTATCGACCATATCAAATCCGATTGAGATATGAGTGCCCGTATCCGGTTAATTGAATTAGGATTGGAGAACATCACGAAGAGGGGTGGGTACAAATAACCTTGAGCCTTTATCTTTTGTTTCTTAAATTGTGAACCAAGCCACGATACAACCTTTAAAAGACCTAATTGAAGTAGGACTTCTTTTGAAAGTATACTCGACGAGATAATGTTTCCTGACTCCTACGAGCTATACTCAATTTACCGTTGGCATTATAAATTAAACTCATATCCTAACTATGTGATTTCGGTCACGAGTTATTGCGATATCTTTTTCAAGACTAAAAATTTTCAAGATAAATATATTATTGCATTGATAGTATATAATAGCATTTCGCTTGTGTCAATTTTGCCTAACATCTTAGAAACTTACATACACACATCCACCATGGAACTCGAAGATCCTGCTAAATAGGGGAAGGTGGTTTCCAAGACGTGTACTGACGCGAGCCAGACGTACTTAAGAGCTATTCTTGTAGACTCAATCGTAACACGGTTGATCCGTGCCAGTTACGTCAAGATCTGACAAATCTCTCTAAGATTTTGAAAACAGTGGGGCAATCGAACCCTATGTTCTCTGTAAAATCCTCTCGAGATGACTTCCCACAAGGCAGATACTCTGGGGCATGATATTTTTCAAAATGGCGACTACTACAAAGTCCATTAAGATCAAAACTAGCTTGTTTCACGACATTCTTCATGCACCCGATGGATTTTACTCCCGGCGGTCTTTATTCCCCAGTAAACCTCATCGTTGCAGAATCTATGTCTTAACCATTGCCTCAACACAGTTTCCAGAGTTGACTTTAAGCTGACGCAGTCCCTAGCGAGACTTTAAGCTGACGCAGTCTCTAGTGAGACTTTAAGCTGACAACATTCTGGACCAAGCCGGTAATCGCCGATGATCTCCAAGACTACAGAGATCATACCAGCATCTTCCCAGTGATAGTCCCCAGTGAGACTTTAAGCTGTCCACACGTTTGGGATCCATCCGATAAATCCTCAATGACCCTCAAGACTGCAGGGATATCCCTAGTATCCTCCAAGTGATATATGTTCTTTAAGACCTATTCTCACTGGAAGCATCTCTTCCTCAGTGAATTTGCATTACCTTCCTCAGGATTATTCCCCAGGAGATTGTTGTATTCTCCCCAAGAGGTCAAGATACTGTCCCCAGGAATGTCTATTGATTCTTCCCCAGTGAGTCTGACGAGCTCTCCATAGGGAAGTTTGATATATCTTATCCCCAGTTGGATGTACCTCCTCCACAGGAAGCCGATGTACTATCCCCAAGAAGTTGTTACGCTATCCCCATGAAGCTGCCTTATGCCACACCTTCCCTATACAGAGGATATTTATTTTATCCCTGGAAAACTCTGATCCTAAGAGTTCTTTGGCTGATTATGGTTCATGATAGCGATCCCTCACGTGAAGTCATGACATCGTATCCCCATGCAGAGGTCAGGGATCCCCAGTTGAAGTCATGATATCGTACTCTCCAGTGAAGTTGCATCGTACTCCCATAAGGAAGTCATGATGTCGTATCCCCTCAAGTGGATTATTTTCTCCCCAGGGAAGTTATAACTTTGAAGCCAGATTCGGTTCTACTATCAACTCTTCCTATCCCCTGATAAATGTACTGTTGCATAGGTCCCCGGGTATTCCCGTCGAGATGGTTATTTCATCTCATGTCTCCTCTCTCGTCTGTTTTGTCAACATATGCATGAGCCTAAGCATTGCATACTCATTGCATGACATTTTCACACACATTAACATACACATTAGTATGCGCGTAGGCATACGCATTAGCATCTACATTGTTTGCTATTCATTGTCATCCTTTGTCGTTACCACCGAGTAACTGGGTTAGACCGCTCTCTCCAAGTAGATCGTCAGCCTAAGCATAAAATACTATTTATTTTCCAGCTAATCCCCACAGAGTTCAACCCTCGTGGACGATGGTTATTTCAGTTATCTTTCCGTGTTAGGATAAGATAATCCCCATTTGAGGTTATTTCCCTAATGGAGTCTTGTCGGGCAAATCTTTCTAGCCCAGTTCTAGATCGAACTTCGGTCCCGTCGGTCACTGAACCTACCTAGACGTGCATTTATTTTGCACTATCTTTCAAGGAAATCATTTACAATCCTTTGCAGACAAGCAACAATTCCCAGCCGAGGAGCTTATCACCTACGCTAAAACTTAAGACGGTGAGTCGCCACACTCATTCTTGGGCATCCCACCGTGGACATATTATTTAAACCTTAAGACGTTGAGTCGCTGCACTCATTCTTGGGCGTCCCGCCGTGGACATATCATTTAAACCTTAAGACGTTGAGTCTCCGCACTCATTCTTGGGCGTCCTGCCGTGGACATATCATTTAAACCTTAAGACTTTGAGTCACCGCACTCATTCTTGGGTGTCCCGCCGTGGATATATCGTTTAAAACCTTAAGACATTGAGTCGCTGTACTCATGCTTGGGCGTCCCTCCGTGGACATATCTTTCCCTAAACTTTAAGACATTGAGTCGTCGTACTCATGCTTAGGCTTCCCGCCGTGGACCATTTTATCCTTTAGTAAAAGAAGGAGCATAATCGTATTCAGGAGAGTGTGAATCTTGAAGTATGAGGAATTTCATTTTATCCTTTAGTAAAAAGAAGGAGCAGAATCGTACTCAGGAGAGTGTGAATCTTGAAGTATGAGGAAGTTCATTTTATCCTTTAGTAAAAGAAGGAGCCGAATCATGTTCAGGGCGCCGACCTTGAAGTATGAAGAAGTTCATTTTATTCTTTAGTAAAAGAAGGAGTTGAATCATGTTCAGGGCGCCGACCTTGAGGTATGAAGAAGTTCATTTTATCCTTTAGTAAAAGAAGAATATGAATCGTATTCTGGGCGCCGACCTTAAATATGAAGAGGTTTATTTATCAGATGAGTGACAATCCCTCCAGCAGAGCTCATTAATCAATCAATTTTTCATCTATTATTCACAGATAAGCAACAACCTCTTTATTTGAGAGCTTATCCATTTTGACATATAAGTCCCTTCCGATGATAAGTGGCAGTTCTCTCTCTCGAAAGCTTATCAGGGCGTTTCCCCTTAAAGTCCATTTATTTTGGCATACAGCCGGTTTTACCCTGTATATTTTCTACGGATTCCTGAAAATTCCGTTCGATCCTGTCATGAGGGAAAGTTCACAGAAGCTCGGATGTTATTCTTTGTTCAATGCTCCAGCGTCTTGTTAATCGATCCTACAGTCATGCAGATCCTAGTTTTTCTTTTTACTCTAGAGTATCAGCCGATCATGCCTGAGCCTGTTGAACTTTTACTCTTAGATATTCCCTAGTAGAGGCCGTCTCATCGGTGCCATCTCCTCCGAGGATCCCGTTCTTACCATTCCCCTTTCTAAAAGTGATAGTTGGTCGTGCTTGCACCAGTTGACCATCGCTTTAGAATTCCCCAGTGCGTCATATTCCCCAGTGTTGGTTCGTTCATCACGTATGTCCCATGTGTCGTCGTGTCGTCTGCATCCTTGCATTTATCATTCCATCATACGCATCATACTCGATTCATGGCATTGTCAGCATTATAATTCGTTTTGTTTTGTCCATAGCATTGCATATCACTGCATCTAAGGGCAAAATATTCGGTTATCTATATTTAAATCCCTTTCACCATGATTTCTCAAGCTGACGTTGCTCAAATCATCCGGTGAAGTTATTTAAATAGGGGCAACTGTAATACCCCAAAATTTTCCCTAAGATTCGTCGTTTCACCTCGCATTTCATTGCATTTCTACATTGCATTTAATCAGTTGCTAACCAATTTGTGCAGTTGGCTGATGTTTTGCAGGAAAATATAATTTGGCACGCTTTTAGTTCATAAACGGTAAAATGATCATTTGCCGGTAGTTGGCTGTCAGTTGCGAATTTTGAGCTGTAGTCATGAAATCTGAGCCGTTGGATATTGGTGATGTGAGTCCGAGCCGAGGTGTAGTCGGAATGGTTTGGTTACGAGGGATTCAAGTTGTTCGACTTTCCGACTCGTCTGATTATTCCTTCCGAACCTACAAACAAAACAAACAGATAAAATTTAGTCGGTTAGTTTCGACACCCTCAGAACGATATCATCATTAGATGTTCGATTCTCGGCCTCAGCCAAAACCGGCAGCAGTCTGTTCTTATGATTCCGAGGCAACTGAGAGAGAGATAAAGAAGTTTTGGGGAAAATGCTTATCCGAAAAAGTGCTTATTGGAAAAGCACTTATTTGAAAAGGTGTTTTTCTTAGAACATAGGTTTGCCAAACAGGCCTTAACGGCAATGCTCCAGAAAAAGCACTTATCCAAATAAGCACTTATTCCAAAAGCACTTTTGGAAAAAAACACTTCTTCAAAGTGATTTTTAGCCAAACAGCCCCTTAACAACTTTCCTGAAAAAATCTGCAGTTCGCATGAATCAACAAGTCCAACAAGCAAACTATCAAAGCAAAAGCCCAGTCAAAGAACAAACAAATTCAACCGCAGCAAACTCAACAAGATCCTCCATAAAAATCTGCAAGAAAATCGCAACAACGGACTCATAAGCCACAATCACAGCCAGATATAAAATCAGCAGAAAATCATAAAAAAACCCTAAGGCACCAAGATCCGAAAAACCCTAAAAGTGAAAACGGCGCAAGTTGGGATTCAGAGAATTGCAATGGATTCATCACCACCCAAAAGAAGAAAGGGACAAGGCCATCGCTCACGAGTTCGGAAAAGAGGATTCGAGTTCATCACCCATTTACCGACGGTCAAAAGTGAGACCATTAATATCATCATCACGGAACACCATCGACGGACAACAGCGACCCACGACCTTAGTTTTTCAACATCATTGGCCAAGCTCCGTCAAATCTCAAGATCAAACCGCCAAGAGGACAAAAATTCCAACTGTGCCCGGAAAAACACGAACGGAGACTCCCGACTCATCGTCATCCTCATTCGTCTCCCAAAAATCACTAGTGTAAGCATTCTTGCATCATAATAGTTTTAATGGTTGTTTCTGTTTCAGGAAAACGAAGGGGAATAGAAAGCACGACATGCAAGGAAGGAAGAAAAATCAGAAAAGCTTCAATACCGCAACAATGGCGTGCCGGCGGCAGAACCAGGAAGAAGAAGAGAGAAAATTGAAAACCCTAAGGGTTTCAATGTGATATAATGACTTCCCGCCCCCCCTATTTGTGATTTTACTTTACGGTCTTTTCCTTTTAATTTCTAATTAATTATTTATTATCTTTTGTGTATTGTAAGGTTGATAATAGTATTAATTAACACAATTTTTTGTAATTAATTTGTTTTTTCTATAATAAAGCCAACATAAAAAAAAAACATAAATATCTTAAACTTAAAAATCATTTTTCAAATAAGACTTAATCTTAGAATTTTACTTTAAATTAATTTTTAGTGAATTTGATGCAAAAGAAAAATGAAACAAATTTTCTCTAATAAAGGCCCTTAAAATTGATTTTCTGTTCTTATTAAATCAAGACCAATTTTTTTAATAAAGAAATTAAAATAGAAATGGTTTCTCCTTTAAAAATGCAAAAGTTAGTATCTTTTTTTTTCAAAAATAAAGTTCTTTATTTAGCCTTTCATTTTCGTCTAACCGTCATTAGTTTGTTGTTTCAGCTTATCATTATCATTTCATTCGTTCGTTTTTCCATGGATGTAATTTACGTGAGGCCATGGTCGCGGTTTATTTTATTTTGCAATTTTTTGGGGATTTGTAATTTACGCGAGTGATTGTCGCGGCGCTTTATTTACCGCTTTCTTTACTCTCCGCACTTTAATTCTGCCACATGATAATATTTTGTCTGTTGTGCATGATTTAACGTTAAGCACCTTCCGAAGGAATTAGGTCTAGTTATTTGACCGCCGAGTCAATAACCCTAACCCTTGACCGTTTCAAACCCTAATCAGCCTAGGTGTCCCACCGTGGACGAAAACGCCCTTTACCCTAGTTTTAGGTCAAAGAGTCGCCGTACTCTGTTTTAGGGTTTCCCTCCGTGGACTCTCTAATTTTAACCCTAATTTCAATTCAACGTCTCAACATAGAAATAGGAGTCTCAACACTCCTCGTAGGCGTTTCCTTAAGAAATGCTTATTCTCCATCGAAACCTTGACCACAGTCAAGAAGTTTCTAACCTCCCTTTCGAGGGGAACTATGATTACTCTGATTTCATTTCCTATCCAGGATACGTAGGCACAAGATGCGAATCTTGCCGAGTAAACTTAGGACTAACCCTTAGGTCTTTTAGGTCACTTTATCCCTTAGCTAAGTATATACTTAGAATAGATAATAAAATAAAAAAATCATACAATAAACAAAAGGTTCCTGTAGAGTACTACAAAAGTTTAGGGTGCTAGTACCTTCCCTAAGCTTAACCAACCCCTTACCTAGGTCTCTCCCCGCATTGTGTTTACGACGCAAAAATAGGTTTTCCCTCTTTTGACCTTTTCCTTCAGATAAATCAAAGAGCGGTTGTGAATCAAAAATTGTGATTCAAACTAATTAATAGTTTGATATCCTATTTCCACCGCAACAACAACGATAACACCCATATCAGATAAATGATTGCTTCATATGAAACACCATGATCAAAATATGTACATACACTTAGCCCTTTTTACATGTATTCAACTAATTTCTGTATGTGAACATAATTCTTCATCTCTATTATCACGCATCCTTACAATACCATTTATGTCTAAAGCGTTATCATGGGCTTTACTGTGTTAATCATAGATGATGTCTCATGCTAACAATCAACACAATAAAAGCTTGATACTAGTGAATATCAACTCTCAAATTTATGTCTAGAGTTTGCTCATTGATAGATGAATATCTCAAACCCTTTTTATAAAATCAAAGGCAATATCAATATTCAATCAAAACTAGTTCACAAATACATAGATTAGGGGAAATACATAAGGTGTCAAAAGATTAAATCCAACCCTTACAAGATTTCGAAACACTTACTCGAAGATCAAGCTCTAATTTACTTGTATTGGGACTTCTCCCTCTTAGGTTTTTGTGTTTCTATCTCTAAAATATATTTGGGATGAAGAGAGATAACATTTTATATGTTATAAAGTTGTTGGTTTCTAAAAATCAAGCAAAGTATATAAATAGTATTACAAAAAATTTGTCCCGCTCGCACTGTGAGCTCTCTGTTCGCACTGCGAACAACACTTACAGGCACTTGAAGTGCCTCTGAACAGTTAAACCGCCCTGAAGATTCCTTGACTTTGCACTGTAAAGCTTCTATTCACACTGTAAACATGCTCGATCAGACCTTGCGCTGCCACCAACCAGAGGTTTAGCCAATGCCATCCAAAAGTCCTGGTTCACTGTTCCTTCGCTTCGCTTTGGCCTCGCTTCGCATAGTGAACCTGCAAAATTCTTCCTTATTTCATTGGCTTCCTTGTCCATTCAAATGTGTCTTGTTCTTTGGTAATTCAACCTATTTCCTACACAATAGCGCACATATCAAGGCATCCAAATATTAAACAAATTATCTTGAAGAATCTCACAAGAACATGGAATAAATCAATGAAAAAATTAAGAAAAGAGTTGAAAAATGTTAAGAAAGATGGTTCATTTTAAGTCATATTTGACATTCAACAATTGTCTGAAACAAGCTCGTAGAGCTTGGTATAAAAGACTAAGCAACTTCCTTTTGGAAAATGAGTTCACCTGAGGAAAAGTGGACACAACGCTCTTTAGCAAAACCTTTAAGAATGATATTCTGGTTGTGTAAATTTATGTTGATGGTATTATATTTGGTTCTGCTAATGCTTTGTTGTGCAAGGAATTTTTTAAGTTAATGCAGGAAGAATTTGAAATGAGTCTGATGGGAGAACTCAAGTTCTTTATGGGTATTTAAATTGATCAACGTTTAGAAGGAATATATATTCACCAAAGCAAGTATACAAGAGATCTTCTGAAGAAGATTAACTTGTCAGAATGTAAGCTAGCAAAGACTCAAATGCATCCCACATGCATTCTGGATAAGGAAGAGGTAAGTGGTAAGGTAGATCAGAAGCTATTCAGAGGTATGATAGGCTTTGTCCTTTATCTAACTGCTTTTAGACCTGATATTTTATTCAGTGTTTGTTTGTGTGCTCGCTTCCAATCAGATCTTAGGGAGACTCACTTAACTGATGTTAAGAGAACTTTAGGCACCTGAAAGGTACTACTAATCTCGGTTTGTTTTATAGAAAATCAAGTGAATACAAATTAGTAGGCTATTGTGATGATGACTATGCTGGAGACAGAATAGAAAGGAAAAGTACTTCTGGAAGTTGTCAATTTCTGCGAGACAATCTGATCTTATGGTCTAGCAAGAGAAAGTCAACAATTGCACTTTCAACAGCTAAAGCTGAATATATTGTAGCTTCTGGATGTAGCACTCAAATACTCTAGATGAAGAGTCAGCTGGAAGATTATCATATTTTTTAGAGTAACATTCCTATATTCTGTGATAATACTTATGTTATTTGTTTATCCATGAATCTTATCTTGCATTCTAGGGCTAAACATATCAAAATTAAACATCACTTTTTATGTGACTGTTAGTTCCATGGTGTTGGGATTGGCAGCAATTTCGCTAAAACATGGTTCATAGTAATATGTTGTGTGAAATGTTTTAACTTGTTGGTTTGTCAACATGGAAGACAAATGTTCTGACAGATTCCATGACATGTTATACCAAAACATCAATACGGACTGTAGTTTTATTATTGACAAATTTGATTTGATTCTATGAGATTTCTTTTGGATATATCTCACTTATTTTCGTAGGTCAAGAAGATTTAATCTAGAACATTTGATTTGATCTCCAATTGTTCATATGTTTCTAAAACTGGATGTTAAGACAATTTAGGAAACTTGATGATTTGTTCCAAGATTTAAGGAGATTTTTCTGCATAATTGATGCAGTCCCCCAGCGTGTGGATCAAGCAATATCTGGGTGAAGATTTCAAAGCCCATGGACTGCTGAAGAGTATTTAAAGAGAAACCTAAACCTAATGTATTTATGGCTTTCACTTTTGTAAAAAATAAGGGGAGGTTTTAGAGTCTCTTTTGTGTGACTTTGTAAGTCACCCATGTCTCTTTTGATACATTGAGGTAAACTGATTGTATGGTGTTTACTGTTCACTCTAAATCTTTTAAGCAATAGTGCATTGTCATTAGTTTAAAGCTTTTAAGTAAAACTAAGTATTGTTCTTGGAAGAGTATTCTTCTATTTTGGATTATTGTTGAATTATCATTGGTTTGTGACTGATCATGAAATGAGAGAGGGATCTCATATCTAGAGGATTTCTAGGTAAAAGTTACACAAGGTAGTGATTAGGAGAGAAGTTGTAAACGAGGGAGTTTAGCTTTGAACTAATGCTATCATAGTGAATTTCCTTCCAGGCTTGGATGCCCCTAGATGTAGGTGATTTGCGCCGAACTGGGTTACCAATTGACTATGTTATTTATCTTTCTGCATTTTATTTTCAGTCTGATTTATTTGTTCTTCCAGACAGAAGATGTTGTAACATCTGCCTTGACATTATGTTCTGATGTAAGGATATCAGTATTAACATATGTTAGCATGCCAGAATTTCAATTGGCATCAGAGCTGACACCCTAGTCAGTTTTTGGGTGAGCTTAAGGGAGATTTTTTTTCTGGTACTATACGATTAGTGAAAAACTAGAATGATAGCTTTCCTAAGATCATTGTCAGCAGCTCTTGGAAATATGTTCCTGCTATTAAGGATAAAGAAGGGAATGCTTCTTTAAAGTCAGAAAAGGATTGATCTAAGGAAGAGTTGGGTTGGTTCTTGTTAACTCTAAATGTTTAAAGTGCCATATCCAATGGAGTTGATAAAAATATGGTCAGTTTATTAAACACATGTGTGGTGGCCAAAGTTGTTTGGGAACTTCTCAAGACCTCTCATAAAGGCACATCTGGTCAGCAAGATTCTGGGTCTCTTCTCAAGAGATATGTCTTGAATGTGATTGCTCTTGGAGAAGAAGATCTAGACATCATCGGCATAGATGAATCTGTTCGGGTCATATTTTTTTACTGTCTTTTAAATGACAAATTTGATTAAAGGACAAGAGCATGGTGTCTATCACCATCTTTGTAGCAGCTTGTGACCGTGTATCTAATGAAGGGTTGTTCAGTTCTATCATGGAACTTGGGAGATATTTCAACCAGGATCTGAAGAAAGTGGATTGAAGGTCAACACCAAATGTGAAACACATTTGTCATGAATAGGATGGTCTAAATATAGGAACTCATTGTCGTGTATTGAAAGGTTGTTATTGTCTTCTCTAGAAGACGGGCTTTTGATGTAGTCCTCTGTATTGGAGAATCAATTCATGATGAGTTGGTATATGCATCAAGATTAAAGAAGAAATATAAAAGGTAACTATTTCCTATGTACTGTCTATAAGGAAAGAATGGTTGTCGATCACCTACAACATGAGGTGATTGTATTGACCTCCAATCTTGATATCATGATCAAGTCTGTGAGGATGTGAGCAATTGTCCTGATATGTTTGAGGAGTTCACTGGAAGGCTGAAAGGGATAGGGGTTCTTAAGGCTATATCATGCAAAGTATAACTCAAATTTTAAAATTTTTGTTTCCATCAAGAGGCAATCTGAGTCGATGATGTCATTGAAATGTTTCGACATTGTGCTGAACATCAGAATATTCATGCTAAAGACAGAAAGTTGCTCTGGAGATGTCTCTCTTCTAAGGTTTATGTGTGTACCCCAAAGAACTACATGTTCTTGCTTTATGTCTAAGGAAGATGGAGAAGATATGTCACCAAATGATGCGTCATTAGAGTTTTGCAAATGTTATAAATCTTATTCTCATAGTTTTTATAAGGCTAGTGCAAGGAGACATCTTAGTGGATAGAGGAACAAAGTGTAAGAGAGGAGAAAACTAAGGTGAAAAAGATTGATAATGGCCATATTCTCAGTCAAAATTCTTTTTTTTTTTTTGCTTAGCACCAATGGTACTTCGTAGAGGGAATCTCTTCTGGTGCATAAGGTTTCATGCTGGTACTGTGTTATTAGACATGATGTCTTGAAATTGTGCTTCAGTGTAGAAGGCCTTTTGATTCTTATTGTGTGTGAGAGTTTATTTATCTTTGTTGAAGTTTTTGTTGTGAGTGTCTCTGATCTGGCTTTGCAGTTTGTTCCTTTACTGTTGTACTCAAATTGTAGTTCTCAAGTATTTCAGGCAAAAGGATGTCTCTAAGCTACTATAGAAGAACCCATGGTTGTTAACTCTATAAGTAAAGTTAATGGTTTAATCATTATGGAAATTACTGATGTCCAAGCCAATGTTCGAACATCATTGCAGCAGATTAACTCTCTAGAGAATGAAGAAAATTATACATGGGAGCTAATAATGAGGAGTTTGTATTCATCAATAGATTCATAGAAGAAATATCTAGTTTTGATAAAGTTCAGAGTAAAGTATTGGCCAAGTTTGGTGGTGATAGTGACTTTGAGAGTGCTGAAAGGAAGGATCTGTTGTGTAGTGCAGGGTGACATATTTGATGTCTTGACATCTGGCCTAAGGTTGTGAAAGAACCATGGTTTCTCTGGGTTTTCTATTATGATGCTATGGTGTGAAGCATGGAAATGATCTCTACATTTCTAGTGATCTTAGGTGGTGCTAGGATGCCATGTTCTAACATCTTTCTAGATGTTGGTACTTAAGAGGAAATGTACTTTTACTCATGTGGTGTGTGTGGCATGATGTCATACCAGGTGTTCTACACCTTTATTGATGTGTTTATTTGTGAGGCTTATTTTTCTACTGGGAAAGTTCATGATTGCATGTGTATGTCCTTGAAGAACAATGATGTTTTTTGTTTGGGAGAATTTATTTTTCTTTGCAGTGGGTTGTGGTATTCAGGAGGAGTTGTCTTTCTGGTTGATCTGTGATTTCAGACTAAATGTCTTAACATTATGTTTAGCTATTCAGCTACACTTTGATGTATTCTTAAGCTATGTAACTCAGAGGGAGTTTGTTTTTATAATTGTTGTATGATGTTCTTATGTGGGTCCTTTTTTGTTTCCATTGTGTGTGTCCTTGCTTGTTAAGGATGTTTCTTCTTGAGAAACAATCTTGTCTGTTGGATCAGCATGAATATAATTTGGATTCTTCTGGTCTAAGTATTTTGTTGAGGAAATTATTGTTCAAAATTTCTTTGGATGCTAGAAGAATACAATGTCAAACAGGGTGTCATAACATTGTATTGTGACAAGCTGGTTACAATCAAGTTTTTCAAGGATTTTCACTCTGCACAACTGGACAAGGTCATTGTAACTGATCATCTTTGTGTCAAGGGGGTTTTGAGAATTTTTACTAATGAAGAGTTATAGCAACTACAGTTTAGGAGGCTTGAAAACGTTTTTTGTTGCATGCGCTTCTCAAGAAAAACAGTTTTCAATGACATGGAGAATGTCATTTTAATTATGCAAGTCAAAGCATGGAAAGCAAGAAAGAGGAACAAGAGAATGTCTCTGTTGCCAATGATATTCCTACTCTCTTCAACAATTCTATCCTTGACTGATTGATCGATACAAGCGAGGCCATTTTTTACTTATTAAATGCTAAGACCTTTATGCTTCTTCCTCCTATCGAGCTATGTTTCAACATGAGTAAGAATTCCAAAAATATTGATACTAAAAAGGCTCTTGTGCTGGATGCCAAGAAGAACAAGAGTGAGGATTCGAAGAAGACGGAGTCTGAACTTAGGACATCTGTTGGATCATTTGCTGGAGCATCTAGGACAGGGAAAACGTTTGTGACAAAGATGAAGTCCTTCAAGAAAAGTCATGCTCAACTGCATGACTCTAACGAGGATGGTAATGAAGATTGGGTTAATTTCATTAACTTAGGTGGTTGGAGTGGATAGATGGATTCATAGATGAAGTTTTCGTTGTTGTTTTGTTGTTTTTATTTATTTGTGTTGTAATAATTTCCTAATAGTATTTGCATCCATTAGAACTGTTTGTAGCATATGCTACTATGTGTTTCCATTTAATCCTTTATTAGTGTTTTGAACAAGATATGGTCCAGTGGAAAAAAGAAAAAGAGAGCGGAAGCATAAACAATAATATGATATGAGATGATAATAATGGAGCATAAAAATAAAAGAGAGATATGGAGCGAGAAGGAAACACAAATAAAATTAGTATAATAATATTATTAGTGAGTTAATGATTAGTTGTTAGAACAAATGATCAACGATGATTAAATAATGAACTTAGGCCAAAGTAAATGAAGACTCATTAGAAGATTGATAAAATCAAAGCCTCCTAACAACAAGTTTCATAAGTAATGGACCCAAGACAAATAATCAACCATACTTGGACTTTCAAACATAAGTTTGAGCCACAGATGATCATTTTCTGATATGGGACACATGTAGCGCTATGTTAAATAATCGTAATCGAACTTATGTAGAAGCCATGACTATCTGAGGCCGGTTAATAAAAATATTAGTGTTAATGCATGCTACAGAAGTGATATGTAGATCACTCTCTGAAAGCAATACCGCACGAAAAGAAAAGAGGTAACAATCTCATCTTTATCAAGAACTTGAAACAAGTTCCAATGATATCGAAGATTTTCATCGATCAATATAAAAAGAGGAAGAGGAGAAGGGAAAACCAAATTGAATCACAATTCTAAAATCCTTCCATCTTTAAGTTCAACCACTCATCTTGGTGGATTAAAGCACTAAACATATCATTAACTCAAAGCACCTAAAATGAATTGATCAATTCACTTTAAAGATAGATTTGAATTAGTGAATGTTTATCCAACTTCATCTACACCCTAAGTCCATTGAATTTAAAGATGAATATGACCTTTGAAAGTGCAAACCAAGGCAAAAATAAAAAGGAAAGGAAGAAGAAGAAGAAGAAAGAACCAAAACAGTCCCAAAAACAAGCAAAAAACACATTCTGCACATTGGTTAATCGATTAACCATTTGCATGTGCAAATATGTTAATCAATTAACACTGCTAAGACAACAAAAGAAATTTGAAAAAAAATCAGCATTCATGATCCAATCATTTCTTCAAATACCCCATGATCATGAATGAGAATTAGCACAAAAATTCAATTAAAATAACAATAAATAACACCAATAAAATAAAATTTACAAGATCCAAAGATCAATCAACAAGAATCAACAATAGATCACATTATGGAAGATGGATCAAGAACAACAATGGTGGAATGAGGGTTTACCACTTTAAATCTGAAATTGCTTCAAATTAACTTTAAGAACCACACTCCAAAGCCTCGATCTACTGAAATTGATGATTAAAAAGTGATTGGATGAAGGTTTTAGCTCATAGATTAGTAAGTTCCAATGAAGAACTTACTAACTTTCAAAAGAAGAAAGAGCTTTGGTGAATTTGGTAGTTGAAGAGAATTGAGAGAAATATTAGCAAGGTGAATTTGGCTATCAAAGCTTTAAGAATGAATGAAATGAGACCTCTATTTATAGAATTTAGGCTTGGAAATTTTGGTGGGTTGAAATTTAGTTTGGAACCAAAATTAGACTTGGAATTTAAATTTGAAGGCAAAATTAAGATCAAATGGTGATTGGTGAAGGTGTATGGTGGGAATTAATTGTGATGAGGTAGGGGAATTAAAATGAAATGATCTAGAATATTATCATGATAAAATATTTGAAAATTAGTGCCAAAATGTTGCAGAATTTGAATTTGGCTTATTTTCACCAAAAATGCACTGGTTAATCGATTAACCATTTATATGTACAAATGTGTTAATCGATTAACACAGTGAAAAAGTGTGAAAATGGCTTTTTGATGTGTTGTCTTGGCCCTGGCTCGATTTTTCTAACTTGTCAAAGATGGCATGGAAATAAACACATGAACCTTGGAGTCTCTTGAATAAAAGTTAATCAAATCTTGGGAAACTCTTGATCAAATGATTTTGAATTGTTTGCAGATCAATTTTGACTTTTTTTAGTTGAATTTCATTCGAGCTGAGGGATAGTTGATTGGTATTCTTGATGCAAATTATCTTCCTATAAAAGAGTTAGTAAAGAAAAAGAAAACAAACATATTTTTTTGATTTTAATCATGGTTAGTAAACATAAATATAAATAAACACCAAATATACAAGAAAACAAGGGTGCCCAATCTACATAGGAAGACAAGATAACCAAAGCTTGTGATCTTGCTTGTGGTATAAGATACAAATGATATGTGGGATCTTAGGGGTAAAACTTAAGGTGTTACAACTGCCCCTATTTAAGTTTCTTCTATTCGGATATATGAAGATTGACATCTTCGTCTCGACCAGATAGAAGAGACTTAAATATAACAATAAACCCAATTTTTTGTCCTAAGTGACTAGAAGATGATATGATTATGCTTATGGTATGGTATGCAAACACAAGACTTCTGTGGGGAATATATGCCACTGAAGACGAACAAACGCTGGAGAGCAAAAAACATGAGAGACTCCACACGGGAAAACAAAAGAGTAATATTTCATTCCAAAAAGGGAAAAGAATCAACTCAACTAGGGAAAAGGTATCAACTACCAGTTACTGGAAAAATAACGAAGATACTTAACTTCAGAAGAGTGGTAAATTATCTCCTACCTGTCACTGGGTAGAAAACAAAGGCAATAAACACAAAAGAATTATAATCTACCAGTTAATGGGTTGGAAAACAAAGAAGTTTATTACTTATTACCGGTTACTGGGTAAAAAGTAATCAACTTGACGAAAGATAAACAACTATTTATTACTGAGTAAGAAAAGGAAATAATGCCAAGTACTGGTTACTGAGTAGCTTAGAGAGAGTAATAAACCTGAAGGAAAAGGTTATCAACTATCAATTACTGGATAGGATAAACAATATATCAAATACCTGTTACTGGGTAGGAAAATGAATATTACTAAAAGGAAAGATTACCGACTACCGGTTACTGGGTAGAAAACAACGGTAACTAGCCAAAAAAGATGAGAAATATTACCTACTACCTGCCACTGGGTACAAAATAAAGGCAACAAACTCAAAAGGAATACCTGCGACCAGTCACTTGGTAGGGTATTACAATGTCAACTACCTGTCATTGGGTAGGACGACGCAAACTCGACTACCTATCACTGGGTAGGATAAGGAAATAAAGGCCGACTGCCTGTCACTAGGTAGGACAAACAAAACTCAACTACCTGTCATTTGGTAGGAGAAAGAAAACTCAACTACCTGTCACTAGGTAGGAGAAAGAAATATAAGTCAACTACTTGTCACTGGGTAGGACGAAACAAACTGGACTACCTGTCACTTGGTAGGAGAAGAGGTATATTATCAGCTACCTGTCACTAGGCAACTCAAATCACACAACAAACTTCTCAAATAAAGAGATAGCCATCTGTTGGGGATGAAATATTCACTGGATCACAACAGGATTCTCATATGAGGAGATAAACATTTGTTCAAATAATGAGCCAAGTTGACTGATAACAATCTTCCACTATAAATATTGGTTTCAACTTCTTTTTTTATCAAGTTTTGAACCCGAAAAAGGACCAAATACAAACTGTCTCCGCTGAAGGGACTGCCATTTGCTAGGAATCACAGATCAAAAACTCTGTCGAGGATCTTCAAAAGAGATACGGGCCGATTAGATCATACGACAGACTTCTCAAATAAAGAGACAACCATCTGTTGGGTTTTCACAACAAACTTCTCACTGGGACTTTTCCAGAGAGATGCCATTCATTGCGAAGATACTAATTAATTCCCGGAGATTACATAAGCTACTCAAATAAAGAGGCTGCCGCTTGTTACCAGGTGTAGTTTACCTTTCTAGGGACATACAAGTTGCTCAAATAAAGAGGCTTCCACTTAAAGTCGCTCAAAAGGTTAATATATCAAACAAGCTTATTAAAAAGATTGCCACTTGTCAATATACTGAGACAAAGCCTCCCAGTACAAGACTATTGAGGATTGGGAAAGGTTTGGTGTAGTTGTGGCTCTGATGATCTGTGGGATTGTTCTCTTCCCAAACATGGATAATTTCATAGACATCACTGCCATTACTCTCTTCATGCAGAAGAATCCCATTCATACTCTCCTTGCTGATACTTACCACTCTATTCAATGGAGGAGTGAAAAGAAGATAGGAATGGTCCAATGTTGTTCTCATTTACTGTTCAAATGGTATGCCTCTCATCTGCCGAAGGAAAGGCCGTTTGTGGAAAATAAGGAGAAGCTGAAATGTCTAAATGCATTATGTCTCTAGTAGTTGATGATATTACTTGGTATTCCCATGAATACTATGATGTGGAGATCATTTTTAGTTGTGGAGAGTTTGGTAATGTAGCTCTGATTAGTAGGACTGGTTGCATCAATTATAACCCATACATAGCATTATGTCAGTTGGGCTATGCTATGGAGGACGAGCCCGAAGCAGAAAAAGTTCAAAGCTTCTTTTTACTCACAACAACTGAAGATACTGCGTTTGTCAAGAAAATTGCTAAAGCATGGACCAAAATCCATACGAAGGGGAGAAGAGAGCTGAAAGTGAAGAATTGTGTGGCTAAAGAGCCATACAACCGATGGTTGCAAGCTAGAGTAAATGAAAAGTTGCTACCATTTCCTCCGGAACCCTCTATGCAAGAAAAACCTCCTACTCCCACTCACATATCTATGGAAGAGTATGAGAAGTTGAAGCTAGTGGTAGAAAGGTTGACCAAAGAGAATCAAGACCTTCAGGCTGAAGTTCACCAAGCAGGTGTAGAGAATGGCCAATACAAGAGGAAGATAGAGGTTGAACAAGACCAAGTGGCTGAAAGCAGCAAAAATTTGTAGCTAGAGATGGATCTGAGGGTCGTGTATCAAAATCGTTTTGAAGGAGCCGATGCATCAGTAAAAACTCTCCGACAACGCCTAAAGGAAACTAAATACTCTTGTGATAGAGCGTGGCATTTCTTTGAATTAGCTTCTGCTGAAAAGAAGAAGACAAGGGAGAAACTTACGACCGATATTGAGGACCTCGAAGAGCAGTTCAAAAATGCTTTAACCCTAGCTGAAGATGAACGACGACTCAAGGAAGAAGCGTTAAAAGCTTCATATGTCACGCATGGCATGTGGAACAACAAATGCTTAGAGTTATAGACCGCTCAGGAAACAGCCACTCCGTGGAAGAATCGTTTCGATGCCCTGAAAAGGGATAGTTCACAGTGGCTAAAGAAAGAGGCTCAGCTCAATGAAATTTTGGATACACATGTGGATTCTCTCCATTATTATCAGCCAACTCTAGACATGTGCCATGCTAAGTACAATGATCTAGTGGAACACTGTAACCACATGATTCGTGATATTCCATGGAGGTTGGAGAGTGTGATTCAAGACTTGGAAGGGAACGATGTTCCTCCTTCAGTTCATCATTTCATCCAGCTTTGCGATCAGATGGTTAGCAGATTCATGGTTGAGTTGAAGAAGCTTGAAGAGCGTCTCCAAAATAAGGCTTTTTAGTTATTCGGATCTTTCTCTTGTTACATGGATTATTGTATTCAGTGTATTGAACAATCATTTGTATTTGATCTTCTCTCAAAATTAATGAAAGTTGCTTTTTGGTCTCAATTGTGCATGCTTTACTATTCATTTGTAGTTATATAATACCGTTGATAATCATAAGTCTTGAAAGTCTCTTTAACATCATTTGAGCATTGCATATACCTGTGCATCATTTTCGCATTCCCTGAAACCCGACCTTACACACCGTTTGCCCTTTCAGAACTAAAGCAAGCTAACTTCCTGGAATTCGTACAACACAAGAGGGAATCAACGAAGAATTATGGACCAGGTACAACAAGAGCTATAGGAGTTTAGAGACAGGATGACGCAATTTATGGAAATGATGCAAGGAGTAGCCAACAGGCAGGAACAATTGAGGACTCTGGTCCAACCACTGATAGCACGAGTAGATGGTAGTGGTGTTTTGCATGGAGGAACTACAACTATTCCTCCCCCAGTTGGTGGTAGCATTCCTCTGGCCAATGTGATTCTTGCTAATGTTAACCCTCCGGGCGAAGGTCACCAGGCAGGAATTCATATAACCGGTGCAGGAGGCGGCGTGGGTGCTGCACATGGAGCTACAGGTCCTCAGTGGGAAGATGATGATAAAAATGATGTATTTTCAATAAGAGACTTGGACATGGGTCTCCCTATAGAGGTTGACAAGAGATTTAAGATGATCGAAGAGCAAATGAAGAGCCTCGAGAACCAAAATTCTTTGGGACTCGACATGTCAAATCTGGGATTAATACCAGGGGTTAAGATTCCCCCCAAACTCAAAGTGCTAGATTTAGACAAGTACAAATGGACGACCTATCCTAGAGTAAATCTCAGGGCTTATTACCGAAAGATGACAGCTTATTCAGACGACAAAAAATTGTTAATGCACTTTTTTCAGGACAACTTTTCAGGTCCTTCTCTAGAATGGTATATGGTTCTGGAAGGGACGCATATCCGGATTTGGAAGGATTTAGAGGGAGATTTTGTTCGTCACTACCAATATAACAGTGACCTGGCACCAAACAGAGTACAATTACATAACTTATCTCAGAGAAACAATGAAGGATTTAAGGGATACGCCCAGAGGTGGCGAGAATTAGCAGCTAGAGTTCAACCCCCGATGGTGGAACATGAACTAATTGACATGTTTGTGGAAACCCTTCCAGGAATATACTATGAGAAGTTAATTGGGAGCATGTCTGGGAGTTTTTCTGACTTAATCATAACAGGTGAAAGAGTGGAAAACAGAATAAAGTTGGGGAAAATACAAAGCGTAGAAGGGTCTACATCAGGAGGAGCGAGGAAGATGTATGGGAACCCAAAGAAAAGAGAAGGGGACACGAATGTCGTATTAGCTTACAGAAACAGAAACCGAGTATATCATCAACGACAATATCAACCTCAACATCAACAACAAATTGCTAGTATAGCCATTCCAGTTGTACCTTAACAACCAACCATTGCACTACACCGATTTCAAGACAGAGGAAGGATGTTCAAGAGGCAGTTTGATACGCCTCCCATGCCTTACTCTCAACTATTGCAACATCTGCTACAGTTACAGCTTGTTCAAAAAGAACTTTAGCGCCGCTTACTGGTGCGCCTCCACTGAGCTATGACGCCAGTGCTAGATGTGATTTTCATTATGGTGCTCCGGGTCATAACATTGATAATTGTAAAGCTTTTAAGCACAAAGTGTAATATTTGCTTGACTCCAAAACGGTCAACCTTTACAAATGAAACCCCGAATGTGAATCAAAATCCTATGCCGAATCATGGGGTGGCCAGAACTAATGTTGTTATCGAGGGAGAAAGGTTGAACCTGATAACTAATGTTGCGGAGTTGAAAACACCGTTGAGCTATGTGAAAAGCAGATTGCTGAAGTGTGGTGTTTTTCCTGGTTGTTTAGAAGGCTGTGAGGGATGTGGTGTGCACCCACGAGGATGTTTTGAGTTAAGGAATCATATTCAAAGTTTGATTGGTGGGGGCAGTTTGCAATTTGACAAAGTAGTAGGAGAAGAAGATGTGAAGGAAGTTGATAGTGAAAGAGATGAAATCGCAACGATTTTGATCCCATACCGAACAATCAATATTTCAACGCCTCCGAGGCCAGCACCGGTAATCATCACTACACCCAGACCGATGGCTTATGAGAGTACCAAGGACATTCCTTGGAACTATGGGGCAGAAGTATTCTGCAATGGATACAAACAAGAGTTGGTAGAGACGTCAGTTGGGGGATCGTCTGTTGATAATGTTGTTGGATAAAGAGGCTTGACTAGGAGTGGCAGAGTGTTCTCTCCGCCGGATACTAATGTGGAAAGAAATGACAAAGGTAAGGGTAAAGCTTTAGTAGAAGAGGGTCGACAACAAGGGGAGAAAGACTCCTTGGCCAAAGATGCCAAAGAATTTATGCGACTCATTCGCAAAAGTGATTACAAAATCATAGATCACTTACAGCAGACACCTTCTAAGATCTCAATCTTATCATTCTTGTTGTGCTCCGAGGCACATAGAAATTCTTTGCTAAGAATCTTGAACACGACTTATGTACCACAAGAAATTTCTGTCAATCAACTTGAAGGATTAGTGGCTCATGTTAACGCTGGTAATGGTTTGGGCTTTACTGATTTGGATCTAACTCCCGCTCAGTGAAATCACAAACATGCTCTACACATATCCATAGAGTGTAGGGGGGCTGTTCTGTCTCACGTGCTAGTTGATACGGGATTATCACTCAATGTGTTGCCCAAGAAAGCATTAATGAAGCTAGAAACCTAGGGTTTGATCTGTACTCCTAGTGATTTGGTGGTGAGGGCTTTTGATGGGACTAGAATGTCAGTGTTTGGTGAAGTCACATTGTCGATTCAAGTGGGTCCAGAGATCTTCGATGCGGTCTTCTATATCATGGATATCCAACCCGCTTATAGTTGTTTGCTCGGCCAGCCGTGGATACACTCTGCTGGGGCAGTCACCTCGACTTTGCACCAAAAACTGAAGTATATGATGGAAGGGAAGATTGTCACAATCTGTGGGGAGGAAGATATCATGATTAGTCACCTGTCGTCTTTTAAGTATGTAGAAGTGGATGGTGAGATTCATGAGACGCTGTGTCAGGTTTTTGAAGCAGTACAGGTTTTGGAGAAGCCTCTTGTTGAAGACAGTGTTCCAAAAAATTTGATGTCCTCGTTTAAAGAGGCCCGTGCTATTGTAGAATCCGGTTCGTCGCAAAGGTGTGGCCAAGTTCTCAATATTCCTAACAAGCAAGACAAGTTTGGCCTGAGGTATAGCCCATCTTCTTCTCAAAGTGCTCAGAAGTACAAAGGACCCATTCAGTTCACCAGTGGTGGGGTCATTTTCGACAGGATTAATGTTGTTGAGGACGATGAAGGAGATAGCGATTACGATATGGATGCTTGGATTCGTCCATGTGTTCCCGGACGAAAACTTTGCAACTGGACTGTGGAGGAAATCGTCCAAGTCACTTCAGAAGAGTAATTTCCATTATTTCTTGATTATGTATGGTCCTACGTTCTGCCCAAGACGTAGTGGCTTTTCCTTGTAGGGCCCCTTTTGGTTTATCTTCAAACTTTTTATCATGAATGAAAGGCGTTCTTTTTTCATTCAAATATTTTGATCCTTGTTTTTATTTTTTACTTTTAATAAAACAGAAAAAGGGCAGTGTGTTTGTGTTTGCATATCATAATAAGCATAAAAACATCAATCATACAGGTTTCACATCTCAGATACCATCGATCCAGATTCGGGTATGACTCGATATGATTTTGACAATCCTATTTATCAAGCCGAAGAAGAGACTAATGAAGATTGTGACCTAGTTGAAGAACTGGCCAGGCTTTTGAGGCTAGAGGAAAAAGTTATTTTACCTCATCAAGAGGATGTTGAAGTTGTCAATCTGGGCACTGAAGACGATAAGGAAGAAGTCAAGGTCAGGGCTGCATTGGAAGACGACGTCAAAAGAAGATTGGTCGAAATGCTCTGTGAGTATAGAGATGTCTTCGCCTAGTCGTATGAAGATATGCCAGGGTTAGATACCGATATAGTAATGCACCGTCTACCTCTTCGGGAAGAATGTCCGCCTATGAAACAAAAGCTGAGAAGAACCAGGCCTGATATGGCGGTCAAGATTAAGGAAGAGGTCCAGAAGCAGTTGGATGCCGGTTTTCTTGCTGTCACAAATTATTCTCCATGGGTTGCTAATATTGTCCCTGTGCCTAAGAAAGATGTAAAGGTCAAGATGTGCATCGACTATCGAGATCTGAATAGAGCGATCCCGAAGGATGATTTCTCGCTCCCCCACATTAATGTCTTAGTTGATAACACTGCTCAATATTCTGTGTTTTCCTTCACGGATGGTTTCTCTGGGTACAACCAAATCAAAATGGCCCCGGAGGACATGGAAAAAATTGCTTTTATCATGCCGTGGGGAAACGTTATGCCTTTTGGATTGAAAAATGCATGGGCAACTTATCAGCGAGTAATGGTGACTCTCTTTCATGATCTGATTCATCATGAAATCAAAGTATATGTTGATGACATGATTGTGAAGTCATAGACAGAAGAAGGGCATCTGGTCAATCTTCTCAAGTTATTCGAAAGGTTAAGGAAGTTCAAGTTGAGGTTGAATCCTAACAAGTGCACCTTTGTGGTGAGATCTAGGAAGTTGTTGGGTTTCATCGTCAGTGAAAGAGGAATCGAGGTCGATCCTGCAAAGATAAAAGCTATTCAAGAGATGCCTAAGCCGAGGACGGAGAAAGAAGTCCGTGGGTTCTTTGGAAGACTAAACTACATTGCGAGATTCATATCTCACCATACGACCACTAGTGAGCCTATTTTCAAGCTGTTGAGAAAAGATCAAGCGATTGTTTGGAATGAAAATTGTCAGAAGGCTTTCGAAAAGGTAAAAGAATATTTGCAGGAACCTTCGATACTAATGCCTCCAGTTGCAAGAAGACCTTTGATTAGGTATTTGACGGTTCTGTAGAATTCAATGGGTTATGTACTGGGTCAACACGACAAAACGGGCAGAAAGGAGCACGCTATCTACTACTTGAGTAAAAAGTTCACAGAGTCTGAGTCAAGATACTCGATGCTAGAAAAGACATGTTACACACTCGCTTGGGCAGCCAAACGCCTAAGGCAATACATGTTAAATCATACGACCGTGTTGATTTCAAAGATGGATCTGATCAAGTATGTTTTTGAAAAACAAGTGCTTTTTGGGAGAATTGCTAGATGGCAGATGGTTTTGACAGAATACGACATTCAATATGTTTCTAAAAAATCCATTAAAGGGAGTGTTTTGTCAGAGTATCTAGCAGAAAAACCAATTGAGGATTATTAACCAATGAAGTTTGAGTTTCCCGAAGAGGATATAGTGTTTTTGAAGATGAAGAATTATGATGAACCTCTACCAGACGAAAGTCCTGAAATTGGTTCTCAGTGGAAGTTGGTTTTTAACGGTGCTGTTAATTCATATGGCAACGAAATTGGGGCAATTATTACAACTCCTCACGGTTCTCACATACCATCCACTGCCCGGTTGATGCGTGTTTTTCGCAAGTGTACGAATCACGTCAAAGTAATATAAAAGATTATCGAATCCACAGAGACCAAGTGTCAATCTATCGTACCTGTTGTTATGGTGTTTATCTAAGGCAACTATTTTTAAGGGTTTTAGTAAGGGTGCAATGGTAAATAAAATTATAATTTTAAATAATAAATAAAAGACAGGCTCGAATGTAATTCACGTAATCAATGATAATCCAGTACTTGTTAATGGAACTACTTATGGGCAATGTTTTCTCCTTTGAAAAGAACTAATTTAACAGGAACTGTCGCTTTCGCGTATTCAGAACCGAGTTGTACTCTCTAATCAACCCCTCCTATTGTCACGGATAAAAAGGTGCGTACTGCGTTAGAGTAGTAAACCTATTTTTAAGAAATATAGTTTCTTAACAAAGTTGAAAAGTATTTTAACCTGGACTTCTTAGCAAAAAGAGGTTCTTATGAACCAGACTCTAAATCTCATAACGCGTCCGAAAATCGTTTTAAAATCTCTTTTCTTTTTAATCTAAAAACTCCTAATGAACTATACAAAGCGCTTTTGGCTGTTTTTGAAATAGTTAAAAACAATTACTTGAATTGAAAGATAAAATAGCCCTTAGGTGTTTCCACGAACAATTATACTGATTACTGGTTTAATTACGATCCTTACATTCTAACCTTTATGGGATTAGTTAGACATGATAAAGTAAATATTCTTTTTATAGTTTTTCATATGAGTAATTTAAAGCGAGTGCGGGAAGTAAACAAAGTAAATGTGCGAGTGCGGGAAATAAACAAAGTAAATGTGCGAGTGCGGGAAATAAACAAAGTAAATGTGCGAGTGCGGGAAATAAACAAAGTAAAGTGCGAGAAAATAAATAAAAGTAAAGCAATGCGGAAAAATAAAATACTAACTGGAATTAAAATGGCGGCAGGATTAACTTCCCCCAGAGTGCTCCAAAACTCGAACCACAGACAGATTACAGACTCGATCACTCGATTGCAGAGGCACCCCGATGTGGAATGGCAACTGCTTTATAACTGATATATGCCTAGAGAATTCTAATTCTGGATGAAGAAAAACGAAAATCTAAGGTCCTATTTATAGGAGAAACTGAAAGCGCGAAATGACCGGGACGCCCCTCCACTAAAAAGTGGAGGTTGTGGATTTTTGCCTTGTGGCGCCCGCCACGGTCCCTACAGGGGATGATGTAGTGGGGATCGTGGGTCTTGGAGGTTGAGGAGTGGTCTTGAGACGTGGCCACGTCATGGCTAACCCCATGGCGCCCGCCACAGTGGGTGCCGTAAGTGCAAAATGCTGAATTTCTAGGTTTTCGTCCGTTTTCACTCCTTTTTCGCTCCTTTTCCCGATTCAAGCTCCGATTATTATAAAAACCTGAAAACATAAGAAAACAAAGCAATAACAAAGCAAAACAACAATAAAAGCTAAGAATGCATGCGAAATCGGAGTCAGAAATACGGTGAATTTTAGTGTGATCAAATTCTCCCACACTTAAACCTTTGCTTGTCCTCAAGCAAACATTAAAGCTTAAGAAAAGATGGTGTCAACACTTGTCTTTGGGCTAAAGGGATTCTAAGTTCAAGTCAGGATGCAGTGACAGATACTAACTAAGTGAACCAAGGGTACCATAGTAACACAAACACAAACTTCAATCCTATATTAACCACTCCATGTCATCCCACGATACCTAGGCCTATCTTCTCATCTTTTTGTGTCCTTTTCATTCAGGCGCAATCACATTAAGCCCGTTATCCGTACATGCTTCATAGTAGAGTGACCGGTTAGTGATTCTGATCCATGACATAAGGTTTCTGGCACATAAGCATGTGTAAACCTGTTTTTATTTCGCCTAAATGTAGCTGCGGGGGATCGGATCGTAATCCGCCCTACCAAGTTCAGTGCCAGATACCTCTGAACCAACTAACAATAGGTGACTTGCAATTTTTTTCTTTTTGTTGCAAAAAAATTTTTTCTTCTCTTTTTTTCGGTTTAAATGACTTTGTGAGGGTCACCTATACCAGAGTTTGCCTTTTTTTCTTTTTTATTAGCACTGGATCATTCACTTATATTCATCGGCCCCCTACGTAGAGTATGCTTAGGCCGGAGCTGACTGCTAAAATAAACTACTTAGGACAATTTTTTGAATGATAGTAAAGGCCATGGTGGTGGGGTTTAGGAGTGATTCCTATATTCAAGAGGTCTATGGTGCTAAAATGGTTCTGATGTTTCAAAAAGTTGACCTAAGTCACCACATCCTAATCTAAGCCTGTCTCAAAGCCCAAAAAACATGTGAAACAACATTGTTTTCTTTTTAAAAATTTTCTGGTAAGGCTAAGGAAATGGGAAAAAATGAAGATGAACTAAAAAGACACTATACTGGTGACTCGTCAGACTCATGCATTATCTAAGAAAAATAAATTACTGAAAAGGGAAATAACTGAAAGGAAATTAACTAAAAAGGGAAATAACAGAAAGCAATAAAATCCCCTCCCACACTTAAATCGAACATTGTCCCCAATGTTTCGAAATAAGATAAGGGGGGTAACCTGGAAAAAGACTACTGAGGAGGGGCACTGGTGCCTTCGCCGTCCTGATGTGATGGTCTGGAACGACGGGATCTACTACGATGCTGGTCCCTCTGGTCGAGTCTTGCTGATAAAGCAGCCTGAGCACTCCGGACCTCTCGAAGGTTACCCAAGATGGAACCCTGAGTAGCTTCTACAAGCTGGTAGTGTCGGCTGTTGAACTCTCTCTGACGGTTCTGCTCTAATGAAATAGCGTTCAAGGTACGGCAAACGTTGCTATAGGAACGATCCGAAACCAATCGCGATTGTTGCATGAAGCTCATATTGTCCGTCAGCTGTTGTGAAATGGTAGAGAGAAGGCCATCACGCCTTTCCTCTCTAGCTGTCATATCACGCCACATCTCCTCGGTGACAAAGAATCCAGGAGCAGTACCTGCAACAGGGTTAGAGGAAGATGGTGCAGTGTGTGACTGTGAAGGACGATGGGGGGACATGTGAGGGATGGGAGACTGCTCTCTCCGATCATACTCATCATCAGTGTCATGTGCCTCCCCATCGGGAATATTAGGAGGAAGTGGACCCAAAACACGCGGAGCATTAAGATCATAGGTCCAGTTCCTTTCATCACGTACATCAGTACGTCTACTGCATGGTAAAGCAACAGATGGGATAGCTACCCCATGAATCATCAACTCATAACCACCTTCTCTCCTTGTTCGGCACAATTTCATGTCTTTCAGAAATTTTAAATTAATTGTGCGAGGAGGTAGTGGTTCAAGTGTAGCTATCTCATCATTCAGGCCAAGAGCCCGAGCAATAGACGTAACAAGCCCTCCAAAAACAATCGGTCCTGTTTTATTAGTAAATAAAGTCATGTGGGCAAGCATAAACGGGACCGGATTGATGTGGGTTCTAGTGAGGCATCCTTGCAAAAATAGGAGTTCACGAGCATTAACCTTGTTTGGACTTTCCCGGCCAAAAATAGTACATGCCAAAAGAAGTCTAAAAACTCTTATGGTCGGGTTGTGAATGGTCGACGCAAGTATCCCTTCAAAAGAATTAATTGAAGTACTTGAAAGCCTTAGCCAGAAGGTAAATACCTCGGCCGACCATTCAGCATCCAAAGGTGCCTCACAAATCGAACCTTCCCTATGAGGGATTCCTAACAAATCTGCTAGCTCATTGGTACTGAATTCATATTCAATTCCAAATAGTCTAAAAATAACAGTACCGACAGTGCTAGCAGTGTCAGGACTGACAGTGTATATCAAAGAACTCAAAAACTCAGTTGTCAGCCTCTCATAGGTAGGTTCCTGATTAATGAAAATTTTATGCAAGCCTAGAAATTCTAATAAATTAAAAACACTATGATAAATACCCAAAGCATACAGACAGTTATCGTCGACGTACCTAGTCGAGAGGATTTCTCGACTTTGAAGCCTCTGAATAATTTTCCGTTGCCTTTCGCCCGGTCTTCCATCACGAAGAATAAATCCGTTGAACTCCATTGTTGAAAAGCTCCTTAGGTAGTGAAAATAGTAGAAAAGTGGTTTATGAGGGGAATGATAAAGTTTTGATTTTTTTGGTTTTTGATGGATGAAAATGGAAATGGATGTTGGATATGTTTTATGGATGGAGGGTATTTTGGAAATGGGGGAGCTTTAATGGGGTTCAAGGAGGATTTGGAAGGTTGGAAAAATGGGTTTTTGGTGAAGAAAGGGATGAAAATGGTGGAAATGGGGATTGAATCCCGTATTTGGTGATGATACGGTGTGGCGCCCGCCACAGGGCCTATGGCGCCCGCCACAAGGCCAATTCCTGGGCCTTGTGGTTTTGGATCCTCCTTTTGGGCCTTCCTTGCACCTTGGTCTTCCGGGGGGTCTGAATAGCATTTTCTTCTTCTTTTCAAGGCATTGGCTTGCATATTTTTGTCTTATATATTTTTTTTCTTTACACGATAAAAATAAAATGATTAAAAATCAAAAAAGAAAAATAAAAATAAAAATTAGTGCATAATATGTATATATATAAGGAATTCAAAGTGCATGAAAATGTAAAAGCTGCAATAAAGTAAAATATGTCTGGAAATGCGATAAATAAAAGTAAGTTAAATACTAGGGTAGTGCTGTCAGGGTGGAATGAGTCATGTGGTAGGTTTCTTATCCTGGCTTGATCCACGAATCTCAGCTATCTCCCTCCGAAGCTCGTCGATCGCCTGATGTAGAGCATCGGTCTCTGAGGCATGAGTGAGATCAGAAACCTGCATCTGTAACTCTAAGTCTGCCACTTCCTGCTTGAGCAGGGCAGTCTCCTTGCGGAGCTCATAAATCTGTGTTTGTTGGTCGGGTGGCTGCAGAGACATATTGTTAGACATAACAGTGATTCGGGGAGTAAGAGGTGTAGGAGTGTACTCAGCGGCGGGAGGCGATTTCGGCTCTTCGACAGTCTCTCCATAACCCTCTAGAGCATAACTCCAGTTGGCAGGATCATGGACACTGGTCATCAGCGGATCTGGTAATGTAAAGTAGTGTATCGCTTCACCGTCGATCAGCAATCTAAACATGTTGGGCTCAAAAGAAGCCCTCCTCATCAGTCCTCTATCAAGACAAAAATCAATATCCAGGGTGGTGTAGCAGCAGAAGGTCCTGAGGTGCAATAGCTTGCGAGACAAACCCAATGCAGTAGCAATCTGTGTAACAATCCCACCGACATGGATGATTCCTACTGATGATCTGGCAACACTAGCAAGGCCCTTCAGTAGAAAGTTGCCACAAGCAACAGGGCGAGACTGAGTCGCACAAAACAGTAGGAAAATCTCCTCTTCACTTAGCAGTGTCTCTGTATCTGGAAAACCTAGGAAAGAATGTGCTAGAATCATCTGGAAGTACCTCAATGCAGGGTTGTGGATTACCTGAGAAAACTGGGTAGAAGGATCTTGGCTCCCTCCGCCTGATATTTTAGTCCAAAACTTTTCCACTTCTCTGCTCATAAAATACCCCATCGGAGTCTCTGGAATAGCATCAGGAGTAGTCTGGAAACCTAGTAAATCACCAAACTCTTTGTGAGAGAATGAGTAGTCAATCCCGAACAACCTGAAAACAGCGAGTCCATCGGGTCCAGCCCAAGGGTCATGATGAAACGAGCTGAGGAACTCAAGAGTCAAGTTCCTATAAGTGTTGTTCCTGTCGTCAAACTGGTCCTACTGGAGTTGATGGCATAAAAATCTGACGCTTGGCTCTATCCCCAAGGCATCCATGCAGTTATGGTCAGGGTACCTGGTAGGAGCCATAGGGCGTCTCATGTGAACATAGTAACGCTCTCTCTGTGCATCATCTCTAAAGGCCACGTGCATGTCATCAGGGTTCTGCATTCTGTACAAGGTTAGCAAACAAGTCCTGAAAGCACATAAAACATTCAATCGTGAGTCCTGACATAATAATAAATTAAAATAAAGTAAAAATAAAAAGTACAAAAATAAGAAAAACCATGGGTTGCCTCCCATGCAGCGCTTGTTTAACGTCATTAGCTCGACGACCGATATTTAAACATCATTGGAAGGATATGGTGGATCACTCAGAGTATGACAGGTGTATGTTGTTGGAATGTCACCTCCTTCGTAGGGCTTCAACCTCTGTCCATTGACTATGAACGGTTTACATGTTTGGTTCTTGATTTCAATAGCACCGGATCTCAGGATCTTAGATACTTCGAAAGGGCCAGTCCATCTCGAACGGAGTTTACCTGGAAATAGTCGTAACCTAGAATCGAACAGGAGAACAGGATCGCCTATTTTGAAGTCTCTTCTTATGATTCTTTTGTCATGCCAAGCTTTTGTTCTTTCTTTGTATATGATGGCATTTTCGTAGGCAGATTGTCTGAGCTCTTCTAATTTGTGGATATCAAGGATACGTTTCTCACCAGCTGTCAAGTAATCCAAATTCAAAGTTTTGATGGCCCAATAGGCCTTATGCTCCAACTCAAATGGTAAGTGACATGATTTTCCATAGACCAGTTGATAAGGGGTTGTTCCTATAGGAGTTTTGAAAGCGGTTCTATAGGCCCATAATGCTTCTTGAAGTTTCTGCGACCAATCTTTTCTAGATATAGAGACAGTCTTCTCGAGGATTTGTTTTATCTCCCTATTAGATACTTCCACTTGTCCATTGGTCTGTGGGTGGTATGGTGTTGCTACTCTATGCTTAACTCCATACTTGCTTAAAAGTTTATCAAATATTCTCGATATGAAGTGTGATCCTCCATCACTTATGACTAAACGGGGTGTTCCAAACCTGGGAAATATATAATTCTTGAATAATTTGATGACTACTCTGGTGTCGTTTGTGGGTGCGGCGATAGCTTCAATCCATTTAGACACGTAGTCCACAGCTACTAATATGTACTGATTTCCAAAAGATGGTGGGAACGGTCCCATAAAGTCTATACCCCATACGTCGAAGAGTTCTACTTCTTGGATATTTCTTAACGGCATTTCATTACGTCTTGAAATATTTCCTGTGCGTTGGCATCTGTCACACTTGACAATGAAAGCATGGACATCACGCCACATAGTAGGCCAGAATAGGCCAGCTTGAAGAATCTTGGCGTAGGTCTTAGATGTGCTTGCATGTCCACCATAGGGTGCAGAGTGACAATGCTCAATTATATTATTTACCTCTTCTTCTGGAACACAACGGCGGAAAATGCCATCTTTACCTCTCTTGAAAAGAAATGGATCGTCCCAATAGAAGTTTCTCACATCACTATAGAACTTCTTCTTCTGGTGGTAGTTTAGATCAGGGGGTATGATGTCAGCGGCTAGGTAATTAACAAAATCTGCATACCAAGGTACATTGCTTATAGCTAAGGATTTATGAAATTGCTCATGAGGGTCTGGGTTATCATCTTCAATGGTTTCTAGTTGGGCTATCAGTCTATCGTAGGCAAAATCGTCATTTATGGGTACTGGATCAGGTTTCAGGTATTCTAGCCTAGATAGGTGATCAGCTACCACATTATCAGTGCCTTTCTTGTCACGGATATCCAAATCAAACTCTTGTAATAATAGAATCCATCGAAGTAACCTAGGCTTGGCATCCTTTTTGCTTAGTAAGTAACGAATGGCAGCATGGTCGGTGTAAACTATAATCTTGGCTCCTACTAGATAAGATCTAAATTTGTCTATTGCAAAAACTACAGCTAGGAGCTCTTTTTCGGTTGTTGCGTAGTTGAGCTGTGCAGCGTCTAGGGTTCTACTGGCATAATAAATCACATGTAACTTCTTATCTTTTCTCTGACCTAGAACGGCTCCAACAGCATAATCACTGGCGTCACACATTATCTCAAACGGCTCCGACCAATCAGGGGGTTTCATTATAGGTGCTGAAATCAGAGCTTGCTTCAGAAGATTAAATGCTTCAGTACATTTTTCATCGAAGATGAACTCAGCATCTTTCATTAAAAGACCAGTTAAGGGCTTTGTTATTTTGGAGAAATCCTTGATAAAACGTCGGTAAAATCCGGCATGTCCAAGAAAACTTCTTATCTCCCTGATAGTCTTCGGCGGTTTTAGATTCTCTATGACTTCTATTTTTGCTTTATCTACCTCTATACCTTTTTCGGAAACTATATGTCCTAAAACAATCCCTTCGGTGACCATGAAATGACATTTTTCCCAATTTAGCACAAGGTTTACCTCCACACATCTCTCCAGGATTTTCTCAAGGTTGACAAGACAATTTTTGAAATCTGACCCACAAACTGAGAAATCGTCCATAAATACTTCCATGATTCCATCCAAATAATCAGCAAAGATAGACATCATGCAGCGTTGGAAAGTTGCAGGAGCATTACAAAGTCCAAAAGGCATTCTTCTATAGGCAAAGGTTCCAACTGGGCATGTAAAGGTAGTTTTTTCTTGATCTTCGGGGTGAATAGGTATTTGGAAGAATCCTGAATATCCATCTAAATAACAAAAGTAAGAGTGTCTGGCTAGGCGCTCCAACATTTGGTCTATGAATGGTAATGGGAAATGGTCCTTCCTAGTTGCTTTATTTAATTTTCTATAACCTATGCACATACGCCAACCTCCATCAGTTCTTTTTGCTACAGGTTCGCCCTTCTCGTTTTGCACGACTGTGATGCCTCCCTTTTTAGGTACTACATGCACAGGACTCACCCATTTACTGTCCGAGATCTGATATATTATACCTGCCTCTAGTAACTTAAGAACTTCAGTCTTAACTACAGTACTCATTATAGGATTTATTCTACGTTGGTGTTCTCTAGAAGGTTTTGAATCTTCTTCAAGCAAAATCCGATGCATGCATACGGATGGGCTTATTCCTTTTAGATCAGAGATCTTATATCCTAAGGCTGAGGGGTACCTACGTAAAACTTCTAATAATTGATCGGTTTCTTCTTGGTTTAAGGTAGCACTGACTATAACTGGACGGTTCATATCTTCATCAAGAAATTCATATCTCAGGTTTTTAGGCAGTTCCTTAAGTTTTACGGTCGGTTTTATAGGGCAAGGCATAGGATCTGGGGTTAGAGATAAACATTCGTGAAGGTTATCATCAATGTAGGGTGTTTTATAATTGTCATCTTCCAAAATAAGGGTTGATGGCAATTTTATAGATTCAGTTTCTTCTTCTTGTTCTAATTCCCTAATACATTCTTCGATGATATCTAAGGCATAACAAGAATCTCCTATCACAGGTGCCATAAGAAATTTTGACAATATAAATTCTATCTTCTGGCCACCTACCTCAAAAGTTAGTTTTCCCTTTTTAACATCTATTACGGCTCCAGCAGTCGATAAGAACGGTCTACCTAGGAGGATTGGTATGTCGTCATCTTCTTTAATGTCCATGACAACAAAATCAGTAGGTATAAACAGCTGACCTATCCTAACAGGGACGTCTTCAAGTATGCCTATAGGGTATTTAACGGATCTATCGGCTAATTGAAGTGACATCTTAGTAGGTTGTAATTCTCCTAAGTTTAATCTCTCACAAACTGCTAAAGGCATTAAGCTCACACTAGCTCCTAAGTCTAGAAAAGCTTTTTCGATGACATGATTCCCCAAAACACAAGGAATGGAAAAATTTCCGGGATCTTTATCTTTCTTTGCTAACCTATTTTCGGAAATAGAATTACATTCCACGGGTCTCGGATCTTCGAGTCTACGTTTATTTGTAAGTATATCTTTGAGAAACTTAGCATAAGAAGGTATTTGGGTGATGGCTTCTGTAAAAGGGATTTCTACGTGAAGTTTTTCTATAACCTTAACGAATTTTTGATATTGATTATCGATTTGGGTTTTCTTTAATCTTTGAGGGTAAGGTATTGGTGGTTTGTATGGCGGTGGCGGTACATAGGTTTTATTTTTAGGTTCTTCTCCTTTTTCTTGACTTTCCGGGGTTTCAGGCTTCTCTGGTTCCTTTTCCTCATTCCTCTCAGAAGTTTCGGGCTCACTTAGTCTAGGGTTTAAAGGTTCCTTATAAGCGGTTCCACTTCGTAGAGTAATGGCATTAGCTTGCCCTTTCGGGTTTTGTTGAGGTTGTCCAGGGAACTGTCCTCCAGGTGTAGTCTGTGGGGCTTGGTTTAACGCTACCTGAGAGATCTGGGTTTCAAGCATCTTATTATGAGTAATAATTTGATCAACCTTGGTTCCTAACTTGGTAATTAGTTCGTTAACATGGACGTTATGGTTCATGAACTCTTTGTTTTGTTGTTTTTGAGCAACGATAAAATCTTTTACAACTTCCTCGAAGCTCGGGCTAGGTGGTACAGGTTGCATAGGTTGATTTGTTCTAGGGGCTTGGTAACCTTGTTGTCTCGGAGGTGCGGTATTTTGGATAGGGTTATTATTTTTGTAGGAGAAGTTTGGGTGATTCCTCCATCCAGGGTTATATGTGTTTGAAAATGGGTTCCCTTGGGTATAGTTCACTTGCTCAGTGTTGGTTTCATTCAACAGATTGCATTCGGCGGATTGGTGTCCTTGCGTTCCACATATCTCACAATTCGGCGAAACTGCGGCAACAGTATTCGGAGTTGTACACATATGTTCGACTCTAAGGGCCAACGCGTCCATTTTAGCCTGCATCATGTCTATAGAGCTTAGCTCATGTATTCCTCCTTGGGCTTCCTTCTTTTCCACTGTCGCTCGTTCTACTCCCCATGATTGATGGTTTTGGGCCATATCCTCGATAAGGGCACTAGCTTCAGGGTAAGGTTTGTTCATCAGTGCGCCACCAGCGGCAGCGTCGATGGTCATTTTAGTGTTATAAAGAAGTCCATTATAGAAGGTTTGGATGATTAGCCAATTCTCTAAGCCATGGTGTGGGCATGCTCTTAATAGTTCTTTATATCTCTCCCAGGCTTCGAACAACGACTCTCCTTGGTGTTGGGTAAATCTAGTTATTTGGTTTCGAAGAAGAGCGGTCTTACTTGGGGGAAAATATCTAGCAAGGAAAACTTTTCTAAGGTCATCCCAAGTTGTTATTGAATTGGGTGGAAGGGAATCTAACCATGATAGAGCTTTATCTCTGAGGGAAAAGGGAAATAATCTTAAGCGTATTGCCTCAGGAGAAGCTCCATTGGTTTTAAAGGTGTCTGCTAATTGAAGAAAGTTTTTTAAATGTTGGTTCGGGTTATCAGTAGCGAGACCTGCGAATTGTCTCTGTTGCACTAATTGCAGCAGGGATGGCTTAAGTTCAAAATTATTGGCTGGGATAGCGGGGTTTACTATACTGGAACTAGGTTCCTCGTTTGATGGTTGGGCGAAGTCCTTAAGAGGTCTTCGATTTTGATCTTCGGCCATAGCTCTCCTATTCCTATGGAAAAATAAACGTGCGCAAGCGTAACGTTCAGGTTCAGCTAGAGGGTCTACTAAACTTCCGGCACTGCGAGTCTTTCGCATTGACCGGTGGGTAACAACCTTAGTCTAAACGGTATAACTACAGGGTAATGAAATTTGACGATATTGGTCCCCGGCAACGGCGCCAAAAACTTGATGCGTGTTTTTCGCAAGTGTACGAATCACGTCAAAGTAATATAAAAGATTATCGAATCCACAGAGACCAAGTGTCAATCTATCGTACCTGTTGTTATGGTGTTTATCTAAGGCAACTATTTTTAAGGGTTTTAGTAAGGGTGCAATGGTAAATAAAATTATAATTTTAAATAATAAATAAAAGACAGGCTCGAATGTAATTCACGTAATCAATGATAATCCAGTACTTGTTAATGGAACTACTTATGGGCAATGTTTTCTCCTTTGAAAAGAACTAATTTAACAGGAACTGTCGCTTTTGCGTATTCAGAACCGAGTTGTACTCTCTAATCAACCCCTCCTATTGTCACGGATAAAAAGGTGCGTACTGCGTTAGAGTAGTAAACCTATTTTTAAGAAATATAGTTTCTTAACAAAGTTGAAAAGTATTTTAACCTGGACTTCTTAGCAAAAAGAGGTTCTTATGAACCAGACTCTAAATCTCATAACGCGTCCGAAAATCGTTTTAAAATCTCTTTTCTTTTTAATCTAAAAACTCCTAATGAACTATACAAAGCGCTTTTGGCTGTTTTTGAAATAGTTAAAAACAATTACTTGAATTGAAAGATAAAATAGCCCTTAGGTGTTTCCACGAACAATTATACTGATTACTGGTTTAATTACGATCCTTACATTCTAACCTTTATGGGATTAGTTAGACATGATAAAGTAAATATTCTTTTTATAGTTTTTCATATGAGTAATTTAAAGCGAGTGCGGGAAGTAAACAAAGTAAATGTGCGAGTGCGGGAAATAAACAAAGTAAATGTGCGAGTGCGGGAAATAAACAAAGTAAATGTGCGAGTGCGGGAAATAAACAAAGTAAAGTGCGAGAAAATAAATAAAAGTAAAGCAATGCGGAAAAATAAAATACTAACTGGAATTAAAATGGCGGCAGGATTAACTTCCCCCAGAGTGCTCCAAAACTCGAACCACAGACAGATTACAGACTCGATCACTCGATTGCAGAGGCACCCCGATGTGGAATGGCAACTGCTTTATAACTGATATATGCCTAGAGAATTCTAATTCTGGATGAAGAAAAACGAAAATCTAAGGTCCTATTTATAGGAGAAACTGAAAGCGCGAAATGACCGGGACGCCCCTCCACTAAAAAGTGGAGGTTGTGGATTTTTGCCTTGTGGCGCCCGCCACAGGGCCTATGGCGCCCGCCACGGTCCCTACAGGGGATGATGTAGTGGGGATCGTGGGTCTTGGAGGTTGAGGAGTGGTCTTGAGACGTGGCCACGTCATGGCTAACCCCATGGCGCCCGCCACAGTGGGTGCCGTAAGTGCAAAATGCTGAATTTCTAGGTTTTCGTCCGTTTTCACTCCTTTTTCGCTCCTTTTCCCGATTCAAGCTCCGATTATTATAAAAACCTGAAAACATAAGAAAACAAAGCAATAACAAAGCAAAACAACAATAAAAGCTAAGAATGCATGCGAAATCGGAGTCAGAAATACGGTGAATTTTAGTGTGATCACCGGTTAACGTTCGCCTGCACCAACAACGAAGCTGAATATGAAGCGTGCATCATGAGTATAGAAGAAGTTATTGATTTGAGAATCAAGAATCTTGATGTATATGGTGATTCAACTTTAGTCGTCAATCAGATCAAAGGAGAGTGGGAAACCCGTCAACCCAATCTGGTGCCTTATATGAATTATGTAAGAAGATTGTTGCCTTTCTTTGACAGGGTCGAATTTTATCATGTATCAAGGGTTGAGAATCAGATGGCAGACGCATTGGAAATGCTATCATTGATGTATAAAGTGAATTACTGGAATGAAGCTCCAATGATCACTATCATGCGCCTCGATAGGCCAACTTTCATATTCGCAGTAGAAGAAGCATCCGATTGGAAGCCTAGGTATTTTGATATCAGAAATTTTCTCAAGACTCAAGAGTATCCGCCTGGGGCATCGAGTAGAGATAAGAATACTCTGAGGAGGCTGTCAGGAAACTTTTACTTGAACAAGGATGATGTGATGTACAAAAGAAATTTCGATATAGTATTGTTGTGCTGTGTGGACGAAAATGAAGCAAGCTTGCTAATGGAAGAATTCCATGAAGGTTCTTTTGGCACTCTCGCTAGTGGGCATGCGATGTCCAGAAAATTGTTGAGAGCAGGTTATTATTGGATGATTATGGAGTCTGACTGTTTTAAGTATGCCAGGAAATGCCATAAGTGTCAAATTTATGCTGACAAAATGCATGTGCCACCAAGTCCTCTGAATGTTTTAACGTCCCCTTGGCCCTTTGCAATGTGGGGCATCGACATGATCGGAAAGTTTGAACCGACCATCTCCAATGGGCATCACTTTATCTTAGTGGCAATCGATTATTTCACCAAGTGGGTAGAGGCAGCTTCCTTCGCCAACGTGACTAGACAAGTAGTTGCTTGCTTTATAAAGAAAGACATCATCTGCCGATATGGAATGTTAGAACGAATCATTACTGACAATAGTTCGAATTTGAACAATAAGATGATGAAAGAATTGTGCCAGAACTTTAAGATTGAATACCACAACTCTTCTCTATACCGTCCGAAGATGAATGGTGCTGTTGAGGCAGCCAATAAGAATATCAAGAAGATTGTGCAGAAAATGGTGGTGACTTATAGAGATTGGCACGAGATATTTCCCTTTGCTTTACATGGTTATCGTACTTCAGTGCGTACGTCGACTGGGGCAACCCCTTTCTCATTGGTGTATGGTATGGAAGTTGTCCTACCATTAGATGTCGAGATTCCTTCTCTAAGGGTATTGGCTAACATAAAGCTTGATGAAGCAGAATGGGTAAAGGCTAGGTTGAACCAACTTAGTCTGGTTGATGAAAAGAGGTTGGCGGCTATCGCCCATAGTCGGTTTTAATATAGCAGAATGAAGAAGGCATTCGATCAGAAGGTGCACCCTCGACATTTTCAGGTAGGTGACTTGGTGTTGAAAAGGTTCCTCCCTCCACAGACAGATCATCGGGGCAAACAGACTCCCAATTATGAAGAACCATACGTAGTAAGGAAAGTTTTCTCTAGAGGAGCCTTATTGCTATCAACCATGGACGGTGAAGATTTTACGTCCCTTGTGAACGCAAGCGTAGTCAAAAAATATTTTGCTTAAAAAGAGACCCGCCGGACATAAAAGGAAAGTCTAGGAAAAAGTGGGGGTGTCCCAAAGAACCATAAAGAGAATAGGTTCGAGCAAAAATTAGGGATAAAAAGAAAAAAAACAAGAATAAACCTGCAGAGTTGAAAATTTGAAAAGGCGACTTTGGCAAAAATGGGTATCCCGGTGGATCGAAAACCCGCAAGGGCGATTCAGGAAAAAGTTAGAGATTGAAAAGAAAACGACTACGATCTGCGTCTGACCTGTGGATACAGTTGGATTCTTGGAGGACCCGAGAGTTAATAAGTCAGCCTTTTTAGAAAGCGAAACATTGGTGAAGCATCGAAGTCATGCGAGTCATAGTCGAATCGACACATGGTGGTGTCGTTACTGCAAAAAAAGGCCCGAGGAAGACAGAAGAGTCGCCACCGTTCATTATTTATCCCAAAGAAAGGGAAAGGAAACGATCGAAGAAAACCTACGAAAAAGGGAGAAGACAGGTCATCGCAACCAAATTTTGGGTTCGGGAGTCGGTTAGGCAAGGGAAAGGTATGATCACCCCTCATGTCCGTCGTACTCGACGGGATCCAGGCTTATTATCTATCTAAAGAGTTTTTATCTATCTAAAGAGTTTTTATCTATCTAAGATACAGGCTACCGAACAAAATAAAAGAAAAGAGACTTAATAGAGCATCGCTGCTCTATGCCTACGTACTCCCTCGTGCAATGGGAAAGTCTGAGTCAACGTAGTTCGGAAAACTACGGATGAAGGTGGGAAGGTTGCTCGCCAAGATATCGTCATCTTGTGCCTACGTATCCTCATCTGGTATGAGAAATCAGAGCAAACGTAGTTCGGGCTGACACGACCACAGATTGGTTCAAGTGTTTTACCCAAGTAAGGTTAAACCTTAGTTCTAGCAGTTAGGTGTATTGCTGCTCGACCATTTGAGACTTAGGCATTACCTGTTTGTGGTAGAACCAAGAGTTAACAACACTCTCTTTGAAAATGGTTTTCATTTAATCTCGAAGGGTAAAAAAAGTTTGATGTTTGTTTTTGAGTCTTTTATGAAGAAGTGAATTGGATTGTGTTTGTAATTCATGTTGCACTAAAGACTATGACTTGAGAGCGAATGCGTCGCATATCGCCCAAATTACATACACTAAACACTCTATACGTTTGAGAGGAGGCCCCCCAAACATCATTTCCCAAGTACTTAAGGCTCGTAGCGTACAACACTTATTATCCTTTATTAGATGTTTTGAATAAGTTTTGAGATGAGAAGAGAGGATACAAGACTAAGGGGAAACTAACTCAACCCTAATGTTATCATGCAATGTGCTCCTATGATTGAGATTAAAAGGGGAAAATCTACCCTAATGTTAGCATGCTTGGATTGAACACTTAATGTCTCTCCTACTCCCAAGGGACTAGGGATCCTAAGGGATCATGGCAAAGAAAACCAAGTAAACACAAGATGAATCAATCACAAATGAAAAGGAAGAAAGGGATGCAAACATGAAATGCAACACAAAGAAAAGAGGGAGGAAAAAGTGTGGGGCGGCAGCCACCACAAGCACATCTACACCAAGCATTCTTCAAACTCAAACAATGCAAATGATCATCACATTGAACCACATCCATAAGCATGCATTCAAGTGGAAATCAAACAACGCGTGTTGAAGAAATCATAGTTAAACTGTTAAGAACAGCGACATATATCCAAGACAGCTCACTCAAAATGCATCGTATTGATCCATGAAGATTCAAAGTGAGAGAGCACCAAAACAAGCTTGAAAAACAACAAATATGACATTCTGGTTCAATGTTAATCGGTTAACACATATGGTTAACCGATTGACTAGTTAAAAATGTTTGAAAATTTGAAAATTCGCACTGGTTAATCGATTAACCAGTTTGAACTGCAGTTGGTTAACCGATTAACACTGTACCAGAAGCAGAAAATCAACAACTCAAAAGCACTTTCAACAATTAATCACTTATGCAATAATCCAAATGATCATATAATCAATTATGCATGAATTTAACACCAGAAATCAGTGATCCAACAACGTATAAACATATTTGAACATCAAGATCCCAATTCACATAAATTAAAATCAACAAAATCAATCAAAAATGAAGATCAACATGATGATTATGCAAATAAGCTCAAAAACAGAATCAGATCTAGAATTTCCAACCTACAAAGCGGAGATTTGCTTTGGTAAATGTTGATTCAACTTCAATTGAGCAGATCCAAGCAAGAAACCTAGAGATTCTTCAAGATCCAAGTAATTTCTTGTTGTAGAAGTGAATATCAAGCAAAATTAAGCAAAACGGATCCAAATAAGCTCTTCCAAATCAACTTCCAAGTTCAGATCCACACTAGTACGAAAATTGAATAGAGAAATGGAGATAATAACGATGAAGGATGAAGGTTTAGCTCTAGAATTCAATGATTCCAATGGAGAATCGAAGAATTCAAGCAAAGAGCTCTAATGGAGTTTTGGAGTTGAAAATGAAAATGGAATTATGAGGATTGTGTGTGAGGTTTGGAGCAAATCATTTAAATATGCTCTTGGTTAGGATCCAAATGTGGTTTGGAGTGTGGTTTGTGAAAATTGGAATGGGATTAGGAATGAGAAATTGGAGGGAACTTTAATTAATTTGAAAATTAACCAAAATTTAAAGTGATTCTAGATCCTTCCTTTGGTGTGAAATCAATTTCTCAAGTGATCAAAATGGACCCCAAAGTGACCTCTATTGAAAACTCACGTGCAGAGCTAAAATTGCCTTGATTAATCGGTTAACCATATGGGTTAATCGATTAACACCTTCAAAAATTCAAATTTGACATGATTTTGCATTGGTTAACCAGTTAAGCATTTGGTTAATTGGTTAACACCTTAAAATTTTGAATTTTGGCGCCTTATGGAGGGAAATCTGCACATTTGCCCATTTTCATCCATTCTAAGCCCTGTTCAGTGTTTGAAACTTGCTCTTGAATACTACAACTATGAGAATGCTTGAAATAGCCTGAATGCTGCCTCTTAATTTGAAAAAATCCTGCAAAATAAAATAAAATCGACCCCTCGATCATTGGGCAAAATAAATGTCGGAGTCAATGCTCGTTGTTTGGTCTCTCGCACCAAAGAAAACCCTGAGCCACACGAAAACCTTGATCCCCTGGCTAAAGAACAAATGCTATGACATGCAAAAATGCGAAAATGCAAAGAAACATAAGCCAAGTACAAGAAATGGTTGGTCAAGTTTTGGGGTACAACAGTTGCCCCTATTCAAGCGACTTGGACCTGAAGGAATGAAAGGCGAACAACTTTCAAACATTCAAGGTAAAATACGGTTGAATACCAAAGAAACCAAAAATTTGCCAACCCCCAAAATGAAAATGTAGACCTTTTGTTGGAGAGGCAATGGTAAAATGGACACATCCATCAAAATCCCAATATGTCGGGGTCTGGATACCGCGCGGGCGAGCGAAGATTTTATAATCTGCCAAGGTGTGGATACCCTACATGCAAAATGAGTGAACTGGTGGGAGCCGGGGTCTGGATACCACACGGGCTCGGGAAATAACCAACATCAGCCAGGGTCTGGATACCGTATATGCTAATGGAACAAACCGATGTGAGCTGGGGTCTGGATACCACACGGGCTTGAGAAATAACCAACATCAGCCAGGGTCTGGATACCACACATGCTAACGGAACAATCCGATGTGAGCTGGGGTCTGGATACCACACGAGCTCAAGAAATAACCAACATCAGCCAGGGTTTGGATATCGCACATGCTAATGGAACAATTCGATGTGAGCCGGGGTCTGGATACCACACAGGCTCAAGAAATAACCAACATCAGCCAGGGTCTGGATACCGCACATGCTAACAGAACAATCTGATGTGAGCCGGGGTCTGGATACCACACGAGATTAAGAAATAACCAACATCAACCAGGGTCTGGATACCACACATGCTAACAGAATAATCCAATGTGAGTCGGGGTCTGGATACCACACGGGCTCAAGAAATAACCAACATCAGCCAGGGTCTGGATACCGCACATGCTAACAGAACAATCTGATGTGAGCCAGAGTCTGGATACTACACGGGCTCAAGAAATATGCAACATCAGCAAGGGTCTGGGTACCGCACATGCTAACAGAACAATCCAATCTGAGCCGGGGTCTGGATACCACATAGGCTCAAGAACATCATTAACCGGGGTCTGGATACCAGACGGGTTAATGAAAATAAACCGGTGTGGGCGGGGGTCTGAATACCACACGGGCTCGAGAACATCATTAACCGGGGTCTGGATACCACATGGGTTAATGAAAATAAACCGGTGCAAGCCAGAGTCTGGATACCACACGGGCTCGAGAACGTCATTAACCGAGGTCTGGATACCACACGGGTTAATGAAAATAAATTGGTGCGAGTCGGGGTCTGGATACCACAAGGGCTTGAGAACGTCATTAACCGGGGTTTGGATACCACACGGGTTAATGAAAATAAACCGGTGTGAGCCAGGGTCTGGATACCACACGGGCTTGAGAACGTCATTAACCGGGATCTGGATACCACACGGGTTAATAAAAATAAACCGGTGCGAGTCGGGGTCTGAATACCGCACAGGCTCGAGAACGTCATTAACCGGGGTCTGGATACCACACGGGTTAATGAAAATAAACTGGTGAGAGCTGGGGTCTGGATATCACAAGGGATCGAGAACTTCATTAACCGGGGTTTGGATACCATACGGGTTAATGAAAATAAACCGGTGCGAGCCAGGGTCTGGATACCACACGGGCTCGAGAACATCATTAACCGGGGTCTGGATACCACACGGGTTAATGAAAATAAACCGGTGTGAGCTGGGGTCTGGATACCACATGGGCTCGAGAATGTCATTAACCGGGGTCTGGATACCACACGGGTTAATGAAAATAAACCGGTGCGAGCCGGGGTCTGGATACCACACGAGCTCGAGAACGTCATTAACCGGGGTCTGGATACCACATGGGTTAATGAAAGTAAACCGGTGCGAGCTGGTGTCTGGATACCATACGGGCTCGAGAAAACATCATTGACTGCTGGAGATACAACTGGAAACAAGAGGGAATAACCTGGCTTATGTTTCAAATGAATATGTTTAAAAATGGCGTAATGCTCCATACGAAATGGAAATGCTACGTGTTTGGTGGATGCTATGCACAATGCAAAATGCAACGGTACCGAATCAACAAAATAAATGCTGAAATGACCAAGCTAACTCTGTCGGGGAGAAGTAATACGTGCCAAGTACGATTGGACTTACGCTGGGAAAAACAAGCCTTGGATGGCCTCTTGGAATAGAATTTTCCGGGGTAATACTGTTCTGACGAGATCAAAAATCCACTCCAGTGGGGATTAACTCAAAACCTGCTGAGGAAAATGCCCTGAACGGCCTTCCAGAGTACAACTCTTCTGGGGAATAGACGACCTGACTGGGGAAAAACACCCAACCAATTGGGATCAAATCCAACCTAACGGGGAAATAACGACTCTACAGGGGATAATAATCAACATTGAGATTAATTTCGCTTCATCAAGGAAATCAACCCTGAATGGCCTCCTAGAACGCCGAAGTCCTTCTAGGGTACAAAACACGCATCTAGGAGCAACTCCGCTCTGCTGAAGATAAAAAAAATCCAATCTGCCGGGGATTGCTCAGCTGGGGATAATCAAACAAGATTTATCGAGGAACTATCCCAAACTCTCTCCACTGAGGATAGAGAATAGCAATCAACCCTAATCTGCAGGGAAGAAATAACTACTCTGCTGACTTCTCTGGGGAATTAAGCAAGAGGGAAAACAACTTCGACCTCTGCTTGGGGACGAAATCACCACTTTAAGCTCTGAGTGGATACAAAGTCACAAATCTGGACTCTGTAGGGGAAAACAAATCCTGAACTTACTCCGCCACTAGGAAAAGTTCCAAACTTTCCCGGTGGAGAGAAATACAGTCTCGACTTGCTGGGAAGTAAGTGCGTACCTACAATCCGTTGGGGATACGGGCACCTACCCGACCTGCATGAGGTATATCAATCTCGACCCTCTGGGGATGACTTACTCTACCGAATAAGCCAATCTTGAACTGCCGAGAAATGAGCGCATACAGACATTCTGCTAGGGATACGTGTACACACTCAACCGCTCACTCAACCGGTAGAAATAGACCCTTGTCGGGGAAAATGAGTCTCAACTATGCGTCTTCTTTCTGTAGGGACGGTGATCCTACAGGGATACACCTCTGGAAATTTGCCCCAAGGGTAACGACCCTGCACATGAACAAACAACAAGATATCCTGCACAAAGGGAACTATCTCGATCATCATCTGTGACATTGTTCAAATAAATCAAAGTTTTAATGATTATGGGCAAAGCCTGCAAGTTTATGTATGCAACATTTTATCAAAACACCGGGCGTTTTTTTCGCAAACAAAACAGTAAAGGCTAAAGCAAAAACAATAATTCACTGAATAGTATATGCTTTATTGATAAATGGCCTGTAAATAGGCAGATCTTACAACAGATGCAACCCCTGAAAAGAGGAAGCTGCGCAAAAATTTACAAAAATGCACAGAAATATACAAAATGTCGGTAATGTGGCACAGACAAACACCATGAGCTGATCCATCTATGACTTGCCTGACTTTGATGCTTCTCAGATGCTTCGTCCTCTGCAGAGATTGATTCGGATAAACGGCCCTAAGGTCCTCCCTTAGTCCATTACTCTGAAGATCAATACGCAGACCGCAATCATTTGCTTTTCAAATCCCTAACTTTTTCATGAATTGCCCTTGCGGGTTTTTAATTCACCGTGATACCCTTTTTTGCCAAAGTTTCCTTTCCAGGTTTTCAACTTTGCGGGTTTACATTTTTTCTTTTTATCCCTAACTTTTTCCTGAACCCATTCTTTTTATGGTTCTTCGGGATGCCCCATTTTTTCCTGGCTATTCTTTTTATTTCCAGCGGGTCTCTTTAAGCAAAGTATTTTTTAACTGCGTCTGCATTCACATGAGATGTGAAGTCCTCACCATCCATGGTTGACAACAGCAAGGCTCCTCCGGAGAAAACCTTTCACACGACATATGGCCCTTCGTAACTGGGAGTCCATTTGCCCCTATGATCTATTTGTGGAGGGAGAATCTTCTTCAACACCAAATCGTCTGTCTGAAAGCTTCGAGGGCGCACCTTCTTATCAAAAGCTTTCTTCATTCGACTCTGATACAATCGACTATACGCAATGGATGTCAGTCTATTCTAATCCATCAAGCTGAGCTGATTCAATCTGTTTCTTACCCATTCTGCCTCATCAAGCTTGACGTCAACTAGAACTCTTAAAGAAGGAATCTCGACTTCTAACGGTAGGACAACTTCCATACCATATACCAGCGAGAAAGGTGTTTCCCCAGTTGAAGTACGTACCGTGGTACGATATCCATGCAAAGTAAAGGGCAACATCTCATGCCAATCCTTATAGGTTACAACCATCTTTTGCACTATCTTATTGACATTCTTATTGGCCGCTTCAACAACATCGTTCATCTTTGAACTATAGGGAGATGAGTTGTGATGCTCAATTTTGAAACTCTGGCACAGTTCCTTCATCATCTTGTTATTCAAGTTCGAACCATTATCAGTAATGATTCTTTCAGGCACTCCGTAATGACACATGATGTCCTTCTTGATAAACCAGGCTACCACTTGTTTGGTGACATTAGCATAGGAATCTGCTTCAACCCACTTGGTGAAATAATCAATAGCTACCAAGATGAAGAGATGTCCATTGGATGCGGTTGGCTCGATCTTGCCAATCATGTCAATGCCCCACATGGAAAAAGGCCAAGGAGACACCATGACATTCAGAGGACTCGGCGACACATGAATCTTATCAGCATAAATCTGGCATTTATGGCATTTCTTTGTATACTTGAAGCAATCTGACTCCATAGTCAACCAATAATACTTTGCTCTTAACAGCTTTCGAGACATGGCGTGCCTGTCGACGTGTGTACCAAAGGCACCCTCGTGGACCTCTTCCATAAGCAGACTCGCTTCTTTTTTGTCCATGCATCTCAGTAGTACCAAGTCATAATTCCTCCTGTAGAGTACACCATCTTGGTTTAGATAGAAATTTCCAAACAACCTCCTCAAGGTCTTCTTATCATGGGTCGACGCCCCTGGCGGATACTCTTTGTTCTTGAGAAAATTTTGGATATCATAATACCATGGTTTGCCATCAAAGGCTTCCTCTATTGTGAATACAAATGCCAGCCTATCAAGGCGCGAGATGACTATTCTCAGAGCATCGTTCCAGAAGTTCACCTTATACATTGAGGATAACATCGCCAGAGCATCTGCCATTTGATTCTCCACTCTCGGCACGTGGTGAAACTCTACCCGATCAAAGAAAGGTAACAACCTCCTTGCATAGTTCATGTAAGGAATCCGATTAGGCTGTCGGGTCTCCCATTCTCCCTTGATCTAATTAACAACTAGCGCTGAATCGCCGTACACGTTTAGATTCTTGATCCTCAGATCAACGACTTCTTCCAACCCCATAATGCACGCTTAATATTCGGCTTCATTATTGGTGCCAGGAAATGTTAACCTGATAGTGAACAGGATATGAGAGCCACGAGGAGTCGTGATAATTGCTCCAATTCTACTACCATAGGAGTTAACAGCACCGTTAAATATCATCTGCCATCGGGAACCCTTCTCCGGACCTTCATTGGGTAATGGCTCATCACAATCCTTCATTTTCAAGAACATGATGCCTTCATCGGGAAATTCAAACCTCATTGTTTGGTAATCATCAATCGGCTAGTCAGCAAGATATTCTGATAGAACACTCCTCTTGATAGCCTTCTGGGAGACGTATTGAATATCATATTCTGTCAGGACCATCTGCCACCTGGAAATCCTTCCCGAAAGTGCTTGTTTTTCAAAGACGTACTTAATCGGATCCATATTTGAAATCAACATGGTTGTATGATTTAGCATATACTGTCTTAGGCGTTTGGCAGCCCAAGCGAGTGCGCAACACGTTTTTTCCAACATTAAGTACCTGGACTCATAATCTGCGAACTTTTTACTCAAGTAGTATATGGCTTGCTCTTTTCTTCCCGTCTCGTCATGTTGACCGAGAACACAACCCATGCTATTCTCAAGAACTGTTAAATACATTATCAATGGTCTTCCAGCTACTGGAGGTATCAGTATCGAAGGTTCCTGCAAATACTCTTTTATTTTATCAAATGTCCTTTGGTAATTTTCGTTCCAAACAACCGCCTGATCTTTCTTCAACAGTTTGAACATGGGTTCACACGTGGCTGTGAGATGAGATATGAACCTAGCAATGTAGTTCAATCTACTCAAGAAACCATGAACCTCTTTCTCTTCTTTCGATGCTGGCATATCTTGAATTGCTTTTATCTTTGTAGGATCGACCTAAATTCCTTTTTCACTGACAATGAACCCCAAAAAATTTCCTAACCGTACACCAAAAGTGCACTTGTTTAGATTCAACCTCAGTCTGAACTTCCTTAGTCTTTCAAACAGCTTCAATAGATTCACCAGATGTTCCTCCTCCGTCTGTGACTTTGCAATCATGTCATCAACATAGACTTCGATCTCATGATGAATCATATCATGAAAGAGAGTCACCATTGTCCACTGGTAGGTTGCCCCTGCATTTTTCAATCCAAAAGGCATTACCTTATAACAGAAAGTCCCCCACGGTGTAACAAAAGTTGTTTTCTCCATATCCTTCGGCGCCATTTTAATCTGATTATATTCGGAAAAGTCGTCCATGAAGGAAAACATCGAATACTGCGCAGTATTATCAACCAATACGTCAATGTGGGGGAGCGGGAAATCATCCTTCGGGCTCGCTTTATTCAAGTATCTATAATCAACACACATCCTTACCTTACCATATTTCTTAGGTACATGTACGATGTTAGCGACCCATGGAGGGTAAGTTGTCACGGCGAGAAATCTTGCATCCAACTGCTTATGGATCTCTTCTTTGATTTTTACCGCCATATCTGGTCTAGTCCTTCTAAGCTTCTGCTTAACAGGAGGACACTCTTCACGCAAAGGCAATCGATGAACCACAATATCTGTGTCAAGACCAGGCATATCTTCGTATGACCAAGCAAAGATATCCCTATACACTCGGAGCATTTCAACCAATCTTTGCTTGACATCACTCTGCAATGCGGCCCTTATCCCGACTTCTCTTCTAGCTTCCTCAGTACCCAAGTTGACGACCTCAATTTCCTCCTAATGAGGCAGAATGACTTTCTCTTCTTGTTTTAGTAGCCTGACGAGCTCTTCAGGCAGGTCTTCATCTTCATCAATCTCTTCTTCGACTTGAAATATCGGATTATCAAAGTCAAAGCGAGTCATAGACGGTTCTGAGTGGTGTCATCTGCAATGTGAAACCTGCAATGATGATGATTTAATGCTTAAAATGATATGCAAACAGGCATAAACCACATTGCCATTTTATTGTTAAAAATTAAAACAAGGAAGACAAAGATCACAATATTCGAATGCAGAAAAACGCCCTTTGATTAATTGATAAAATGATTGCTCAAACATAAATGATTAGGCCATGAAGACAAAGACCACTATGCTCTGGGTAGAGCATAGGGCTACAGATAATCAAGAAAATAAATCATTAATCTTCTGTCGTCACTTGAATGACTTCTTTGACAGTCCAATTGTTTAGGCTCTGTCAAGGAGTACACGGCCGAATCCATGTATCCATGTCGCAATCACTGTAACCTTCTTCATCTAATACAACATTAATCTGCTCAAAGATCACCCCACCGCTGGTGAACTGGACGGGTCCCTTATAGCGCGGCGCACTCTGCAAGGAGGGAGATGGGTTGTATCCCCATCTGAATTTGTCTTGCTTGTTGGGGATGTTCAAAACTTGTCCTCAACCCTGAGATGCCCCAGCTTTCACCACGGCTTGTGCTTCTTTAAAGGATGACATGGCAACTTCAGGTGCTTTGGCCATAACTGGTGTTTTATCCTTGATCTGTATAGTCTCGAAAGCCTGACATAACGTCTTGTGGATCTCACCGTCAACTTCGACATATTTGAACGAAGACAAATGACTTATCATAATGTCTTCTTCCCCACAAATAGTAACAACACTGACACCCACCATATATTTCAACTTTTGGCGCAGCGTTGATGTTACGGCGCCTGCCGAATGGATCCAGGGTCGTCCTAACAGGCAGCTATAAGTTGGCTGAATATCCATGATATAAAACACAATGTCAAACACTTCAGGACCGACCTGGATTGGCAAAGTCAATTCCCCAAACACAAACCTTCTAGTCTCGTCAAAAGCTCATACCACCAAGTCACTTGGAGTACACATTATATCTCGGGTGTCCAACTTCATCAGCGCTTTCTTGGAAAGTACATTCAGTGATAACCCAGTATCCACTAACAAGTGCGACATTACAGACCCTCTGCATTCGATAGAGATATGCAACGCCAGATTATGATTTCGTCCCTTGGGTGTCAAATCCATATCAGTAAAGCCCAGCCTGTTACTAGCATTAACGTGTGCCACCACACCCTCCAGATGATTCACAGATATCTCCTGTGGCACATATGCGGTATTCAGGATTCTTAAAAGAGCATTTATGTGTGCCTCAGAGCACAACAGCAATGACAGAATGGAGATCTTTGACGGAGTCTGCTGTAAATGATCTACGATCTTGTAGTCACTCTTCCTAATCAAGTGCATGAACTCTTCCGCCTCCTTCAACAAGGACTCTTTCTCACCAGCCTGGGAACTCTCTTCAACCACCGTTTTACCTTTACCCTTGTCAGATTTTTTAGCACTCACCTCAGGAGGTGAAAATATTCTTCCACTCCGGGCTATTCCACCAGCTCCTACCAGATTGTCAACAGAATCCAATGGTGAACCCTTCAGTTTCTGCTTCTGCCTATTACAGTAGACTTTGGCTCCGTAATTCCAAGAAATTGCCTTAGTGCTCACATATGGCATGGGTCCAACTTTAGTAATAATGATGGTTGGCGTCCTTGGAGGTGCAGAAATAGTGATAGTCTTGTATGGAATCGAAATTGTCGCGACTTCGTTCTTTTCTTCATCAACTATTTTCTCCCCTTTCTTCTCTGACACTCTGTCAAATTGTAGAATACCATCATTCATCAGCTTCTGAATATGATTCTTCAACTTCTCACACCCCTCAGGATGGATCAAACACTCTGCACAAGCTTTATCACACCCAGCGAATATTCCTCCACTCAACAATTTGTCCTTCACGAAACTCAATGACATCTTCAACTCTTCGACATCAGCTACCAAATTCAAACCCTCATCCTCAATAATGGTACTAACCCCAGTTGCCCCATGATTAGGCATGGGTTTCTGCACGACATTGGACACATCGTGAGAAAAGTTAATGGCTTTGCTGTCTATAAGATCATGAACCTTATGTTTGAATGCTTTACAGTTATCAATGTTATGACCAAGAGCACCAGAATGAAAATTGTACCGGGTGTTAACATCATACCCTAGAGGTGGTGGGCCGGTTAAAGGAGCCAACGTCCTTTTCTGGACTAACTGCAACTACATCAAATGTTATAGTAATTAAGGGTAAGGCATCGGTGTTGCGTCGAAGTGTCTGTTCACAGTCCTTCTGCGATCCTGAAACTGCCTTGGCGCATAGTTCTGTTGGTTCTGTTGTTGTTGTGGTTGTGGTACTGCAGGTATGGTGATACTTGCAACCTGAGGTTGTTGTTGACGGTATTGATGCTGATTTCTGTTTCTTCCCCAGGAACTAGATACTGCGTTGGTTTCTCCCTCCCTCTTTTTATTGCCAAAAGTCTTTCTCCCTCCACTAGATGTGGATCCTTCACCAGCTTGAATTTTTCCCAATTTGATTCCGTTATCGTCTCTTTCTCTTGTAATGATCAGATCAGAAAAACCACCCGACATGTTGCCGATTAACTTCTCGTAGTACACACCTGGTAATGTGGCAACAAACATGTCTATCAGCTCCCTCTCTACCATAGGAGGTTGCACTCTAGCTGCCAATTCACGCCACCTCTGGGCGTATTCATTGAAACCTTCATTATTTCTTTGGAATAAGTTCTGCAATTGGACCCTATTCGGTGCCAAGTCACTGTTGTATTGGTAATACTTAACGAATGCCTCAGCCAAATCCCTCTAGCTTCGAATGTTGACTGGTTCTAAGCCCATGTACCATTCTAGAGACGGACCAGAGAGACTGTCTTGGAAAAAATGCATAAGCAACTTTTCATCGTCAGAATAGGCGGACATCTTGCGATAGTAGGAACGAAGATGAACCATAGGACATGTAGTGCCTTTATATTTATCGAAATCAGGAACCTTGAACTTCAAAGGAACCTTCAAATCTGGGATCAACCCCAAGTTTGCCATGTCCAACCCCATAGAGTTCTGATTTTCAAAGCTTCACATCTTCTCCTCAAGCTTCTTAAATCTTCTGTCTGCCTCAGGTTGCACACCAGCATTAAGATCCATCATAGAAAACACATCGTTTTGCTCATCCTGTTCCCACTGAGGGCCAGCATTCCCGTGTACAACACACGTCACCTCAGGTATGGGGATTCCACCTATATTACCTCCGCCCGGAGGGATAACAACTGGAGGAACATTATTAGCATGTGGCGTACCACCATAATTACGAGGAGGAACATCAGCAGTCCCATCGTGAAGCACACCACTCCTATCAACCCTAGCAATTAACGGTTGCACCAAAGTCCTCAGCTGTTCTTGTCTATTTGCAACACCTTGCATCATATCCATGAACTGGGCCATCCTATCACGGAATTCCTGTATCTCAGCTTGAATATGATCCATAATCTTGCGTTGATTTCCCCGAGTGGTGTAACGATGAGTCGTCTGGTTGTCAATCCTGAAACGACTACAAAGCCACAGAGATAAGGTTAATGGCTCCGGAGCACCTGCGATGCAAGATGAAAAATGATGCAATATGCAGACATGTATATATGCATTAGGGAAAATTTCCCCTCAATTCTAGTTCCACGAGAACAGCACGACAATGGAAAGCCAACAGATAAGTATAGCAAACTCCTCATAAATAAAATGAGAGCCCAGAAGTCAAGGTACAGAACACTGTGCCATAGCAATACAATGGAATCAAAATGACCTTATCCAACAGATCTAGTGATGGTCAAGATACAACATAAAAACAAACTACAAAGAGAGGAAAAACACTCAAGTATGACAGCGAGCCTGGAAATCCTCCAATAACTCCTTCGTCTCTGGATGCTCTGGCCTGATAAGCAACCCCTGAATGAGCATCTCTCTCCGGCTAATGATGATCTGCAAATCCTGAGCATAATCCTCACAGGCACCTTCACTAAACGCTTCTTCAAGCTTGCACCTCTTCACATCAGCCCTTGACTTATAGTCCTCCAGCGTTGCAAGAGCTTCATTCAACTTCAAATCACTTTCGCGTCGACGCGAGGATTCAGCTATAACTTTCTCATCCCTTACCTGGAGTTGAGCTTTCAACCTGATAATTTGTTGCCTAAGCCCATCTTCTCGCTCTTTGTTATTAGTTAGAATGGCATTCCATTGGTCATTAAACTTTGAGATCTCTACATATGCTCTGTCTAGCTCTTTCTTTTTGTCTCTGAGAATATCACTAACACTCTTCAAGTCTAGGCCTATAGGCTCTCGAGCACGAATCACTTCTGTTAATTTTGTACCTAGCTTGTTCACCAATTCAGTCTCCTTCTTGGACGAATAAGTGGCTTCACACCTCTCGCTTCTGAGCTGAATAATCTCTTTTTCCAATTCCTCGTTTGCCTTACGCAGCTCCTCTTTCTCGGACCATAGCTGATTATATTTCTGAATATCAACAGTAGTCGACTCCTCAATCATTAAAGGATATAAAGGCTCACAAGGTGGAAATAACATCAACAACCTCTCAACTCTCTCCTGAATCCAAGTCACATAAGGATCATAAGCTCTATTGTTGCTCTTACCCAAAGAAGCTTTCCCTCTCCAATGAATCTTGCTCCAAGCTTTCTCAACTCTAGTCAGGGTCTCACCTTCAAGAAAACCAGTGAAATACAGGGATTCCTATATTTCCTCTTCCTTCGGAGGTTCCCTCAGAGCATACCCAAATTGCCTTACTGCAAGAGGTGGGTTATAGTTAATACCCCTTCTTCTTCCAATCAACGGAACATTGGGAAAATCCCCACAGCTAAAAACAATATCCATGCCCAAGAGGTTTCGGTCAAACCATACAATGTTCTCCAATCTTAAACCCATAAGCCTTTCTGGTCACTTAACAGTGCTTGCAAGGTCAACAAAAGGTCAACTCTTTGGCAGATGTGAAATAAACCATCTGTACATCAGCGAAGCGCAACAGGAAACATTCTTGCCTTGCCTGTTTTCATTCTTATAGTGAATCAAATGATAAACTCCACCTAAGAGAGTTGGCACATGGTTCTTAGAGGTGAAGATATAGCAAGCATTCAAATCAACAAAATCAGGCAGAATAGGGAACAAAACTATCCCATGGATGCACAAGGCTAGAATGGCGTTGAAGACCAACCAACATCTGTCTTTAGCGTATTGCTGAGCTTTACCCATCAAGAATGGAAGTAGAAAACCGGGAGTCCCGACTTTTCGTACCAGATTACCTTCCAACTCAGATACGTTAAGATGCAGAGCACCAGCCAACTTGGTTAATTCAGGTTCTTTTTCAAAATGCACGAAAGGCGTTTCTCCTACCACAGGAATTCCTACCAATTTAACAAACTCCTCCAAGGTTGGAAGCACAACATAGTCCGGGAATAAAAAGCAGCGCAACTGAGGATCATAGAATTGTAGCAGTGCATAGATGCCATCTAACTCAAACTTGGAAGCCTTACAGACGAAACTCAGGATCTTCCCATGTTCTCTCTTGAAATCCTCTATCACACTACGATCAGCCACATAGATTAGCTTAAGCAGAGGTCCTACCTTCGAAGTCGGGAACTTGTATAACACACTTTTCTTCAGATCAGGCTCCATACTGACAGTGGATTAGAATACTAGAATCAAGGAGAAAATATATACCTGAAACATAAATACATGTCAATGTTAAAATGCAAATATGCTATGATGAAGACGCAAATGCAACCGGGGATCAAGATTGTTGTGCTGCTGACTGAGATGAAACAACGCTTTGCTCTGGAGAGAAAATACCACAGCACTGATATAAGGACCCACTGTATCAAGGATCAAAAGTTCACACTGACGAGAAAACCGGGTAGGTTGAAGGTCAAAGTTTCCTGCATAACCCTCCCCACTCACAGGCATGAACCTATCTCTGACAAGGTCTGGCATCCTATGCGGTCGTCAGCGTCACATACTTTCGAGAAACGATGATACATTTACCATTTCTGGTTTGGCATCATAGTCTAACGAAGCGGCCTCACTTAGCTGACTCTCAAATTATCAGTCTCCAGATTCGACAGTTTCCTGATCCAACACCCCCTCCCGACTAATGTACAGGATAGGATGTCTTCACAGAAAACCTCATCTGAATGTGAATTTCATGGGGACTAATGCATGCCGAAACATACAGGTCCATCACTACTATCCGCTCTAATGCTATGTGTACACTCAAGTCTGGGTTTTGGCTTATCTCACAATGGAACATTCCCACACAACAACACATCAATAATGATATATAACAATGCTGGAAAATAAAATGCAAATGCAATACTGTACAAATGCAACACATATACACACCCAAAGATAAACACACAAGCATTAGGATTGACTCACATAGGGGATGGGAAAAATCCCCAGCAGAGTCGCCATTTGTCGCTACTGGGAAAAAAGGTCGGTGGAAGACAGAAGAGTCGCCACCGTTTGTTATTTATCCCAAAGAAAGGGAAAGGAAACGATCGAAGAAAACCTACGAAAAAGGGAGAAGACAGGTCATCACAACCAAATCTTGGGTTCGGGAGTCGGTTACGCAAGGGGAAGGTATGAGCACCCCTCACGTCCGTCGTACTCGACAGGATCCACGCTTGTTATTTATCTAAAGGGTGTTTATCTATCTAAGCTACAGGCTACAGGACGATATAAAAGAAAAGAGACTCGCTCTATGCCTACATACTCCCTCGTGCAATGGGAAAGTCAGAGTCAACGTAGTTCAGAAAACTACGGATGAAGGTGGGGGAAGGTTGCTCGCCAAGACATCACCGTCTTGTGCCTACGTATCCTCATCTGGTATGAGAAATCATAGCAAACATAGTTCGGGCTGACACGACCATATATTGGTTCAAGTGTTTTACCCGAGTAAGGTTAAACCTTAGTTCTAGCAGTCAGGTGTATTGTTGCTCGATCATTGGAGACTTAGGCATTACCTGTATGTGGTAGAACCAAGAGTTAACAACACTCTCTTTGAAAATGGTTTTCAATTAATCCCGAAGGATAAAAAAAAGTTTGATGTTTGTTTTTGAGTCTTTCATGAAGAAGTGAATTGAATTGTGTTTGTAATTCATGTTGCACTAAAGACTATGACTTGAGAGCGAATGCGTCGCATATCTCCCAAAGTGCATACGCTAAACACTCTATACGTTTGAGAGGAGGCCCCCCAAACATCATTTCCCAAGTACTTAAGGCTCGTAGCGTACAACACTTATTATCCTTTATTAGATGTTTTGAAGAAGTTTTGAGATGAGAAGAGAGGATACAAGACTAAGGGAAACTAACTCAACCCTAATGTTATCATACAATGTGCTCATATGGTTGAGATTAAGAGGGGAAAATCTACCCTAATGTTAGCATGCTTGGATTGAACACTTAATGTCTCTCATACTCCCGAGGGACTAGGAATCCTAAGGGATCATGGCAAAGAAAACCAAGTAAACACAAGATGAATCAATCACAAATGAAAAGGAAAAAAGGGATGCAAACATGAAATGCAACACAAAGAAAAGAGGGAGGAAAAAGTGTGGGGCGGCAGCCACCACAAACACATCTCCACCAAGCATTCTTCAAACTCAAACAATGCAAATGATCATCACTTTGAACCATATCCATAAGCATGCATTCAAGTGGAAATCGAACAACGTGTGTCAAAGAAATCATGGTTAAACAATCAAGAACAGCGACATATATCTAAGACAGCTCACTCCAAATGCATCGCATTGATCCATGAAGATTCAAAGTGAGAGAGCACCAAAACAAGCTTGAAAAACAGCAAATATGACATTCTGGTTCAGTGTTAATCGGTTAACACATATGGTTAACCGATTGACCAGTTAAAAATGTTTGAAAATTTGAAAATTCGCACTGGTTAATCGATTAACCAGTTTGAACGGCAACTGGTTAACCGATTAACACTGTACCAGAAGCAGAAAATCAGCAACTCAAAAGCACTTTCAGCAATTAATCACTTATGCAATAATCCAAATGATCATATAATCAATTATGCACGAATTTAACACCAGAAATCGATGATCCAACAACGTATAAACACATTCATACATCAAGATCCCAATTCACATAAATCAAAATCAACAAAATCAATCAAAAATGAAGATCAACATGATGATTATGCAAATAAGCTCAAAAATAGAATCGGATCTAGAATTTCCAACCTACAAAGCGGAGATTTGCTTTGGTAAATGTTGATTCAACTTCAATTGAGCAGATCTAAGCAAGAAACCTAGAGATTCTTCAAGATCCAAGTAATTTCTTGTTGTAGAAGTGAATATCAAGCAAAATTAAGCAAAACCGATCCAAATAAGCTCCTCCAAATCAACTTCCAAGTTCAGATCCACACTAGCACGAAAATTGAATGGAGAAATGGAGATGATAACGATGAAGGATGGTGGTTTAACTCTAGAATTCAATGATTCCAATGGAGAATCGAAGAATTCAAGCAAATAGCTCTAATGGAGTTTTGGAGTGAAAAAGTTGAGAGAAAATTGAGAGAACGAGATTGAATTCTGAAAATGAAAATGGAATTATGAGGATTGTGTGTGTGAGGTTTGGAGCAAATCATTTAAATATGCTATTGGTTAGGATCCAAATGTGGTTTGTAGTGTGGTTTGTGAAAATTGGAATGTGATTAGGAATGAGAAATTGGAGGGAACTTTAATTAATTTGAAAATTAACCAAAATTTGAAGTGGTTCTAGATCCTTCCTTTGGTGTGAAATCAATTTCTCAAGTGATCAAAATGGACCCCATAGTGACCTCTATTGAAAACTCACGTGCAGAGCTGAAATTGCCTTGGTTAATCGGTTAACCATATGGGTTAATCGATTAATACCTTCAAAAATTCAAATTTGACCTGATTTTGTATTGGTTAATCGGTTAACACCTTAAAAATTTAAATTTTGGCGTCTTCTGGAGGGAAATCTGCACATTTGCCCGTTTTCATCCGTTCTAAACCCTGTTCAGCCTCTGAAACTTGCTCTTGAATACTACAACCATGAGAATGCTTGAGATAGCATGAATGTTGCCTCTTGATCTGAAAATATCCTGCAAAATAAAATAAAATCGACCGCATGATCGTTGGGCAAAATAAATGTCGGAGCTGATGCTCGTTGTTTGGTCTCTCGCACCAAAGAAAACCCTGAGCCACACGAAAACCTTGATCCCCTGACTCAAGAACAGATGCTATGACATGAAAAAATGCGAAAATGCAAAGAAACATAAGCCAAGTACAAAAAATGGTTGGTCAAATTTTGGGGTACAACAGGTGGTTGTTTGTCTCTACATTGCCGACATTATACCTTTTGGATTTGTACTTTTTGCGCAATTTCCTCTTTTTAGAAGTTGCATCCGTTGTAATTTTCCTATTTACAGGCCTTTTTAATCAATGAAGTCTTTTCCACGAAGAGCTTTTTCTTCTTGTTTTTACTTTTTACTGTTTTGTTTGCGAAAAGACGCCTTATATTTTTTATAAACTTGAATCATAGTCAAGTAAATCTTTATTTTTAGCCATGCGATGTTCATGGATTGTATTCCTCCACTTTTGTGGTGCTAATCTCGACCACGTGCTCTCAGGTAAAGCATATTGATAATGAATCTTTCACCAATTTGTCCATTGATTCATTATAGAAACGAGACGGTTCTTATGGCTTAATTTGGAATTGAATCTTTCTCCTTGTATTTTTAAAAAATAATCCTTTATTTCATTCTGAAGAAAAAAAGATCTTCCAGGTGATTCAAAAATAGATGTTAACCTATATTTATATCCATTACTAACTTGCATTTGTGAGACAAAAACTTTTAGGGTTTTGCTAATCATAATTGAAACGATGATTTATTTGAATGATGTCATGGATGGTGACCGAAATAACCATTGTTGCATACATGACACGTTATTTGTGTGTCATTCACATGACTCACTCCACCGGGTACTGTTTCCAAACCAGAGGTGTCTCACCGACAGTGATGCATAGTTATCCCCAACAGGTTAAGATTGAGTTTATTCACCAGCAGTAGGGTAAACTCAACGTTGTTCCCCGACGGGATGGTCTATGTCATTGACTTCTCCCCCTAATCAGAGATTAATGTTGATTCCCTCGATGAGTAATTCAGAAGTGGTAGTCATCCGCAACAGGGTCTGATGATCATTGGTATTCTTCAAAGTGAGACCTTTGGGGCAACTTTTCGATGGATGTTATTCTCAATTCCCAGCAAATTGGAATTGTCCCCAGAAGAGTTCTATTCCAAAAGGCCGTTCAAGGCATATTCCTCAACAAGTGTGCTTGCCGTTTATCTCGACACTTTTCTCGATGGTGGTCCTTTGCATTTCCATTTTGCATAGCATCCTCCCAAATGTGTAGCATTTCCATTTCATATGGAGCATTACGCCATATTCAAACATATGCATGCGAAGCATAAGCCAGGTTTGATACCTTTTGTCCCCAGACATCTTTCTAGCAGCTAACTGCATAATTCGTGAGCCCTTGTGGTACTTAACCCCAGCAAGAATCATTGATATACGTTTTCATCTTAATTTTACTCCCCAACAGAGTTTGCTTGTTTAAGTTTCTCTTTCCCCAACAGAATTCTCTATTCAAGTTGTAAATCAGTTGATTCTACTTCCTACTTATCCTAGATTTTGTTCTGACTTCGTGTCGAGGCTGTCTGATTTCGGTTAGTAGTTTTTGTTCTGACTTCGTATCGAGGTTGTCTATTTTCGGTTAGCAGTTTTTATTCCGACTTCATGTCGAGGTTGTCTAATTTCGGTTAGCATTTTTTGTTCCAACTTCGTGTCGAGGCTGTCTAATTTCGGTTAGAAGTTTTTTCTGACTTCGTGTCGAGGCTGTCTAATTTTGGTTAGCAGTTTTTATTCCGACTTCGTGTCGAGGATGTCTAATTTCGGTTAGCAGTTTTTGTTCCGACTCCGTGTCGAGGCTGTCTAATTTTGGTTAGCAGTTTTTGTTCTGACTTCATGTTAAGGCTGTCTAATTTCGGTTAGCAGTTTTTGTTTCGACTTCGTGTCGAGGCTGTCTAATTTTGGTTAGCCGTTTTTGTTCTGACTTTGTGTCGAGGATGTCTAATTTCGGTCAGCAAATTTTGTTCTGACTTCGTGTCGAGCCTATCTAATTTCGGTTAGCAGTTTTTGTTCCGACTTCGTGTCGAGGCTGTCTAACTTTTGGTTAGCAATTTATTGTTATTATTTTGATCAGTTACTGTTTTGATCATTCCAGCTCTTGGTTGGTATTCGTTGATTTTGAGTCCACTTTCGACTGGCAAGCTCTATTAGGTACCATTCCATGGTGTTCAAATTTTCGGGTTCTTTTTGTATTCAATCACCTTTTACCTTGAATGTATGAAAGTTGTTGCTCTTCATCCCTTTAGGTCCAAGCTGTTTTAATAGGGGCAGCTGTTGCACCCCAAAATTTGCCCTACCCATGTATAGATTTCATTATGTACCTTCACCCACTAACCAATATATAGAGAATTCAAAAATATTGTTTATGGTTGTTGCAGTGATCGGGGTTCAATGGTTAGACACGTTTGCCTTAAGATTGAGGTTTGGGCGTGATTCAGATGGTGTACGTGTGAAGCTCCAATTAGGTTGTAATACCGTTCACACTAAGTCACTATCTTTTGATTTCAAGATGTATTGCTAACGGAGCATCTCGTTCATGGTGGAAGTTTATGGTTCATGTGTGGTCCAAGTGACAAGAGTTCAAGATGGCTTTATTTTATTCAAAATCAAGTTCAAGGTAGATTCATTTTGGATTCTCAAGCATGACTCCTAATCATAGGGCACGACTCGTGTGATTCATAAAGCTTTCATTAAGTTGGTTATTGGAGTTCAATAATGTGGTGGTTTTGAATTCAAGTGCACGAGAAATCCGTTCATGAACAAGTGAGAGTTTAAGGTAGAATTTGGTCTTATTGGAGTTTCAAATCAAAATCCAAGGTTCAAAATTTTATTTCATTCCCAAGACATTCTTAATAAAGAAGTTAACAATGATGAGAGTCTATTGTGAGTATGAGATTCGCACTCAATTCAAGTGTGGTGATAATTTAGATTCAATTAAGTTTATCATGTAAGACATTTTTTAGGTTTCAAAATGCAATTCAAATGGAGTAATATAAGGTGCTTTTAGTATATCTCAAGTCCTTTAAGATTTTCAAAGCCCATTTCAATACCAAAAAAAAAATGATACATGCTTACACAAAAATAAAAAGGGCCATGAGACTAAATACAATTAAGCCAAAAATCATGTCTCTCCATACATTTTATTTTTCTGCAGCTTTACCAACACAACAAAATTATGTATGTACCATAAAATAAGACTGAGCCAGCATTCTTTTTTAGTCTAAAAAATATGACCCCACCTTCAATTCCCTTTCCATAGCATAAAACCAACCCTATTACACTTAAGTTACGGGCCAAAAACACTTTTTAACCCGTTTCCTACACCATTGCTACCACTAAAAGTTTTGAGCCAAACAACAACCTTGCCAAAGCAAGAGCCCGCGTGCCTGCTACTTTTCTACAATAGCATGACGAAACCGTAAAATCACAAGGAAAAACCAAAAAATTAATCCGCAAAAAAATACATCCAACCAAAAAAAAGAGGTACGTCCACACCTTAGCTATTTCGAATCACACACTGCCATCAATTGCCTCCAATTCTACCACACCAGACCACGTGACATAACCTGCAACATAAAGACAAATTCCTGCATCAACACAGAGCCTGTTGCACCCAAATCTATACACCAAAAAACCTGCGTATGGAAAACGACAAGGCCCCGACACAGGACACTGACCAAAAATGGAATGATTTTTTTTTAAAGAGAGAAGATGGAAAAGATACTCTGACACACAAGAAAGAAGGAAGAATTGAACCCAAAATTTACCTCTTAAAAAAAAATAGGGGCTTCTGATACCAGCTACTACATAAGGATTGAGAGGACAAAAAGTTTCAAAAGAAATTCCCTCACAAGGAGTTTATTTTATTGGCACCATTTCTTCTTTTACTTTTCATCAGTGACAACTCAATCGCACCACAAAAAAAAAACCGCAAACGCCTTAAAACATATACCACGGAACCGAAAACCTTCTAGCCTCCACATGAGCTTCATCAAAGCATGATCTCGATCACCATCACTAAACTGCCCTTCAACCTTTGACATACCTTTCTCCTCTCGTCGAGATTTCCGCAAGCCTGCTAACACCGCCGCATATTAGACTATCGTCCAATATACGAAAAACGCAAGTGAGAAATGAAGGGTTGGGAATGAATCGTGATAGCCATACGGTTCCCGTTTTTTGACACGGACAAATCAAGAGGGATTTGGATTGAGTAAGGTATTTGTTTCGGTTCAGTTCATTTGATTTTGCTCATGAGCGCATTTGGTTTCTCGTGCTGTTTTTTTTCCTTCATCTCAGCCGCGATTGTTCGTATGTTGGTGATGGTCAATAAGGTTCTGAGCAACCCTTAAACAAATGTGGTTTTGAATCGGGTTTGGGCCTAGGATGGCCCGACCCGTCCTTACTGGATGGCCCCTTTTGGCCTTAGTTTTTTTGTTTTTCTTTTTTCTTCTTCTTTTGCTTCATAAACCTTTTGTTCTTAGGTATTAAATTTTAGAATTAGTTATCTTTTAGAAGTAGTTTTTTTAAGTTTTAGTTAGTTTTCTTTAGAATTATATAATTAGTTTTTTTAGAATTAGTTATTATTTTAGGTTTAGTTAAAATTATAGAATTGATTTTTTATTTATTTTTAGATTTAGTTAGTTTTAGAATTATATAATTAGTTTTTTTTGGAGTTAATTAGTTTTAGAATTATGCATTTAGTTTTTTTTTAGAATTAGTTAGTAATTTCAAATTTTAGCTAACTTTTAAGATTTAGTTTAGTTTTCGATTTAGCATTAATTCAACCCCGTTTAATAACTAAAAGATAAATATCAAAAAACGATTCACTTTTGCTGCCCTTTCATTATTAGCTAATTAATTTTCTTTTAATCCACTTCGTTAAATGTCTGTGTTTAATTTAATTACTAATTTTGTATACATCTCTGTGAGATTTGACTTATGTTCTTGAACTGGCTAACTTGGCTATGTTTGTTTGTGACTTGTACATACGTTGTGATAATATCATTTTGATTTTTGACCCCTAAAACACTTTAAAAATAAATTCTCGATTCGCATTGAGCCATTTTTCACCCTGTAAGTCGACTGTCTCGCGCATCGCCAATAACCTTTCATGCTCTACTCACCACCATCTTTTCAAAACTTCTTCTCAAAACTTTCTTCCTAAAACCTTGGTCTTATACGAAGTGCATTTTCAAACTCTTTTCTCAATAAAACTTGAATGATCGTGGAGTGGTTAGGTGTAGGCCTTCTCCTATCCCGAGTGCTTGACATTACCTTTAGGGTTCACTGTCGCAAAGCGTTTACCATTCAAGATCAAAATATTTTTAATAAAGAGAATAAAGTTCTCTTTGTATTGAACTAAAGAGAGAGGATTGAGTGTAGACTTCTTCCTCTCCGAGTGTCAGGATACTCACTGTAGAGTGTGTGGTCTCGATACTCGTCGTTCAATACGAAGACGCTGGTATTCACCACAACCTTTTTCTCCTAAAACCTTGGTCTCGTGCCAAACGCATTTTCAACCTCTTTTTGCAATAAAACTTGAATGGTCGTGGAGTGGTTAAGTGTAGGCCTTCTTCTATCTCGAGTGCTTGACATTACTGTTAGGGCTCACTGTCGTAAAGCACTTACCATTCAAAATCAAAATATTTTAATAAGAGAATTAAGTTCTCTTTGTATTGAACTAAAGATAGAGGATTGAGTGTAAACTTCTTCCTCTCCGAGTGTCAGGATACTCACTGTAGAGTGTGTGGTCTCGATACTCGTCTTTCAATACGAAGACGCTTGTATTCACCACACCATTTTCATAACAAAACTTTGAGATAAAGAATTGGGTACTACCCGTAAGGGGTTACTATCCGAGGACCTATTTCACCCCTAAAAACAACTCCCACAAATCAAACGTGACATCTTGCCTCGATAGGCGAAAATTAATCTTTCAAAAAGGATATGTTACGTCCGTTCTACCACAAATAGGTAACGTCTATGTCTCTAACGAGCGAGCAACGATACACCTAAATTGCTAGAATGCGTACGATAACATCATCCACAAAAACACCGGTTACCCGTTTCCCGAACTACGTTGCTCTGGTTTCTCATACCATATGAGAATACGTAGGCACAAGAGGAGATGTGTTGGCGAGCACCCTTTTTTTTTCTTTTATCCGTAGTAGGCCAAACTACGACTGCTCTGATTCTTTGCTTCTTTTAAGTAAAGATACGTAGGCACAAGGGCCACAATTCTTGTCGAGCACACGTTCCCGTCTTTCTACCCGTAATTCCCCGAACTACGTTGACTCTGACTTTCTCATATTTGTTGAGAATACGTAGGCCTAGGACCGCGAAGTCCTACCGAGTCTTTCTCCTCCCCCTTTATCTTTCCTTTCCCTGGTTTTAACCCTTCTCTCTACCCCTTGGAACACTCTTTATAACAATAACTTTTAGCAGATATCTTCACACATAGACAAACAAATGATTCCCATTGAGTACGATAGATGCGAGGGGTGCTAATACCTTCCCTTCGCATAACCGGCTTCCGAACCCGTTCTTTGGTCGCGAGACCATCTTATCCGTTTCTTTCTTGGAATTTCTCGATGTTTTTCCTTCCCCTCATGGGATAAATAAAGTTCGATGGCGACTCTTCTGTCTTTCATTCTCGCCTCTCCGTCGTTGCACGATTTCTTCGAGTAGCGACAACGTTATAATTTTATTTTTAAATAATTTTCTTATAAGTAAAATATTGTGATTAATAATTATATTTTTGTAGTTAATACAATAATAAAATTGGTTAATAACAAACTTTATATTTGTGTTAAATTTTATTTTTAAACAATATTATATATATATATATATATATATATATATATATATATATATATATATATATATATATATATATATATATATATATATATATATATATATATATATATATATATATATATATATATATATATATATATATATATAATTAGAAAAATAAAAATATTTACATGTTTGATGCAAATATTGAATGTAAGATTTAGTATAGGTAGGGCTGGAAATGAGTCGAGCCGAGTCGAACTTATCTTAACTCGGCTCGACTCGTTAAAAATTGGTTCAACTCAAATCTCGGTTCGAGTTTGACATAAATTTTTTTTTTAAGCTCAAACTCGACTCGTTAAAAGTTCACGGACTATTCGAATCATCTCGTTAAGATCAGCTCACTTACTTCACGGACTTAAAAGCCACTTTTTTAAAGTCTATTTTATTTTTATATATTTTATATTTTAAATTAATATTTTTTTAAAAAGAAAATATTAAAATAAAATAAAAGTTATGAGTATGAAATTTAATTTTGTTTCAAAAATCTACTAATTTAAAAACTATACAATTTTCAAGAGACACATTTAAAAGTCTAATTCAAAAAACACTTAATTGAAGTTTAAATTTATCTAAAAAATCCATAATTTCGTCAAATATTTAGGACTACAAATTTAATGAAATAGTACCAAAAAAATAGTAAAAATTAATACATTTTTATTGATTACACCACTTGGAACCTTTATTACACATGTTACTTTAACAAATGTCATAATGTCTCAAACAAGGATGACTCTAAATGCAATTGTTAACTTTATTGTCATAACTAGTACATAAGAGACAATATAGAGTTAAAATTTGAAGTAAATATCTAAAGCTATTCTTAAAAATTATATAATCATTCTCATATATAATTGAGTTGACTCATGAATCTAACGAATCGAGCAATGTATAGTTCAAGTTCAGCTCATTTAGCTAACGAACATAGTTTTTCGCTCATATTCAGCTCATTTGGTTCATAAACTTACTTCAACGATTTAATTGTCGAATAGAATTCCAAACTATTTTCGAGTTGGTTCGGTTCATTGTCAGTCCTAAGTATAGGAATAACAATGCTGATTTTAAAATAATCTACACCTCATCTTACATGTTAATATTGTGTTTCTTTTGTAGTAAAAGAGTAATATATATATATATATATATATATATATATATATATATATATATATATATATATATATATATATATATATATATATATATATATATATATATATATATATATATATATATATATATATATATATATATATATATATATATATATATATATATATATATATATATATATACACTTCACTTTTTCATCATATGCTCTTAATTTAATGAGTTAAATATTCATTTATTGGATATTGACCCACCATCTTTTCAAATATGTATATTAATTAACTATCTTGTTGTACTTTGACATTCTCTATTAATTTTGTAGATATAGTTTGTGATCAAAGATAGTACTAGTTAAATCATATCAGGTGTGTTAGTTGTCTTTTTGTTAGTGATAAAATTAAACTCAAATAATAATTCTAAAATATTTAATTACATGAGAAAGAATTAAAACTTACAAAAATTATAAGAATATTTGTTAATAATAAAATTAAACTCAATTAATAATTATTAATTATGAAAATAATGGTTAATAATAAAAGAAAAAGTTCTTGTCCCTTTATTACTTGACAAAAAAAAAATCAAAATCACAAGATTCTTATCATAACACTTAGTATATATCATTTCATCCAAATCTTCAATCCACCATATAACACAAATAGGACTACGTGTGCTTGATTATTATGACAATAAATTAAATAATAATTAACATACTAACTCTCTTTATGAATGATAACAAATACAGTTTCATGGAAAATCATGTACCATAGAATTTAAAACCTAGATAAGTTATATTTTGGATAAAACTATAATTATAACTTATGATAGACATCAAAGTATCATATCCAATAGATCAAACATTAAATTTCAGACATACTACAAAACATTCTGTACCACACATTTACCCAAACCAAGATCACAAGTCCATAAACTACATGGAACTTTTTTTTTTTTTGAAATTAATAAAAACAAGAATTTCCTATGTATCTATGACTAGGAAATAAAATGATAATATTTAATGATTATAATATTTTACGATGAAGAAGTAGGCTACGTATGCTGTTTGTAAATCACTCTTGTGCAAGTTTGATTCTAGTGGCAATGCTGTTTATGAAAGTGACTTGAATAGAAATTATAATTTAATTTCTGTCTGTAATATAGAGTAAGTCCAAAATTTGAGTACTATTCAAAATTGGCAAAGGGGCCATTGCTTTTTTGCTAAATGACAGTTTATTTTCTTTCAATTACAGAATGCCCATGGCCCCTCTCTCTCTATGTCTCTCTACATTTTAATGGGTACAGAATTTTCATGGCCATGGTTAAGGCTGCGGGTAAATTAAAATTTCAATAATTCAATTATCATTCAATTTTTTTAGGTGTATTTAAATATAAATCAATTAAAATTTAATAATTTTTAATATTAGTTGTATTCTTTGATAGAAAGAATTAATTTTGATAGAATTAAATTTGATTAAAAGTGAATTACATGTAAATCAACCGATTGTAAGAATATAATTTCTTGATTTTCATTTATATATTTTTGGAATAATATACAACTATATGCATAATAACTATAATTACATCAATCATTGTACACTAAGTAGAGACGGATTCTATTACTCCTACTTAGTGGAAGTGGGAGGTTGAATGATGCTAAAATATTTATGAGGTTTTGAAACAATATTAGAGGAAGATTGTTGTAAAAATATTTGTAATTTGATATTGTGAGGGTATATGAAGAACACAAACATGATTGCGAGTTATTTTTGTTGTTGTTAAAGAAAACGAATATATATTTCGATGTATTTTATTCTGTAATATTGAATGAGGTTGTTGGAGAGATATATCGCGTCGACGTTGTCATAGTAGACCAAATTGGTCTTATGAATGTGACAATGTAATTCGAGAAGAAGGTTGTGTAACCAACATGATTTAAAAACCACATTGGCCGACTTCAGCATTAGAATGAGATAATCTAGGTTTTCTTTTGGACGACCAAGATGAAGGTGAGAAAAGTACACAAGAAGGGAGGACGGGTTGAATTGTGTTTTCCGTTTTTTTAGTTCACATCTGATCAGAGTTCAGAATCTAAACTGGTGTTCAGATTCTGGTTAATTCTTAGCAGCAGATTGTTAACATAAGAAAATAAATAATAGCAGAAGACACAAAGATTTATATTAGTTCTCCCTTAATTGAGAGTAGTCCAGTCCCCTTGTTTCACAAGAGATTTTCATTATAATCAAAACATGATTACAATCGCTTATGCATTTTGCATAAGACTTTTACACCTGCTCAGACCCAAGGTCCAAGACTTCTGCTCAAGCTCCTCACTCGAGACTTTACGTGGCTCAAGCATCTTGACTCGAGACTTCCTTTCTTGTATCCCAATGAAACAATACTTATGCTCAATCAATCCACTTGATTAAGACTTTCACAGCTCAAGCACATAGCAAAAGACTTACGTGTCTCAAACATCTTGGCTCGAGACTTCCTTGCTTGTATCCCAATGACACAAGACTTTTATTTAAACTGCTGAACAAGCTCAGAAGAATAGAGGACAAGGTGTACATGATACAAGTATCAGATGTACGAGAAATCACCATAACAAAGACCTAAAGCTCTTAAGATTTATAAGATATACAATGTATAAGAAATCTTAAGGCTTTTACAATTACAACCTACACCAAAAAATTTGCATATACATTGAGTTAATAATTATCGATCTTGTTACTCGTTCTTCTGGTTGATTCTTGTTTAAGATTCAGTTTGAACCTTCATCCATATTTATAGCCTTTTCAGAAATTATCCGTTGGGGAAGTAACTTGATCGAGGGTCTTTGTTGTCACTCCATAGTACAAGAGTCGTTGAAGATAGATACACCAGAAAATCTTAATCTAATGTGTAACATGTTTAACCTTTGAGTCTTCAAGAGATTTTGTACTATTAGAGATGTTGAGAGTAGATATCCATAAAGCATCTCAGCCTTTCTTGAGCCTTGCAATCTGTAGTCTCTAGCTGACAAACTGATTTGACATTACAATTTGCTTTTTGCAGTATGGACAACTTCAGCTTTATAACCAATTATGAATGGTACTAGAAGTCAATTTGCATTTATTAAGTGTATAGACAATAACATTGCTTCTTCTGATGTTGAGGCCTTCAGCTTCAGAGTCTTCTTCAGACATCACTTAACAAGTTTTATTTAGATTCTGCCACCAGAAGCTAGCAATTCAGCAAACTCTCAAAGTGTGCTTAATGTAGAACAGATTCTGACCATAGTATTTACAAGTATTAGAACCTTCACACATGTAACACACAATTAAGCCACTGTTCTTTCAATACTTTGTTATCATCAAAACCCAAGAAAAATATGGCATGAACAAATCTTGTTCTAACACAAGAGAGTGAGTTATCACCAAGAAACACACAATAACCAGATGTAGAACGTCTATTGTCAAGCTACTCTCTCCAATCAACATTTGTATAAGATATCAAGGAGATATTATATGAGGGATAAATATGAAAACCATATTTTAATTTGCCCTAAATGTATCACAAAATACATTTGAGAGCATGCATGTGGGACTCCATGGGGTTGTTTATGAAGATTCATATATGTTGTACTACATAGAACATGTTTGATCAAGTGAAAGTGAGATATTGAAGATCACCTGCAAGACCTTGATAGAGACATAAATCCTCATACAAAGTGCTATCAGTGGCACTCAACTTCAGTTTTGTGTCAACCGAGGTGACATATAGTTTGCATGATGACATTCCAACAAGTACAAGAATTTCGTACACATACTTATTTTGTGAGAGAAATAGACCATTTGGATGACGAGCGATCGCAATACCCAAAAATAAGTTAAAGGGTCCCAATTCTTTCAAAGCAAATTTTAAACTGAAGAGTGAAATTATAGGTCATCTCAGAGTATCAAAAGAAGTATTAAGAATAATATCATCAACATATAATAATATGTAGGTGTCGCGGTGAAAATCAGATACCAAACTATTGATTAGTTTGAATCTTTAATTCAATTTGCAACCGAACTTTGATTTGTCCAAAGGAAGGGATAAAGATCGAAATTCCCACAATGCAATACAAATGCAAGCTAGAGAGTTATAGGTTCGGGGGTTGGTTAAACTTAGGGAAGGTACTAGCATCCTAAGTTTCTGTAGTACTCTACAGGAACCTCTTGTTTTATGTTTGTTTATTGCTAAGTGTTTATCTGCTTAAGGTTTAAAAGACCTAAGGGTTTATTTTTAAGTATACTCGATAAGATATCGCATCTTGTGCCTACATATCCTTACGGGAGTGGAATCAGAGTATTTGTAGTTCCCCTAAAGGGTTTGAGGAGTTCTTTGACTGGGGTCAAAGTTCCTACGGGTTTAGGGTAGTTGGTTGATTGAGTTTAGGAGAAAAGATGAGTTGTCATGTTAAGGGAGATTTAACCGCCACAAATTGTAGGAAAATAGTCTTTGCATCTTCTTAAGAGAAGGGCTCAAGTATTCGGATAGGGATCGACGAGGTACGCCTCTATCTCTCTTAAGGCAAAGTCCATACGAATTGTATTGATGTGGGGTGGAGATTCTATCTCGCTTAAGATGATTAACATCTTTCTCTAATGTGTTTGAATATTTGATTTGAATTGTTTTGTGTTTATTTCTATGTTGTAAGGTAAAGATAAGGTTCTTCCTATGGGGTAGGATCTATCCTAGAAGATCGACTTGAATGGGATCAAGGATCATATGGGAGAGGATGATGCAAATGATGTGCACTACACACAAGTGTTGACTCATGTGTAGGTTTTTCCTTTGGACGGAATGCAATTGCGAGAACGATAAACATGATAATAATTGTAAATTACGGAAACATAAAGTTGTGAGTAAAGACAGATAAATAAACATACATGTACGCATGAAAGCGTTGAAGTGTGTGAGAGTGAATGTGTCGTGAATGTGAATGTGCACGATTGGTTGATTTTATAGGAAAAGTTAGTTGAGGTTAACTGATTAATTTCGAGAGATTGATTTTAGTTGATTAAATTGATTTTAGACGGATTGGTTAATTTTAATTTGAATTATTTTAGTGAAATTGATTATAGAAAGTGATCGGATTGATTTAGTAAAAAGGATTATGCTAGTTGAAATAAAAAAAGTTTTTTTTTTAGAGAATAAATTAGGTTCGAAATGAGTGATCTCAAATAAAAGGGTGAAAGGTTTTGTTTAGTAAAATTAACTAAGTGATTCTAGATAGAAATAATTTTAAACGAGCCAATACATACTGAAATAATTGATTTTAGTTACTATTATTAAAGATTATCAAATTTTATTAGAATAAAGTAGTTTTATTATTATTAATAGATAAGTACTAATTAAGTGAATTATGAAAATAGTCTTTATTATCTTATAAATTAATATATTATTATCTAAATAAAAGGTTATCAAGTTGATAGAAATAAAAAAAATAGATAGTGATTTATTATATGGTTGATAAAAGGTTTTAGTTATCTAAAGTTAAATAAATAAAAATAAATATATTCATTATTTATTTAGGAAAGGAATTATTTGGTTTATAAAAGGGTGATTAAAAAAATTAATTAAGTGGATTAATTAATTAATAATAAAAACAATAGTTTAAGTTATAAAGAAAAGGGTGATGATTATAAAAGGTTATTAACTAAAAAAAACTTAATTGGTTAAAAGATTAATGAATTTGAAATATAAATTAATAAAAGGTTTAGTAAATTTTTAATTAAAAGATGGTTGATTAGATGTTAATTAGTCAATTAGCTACTTAAGAAAATGATTACTAATTAAGTTAATTGAATGGATTAGGGTTCAATTAGTGGCAAACGAAATGTTAATGATGAGTTAGATGGGGAGATTAGTGTGGTGGTGTGTGGTTAGTGGTGTGTGTATGATTTTAATTATATTACAAATAAAATAACAAAACAACAAAAAAAGAAAACGGAACCCTAATTTCCCCAAATTGGCCCCTCCCCCAAAATGCGATCTTCTCCTCTCTCGATCTGTCTTCTTCTTGTTCGATTGCAGTCCTCAATTCCTTCAATCGATTCTCCTCTTCTCCATTTCCTATCAGGAAAAAACCTACGAAGCAAACATCAATCCCAAATGAAAACATCAATTGAAGAAAGCATTACCTGCGATGACGATAACGAAGGCTTGCAGGTGACTTCGCGGTGGTGACGTCGTCTATGGGGATTTCCGGTGTGAGCGGTTTCAACTGCGATAGGTCCGTGGCCGAAAAAACATCATGAGATAAGTCCACTTCTTCTTCTGCTTTCGCATTCTAGGTTTTTGAGTTTGGGATTTTTCTGTGGGATTTGGGGTTTCACTCTCTTTGAATTGGTGTTTTTGGTGGAGTTCAGTATTGTTGTCCCTTTGAATCTCAATTTCCTCTCCTCTTATATAGGTCGTTCCGAATTAGCTATCAAATGAGGTCTTGAATTCATTTCCAATTTTAAACTACCTTGTCTGAGCGTTTTGGGAAAGAAAATGAGGAATGTCTTGGTTATGGTTTGAGAAGATTTTGGTCAATAACTACCTTTCCTTTTTCATTCAACATTGTCTGAGAGATTTGGTGGTGATTTAATATGCCATTATTCCTTTGAGACATATTCTGATATTTGTTTTGACAGGTCAGAAGGCTTCGTGATACCTACCCCTCCTGGAACTCGTATTGAATTTCCATTGCTTCCAACATTCTCATTTGAAAGCTTCAGCGTGTTCGGGCTCAGAGCAGCATTCCATGACATTATTAGGTAGAAGTGCAAAGTCATATGAATTACCATTGCTTCTGTCTTTCCTTGTAACATTGAAGGTTGAAAGCTTGATGATCACTTTCAAAAGCGTGTTGTCAGGTTGTTCGTCTCATGAGGTACACTCTTGGGTAATGGGACCATTCTGGCGTAGTAGTAATCCCCACATGCTGGCGTTGGAAGTTTGAGGGCACAACAATTGGCCGCAGGTTACTTCATGAATTACCATAAGTGCATTCTATTTCCATGAGTGTGACATGTCTCTGAATGAATTATAAATTGCATTCCACTAATGTGTTGTGTTCATTTGATCCTTGTTGCACTAGGGTGAGAGTAATCTATGAAGTTTTTTCCCTGTTAGCCTTCGAAGCCAAGATGAATGATGTATTAGGGCTCTCTCGACAGATTGGTGAAGTTTTGTTGACCGAACACGAGTTCGCAAAAGGCATCCTAGTCCATCTAGTATCAAGTCCTTTGCAATGCAACCTAGAGTCATGAGTGTAACCTGTTTCAATCCCACCCATATCAAGATTGGATTTTGCAGTAGCTGTCGCCACAGGTGAATGTACCATCGCAGCTTCTGCATCAGAAACTTGACAACCATTTCCTTTGTATAGAATTTTGCTTGTGATAGGCTTCTTCTGATACTGTGTGTTGTAGGTTCCGAAGAAGAGCGGTGTGCGACCGTATTTTGGAATCAGCTCAATAGTGGCGGCATTGAGGCGGTAGTGGTATGCACATTTCGGCTCAGTGGCAGACTCAGAATGCTTTGGATGTTCTCTTGTACTTGGAATGGTTCATCCTTGTACTCTTCCCGCCGGTGCTTGGAAGTTGGTACCATCCTGGTAGCAGCGGTTTCATGCCGAAATATAACAGTGCTGCTGGAATTCACCATAAAAGAGGTAAGCCCATATCTATCTTGCCTTATGCGTACTAATTTTCTCTTATGTGAGCAATCAACTTCTTCTCCTAATGTTTTTTATGCCATTAAAACTACTCACGAAACAAAGTTGATTCAAATTATGCAGGAGCTAATACGGAAGCTAAAATGACCGAAGTGGAAAACAACTTGTGTCACGACCTCGCGCTGAAAGATTCAGCAGCATGTCGCAGTCTTCACTTTGAACCGAGTTGGTGAGTGTACTTCCTTCTCAAATTCTTCCTGGCACTTGTTTAACAATAATCTCTTAAATGTTATCTTTTCATTGTCTTGACTGAGATCAGGCAATGCAGCTGCCAGATGGAAACAGAAATTGGCATACATTTCACAGAAGGTAGGTTCCATCAAGGCCTTCTCAAAGATTTGTGAGATGACACCAGTGAGAGTGACTGCATTGTCAATATTAACTGCTTTTACCTGTTCAAAAAGTTTCTCAAAGTTTTATGGAATTAACCTGTTCAATATACCCTTCAACTGTCTCTGCTTCGCCTGTTCCTCATCTGTTACTTTACCAACCTCGTACTTCTTCTCAGCTTTGTGCATCGTCACCAAAGGAGATTGAGAAGGAGATGGAATTAAACCCCTCTGCGGGAAGCTAGCAGCACGCTGCCACCTTTCACCATCAGGGCTATTTCTTTGCATTCCTCCCTCCTTGGCCTGGTCGGAACTGAGCGGGAATTCTGGGCAAAACAAAGTTGGAGGCGGTACATGCGACGGAGCGTCAATTATAAGTCCTCATGAACTCAAGATTTGTATACAGGTTGAATTGAACTTCTTGTAGTTGTATTGTTGTAATGGTAGCTTATAATTGCGGAACCGCTACATGGCTGAACCGTAGCTATTTAACTCTAGAGTTGTAAGAAGTAGTCATCCACCTGTAATTTTCTTGTAGGAAAGGATAAATGTAACAAATGTGGCCCTCTGCATACAAATAATTGTGTCTTATGTTTTTCAGCCTCGGCATGCCTAATGTTTAATGTTTAATGGTCCTGTACTCCACCCCCTTAGAGGTATAATACAAGGTTTGAAATAAGACAGGAACTTTCAGTTCATGGCCCTGTACTTCCCGATATCGAACAATACGTCCTCCAAGAGCTGCAGCCAGCTCGACCGTCTTGATGGCTGCAACACCAACTTCATCCTGACTAGTGTCTTTACCAATCCAGTAATGGATGTCATGACGCAGAGCTCCACTTCTTGACGCGGTAGTCTTTAAAATCACATAGGAATCCCCAGTAAAAGAAATTCCATAAGAGGACTTTGGGACAGATATTGGATTAAAATTCTCAATACGCCATATTTCAAGTCCAGCCTTTTGTCCGGCTCCCTGGAAAACTGGACCCACATCTTTCATGGAAACTGCCATAATATTATTCTACTATTTGGTCCTTCACAGCCTATCTTATATATAGCAAATAATATCCTTGAATGATGAACAAGCGATGGAGAAATGTTACTTGAAGCAGATCCTTAGTCCAATAAGAGAAATGGTGTATGTAGCTCAAACTTGCATATCTTGAATTCATGGTAACGAACTAAACACTTGGTCTTGTCTTGAAATTAACTCTTATAAAAAATATGAATTTAAATCTCATGAAAAGAAAGCACCAAACGACATCAAAGTGACTCTTTCCCCGCAAATGCCTCAATCTATGAGCCCGTGATTTCAATTCTTGCACGAATTTTGTCTTGACAAACCTTCTTCACTAAGGAGAAAACTTGAAAGGGACCAACATCTCGATTTAAGGGGGTCTAATCATGAAAATACGCTAGAGACGTTCTTAATGAAAAATAAACCTGCACACACTCGTTAGCCGTGAAGAAAAACATTCATATTAAAATAAGGTCAAATAACAACGAAAAATGCGCAAAAAGAAGTGGGGTCTTGCGGTCAAAAATTAGGGTGCGACAGATGCCCCTATTTAAATTTCTTCTATTCGGAGATATGGAGATTGAAATCTTCGTCTCGATGAGATAGGAGGGATTTAAATATAAACATTGCACGAATTTTTGGCCGTAAGAAGCCACCAAATGCAAATGATGTGCAATGGTATGAGAATGCAAGATAGACGGTCCTGTGGAGAAATGATGCCACAGGGGATGAACCAGACACAACGCACGGGAGGAACCGGCACGAGGCACCAAGACGCAATAATTAGCATTGTGGATTCTCCAAAATGAAGATAAGATATAATAACACCACCAGGAATACAACAGCTCGCCAGTGAAATAGAAACTTGAATGTGATGGATAACCAACGCGTGGTAGCCTAAGAAAATGATGCCCGATTGAAGCAAGGAAACACATGTTATCTATTGTCAATAAATGATAGCCTATGCATAGGCAAAGGAAAGATGACCTACTACCAAACCTGGTAGCCTAGGTCAAGGCGTCTGACCAAAAGGATGGTATATTACCTACTATCAAATGTATGATAGCCTAAGCAAAGGTGAACACAAAAGGAAAGGCGTATTACCTACTATCAAACGTATGATAGTCTAAGCACAGGTAATAACCCAGAGAAGGAGAGATCACTCACTACCAAACGTATGGAAGCCTAAGAAAAAGTATCTGACCAAAACGAAATGTGTTACCTACTATCAAACCTATGATAGCCTAAGAAAAGGTGAACACAAAAGGGAAGGCGTATTACCTACTATCAAACGTATGATAGCCTAATCACAGGTAATAACCCAGAGAAGGAGAGACCACTCACTACCAAATGTATGCCAGCCTAAGAAAAAGTATCTGACCAAAACGAAATGTGTTACCTACTATCAAACCTATGATAGCCTAAGAAAAGGTAAACACGAAAGGAAAGATGACCTACTACCAATTTTGGCAGCCTAAGCAAAGGTGTCTGACCAAAAAGGATGGTATATTACCTACTATCAAATGTATGATACCCTAAGCAAAAGGTAATAACCCAAAGAGGGAGAGATCACTTACTACCAAATGTATGGCAGCCTAAGAAAAAATATCTGACCAAAAGACGATATATTACCTACTATCAAATGTATGATAGCCCAAGCGGAGGTAATAGTCAAAACAAGGTGTATTACCTACTATCAAATGTATGATAGCCTAAGCAAAGGTAATAACCAAAAAGACAGGTCACCTACTACCAAACATATGGCAGCCTAAGAAAAGGCGTATGACCAAAATATGTGTGTTACCTACTATCAAACATATGATAGCCTAAGAAAAGGTGAACACAAAAACACGGTGTATTACCTACTATCAAATGTATGATAGCCTAAGAAAAGGTAATAACCCAAAGACGGAAAGATCACCTACTACCAAACATATGGCAGCCTAAGAAAAGGTGTCTGACCAAAATCAAAATGTACTGGAGATTACAAAGCTTCAACGGGGATCTTCAAGAGATGTACGCCTGTTGATCAGTAAAATATGTCCTCTCAAATAAAGAGAGATTAGTTGTAATAAACTTCATCGAACTTCTTGGAAGAGATGCTCTTTGATGGAGTTAAAGCTTGTGTGATAGACTCGCTGGAGAATGCATTCTGAGGAGTATATTTTTGTTGTAGTGGTAAAATGTTCTATGAACTCTCAAATAAAGAGAGGTGTCTTGTAATCTCTTCAGCAAACTTCTCTGGGGGATTTCCGAAGGGATGCCATTTAATGAATTGATAATATCGATAAATCCACTGGGGGTGGACAAACTGTTCTGAAGAGACTGCCATTCGCCGTTTTGAAGGGAATCCTGGTCAAAAACGAGTTGCTCAAATAAGGAGGTCGCTCGCAATCTGGATGCAAACTATTGAGTAATTCTAATAACGTTGTTGGAGAAATATCCGTCTTCAATAGTTATCTTCATAAAAACCCTTCCTGGGGAGTTAAGTGCGAAATAAACGCACACTTAATTCGTATTCAAGGGTTGGAGACGTCCACAATGTGATTGCCAAAAACCGAAGTTCGATTCGGGAAGTAGCCGAAAAGAAACTGTCAAGAAAAAATCGACCGTTGAGGTATGAACTCAAGTGGGATTGTACTAAAATAACCGTCTTCCATGAGGATTGAACTTCATGGGGAAAATGAAACATTGTGCTCTTTCTGCCTAGGGTCGACAAATCTATTTGGAGGGATAAGACACACCCAAACACCTAGGGATAACTACAACCAAGGCGATATAATAAAACAAACACAAAGGATGCAAAATGCACATGCCATGCTATCTATCTATATGTTATGCGTATGCTATGCTGACAAAGCAGACAAAAAAAGGTGACCTGAGATGAAGTAAACATCTCGGGACAAACATCCGACCAATCTTCAAAGATAGAAGTACCACTGGGGATAGACGAAGAACCAAATATGGGATCACACTCCTGCTTTAGGGCTCCAAATCTTCTCTTGGAAAATAGAGATCAATCTATTTGGGATGTAACATCTTGATAAGGTTGAAAGGTTGTACAAAGTTGTAGGCGGAGGTACCCAAACTGAAGCTTCATAGGGGATAAAATAAATATCCAGGGTCATCATAGTTGTTGAACATGTCGGAGTTGAGATGAAGTAAACATCCGCTTCGTTTCAAAGCTTCAAATGCCCCAAGTCACCTGGCTTAAGAGAAAAACATCTCGAGAGGATTTTATAGAAAACATGATGTCCAAATGCCCCACTGTTTTCAAACTCTCAGAGAGATTCGCCGAATCTCGACGTAACTGCCCTTGATTGGCGGTATAACTGAGTCTTCCAATTTTGTGCTTTAGATGAAGCCAGGACTGGTACGAATCAAACCTCATGGGAAAATAACTTGCCCCAGGTCAGCAAAGTCTTCAAATCCATCAATGTCCGTACGTAATCTTTCTAAGATGTCAAGCGCATTTAGCAAGTCAGAAATGTTAATTTCGAAACGGTTAATGCAACACACGTTTGTCTTGAAGTTTCGAAAAGGGATATCGTTATAACTTGTGATCGAAACCACTAGTTAGGATACAAATTAAAAATTATTTATAAAGCCGATTTAATTTGAGCATAGCTCAAGGAGTCAGGAAACAATATCTCATCGAGTATGCTTTCGAACTAAACCTTACTTCAATTAGGACTTTGAGGGTCGTATATAGGCTTAGTTTATGACTTGTAAAGTGGAGGAATAAAGGGTTAGTATATTTGTGCCCACCCAATTTTTGGAAGATGTTCATTATTATATATTTTTTGATATTACCTTGCCCCAGGCTAAAAACGAGGTTTCGGTTTGGGAGAAAAAAAAAATCTTTCCTCAAGGCTTAAAGAAGGGTTAACTATTTTCGGTGTTTAGATGGTTGGAAAAAATGTCTTACATCATCAGTAGGGTTTTTATTCGAAGCATACAACAAGAGATCATGCATTTTACTTCATCATCCTCCTCCCAATTCTTCACCAAAGTGAGAAAAATTGGGTAAAGTTGGCATTATGAAAAATATTTTAGGAGTGGAACGAATGGGTTTCTTCAAGACAAACACTTATTGCATTACTTATTCAAAGTAACATGTTCTTACATGCCAAAAATACTTTTAATCAAAGAAACAAACAGGAAAAACGCATAAGCAAACAAAATAAACGGCTGATGGGCCCTTCTCAGTACTTCTGGAGTTTTCACTTATATCGGAGTAATGGTATTCCATTCATGATTGGTCTTTCTCTTTTGAAGGTTAGCACTTCATTATCAATCATTTCTTGAACTTTCTCTTGAAAAACTTTGCACTCTTCGATCGAATGCCCCAACACTCCATCATGAAATTCACAGCTGGTGTTTGGGTTGAACCACGGTGGGCGAGAGTTCATGATTCTAGTCTTTCTGGGTGTCATCACCGAGTTTCGGATGAAATAAGACCATAACTGACGGTAAGTCATTGGGATAAGATCAAACCAGCGAGTTTCTTCTTTCATAGGTGCCTTCTGATTTTGAAACTCTCTTCGAACCTGTCGATTATGATGCCGATCTGGAGATATCATCCTTCGCTTATGAGGTAGTCTTTGCTTGCGCTGAGCAGGCATTGCATACTGATGTTGAGGACGGGGTACCGGAGCTATGAATTTTATGGAAGGTTCACTGTCATCTTTATTGTCTGGAGCTATACCCAAATTGTAATGGTATTGCTTTACAAAAGCAAAAGCTAAGTCTTCCCAATACTGAATGTGATTACTTTGCAGATTCATGTACCACCTCAAGGGTGTCCCACATAAACTTTCTTGAAAGCAGTGAATCATCAGCTTGTCGTTGTCAATGTAAGCAGTCATCTTTCGATAAAACATTATCAAATGGTATTTTGGACAGCTGACACCCTTGTATACTTCGAAGACAGGCATCTTGAACTTTAGAGGAATAATTACGCCTAGAACTAAACATAGGTCATGAGCACCAAGACCTGATGCATTAGCTCCCCTCATCATCTTCACTTGTTCTTTGAGACCACGAAGTTCCTTCTCCATTGCTATGAATCTAGGATCATCCACTTATTTCTCAGTAGAAGTGTTCTGAGGGTCAACAAACAGGTTGTTTTGCACACGCTGAAGTTGCACAGGAATATCCACTTGTTGCACAAAGTCATCAGAGGAATAGTCGAATGTCGAATCAGTCCTTACTCTGAAGCCAGTCATGCGATCCATATCTTTGCTATCCTTAAGTAATACTTCGAGCTTGGTCCGATGGTCGAGATGTCAGCTGATGGACAAAGACAGAAGACCGGATGAGGACGCAGAAGAGAAGAGACACATACATATGCAAGATGCTAAATGCTAACGCAAGAATGCAGAAATGAACGGTTTCATGGAACTCAAGCTTTTATAAACTTTATAGAATACCATAGAAAATTCATTTATTATTATATATTTTTGTTTTTTACTATTATATGTTGGATTATAAGGAAACAACCTTATAAAAGTCCTTACTTAATAGCTAAATAAAGCCCTAAGGAAGTCCTTCGTCGTACTTGTTGATTTGTTCCTCCACTTGGATCTCCTTGAAGATAAGTGGTCCATGATCAACGTCTAAGGATTAGTTTGGATAGAGGAAAATAAATTCTCCGTCTCTTCTTTTGTTCTTGTTGGAAGTAAGGGGGGGATCCCTTGTTCACTTGGATCTTCAAGGAGAGTCTTTTGAACTTCTAGTGATCCTCCATGATAAGGGGAAGTCTCTTGTATTTGTATTGTTGAGTTTCCTTGATTCTTCAGTCACTGCCCTTAACTTCCTTAGGACATCCATGTTAGGACTCTTAAAAGAATATTTCAAAATATTTTCTTTTGTAATCCATATTGGTTTCTGTAATGTTTATAAATAAACTAGGGATCCTATGAAACCTAATGTAATATGATGCTCTATGAATGCAGCAAACACAAGTAAGCACATAAGGACACACAAAGATAAACAAACAAGGGAGACCCTAGGTTTGTAATGAGCATGGAGTCAAGGGTATACCCATTCCCAAAGGTTGTGGACTAAAGGTTTATTGTACCTGCAGAACAAGGTTCTAAGGAGGTCCCAAAGTCATTAATCCATCTATCGGATATTATCAATTTCCCAACTAACTCGGGGATTAATAATATTCTCAAGAGAACTTCTTTTGAGTGTAGCATCGCGTAGCACTATTTCGGGTGTACTCCCTCATAGTCTCGCACTACGCCCTAATAAAGGCCAAAGTGGGGTTAAGGTAACTACGGTCCTCAGTATCATAGACTTCAATCGAAAATAGTAAAAGTCTTCACGATTACTCGTTCAACCGAACCATTTTTGAAAGGGTCTCAACTGAGCGTGATTTTCAAGTCAACTTAGTCGGGACTCACTCCCTATAAGCCTCATCGAACATATCACTATCCTATCTTAAGTTCACTCAAGTCCGGGTGTAGGACTTTGTCTCACCACTCAAGGATCATCCCAGAAAGCAACAATTAAACAATTATACAAATAAATAGATAAGCAAATATATAACAAGTAAATAAAACAAGATAGGGGAACCCACAAAGGATCCCCAGTGAAGTCGTCATTTCTGTCGCAGTGAAAATCGGATACCAAACTATTGATTAGTTTGAATCTTTAATTCAATTTGCAACCGAACTTTGATTTGTCCAAAGGAAGAGATAAAGATCGAAATTCCCACAATGCAATGCAAATGCAAGCTAGAGAGTTATAGGTTCGGGGGTTGGTTAAACTTAGGGAAGGTACTAGTATCCTAAGTTTTTGTAGTACTCTACAAGAACCTCTTGTTTTATGTTTGTTTATTGCTAAGTGTTTATCTGCTTAAGGTTTAAAAGACCTAAGGGTTTATTTCTAAGTATACTCGATAAGATATCGCATCTTGTGCCTACATATCCTTACGGGAGTGGAATCAGAGTATCTGTAGTTCCCCTAAAGGGTTTGAGGAGTTCTTTGACTGGGGTCAAAGTTCCTACGGGTTTAGGGTAGTTGATTGATTGAGTTTAGGAGAAAAGATGAGTTGTCATATTAAGGGAAATTTAACCGCCACAAATTGTAGGAAAATAGTCTTTGCATCGTCTTAAGAGAAGGGCTCAAGTACTCGGATAGGGATCGACGAGGTACGCCTCTATCTCTCTTAAGGCAAAGTCCCTACGAATTGTATTGATGTGGGGTGGAGATTCTATCTCGCTTAAGATGATTAACATCTTTCTCTAATGTGTTTGAATATTTGATTTGAATTGTTTTGTGTTTATTTCTATGTTGTAAGGTAAAGATAAGGTCCTTCCTATGGGGTAGGATCTATCCTAGAAGATCGACTTGAATGGGATCAAGGATCATATGGGAGAGGATGATGCAAATGATGTGCACTACACACAAGTGTTGACTCATGTGTAGGTTTTTCCTTTGGACGGAATGCAATTGCGAGAAAGATAAACATGATAATAATTGTAAATTGCGGAAACATAAAGTTGCGAATAAAGGCAGATAAATAAACATACATGTACGCATGAAAGCGTTGAAGTGTGTGAGAGTGAATGTGTCGTGAATGTGAATATGCATGATTGGTTGATTTTATAGGAAAAGTTAGTTGAGGTTAACTGATTAATTTCGAGAGATTGATTTTAGTTGATTAAATTGATTTTAGACGGATTGGTTAATTTTAATTTGAATTATTTTAGTGAAATTGATTATAGAAAGTGATCGGATTGATTTAGTAAAAAAGATTATGCTAGTTGAAATAAAAAAAGTTTTTTTTTAGAGAATAAATTAGGTTCGAAATGAGTGATCTCAAATAAAAGGGTGAAAGGTTTTGTTTAGTAAAATTAACTAAGTGATTCTAGATAGAAATAATTTTAAACGAGTCAATACATACTGAAATAATTGATTTTAGTTACTATTATTAAAGATTATCAAATTTTATTAGAATAAAGTAGTTTTATCATTATTAATAGATAAGTACTAATTAAGTGAATTATGAAAATAGTCTTTATTATCTTATAAATTAATATATTATTATCTAAATAAAAAGTTATCACGTTGATAGAAATAAAAAAAAAGATAGTGATTTATTATATGGTTGGTTTTAGTTATCTAAAGTTAAATAAATAAAAATGGATATATTCATTATTTATTTAAGAAAGGAATTATTTGGTTTATAAAAGGGTGATTAAAAAAATTAATTAAGTGGATTAATTAATTAATAATAAAAACAATAGTTTAAGTTATAAAGAAAAGGGTGATGATTATAAAATGTTATTAAATATAAAAACTTAATTGGTTAAAAGATTAATGAATTTGAAATATAAACTAATAAAAGGTTTACTAAATTGTTAATTAAAAGATGGCTGATTAGATGTTAATTAGTCAATTAGTTACTTAAGAAAATGATTACTAATAAAGTTAATTGAATGGATTAGGGTTCAATTAGTGGCAAACGAAATGTTAATGATGGGTTAGATGGGGAGATTAGTGTGGTGGTGTGTGATTAGTGGTGTGTGTGTGATTTTAATTATATTACAAATAAAATAACAAAACAACAAAAAAAGAAAACGGAACCCTAATTTCCCCAAATTGGCCCCTCCCCCAAAACGCGATCTTCTCCTCTCTCGATCTGTCTTCTTCTTGTTCGATTGCAGTCCTCAATTCCTTCGATCGATTCTCCTCTTCTCCATTTTCTATCAGGCAAAAACCTACGAAGCAAACATCAATCCCAAATCAAAACATCAATTGAAGAAAGCATTACCTGCAATGACGATAACGAAGGCTTGCAGGTGACTTCGCGGTGGTGACGTCGTCTATTGGGATTTCCGGTGTGAGCGGTTTCAACTGCGATAGGTCTGTGGCCGGAAAAACATCATGAGATAAGTCCTCATCTTCTTCTGCTTTCGCATTCTAGGTTTTTGAGTTTGGGATTTTTCTTTGGGATTTAGGGTTTCACTCTCTTTGAATTGGTGTTTTTGGTGGAGTTATGTATTGTTGTCCCTTTGAATCTCAATTTCCTCTCCTCTTATATAGGCTGTTCCGAATTAGCTATCAAATGAGGTCTTAAATTCATTTCCAATTTTAAACTACCTTGTCTGAGCGTTTTGGGAAAGAAAATGAGGAATGTCTTGGTTGTGGTTTGAGAAGATTTTGGTCAATAACTACTTTTCCTTTTTCATTCAACATTGTCTGAGAGATTTGGTGGTGATTTAATATGCCATTATTCCTTTGAGACATATTCTGATATTTGTTTTGACAGGTCAGAAGGCTTCGTGATACCTACCCCTCCTGGAACTCGTATTGAATTTCCATTGCTTCCAACATTCTCATTTGAAAGCTTCAGCGTGTTCGGGCTCAGAGCAGCATTCCATGACATTATTAGGTAGAAGTGCAAAGTCATATGAATTACCATTTCTTATATCTTTCCCTGTAACATTGAAGGTCGAAAGGTTGATGATCACTTTCAAAAGCGTGTTGTCAGGTTGTTTGTCTCATGAGGTACACTCTTGGGTAATGGGACCGTTCTGGCGTAGTAGTAATCCTCCCCTGCTGGCGTTGGAAGTTTGAGGGCACAACAATTGGTCGCGGGTTACTTCATGAATTATCGTAAGTGCATTCTATTTCCATGAGTGTGACATGTATCTGAATGAATTATAAATTGCATTCCACTAATGTGTTGTGTTCATGTGATCCTTGCTGCACTAGGGTGAGAGTAATCTATGGAGTTTCTTCCCTGTTAGCCTTCGGTATTGCGACATATGAAAAGTTCGAGGCCAAGATGAATGATGTATTAGGGCTCTCTCGACAGATTGGTGAAGTTTTGTTGACCGAACACGAGTTCGCAAAAGGCATCCCAGTCCATCTAGTATCAAGTCCTTTGGAATGCAACCTAGAGTCATGAGTGTAACCTGTTTCAATCCCACCCATATCAAGATTGGATTTTGCAGTAGCTGTCGCCACAGGTGAATGTACCATCGCAGCTTCCGCATCAGAAACTTGACAACCATTTCCTTTGTATAGAATTTTGCTTGTGATAGGCTTCTTCTGATACCGTGTGTTGTAGGTTCCGAAGAAGAGCGGTGTGCGACCGTATTTTGGAATCAGCTCAACAGTGGCGGCATTGAGGCGGTAGTGGTATGCGTATTTCGGCTCAGTGGCAGACTCAGAATGCTTTGGATGTTCTCTTGTACTTGGAATGGTTCATCCTTGTACTCTTCGTGCCGGTGCTTGGAAATTGGTACCAGCCTGGTAGCAGCGGTTTCATGCCGAAATATAACAGTGCTGCTGGAATTCACCATAAAAGAGGTAAGCCCATATCTATCTTGCCTTATGTGCACTAATTTTCTCTTATGTGAGCAATCAACTTCTTCTCCTAATGTTTTTTATGCCATTAAAACTACTCACGAAACCAAGTTGATTCAAATTATGCAGGAGCTAATACGGAAGCTAAAACGACCGAAGTGGAAAACAGCTTGTGTCACGACCTCGCGCTGAAAGATTCAGCAGCATGTCGCGGTCTTCACTTTGAACCGAGTTGGTGAGTGTACTTCCTTCTCAAATTCTTCCTGGCACTTGTTTAACAATAATCTCTTAAATGTTATCTTTTCATTGTCTTGACTGAGATCAGGCAATGCAGCTGCCAGATGAAAACAGAAATTGGCATACATATCACAGAAGGTAGGTTCCATCAAGGCCTTCTCAAAGATTTGTGAGATGACACCAGTGAGAGTGACTGCATTGTCAATATTAACTGCTTTTACCTGTTCAAAAAGTTTCTCAAAGTTCTGTGGAATTAACCTGTTCAATATACCCTTCAACTGTCTCTGCTTCGCCTGTTCCTCATCTGTTACTTTACCAACCTCGTACTTCTTCTCAGCTTTGTGCATCGTCACCAAAGGAGATTGAGAAGGAGATGGAATTAAACCTCTCTGCGGGAAGCTAGCAGCACGCTGCCACCTTTCACCATCAGGGCTATTTCTTTGCATTCCTCCCTCCTTGGCCTGGTCGGGACTGAGCGGGAATTCTGGGCAAAACAAAGTTGGAGGCGGTACATGCGACGGAGCGTCAATTATAAGTCCTCATGAACTCAAGATTTGTATACAGGTTGAATTGAACTTCTTGTAGTTGTATTGTTGTAATGGTAGCTTATAATTGCGGAACCGCTACATGGCTGAACCGTAGCTATTTAACTCTAGAGTTGTAAGAAGTAGTCATCCACCTGTAATTTTATTGTAGGAAAGGATAAATGTAACAAATGTGGCCCTCTGCATACAAATAACGGTGTCTTATGTTTTTCAGCCTCGGCATGCCTAATGTTTAATGTTTAATGGTCCTGTACTCCACCCCCTTAGAGGTATAATACAAGGTTTGAAATAAGACAGGAACTTTCAGTTCATGGCCCTGTACTTCCCGATATCGAACAGTACGTCCTCCAAGAGCTGCAGCCAGCTCGACCGTCTTGATGGCTGCAACACCAACTTCATCCTGACTAGTGTCTTTACCAATCCAGTAATGGATGTCATGACGCAGAGCTCCACTTCTTGACGCGGTAGTCTTTAAAATCACATAGGAATCCCCAGTAAAAGAAATGTCATAAGAGGACTTTGGGACATATATTGGATTAAAATTCTCAATACGCCATATTTCAATTCCAGCCTTTTGTCCGGCTCCCTGGAAAACTGGACCCACATCTCTCATGGAAACTGCCATAATATTATTCTACTATTTGGTCCTTCACACCCTATCTTATATATAGAAAATAATATCCTTGAATGATGAACAAGCGATGGAGAAATGTTACTTGAAGTAACTCCTTAGTCCAATAAGAGAAATGGTGTATGTAGCTCAAACTTGCATATCTTGAATTCATGGTAACGAACTAAACACTTGGTCTTGTCTTGAAATTAACTCTTATAAAAAATATGAATTTAAATCTCATGAAAAGAAAGCACCAAACGACATCAAAGTGACTCTTTCCCCGCAAATGCCTCAATCTATGAGCCCGTGATTTCAATTCTTGCACGAATTTTGTCTTGACAAACCTTCTTCACTAAGGAGAAAACTTGAAAGGGACCAAGATCTCGATTTAAGGGGGTCTAATCATGAAAATACGCTAGAGACATTCTTAAAGAAAAATAAACCTGCACACACTCGTTAGCCGTGAAGAAAAACATTCATATTAAAATAAGGTCAAATAACAATGAAAAATACGCAAAAAGAAGTGGGGTCTTGCGGTCAAAAATTAGGGTGCGACAGTAGGCCATATAAGAGCCTTTCTTGTAGATGAAGAGGAAGTGATCGCGGTTGCGTTAAGAGTAGCCAATAAATTAAGCATAATATACAAAGTGTTTGTAACAAGTTCAAGGATCTTATTTGAGCCCATATAAAGATTTATGTAGAAGACATACGTGATCAAGATTTTTTGAGTCCTTGAAGTCTGAAATTTGATGCATGTAGACTACTTCTTTTATATCACCATGTTTAATGGAACTTTTGACATCTAATTGATGAATTTGCCAAGATTTAGAAACAACAACACTAAAGATAATCTAAATAGTGTATGGTTTAACAAGTAGACTAAAAGTTTCTCTATAATCAATGCCAAATTATTTACATGCACCATCATCTACAAGTTAGGCTTTATGCCTCTCAAAGGAATTTTCAGATTTTTGTTTATGTTTTAAATTCCACATAGATCAAATAACATTATCATCTGGTAGTGGTGATACTAAATCCAACATCTTAGTTTTAATTAGATAATTATATTCATCATCCATGGCCATTGTCAAACCCTAATTTGTAACCCTAAGATTCCACCTCATTTGCATCATTTTGGCATAACATCAATCATTTCATGTGTATGTTTTATGCATTGTTAACCCTTAAGATTACAAGAGTATGTGATATGGTTTACTTTGACTGCAAGCTAGGGTTTTGGAACCAAGAGCTCAAGAAAGTTTACCAATCAAGGACTTGTGTGATCTTTAACTCTTCAACATGATCAAAGGTCTCCTTCCATCAATAATCAAGTGCAAAGTCTCATAGATTCAAGATCAACAAGCTCCAAATTATCTGATGCACCAAATTACGGTTTTGACCTAATTCAACCATGAGTTGACCTTTTGAACAAGGAATGATCTCACACCTCAAAACATGTTTAAAAGGCATAAAATACATCATCTTAGTCCATTTATATGTTTGGATTGGCTCAAGAAGCTTGATTCATTGACAATTGAAAGAATTCAGTTCATCTGATGAAAAAAGTCAACTGTGATCAAGGTTAAATTTGATTTTTGATATATTTGGTCAAACATGGACTCCATAAGTCAAGGATCATGAAAACATAAAGGATGGTTGGATTTGATCATGATAAATCAAGAAAATCAAGAAAAAAATTCAAAGTTGTGAAAATTAGGGTTCGTAAATTTTTCTAAGTTATGGAAATTTGTGAACAAATGACCTACATTCCAAAACCCTGACTTCTTCGTCAAGCATCCAATGAAAACACTTGAGGACTCATTTTAAAAATGGTATCACATACTTCAAATCAATGAAAGAAAGAACCCAAAAGCATTTACCAATCGAAAGTTATGATTGATCAAAGTTCAGATTTTTTAAGATGTGAAAGTGCCAATACTTAGAATTTTTTTCTAGGTACAAAACAGTGAAAAATCCAATCTTGATGGCCAATTATCTCAATGATCCAATTTGAATCTTTTCAAGTGATTAACATCAAAGTTGTAGTATGTGATCTCATCTTTCTAATGGTACAAAGAGCATGAAATTATCTTGCTTGAGCATGAACTTACAAGGTTGTAAAGTAGCCATGAGAGAGTTGTTTGGTCCAAGACAGATTACGCATCAAGATTTCTACACGGGTTTTAAACATGTTTTTCCCATCTTTCAAGCATTTTCAGAGCAATTGGCCAACTTGAAACTTGTTCCTTGTCTTGAAATCTTTCCAATGGTACCAAATCATGCCCTATTTGATCTTGTTTCATCATACAAAAGCTCAATCCAATGTGCCATGGTGATTGCATAATGAATCATGCATCAAAAGCATTTTGTGATCTTTGCTTGTCCATAAAGTCATGAAAAGTGATCTGAAATGTTTAGAAAGTATGACTCACTTGTACCTTCCAATCCATTTTATGCAAAAGCATCTTTAACCATTGGATCATGCTTCCAACTCTCTCCAAACCTTTGCAACTTGATCATATCATATTCCCTATAAATATCACTTCATAACCTCAGCAAAACACACAACAATTGAACCAGAATCTCAGTATTGCAAAGCATTACACATTGAAGTTCAAAGTTTCTTCACTTTTCACCAAAAAGGACAAAACTTGTCAAAACTTGATACAACCACAAAACCTTCAAAACATTCATTCCAACATACCACAAATCTTCCATTGAACCTATCTAAACCCTCAAAAACACCAGAAACCCCCTAGAACCAAAATTCAACCCTCTATTGGTCACATTGTTGACCAAAGAGCCAAAACCTCCAAACTTTCAATCCTTGGCATTTCCATCCATCCTGCCACTTCAAACACCTCATAAACACTTCATAAAAGTTATCCAAATCATCAAACACCAATTGTAACCTCTCCATCACATAAATCAATTTTCACTTTTTGACCATTTGCAAAAGGAATCGAGTTGAGAAATTGAAAGCTTTCTGAAGCAAGCCATCCATTCAAACACACTTCTGGGGGGCTAGTGGAGATAAAGCAATCATCATTCTTCATCTAAAATAGGTCTAAAGGTGCATTGGACATTCTACAATAGGTAAGCTTCTTGACCTTTTCAACTTCATGATTTAAGCATCATTCACATTCATTCAAGTTGCCATTTTGTTTGTTAGGATGTGAGGATCAATAGTCCTAAACTTGTGTGGATTAATTGTGCAAAACTGGCATTTAATTTTTGTTAGAAGGATTAGGGGTCATACTGGTTATTGCTGAAATTCTTGAGTAAGAGGAAAAATAAATGAGTTTTGAATACATTTTTGAGTTCCTTGTAAAATTCTGGTGAAGAAGGTATATTCACTTGCTTGATTTAGTTCAGAATCAAAGATTTCACAAATTTGAAAAAATTGGTGTCATGAGGTTGAGGATGATTAGAATGCGTGCGTTTTCTAATTTTCAAACCAAAAATTAATATTTGTTTTTTTGGAGCGAGCATTGTGTAAGGCTAGACGGCCTGGCCTGGTGGCAAGTGTGTTTTGTTGGTTGGTCCAAGGCGTGGATTCGAATCCTGGGTGTACCACCTTTACTTTTTTACTACCATTTTTTTCTTCTCCTTTTCCTTCATATTTTTTGTAACGCCCGTTCATTTTAAATTAAATTATTTATGAATTGTTGGTGTGCCTTTATGTGGGAGTGTGTCTGAGAGCGTTGGTGGGTGTCCTTAAAGTATAGGAAACCATTTGATAAGTATAGAGTTTAATAATAAATATAATATAATTAATAATGATGATAATTTAATAATTAGTAGTAATATTATTATTATTATTATTATTATTATTATTATTATTATTATTATTATTATTATTAGTGAATGGAATAAGTGAAATAGGGGAGTTATGTGTCTGAGAGCGTTGGTGGGTGTCCTTAAAGTATAGGAAACCATTTGATAAGTATAGAGTTTAATAATAAATATAATATAATTAATAATGATGATAATTTAATAATTAGTAGTAATATTATTATTATTATTATTATTATTATTATTATTATTATTATTATTATTATTATTATTATTATTATTATTATTAGTGAATGGAATAAGTGAAATAGGGGAGTTATTAGAGAGGTTGTGGGAGAAATACAATAAACTGCTGAGAAACAAAATTTAGGAAAAAGGTTGAGGAGAAGGAACGTAGCTGTGGAGAAATTGAGAACAGAGGAATTAACCGCCGAAGAGAATTCAATGTATTTGCAGAAGAGTCACGGGAGAGCAAACCGGAACTGGGAGTTTAGAGTTGTCCTCAATCCAAAGGTAAGGGTGGGGTTCAATTCTATAATTGTGGGTATGATCAATTTCATGAAAGGAATTGAATCATGGGGTTAGTTCTCGTAGGTCGAGAAATATTAAGGGTTAATGTTTGTCTGTGCCTGAATTAGTGTTTATGTCATTAGTTCTATGTAATAATATTGGGAAACGACACCGACACGCCTAATTTCCCATTTGTTGAGAAGAGTTGTTATGATGTCCTCATTTGATTATATTATATTGAAAGTTGTGGTTGCATGATTCGTTTGAAATTGTGATGCTCCGGTTATGGACAATTTGGTTGTAGGCTTAATGCCTTGTTGAGTGGTTGTTGTTGTTGGGTTGTAGTCCATAATAGATGCATCTCATAGCATATCATCCTGGTTGGCCTGTATTGGCGTTAGTTGTGCCTGTATTGGCGGCCTGTAATGACAATTAAATTGGTTGTGGAGTGCTGCTCCAAATTGGTACCACATGCATATGCATAGTTGAGTCGCATAGTATCGCGTCATTATGTGTTTGCAAGTAACGATGAGTTGCTGAATTTTTCCTGCTAATTGTTGCATATATGAATGATAAGTTCCTGGTAGTTTGTTGTGATAATATTTGGAGAACTACGAGAATCTTAATTAATGTGATATAATCCTGACATTACTTTTATCATGCCTTATGTTATAATTTTGATATCTCATCCTTTATGTTGTATGTTACCTCCGTTGGTGGTAATTTGCAGGTAACTCAGAATAGAGTGTCGTTGTTTGTTTAAGGTCATTGGTCGCTCTGATACGTAGCACTCTTGGGGGGATGAACGCTTAATGTTATTGTTTTTAATTGCTTCTGTTGTTGCTGAATTTTTATTAAGTACTTTTCTTCAAATTGATTGTTTCTGATAGTGTCAAATGTTGGTTGTATGCACTAGACCGATGAATCGGCAGTAATGATTTCGTGGCCGAGAACTAGTTGTTTTATGAATTGATGTAAGATAATTACTTGCTGAATTTTAATGGAATTTAGTTGCAGACTTTTCTGGTCTTGCTTTGGTTATTATAAATATTGGAAGTGTATTAAATTCCGCTGCAAAATAACAAGTTGTCTTGTAATTAAGATGGTAAACAAGTTGTGGTTATTTGTTCATCCGGATCTGTGTTATGTATGTTATTAAATGCTTTGCTGCACGTGTATGTTATCTGTTAAGGTGAAATTGTGACACCTCCGATGCGTCCCAGAATTTGTGAGTGTGACGGTCGTCACTACTCCATGACGCTCGTCATGACCATCACGGTCGTGACATCTATGACGGCCGTCATGACCACCATGGTCGTGACAGTTCCATTACGACCGTCATGTGGCCCTTTTTATGCATTCTGATTGTTATTTTTCTTATTTACCTGTTGGGTTATAATGGGGTGTTACATTAGTGGTATCAGAGCAGGTCGTTCCATCCTACCAAGTTATCGAGTCAGTCGTCGTGTCTAGCAATCGAATATTGTTGTTTGTGAAATCTGACTGCTGGTTGTGGCAGTTTAAGTTGAAATGGCTGGAAGGAATGATGTTGCAATTGCTGCTGCTCTGCAAGCTCTAGCTAATGCTATGAAAATCAGCCGAATCCTGCTGGAGATGTCGGGACTCGCAGTTTGGCAATGTTTCAGCGGGAGAATCCACCTACCTTCAAGGGTAGGCACGATCCTGATGGTGCACTGGACTGGTTGAAGGAAATGGAGCGAATCTTTCGTGCGATGGATTGTACTCCAGCACAGAAGGTTCGTTATAGGACTCATATGCTAGCACTCGAAGCTGATGACTAGTGGCTAGAGACTCGTCCGGTATTGGAAGCTGTAGGTGAGGAGGTCACTTGGACTATATTTTGTAGGGAATTTCTGAAGAAGTATTATCCGGAAGATGTCCGCGGTAAAAAGGAGATTGATTTTCTTGAACTGAAGTAAGGAGACAAATCTATTACCGAGTATGCTGCAAAATTCAAAGAGTTGGCTAAGTTTTATCCGCACTACAATGCAAAAACCGCTGAGTTCTCTAAGTGTATCAAGTTTGAGAATGGACTGAAGTCTGAAATCAAGAAGGCAATTGGGTATCAGAAGATCCGTGTTTTTGATGCGTTGGTTGAAAGCTGTAGAATTTATGAATAAGATAGCAATGCCCATTACAAGCTGTTGAGTGAGAGGAGAGGCAAGTCGCAGCAGAATCGTGGTAAGCCTTATGATCCTCCAGCTGCCAAAGGGAAACAGAGAGCAACTGATGACAAGAAAACTAGTAGGGGAGATGCTCCTGCTGATATTGTTTGCTACAAATGCGGGAAACCTGGTCATAAGAGTAATGTGTGTAACTCTGGACCAGTGAGATGTTACCGTTGTGGTGAGCTGGGACACGCTATTGCTGAGTGCAAACGCAATGGGATGGTTTGTTTCAACTGTGGTGAAGAGGAACACCTGCGTGACAAGTGTCAGAAGCCTAAGAAGGAAAAGAATGGTGGAAGGGTGTTCGCTCTAGCTGGGACTCAGGCATCCAGCAATGACAGACTCATTGAAGGTACTTGTTTCATTAATAGTACTCCTTTACTTGCTATTATTGATACTGGTGCTTCTCATTGTTTTATTGCTGCTGATTGTGTTGAACATTTGGGTCTTGTGTTATCTCACATGAAGGGGGAGATGTTAGTTAAGACTCTAGCTAAGGGATCAGTGACTACATCTCTGGTATGTTTGAGATGTCCTCTGTCAATGTTTGATAGAGATTTCCTAATTGACTTAGTTTGTTTGCCACTAAGTGGGATGGACGTAATTTTAGGTATGAACTGGTTAGAGTATAACTGCGTTCATATTAATTGCTTTGATAAGTGGGTAAGGTTTTCTACTCCTGAGGAGGAGTGAGCCCGTTTAGTAACTACAAAATAGATGAGGCAGATACTTCTAGAAGATGCTCAGGTGTTTGCGTTGGTGGCATCATTATCCGTTGAGAATCAAGTGATAATTGATGAGTTAAAAGTTGTTCGTGATTTTCCCGAAGTGTTTCCAGATGAAATTCTTGAAGTTCCTCCGGAACGAGAAGTTGAATTTTCTATTGACCTTGTACCTGGTACCAGACCTGTGTCTATGGCACCATACAGGATGTCTGCATCTGAATTGGTTGAGTTGAAGAAACAGTTGGAAGACTTACTTGAGAAGAAGTTCGTTAGACCGAGTGTGTCGCTGTGGGGAGCTCCGGTATTGTTAGTAAAGAAGGATGACAGTATGAGATTGTGTATTGATTACCGACAACTGAACAAGGTGACAATTAAGAATAAATATCCGCTCCCAAGAATTGATGACTTGATGGACCAGTTGGTTGGTGCGCGGGTGTTTAGTAAAATTGATTTGAGGTCGGGGTATCACCAGATTAAGGTAAAAGATGAGGATGTTTAGAAGACTGCATTCAGAACCAGATATGGACACTATGAGTATACGGTAATGCCTTTTGGTGTTACTAATGCGCCGGGAGTTTTTATGGAATACATGAACCGTATCTTCCATGATTATTTGGATAGGTTTGTGGTGGTATTCATTGATGATATATTAATTTACTCTAAGTCGAAGGAGGAGCATGTGGAGCACTTGAGATTAGTACTGCAAGTTTTGAAAGAAAGGAAGTTATATGCGAAACTGTCGAAGTGTGACTTCTGGTTGGAAGAGGTTAGCTTTCTAGGTCATGTTATATCAGGTAGTGGAATTGTTGTAGACCCATCTAAGGTCAACGCGGTGTTGCAGTGGGAAACTCCGAAGTTGGCAACTGAGATTAGAAGCTTTTTGGGACTTGCTAGTTATTACCAAAGGTTTATTGAAGGTTTTTCTAAGTTGGTTCTTCCATTAACTAAGTTGACGGGTAAAGGGAAAGCTTTTGTGTGGGATGCTCAATGCGAAGCAGGTTTTATAGAGTTAAAGAAGAGGTTGACGTCTGCTCCGGTGTTGACCTTGCCTAACACAAAAGAACTGTTTGTTGTATACTGAGATGCTTCTAAGTTCGGTTTGGGAGGTGTACTCATGCAGGGTAACAAAGTAGTTGCTTATGCGTCAAGATAATTGAGAATCCATGAGAATAATTATCCTACACACGATTTAGAACTCGATGTTGTTGTTTTTATGCTGAAGATTTAGAGACATTATTTGTATGGTTCAAGGTTCGAGGTGTTCAGTGACCATAAGAGTTTGAAGTACCAGTTTGACCAAAAGGAACTGAACATGAGACAGCGAAGGTGGTTAGAACTGTTAAAGGATTATGATTTTGGTTTAAACTACCATCCGGGGAAGGCCAATGTCGTAGCTGATGCCTTAAGTCGCAAGACTTTGCATATGTCGGCAATGATGGCTAAAGAGTTATAATTGATTGAGCAATTTAGAGACCTGAGTTTAGGTTGCGAAATGACATCGAGGAGTGTAAAGTTGGGCATGTTAAAGATTAATAATGAGTTTCTGGACAACATCAGAGAAGCTCAAAAATTAGATGTGAAGTTGGTAGATTTAATGTCCGAGGTGGATCATTCGGGAAATAGTGATTATCAGTTGGATGCGCAAGGTGTGTTAAGATTTCGTGGTCGTATTTGCATTCCTGATAGTGCAGATATGAAGAGAGCGATTCTGGAAGAGGGTCACAGAAGTAAGTTGAGCATTCATCCAGGAGCGACGAAAATGTATAGTGATTTGAAGAATCTGTTTTGGTGGCTTGGTATGAAGCGTGACGTGGCACGATTTGTTTACGCATGTTTAACTTGTCAGAAGTCGAAAGTTGAGCACCAGAAACCTTCTGGGTTGATGCAACCGTTAGAGATTCCAGAATGGAAATGGGACAACATTTTGATGGATTTTGTAACGGGTTTGTCGAATACCTTGAGAGGATGTGATTCCATTTGGGTGATTGTTGATAGGATTACAAAGTCAACTCACTTTATTCCTATTAACATCACTTTTTCAGTATCGAAGTTGGTAGAGATTTATGTCAGAATGGTTGTTAAGTTGCATGGTATCCCGTTGTGTATTGTGTCAAATAGAGATCCGAGATTTACTTCTGAATTTTGGAAGAGTCTGCAAGAGGCATTAGGTTCCAAGTTGAGGTTGAGTTCGGCATACCATCCTCAAACAGATGGTCAGACTGAACAAACTATTCAATCTTTAGAAAATTTGCTGAGGGCATGTGTTCTCGAGGAAGGCGGTTCGTGGGATACCTATCTTCCGTTGATAGAGTTTACTTATAATAACAGTTACTTACCACTCTAGTATCGGAATGGCACAGTTCGAAGCTTTGTATGGTCGGAGGTGTAGGACTCCATTGTGTTGGTATGAATCCGGAGAGAGTATGGTACTTGGATCGGAAATTGTTCGGGAGACGACGGAGAAGGTGAAGTTAATTCGAGAAAAGATGAAAGCTTCACAGAGTAGGCAGAAAAGTTATCATGATAAGCGCAGAAAGGATTTAGAATTTGAAGCTGGAGATCATGTATTCTTGAGAGTCACGCCTGTGACTGGTGTTGGTAGAGCTTTGAAATCTAAGAAGCTTACCCCTCGTTTCATTGGTCCGTATCAGATTTCGGACAGAGTTGGAAAAGTTGCGTACCGAGTGGCGTTTCCGCCTAATTTGTCGAATCTGCACGATGTATTTCATGTGTCACAGCTCCAAAAGTATATCTCAGATCCGTCGCATGTCATTCCCATGGACGAGGTGCAAGTACGTGACAATCTTACGGTGGAGACGATGCCGGTAAGAATTGATGATCGGGAGGTGAAGACGTTAAGAGGAAAAGAGATTGCTTTGGTGAAAGTGGTCTGGTTGGGAGCTGCTGGCGAAAGCTTGACGTGGGAACTGGAAAGCAAGATGCGAGAGTCTTACCCCGAGCTGTTTGATCGAGGTAATTTCGAGGACGAAATTCTTTTAAGTTAGGAGAAGTTATAACGCCCGTTCATTTTAAATTAAATTATTTATGAATTGTTGGTGTGCCTTTATGTGGGAGTGTGTCTGAGAGCGTTGGTGGGTGTCCTTAAAGTATAGGAAACCATTTGATAAATATAGAGTTTAATAATAAATGTAATATAATTAATAATGATGATAATTTAATAATTAGTAGTAATATTGTTATTATTATTATTATTATTATTATTATTATTATTATTATTATTATTATTATTATTATTATTATTATTATTATTATTATTATTATTATTATTATTATTATTAGTGGATGGAATAAGTGAAATAGGGGAGTTATTAGAGAGGTTGTGGGAGAAACACGATAAACTGCTGAGAAACAAAATTTAGGAAAAAGGTTGAGGAGAAGGAACGTAGCTGTGGAGAAATTAAGAACAGAGGAATTAACCGTCGGAGAGAATTCAAGGTATTTGCAGAAGAGTCACCAGAGAGCAAACCGGAACTGGGAGTTTAGAGTTGTCCTCAATCCAAAGGTAAGGGTGGGGTTCAATTCTATAATTGTGGGTATGATCAATTTCATGAAAGGAATTGAATCATGGGGTTAGTTCTCGTAGGTCGAGAAATATTAAGGGTTAATGTTTGTCTGTGCCTGAATTAGTGTTTATGTCATTAGTTCTATGTAATAATATTGGGAAACGACACCGACACGCCTAATTTCCCATTTGTTGAGAAGAGTTGTTATGATGTCCTCATTTGATTATATTATATTGAAAGTTGTGGTTGCATGATTCGTTTGAAATTGTGATGCTCCGGTTATGGACAATTTGGTTGTAGGCTTAATGCCTTGTTGAGTGGTTGTTGTTGTTGGGTTGTAGTCCATAATAGATGCATCTCATAGCATATCATCCTGGTTGGCCTGTATTGGCGTTGGTTGTGCCTGTATTGGCGGCCTGTAATGACAATTAAATTGGTTGTGGAGTGCTGCTCCAAATTGGTACCACATGCATATGCATAGTTGAGTCGCATAGTATCGCGTCATTATGTGTTTGCAAGTAACGATGAGTTGCTGAATTTTTCCTGCTAATTGTTGCATATATGAATGATAAGTTCCTGGTAGTTTGTTGTGATAATATTTGGAGAGCTGCGAGAATCTTAATTGCTGTGATATAATCCTAACATGACTTTTATCATGTCTTATGTTATAATTTTGATATCTCACCCTTTACGTTGTATGTTACCTCCGTTGCTGGTAATTTGCAGGTAACTCGGAATAGAGTGTCGTTGTTCGTTTAAGGTCATTGGTCGCTTTGATACGTAGCACTCTTGGGGGGATGAACGCTTAATGTTATTGTTTTTAATTGCTTCCGTTGTTGCTGAATTTTTATTAAGTACTTTTCTTCAAATTGATTGTTTCTGATAGTGCCAAATGTTGGTTGTATACACTAGACCGATGAATCGGTAGTAATGATTTCGTGGCCGAGAACTAGTTGTTTTGTGAATTGATGCAAGATAATTACTTGCTGAATTTTAATGGAATTTAGTTGCAGACTTTTCTGGTCTTGCTTTGATTATTATAAATGTTGGAAGTGTATTAAATTCCGCTGCAAAATAACAAGTTGTCTTGTAATTAAGATGGTAAACAAGTTGTCGTTATTTGTTCATCCGGATCTGTGCTATGTATGTTATTAAATGCTTTGCTGCAGGTGTATGTTATCTGTTAAGGTGAAATTGTGACACCTCTGATGCATCCCAGAATTTGTGAGTGTGACGGTCGTCACTACTCCATGACGCTCGTCATGACCATCACGGTCGTGACATCTATGACGGTCGTCATGACCACCACGGTCGTGACAGTTCCATTACGACCGTCATGTGACCCTTTTTCGTGCACTCTGATTGTTTTTTTTCTTATTTATCTGTTGGGTTAGAATGGGGTGTTACATTTTTTCCTTATTTTAATTCTTTAATTATTAACTTTTATTTTATTTCTTCCATTTAAATTTCCTTTTACTTATTTATTTTGTTTCAATATCAAAATACAAAAAAATATTTTATTAATTTTATTTTTACTTATTTATTTTATTTGCATTAATTTGTTTAAATAAATATTATTTAGCGTTAAATTTTTTCTTATTTTAATTAAAACCTTTAAAAATCACAAAAACATTTTAGTTTTCTTTTCTTATTTTTTCTTATCTCTCATTTTTAATGCCTAAAAATATTGTCTCTTATTCATTCATTAATTTTCATGTTGATATACTTTTATTTTGCCTAACTGTTTAAAATATTTTTGTTATTAAAAGGTGATATTCTTGCTTTGGCTAGCCTTTAGGGTTTTTGATTGCTCATTGATGATCCATGCCTTTGATCTTTACTCATGTGTAAATGTTATCTTGTGTGATATATTTGTCCTTGATGACATCTTGATGACTCAATGTTATCTTGATATACTTGCTCATGTTTGTTTCAAAGTGTGTCCATGTGTTTAGACTTTGTTTCCTTGACCTAAAACCCGTGATGAACACATACCTTGATCTCTAGCTCTTGTGTTGATATTTGCCATTTATATACTCATGATGTAAATAATGATGATGAACCATGTTTACTTGATAATCCACGTTTGATCTTGCCCTCATTTGAACCATGTCTTTGATGCCATTTTCTTGAAGCATATCTTGATGAATAGTGTATCCATGTTTTGTTCATTTTGAGAATGTTAGCTTATATCCAAGCACGACTTGATCAAATATCCTATTTGTAAACTTTGTACATGTTTGTTGATCCATGATTAACCTCACTTATACCATGTTCCTCATGTTTACCCTCTTTGTTAAATGTTTGTTTACACTTGTATACATGTTGCCTAATCCAAGGGAGAGACTCATTGTTGACACCATTGTCATTTTACATATGCATACTTACATCTTCTTGTACATATTTTGTATGTTTTGTAATCCTTAACTTGCTATCCCTTAGGAAGTTTCTCTTTAGGATGAATCAACTTAGACAACTAGGGTTTCCCCTTTCATAAACTCAAAATCTCTTTCAATAAAAACCTTGACATTAGGTCATTGACTTTTTTCAAACTTTTTCTTAAATGATTCAAGACATCTTAAGCATATCCAAACTCTTTCACAAAGACTAAAAAACACAAACTTCAATTCAAACCTTTTACCACTTTACCTTTTCAACTTAAAACCTTTTTAAAATAGATTAGACATTAGTCATCCGTAGTTGAGATGTAAATCTCCTACCTTATGACATTGTTGAGAAAGATGTTGACTCTTTTTTACTTGAGAGAGGTATGTGGCATACTTGTTGATTATACATTCAAGTTGCAGCTCTTCTCTCAATGTGATGTAAAGATGCTTCTTTCACATTTTTGTGGTGGATAATTTGAGTATTCTCCATAAGATGACAACTTGTCTCTTCTTCATTAAAATCCATCATAACAAATCCTGTTCATTTTGTACCCCGATCTACGAGATTTTGATCTTTCATTGGTACGTAGGCACGAGACTTTGTGTCTTGCCAAACACAAAAAACAATAAAAAAAAAACATTTCTTTTCTCATCTCTCCAATCAATCCCTGCTTTGAATAGTTTGAAGACAGATGAAATTGAGTAGTTTGAGGAACCCTGCTTTGAATAGTTTGAGGACTTTAGGTTAATATAGTTAATACTCAGCCACCTTATGGCTTTTCCATACCAGTACCCGTGGTGTATGTAGGATCACTTAAACTATTGTTTTTTTTCTTTTCTATTTTCTATTGATGAAATTGAGTTTTGAATTTTGACACTAAATTTGCATTTGTGTAGTTGGAGATTGCAGAAAGAACTGATATATCAGTTGCTGAAGGATCTCATGTCACATGAACGGTAAGTTTGTTACAACTCATCTCTATTTTGGATGTTCTTATGATACGGTCGTTGCGTGTTATGATGTGGTATTTAGCGTGATTTACAATCACATCAGTGCATTCACTGTGGTTGCATATGACGTTAATTCTTATCAATATCAAGGATTGTGATGCGACGACAGCGATTTGAAACTTTGATTATTTCGTTGACATTGATTGGTTTTTCAATTTTCACAATGACTATTAGTGTTATCTTATACTATCTTTTTCATCTGTTTTTTCTTTTTAAAGGGTGGGAGTTTCTGAGATATGGTTTTATTATTTGCAGCCCAAAGATTTTTTATTTACTGCACCAAAGAAGAGAGTTATGGTCTTTAGTTTTCTTCATTAATGTTCAATTACCTCGGCTGTTTATGTCATGTTGAACTAAAATGTCTTAGTTTTTCTCATTTAGTTGATTAAACACAACTATGACAGAATGTTATTGGGCTTTGACAAGATGCATATGTTGATGTTTTGCGTAATTTCATACTTGAACTTTGAAGAAATAAAAGGGCAGGTCATAATAAAGATGCAACCTTTTATATCAAATAGCATATTTTTCTCTGAAGTATTTGTATTGTGTTTGTCATGAAATTATCGTAATCTGTGTAAAATATTTTGGATAATTCAAGTGATTGTTTTTTGTGATACTAACATAACTGATAATTATTATTCTGTTACTTTTAGGCAAGTCTGTTTTATGCGGTGAAGAAGTTATGGCTAGCTGAATGCTATTAACTATTTATTCCTATTTCCCATACTAACACCATGGCACTTGAATTTCAATTAATGTTCTGCAGACCTTAAGTTTTGCTTTTGTATTGTCTTTTCAAATACATTATATATACTTTGTTTGATAGAAAAGTATTATCTTGCCATGAAATAAAATAAAATAAAAAAATATGTGCTATAAATAATAAAAGATATTAAAAATATTACAATATTATTTATTTATAACTTTAAAAGAATATTTATAACCTTAAATGTATTTTTTTTCTAAATCTTGAAGAAAGAGAGATTTTAGAAATGAATGCAAAATTAATAGATTGCTATAAGTAATAAATAATTTTCATTTAAGATACTATTATACTTTTTTTCAAAATTATTTTTAAATATATTTACAACCGGTTAACTTTTTTTAAAAAGAAAAATAATTTAAATTTGTTTTTAACTTAAGTTAAAATACTTTTTTTTTAAAAATTTGTAAGAAGATAGAAATTTATCAATCATTTTTTAAAGTTAGCAAAAAAAAGTTATAGTTATCATTGATAAAAGAACGTCCTATCATTTTTTTTTAAAATTTATCAATCAATTATAGATATGTACGTGAAAGTTATAAATATTTTTAAATTTTGATTTTAATTTTAATTATTTATATTATTATTTCAGTCTAAAACCAAAATAAAAACTAAAATAATCTTTATGTACAGGAAAGTCCAAATATTTCTCCAAATAATTATGCTATAATTACAAACTAAAAATACACTTTATTTAAATTTTGCTTAAAGGTTACACATTGTTTTTCTATAAATTAAATGTGTATATTTCTTAACAATACAAGATTATAACAATCATATTTTATATTATAAGTGATATAAATAGTATTAAATATTTCTTTCTCTTTTTTTTGGTCAAAAACACTGTTTGTCATAAATATAGCAAGTTTTTTAAAAAATTACTATTAATTTTCTATTTAATTTATAACATATTAAATACATGATTATTTTGTTTGTAAATTAAATATGGATTAATTAAATCTTTTAACTAAAAATAAATATATGCTTACATTCTTCAGAAATGTGAAATATGGTTCAATGTTTCACGCTTACTTGTAAATAAATTATTAATTTTTTTAATTTTTTTGATTTTTTCTCTTCCACACAATTTTTACTTAGTAACTTTTGTTACAATTTATTTATAATAATTTAAATAAATTTATTATCTCAATTAATGGTTTTGAAATTAATTAATTAATTAATTTATTATCATTATAACATTTGATGTTTAATAAAAAGTATATATTTATAGTAATTTAAATAATTATATCATTATGATCATTATTATCATTATACCATTATCAATTTATTTATAATAATTTAAATCAATTTATTATCTCATTTATAAATTTGAAATTAATTAATTAATTAATTAATATTTATTATTGATGTAAATATGAGAAAATTATATATTACTGATTCAAATACATTTTATAAATGATGCAAACCAAACATTTTTTTATATGAAAGAGGATGCTAATTTAAATATTAAAAAAATATAAATTTATTGAATATTTTTTTATAAGTATATTAAAAATATTAGAGAGCTTATAATAAGATAATTAGTAGATTACTTAAACTATTAATACATATTGATTTAGGTATTAAAAAAAAAAATTAAACTATTAATATCAGGGAGCTTATTGAACATTTATTTAATACAAATTTAATAAATTTTAAAATTTATTATATGAAATAGAAAAACTTAAACTATTAATTTAGGTATTAAAAAAAATTATTGATCATTCTTTAAAAGTATGTGAACAAATGCGCGTAATTTTTTGTATAATTAAAAAAAAAATAAAAGTAAATATATTTAAAATAATGTATGAATTCAAAAACAGATAAAATGTAGTTATTTATATTACTAATATTTATTTATACAATTAAAATTGTTCTGGCCTGGGCCCCGGCTTGACCAACTGACCCAGCCCAATAATATTCTGTCAAGTCCGTTCCAGCTTGGGTTGTAGCCTTCGAGCACGAGGTCCCCGGCGGACAGGTAACTCCCCTCTGCGGGCAGGACCTGTCTCATCTGTGTCGAGCACAAGACACTCCTGTCAATCAGACACTGCCCCATCGGGCAGAACCTACCCTCCGCGGGCAAGACCTTCTCCCTCCGCAGGCAGAACAACGTGTCCTCCACACGTTCTCCACGTGCACCCCTCCGCGGGGACACGTCACCGACCAACTGCCCACCTCCGAAAGAGCAGGTCAAACACACTTTCCGGAGATCACGGGACAGTTGGACTAGGGCGAAGACCATGTCCTGGTCTTCACTATGCCACGTAAGCCCTAGCAGTCACCTGGGTTGGGCCTGTCAATCCAGCCCAACACAAGTGACCGTTGGCCTATCGCTTGGGTCTATCTATAAATACCCTCTTTCACAAGAGGGTCAAGTAATTCACTTCTTATCCCTTTTTCTGTATTTGCTCTCACTCTGTCCAATTCCTTACTTTGGCATCGGAGTGTCTTGTAGGTACACCCCCTCCTCCTCTTCAACATCGACGAGTAGGCAGCAATTGAAGACATGTAGATCCCTTTCTGATTAGGTAAGATCAAAAGTAATATTTAAAAAAAATAAATCATTGCATAAATATTTTAATAAAAGATATTAAAATAAAATTAATATTTATATACAAAAAAATATACGGTTGATCCAAATATTTGTATATATAAAATATAAATAATTAAAAAATAAATTGATAAAATAATTTTATCTTTTTTTATTATTATTATTTAAATAAATACGCGTTACCAAACGGTGTCTGCTGATATTGATTTTATCTATTTTGAATATAAATTATATTTTTTAATATTGATTTATATTAATTATATTTTTTTTTTTAATTTTAAATGTAAGAAAAAAGTGTGTCACTAACAGATATCTGTGCAAAAGCACGTGTGTCCCGCTAGACTGTCAAATTCAATTTGAACTTAATATGTGACACATGGTAAAAAATATGTGATTGTTGATAAATATATATTTAATTTTTATTGTAAAATAATCAAAATAATTTTAAAGGTGTATAATTGATTTTTGAGTTTGTTTATTTTTTAAAATGGATTAAACTAAAAATTTTAATTTTGTTTTCAAAAATGTATCATTTATATCCACTGTATAAATATTATTAAATACATTTTATTATATATTAAATATTTATGAAAAATATTTATAAATTTAAGATTTTATTCTAAAAATGAGTCAAATATCAATACTCGAACTTTCAAATTTATTTTCAAAAATTATTAATTATTTAAAATTTTATTACTCAATTATGATATTTATGGGTATTCTACAAAAGAGATATTTTTAGTAATATAGAAACCGAAAAATGAAATCATGGATAATATATAAAATCATTGAGACAAATATTTTTATACATGAAATTTTTTAAAATATTTTAGATTGAACTTTATTTTTATATATAAAAGAGTGTATGGATGATCAAAATATTTTTATAATTGAGAATAAATTTTTTATTAATTAAAATATTTTTATAAATTATTGAATATATATTTTTATAAAAATAACAACCAATATTTGCGGTTATTGATTCTATCTTTTTATAAAATATAATTTTTTTTATATTTATTAATTTTTATTACTTTTATATTTTTTTTTAAATTTTAAATATAAATAAATGCGCATCATCGATGGATATTCGTGCGAGGGCACTAATCAACATTGTAATTTGACTATGTACATAACATATATATACATGACTTTATGTAATATTTGACTTACAAAAATCCAACTTTCCAAAATGACTGAGATTCATTATTATATTTCTAATACTTTCTTTACCGAACCTACAACAATTGCTCAATTTTTATTTGATAAATCATTGCTTCACATCAGATGATCCGAACTGCTTAAGGTTTTCTTTTCACCAAAGACATTCCATTAGGGTCACCTCCCCATTCTTCAATCACAACCAAATAGTTTTCACTTGAGCTCAACCATGATCTAGGAACATGGTACCTGTCCAACTCCAACAACAATCTTTATGATAAAAATTGTTGTTCGTTATAATTGGAAATAAACTACCAAAAGAAAGAATATACTTTGCTAGTTTTGTTGACATGAAAGTTGACCATTAATAAAAACATGCAGATCAATCATGGCCTGCTGAATATACGGTAAGAAGAGGAGATTGTCCATTCTTTATATAATCTTCATTCTGATCAATGTTCCCACTGAACACGCAATGATAATATTTAGTCGATGAATAAATAATATAAAGTTCAAACAAAATAATGAAGAAGAATTAGAAGAAGAAACCAATGCAAGTATCAATCTATTGCATAACATGAAAAGAAATTAGACACAAAATTATACTCCCTTATCATCAAAATTTACTTTTCAGATTTATTGAATAACCAACAAAAATTTACAATAGAATCAGGAGCATCTTCTTGCTTGTACATAATGTTTGGAACAAGATCAAACTTGTTCAAGGTGAATCAATGGTGGAAGTTGTTATTGTGGTGATAGAAAAGTTAATTGAGGAAGATGATGAAAGAATAGAGAAAATTGAGATGAGAATATTGAATGACATTATCTAATAGCATTTTTATCCAATAGTACAATTGAGATCTATTTATAGTGTACGAACCACTAAACAAACAAAAACCAATTACACTGCATTTGACTTATTCTAATCATCCATCACACCACCTTAAGTCAAATGCTCAATGTTCTTCATGCCCAACCTCACCACGAGTCGCTTGAAAAACATCATTCGTAACCGCTTTCGTCAACAATTCTGCGACTTGTTCTTCACTTTTGCAGTAGCTCAAACGTAACTGTCCAGAACTCACTAAATCTCTCAAGTAATGGAATCTCATCTCAATGTGCTTGCTCCTCCCATGTGCTATGGGATTCTTAGCAAGATTGATGGCTGAAACGTTGTCCACCAACAACAAAACAGCTCCTCTCGTGCTGCTGTCCAGCTCACGCAGTAAGTTCATAAGCCACACAGCTTGGCATGCACACAATGACGCTGCAATGTACTCCGCTTCGCAAGAAGAGAGAGCAACCACTGGCTCCTTTTTAGAACACCAAGAGATTGGTGCTCCGCCGAACATAAAGACATAACTAGTCGTAGACTTTCGATCATCTTTATCTCCGCACCAATTAGAGTCGGTGTATCCAAATAAATTGTACCTTCTGCCCGTGTCACTTGCCGGAAACAAAATTCCATAGCCAAGAGTACCTTTCACATACCGAAGGATCCTCTTAACCGCTGCCAAGTGTGATACCTTTGGCCTTTCCATGAACCTACTAGAAATACCGACACTAAATGCTAAATCTGGACAGGTATTGCACAAATAACGCAATGATCCAATCAATCTCCGGTATTGAGTCGGATCCACATCTTGCTTTTCTTCGCTTTTGAATAGTTGTGACCGTGCCTCGACTGGAGTTATGGAAGCATTAGAATGCTTCATATCACATCTCTTTAAGATCTCCAAAGCATACCTACTTTGATCCATGAGCAGCCCCAACTTTGTCTTTTGGAACTTTATGCCTAGGAAGTACTTCACATACCCAAGGTCACTCATTTCAAACTCCTTCATAAGCTCTTCTTTGAAGCTTGAAATGTAATTTTCACAACTTCCAGTAATCAACAAATCGTCCACATATAGACAAAGTATGATTACTCCTTCGCTTGCACCTGATTTCACATAAACACCATGCTCGGACACACACTTTTTGAAATCAATGTCGTTAAGAAAACCATCTATGCGTTTGTTCCAAGCTCTTGGAGCTTGTTTCAAACCATAGAGTGCCTTCCTCAACTTGTAGACCCTTGTCTCTTGATTTTGAACAACAAAACCAGGGGGTTGTCCAACATACACCTCCTCATCCAATGGACCATTCAAAAATGCCGATTTGACGTCCATTTGATATAACGACCATCTATTGTTATTTGCTATCGCAACAACTAACCTGATGGTTTCATATCGAGCAACCAGAGAAAATACCTCATCAAAGTCTATGCCTTGCTTTTGCAAAAATCCCTTTGCAACTAATCGAGCCTTATGCTTGATTATCTCGCCTTTCGGATTCGCTTTCACTTTGAAGACCCACTTCACACCAATTGCCTTTTTACCTTTCGGTAAGTCAACCAACATCCAAGTATTGTTTTTCTCAATCGATTCAAGCTCTTCCTTCATTGCATTCATCCACTTTGGATCGCTTAATGCCTCCTCTGTATCTACCATTTAGGATTCGGCCATTAAAGCAAAATGAATGAGATCACCATCATTATTGATATCACTATCACGGAATACCTCACAATCTCGGAGTCTTTGAGGCATACCTCTCTGCCTCGTTGGTCGTCTACTTGATTCACCATTCTCTGTTGCGAACGGTTGCTGTTCAGCTTCATTAACAGACTGAAAATTCAAATTTCCTCCCAGGAAATCGATTTCCCCATGTGGTAAATCAATTTCTGGGCCCACATTTCGAATCTCAGCAGTTTCAGGAAGTGCAATTTCGGGCTGAAAATCGATCTCCCCTTTCTGGGAATCAATTTCCTGGACTGGTATAGCAGAAATTCTGCTGTCAAAAGTCCGAATTTCATCCACGATCACGTCTCGACTAATCACTATCTTCTTGCTATTCATATCGAACAACTTGTAGCCTCCGGTAGGATGATAACCAACAAGCAACATTTTTCACCCTTGTCATCTAACTTCTTTCGAAGTTGACCCAGAATATGTCGAAACGCTACCGAACCGAAAACACGCAAATGACTCAAACTTGGTTTGAATCCGGACCATACCTCTTCTGGAGTAACCTTTTCAAGCTTCTTTGTAGGACACCTATTCAACAAATAGGCGGCAGTAGAGACGGCTTCACCCCAAAACTCTTTTGGTAAGTTCTTCGCTTTCAACATGCTACGCACCATGTTCATAATCGTCCAATTTTTTCTCTCGGCAACACCATTTTGCTGAGGCGTATAAGGTGGTACAACCTCACGTACTATACCCTCGTCATCACAATAACTCCTAAATTCACCCGAAGTAAATTCGCCTCCACCGTCGGTTTTGAGAATTTTGAGTTTGTGACCTCTTTGTCGCTCAACCATGGATTTGAACCGTTTGAACACTTCAAAAATCTCATCCTTCCTCCTAATGAGATAAATCCATAGCTTCCTACTAAAATCATCAATAAACGTGACGAAGTATCGGTTGCCTCCATACGAATTGACTTGCATTGGTCCGCATACATCGGAATACGCCACCTCAAGGTGATGCTTGGTCCTATGACCCGCATCCTTACTGAAATTATTGTTGTGTTGCTTCCCTTGCACACACTCATCACATATTTCAGCTGGAATATTAATTCGTGGCAGCCTGGACACCATACCGTGCCTATGTAACGCGTTGAGGTCTCGAAAGTTGAGATTCTCGAGACGTTAGTGCCATAACCATTCTTTACGACATGCAGCAGTAGCTAAGCACCTATGCTCCATAACTTTCAAATCAATCTTGAAAGTTCTATTGGCAGCCATGGGAGCCTTAAGGATCAAAACACCGTTTTGGCCAAAAACGTGCAAAACCTTGTTTTCCATGCGAACTGTGTAATTCCTTTCAAGCAATTGGCCAATACTTAAAAGATTACATTTGATTCCAGGAATATACAATACATCTTTGATCAAGGAATGACCACCATCCCTTCTCATGATCAAAACATCACCGACACCATCGGCCACTAAAGTCGTGTTATCCGCGAATCTCACTCTACTTCGCATGGCTTGATTGATCTTCACGAACCAATCCTTTATACTCGTCATATGATTCGAACAACCAGAATCCAAGTACCACTCATCACTACCTTGAAATCCATCTCGAACCGTTACTAATGCATTTTTCTCTGATTGCGTTTTCTGCACTTTTTCGGTACTGCAGTAGTTGTTGTCCAGCAACTTTCTACTGCTGTCCATGCCATTATTCTCCTCCGTAATCACCACAAGAAGCATATTTTCATCATCCGTGTCTTGCCTAGCTATCTTAGCCTCATCTTCATCATTTTCCTTGCGTTTTGAGCGACATTCTCTCGAAAAATGCCCAAACCTTTGACAATTATAACACTTCATGGAACTTTTGTCGAGTGGTTTGTAGGCGCTTTGATTATCCTCTTTGGAGCTTCCTTCTTCCTTTAGCCCCTTTGAATTTTGTGGATCTTTTCCACCAAAATTATGGAAATTCTTCTTACTTCTAGAAGATCATTTCCCTTTCGATCTCTTGTTCTTTTCATTTAAACGAGCTTGCAAAGCCACTTCCGCTTTCGCCTTATCGTTTCCTCTTTCATCCAACCTTTGTTCATGAGCTTCCAGTGAGCTTTGAAGCTCATCTTTGGTCATAGTCTTGAGGTCACTCGATTCTTCAATCGCAACCACAATGTTATCGAATCTAGGTGTTAAAGAACGCAACACTTTCGATACAATATTCTGCTCCGAAACAGCTTCACCGCAAGACTTCATTTGATTCACCAAACGCGTAACACGCGTCACATAGTCGTTGACCGTTTCCTTTTCTTCCATTTGAAGTAACTCAAATTGACGTTTGTGAGTTTGTAACCTCACAACCTTCGCTTTGTCTGCCCCTGTATAAGTCTTCTCAAGAATTCCCCATGCTTGCTTTGTCGAGTCACAATCGCCAAGTTTCTCAAAGTAGTCACTATCGACGCAAGAATGTATCAAGAAGAGGGCTTTGTAGTCTTTCTTCTTCTCTTCTTTGTGAGTAGCTTGTTGGGCTGCAGTAACCTCTTCAACAAGAGGAGTAACACCAGTGGTAATCACATCAAGCACATCTTGATAACCGAACAAGACTTTCATTTTCTTGCACCATTTGTCGTAGTTCTTTGAATCAAGAATTGGAAGGTTGGTGGGTATTTTATCGTTTGAAACGAACATGATTGCAGCAGAATAGGATCAGAACCAGGCTTGTGATGCCAAATGTTGGAACAAGATCAAACTTGTTCAAGGTGAATCAATGGTGGAAGTTGTTATTGTGGCGATAGAAAGGTTAATTGAGGAAGATGATGAAAGAATAGAGAAAATTGAGATGAGAATATTGAATGACATTATCTAACAGCATTTTTATCAAATAGTACAATTGAGGTCTATTTATAGTGTACAAACCACTAAACAAACAAAAACCAATTACACTGCATTTGACTTATTCTAATCATCCAACACATAATCCACGGGACGTTGGCATTTAAATCAATGTTTTAAAAACCGGACTAAAGATCGAATCGGTAAAACTTACGGTTTAAGACTCAATTGGTTAAATTGATTAAATCTACGGTCGAACCGTTTATTAAATAAACTAATAATATGAAACTAAATTTCATAGAAATTTCACTAATATATTCTCAACTTAATAAAATAAATATTTTAAAAATCCATAAAAATACAACAATATCAATAATACATAATATTGACACAATTCTATAATTCATTTCAACTATCATTTAAGAATATTTTGACCAAACTAAAGAATCACAACAAAATAAATTAAACTAATTCAAATCAAAATTAAAATAATAAAATGTAATAACTAAAGTAAAAGTTCAAATAATTAAGAATACATAAATTAAATAAGATAGAATCCCAAAATATAAATAATAAAATATACTTCATTAAATAATAAAAAATCAAATTTGAGTTGAGCTACAACAAACAAGTTTTAATAGACAAATAATATGACTTGAACGAAAATTAGGAGTGTGTGCATGGATAACCATTTAATATGAACCAATCCATTTTTATGGTTATGGTTTATAAACCAAATCACTTGTTCTAAATCGGTTTAAAACCGATTCTAAATGGATTTTGTTTTTAACCCAAATTATTTAGTTAAATTTAAATTTAAATTTTTAAAATTATATCAATTTTTAAATTTAAATACTTAAATTTTAATATATTTTTTCTTTGAAAATAAATATAAAAAACAATTTAAAAAAAATCTAAAAATTAAAAAAAATTTAAAATAAAAAATTTTAAAATAAAAAATTTCAGCAAATTATATGGACTTAAAATAATAACTAATATTTATAATACATATATTTGTATATTTCAAAACCTCTATCTATTGGTGGAGAAATCTATAATATTTATAATTATTTTTTCATAAAGCTTTAATGAACTTCAAGATTTATAAATGAAAAATAGAGTCAAATCCAACAAGTCAAATTTTGGTATATTTTCTTGCATATGCCAAATCAAACTCGACGCACTAAGACCTATATAATTAATTATTGAAAGTTCATATAATTAACTGATAAAAGTCCACATAATTTGTGAAATATTAGTACACCATTTTAGGTAGTTAGAAAATATGTAAACAATTTTTTTTTCATTTTGAAATACAAAATTTTGAATCTTTTGGTTTAAAATATAAAATTAGTTTATAACGTATATATGATAAAACATGAAAAGAGACAAAAACATATTAATTTAACAAATAATGAAATTTGGATAACCAATAACTAAACCACATGGAAACCGGTTTATATTTGGATAACAAAATGGATAACCAAATTTATATTTCAGCATTTGGTTTGGATTTTTAAAAGTGGAACAATTTGGATACTAATTTGATTAACAATAACCGGTTTTTTGTACATCCCTAACGAAAATCAATAGAGTTGAACATCGTAACTATATTTGAAAGAGACGGCATAATGATGATGGAGTGTGCTATAATGGAGTGACAAAACTTAAAAGTTTGTATGGTGGTAAAAAACACACGGATTAGTTTTTGTGATTGTGGAATTTATGTTAAGTTTTGAAATTAACATATTAAAATTTTTATAAATTTTTTTTTAAAAATGATCAATTAAATGAATTTTTTTGAACCGGACGATTTTCTAAAATCGGTTCCGGTTCTTTAGTTTGAATGGTTTTGGATAGTTCAATTTAGTTTTTTCGATTTTAACCCACTAGCAATTTTGAAAGATTGATCCAATCGGATCCATCTCCGGTTTCCGGTCCAACCGATCGGTTCGGTCTGTTTTTCAAAATATTGATTTAAACTAAAAACCATTTGATGTAAGGTTTTCGGGAGCACCGATTTCCCATTCCACTGGTCCATACTCATTTTCTATCTATCATCATATTCAATTATTATTGCAATAATATAATTGGTCACTTTTAAACTTTCTGTATGAATAGAAATAACAATGAGATGACACTAACTTGCCTGAGAAAGAATGATTGGAACAATTTCTCTCCCTTCATCATCTCAGTAATCTTAGTAGTAAACTTTTGCATTGCTGCCTACATCATCAAAAAAATTATCTGCTCACTTTGAAAATTGATCAAAAATATCATAATGAAATAATCTATCTGTAAATCTGTAATACAATGAGTGTTAAAAATCATAAATTATACTTATAATATTGGCCAATCATAATGGACTTCTATTATTCTCAAATTTTCTACAAGAGAGAATGTGTTCATATAACCAATGCCTTTAGTTTTATTTTAGACTTTGGCAACTAAATACATTTTATATCTCTCAATGGTACCATCAACATGTCTTTTGATTTTGTATATCTACTTGTATCTAATATCTCTCTTGTTAAGGGGGAAATGTGATGGGCATCCAAGTATTATTTTGATATAAGACTTGGAGTTCATAAAACATTGCCCAAGTCCAAAAATTATGCTTACATGTGTGTTTGTAGGTTTGTGAGTCATGGTAAGTTGTGATAGAGCAAAAATAATGACATATTGGATCGGATAAATAACTGAACTTTTGGAGTTAATACTACTACATACAAAGTCTTAAAATACACTATGGAGGGAAAGAATCTCAATGTTAAATACTTTCATGTGTTTGAAATTATTTGCTATATTCTTGCAAATTGAGAACAAATACGAACGCTTGATCATATTAGTGATGAAAGTGTATTTTTGGGGGTATTCCATTAACAATATGACATATCATGTGTTTAATTAGTGCATAAAATATATTATAAAATTCAAAAATAACATTGTGAATGATGTTCAAACTGAAGTGATCTCACATGAAAACGAATGTTATGCCTTTTTTGGTCAAAATGTTATTTAAGATGTTTTAGAAATAAAGCTAACAACTTATAATCTACCGAAGAAGATGAAGATTCAGAAAATGATAAAAAAAAGTGTTCTTAAAAGTAAAAGACAATTATCAACTGCTAAAAATACTCATCCTATTGAAAATATTATTGGAGATCCAAATGAAGGAATCACTACACGAAGAAAAAAATTACATAATTATAGAGAAATGATAACTTATATGTATTTTATTTCAAAACATAAACCCCAAGAATGTGAAAGAGGTCTACAATGATGAATTATGGGTCGATGCTATGCAGGAAGAATTTGTTAATTTGAAAGAAATGAAGTATGAGAGCATGTTCCTAGACCTAACTTTGCAAATTTAATTGGAAATAAATGTATTTACAAGAATAAGTCTTATGAGAATGAAAATGCTACTAGAAAATGAAGATTGTCTTGTTGCACAAGGATATACTCAAATTGAAGGGGATTGACTTTTATGAAGCATTTGCTCTTGTTGTTTATCTAGAAGCCATCAAATTGTAACTAGACTTGTCTTGCTTTCTTATGTTCAAGCTTTACCGATAGATGTGAAGAATGTCTTCCTCAATGGATACTTGAATAAGAAAGTCTTTGTTGAGCAGACAAAAGGATTCATTGATCCATGTTTTCCTAATCATGTAACTTTGAAAAGCTCTATGTAGACTTAAACAAGCTTTTAATTATATCTTAGTATTAGAGACTCAAAATATTTATTACTAAGCATGAAAATGTTAGGGGAAGAATTAACAAAATTCTATTTAAGAAGAAGGACGAAGGAAAGCTTATGATAGTTAAGATTTATGTTGATGACTTGTGTTTGAAGGGATTAATGTATTATGTTCAAGAAATGCACTATGAATTTGAGATGAGCTTATTAGGTGAACTCGCCTATTTTATTGGTTTTCAAGTGAAGCAAATGAAGGATGGAAGCTTTATCTCCCCAAAAAAAGTATGCAAGAAATATTGTGAAGAAATTTGGGTTGGATAATTCAAGACATAAACATACCCATGATGCTACTCATGTCAAGACCTCTGAAGATGATCAATGATTAAATGATGATCAAAACTTCTATAAGGGTATGATTGGTAGCCTCTTATATCTCACAATTTTTTTCCATGTACACACAATTTGATTCCATGTATGCAAGTATAATAATAAATTTGTTTTTAAAGTTGTTGATATAGATCTTATGCAAAAAAAAGTGTTGTTGTCAAAGATGGAACTTTCATCTAACTCAACTAAGACATATTAATTCAACTACCTCATTCACTTTATTATAATAATAATAATAATAATAATAATAATAATAATAATAATAATAATAATAATAATAATAAAATTATTTGTATTTGTATCACATTACCCAAACATTTATATTACGAGGAATGCTATCGGAACACTAGATTTGACATGAGTATCTTAAGTCGTATCCTCGTGTGAATGGTGTAATCAATTATGTTCAGGCACATATTTTGAGGAGCAAATAAAATATAAAAGAATATAAAACATAATATAGTAATATTTTATATGGTGTAGTATCATACTTTGGTGTTAAATTAGCATTTCACTTATCTTATACATACAAAATGAAATATATAGTCATTTTATTTAAGGGTGTTCAAAACCAAACTAGTCCAATAGAAATCGCAAACTAAACCAAACTAAACTGAAAACCACTAAAAAAAACTGCATTTGATTTGGATATGTTTGGGCCATATTTTGACAAAATCGTGTGGTTCGGTTCGTTTTGCAAATTGTATTTTGCAATCCGAATCAAACTGCATTATATTACAACTCAAATTTTACTTCACTCACATCTAACTCAAACATAAACATATTATGTCTTAGCCCTAAGATAAATGATTTTTTCTTCCTCGCACTTAAGATTTTAGTTTCAGCCTTCTCAAATCTCTCCTAGCAATATGACGCTTTTTTCACCAAATACATCTTGTCTCTTCTTCTCTAATCTCTACTCTCTTATATTCTTTCTTTTTCACATTCTCATTTTTATGCTAATGTTTTCTCTTCCAATTTTGTTTTTATCGCACATCTTATTCTCTAATCTCTCTTCTCTTTCATTCTTTCTTTTTCATATTCACAAATCTATCATTTCCTCTATTTTTTTTTTGTTTCATTATATTATTTTTTATATTGCTTTGTGTTCAGTAGTCCACTTTTGTCTAATTTAACTTTTATATATTAAATGAGAAGTTGTTGTCTAAATATGATGAGTTCTGTTGTTATTTGATAATATATGAATGATTAAATACAAAGTTATGTTGTCATTTATATGTGTATGTATGACTAAATGAAAATTTTGTAAAAAAACGAATTGATCTGACCTGATCAGAAGAGGATCACGGGCTGGCCACGCGCTGTTGGACTGCTGCCTGTTCACCGGTGATGAGGAGGAGAATGGGGGTGTACATGCAAGACACTCTGATGCCAAAGTAAGGAATTGGGCAGAGTGAGAGCAAATACAGAAATGGGGTAAGAAGTGAATTACCTAACCCTATTGTGGAAGAGGGTATTTATAGAGAGACCCCAGCGCTGGGCCAACGGTCACTTGCGTTGGGCTGGATTGCCAGGCCCAACCCAGGTGACTTCTAGGGCTTACGTGGTGTAGTGAAGACCAGGACGTGGTCTTCGCCCTAGTCCAACTGTCATGTGATCTCCGAAAAGTGGGTTTGACCTGTTCTTTCGGAGGTGGGCAGTTGGCTGGTGACGTGTCCCCGTGGAGGGGAGCACGTGGAGAACGTGGGAAGGGCACGTTGATCTCCCCGCGGAGGGGAGCTCGTGAGGTTCCCCGAAGACGTGTTGTTCTCCCCGCGGAGGAGAGCACACGAGGGCGTGGGAGAGACACGGTGTCCTGCTCGACGGCATGGGGATTCTGCCCGCGGAGGGCAATTCTTCCCGACGAGGGACAGTGATTGGCAGCGCCTTCCCGCGAAGGGGAGAGTACAGAGGACGTCCAGGGGCACGTTGTTCTCCTCGGCAAGAACATGCTCTGCCTGTCGAGGGGTCACGTGCTCGACCTTCCCACTTAAACCATATTGGACCTTTATTGTGTATCATTGGGCTGGGCCGTGAGGTGAGGTCGGGGCCCAGGCCAGAAAAGGAACCCCCAAAGTCGAAGCTCTTCGGTGGAAGAGCGAGGACTTGAGAGCGTTGTTCCGGGGAATAAGGTCACGAGGTCCGAGACTACACCGGCTCGTGTCCGACGAGGTGCATGTGCGCGGCGGTCGATCCACGTCGCCGGGTGTGCAGGGCAAAGGCATTTGAAAGGACGCGACTGTCAGCATACTGCCACGTGTCACGTATTGAGTGGTCATGAGGGCGGCTACCCTAGGTCACTCAAGGGCCTAGTGCCGCTTCGAGTTCCACGCCGGGTTATAAATATAGGAGTCCCCGCGCACTTTTTACTTTTCACCTTGCTTTTTCATATACGAAGCTCTGTAGTTCTTCCCCGTCCGCCGTTGCTGTGAATCACCGACGCGCCGTCCGTTTCACATTCCGTCCCTCGCCGTTTATAAAGTGAGTTTTCCTTCCTCTTTTCCTTTATTTTCGCCGTTCATTTTGGGTCTGTGGTCGGGGTACAATGAATGCCCTGAGGAGAGACGCAAGTTTCCGCCGTATCTGGTGGATTTTTAGGGTTGTTTAGATGAATGCGCCGGGGAGAATGAATATTCTGATGAATGCCCCGGGGACGGATGCTTCTTCCAATGAAGCCCATGGGGAGGGGCGATAGGTTAGCTTTGAATGTCCCGTGGAGAAGTGGTGGGGAATGCCCCCTCGGGGCTTGCCCGGGTGTCTGTCTTCTGTTCGCGAGACCGCCGTCGTCGCCCTTTCACTTGACCTGTGGTGGAAGGGTGGATTTGATATTGGCCATCGAATTCACCGTTATCCTCTGCTTTTCAGGTGTTCATGTCGGCCTGATGGTCGAAGACAACGAGCCCGAGGTCCCAGATTTTGACGAGAGGGTTCTCCCCCTCGAGGAGTGGGTGGCCGAAGAGCCTCTATCCACCCCTTCTTGCTTCGTGTTCGATACGTCCGGTGCCTACGCCACTGTGGAGGACCGAGAGGAGGGAGATCCGCAGGATTGGCAGGTGTACCGTCCCAAGGAACATCATCGTATCTGCTCGAGTTATGGGCGACAGACGTTTCCCATGCACAAGTTCTATTTTAAAGAGGCCCGACTCAGACTGCCATTCTCCGATTTTCACTTGGACCTTTTCGATTGGCTGCGTCTGGATGCGTCTCAGTTGCATCCCAACGCGTTGGCCTTTATCCGTGTGTTCGAGCTGGTGTGTAGCTTTCTCCAGGTCGAAGCCACAGTGCCCTTATTTTTCCGCATTTTTCATCTGCAGCGGCAAACGGTGAACGGCCGGCAGGGTTGGGTCTCGTTTAAGCAGCCGGCCATACTTTTTAAGACGTATAGCGACTCCGTCCGGGACTTTAAGGGCCGCTTCTTCCTCGTGAGGCCGATCATACGGGAAGGGTCGGACTCTCTTTTTGCTTAGGGGGAGCGAGTGATGGATGGCCAGCGTTTTGTCGCGTGGCTTCCGAAGGTGCATTTGTTGTGGACCCCGGAGCATTTCAACCGTGGAACCGACCGATATATAGTGCGGGCTGGGACCCTCGACGAGGGGGACATGGCCACCTACATGAAGATAGTGGCGTTTGTGCGGGGTCTGCCTCTGTCGAAACTGGTGACGCCTAATGGTCGGTATATTCTCGACGCAGAGGGGAATGTGAGGACGAAGAAGAGGCTGATTAATACGAAAACCTTGCTCGGCTGCGCCTCGGAGGCGGATGCTCTCGCTTACCTAGGTGGGGTCGCTCCCCTTTTCTTGTGACTCTATGTTTTGTCTATTGCTGACTTCTTTTATTTTTTGCAGCGAGCATGTCTTCTGTCGAAGAGCGGGTGAAGAAGCTGCGCGCCTCGAAGGTTGTCGGTGCCACGAAGACGCGGGTGAGCCAATTAGTCGGGCAGGAAGTTGTGGTCTAGGGAGGTCAGAGCTCGTCTTCGTCTCCCCAGGAGAGTCAGTCTCCCTCATCTCAAGGAACTGCGCAGAGGCCAAGAACCGAGGAGCCCAGTGGCCTGATTGATCTGACGACCGGGTCAGCCGAGGAAGGCTACATCGTCCCGCCGTGCCATCAACACCCGGGCTACTTTCACGGGGCCCGGTCCCCCACTATTTCTGTTGGTGAAGTGAAGGAGGTTCTGGATGCAGATCGAGAGTCTCGTCGTCGCTTCTTGGCGGAGGATCTGGCTGTGATGATGCGGACCTTTACCACGGCGATGGTCCTGAGTAAGGAGGGTTGCTCTCCCGCCGAGCTAACCAAGTTGCGGGGGGATCTCACCTTCACGCAGTTGCGCCTAGCCAAGCTCTCCGAGGAGTTGGAGAAGAGTCAGAAGGACGCTGCTGACAAGCGCAAGCAGGCGGATGGTGCCGAGGAGAAGGTGACGACTGTCGAGGAGAAGTTGGGGGAAACGGAGGCCGAGGTGAAAGCGCTGAAGGTTCGCGTGGAGGTTCTGGACAGTGCCCTCCATCCGACCGAGGATGAGACCGAGGAAGACATGCGGATGATTACGCGTGCTGATTTGCTCCCCCGGATTCGGGTGCTGAAGAATGATTGCCTGGATGCCGGCGAGGTCGGGTTTAAAAGTGCTGTTGCGCAGCTCCAAGTCGTTAACTCTAGCGTTGTTTTGGTCATGGACGGGGTCGGGCCCTATCACGAGATCATCGACGGGAAGGTGGTCGATCCGGAGCTTGTCGTCCCCGACGTCGTCACCGTGGATACTGAGAAGGAGGGGGAGGACGTGTAGACTTTCCCCGGGCCTGCGTGCCGATGTTTTTATAATTTTCTTTTAAGTGTTTTGTTTTGACGGGCCTGCGTGCCCTTGATTGTGTAACATAACTGCTGAGGTGGTGCCCTTTTATAATTCTCGAAATTTTTCTAAGTGTGCGCTCGGTTTTGTTTCTGCATGTTTGTTTATACTCGTTTTATTTCTGCACGTACTTGTATGCTCGAAATGTATGTATGTTTGAAATGCATGTTTAGTATGCTTTTGGGCCTGTCCGGGGTGGTAGCTCGACGACAATTGTTTCCGGCGGTGTGGGGAACTGGCCGGCTGGTCGACTTTGTTGCCTGACCGTCTCGGGGGTAGTTCTCCCTGTGGCATGGACGTCCCATCACGAGCTGGGTGTCTTGCCTGTATTGGTACGGCGACGAGGAGTCTCAATCGAGGTGTTCCCCGCCGAGCAAGGCCTTCTGCCCGCGCATACAAGAGGCAGGGCTTGCTTTTTCGTTGGTCTTTAGAAGACGCGAGGAGGTGCAGTGGTACCATGTCGCCCTCCCAGTGGTCGCGACGTCTGGTCGTCGCGGGTAGTATTTAACTGTAGTACCGCTTTAGCTTCTCGGCATTCCATGGTCGAGCTAGTTGTTCCCCGTGTAGGTTTTCGAGGTAGTAGGCCCCGTGCTCCGTCTTGTCGCGGACACGATAGGGACCTTCCCAATTTGTGGCTAGTTTACCCTCGTGGAAGTCTTTCTGGTTTCTGCGCAAGACTAAATCGCCGATTTGGAAGTCACGTTTCAGGACTTTGTTGTCGTGGCGGAGTGCGACCTGCTGTTTCAGCTGGGCTTCCAGAAGGGCTACTCCCGATCGAATCTCCTCGACTAGGTCGAGCTCCTCTCGTAGGGCGTCGTCGTTGTCTTCGGTTTCGAGGGGAGCTTCAGTTCGTCTGGATGGATCGCGTATCTCGACTGGGATCACCTCCTCGGTTCCGTACGTGAGGCGGAATGGTGTTTCCCCCGTGGTTGAGTGAGGCGTAGTTCGGTATGCCCATAGGACGCTGTGTAGTTCCTCGACCCATGCCCTCTTGGTGTCGCCGAGTCTTCGTTTTAGCCCTCTGAGTATTACCCTATTCGCGGATTCGGCTTGGCCGTTCGTCTGAGGATGTTCGACCGAGGTGAAGTGGTGCTTGGTCCCGAGCTTGGTGACGAAGTCCCGGAAGTTTTTGTCGGTGAACTGCGTGCCATTGTCGGTGACGATGGCGAGCGAGACTCCGAATCTTGCGAGGATATTTCTTTTGTAGAATCGGAGTCTGTTGTGGGTCGTGAATTTGGCTAGGGCTTCGGCCTCTATCCATTTGGTGAAGTAGTCGACGCCCATGATCAGGTACTTGTTCTGATAGGAACCTAGGGTGAAGGGGCCAAGGATATCCATCCCCAACCAGGCGAACGGCCATGGCGGGGAGAGGGATTTGAGTTCGGTCGGCGGGGCGAGGTGCATGTCCCCGTGCCTTTGGCATTTGTCGCATCTCTGGACGTGCTCCTTCGTGTCTGCTTGCATCAATGGCCAATAGTAGCCTGCTTGCAAGGCCTTTCTCGCCAGGGATCGTCCCCCGAGGTGCTGCACGTTGATGCCCTAGTGGATTTCCTCCAGGACGTCTGTGGCCTGGGAGGCGTCGATGTATTTGAGGAACGGGACCGCGAAGCCCCTGCAATAAATTTTTCCTTCGAGGAGGACGTACGATCAGGATCGTCGTTTGATCACGCTAGCTTCTTTGGGGTCAGCTGGTAGGAGGCCCGCGTTGAGGTAGGCGTATAGGGGTGTCATCCAACAGTTGGTATCTCTTATGGCGTTGACGTCGAGCGGGGCGTCGGTCGCTTTAGTGCTCGGCTGTGATAGGACTTCTTGGATGACCAATTTATGTCCGCCTCGCTTTTTGGTGCTCGCTAGTTTTGAGAGAATATCGGCTCGGGTGTTCTGCTCGCGCGGGACGTGTTGAACTTCCGCGGAGTCGAAACTTTGCAGTTTTGCGGTAATGAGTGCCAAGTATTCGGCGAGGTTGTCATTTTTCGCCTGATATTCTCCTCGTACTTGTGAGGCAACCAACTAGAAATCTGTGTAGATTTTAATCTCTTTAGCCCCGAGGTCTGATGCCAGGCGAAGTCCGGCCAGGAACGCTTCGTACTCGGCTTGGTTGTTTGTCGTCGGGAAGGCCAGTGTGAGGGAGACCTCTATGATGATGCCTTCTTCGTTGTCGAGGATGATGCCCGCTCCGTTGCTCGTTGGAGTTTGAGGATCCGTCAACGAAGATAGTCCATTTATGGCTCCCCGTGGTAGGGTCCGGCAAAGAGGTCATCTCGGCGACAAAGTCTGCCAGGGCTTGGGCCTTGAGGGCTTTCCTGTCTTCGTAGACGATGTCGAACTTAGATAGTTCTAATGACCATTTTAACATGCGTCCAGCCATGTTGGGTCGGCCGAGGAGCTGTCAGACGGGATGGTCGATTCGGAGCACGATGGTGTATGCTAAGAAGTAGTGTCGGAGCCGTTGTGCTGCGGTGATGAGGGCTAAGGCGACTTTTTCGATCAGCTGGTATCGGACTTCGGGACCATGGAGGGCTTTGCTCGTGAAGTAGATTGGCTTTTGCCCCTCTTCGGTTTCTCTGGTTAGAACAGCGCTGACGGCCTTGTTAGCCATGGCCAGGTATAGATATAGGGTTTCTCCCGTTACGGGTCGCGTTAGCACTGGTGGTTTGGAAAGGACGCGTTTGAGGTGGTGGAGGGCTTGCTCGCACTCCTCTGTCCATTCGAACGCGGTCTCCTTTCTGAGCAGCTTGAAGAACGGGAGGGCATGTTGTGCGGATTTTGCGATGAATCGTGAAAGTGAGGCGAGTACACCGTTGAGGGATTATATGGACTTCTTCGAGGTGGGTGTGGCTATCTCCAAAAATGTGTGGCACTTGTTCGGATTTGCTTCGATTCCACACTCGGTCAGGTAGTAGCCGAGAAATATTCCTGCACGGACACCGAAGGTGCATTTCTCCGGGTTGAAGCGCATTCGGCAGTTCTTCACTGTGTCGAAGAACTTTCTGAGATGGGCCGTGTGGTCGACTTCCGTGTAGGATTTGACAATCATGTCGTCCATGTACACCTCGAGCATGTCGCCGATTTCACCCTGGAAGACTTTGTTCATCATCCGTTGATACGTGGCCCCGATGTTCTTTAGGCCGAAGGACATTACATTGTAGTAATAGTTGCCCGACGCCGTCAAGAAGGTCGTGCTCTGTTTGTCGTGCTCGGCCATCGGGATCTGGTTGTATCCCGAGTACGCGTCCATAAAGGATAAGAGTTTGAAGTCTGCCGAGTTGTCGACGAGCTTGTCGATGTTAGGGAGGGGGTAGGCGTCCTTAGGACATGCCCGGTTGAGATTGGTGTAGTCAACACACATGCACCATTTTCCATTATTCTTTTTAACAAGTACAACATTGGACAACCAGGTTGAATACCGGGCTTCCGAAATAAAATTTGCCTCTAGGAGGTCTTTTACAGCTTTTTCAGCCGCCGCCGATTTTTTGGGGGACTGTCTACGCCTACGTTGTACTACGGCCTTGGCGGTCGGGCTGATGGATAGTTGGTGGCAGGCGACCTCGGGGTCGAGTCCGGGCATTTCCGTGGCGCTCCAGGCGAAGAGGTCGGCGTTCTCGCGGAGGCAGGCCTTCAGTTGTCTCTTCGCCAGGTCGGGGAGTCCCGCACCAATCTTCACGGTTCAACTCTCGTCGTCCCCGAGTGTTACGATCTCGAAGTCACCGTCTGGGATGGGGCGTGCTGGGTGGGTGGGCTGCCCGTTGGACTGGTCGGCTTCGCTGGCCTCTTCTGCGCTGTCATGTTCTCTAGCGAAGCGGCTGTCGAGGTCCACGGATTCGACGAGCTCTTTTGGTTCACTCTTCGGCGTCACAGTGGAGGTTGCCTTCTTAGTTGCTGGAGCGATGGTGCTCAGGCCTTTCAGCGCGGCCTCGAAGCACCTCCGGGCCGCCTCGATGTCCCTGTTCAGGGTCACCACGGCCCCGCATCTCGTGTAGTATTTCATTTTTAAGTGGACGGTGGAGGGCACCGCGGTGAGTTTTGCCATCTTCATCCTGCCCAGGATACAGTTGTAGAGGGACGAGCACTCGATGACTAAGAAGCGAATATTGATCTCCTTGGCGGTTTCCTCTTCCCCGAACGTGACTTTCAGCTCCACGTATCCCCATGGTCTTGTCGTCGTCTCGTTGAGCCCTTGGAGGTCCGAGCCCATGTAGGGGGATAAGTTAGATTCGTCGAGTTGGAGGGTCGTGAAGAGGTGGGTGTACATGATGTCCACCGAGCTGCCTCCGTCGACGAGGATGCGTCTAACATCGAAGTTCGCCATATGCGCCCGTATCAGCAGGGGAATGTTGAAGTTGGGGGAGCCCCCGGGGAGTTCGTCGAGGTAGAAGGTGATCGGATTGGATCGGCCGCGAAATTTTTCGAGTGTGCTCATCTTACCGGAGTTGCTCGTGATAAGTTCTTCAAACTTTCTTTTCACCGATCCTACAGATAGGTTCCTCGTGGAGCCTCCGGAGATGACCAAGGCTCTTGGAAAGTATTCCCATCGACTGGTGGGTCGTACCGGCTCGTCGGGCAGGTCAGGACCGTCGGGGAGGCCGAACTCTCTATCAGCGAACCAATCCTTGGGGTGGTTGACGCATAGGGCGACCTGGAGTCCGTTATCGCCGTCCGAAGAGGGGAGCTCTTCGACTTTCTTGGCCTCGGGAGCTTCTTACCTCGGGGTTTCTCCCCCCCGGGTGTATCTCTTTAGGTGACCATCCTTAATCAGGATTTCGATCGCGTCCTTGAGATGGATGCAGTCTTCCGTCACGTGCCCGTGGCTCCTATAAAAACGACAGTACTTCGATTTGTCTACATTGGGCTTGGGGGGTGTCGGCCTGGGGAAGCGGACACCTCCCTGGACAAATTCGGCCAGTATGCGCTCGCGGGAAGCGACTAGGGTCGTGTACTCCGTGAATCAGCCGGCGGGGCCGCGTTGCTCACGTTGTTCGCGGGGGTGATCCTCCCGTCGGTAATCACCTCCGAGCCGGTGGCTTAAAGCTTCATCGTATCGGTGCCCGTGGGAGGCCTCTCTGTCTCGGGTGTCTCAGGCGGAGTTGGCTGCTTGGGTTTCCTCGAACCGGATATAATGCGCGGCTCTGTCGAGGAAATCTTGTAGGGAGGATGGGCGGTGTATGCCCACGGCCTCGTAGAACTTGGAGTCGCGGCGCAGACCCTGCTCCATTAGGTAACGCTTCATCTCGTTTGACGCCGTCACCTGCACTACCTCCCGTGTGAATCTTTCGATGTACTTTCGGAGAGGCTCGTCAGGAGCTTGGATTATCACGCCGAGTGCGGCTTCCGTCTTCGGATGGCGTCGGGATGTTGTGAAGTGTTTTGAAAACAGGTCCTTCAGAACCCTCCATGACGTAATCGATTCGGGCTCCAGACTTTTGTACCATGTAATGGCACCTTTCCTCAGGGTTGTCGGGAATAACCTGCATTTGATAGCTCCTTGTACATTTCGCTAGTCGAGCATGGCCTCAATGTCTTCCAGGTGATCGTCTGGGTCGGAGGTGCCGTCGTATGTCGAGAGCGTCGGGGGCTTCTCCATCCCATGGGGTATGAGGGCGGCCATGATTTCCCGAGACAAAGAAGTCATGTAGTCGTCTTTGTCGTTGAGAGCGGGAGATCGAGGGGGAGATGGGCCATTTGGTAGAGGCACCTGGTTTCGGCCCCTCGGTCTCCTGACCAGGGGTTCGACGCGGGAAGGCCTGGTCGTTGGTTCTGCCCTGTTTTGCCGTCTCTCGCGAACTTGTCTCGTCGGGGATCTTGTCCGCTCCCGCACTACTTTTGTTCGGGGCCTCTCCAGCCGAGGTCGTCGATTTCTGGGTTGAGGCGAGGGGCTCATCGAGTTTCCATTCTGGTCTTCCCGCGGAGGGGACCTTGGCGGGGCCTCGCGTTCTAACGCGCTGATCCGCACGTTTTGTTGAAACAACAACTGGTTGGTCTGGTTGATGGCCACGAAGAGGGCGGCCACCGTCGGGTCCGCTCCGACCGGTACGGGAACTGGTTGGAACGCCGCTGGGCTCCGGGGTCGCTGGTCAGCCTGGTGAGCATCTTCCGCGGACGAAGGAGAGGCGGTCCGGTCGTCCCTTTCGTCGGTCTCCGGTGGGCGGGACGTCTCCGTTTGCTTACCGCCGTTCGCGGTAGGGTTGAGGATGAAGTCGGGAATGACATTGTCGCGGTGTGTGCTAGCCATGATCGTGGAGTGTTGGTGAAACTTTGGTTCGCTTGCTCGGAAGAATGGGGAAGTTTTAGGTTCCCACAGACGGCGCCACTGATCTGACCTGATCAGAAGGGGATCACGGGCTGGCCACGCGCTGTTGGACTGTTGCCTGTTCACCGGTGATGAGGAGGAGAAGGGGGATGTACCTGCAAGACACTCAGATGCCAAAGTAAGGAATTGAGCAGAGTGAGAGCAAATACAGAAATGGGGTAAAAAGTGAATTACCTGACCCTCTTGTGGAAGAGGGTATTTATAGAGAGACCCCAGCGCTGGGCCAACGGTCACTTGCGTTGGGCTGGATTGTCAGGCCTAACCCAGGTGACTGCTATGGCTTACGTGGTGTAGTGAAGACCAGGACGTGGTCTTCGCCCTAGTCCAACTATCCTGTGATCTCCGGAAAGTGGGTTTGACCTGTTCTTTCGGAGGTGGGCAGTTGGCTGGTGACGTGTCCCCGCGGAGGGGAGCACGTGGAGAACGTGGGAAGGGCACGTTGATCTCCTCGCGGAGGGGAGCTCGTGAGGTTCCCCGAAGGCGTGTTGTTCTCCCCGCGGAGGGGAGCACACGAGGGCGTGAGAGAGACACGGTGTCCTGCTCGACGGCATGGAGATTCTGCCTGCGAAGGGCTATTCTGCCCGACGAGGGACAACGATTAGCAACGCCTTCCCGTGAAGGGGAGAGGGTAGAGGATGTCCTGGGGCACGCTGTTCTCCTCGGCAGGAGCATGCTTTGCCCATCGAGGGGTCACGTGCTCGGCCTTCCCACTTAAACCATATTAGGCCTTTATTGTGTATCATTGGGCTGAGTCGCGAGGTGAGGCCGGAGCCCAGGCCAGAACATGAACCAAGTGAACCGAATCAAACCACATTAGTTTGGTTTGATTTAGTTTGGTTTTATTTCTAAAAGTCAACTAAACCAAACCAAATCACACATTTTTTTCTTCTTATGATTCATATAACTTTTAGTGTCAAAACAATCCAAATTGCACCGCAAACACCTTATTTTTACCAGTTTAGTTGGTGGATGTGCTTACAAACAAATTCAAACCTTCAATATTATATTCATTTTAGGTGAAATTTTCGTTATTAATATATTAAAGCAAGATAAAAAAAAAAAAACCAAACTCCACTAATACGTTCTAGATCGGAGTTGAACTTTAGTTGAATCGGTTATATAAATATATATTTTTTTTATTTTTATAAGAATAATAAAGTATAAAAATAAATTAAAAATTTATTGATAATTTTATAATAATTAACACTTAATAGTTTATTTGATTTTTTACCGTCTTTTTTATATTTACCATTTTATATTTAATCATTTGAAAATATTTAAAAGTATTTGAAATATTTTGAACCTTTTTTTTATGTTCAAAAAATACAATTTATAAAATGATTAATTTTAAATTGTACATAAATTACGCATAATTTTAAAACTAAAAGTAATGAGTTATAGATTAGATAGGTCAAGATTTTCATTTTAATATAATAATAAGAAGAAGAAAATTAATAATCTAATGTGTTTTTTATATTATTATATAAATTTCATTTTTTATTGATTAAAGAATAAGAAAGAAATTGAGAATGGTTTTTAATTTAGTTTTTTCTATTTGGTTTACCTACTTCATACAAGAGTGATTAAGGGAAGAAAAAAAAATTAAATCAAAAATAAAATAAGTTGACATTAAAAGTTGTCAAAATCCTCTATTTTCTAAAAAAAAAGTTATCTGTTTTGAGCAATTTTTCAATTTAAATCATAGTTCTTCTGCATGCTAGTTTTTAAGTCGAAACATATCGATTAGGATACCGGCTCCGTTCCAATTGATTGAATCGGCCCGTCGGATTCAATTTTGATTACAATAGATATAATATACTTCTATATAACTTTTATTATTTATATTTTAAGCTGAAAATATATTAGACAAAAAGAAAGTATTTGCAAATTCATTGACTGACCTAGTCTTAAATAAATTAAGAAATATAATTTCCTATATAATGTATACACGCACTATAAATTAATTTTTTTAAATAATTAATATTGTACAATTTAAAATATGCGTAATTTAAAATATACTATAAATTAATTTCCTAGAGAATTAGAGAATCACAAACAGGATATGCCTTAGGTGATGCGGTAATTGTGATTTAGAGAAGCTACAAAAGATAGCTTTTGAAAAAAGGTAAAAATTCACGGTGCTTTTGCCAATTGCACTGTGTAGATGTTGAATATTTATATAATAGTTGGTGCAGATATACAAGTGAAAATTTCACATATTTTCACAATTTCACCGTTCACTACAAACATTGGTAAATTCAATACAATTCTTGTATGAAAAATGTAGTAATTATTTCTGGTAACAAATTCAGTAACACATGACAATGAAAGTTGTCATTTAAACTTTGGTTTGAAACAAACACATAAAACTGAATCATTCTGTTTTGTATTGGTAGTGGCAATTATCTTAGGAGAAGGTGTCTTCATCATCATCATTTGCTCATTTACTTCCTTACCTTCACAGATAATTCTAACCTTACAGCTTTCTGGTGCATTCTGTACTACCTCATTCGCCACACCATTTCCTTTCCTTGATCTCGACTTTCTGCTCATATATAAAAATTTATCAAACACAGACACAAAAACTTCAATACGATGAATAAATTGAATATAATCACATGTGTCAGAGATATGAAACGAGCTTTTGTTATACCTTAAAAGGAACTTGTTGGCTCCAATGACTAAATTTGATATCTGAAGAATGGGAATTAGGTCAAGGATGGCTTTTGCAACCAAATCACTCTCAATCAAGATGGTATCAACCTTAACTTTGGAAAGAGAGCAAGATTGGATGAACTTGTGAAGGAGTTGTCTCCTCTTGTTTCTTTCTTGCTCCATATAAACCTCTACCTGCTCAGCACTAACTTGATTCCTTGCAATCATTCCTACTCCCACTGCATATATCATACATAATCTTTAACAATTAGATCCATTTGATATAGTAAAAATAACAAGAAAGAACATAGATGATTACATGGATGTGGAATGTGTTTGATTTCAGGGAACACATGAATGAGATAGAGCATGGTGGAATGAGTGGTTAGGTTATTGAGTGTCCATGAGAGAGCTTCCATGCTTGTATCACTCTTACCAACTGCAACATAAATAGAGTCTTGTTCTTGTTCTTCAATTTCGGTATCGGTTGTGTCAAGGTGGCGGCGGTGGTGGTTGATGGCGTCTTCTTCCTCTTCTATCTCGCTTATGCCGGCGGCGGAGGAGTTGTTGTTGAACATTGTTTGGGATGAACGGTGGAGTATTCTCAAAACCGTCCTAAAAATAAATTATGTAAATTGAAGCAAAATTTAAAGTGTGATATATATAAATCAATATAGACATATATAAAAATTGTATTATAGTAATGTTATATCTTATTTACCAAATTGTAATGTGATGCCTTATGAACCATTATTTTATGTTTAAAACAAAATATAGAAAGAGAAGATTTTTTCCAAAAATAAAATATATGAATTTGCAGCAAACTCTTAAATGTGACATGATTTAGAAAATAAAGTATAAAGAATAAATTCTCGAAATTTGTCCCTCTGAGTCGTTTCTAAGATGAGAATTAAACAAAAATAGAATAAAAATTAGTGGAAATATTTTATTTCCAATAATAAATTATAGGAAATTATAGTGAAGTTAGAAATTAATATCACTTTTAACTATAAATTAATTGTAACTTAATGGTTTGAGACCTATCATTTTCTTTCAAAAGAAAAAGCAAATAAACAAATGCATTTTTGTTTCTAAAAATAAAATATAAAGTTGCAGCAACCTTTTTTTTTTCAAAAATAATTTTCATCTTTTTTAATATAGTAGAATTTTTTTTCAAACTATTTTTATAAATTAAAACACACATCTCGAAGTATGAGTATTTAGTTTTTAATATTAAAATATAGTTAAAATCACTTAATTTTTTGAAAATATATATTTAAAAAATATTTTTTATAAAAATTTGTTCAATATAACTTCGAATTCCAATGACTTATTAAACTTTTGATATTTTAAAAAAGTCATACAAAAAGATAAAAATATTTTTTCTAACTTAAAATGGTATCTTAGGAGTGTTGGTGCAAAGATAGAATAAATGATGAAAATAGGGAAATATTCTATTAAAGAGAATGACGGCAGAAGAAACAGGATTAAGAGTTACAATGATTGTCACCCTATTTATAGGCTAAAACTAGGGTTACTAGAATAAGTTAAAATACTGAAATGCCCTCTAACAAACTTATGGGCTTAAGAAAATAATATAATAAAATATGAATTATTACTAATACCATCCCTTAATTCATATTCCATCAAAACTTGTAACACCAATTCCATCCCTTAATCTGAGAAATTGATCAGTCTTGATAGCTTTCGTCAGAACATCTGCCAACTGCTTCTGAGTGCTGCAGTGTACAACTTCTAACACTCCACTCTGAACTTGATGTCTCAGAAAATGATACTTGGTCTCAATATGCTTGCTTCTCCCATGCAGCACTGGGTTTCTGGCAAGGTTGATTGCAAACTTGTTGGCAATCATCAACTTCAGAGGTTTGTCTACCTTAATCTTCAGATCCTGCAACAGATTCAGAATCCACACAGCTTGGCATGCAGTAACAGCACCTGCAATGTATTCAGCTTCACAGGTTGACAACGCCACAACAGGTTGCTTCTTGGAACACCAAGAAATGGGACCTCCCAGAAATTTGAACAAGTACCCAGATGTACTTCTTCTGTCAACTCTGTCTCCACACCAATCCGAGTCTGAATAACTCAGAAGTTCTGACTCATTATTTCCTCCAGAGGGAAATAACACTCCATACTTCAGAGTTCCTTTGATATACCTCAGAATCCTGACATCAGCTTGGTAATGGGACCACTTAGGTTTACTCATGAACCTACTAACCATCCCAACTGAGTAGCAAATATCAGGTCTGGTATTGCACAGATACCTCAGAGAACCAACCAACTGTTTGAAGGTTGTAGCATCCACATCCTTTCCTTCAGAGTCTGAATCCAGTTTCTGATTTGTATCAGAAGGTGTGACAGCCATCTTACAATTCTTCAGATCAAATCTCTTCAGAAGTTCTAATTCATACTTGAGCTGATGCAAAATGATACCTTTCTCAGAATATCTGAACTTCATCCCTAGAAAGTATGTCATTTTGCCTAGATCAGTCATTTCAAATTCATTCATTAGAACCTTCTTGAACTTGGCTATCTCCTGCTCAGAACTTCCAGTCAATAGTATATCATCAACATATAAACATACCAGAGTCATATTGCCTTCAGAAGTATGCTGAACATAGACACCGTACTCCATCTCACATTTCTGAAAGCCTTGCTTCTTGAAAAATGAATCAATCTTCTGATTCCAAGCTCTGGGCGCTTGTTTCAATCCATATAGAGCTTTGTATAATCTGTACACCATCCCTTCCTGATTCTTTTTCACAAATCCAGGAGGTTGTGACACGTAAACTTCTTCTTCTAATGGACCATTCAGAAATGCAGATTTTACATCTAAATGCATCAGAGGCCAATTCCTGTTAGCAGCTATTGCAATCACCATTCTGATTGTTTCATGTCTTGCTACAGGTGCAAACACTTCAGAATAATCCAGCCCAGGTTTCTGTAGAAATCCTCTGGCTACCAACCTTGCTTTATGTTTGCCAATTGAGCCATCTGGCTTTAACTTCTGCTTGAAAACCCATCTGACGCTGATGGCTTTCTTGTCTTTTGGAAGTTCTGTCAGCTTCCAAGTTTTGTTTCTCTCTATAGCATCAAGTTCTTCTTTCATGGCCTTCAGCCAGAGCTTCTGCTTAAGAGCCTCCTCTGTACTTATAGGTTCAGAGTCTACTAACATGGCACACTGAATAACTTCTCCTTCAGAGTCTACTTCAGTGTCTTGCAGCATGTCAAATTCTGCAAATCTTCTGGGAACGCTTCTGATTCTTTGTGGTCTCTGAACTTGTTCAGAGTCTTGAGCTTCAGAGTTTCTAGCTTCAGATGATTGACCTCCAGAGCTTTGACCATCTTCAGAGTCTGGCATATTTTCAGAGTCTGAATTGCCACCAAGATCTGGATTGCCATCAGAGTCTGAATCATCAGAGTCTGGGTCATCTGGGTCACCTTCATCTTCTGAGTCTTCTTCAGAGTTTGAATCAGTATCAGAGTCAGAGTCAATATCAGGGTTTACTTCAACTTCAGAAATTCTTAACTCTGGCCTTTCTTCAGAGGTTCTAACATCAGAATCAGATTGAGACTTATCCCAATTCCAAACTTCTGATTCCTTCACAATCACATCTCTGCTGAATTCAATTTTATTGGTTTCTGGACAATAGAGCTTGTATGCACCTGTACTGTGGTACCCTATCAGAATCATCACTTTGCTTCTATCATACAGCTTCTGTCTTCTGGCTTCTGGAACATGTTTATAGCAAACAGAACCAAATACCTTCAGATGACTAACACTTTGCTTGTCTCCAGTCCACTTCTGCATAGGAACTATTTCCTTCAACTTCTTCGTAGGACATCTGTTGAGTACATACGTTGCAGTGGCAACAGCTTCTCCCCAGAGCTTCTGAGGAAGCTTCTTCTCCTTTAGCATGCTTCTCACCATATCAAGCAGAGTGCGGTTTCTTCTTTCAGCAAGACCATTGTGTTGAGGGGTATAAGGAGCAGTAACCTCATGCTCAATTCCATTCTCCTCACAGAACTTCTGGAACTCTTTGGAGTTATACTCACCTCCACCATCAGTTCTAAGAATCTTCAACTTCTGACCACTCTGATTCTCAGCCTTCATTCTGAACTTCTTGAATTCATCAAACACCTCGTGTTTGAACTTAATAAGGGATACCCATGTCATTCTTATGAATTCATCAACAAACAACACAAAGTATTTATTCCCTCCAATTGATGCTACTGGAAATGGACCACACACATCAGAGTGTACAACTCCCAAGGCATGTTTTGCTCTTGGAGCAACTTCTGATGCAAATGGCAATCTTGGTTGTTTTCCTTCCATGCAAACTTTGCATGACTTTTCAGGCTTCTTAATTGTAGGAATTCCATGTACCAATTTCTTTGAATTCAGATGTTGTAAGCTTCTGAAATTCAAATGACCAAATCTTCTGTGCCACAGCTCACTCTCCTTCTCAGTACTTGTTGCACTAAGACACTCTGAGTCTGCAGTTCTGACATTCACCTTGAATGTTCTATTCCTTCCCTGTTCTGACTCCATAATCAACTTCTGATTACAGTCATACAGCTTCAGAAGATTGTCCTTCATGGTAACTGAGAAACCTTTCTCAATTAATTGTCCCACACTCATCAGATTGCTTCTGATGCCAGGTACATACCACACATTCTGAATCAATGCTATTTTTCCATTGTTCAGAGTCACTCTGACATTTCCCATACCTTCTGCATTAAGATATTTGTCATCAGCACATCTGATCTTTGTTCTCTTTTCAGAGTCAAAGTCAACCAGCCATTTCTTGTTTCCAGTAAGATGATTTGAACAGCCAGTGTCCATATACCACCAGTCTGTCAGATCATCAGATTCAGAGGCCATCAATAGCACAGATTCGTCATCAGAGCTTTTGGCTATATTTGCTTCTTCTGATTTCTTCTCCTTGTTTGACCAACAATCTCTAGCAAAGTGACCAAACTTCTTACAACAGTAACATTGGATCTTCTTCTTGTCATACTTCTCTTTTCCCTTCTGAGCATTCTTTTGTCTATCAGAGGTTGAGGTTTCTGACTTCTGACCACCATCAGATCTTCTCTTGGCTTCTGACTGCTTCTGATACCTCCTATCAGAAATTGCTTTCAGAGCCTGCTGCTCTACTTCCCTTTCAGAAGTTCTCTCAGTCAAACGCAACTCTTGCGCTTCTAAACTGCTCTGCAGCTCTTCAATTCTTATTGTGCTCAGATCTTTGGAATGTTCTATTGCTACCACAATGTAATCAAATTGAGGAGTAAGGGATCTCAATACTTTCTCCATGATTGTTTCTTCAGAAAGAGTTTCTCCACATGCCTTCATCTCATTAGTGATCAGAATCACTCTGGAGATGTATTCAGAAACTTTCTCATTATTCTTCATGTTGAGATTCTCATATTGCTTTCTCAAGGACTGAAGCTTCACCTTCTTCACTGATGCGTCACCACCATAACATCTCACCAGAGTGTCCCATGAAGCCTTTGCTGTTGTAGAGTCTGCAATCTTCTCAAACACGTTTACATCCACACATTGATGAATGAAGAATAATGCTTTCTGATCCTTCTTCCTTACTTCCTTCTGCGCGTTTTTCTGTTCATCGGTTGCATCTGCTGCTACTGGAACATAACCATCAGTGACAAGATCTAGAACATCTTGAGCACCAAATAGTACACGCATTTGGATCATCCAACGATTCCAGTTTTTACCATCAAATACTGGAAGTTTGGTGTTCATGTTGTCGTTTCCGTTCATCTTCTACTTTGCACAATACACTCAGATTTCTCACACAGTGTTTCCCAACCCACAGAATAAAATTCTGATCAGATTTTGTTCAAGATTCAACACGAATCTAAGAATCAAAATCAAACACACAAGACCTCACGTTCACTCGTGTTTCCCGTGTTTCCCAATGAATCTGAACCGGAGCTCTAGATACCAATTGTTGGTGCAAAGATAGAATAAATGATGAAAATAGGGAAATATTCTATTAAAGAGAATGACGGCAGAAGAAACAGGATTAAGAGTTACAATGATTGTCACCCTATTTATAGGCTAAAACTAGGGTTACTAGAATAAGTTAAAATACTGAAATGCCCTCTAACAAACTTATGGGCTTAAGAAAATAATATAATAAAATATGAATTATTACTAATAAGGAGTGCTTTTCTTTATTGACTTCACAACCATTTCTTTTGTATGAACCAATAATGGATGGAGTGGCTTGGCCTTACTATGGAAAGTTCTTGTTTTAAGCCTTAAGGATACCTTTTTACGGATCTTTCTTGTTGTACATACATTTCTTTCTTATTGCACATACATTTCTAATCTATCATGTGAATATTCACATATGCTCCATGATTTCGGAGATATTTTTTCGGATGTACTCAATTTTTGAATAAATTTTGAGATATTTTAGAAATATATCTCCGAAATATTTTTAAAGTTTGAATATTCAGAATATGTCGCCCATAACTCATTTACATTTGAATTATTCTGGAGATGCATCTATGAAAATATTCTAGAGATACATCTCCGAAATGTATCAGAACATGTTTTTTTTAACGAGTTGTGTATTTGTTTTCAGATGAAGTATGAAACATGATCTCAAATAAAAAACAAACGTACAAATTAATAAAAGACTAATACTGCATATGTCTAAAATAATATAGCAATATAATAGTAAAATGTCGTACGTCATGAGATCCAAAATGTAGTAACAATGTCAGAAATAAAGTACAAACTATAATAAAACATCAAAATACTAACATGCTACTACTGGGTGTTCTTAACAACCTCTCATTTATCTCCTATGTCTGCTCTGCCTCCTCGCCCATCAATCCCTTTGTGTTCTGGCGATGTCTTTGGTACAACAGTGTCCAATGTGCCTCCGCCACTATGGCATCTAGGACTCGCCTGACAGTAGACCCTTCAGGGAAGATACCCTCGTCAATGTCTGCCTGCCCAATCTTCATTATGCGATAACACCTAAGCAAGACATCATCATTATGATCTAACTGAGTCTGCTCCTCCTCTAGAATCTCCTAATGATCTAGTCTCAACGAATCACCTGGAGCAGCTTGCATCATATACGTATGTGAGACCTTGAAGAACCACCTGATGTACCCATCAACGTAGCTCCAGTTTTTCGGCGCTATGGTGGCATGTGCCTCCTCCAGAACCAGGTGACTCTCATAATCAACATCCCATCTATCTGTCTAGGAGACAAGACAGGAGGAGCAGAGACAACAGGCTTCATGGGGATGGTCTGGGTGTACCCTAACTGCCGCATGATGCGGTCGGGCAGACGAGGAGCAAGAAACGAGATCTACATGCCACCCATCCGGAGTATATTGATATATCGTCAAATGGCTGCATCTGACTGTGATCCACATAGTTGTTGAAGTGGATGTCCTCAACAACCAAACTGTCAAGATAGACTTTGAAAGGCTCGACCGCCTAGTTACCTCTCAAAGGGATAAAAGCATGGGCACGTGGCAAGTCCTCAGTGTACTCGTCCACACTCGCCCAACCAGAGATGCGCGGGAATTGCTGGAGGATCCAAACCTGAAATGAAAATAAAAAATAAACACACAAGGGTCAAGAATTATTGGAAATATGAACTGTAAATGACATAAAAAAACATTCAAGGATTAATAATTATTATCACCATTAGTGTCACGTTGCCTGTGACCTGCTTCATTCTCCACTGACATCCATCTCTCAACTTCGAATATAGATAGGCCAGATATGGAGAACCCCAGTTGTACTCATGGATCCGAGTGAGATCCAAAAAGTATCTAAGATATGCAACATTAGTATAAGTGACACTCGTGTCCACAAAAATGCAAGTTCCAACAATTAAAAGAAAATATACCCTCAAAGCACGAGCCCGGTGAACCACCACCTGTTCAGCATCACCATCGGCGCCCTGTGCAGCGAGGATTTCATCATCATATATCTCATTCTAGAACTCAAAACTAGTATGAGCACCCCTAGTCTTATCCACCTTCTCAACCACATTCTCTAGATTAGCCCCTAGATGCTCTACCATCATCTCGACTGTCTCATCTCTGGTTATGCTACCATGATCGAGGAACTTCCCATTGATCAGAAGATGTAACAAACAGAAGACATCGTCCAGTGTGATAGACATATCACCATGCGGGAGATGAAACAAAGAGGTCTCAAAATGCCATCTCTCCGTGAATGCATTAAGCATCATGTGGTTGACTAGAGTGCAACTGATCATGCATGTGTCCTTCAGGCCATATAATCCAAGAACATCTAGAAACCATTCCTTCTCCTGCAAAGGCAATGCAATAATCTTCCTCCCATGGTTAAGAAACTTTTGAGGATCACACACCTGAAATTCGCCAGAAATAAACAATTTCAGTAATACTCAATTTCAGAAATAATTAATGTAAGTAATAAAAACTAATGCAAAAGTCCAACTAATGCCACCTCTCCATCCCAGATATGTTTGGTAGTGTGGTCGGGATATAAATGAAGTAATGAAAGATTAAATGAACCTCCACCAAAACCCTCTGCCTTGACATCCGCAGCAGGTTCACCCTCTAGAGGTGGTACTGGATCAACAGGATCATTAGCGGGAGGCAGCATTGGATCAGTAGAAGGTGGCACTAGTGAATCCAGACGCCCGCGGGAGGGTGGGGAAGTGACGCAACAGCTAGTGAATCTCGTCTCCTAGTGGAAAAAGAAGAAGAAGATGAGGTGGCATGAGATGAAGGTGGAGTATCCTTAGATGAAGTGTCTGAAGGTGAAGGAAGAGCCCCAGGAGTAGACTGCTCCCTAGAAGTTGACGTCTCTGCCTGACCAGAAGTACCTGCTGTTAGAACAAGATTTGGTTATGCATTTATACCTTTGAGTTTTGAAGATAACAAGGTATTATTTGTGTGGGAACTATTTTGGTACTCTAATCGTTTGTTTTTGTATAACTTTAACAGTAAGTTCTAATTCTGACAAAGTGACGTGCAACTTCATCAGTTTCTGAACTTTATGTTCTGAAATGTGCTTCTGCGCTGATTCACTTCTAAGAAGCTTCTGAGAAGACGTTATGTTGCTGCTGCAATATTCTCTTGGTTTCTGCTTCTAGATGTGACTCTGATCATCAAAATTCTGAATAAAGGCAAACTTCTGATGTTTCTAGCTGAAGATTCTGAAGATCTCAAGTTAGACACTGATGTTATCAAGGTTCTGATTCATGATTATGAAGATTCCGATTTCAAGCTACGCGACTCTTCTGTTCATGCTTCATCAACTTTTCATCAGAAGCCAATGAATTTGAAGGAAGAGCCCCAGGAGTAGACTGCTCCCTAGAAGTTGACGTCTTTGCCTGACCAGAAGTACCTGCTGTTAGAACAAGATTTGGTTATGCATTTATACCTTTGAGTTTTGAAGATAACAAGGTATTATTTGTGTGGGAACTATTTTGGTACTCTAATCGTTTGTTTTTGTATAACTTTAACAGTAAGTTCTAATTCTGACAAAGTGACGTGCAACTTCATCAGTTTCTGAACTTTATGTTCTGAAATGTGCTTCTGCGCTGATTCACTTCTAAGAAGCTTCTGAGAAGACGTTATGTTGCTGCTGCAATATTCTCTTGGTTTCTGCTTCTAGATGTGACTCTGATCATCAAAATTCTGAATAAAGGCAAACTTCTGATGTTTCTAGCTGAAGATTCTGAAGATCTCAAGTTAGACACTGATGTTATCAAGGTTCTGATTCATGATTATGAAGATTCCGATTTCAAGCTACGCGACTCTTCTGTTCATGCTTCATCAACTTTTCATCAGAAGCCAATGAATTTGAAGATAAGGATAAAGGATACATGATCAAAATAGTACATGGTACAAAATGAAATCGTTCGTCCACTACTAGATTTTGTGGGCGAAAGGAAGGTACTATTTGTCACAACTATCACTTTTCTGTTAGTGGACAACTACACTTTTCCTACCTAATTTTCCCTCGAACGATTCCTTTTTCATGCTATATATTTGGGACTTGGAGACTTGAAAAAAGATGCCACAATAACAAGATTGTTTCTACGTAAAAAAACTTTTAAATTTGTGAAAACTTTTCTTTGAGTATTTTCTGTATTTCATTTGTGTAAATATGCTTGTGTAGAAGCACTTTGTAAGCATAAAATTTTTATTCAAAATATTTGTTTGTAGTTCCTTGAGGGACCAGTTATGTCAGTATCCTTGAGAAGACATTGACTGTATGTCTTTGTGGTCTGTTAGTCACCAGTTGTAGCTAGTGCATTTGTAATCAATTGATTATAGTGAATTAAGTCTTTGTGTATTAGGCGAAATTACCTTGGCGGGTGGACCGGATTAGCTTTGAGTTTCAAGCGAGCTAGGATAAAAATCATTGTGTCTCTCTCATTGTTCAATCTTTTGATTGTTTAGTTTTTTAGTTGGTAAAAACTTTTGTTTTAAAAACCCAATTCAACCCCCCCTTTCTTGTATTTTTTTACACCTTTAATTAGTATCAGAGCCTGATTCTGATTGTGATAAAAAAATTTATCAACAATTCACTGTGTTTAGTATCGATCCAGTTTGTGTGAGAAACAATGGATGTTGCTGCTCATGTCGTTAACAATGAGAAAGATCACTACAGTGTCAAACCACCAATTTAAAAGTTTGAATACTAGAAAGATAGAATCTAAAGCTTCTTTCTTGGTTATAATATAGATCTTTGGGATCTTCTAGTTGATGGCTACACTCACCCAATTGATGTTGTAGGTAAAAAAGTAGTAAGAAGTGATATGACTGATCAACAAAATAAGGACTATAAGATTCATTATAAGGAAAGAACTATATTGCTTAATGTTATCTCTTATACTGAGTATGACAAGATAACAAACAGAGATACTGCCAAGTCCATCTCTGATTCCTTAAGAATGAATCATGAAGGGAATGCTCAAGTAAATGAGACAAAGGCTTTAGCCCTAATCCAGAAATATGAGGCATTCAGAATGGAGGATGATGAAACAGTTGAGACTATGTTATCAAGGTTTCAGATGCTGGTCGCAGGACTTAAGGTTTTGGACAAAGGATATTCAACTATTGACCATGTTAAGAAGATCATCAGAAGTGTTCCCAATAAATGGATACCCATGGTAACTTCCTTGAAGATATCTAAAGATCTAAATAATATCAACCTTGAAGAACTTGTTAGTTCTTTAAGAAGTTATGAGATAGAGCTAGAAGGAGATGAACCTCAGAAGCGAGGTAAATCTGTTTCCTTAAAGTCCAAACTTGAAAAGGCAAAGGCTTATCAAGCTGAGGAAGAATCAGAAGATTTTGATGAAGACTTAGAAGATGATGATGATGAGTTATCACTGATTTCCAAAAGGGTCAACAGACTTTGGAAACATAGGAAGAATGGTTAATGGAAGTTCAAAGGAGCAAGGAAGACCGTTGGCCGTTCTGACTCGCCGTCTGGATAAAAGAAGCAGGGCTCATGAAAATAAGTTATTTTCTATGAATGCAAGGGGCCAGGTCACTACAAAAATGAGTGTCCTAACCTCAAGAAGGACAAGAGGCCTAAGAAGAAATTCTCCAAAGGCAAGAATGGTCTCAAGGCTATATGGGATGACTCAGAATCAGAAGAAGAAGATTCTGAAGAGGAGCAGGCCAATGTTGCTTTGATGGAAACTACAAATGATGCTGAAGTCTCTAAAGAACCAGAAGAGGAGCTGTCAAAATCAGAATCAGAATCAGAATCTGACTCTGATTCTGAAGATGCATTTTCTAAGCTATCTCGTTCTGATTTAGAGTCATGTCTCTCAGAAATGCTGGAAAAATACCAAAGTCTTCAAAGTAAATACAAGGATCTTAAATAAGTCTGAGTAGTTGCTTCTGAAGCTTGTAATAAGCTTTAACAAAATATTTCTTCTCTCAATGAGAAAATCTTTTCTTTATAAAGTACTAAATCTGCTTTGAAAAGAAAAATTTCAAAACTAGAGGAAGAAATAGTCTCGGACGCTTCTGGTACTGATTGCGTCATCAGATACGAGAGATCATTTTAGCATTTTCTGGCTAAAAGCATAAATAGAAGCAAAACGACTTCCATGATCTATGGAGTTAGCAAAAATGGAAAGAAAGTTTTAGGTTGTACATAAACTTCTAAAGTTGACAAAATTTAGATTATAAAACCAAAACTTCTCTTTGATCATTTTGTGCCTGTTGACACTGAGCTTAACTGTTTTGAGCTTGCACAAAAACCTTCACAGGCACAAAACTCTGTTCTAAATCCCAAGTATCATGCACAAATTTCACTTGATTATCCTACTGCCCAAAAATCCAAGGTTGTGAGAAAACCTAGGAAAACTAACAAAACAAGGACCTAGAAAAGGGTACCTAAGGATAAGATCATTTATATTGTAGAAATCCTTAGCAGCTCAGTTGAAACACCACTTATGGTACATGGACAGTGGTTTCTCGCGAAACATGACAGGAAGAAGGAATATGTTCCAAGATTTGGAACTTAAGCCTGGAGGCTTCGTGTTCGAACTGCAGTAAAGCGGCAAAAACCAAAAACTTAGTTTTGGAAGGATTCCCTCCAGGATTAATATTGTCCCTACACTGATCAGTGCAAGGGAAAGAGCATCGTTCAATGGTTTCTACATTTCTAAATGTGTTATGAAAGTTTGGTTGAAAGATCAAAGGTACAATAGATAAAAGCTGAAAATATAAAATAAAGACTTTAATATAAACGGAGCTTTGTGTAAGTTCAGAGTATGCCTAAGAGGGGGGGTGAATTAGGCTTTAGAAACTTTTTCTGGTTTTTCAAACCTCTTGAATTTTTCTTCTTTAAGTTCTTGGTGATGAAATCAGTAAAAGCAGAATGAAAAATGAACATGGAGATTTATAGTGGTTCCCTTCACAATCCGAAGGTACTCCACTCCCCTTTCCACATGAAAGAGAGTTTTCACTATAGTTTTAGAATGTACAACCTATCACACCATCAACCGATGAGGCCTACAATCTAACAACTAATCAACAACTAGTGTGCAAGAACAATCCTCTTGCAAACACTACCCCTTGTTGAAGGTGAGAAAATACTTAGAAGGGGGGGTTTAATAAGTATGACAAATAATCAAAGATTCAAACACAATTATTTTTATCCTGGTTCGTTGAACTCAACTACTCTAGTCCACCCTCTCAAGAGTGATTTGCCTTTCTCAGTCAAGGACTTAATCCACTATTTAATCAAACAGATTACAATAGTAACACCTAAGAACAACTGTTCTTAGTCTTCTCAAGAGCTACTGATCCCAACTGGATCCTCTTAAGGAAACCTTTTACAATCAATGTAAAACTATTACAAGAGTAAGAATGCTTCTAAAAAGCTATTATCACAACTGTGATATTTCTCTTAAGTTTAAGAATAATGTTACAGCAAATAGAATATAAGAGCTTTTGAGAGATTAGCTTTGATAAGTGATTTTTTTGCAAGAAATTCGTCTCTGAAGAAGATGGAGTGGACTTCTTTATATAGGCACTTAGATCCATGAAGTCTTCTCAACGTTGGAGGCTGTGCTGAAAAAGCCTGGTGCCTTTTGTCTTTACGTTGGAGGCTGTGCTGAAAAAGCCTGGTGCCTTTTGTCTTCACGTTGCAGAAACTTTCCCTAGAATGGAATGCACAGATAAAACCTTTTTGTCTGTGTTCTTGTGTCTAGCATAAAAGAGGAAAGAGCTGTTGAGATATGCTAACGGACATATTCAAATCTTCTTCACTAATTAAGTTCAGCTATCAACATCAGAGTCTGGATCTTCAGAATCTCCAGAGTAGAGATCTTCTGGATCTTCAGAGTCTTGGGATGTTCTTCAGATTATGCTGAATTAGAGTATATGCAGCTTGTATGCTTGAGCGTGTAGTTCTGTCAGAGCAGAGTCTTCTATATCAGATTCTCAATACTATGCAGCGCAGTATCTTCAGAGTCTTCTGATGAATAAGCTTCTGAACTCTCAGAGTCTTCTATTCTTTAGAGGCTTCTGCTTCAGAATCTTCAGTAGACAGCACTCAGATTCTTCTAGAGACAGCGTTCAGATCTTCATTTAAGATGCTCTTGAACCTTTGAAGCCTTTCATAATATCATTGTTCAGATCCAAATTTGCTTTTTAAGAATATTTTCTTTAGTACCTGTAGCAAACAGTCTAGAACAAATTTAGAGTACATAATTCTTGAATACAAAATTCATAAGTGTTATCATCAAAACATAGAGATATTACTAAGAAACAATCTGTGTTCTTACAATCTCCCCCTTTTTGATGATGACAAAACATGAGAAATTTTGTTCAATAAAAAGTATGAATTATAACTCCCCCTGAGATTAACAATCTCCCCCTGAAATGAATACTCTAATAGAAGAAAACACTTCCTTTTTTGATTAAGTATATTTCAGATTCAGAGCCTGATGCAAGAGGTTTGACTTTCAGAATCAAATCTTGATGCCAGATAATTATGACTTCCTTCAATCAGAGCGCCTGATTATCATCTTGCCTGAATTATCTTTCAGAGTAAAGGTATCAGAGTAAGATATTAGAGTTGATTGAATACTCAGATTTGCTTTGGAAGATCAGGTTCTGGTTGGAAAAGTCTCAGGGTAACTTCAATGAATTATGTCAGATATATCAATGTAATCTGAAAGACTTAAATTCAAAGTAAGTTAATAAAATGTCTGAATTTCAGTTTTAGTAATTGCTTATAGGTTGAACAATCAGATTCTCTTTTTCTCCCCCTTTTTGTCATAATCAAAAAGATTTTTAAAGACATAAAGATACAGAAGAAAAGAAGCATATAGAAGCAAAAACATCAACTTTCATTTAAACAGATCAGAGTTCACAATCAAACAGAGTCACAAAAGAACAGATAGATGCCAAAAAGCATAACAAAACAATAAGAAAACAACAGAAGCAATAACATGTGCAAAAACATCAAATAAAAATAAGTCTGGCGTGAGGCAATAAGGGTCAGAAGCTCTGTCATTTTGGTTGTTGACTCTTCTTGCTTAGACATCCAGGTCTTGATCTCATCAGTTGTCTTCTCTTGTTGTACCATCCAATCTTTTATTTCCTTGACATCATTCACAAGCTCTGTGACCACGGATGAAGAAGAAGCAGATGCAGTACATGAAGTATAGATGCTCTGTACTCACATAGTCTGGTGAGTTGGATGACTTTCTGTGAAAGATTGTACTCATAAATATCTTCTCTCAGATCCTATAGATAGGTTTCAGATCTTTAACCTTGCTTGTTTGTGTTCCAGATACAGTAATCTCTTCATACACCTTAGCCATATCAATACGTGCAGAGGCTAGGTTTGTAACACCATCAGATTCTTTATAACTAAGCAGCTGCCTGATCAGTTTCTCAGTGATCACTATCTCCTTCCCAAGGACAGATGAGTGAATGAACTTAGGACCAGCATGAGCGTGAATCCAGAATTCCTTCACAAGAGTTGGGTACACAGGACCCATCAGTCTATCAAAATACTTCTCCCAGCCTTGAGCTTTAATGGCAGTTGTTAGGCCAAGTGGGGGAGGTGCTCCTACTATTCTTAAGTGCTATAGATGTGGCGAGACGAGTCATCGCGTCAATGAGTGTAAGAGCAATGTGAAAAAGTGTTACAGGTATGGTAAGATAATACATCTAGTCGCTAATTGCACTGAGAAGGTAGTGATTTGCTTCAATTACTGAGAACCTGGTCATATCAATACTCATTTCCAGAAACTAAAGCAGGCTGGAACTGGAGGCGAAGTGTTCGCTCTGTCAGGAACTCAGACTTCCAGTGAGGACAGATTGATCAGAGGTACATGTTATAATAATAATACACCTTTGATTGATATTATTAATCCTGGTGCTAGTCATTCCTTTATTTCTGATGATTGTGTGAAAAGGCTAAGCCTTAGTGTATCTGTGATAAAGGGAGAAATGGTTATCGAAACTCCTGCTAAGGGATCAGTGGATGATTTTCTTGTTTGCTTGGATTGTCCTTTAAGAATATTTGATAGGGATTTTGGTATGGATCTCATTTGCTTTCCGCTTATGAATCTCGATGTTATCTTGGGAATGAACTAGTTGATGTTTAACCATGTTCAAAGTAATTGTTTTAATCAATTGGTGTGGTTTCCTACTCCTGGTGGTGAGGAGGGAGCTAATTTATTATCTATGGAAGGGTTGAAGGAGATTTTAGAAGGTGATGCTCAGGTGTTTGTGATGTTCACATCGCTATCTGTTGACAACCAAGTTGTGATCGATGAAGTGCAGGTAGTACAAGAGTTTCCAGAAGTATTTTTGGAGAATATTTTAGATGTACCGCTAGAAAGAGAAGTGGAGTTTACTATTGATCTTGTCCCTGGTGCCAGACTTATTTCTATGGCACCATACAGGATGTCGGCTTCAGAATTAGCAGAGTTGAATAAAC